>CM037886.1:34916759-36116759 GCA_021292165.1 Shinisaurus crocodilurus
AAGGCCCTATGAAGAGAGACTGAAAGAACTGGGCATGTTTAGCCTTCAGAAGAGGAGACTTGAGGGGAGATATGATCGCACTCTTCCAGTACTTGAAGGGTTGTCACACAGAGGAGGGCCAGGATCTCTTCTCGATCATCCCCAGTTTGCAGGACACGGAATAATGGGCTCAAGTTACAGGAACCCCAGATTCCACCTAAACATCAGGAAAAATTTCCTGACTGTCCGAGCAATAAGACAATGGAACCAACTACCCTAGGAAGGTGGTGGATCTCCCAATCTGGAGGCATTCAAGGTGAAGCTGGACAGCTATCTGTCAGGGATGCTTTGCCCTGGATTCCTGCATTGAGCAGGGGGTGGACTCGATGGCCTGGTAGGCCCCTTCCAACTCTACTTTCTATGATTCTATGAAATGTGTGGCTTTCACTGACGTAGCTCATTGGTCACTGTGTCAGATGAAATCAGCCGTCCCCACATGGGTGCCGTCTAAGCTGCGTCGGGATACAACTCCCGGCATCCCCCAGCCAGCATGGCTGACTGGGGGATTGCCGGGAGTTGTAGTCCCGACGCATCTGGACGGGCAACCCATGTGGGGAAGTAGGCTGAACTCCGGTGGTCTCCGTCCGATCCAGCAGGGCTCTTAGATTCTCATGAATCATTCCTGCGTCTAAAAAACTTACATGAGCGCATTGCCCTCATATCTGTTTGCGTAGTCTAAGCAGCTTTGGATAAATCTGTAGGACACTTAGACGAACGAGGTATCACATGAGAGCACAGAACATGTAGTTCTGCTGGAAAAACACACAGTCACTTTGTAATCATTTGCCGCACGCGGCCAGTGAGATCAGTGGACCGAAGAGTGGTGGTGATGGGGACTGGTGCTGAGCCGGAAGTTCTCGGGTGATGTATTTTTGGCCTTATTTATTTATTTGGTGGAAATGTTTGTCCTACTTTTTTTCCATTTGAAAAGAAGCAAACACTCAAGGCAGCTTATGAGATACACAACATCTACATCTTGACCCCCAAAAATTGCACAATAAGAGGGGTCATGGCAGATGAAACAAATATATGTCAAGAGAATCAATAGAGGAGGAAGAGTGTGTGTGTGTGTGTGTGTGTGTAAGAGGGATGGGGAGCCCTGAAATTGGGGGTGGGAGAAGCGATTTCAGGGCGGGTGCCAAAGTCTCAGGGCCATGCTACCACTTTTGCAACAGAGCCTTGACGACGGCTTCTAAACGTTTTTGTTGTCTTTTTTTCACCACGTGGTGGTAGTGATGGAGCAACTCCTTGCAGTGCCTGCCGTCTCCTCCCCACGCCCAACAAATGCTCTGCAGTGACACCACGCCAGCATATCGTAGCTTCACGCTCTTTTACTGCCAGTCACCCAGCCTTCAGAGAGGCATTTTAGCATTTTAAAATCGGGGAGGGGGGAACTGCACAAAAGCCAGGAATCCCCCAAGCCATCAGCTGTCGGGGGGGCGGGGAAGGGGCTGGGGCTGGGGCTGGGGGCGTGTCCATCTGGGGAACCCTGGAATACTGAGCGTGCCGCAGTGCTACTTCTGGAGTCTGGCTGTCTGTAATTCTCATGCTGCTGGGATCCAAGAGCCGCCTGCAGGCCCTAAAGTGCTCGCAGGGACTCTCCCGCTTTGCCCCTTCTGGCTGCAGGCCCTGGTCGTGCGTTGGGTCTTGCTGCGTGGGGCGTTCTGCGTTTAGGAGCAGCGTCGTGCCAGAGGTCCCAGCTTCGGTCCCTGACATCGCAGCTCAGGAGGCAGAAGTTACTGCTGCGACTCTAGATTTGATGCTGCTCCCGCCCGGGGGCTTGACTTGGTATAAGGTACCTTGGTGGGCCGTGGCTCCGTGGCAGAGCACCCACTTTGCAGGCGGGCGGTCCCAGATTCAAGACTGGCATCTCCAGGGAGAGCTGGGAATATTCCTGCCTGAAACTCTGCAGAGCCAGTCGGTCTCAACAGCACCGGGCCAGATGGTTTTGACTTGGTGTAAGGCCGCTTCCGATGTTCCTATGCAATAACCAGAACATTCAAGCCATGTGGAATTCCTTATTGGGACCCTGCGTCCGAAGGGGGAGCTGCTTGAGCTCCAAAAGCCCACAAAAGTATCACAGGCAGTATTTTCCAGTATCAGAGGCAGTATGCCTGTGTACACCAGTTGCCGGGGAACATGGGCGGGAGGGTGCTGTTGCACTCATGTCCTGCTTGTGGGATCCCGTGGGCAGCTGGTTGGCCACTGTGTGAACAGAATGCTGGACGAGATGGACCCTTGGTCTGATCCAGCATCAGTGCTCTCCTTATGTTCATAATCGTGTGCCAGCGGAAGGTGCCATAAAAGGGACCTCTGAGCTGGTTTTGTTTCCCTCTCATGTATAAAACACCATTTGGCATTCTCGAAAGTGGAAGGCCCCAGCCTTTTCTAGGAGCACCCCGGGTAACAGGCTCCTCTGTGCTTTGTAGGCAGCGTGATCACGATCTCCGGGCGCATGACCTTCACAAGCAACAAATCCATGGAGATTGAGGTCTTTGTGGATGCTGACCCTTTTGTGGACGAGTCCCAGGAGCGATACCGTGCGGTCAGCGCGTTCTTCACCTATGTGTCCCTGAGCAAGGAAGGAAGGCCACTCCCCGTCCCGCAGCTGGTGGTGAGTGTTACAGTTTTTTCCGTCGTCCGGACTTGCAGAACTCGGACGTGTGTTTCCCCCCTTTGGCACGTGTTCCTCGATGACTCCAGAGGCATATGCGTCCTGGGAGAGTCTGTGTTAGCACTGTTGGTGAGGACTGTTTTTAAAGCAAACACAAAAACCCTGCTTAGTGTTTCCAGCTGAATTTAAATGTATTGTTTAAACAAAACATACGACATTGTGAACGCCCTCCGGCATTATGTTTCCCCTCTCCTTCCAGGGTGGAACAGTCACATGAATCGAGTTTCTTGTTTATTAAAGACGGTGTGTCTTACACAGTTCAGCTTTTTACGCAATGCCCCTGGGCTCTTGTGTGTTTTGTCCAGCAAAATCTTGTTCCCTTAATTCATCAGGGGGAAAAAGCTACTTCGATTAGGCTGAAGACAGATGAAAGTGTTGTTTCTTTTTCCAGAGAACGGAAAATGGTTTGAAAGAGAGATCACTCCTCGGGGGTGGGGGGGTGCACTCATGGTGTGTGTGCTCTCGCTCTTGGCTTTGACCAAATAGGTGTCGCAGGTTTTGTATTGTTTCAAAACTTGCCGAACCTATTTGACCAGAGAATTCAACATTCAACATTGACCAGAGAATTCAACAAAAGAGATAAAGTGTGTTTGTGTGCGCGCGCGTGCAAGCGTATACACATACATCATGGGAAGAGATGCCTCTTTCATACCATTTTCTTCTCTCTAAAATTCTGTCCCCGGCCTTATGCCATAATTTAGTGAACCTGGCTTCCTATACCTGCTTCTGCCAAGCACACATCCAGGGCCTTTCTAGGGCAGAATTAGTACGCAAGGAAGGGCCCTACCGTGCCCACCAATCTTCCTCAGCAAATGACATTCACACACCCCTGAATATTTTTCCTTCAACTGAGCTTACCTCTTTTCAGCGCCTGGCTTGGATGGGGGCTGAAACCAAATGTGAAAATGGCCGGGGGGGGGGGGTAGATGGGGGGAGAATCAGCAGGCAGAAGATTAAACCTGCCTTCCTGCTCACCTGTTCTCCTCCCCACGACACCGTTCGTGTCTCTGAAGGGTCTCCTTTGGAATATTTTAAATTACAAGCATTAAGGTAGGATTGACAAGGAACTTGGAGCTAGCGGATCTCTTGGCTTCTGTCAATTCTGCGTGCTTTCTCCCGCCGCCACTCCATCCCTCTTCTAGCCTGCTTTTCCTACCTGTTATTGTCAGTTCTGCTTCCCCTTTCTTGTCTATTTTTAGCTGTCTTCGCCCGGGCCGCTCTTTTGCTGAGAGAAACGGCTGAGCGGGAGAGTTGTTCCTCGATTAATATGTTATGCCTTGTCAATTCCCCGCTGCACTCATCTTTTTCAGTGTTTCAAAGCATTTAGTCAGCTAGGTTTGATGTTTGCCATCCGAGTGGCATTTATATAATTTGTTGATCCTACTTTACAAAAACGAACACAAATGTCTTGTTTAAATTTCCTAGTATGAGTGAACATTTCTGTGGTGTGTGTGTGTGTTCGTCGTTGTCCCCCTTTAATGTGCTCCTGAAGAGAGCTTGGCTTCCTCATTTCTGGAAGTCGTTAATGCTTTTTTACAAGGGGGCGGGGCTTAGCAAGGTTCTGATTATTTTTTTGTGTTTTATTTGCCATATTTGCATATGCGTTCAAAAGCAGTTCATAGCAACAATGAATAAATAAATGCATATAAAACAAGATCTTAAAACACACACCGTATAACAAGGCAAATAAAATCATATACCAGCTAGTCAGAATCAGCCAGAACCTCTAGGGCAGTGTTCTCCAACCTTGGGTCCCCAGATGTTTTTGGACTACAACTCCCAGCATGCCCCAGCTGGGGCATGCTGGGAGTTGTAGTCCAAAACATCTGGGGACCCAAGGTTGGAGAACACTGCTCTAGGGAGAAATACCAAAAGCTTGGTGAAAAAAGAAGGTTTTACAGCGCTTCTGACATGAGAGTAGAAAGTTGCACAGCCTTCTGGCCACGTCTTCTACGATGGGTGGATGTATCTCGTAGCAAGATGGCTAACCGTAACAGAGCTGAACTTCATGAATTCAGGTGGCCGAGAAGGGAAGGGCACATGATGTGAGGAGAGACAGCCTCTTGTACCTGTGGGTCCCAGAATCAGCACCTTGAACTAGGCCCAGAAGCAAATCCATCTGTGCTGTAAATTCAAACCTGTTTGATGATGATGCTGGGTGGGTGGGTGAGGGAGAGATCCCCAAAGCATTCTAGCAGTTTTGTTAGGATGCTGGCCTATGTCTGATAACTGAGGCACACTCCTTTCTGAAATAAAACCGGAGTCAGACTGCTCTCTCTTTACTGGCTATTTTTAGAGTGTCACAGAATTACCCACCCTCATAGGAGACCACCCCCTGTGGCTTTGCATGAGTCACTGATCTGGGGAGTTGGGGGTTGGGAAGGAAGCCAGTCCAGAGGAACTGTTGAGGTTCTATCGGCCTCCTCCACGCCCTGCTTCAGGAGCGGTTGGATCGTTCAGCCGTTCCTCCCGCCAAGATGTGGCAGCATTACCTGCCCCCGGGAGGGGATTAATTTGGATGGAGGTGACAAGTCCAGAGCAGTGAATCACACAGCAGGCAACCGCCTCCATAGGAGCGTATGGGGAATCGGGTGCTGGATTAGATGGCTGCTTGATCTGGTTCACCAGGACCCTTCGTATACAGTGGAGACATGCCCCAAGAGTCTTGTACCTGTTGGTACAAGCTAAATATGCTAAATATGCCTCGTGTGAACAGATACTTGCTTCTATCTGTCCTAAACTACCTGTGCAACAGTTTTGTCACGGGACCTCAAGTGATGGTAATTAAGAAATTCTCCTGTGCCAGCCCCATTGAAGCCGGAAAACTGTAGCAAGAGGCACGTTGATGCGTGGAAAATCAAATCTAAATGTTTTTACTTGGGCAGCTGCTGCAGACTTAACAGGGTGCCTGTCGGCCTACATTCCTTTTGGGTAAAATTGGAGTAAGTAGACTCCCATTTCTGCAGACTAGGGAATGTAATTTGCCCTAAAACCCTTTTGGATAGAGGGGGCTGTTAATTTAGATTTAAGTTGGTACAATACATTTAAGTTGGGTGGGGGAAGGACTCCTGGACATCAGATAAGTTCAGGGATATATTTTTTTTTAAGTTGCAGGGAGAGGTCAGGGACACCGACTTCTTAGCAGCGCCTTTCTTGCAACGCTCAGTGGCTTTCTTTGCTCTTCAACCCCTTTTAGAGTTCCAAGCGGGAATCATTTTCTCTTCGTGAGATGACGCCACTCTCTTGCCCTTTGCTAGTGTAACTGGCTTGCCGCTGGCTCTCAAAGCATGCCCCGCTGTGTTGCTATTTCCAGCGCAACGCCCAGCACCTGCACAGAATTGTGCTGGTTGAAGAGAGGCGAAGTTGAGTCTCTTCTTGCCCTAGAGAGCGGGTAAGAACATAAGCAGAGCCCTGCTGGATCAGACCGAGGGTCCATCTAGCTCACACAGTGGCCAACCAGCTGCCCACAGAAAACCCGCAAGCAGCACATGAGTGCCACAGCACCCTCCCACCCAAGTTCCCCAGCAACAGGTGCAGATAGGCACACTGCCTCTGATACTGGAGGTGGCATATAGCCATCATAACAAGATAGCCTTCTCCTCCATGGATTTGTCAAATCCTCTTTTACAGCCATCCAGATTGATGGCCTTCACTACATCATGGGGAAGTGAATTCCATAGTTTATGTGCTGTGTGAGCCGAGGTATCTAATTGGGGCCAAAGGGAAAATTTGAGTTTGGAGTCCTGGGGTGACAGGTCTCTTGAGGGGAAAGTTGTCTTCTTGATGTATTAAAGATCACGGGGGGGTGGGGGATTTTCTGTGCAATGGATAACGGTTGGGGTTTTTTCCCCAATTGTTTATTATATTTTTATCTCACCCTTTGTCCAAGGAATTTGGGGTAGTTTGCTTGGTTTACCTCTGCCTCCATTTTATTCTCACACCGCCCCTGTGAGGTCGGCTAGGCTGAGAGATCGTGACTGGCCCTTGTTCACCCAGCAAGGTTTGTTGGCACAGTGGAGATGTGAACTTGGGTCTTCATGTAACTGCTCCAGCTTTCCCAAGCCTGGTGCCTTCCAGGTGTTTTGGACAACAACACCCATCCTCCTTGACCATTGGGCATGCTGGCTGGGACTGATGGAAGTTGTAGTCCAAAACACCTAGAGGACACCAAGTTGGGGGAGGTTGATCTTACCTAGCTCCTCCTCCAATAAATCACAGTTGTCAGTAAGCCTGAGAACATCTTTTGTCTCCACTATTGGCCCCAGTTCCTCAGACTCCCTTCCTGAAAACACCGGGAAGTCAAACATCCAGCTGACTTCCATCGAACATCCAGGCTCTGTGGTGGTTGGTTTTTTTTAATGAGCTTTAAAAGGTCTGGCTAAGGTCCTCTTCCCGTAAACATGATAGCCGGGCACTCATAACCCCGAAGACTCGCCATGGTGTTGGAACTGGGTGACTTCCCAGGCAGGTATTGGCACGGAGCCGTTGCTGAAGCAGGTGCTTCTCCCACCCCATGGCCCCTCTTCAACAGAGGCAGGAGGGGTGGAGGAAAGCCCTCCGTTAGAATTGTGCTCTGATACGTTCCGCAGAACTTTGGCTATGAGGAGCCGTAATTCAGTGACACCATGGCCCAGCTCGCATGCAGCGAGCGACCCGCGGTTGACAAACTGTGGGTGATTTGGGGGCACGCGGGGACTTGTGCTCTCGCCTGCTTCCAGCACAAACCCAGAACTCTGGGCTGTTGAGGGAGGAACATAGGAAGCTGCCTTACACTATCGGAGCATCATTCCATCTTGCCCAGTATTGTCAACTCTGACTGGCAGCAGGGCCGGTGCTACCATTAGGCCAACTAGGCGGCCGCCTAGGGCGCCGGGCTAAAGGGGGCACCAGGAGCATAGGGCTGGAGGGAGGGAGGGCTCAAGTGGGAAGAGGGGGGCGCTAAATATCTGATCTTGCCTAGGGCACCAAACTGCCTTGCACCAGCCCCGACTGGCAGCAATGGCTCTCCAGGGTTCCGGCAGGAGGCTTTTCCTACCTACCTGGGGATGCCAAGGATTGAACCCAGGACCTTCTGCATGCAAACTGGTGCTCTGTGACTGAGCAATGGCCTTGACCCAGAGTTATAACCCAAGAACAAATCATGAGTTCAAACTCTGGGTTGTTGAGGGAGAAACAGCCCAGAGTTCTGGGTTTGCGTGTCACAGAGAACAACCCGGGTTGTTTAGTTCAGCGGAAGTGGGTGAGCAGCCAGGAGGCAGCACACTCACATGCTCCCATGCGCTCCCAAACAACCCATTGTTAACAGACCGTGGGTTGTTTGTTGTGTGCGAACTAGGTCAGTGTGGTTCAGCTCCTGACATCTCTGAAGGTATCTCCCTGAAGCCCTGGAGACAGGGGTGGCCTAGATGGACCCACAGGCCTTCCTATTCAGTATATAGGGCAGCTTCATTTGTTCGTGTTTTTCCAAGCTCTGCTCCTGGCCTCTGTGTTACCCTGAGCCAGAATTAAATTCCTGGCAAAAGACTCCCCACCCCATGCTGAGTAACGCAAAGATGTGCATATTCTTGGAATGCCGTGTTCTGATTTCCCTGAATTAATGTGTTTGTCTTTGGGGCTGGTACACAGTGCAGTCTGGCAGGAGGAGGCCTCTGTCCCCAACTCCCTGCTGTGGCATCCGGGGTGTGTGTGTGCTTTGACCCAGGTCGCCAAACCAAACTCTGTTCCTCTGCTCTGCTGCTCAGTCCTTGTGCAAAGCGGGCGGCTTTAGATAACATGAGAAGTGACTGATCCTTACCAAGATCATGTCTGCACACACACACACACACACACACACACACGCTCTAACATGACGTTCAGCTGCACTAAACACCCAGTTAATGAGAACTCTGATCTTTTGCCCGCCTGCTGTGCCCACGCACAGCTGGCAAGCCTGTTTGGATCGTGAACGCTGCGAGGCAAATTGGATGCGGGTCCTGCAGTATTGGAGCTTCAAACGATGCCCTCATGGACCCTGTAGTCAACAGTTCATCCCTAGCTAGGGTTCAAGAGCTACCCTGGTTGAGAGACTGAGCCCACCGTTCAAATCCCACCTTGCTTGCCCATGAACTCACTTGCGGGGCCTTTGGCAAGCCAGCACCTCTGTCGTAGCTCAGCGCCCCCCCGCACAGGAGATTCAGGCTCGATGCCCAGTTTCAGTAGCGGCCAGAAGTGCATTTCCACAGCTGAGGCTAGTGCCAGCTATGCCCGTTCCTAGAGATTTGTTCTGGCCACAGTGACGCATCTTCACAGGAGCAACTGAATAACTGAGTTTACATGAGCACATATCTTGCTGGATCATACCCAGGGTACATCTAGACCAGCACTCTCTTCACACAGCGGCCATCAGCTGCCCGCGGGAAACCCACAAGCAGGACGTGAGTGCAACGGCACCCTCCCACCCAGGTTCCCCAGCAACTGGTGTACACAGGCATACTGCCTCTGATACTGGAGGTAGCACGGAGCCATCAGGACTACTGGCCATTGGTAGCCTTCTCCTCCTCCTCCATGAATTTGTCCAGTCCCCTTTCAAAGCCATCCAAATTGGTGGCCATCATGACATCTTGTAGTATCTAGTTGGCAAAGCAAATTTTACTGGATTAAAAGCACACAAAATGCTGAATAGAGCTGAACTTTTCTATACGGGAAGCCCAAGTTAAGAAGCTGACAGCCGCCCCTTCCTCCATGGGTAACGTCTGATAATCCCCATCAGTTTTTTCGACGGCTTTCACATCTAAGCTAGTGGCTGTCACTGCATCTTGTGAATAACACTGGCCTACCTCCCTGGGTCATTGTAAAGTGTGGTCTGAAGAGGTGGAACTTGGCATTCGTTGTAATGCATCATTAATACTATTATTATTATTCCTGTGAATAGTGATAAGAAATACTACTTCAGAGCTAAAGGCACAGTGGGGGGACAACTTTCACATTCTTTATTTATTTATGATTACATTTTTTAATATTTATGATTATATATTTTTATATTTATGATTACATTTCTATCCCACCTTTTTTCCTCTCGCAAGGAACCCAAGGTGGCTTACATGGTCCTCCTCCTCTCCGTTTTTATCCTCACGACAACCCTGTGAGGTAGGTTAGGATTATGCATCAGATTAAGCATGTGTTCAGTGCTGGGCAGCCAACGCTTCGTTGATGGCACTGTTTCTAGCCCTCATCTCATTTTTATTTTTTGGCATCTCAAGACGGCTTTGGACAACATGCCGCAGCTCATCGTGGGTAATTCAACCTGTGATGAGCCGGGGGGCGCCAAGCTGAATATGCAAACCCCGCTTGCAGGTTGACGTGTCCTGCGAACCCGGCGAGCGTGGATTATGCGAGGGCTGTTTAACCCTCACATAACCTGCGCTCTCCAGGTTCACACATCACGACAACCCTGAGTGGGGGTTGCATATTCAGAATGGCGCCCACGTGCACACATCACAGCCTCACCGTGGGTTAAATCAGTGGCTCTCGACCTTTTTTGCCCCATGCACCCCCTTCACTATATGTCAGAATGTCATTCCCCCCTTTCCAAGATTGCCTGACTTAATCTGTGCCATACAATAAGGTGTTATGTACAATCTGTAGAATTGTGATTTGTAGAAAGATCAGTCTTCCAACAGTTTGAGTCTGTGCTCCCAATTCCCCCCCTGAAACCCTAAAATCCCCCCCCTCGGGGAATTCCCTCCCCGGTTGAGAACCCCTGGGTTAAATAACCCACAGTAGGCTGTCGTGTCGTGCAAACAGCTCCTTTGTATGAAATAGCTCTTCGGTGGTAACTTCTGCGTCCTTTTTATGGGGGTCTGTGTAACAAGTAAATCACCCCTCTGGCATTCGGTATTCAGCCTCTCTGGACCTGGTGCCCACTAGGTGTGCTGGACTACAACTCCCAGTATCCCCCAGCCAGCAGGACTTGTGGTGCAACACATATGGAGGGCACCAGGCCGGGAGAGGCTGCTGTACTGTTTTTGGCGTGCTAGTGTTAGTCTAGGGGTGATTATTGTCGAACAGTGCCACCTAAAATGCCTCTGGGCCTCTCCTCTTTGTTATCAAAGGTGACTACCAGGATTCAGCTTAATCTTGGAAGTCCTTCAGGTCTGCGGGAGCACAAGCACGGGGCTTCAGTGCCCCTCTAAAGATAAACAATCAGAGATTTAATCTATCAGTAGGCCAACAGCTGAGCTGACTTTAGAAACCCCCGGAAGGAAGTGGAAGGGTGTGTGTGTGTGCGCGCGCGCACTCGCTCTTGGAATGGAACATAAATAGCAATTTAAGGCACAATCCTATGCTTGTTTAGATGGGAAAAAAGGCCTATGCAGGCTGGGGCATGCTGGGAATTGTAGGCCTTTTGTCTGTCCAAACATGAGTAGGACTGCACTCTTAATTATTGCTGGGGCTTATATTTCTGCCGCATATTCCTCCTTTGTCACTCACTGGGGGCTTGTTTTGCTAATCTTGGGAATCACTGAGAAGCTGCCAAGAGCGCTCTTAACCGGTTTTCACAACCGCTTTAGGCTTTCTTCCATTTTATCTGGAGACTTCTTTCATGGTGACATTTGAACAGCATAGCGAGTATTTTTCATAGGGGAAAGCGTGTGCGTGGCAAACGTCGTCAGCAGGAGCGACTTCCTCGGTAGTCTCCTTGCCCCCCCCCGTGGGAAAGGTGGTCGGCCCCCTCGCTTTTGTGCAGAGCGGTCGCGTGTGCTGAAATAGCGGCATGGAGACATCTGGCCTTGCCTCCTGCTAAGCGTCAGTCCGTTCAGTCCAGGACTGGCAGCGGCTCTCGAGGGATTTGGGCAGACAAGAGGCCTCTTGGCTGCAGATGCACGAGGCTGGGCCTGAAACTGCCTGCCATGTGCACAGCCAGTCGTATGGCACTCTGCGCACGCATAGGATATGTCTGTGAGCACGCTCTTCTGCTTCCCCATCATCTCCGGTCTTCTTCTTTTTTTAAAGAAAAGCTAACTTCTAGCCCTTGGAGTTGCAAAGTTAGACATGGAAGTGAGAGTGGGTAGAATCTCCACGGCCAAAGGCAGACTTCCCTAACCTGGGGCCCTCCAAAGGTGTTGGACTGCAACTCCCATCATTCCCAGGTGGCATGATGGGAGTTGTAATCTTATCATATCTGGAGAGCACCCGGTTGGGGAAGGTTGCATTAAAGTGTTGTTTGGCCCGGTGGTGGTGGTGGTTGGTTATTATTATTTATTTCACTTCTATACCGCCCAATAGCCGAAGCACTCTAAGGCAATGGATGTGGAATGGATTAGACACTTTTAAGGCCTGCCTAATAATCAAGTAGTATTACTGTTGTTGTTGTTGTTGTTGTTGTTGTTTTTAAAGGCGCAATGCTATGCATGTTTAGACAGAAAAAGTCCTTCAACTCCCAGCATGCACCATGGCTGGCTGGGACATGCTGGGTGTTGTAGGACTTTTTTCTGTCGAAGCATGCGTAGGATTGCACCCAAAGTTGACAAATGTGGGCAATTCATACCAACTCACCTAGTTTATTAATGGCTGAAGAAAATATCTGGGGAGTATGCATGTTCCTCACGGCAGAGTGCAGGGGGAATCCTAGGGCGAAAGAGGAGAAACAGGAGCTGTGGGAGTGAAGGGCGGGCAAAGGCGGGATGGAGCCCAAGGAAGAGGAGGCTGAGAAGAACGAAAGAGCAGCCCTGATGGGCCACACCTGAGGCCTCTCTGCCCCAGCATCTGTCTCCCCGTCTCTGGGAAGCCCATGAACAGGAGTCAAGGGCAATAGCCCTCTGCTGCTCTTGTCCCCCAGTGACTGGTGTTTGGAGTCACGTTGCCTCTGATCCTCGAGGAAATATCTAGCTAGCATGAGTCTCGTGGCTCTGCTGTCTTGGCCAGACAGGTGCCTTGTTCTGGAGTTTGGAACTCCGGCCATCTTCAGTGTAATCCTGGTTCCGGAATGTGTATTTTTAGCTTGCAGAGGGGTTTTTTGGCGGGGTGGTGGTGGAATGCGGGGAGGGGAGGTACCAAGTGAGATCCTTTTCTTTCTTTGCTTGTATTAGCTCATCATTCACTTCTCCACCTTGGAAGCACCCTGTGCTTGGTTCCCGGGGACAACTTCCTCTGGAATTGTCCAGCCATTCACGGTGTAGAATCTGGTGCTGTGTGGTGGCAACAGAGCAATGCTGAGGGCCTGGTGCAGAACCCCTTGGAAGAGGGCTATCCATTGATGCCACCAGGCTCTCTGAGGAAATCGTCCCGGCAGGCTAGTGCACAATAACCGTCGTGATCCAGAAATGCTCCCTGGCTGTTTCCAGTTAAGCCACCGAAGGGGCAACCAGCCAGCGTGTGCCTTCCAGGGCGATGGATGACGGGGCACAGCCGTGAGCCCTTGCTGTGCAAAATCTGTTTCTGTGCGCGGGGCTGGGATAATCACAATGACCGAAAGGGATGTAGAATGCCTTTCCTTACGACACGGAGCCCCGGGCGTATCCCACTGCCTCCAGCACCGACCCAAGTGTCCCAAACGTTGTGCAGCCCCATCTATTTCCGGCTGTGGTGAGAGCATGCAGACTGGAGGGCCGCGTACTCTTGGCGTAGCCGCGTGGCGGTGGGCCAATTTAAATTTCAGAAAGGTCCCAGAGATGGCAGCCAGGCCTCGTGCAGCCCAGAGCCAGGCCGTGTCCCCGCACATGGGAGCCGCCTCTTTTTATGGTGTGGCTGCAGAGATGGTCCCACTGCCGGTCTCGGAGCCTGTGTGGTTTGGTGGCTAGTGTGTGATGCTTAGATGTGCGAAACCCAAATGGGTGTACTCTGGGCAAGGCCAGCTCTACTGGGCCATGGGAAATAGGTTTGCATAGAATCTGAAAACAGGCTGGAAAAGGCGAGGTTTCCAGCCCCAGGGCCGTGCAGCTCTCACAGGAACACAGGCAGCCGCCTTTGACCGAGTCAGCCCATTGATCTGTCGCTCCGAGCATTAACAAGGAAGAGTCTTGTGGCACCTTAAAAGGATAATGCATTTATTATGGCCCACGCCTTCCCGGACTAGAGTCCACTTTGTCAGCTCCACCACGTTTATTCTGAATGCAGCGGATCATAAGAACAAAAGAAGAGCCCTGCTGGAACAGCCCAAAGGTCCATCTAGTCCAGCATCCTGGTCACGCAGTGGCCAACCCAATGCCCCAGTGGGAAGCCCAAAAGGCAGGACATGAGTGCGGTTATAGCCCCCTCCTGCCCGTCTTCCCCAGCAACTGGCGTACATGGGCATCCTGCCTCTGGCACTGGGGGTAGCATAGAGCCATCAGGACTGGTGGCCTTTCATTGCCTTCTTCTCCATGAATTTGATTAATCCCCCTTTAAAGTCATTCAAGTCAGTGGCCATCGCTGCCCCTTGTGAAAGTCAATTCCGTAGTTTAATTCTGCGCTGTGTGAAGTTTTTCCTTTTATCTGGTCTGAATCTCCCCCCATCCAAGCTTCACATGATGACCCCACTGCTATTATGGGAGAGGGAGAAAAATGTCTCCCTCTCCACTTTCTCCACTCCGTGCAGTTTTGTACACCTGTATCATATCTCCCCTTACTCATCTTTTTTCTAAGCTAAACAGTCCCAGATGTTGAAACCTTTCCTCATAGGGGAGTCACTCCTGGCCCTTGATCAACTGAGTTGCCCTTTTCCGCTCTCCAAGGGTTCCAGGCAGGGCGCCTCTTTCCCAGCTGTCTCTGGAGATGCCCTGGATTGATCCCGGGACCTTTTGCATGCAGATCACTGTCCCTCCCCCTAACTTGGCTGTGTGGATAAACCCATCCCGCGCTCTGTGGAGGGTGAAACTGTGGTTCCGACGCAGCCTGGTTGTGCTGCCCTTGCTTGCCTCTGGTGTGTCGGGTCCCAGGGCCTGCTTAACACGATGTTCGGCAACCCTCCGAAACACCCACACCTGCTTCTTTTCCTCCTCTCTTTCATCCACAGGTAGAAACCGAGGACGAGCGGAGGCGTTTTGAGGAAGGGAAAGGTCGCTACCTCCAAACCAAAGCCAAGCGCCAGGTGCAAATGCAGCCGCTGACTCAGCAATGACATTCCGACGGCAGACACTTCCAGGAGAGAGCCGCGATCAGAACATCCACGTAGAAATCTTCACTTTGGGCAAATTAATTGACTGGTGACACATGGGGGCCCTTGCCTCCACCCCGCCCCGCCCCCCACCTTCCAGAGAACGACCATCCTATCATATCTGTAATTGTAGCTAGTCCAATCAGCTCCTTAGGAACAATGCTGGACAGCCACGTGCATGGCCAAGAAGGAGTGGAGGCTCCTGGTTTGGGGCAGAGAGAGCGCGGGCGTTAGGAGGCCCTGCGGTTCGCAAGGCTGCTTTGCGTACGATGTTACCAGTTTCGGAAAGGACCAACCTTGAAAATCTTTGTGCGTGCAGATGAATCGGAACACCTGGCTGAGCAGTGTGCGGCAGTTCTTGTGGTGGCTGTTCCGACTGTTTGAACCCTCAGTGTGCCTCCCTTCTCTCTCCTCCCCTCACCCACCCACCCACCCCAGCACTAAAGTTCTCTTCAAAGAAAGGCAGAACAGTTAAGCGCAGCTCAGGCCCTTGTGTCTTTGTGATGCTGTTCATTTCACTTCCGTCGCTTCCTGCCTGTGAACACCAAAAGCTTCTTCATGACAGTCACAAGCTCAGATGCGGCTCCGTATTGAATTGGACGGCCTCTCTCGTTCCATTCCACCTCTCTTGAAAATATAAATATATATATGTAGATGTATGCCTAATTTATTTCATGAATATTGTGAATAAAGGTTGCATGCCTTTAACTAAGTGAGACCAAAGTGGGTGCTGGTTTTTACACACACACACGCACACGCACACAAAAACAGCAACAAAAATTCTTGGGGCAGGTAAAGAGTCTTGTGGAGTATAGAAGCTTGCAAAACTGCCTGCGCCAGTAAAAAAAAAGGCATCATCTTGACCTTTCTCCAGGACTCTCAGGGGGCAGGGAGGCGTCAGCGGCTTGTGCCTGAATGTTAGTATATACTCTTTTCTCTTCCTGGCTTTGCTCAGCCGCCTCCGTCTAAGCTGGGATTTGCGCCTGAGCTGCTTAGAAAGGCAAATCCAAATATCACGCAATGAGTCCCTGTGTAAACAATAGTCTGCCACCTTTTCTGCAGGGATTAACTAGATCAGGAGCTGCACAAGATAGCAAGCTACGGCCCGGTCGGCAGAGCCCTGGCAGATGTTAACACCTCCCTGATTAGGCTGACTAGGCCAGCATAACGGAATTCACACAGCTAACCGATACAGGGAGGCGCTGTCTTCATTGAAACCGCTGAAATGCTATATTAAAAGGTTACGGGCAGAAACCGCCTGTGAGGGAGGTGCTGTCACCATTTAGTTACTTTACGCAGGGGAGCAGATGCTGAAATGTGACTTTCTGAAAGCCACCCAAACGAGTCTGTGGCTCACGCTGGCTCAGCTTGTCTGAGCGTGGAAAGCTAAGCAGGGGCAGGCCTGGTTGTTACTTGGATGGGAGACCCCTCCTCGAGTTTCCTGCATTGAGCGAGTTTCCTGCATTGAGCGGGGTGGGACTCGATGGCCTTGTAGGCTCCTTCCAGCTCTATGATCTATGAAATCTGTGCGTCCTTATTGAGGCAGAATTGGAGTCCCAAGTCCCACAGTTCCAAACTCAATCCTTTATGCCCTGCACCACTTGGGTTATTGCCTTTTCCACTGAGCTCAGGAGGGCCACTCAAATTAACTGAAGCCAGTTCAACACCGTGTTTTCCACAGATTATTTGACTTTGGCGTCATAGCTGTATTGTCCCTAAATACAGCATCAAACAAAAGCAGCAAAGAATAATATGAGCCGAGGCCAAGACCATAAATACTTTACCTGGTGCCCCAAAGGCATCAAATGTGGCAGCAGGCAGGATGCCCTGGGTCAGGGTGCCTTAACTAAGAAGGCCCTGTTAGGGGGTCACCATAGGTCATGCTTCAGTGGCTGGGGAAACTTGAAAAGGGGCCTGCGGGGAAGGGTTTGGTAACTGGGCCGGTTCATTTAGCCCAGGGGTAGGTTACCTCAGGCCGCAGCAGCCAAACACAGCCCATGCAGGGTCCCAGTGTGGCCCTTCCGGGTTCCCCCGAGGGCTACGCCCCTCCCCTGGCCATGCCCCCTTCCCCCCCAACCACTGGTCGTTGTGTGGTTTCCCGGCTTCCGTGCAGTTCCCCCCCCCCCATTCTAAAAGGTTGAAATGCCTCTCCTGAAGCTTAGTTACTGGCAGGAAGATCTTTTAAAATATGCTAGGATTGGGAGCGGGGGCGGGGGGCAGGGTTGTCCCTGCCTGTATTGCTCTAGGGCAGTGTTGTCCAACCTTGGGTCCCCAGATGTTTTTGGCCTACAACTCCCAGCATGCCCCAGCCAGCTATGCTATGCTGGCTGGGGCATGCTGGGAGTTGCAGGCCAAAAACATCTGGGGACCCAAGGTTGGACAACACTGCTCTAGGGGCCTGGTCCAGCCACCTCAGATGTGAGGATAATCGGGAGAGACAGAACCACTTGTGTGAAAGATCACATACAGTTTATTGAATACAATAATGGAATATGGATGCAGATGACCAAGAAGCAGGCAAAGATAAGCTTGCACAAGTCCCCTCCAGTCACAGGGCTTCCTAATACGGCAGACGCTGCTCCGAGGCTCTAGTTCCTTGGACACTCGTGCGCTGCTTGTCCCCAAGGCTGAAAGCCAAAGCATGAGCTATGGGTTTTATAGAGTCCCTCTCCCCTGGTTTCAGAGGCTGCCCGCAAGCCACAGGCCAACCCCGCCCCGCCCCCCTTCCTGGGAGACAAGGTGCTTCAATAAAGCAAGCAGTGCTTTGTTTCTCACAGCGAAGCAGCCCTTACCTAAGGCAGTGTTCTCCAACCTTGGGTCCCCAGATGTTTTTGGCCTACAACTCCCAGCATGCCCCAGCCAGCGGAGAACACTGGACTAAAGCGACAGGAGCCCTGCTAACATTCTTTCAATCCAGCCGCTTGACTTGGGGAATCTAATATTGGATCCTGCACAGAGCATCTCGCGCACTGCAGTGTCATGGCCAAGAAGACGTGCTCTGCGGTATTGACACTTAACCCCTTTGGACATGACTGAGTGGGGCACGCAGGAAGGTTATTTGAAAGCAAGGAAATGCAGAAGCTTGAAGCAGTCACGCCCTTATCACTTGCTAACCCCGAGGAACTGGCCCCAAACTTCATTTGTAGCCACAGCTGGTCACCACCTGGAAGCATCCCCATTTCCAGGGCTAGACACGGGAGGGATTTCGCCATCTTTGATTGCTTCTACGCTGGCTGGGGCATGCTGGGAGTTGTAGGCCAAAAACATCTGGGGACCCAAGGTTGGAGAACACTGACCTAGATTTCATAGATCATAGAGTTGGAAGGAGCCTACAAGGCTATCGAGTCCAACCCCCTGCTCAGTGCAGGAAACTAGTAACCCATCCAAGTAACAACCAGGCTTGACCCTGCTTCGCTTTCCACGCTCAGACAAGCTGAGCCAGCGTAGGCCACATAAGGGATATAATCGGGAAAGGCAGCTTCAAGGCAATGATCTCTGGTGCTCTTCCTAACTAATACAAGCTGAGGCTATCCGTAAGGCCCCGGCACGGCTCCAAGGAACTATCCTGGCTTCTGGACGCTATGAAAATTCAAGACACTACCTGTGGAACCGTAATCGCTTCCTCGCCGTTCTTCCAGAAGAGCCCATCCAAGACACCGCCCCTTTTGCCTGTGGCCACACCCACTTTGTTTTCATCCCGGCCACCGCTGGAATGTGGCCCCCGAGAGCTGCTCCAAAATGGATAGGTTCTCCACCCCTGGATTAGCCCACTGGGAGCGGCAGCGAAGGGAGGCGTCCACGCGAGGTAGCCCAGACGAGTGAAAGGGGAGAACTGGGCAAGAGTGCCCCCGCTTTTTAGTTGGGTTTCCTTCGCCAGAATGAACCAGGCTCAGCACTCAGCAGACGGTGCCGGAAAAATTCAGGGTGCTGCAGCCAGGGAGGGAGGACCAAGAAACCCGAAAAAGTTCCAGGCGGCTCCAGCGGTGTGGCAGCTTAGAAATGAAATGCAGCCCGTGGAAGGACTCCTTGAGCAAGCTGGGAACAGACAGTGCAACGGGATGGAAAGCGTAAGAACAGCGTTTACGCTGCTTTTGTATACTTAAATGGGCTGATGTTGGAGCTACACCGGGAGCAGCAGCCAGCAAAAGGGGGGCAAGGCTTTACACACGTAAATCTGGATAAGTTGCAAAGGCGGCAAAGGAAGGAGCAATCAGCCAGAGCAGTAATGAGGAAGAGCTCTCGCCCCGTCCATCCACGGAAGAAGCTGTCCGCTTGGTCGCTGCACTAGGCTCTCTGGGCAGCACAGCATCCTGCTGGTATTGGGTGTGACCAGATCGTTCTGTTGGTCCTGATCCAGAGCCCCACAGAACTACCCACCCTCGAAAGAGGTGGCCCCATTAGGTCTCCGCATGAGCCACAGATGATGGGCTAATGGCTACACTCGTAGCGAAGCTGGCTGGGGAATGCTGGGAGTGGTTGGACTTTTTTTCTGCCTAAACATGCATGGGATTGCACCTTAAATGACAGGATGGAAGTAGGCACATGCCCTAAAAGCAACCCTTTCTCGGGTGCAAGAGCGAAGTGTGTCCCCAGTTCTATTTCAGAGAAAGTAACTTGGCTGTTGGCAAAGTGCTGCCCTGGCATGGGGGGGGGCGCTGCTTAAGTTCTGAAGTGAGAAGTTGCCTGAAGCTTTCCCCTTCATCCCAGGTGTATCTTTGCTGCTTCTCTATCCTCTGTGATGATGGTGAGGCACTCTGCACACGCTCAAAAAGCACTTTATTTTCATCTTTTCTGAGGCTGAGTCATAGCATGCAAACCCGTTCTGCCGCTGGGCCCCGGCTGGAGTTCAACGCCTGTGTTCCCACCTTTTAAAAACAATATTCTTTAAATGATTTCCCCACCACCACCACCACTACCTTAGTTGTGTGGGAGAAGACAACTGTCTCGGCCCTCCCGCTCAGAGCAGGAATTGTCATCAGGGAGTGTGCTATTAAGCAGGGTATAAATAGCCATCACTCGAGTGGGCAGCCACATGGCTTTATTCACAGAGGGGAGAGACATTTTTCCGAAGTGAAAAGGCTTTTGAGCACATTTGCCCTCTTGTTCTCCCCCACTTTCCTTGTCCCATGAATAACTACAGATTTAGGCAGATGAAAGGCTACATGCACACAATCACAACATTCAGTTCTATGTGGCCACACACAGGCCTCTGCTGTCTCTCTGCTGCGTGATACGTGGCGAAGAACATAAGAAGAGCCCTGCTGGATCAGACCAAGGTCCATCTAGTCGAGCGTTCTGTTCGGCCAACCAGCTGCCCGCGGGAAACCCACAAGCAGGACATGAGCACAACAGCACCCTCCTGCCCATGTTCCCCAGCAACTGGTGTACATGGGCACACTGCCTCTGATGCTGGAGGTAGCATAGAGCCATCAGGACTAGTAGCCATTGATAGCCTTATTCTCCATGAAATTGTCCAACCCCCCTTTTAAAACCGTCCAAATTGGTGGCCATCACTGCAACAACAACTTCCCTCCTCCTCCTCCTCCTCCTCCTCCTTCTTCTTCCATCATCATCATCATCATCATCATCATCATCATCATCATCATCATTCTCCGCCTTTTTTCCCTGCAAGGAGCCCAAGGTGGCTTACATAATCCTCTCCATTTTACCCTCACAACAACCCTGTGAGCTAGGCTAGGCTGAGAGTCCATGACTGAGCCAAAGTCACCCAGGGAATTTCATGGCTGAGCGGGGACTAGAACCCGGACCTCCTGAGTCCTAGTCCAGCACTCTCACCACTACGCCACACTGGCTCTCACTTGTGGAAGTGAAGTCTATAGTTTTAACTATGCACTGTGTGAAGAAGAAGAAGGACATGAGTGCAACACCACCCTCAGAACATAAGAGCCGTGCTGGATCAGACCCAGGGCCCATCTAGTCCAGCATTCTGTTCACACAGTGGCCAACCAGCTGCCCACGGGATCCCACAAGCAGGACAGGAGTGCAGCAGCACCCTCCCGCCCATGTTCCCCAGCAACTGGAGTACATAGGCACACTGCCTCTGATCCTGGAGGTAGCATATAGACATCAGGACTAGCAGCCACTGATAGCCTTATTCTCCATGAATTTGCCTAATTCCCTTTAAAGCAGTGTTCTCCAACCTTGGGTCCCCAGATGTTTTTGGCCTACAACTCCCATCATGCCCCAGCCAGCTGCTCCAACGCCTCTTAAATTCCGACACCGCAAACGGTTAAGCTAAGCCAGTTTTGCGACCCGCCAGGTGCTCAGCGTGGCTCACAGCATGTAACATATTATGACAATCAAATCAACGATGTCGATTAAGTTAATAAAACGGCAAGTACATGGATAAAACCATCAGGGATGTTTTTAACAAGGAAGAACCAGTTTCATTCTGCTTCTCATTTAGGGATAGACAAATGGGTCTATTTCTAGTTCATGTCACTTTCACATGTGTTCATGAATCCATTCTCTCCTGTTTCCACATTAATCTGATCTTTTAAAAACCCACACAAAACATTAGTATTTAAATACATTATTTCAATTTCTATTTAAATATGTATTTTCCCAGAGGAACTCGAGTTTCTTAGAAGAAGCCATGATGGTTAAACTTACATAAAAACGTTTTTAGGGCACAATCCTTTGCATGTTTAGACAGAAAAGAAGTCCTACAGCACCCAGCTGGCTGGGGCATGCTGGGAGTTGTAGGACTTCTTTCTGTCTAAACATGCATAGGATTGCACCCTAAAGAGCCTAGAATAGATACACCTTTAGGACTTTTCTAGCCTATCAATTTATTGTGCTGGAAATGTGCAGGTAGTCGTTATGGAAAATAGGTGGGCCCTCGGATGCTCTCTGGAGAGCCCCACACATTTTGTGCCCACTGTGTCAAGCAGATCAGTGATCAAGTGCATCGCTGGGGCCAGTTTGCTGCTTCCCCACTGCTAATAGTGAGCAAGATCCCTGGGAGGAGAGACTTAAACCCACCCACCCGCGACCCCAAACTTAGGTCATGTTCCTCCCAGCTGTGCAAACAGCTGTTTGGTGGGATATGAGGAGCACAATCTTTAACTGCCAAGGTGGAGCGAGCCTTTGAAAATGAGTGTGCCATTCTTTAGTTATGGGGGGAATAAAACTTTCCCAGGCAAAGAAAGCCCCTGGCGCGTGCGCGCGTGCGCGCGCGCGCACACACACACACACACACACACACACACACACACACACACACTCATGCTTTTGGTGGGTTACTGAAAAATATACAGTTTTTCTACCCAGTTCCCATGCCTGGTTCTCCTTCAGTGACTGGGTTCAGACAATACGATAACCCACAGTCAAGGCTTGAGTATGGGTTGAGTGTGGGTTGTCATTGAGCTATGGGTGCCACAAACAATCCAGGAAGAAAACCCATGGTTTGTTGTTGGGTGGTGAACTGTGGGTTGTTTGTGGTTAACAAACCAGGTTAACAAACCAGGTGGGTTGTTTGTGGTTAACAAACCAGGGTTTGTTAAGAGTGGCTCAGTTCAGACATGATAACCCACATTTCAACAACCACCCAGGGTTCAACAACAACCCACACTCAACCTTTAAGTGTGGGTTACCATGTTGTATGAACCCAGCCAGTGTGTAGTTACACGGTCTTCGTGGCACCTATTGGCCAGTGCCAGTGACCACCGCAGTATTTCTGGTGATGAAACAAACCATGCCTCTCTCCTGCGATTTATTATTTATTTATTAATAACATTTATATACCCCTTTTCCACAAATGTCTCCAAGGCACTGTGCAACCATGCAAATAAAAACAATAATGCATGAGAACAATACGGGTTGATCATGTCTTTTAAAGCGTGTTTCATATTTTGTACCGCTAATCACTGCATGCCATCTTTCCGGTCAGGAGCCATACCTACTCGGAAGTCGATAGGCTGGCCTGTCCCAAGCTGGTGCCTTCCAGATATTTTGGACTACAACTCTCAGAATTCCTGACCATTGGCTACGCCAGCTGGGGCTGATGGGAGTTGAGGTCCAAAACATCTGGAGGGCATGAGCTTGGGGAAGGCTGGGATAGGATATTCTGTGGCAATTCTTACTAAACCTTTGGGGAGGTGTGCTTTCTGTGTGCCTCCCAATCAGAGGCAGTGTTAAGGGGCAGCCCCGAATCTTTCATTTGGAGCCCCGAATCTCTGGGAGGCCGTCTGCCCCACCACCCTGCTGCCCATGGGCACTTGCTGAAATAAAGGTCCAGGGGCCCTGAGGATCTCTGCTGCATCGGATCCCCCTGGATCAGCTGGCTTTTTGCCCGCATGTCAGGGATGCTTTGACCTGGATTCCTGCATTGAACAGGGGGTTGGACTCGATGGCCTTGTGGGCCCCTTCCAACTCTACTTTTCTATGATTCTATGTGATTCACTTCTTGCTGCCACCCCCTTGAATCTTGCTGCCTGAGGTTTTCTTTTGAAATCAAATGCCCTCCTCCCCCGTGTCCTTAGGAGACAGAGTCCTTTCAAGACACACACAGAGGAACTTTATAGCATATGTAAATGTGTGCTTGTTGTTGTTGTCGTTGTCCTGTGGGCCTGAGCCCCAGATCTTTTCAGCACCTAGCACTGCCCCCGTTCCCAGTTAAATTCAGCAAAAAGTGTGCCTTAGCTGCCTGGAATGTGGGAGACCATGTCAGAGTGACTTGCGCAGGGCCGCACACAGAACCTGATTGCGCCATGCTGCTGTAGTGTTACGGAGGGAAGGAGAGGAGAGACCAGTAGCCCCTCTGCAGCGGGGCCACTTCCCTAGAGCCCGCCAGTCTCAGGCAGAGAGGCTGGAGGCCAACTTCTTCAGCAATGCAGCCTCTGGCCCACGCCGCCCTCGGCCCAGCGCCAGGATGGCGACGCAGCAACGGCGCACGTCTCTGGCAGCACGGCCGGGCTCAGTGCTGGCTTTTCACTTCCAATTAAACGTCAAGATGCATTGGAAGGATGAGTCAGGACTGCCCTGCAGAGCCAGGGAGACGGGAAGTTTTGTAACACGAAGAAGCATCTCTGGTTTATGAGCATCGCGCGGGAGATGTGGGCAAATCCTGCGCTGCCTTGGAGGGCGGGGGCCATGGGCGGTAGGCTTTCCTTGATTGGCACATCTCTGTCTTTGAGGAGGCTATCCCCCAAACGCCTGGCTTGGCAAACTGGGAGGGGGGGCTACCTTTTGGGAAGGCGGAGATTTTGCTTATAGGTCTCCATCTTCTGCGCACTTGCTGGGCCGCTGTTTGTGATGTGGAATGCATACGGCCGTGCTAGTTGGGAATGTGGCTCTCTCTCTCTCTGATACAGTACTGCCTTGGCCATGTTTTGGGAAATGTGGGATAGGATTGGGGGGTGGGGGTGGAAGAAGCTGATGGCTTGAAGGGGAGGGTCCCAGGTGGGGGCAGCTCAGACTAGATGGCCTCTTTGTTCCTTCTGCCTCTGTGAGTCCATAATATAAAACAGGAGTGGGGAACCTCTTGCAGCCAGCAGGCCGAATGCAGTTTTGGAGAAGCTGGGGGGGGGGGGCATTCCAGTGGTGGGCGGGGCTGAAGGCAAATGGGGCGTGACCAGCATGTATGTAGGTGATCACTCGTGACCGAGTAAGATTGTCTTCCAGGATAAAAAAAATTACAAAAAGAAAAATTTAAAAGGAGGAAATTCTAAAGAAAAATATTGTGTAGACTCTAGCGATGGGTCCGTAAGTGACTGTGGAGGCCAATTCTAGATCCACACAGCTTCCCACAGTGAGGACACAGGTTACCAGATGGAAGATGGTCCTGTAAAGGATTCATTTGACGTGCTTTTCGCTTAGCACGTTTCTCCCTTTCACCTTGCACTCGGGCTTCTTCAAAGTCCATGGAACCTTTGTGAAAGGCCAACCTCCATTTAGATCGTTCATGGGCCAGAGCTTCCCAGTTTTCGATGTTTATATTGCATTTTTTTAGATTAGCCTTAAGAACATCTTTAAACCTCTTATGCTGACCACTGAAACCCCCCCCCCCATCCCTGAATGCTTGCCTCCACCCACCCCCAGGCTTCTCAAAATGCAAGCTAACGGGGGTGCAAAAGGCGGTAGCGCACCCCCTCTCTTATATATCTATATTGTATTGATACCCCGCCTTTTTTCCTCTTGCAAGGAGCCCAAGGTGGCTCACATAATCCTCCTGCTCCTCTCCATTTTATCCTCACGACAGCCCTGTGAGGTGGGTCAGGCTGAGGGTCGTCCCCCAGGGACACCGCACTGGCTCTTGTCCTTCCAACGCTGCACTCTGCGTATGCTCAGAGGCCCCCTGGACGCCCTCGCGTGCCTCGTACGCTCCAGCGGGGTCGGGCATGCCTAGCTTGTTGGCCCCCCTCCCACTGCATCGCTGCCGCCTCGCGATGATTGATGGCGGGGGGGGGGCTGCGGAGGGTCCCTCCGCCTCCCGGGGCGCCATCGCCATCTTCTGCTCCAACGGGGCCGGATCGGAAGCCCCCCCCCCCCGAGAGAAAGAGAGCGAGCGGGGAAGAAAGGCAAGGCGAGGCGCAGAAGCATCCAGCATCGTGGGGGGGGGGGCGATTTGGCTCCCGCCTCTCCAAAGCACGTGGCCTGGGGAGCCCCCCCACCCAGCAAGCCGCTCGTGCGGGCTCCAGCGGCCCCCGACCCTGGCAGAAGACGGAGGGAGGGGGCTGCTGGCTGGCGGGGTGGGGGGGTGACGCCGAGAGAGGCGCCGTATAAGCAGCATGCGCTTGCCCGCCCCGCCCCCGCCCCGCGCCCCGCCCGGGCAGGCTGCGAGGAGCGCGAGGAGGGGCAGCGGCGGCAGGGCGCCCCGATCCACCAGCGCGGAGCTCCTTCCTGCAGGTAAGCGCCCACACCCCGCGACACCCCGACGTGGAGCGAGCGCTGCGGGGAAGAGGAGCGCCCCCTCGCCTCTCCAGGGAAATTGGGGTAGGTGGGGGACACACGCCGATCCCTTCCGATCGTCCCCCCCATATTTTGGGGCACCCCCTCCCTTCCCGGGGAGCGACGTTCCTGCCTCCCGGCCACCGGGGCGCCCAGATGCGCTTTCGCCGCCACTTACGCGATCAGTCCGGGGAGGGAGGCCGGGGTGGGGTCTCTCTTCTGGACGTGGGGGGGGGGGCGCTGCGATCGCCGTCTTTCTGCCCATCTATCTAAAGCCTCCCCCCAATCTTCCCCAAGATTTGGGGGTGGGGGGGAGGAACTGCCAACTCCCCCCCCCCCCGCAATGGCTTTACAGTTCATCTTTTCCGAGTCGCAAGGACAAGCTTTTATTTCTGTTCCTCTCCTCCAGTCCTCTGACACACACCTGACAAAGAGTCCTTGGCACCCTCACCTGCAGCTTGCAATGTCAGTTTTTATTATTTTATGGTGGGGAGGTTTTAATTTAAAAAAAAAAAAAAAACACACACCGGTTATTGCAAGGGGACATGTTTTGGACGATTTCTACGACCGCTCCTCTAGATTCTGCAATTAATTCTCTATATCTCATTGTTTTTTCATCTTGTTTCTGGCTGAGGTCGGCTGTTGGGTGGTGGTATGGAAATGTAATCCATAAATCAGTCGCCTGCCCTGCTTCCCTGCCGCTGGTCCGGTTCCTCGGCTGGACCGCCTTGGGAAAGAAAGGGGGGCGTGAACCGAGGTACATCCCAGGAGTGGAGGAGGAAACCCTCAGGGTGAAAGAGCCTTCTCCAACCTGGTGCCCTCCCAATTGGCCCTGCTGGCTGGGGTTGATGGGAGTTGTAGTCTGTCCAACCCAGCCTGGAGTGCGCCAGGCTGGGGAAAGCTTTTCTAAAACGGTGTTTGTCATCTCCTTTTCACACACACACACACACACACACACACGTCCCAATCCTGCGCTGATACATTTTGCAAAAATCGTAGAATGTCGTAGCACGTTGTTGCTGCGTGTCGCCAGGAGCACCCGCAGTTGCACGACGGACAGGCGTTACCGTTGTGCAAAAAGTCACCGCACCACCGTGAATGTGGGCAGTTTGCTTCCTTTACCTACCCGTCTCTGAGGCCGTTCGCCAGTGCCTTGCCTGGCATGCAGGGAGCGACGCGCACCGGTGAACGCGGCCGGGGAGAAGGTAGGGACATCTAACTGATTAATCAGTTAGCTTAATTGATGACAAGTATCTGATTGACTAAGAAGTTGCCCTGAGCCATTGGGCTGCAGGCGTGTATGTGAGTGCCATCTTCGCTCCACCGGAAGCGCCCTGCTGGGTCAGACCAAGGAGAAGGCATCAATCCAGCATCCTGGCGGCTTCTCCCAGCAGCCAGTCAGATGTCTCTGGGATGCTCAGGCTGTGACGGCAACCTGCCGCCCTCCCCTGATGGCCCCCCCCCCGGCCGCTGGGACTTTGGAGGTAGACTTGCTCTGATCGTGGAGGCTCCATTGAGCCATAATGGCGAGTAGCTGTTGATTGACCTCCTCTGCACGAAGGGGTAGAAGAGGCCTCTTAGGAGCAGCGTTTAACCCCGTCGCTCTGACGCAGGATGAAATGCCTCTTCTGAGACGGCACGGGCATGCGTCGCCTAATAGCAGTCATCCAAACAGTTCTTTTCTCAACTCCTATACAGCTGGATTAATCGGTTGACGGAAAATCATGCAGTTATTTGACTAAAGGCACAATCCTGTTCCCGTTTAGACAGAAAAAAGGCCAACAATTCCCAGCATGCCCCAGCCAGCATAGCTGGCTGGGGCATGCTGGGAATTGTTGGCCTTTTTTCTGTCTAAACGGGAACAGGATTGCACGCTTGGACAGCCTTCTCCAACCTGGTGACCTCCCGATGTGTTGGACTACAACTCCCATAGCAGGCTGGGGATGCTGGGAGTTGTCGTCCAACACATAGACTGGGTTCAGACAACACGATAACCCACACTCAAGGGTTGAGTACGGGTTGTCGTAGATACGGGGGTTATCGTGTTGTCTGAACCCAGCTGCGCCAACAAGCCATGGCTTGTTAACCACGAACAACCCATGAAGAGAACCCACGGTTTGTTGTTGGTCTGTGAACTGTGGGTTGTTCACCACGGTTTGTTATATCGGCTGGGTTCAGACAACACGGTAACCCACGGTTCAGCGACGGCCCGCGGTTCAACGGCAACCCACACTCCACCCTTGAGTCTGAACCCAGCCCTAGACTGGGCACCAATTTGGGGAAGGCTGGGCTAAGTTCCTTTAAGTGGGCAAGAGCCCTGCTAACCAAGGCTGGCATCGTGGGGGTCGGTGCCGTCGGGCACTTGCCAGCAGCCCAAGACCTTGGGGGGTCCCATTGCCCCGTTCCCTTTAACCTGAGGCAGGTGGCCAGCAGCCAGCAGTGCAAAAAAACCCAGAAACTGGTCTGGTGCTGGTGCTGCCATTTTAACCCTGCCATGCTGTCTCTCGGTCCAGAGCACCACTCCCATCTGGGGCCCAGAGGTATGGCTTGGGGGGGGGGATTAAAATGCTGGCCTTTGGCTTCCTTTCTGTTTCTGGCTGGAGCTTGCCTGCCTCAGATTCGGGAGTGGAGATTCTGCCCCCCCCAGCAAGGAGGGGGGGGAAGCTTCTCCTCTGTAGCACCACCATGGGGGGGGGGGGCGTGGCTGTCTCCCCAGTAGGACCAAGCTGAACTGCAATTCCAGCCCTTCCTCCAGTGGAGGGCGTTCACACCCACTGGCTGGGTGCAAATTTAAAAATCCACAAACATATTAAAACCATTAAAAAAAGCAACCATGTTGCAAGCGAAACACAGAAACTAACTCTCTTGTGATGCACGAGGACTTCCTTCAAACTCAGCTGGAGTTCGCAAGGCCCTCTAGAATGGCCAGAGCAGTGGTTCTCGGTCTTTTTTGCCCCGTGCACCCTCTTCACCATATGTCAGAATGTCATCCCCCCCGCCTTTCCGAGATTGTCTGACTTAATCTGCGCCATACAAGAAGGTGTGATGTCCTGTAGATGATGTACAATCTGTAGAATTGTAATTTGTGGAAAGATCAGTCTTCCAACAGTTTGAGCCTGTGCTCCCAATTCCCCCCCCAAAAAAACCCCTAAAATTCCCCCCCTGGTTGAGAACCGCTGGGCTAGACCACCTGCCTTGCAGCTAGAAAGCTCTGCTCTTTGTGGCTTGGGGAAGGGCCGTCGCGCAGTGGCAGAACCCCGTTTTGCATGCAGGAGGTCCCCAGGTTCAATCTCTGCCATCTCCAGGTAGGGCTGGGGAAAAGTTGTGTTTCAGACCCTGGACAGGCGCTGCACATCAGTGCCAGCGGCACTGGGCTGGACGGTGATGGTTCTGCTGGGTAGAAGTCTGCTTCCCATGTCTCCAGGGCACGGCCTTTGTTTGCCTACTAAGCAACCAAGGGGAGAGGGTAGAAGAAGCTTCCCTGGGAAAGGAGGTGCCGCTGTTGAAGAGGCCCTGCTCAGGTAACCTTCCACTGTACTGCTGAGGGGCCCTAGAGCAGGGCCCTCTGAGCTAAATTTCAAGGTACAGATAGGTTGGCCCGGGAGCAGGTGGTACCTGGCATTTCATAGAATCATAGAATCATAGAAAAGTAGAGTTGGAAGGGGCCTACAAGGCCATCGAGTCCAACCCCCCTGCTCAGTGCAGGAATCCAGGTCAAAGCATCCCTGAGCAATGGCCGTCCAGCCGCACCTTGAATGCCTCCAGACTGGGAGAGCCCACCACCTCCCTAGGTAGTTGGTTCCATTGTCTTATTGCTCTGACCGTCAGGGAATTTTTCCTGATGTTTAGGTGGAATCTGGGTTCCTGTCACTTGAGCCCATTATTCCGTGTCCTGCAAACTGGGATGATCGAGAAGAGATCCTGGCCCTCCTCTGTGTGACATCCCTTCAAGTACTGGAAGAGTGCAATCATATCTCCCCTCAGTCTCCTCTTCTGAAGGCTAAACATGCCCAGTTCTTTCAGTCTCTCCTCATAGGGCCTTGTTTCCAGTCCCTTTATCATCCTTGTTGCCCTCCTCTGAACCCTCCCCAGTTTGTCTATGTCCTTCTGAAAGTGTGGTGCCCAGAACTGGACGCAGTACTCAAGATGAGGCCTAACCAGTGCCGAGTAAAGGGGAATTATCACTTTCTGGAGGATGTTTCAGGCCTTCGGAGCTCCTCAGGTGTACATTGTTTCAGCTTCAACCAGCCTTCTAAGGCAGGCCACTTTTATTACCCCTCTGTATTGCAGGTGGGGTTCTGGGGGGTGGGAAGCTTTGCTAAGGCAAGGACTGCCACCATTTTTGCTGGACTTCTGCTTTCTGCCTTACAAGGGGCTGAGTGTTCCACTTGGCGTTGGAGGCAGATCCGAGGGACTGCCGGGTTTGAGATTCTCAAAGGGGGAGTGTCGTCTGCTGCTGCCCTTGTGCCACACCCTTTCCCAGCCGGTGGGCCCTGCAGATGTGTTGGACCTCAACTTACAGTCCAACACATCTAAAGGGCTCCCGGTTGAAAAAGGTGCACCACTTATGTATGTATGTATGTATGTATGTATTTATTATGTTTCAATACTGCCCAGTAGCCGAAGCTCTCTGGGTGGTTCACAACAATTAAAACCGTAAAATACAACACGATAAAACATAATGACTGGGTTCAGACAACACGATAACCCACACTCAAGGGTTGAGTGTGGGTTGTCGTTGAACCATGGGTTGTTTTTGAAATGTGGGTTATCGTGTTGTCTGAACCCAGTTGAGATAACAAACTATGGTGAACAACCCACCGTTCACAACCCAACAACAAACCATGGGTTCTCTTCATGGGTTGTTCATAGTTAACAAGCCCTGGCTTGTTAGTGCAGCTGGGTTCAGACAACATGATAACCCACGGTTCAACGGCAACCCACACTCGACCCATACTCAACCCTTGAGTGTGGGTTATCGTGTTGTCTGAACCCAAATAAAAGTTTTAAACTACAGCATAAAACCAAAATGAAAGATAAAAACCAAAATACAACCGAGCAGCAGTGCAAAGATTTAAAATACAGTAACAGATTTTAAAAACAACAGAAACTGAAAAACCAAAATGCATGGGAAAACAAAAAGGTCTTCACCACAGTGTAGGTGCCAGGCAAGCCTCTTTGTGGAGCTTATTCCACAACTGGGGTGCCACAACAGAAAAGGCCCTCTCTTAGTAGCCACCAGTAGGCTTTGGCTCAAACTACCATCTAGGTGCAACGGGCACAAGCCCCCTTACTTCGCCTGCAAAGGGGCACCTTGGACCGCTGCTTTAAGCCTGCCCCATTCTGCAGATGGGCCCCTTTACCGGCTTTCTTCCGCCTTTCCCCATCTCCTTTCTTGTTTCGTTCTGTCGGTACATTTTAAAGATCCCGTGCCACCTTTCCACTTGAAATAAAGAGCTCAAGGCCACTAAGATAATAGGGGATTATTAAAACGAATCCAGGTTAAAAAACAATTGAAATATCACAGAAATGATAAAAAAAAAAAACCAGAAGGTCAGGAAAACAAAGGGAGGCAGAGTTGAACAAAAGGCAGGCCAAAGAACCTACTGGAACAAAACCTTCATCTGGTGATGATCAAGGTCTGAATCGGGTGAGGCGGGTCTCTAGGCCAGGGAATTCCGTATCCTCAGCTGAGAGGGCTCACCCCGCTGTTCCTGCCAGCCATGCAAAAAGGCCTCTCCTGTTGACTCCGATGAATGGGCAGGATTGTAGGATTGAAGAGACTCCTTTGGGTATTCTGGCCCCAAGTTGTTTAGGGCAGCCTTCCCCAACCTGGCGCTTGCCAGATGTGTTGGACTCCAGTGTCCAGGATCCCCCGGCCACCTATGCTAAGCCGGTTGAGTTGATCCATGTGCTTTCCCCAAACTGCTAAGAGTCTTGCTGCTGAATTTTGAACCATGAGAAGTTTCCAAACCTTGCTCGATGCCAGCCTCACGCTGTGCATTACTCAGTAGTCCCATGTTGATGAGAGAGACAAATATGAGGTTTTGAAGAACCCAGCAAATTTAGCACCAGAAATCAATTAAAATGATTTATAAAACATAGGCTAAATGTTAGCAACCATAAATACAAACATATGAAGCTATATAAACATAGGATAAATAACTTCAGACTAGTAGCCATATACAATTACATACAAAGAACGCTGTACACGAAATAAAATATATCAGCATCAGACCAGTCGGCAGATTTGCTACTGAAGCAGACTTTGCAGCTGAAATGCGTCTGGCAAATGGCAAACAATAACGTTGACCTTAAATAGACCGTTATTAGTATCTGGTGCTAATGTGTGTGTGTGTGTGTGTGTTATAAATTATTCTAATTGATTTGTGGTGTAAAATTTGCTGGGTTCCTTGACCTCATATTTATCTCTGGTTCTGACTGGTCAGGAAATAATTCCTCCTGGTTTTGTTGTCCTGCACTGATGACACAAAGCTGTGTGTGACCGAGACTGGATCCAGCTTCTCTAGAAAAGTGGGCAGCTAGGCGAAGTCATTCCTGGTCACAGCTGACACCTGGGCATCCCACAGAACCTCTAGCCCAGGGATCTCCAACCTTGGGTCCCCAGATGTTGCATGGCTAATGGCAAGGGATTCTGGGAGCTGTAGTCCAGCAACATCTGGGGACCCAAGGTTGGAGAGCCCTGCTCTAGCCTATGAACGTAACTTTTCAAGGAAAGCGCTACCCTGTCCAAAACAGGCAGAACCCCCATGGCTGGTTCAGCTGTCCTACCAACCGAGAGCGCCTCTGCCTTGTCTGGATTGAGTTTCAGTTGGTTAGCCTACATCCTGTCCTTTTCCAGCGCCAACCAGAACCTCCACGCTATGACCTCCTGTAGGAATCTAGCAAGCTGGCTTATACTGGCTGGGTTCAGGCAACACGATCACCCACACTCGAGGGTTGAGTGTGGTTTGTCGTTGAACCATAGGTTGTTGTTGAACCATGGGTTGTCTGAACCAAGCCGCGATAACAAACCATGGTGAACAACCCACAGTGCGCAACCCAACAACAAACCATGGGTTCTCTTTATGGGTTGTTTGTGGTTAACAAGCCATGGCTTGTTAGCGCAGCTGGGTTCAGACAACATGATAACCCACGGTTCAGTGACAACCCACGCTCAACCCTGGAGTCTGGGTGATCATGTTGTCTCAACCCAGTCACTGAGTCAGACCCTTGCTCTATCTAGGCCAGTACTGCTGACACTGACTGGCAGCAACCGCTCTGCAGGGTTTCAGGCAGGAATTTTTCCAGCCCTACCTGGAGATGCTGCCGGGGATCGAACCGGGGACCTCCTGCATGCAAAGCAGGTGCTCTACCCACTGAGCGATGGCCCCTTTCTGAACCGAGATGGAAAAGAGAGAGCAAGATTGGGAGAAAGCGCTGTGTGTCATCTGCATAGCAAAATCCAACCCTCTGGACAGTCTCCCCCAGTGGCTTTTATGTAGAAGTTAATTAGCATGGGGGACAGCATGGAACCCTATGGGATCCTACAGGTCAAAGACCAAAGGCTTGAGCCTTTCATCTTCAAGAATCTGCCCTCCTGGAAGGACTAGAAGCACCGTAAAACTGCCTCCCAACCCGGCCAGCCAGTCCAAAAGCTGTTGAGAGGTCAGCAGAATCAACACACACCCTCGGCACAGTTGAACGTGTAGGTTTGTCCACCAGGATGACCAAGGCAGTCTCAGCCCCAAAACCGGGCCAGAAACTGGGTGGAAATGAATCTAGATCCTCCATTTCATCCAGAAAAACGTGGTGTTGGGTTGCCACCACTCACGTGACCACTGTAGCCAAAAATGGAATATTGGAAATTGGCTGGAAATTAACCAGTTAAAATTAACCAGTACGGTGGGGAGAAATCTCACCACCATTGCTTTTAAACTGGATGGTGTTCCCCCTCTCTCAGGCAGTCTTTTATCACCCTCACAAACCACTCACTCGGCCAGCCCAACTCTGACTGAATAGCCGGCTAGAATGGACACGTGTCAGGTGACTGAGCCACCGGTCGTGCAAATTGGCCGTGGTGGCAGAAAAGAACGATTTCCTGGCCACCGTCAGATTGACTCTCACCCCTGTTCAGCTGGGATTCATTACAAGCTTTCCTCCAACACTTTTCTAGTGGTTCTTGTTTCACATTGAACCTGAGAAAGAGTTCTGTGAATCTCAACAGCGCCAGCACCGTCTTGTGATTTTTTAAGTCGGGGCTAAGAAAGGGATTTTGCTACTGTTTCCATCTGGAATTTTCCAGATTCAAACTGGGGACTTGCTGGTTTACACTCTGGGCCAGGGCTGGGGAACCTCAGACCTGCAGGTCAGATCCAGCCCTCCTGGAGTCCCCCGTTGGCTACACCCTATTTTCCCTGATGGCTGATTGTTTGGTAGTTTATCTCAAGGAGCGCCTCCAGCAACATCAAGTAGGCCGCTCAACAAGGTCTGCCACGGACGGCCTTCTCCTTATTCCATCAGCCAGAGCAGCCAGGCTGGTGGGGACTAGGAAGAGGGCCTTCTCTGTGGCGGCCCCCATATTATGGAACTCCCTCCCTAGTGACCTTTGCCATGCCCCCTCCGTGATGAGCTTCCGCCGTGCATTAAAAACATGGCTGTTCAGGCGGGAATATGGGGTGGGTTAGGTTTTTAATGAGAATTTTTTATATTGTTTTAATTATTATATTTTATTGTGTTTTACTGTATTTTAATTGCACATCGCCCAGGGTGGCCGGGTGACCGGCCAGATGGGCGATTGATAAATATAATAAATAAATAAATAAATAAATAGTTTCCTGGCCTTTGTGCAGTTCCCCCCCCCCCTCCGTTCGAAAAGATCGAAATGCCTCTCCTGAGTGGCCGAGTGACTGGCAGTCAGAGCTTGAAACTAAAATATGCGTGTATTTTTTAGTTTATTTAGCTACGCTGGCTGGGGCATGCTGGGAGTTGCAGGACAAAAACATCTGGGGACCCAAGGTTGGAGAACACTGCTGTAGCCGCTCAGCCCGCCTCGCCCAGTATTGTCCGCACTGACTGGCGGCAGCGGCTCTCCAGGTGTTCAGGCAGGATGTAGTCCAACACCCCCAGAGGGCACCTGGTTGGAGAAGGCTCATGCAGCTGCTGAGCAGGGTGCTAAAACATCCCCCACCCCCACCCCGGTAATCCCCCTTCGCTCCGCTCGTTAATTCAGGAAGAACCTGCAGTGGATCATTAGGCCTCAGTGCATAATGCGCAGTGCATAATGCACAACTTGATGACCTTTGGTTTGCTGGTTTGCTGTTGTGACGAGTGTCTCTTGATTGGATGGGACTGGCTCTGCGATTGATCCGATGGATCCGATCTAGACATAAGTATGCATAATGCGGCGGTTCTTTTGGTATTGCCTCCTTCTAGCCCTGAGTGCAGTGGCTTCAGTGGTTCTTTGGGCGACGTGTCCCGCCCCCTGTAATTTGTAACACAGCCTTTGGCTGTGCGATCCCCTCTGGCTGCCCACGCCCATTTGCGTGCAGCTACGTTGTACAGGAAGGGGAGAATGCTGTTGCTGCTTGCGCTGAGAACCGAGAGGAGGGGGTGACGGGGTCCTTTGCCTGTGGCTCAGCTTGTGTGGGAATGGGTAGCTGGGGGAGCCAATGTGGGTGGCCCTCTTGGTCATTGCTCGGTTGAAAACCAGCAACTTGGAGCATTGTGAAAGTGTGCGACATAATAGCAAATGCTATTTTGGGCTGCATTAATAGAAGTATAGCTTCCAAATCGCGGGAAGTGATCATTCCCCTTTACTCAGCACTGGTTAGGCCTCATCTTGAGTACTGCGTCCAGTTCTGGGCACCACACTTTAAGAAGGACATAGACAAACTGGAGAGGGTTCAGAAGAGGGCAACAAGGATGATAAAGGGACTGGAAACAAGGCCCTATGAGGAGAGGCTGAAAGAACTGGGCATGTTTAGCCTTCAGAAGAGGAGACTGAGGGGAGATATGATCGCACTCTTCCAGTACTTGAAGGGTTGTCACACAGAGGAGGGCCAGGATCTCTTCTCGATCATCCCAGTTTGCAGGACACGGAATAATGGGCTCAAGTTACAGGAACCTAGATTCCACCTAAACATCAGGAAAAATTTCCTGACTGTTAGAGCAATAAGACAATGGAACCAACTAGCTAGGGAGGTGGTGGGCTCTCCCACTCTGGAGGCATTCAAGGTGCGGCTGGACGGCCATTGCTCAGGGATGCTTTGACCTGGATTCCTGCACTGAGCAGGGGGTTGGACTCGATGGCCTTGTAGGCCCCTTCCAATTCTACTTTTCTATGATTCTATGATAATGCGCTCTACTGTGGGGTTACCCTGGAAGACGGTTCGGAAGCTACAGCTGGTACAGAGCGCGGCGGCTCGCCTGGTTAAAGGCAGCCGCCGGCGAGATCACATCACACCAGTGCTCAAGGAGTTACACTGGCTACCAGTTGCTTGCCGGGCCGAATTGAAGGTGTTGGCGTTGACCTTTAAAACCCTATACAGCTCCGGTCCAGTATATCTCAAGGAGCGCCTCCAGCAACATCAAGTAGGCCGCTCAACGAGGTCTGCCACGGATGGCCTTCTCCTTGCCCCATCAGCCAGAGCAGCCAGGCTGGTGGAGACTAGGAAGAGGGCCTTTTCTGTGGCAGCCCCCAAGTTCTGGAACTCCCTCCCCAGTGACCTTCGCCATGCCCTCCTTGATGAACTTCTGCCGGGCTTTAAAAACATGGCTTTTCAGGCGGGAATATGGGGTGGGTTAGGATATTTTTTTAAAAAAAACTCTTATATTGTTTTAATTGTGTTTTATTGTATTTTATCTTGATTGTACATCACCCAGGGTGGCAGGGTGGCCGGCCAGATGGGCGATTAAAAAATATAATAAATAAAAGAAATAAATAAAAATGGTATCTTTAGATGTATAGAGTGTTCAAGTCTGCATGTTCGAGACACTTCCTGCGACATGCAGCCTTTCTCTTGGTAACCCTTAAATGGTGCCAACACCCAGGGGCATCGCTAGGGCTGAGCCCCTGAGGCTGCAGCCCTGAACCTATTTCCTAATCCGTTGCCCAGAGCCTGGAGTGTCCATTGGTGCCTGCCAATAGAAAGTTTTATTCTTACCTTAACTGCATGAAGGAGGTGACCTTCAAGGGGGATTGCATCTGGCCAGGGAAGGGTTAAGTCTCCCCTCCCCAAATGCTGCAGCACCACTGCCCCCCCCCACCCACCCAAAATTGCATGGCAATTAAGTTTGGACAAAAAAATGTTTTCCGTTGGATTGGGACAATCTGGGTCAGGGTGCAAATGAATGGATGAGAAATGAATTGGCTGGCTTTGCCTCCTGCGAAATTTCAATAAAGGTTTGTCATTATTTCTAAATTTGTATTTGTAGATATAAATCAACATGTGCTAATTTATACTGATTTGCGTCCTATGGGCCTGGGCCCCACATTTTGTATGCGCCAACTATCACCCTTGCATTGTACCCCAGTGGGGATCGGGTCCCAGCCTGAGCCTTGCCGGAAGACGAGGCTGGGGTTCCTCTTGGGCAACCCCTCCTATCCCCTTGTGTTCCAAGCTCCCCAGGTGGGAGAATTATGTAACATCGCACTTGCCCTAAGCTAAATTAGATTTCTGATTTCGACAAGCGCTTCTGCTGATCCGTCTGTCAAAGACGACTTCCTTGGTCATCAGAAGAGTGAAAATTACGTTTGCCTCTCAGCTGTCATGAGTTCTCCTTGATGCTGGCGGGGTGGGCTACCCTCCCGAAGAAGCAATCAAAGATGGCGAAATCCCTCCCGTGTCTAGCCCTGGAAATGGGGATGCTTCCAGGTGGTGACAGCTCAGTCATGTCCAAAGGGGTTAAGTGTCAATACCGCAGAGCACGTCTTCTTGGCCATGACACTGCAGTGCGCAAGATGCTCTGTGCAGGATCCAATATTAGATTCCCAAGTCAAGCGGCTGGATTGAAAGAATGTTAGCAGGGCTCCTGTCGCTTTAGTCCAGTGTTCTCCGCTGGCTGGGGCATGCTGGGAGTTGTAGGCCAAAAACATCTGGGGACCCAAGGTTGGAGAACACTGCTTTAGTCACTTGAAAGAGGGGATTTTGACCAATGAAAGGGCCTTCTCCTGGACCAGACCTTCTACTCCAGTGTTGTCTTCTCTGTGGGTGAGCCACACAGAGCAGGGTCTTCTCAGTGGTGGTGCCGACACTGTGCACCTCTCTCACTCCTGGCAGGCTGTTGGCTCTGCATGACATCGGACATGAATTCAAAATAATTTGCTACCATTAAGGAAGGATGCTGCTATTTTTGAACAGTAACATTTTTAGTGACTTATTTTTGTATTTTGTATTTTATTTTAAATGTGGTTAGCCACTGTGGATTTTCTTTAAAACAGGAAGGAGCGATATAAGTCTTTTACTGTGGTGAACCTTTATATCCAGATGTAGACCAACAGCACCAGCTAGAGTATCTGAGACTCTGGATCCCTGCAGAGACATCCTGCATGGACCAATATCCTTGGTTTTGGATCCTTGGTTTTAAATCCAATTCCTTCTACCAGATTAATCCCTTTTTCACAATAACCAACTGGCAGCCTGAACCAATTAGGAAGGCAAAACCATCCTTCTAAGTAAATTTCTGATTGGCTATCCTTTCCCCTTACATCAGAGAAAAGAGTTTGTTTTGGCATTGGTACAAACCTCCGTGCATCTCAGGTAGGAGGCTAGCTTCCACTGGTCTCAGATGTGCATAGTTGTATTATTATTGTTGTTATTGTTATTGTTATTGTTATTGTTATAGTGGAAGACCGCCAACCTGGTCTTCTGCGCGGGTTCAATACTAAGGGGGTAGCGAGTCCTGGGGGCGGGCCTTCTCCGAGGCCCCCCAGCGACTATCACCCTTAGCCTAGAACAAAGGGATAACTTATAGCCACAAAAGTATCTTTTATAAAACAAGTTTATTTACAAAATGACCTTCACAAACCCAGACACACGCCAGCAATACAGCTTATCAGTACAGCACAAAGTAGCAAGCAAGAAGTCTCAAGGACACCGTGATTTCAGGGCTCTCAGCTAGTTAGTTCAGCTCGGGCTCCAGCAGAGGCCCGGTCAACCGCATGCTGCTAGCTGGGTTCCCGGCGGAGGTCCGGTCTACCCAAGCGGCTAGCTGGGTTCCCGGCAGAGGTCCGGTCTACCCAAGCGGCTAGTGAGTGATTTCAGCTTGGTTGCCCGGGGGTCCGGTCAACCCAAGCGGCCAGTGATTTCAGCTTGGTTTCCCGGGGGTCCGGTCAACCCAAGCGGCCAGTGATTTCAGCTAGCTGGAGCACGCCGGGTGCTGCTACCCGGGGTTGCCGATCCCTTCGTTCCCTTACCCCAAGCATGGGGCAAGACTGCTGATCAGGTCCAACAACTCAGTTCCCTTGCGCAGGGTGTTTTATACCTTGGGTTTCAGGTAGCCCCTCCCTCTGCAATCAGGTGGGTGGCCAATCAGGTGGGTTGCCACCCTCCTCAGGTGGGCGGCCAATCAGGTGGGTTGCCACCCTCCTCAGGTGGGTGGCCAATCAGGTGGGTTGCCACCCTCCTCAGGTGGGCGGCCAATCAGGTGGGTTGCCACCCTCCTCAGGTGGGTGGGGTCCCCTTGAAGCCACCTGCTTAATGGTCCCATCCTGTGGTGTTGAATGGCCCTTTCTTATGGGTGCCGAAATGTCTGCTCTGGCAAGGTATTCAAGTCTTATGTAGATGGGGCTGATATACAAGAGCATTGACGAACCTGGGGATGCTTCCTGCCTTCCCCCCTGGGGTGATTCTATGCAGATGTTGTTTGTCCCCTTTGGTCTCTGTGGAGACTGGCTGTCTCTGCCCCCTGGGTCTCCTCCCCCCCTCCTTGGTGAGTGTGTGTGTGTCAGAAAGGGGTTTTAGGTTGGCTTTCTCCACATTTATTGTTACTGTTACTGTTATTATTAATTTTATTTATATACTGCCCAATAGCCGAAGCTCTCTGGGCGGTTTACAACAATCAATAAAAAATACACAATACAATATAAAGTATACACAATAAAAACATTGTAAAAGATTTAAAACCAAATTTAAGATGACACAAATAGCTAAAACAAGTTAATGCAAGGAGACCAGTAAAAAATAAAAATAACCACCCCACCATGCACTATTTAGAGTAGTTTAAAAAGCCTCAAGGATTGTAGAGTTGGCACCAGGCGGGCCTCAGCAGGGAGCTTGTTCCAGAGTTGGGGGGTCCCTCCTTCCTCGGGGCCTTTGCCCATGCCCTGAGGCACACCCAGCACACACCCAGAGAAATGCCCCCGGCCACTCTGCACATGCCCAGGGGCACAGCCGGCACACACCCAGAGAAATGCCCCCAGCCGCTCTGCACATGCCCAGAAGCTAGGCCGCCCCCCCGCCAGCCTCAACGCAGCTACTTCCTCACAACGCGAGCCCAGAGCCGCCCTTCCAAGAGCGCGTGGGGGATAACCCCAGTTCTTTGTCTCCTTTGGAACCATGCAAATAAGGTGACCAAAAGTGCTCTGCCAGTGACTTTCGGACATCTTTTCTGCAAGGAACTCTGCACATGCTCTGAAATCCAAGATACTAGTCAAGCAAGTAAAATGTAACTAGCTAAGGGCACAATCCTATCATGTTGCCTATAAGCTCAGTGTCACTCAGACACTGTCTAGGGGCCAGAGGAGCACTCCCTAACTGAGTTTGACTTTCTTTTGCTTTTATTTGAAAGTCCCTGTGTAATTTTTATTGCCTTCCCTTTTCCTGCTGAATCAAAATTCCTTTTCCAAATAGGTTTTGCTTGGTATACATTGAACAGTTGGCTTCATGGTTTTAAGAATGGTGTTTCTCTGGAGCTTCTCAGTAAATTCCTTCCCCGTGTGCTAGACTGCACAGATGCTAGGCTGTTCCTTGTGATCCAAGGGTACTTCACAAGATTCAGTTCAGTATGGCATTATCTGTGTTTGGGGAAAATATATCTGAAGCGCCGTTTCTTTTACTTCTTCTAGATCTGGTCTGGAGGGAAAGATCCTTGTCAGTAGGGCTTAGAAGTTAATTCCCAGTAATAACCAGACAGCCTCGGGGTTCTTAGGCTAGGTCCAGGCTGGGTGGTGGCACCCTGCCATGGGGAAAGACTCCCACTGAGTGTGGCGTGGTGGTGAGACTGCTGGACTGGGACTTGGGAGATCCACGTTTTAGTCACTGGGTGACTTTGGACCAGTCCCTGACTCTCAGCCTGACCTACCTCACAGGGTTGTTGTGAGGATCAAATGGAGAGGAAGAGGAGGATTATGTAAGCCGCCTTGGGTTCCTTGCAGGAAAAAAGGCGGGGTATAACTATAATAAAATAAATAAATTCTGTCACAGACACACACAAAAGGAATACATAAATAAACAATCAGCACTATCAGTATCATGGTGCTTTACATAATGTAAGAGGACAGGTCACTGCCCTGAGGAGCTTACAGTCTGAAATTCAACACACAGGAGACAAAAGAGGGAGGAAGAGCAACATGGAGGCAGCGGTAGACGGCGGGGGGGGGAGGCGCATGCCTTTTTGATGGCGACGTGGGCTCAGGCTCAGTGACCGTGGGGCAGCCGCCCACAACCTGGCGCCCTCCAGATGTTTTGAACTACAGCTTCCATCATCACTCACCCCTGGCCATGCTGGCTGCGGCTGATGGGAGTTGACATCCAAAACATGTGGAGGGTGCCACGCTGGGGAAGGCTGAAGTTGGGTACGGGGACTGTCTCCAGTTAAGAGACATCTGGCAGCAGCATGCTGGGAAAGACTGTAGAGGGCTGCTGTCAGTCAAAGGAAAAAGTATTGCGGTAGTTGGGACTATGGCCAGATTCTGTATTTTATTTTATTTTTATTATATTTATATCCCACCTTTTTTTCCCTCCTGCAAGGAACCCAAGGCAGCTTATATAATTCTCCTCCTCCTCTCCATTTTATCCTCTCAACAACCCTGTAAGGTAGGCTAGGCTGAGAGCCAGTGACTGGCCCAAAGTCACCCAGGGAGCTTCATGACCGAGCAGGGACCAGAACCCGGATCTCCCGAGTCCCAGTCCAATGCTTTAACTGCTACGCCACACTGGCTTTCAATGACCTCAAGTTACAGGAACCCAGATTCCACCTAAACATCAGAAAAAATTTCCGGACTGTCAGAGCAACAAGACAATGGAATCAACTACCCAGGGAGGTGGTGGGCTCTCCCAATCTGGAGGCATTCAAGGTGCGGCTGGACGGCCATCTGTCAGGGATGCTTTGATCTGGATTCCTGCATTGAGCAGGGGGTTGGACTCGATGACCTTGTAGGCCCCTTCCAATTCTACTTTTCCATGATCCTATAATTCTATGACCTGTTGTCATGATGCGCAGACCCAGCTGTGCCAACAAGCCATGGTTTCTTAAGAATAGGGGTGTATAGATTTTGTTGAATCCGTTCCGTCTTTCGCAGATTGTCAGACATCTTTGGTTCTGTTGTCCAGTCACTGATGGAATTGGATTTTTTTCTAGGCGGGTTTCACTTGTTTGCAGATGTGCATGTGTGCTAATAGACATAAGCACTGACACACACTTCTGCAAGTGTGCATCTGTGCAAATCCCTCCCAAAAGTAAAACAACAACAACAACAAAAAGCAATCCACAAGCCTGCAGGATCTGCGCAACCCGGAAAAAGCCAGTCTGCTGCGGGATAGGCAGGTTGGATTCATAGAAGTCCAAACATTTGAATCTGTTGCAGATTTCTTTGATATCCTGAGTTAAGCATGAACAACCCCAAAAGAGAGCTTGTGGTTTGTTGTTGGGTTGTGAACTCTGGGTTGTTTAAACCATGGGTTGTCATTCTGTGTGAACCCAGAACCACGGGTTGTTCATGGGTTGTTTTGTCAGACTACAGAAGTGGCAGGCAAGAATGGTTAAAAAAACAAACCGAAAATGCCAGCACATGGGCTGCAAAAGCATTTGGGATACAGGGACATGGGGGCGGACGAAGGAGGAGGGAAACAAACTACCCAGGGATTGAGAAAACAAACCATGGTTTGTTTGATTGTGCTCCAGACAAACCCTGGGCAGGGCAACAAACCATGGGTTAAATAAACCATGCACTAGCGTCATGTGCGAACCAGGTCTATATGTTCAGCTGCTTTCCCCAATGATGCACAGCAGCAGCGATGCTAAACGTATTACCTTGTGAAGGAGCCTCACAGCGGAGTTCAAACAGTGCCGCGTCGCCAGCAGCCGGGGCTACACCTTCCCTCCTCGGCCCTTCGAGACCCAGCCCATTACTGTTAAAGGGAATCGCTCTGGTGACCCCAGAGGGACCTGCTTTCCCCTTCCTGCCCCAGACAATAACTCTCGGCAAATCTCCCGCCCGGGCATTCTCCCCGTAATGATTATTTTTTTGTAATTGCCAGTTCCCCAGTAACAAAAAGCAGCTCTATGAGCTCCAGCCTGGGTATGAATTATATGTCTGAAGTGTATGAAAGATCCATTACTCACTAAAGAGCCGTGATAATCTCCCGGGCGCTCACTTGAATGCCGTGCAGTGAATCACCCGGGCAAGCAGTCTGGGGCTCAGCAGCACTTTACCCCACGCGCTGCCCAAGTTCTGCAGACAGAGTTTTGAACGCAGAGCCCAACGGAGAAGCCAACAGGCACGAGAGGCTCTTGGCTTCCTTTCTGGCTTGCTCTCCTGCAGTGGTGGGGAATGTGTGCCCCTTCCTGATGTGGTTGGACTGCAACTCCCATCAGCCCTAGCCAGCATAGCCAATGGTGGGGGCTGATGGGAGTTGTAGTCCAACACATCCGGAGGGCACCAGATTGGAATCGGATGAAAAAAAGATACGTACCCCATTTTCAGTGCTAGGCCTTCTCTCCAGAACACGTGAACTACGAATGAAGCATAGGGCCATGGAGCATGTACAGATTGCCTTTCTCACACACCCGAGTCATCACAACCAGTCCTCACCATGCCTTGGATGGTGGGGTGGCATTTCCTAATTTAGGGATCCGATTGTTCCGGCTCGCTCAGGTCCCAGCAAAAAAAACAAGGATGTTTAGTAGCAGACAAGGAAGAGGCTTGTGCTTGTAGGTTACTGGTGACGCTGACCTGTCTAGTCCTGTCCTCACAAGGGCCCATCGGGAGTGCTTGCTGATGGCACGTGCAGCAGCAGTGACGGGTGGCGCTGTGGATGATGGGTGAGGGGAGAAGGCCCCGCTCTGCTCTCCCCGCTGGAGAGGTTTATCCGCCCAAAGCTGCCTCGGCTTGGCATGTGGGGTCTTGGGGAGGCCTCGTGGCCGTGGGCCCGCCCCACTGCCCAGTCCTCTCCCTGCCTGAGCTGTCCGGGGGTGATCTTGGGCATGGCATTGATTGGAGATGCCTGGATGGATGGTTCTGGATGGATTCAGTGTCTGTGCCGACGCCCAGTGGAGCCAGGGTTAGGGATGTGGACGCCCTCTGTCGCCCCCCCTCAGAATTCCCCGTTCCTTCTGAGCTTCTCTGCAATCCTCACAGGAGCTTGGGGGGGGAACAAATTTTCCCTGCAAACCGTGCATTGTTCCCTGGAGTAATGAAAAGCATTTTGGGGCGGCACTGGTCTTGAATGGACGATCAAGACCTGCTCCGTGGTGGGAGTGAAAAATGCCAGAACTGGTGTGTTGCTCTGGATCGACGCAGCTGCCGGCGTCTTTGGACTCTCCCCGGAGGCGCGGCTGTGGGCACCGTCGCGAGGAGCGCCTGCGCTTCCAAACGGAGGCCTGCCTGCCTGGTGCGGTTCCGGGTTCCACTGCCAAGCCACAGGCCGCTTTTGGGTTGGGGGCGGTTTGTCAACCACGGCATCAGCCCACCCTGTGCCAGGTCCCGATGTCACCGTAAGCCGCAGCAACCGCCCGCTGCAGCTTGAGCATTCACAGTGGCCGCCGGCGCGCACCACAACCCACCGTGGCTTATGCTGGGCTGCCCGCAGCGAACCGTGCCCTGCTCTCCTTCTAAACCCCACCAGTTTAGAAGCATGCCCCTTCTCTGTGGATGCCCTAAATCGGTGTGCGTGCATGTTCGGCTCCTGCAGGTGTGGCTCTCGCCAGGGACTCTTAGCAGGAGCGCATGGGTGTGGGGGGGGGGCGTGTGCTGCTTGCACCTGCATTCTAGCCCAAGAAAAGGGCAGGGCTATATTCATCCCTGTGGTGTTGGACGAGTTGCCATGGCACTCGAAGAAGAGAGAGGTGGTACTTTGGGGGGGGGGGGGGATAGAATTGGGAAGGGAGAGACTGAATTCCTTTGCAGAAATACCCATGCACTCCGCCCCCGCCCCCCTGAGGACTGGTATATATTTAGCCAGCTGTGCCGGCATCCGACAAGTAGCAGTCTCCACTATATTATTCTCATGCCTCTTTCCCAATTGTATATCGGAGTTGGGATACCACAGCACCCAAAGGTGTTACCTGCTGGATTTTCTGCTTCCAGCCTGGGTCGAGATGCCACCCCATGGGGCGGGGCGAGGGAGGGGCATGGATTATGGCGTGAGACAGGTTTGTCCGCAGCCAGGTGTATATAGATTTCATAGATCATAGAGTTGGAAGGAGCCTACAAGGCCATCGAGTCCAACCCCCAGCTCAATGCAGGAAACTAGAGGAGGGGTCTCCCATCCAAGTAATACGGTAACCAGGCCTGACCCTGCTTAGCTTTCCACGCTCAGACAAGCTGAGCCAGCATGCGCCACAGGCCTGAGAGTTAGGTGTTTGCATTTGGGGTTAGCAACTGGAGATGCTGGACCCATCCAGCCCTTTGAAGGATGCAGATTACCAACCCAGAGGCAAAAGCGGAGTGGAGAAAATGCGAGAGGATTGTTTGGTCGATTTCCTCGGGAAGGATGGGAGCTGGTCCACCAGCAAATTTGTTTTCTGCTACATGTCTGTGGTGCGACCACACTTGGAATACTGGGTACAGTTCTGGTCGCCACACTTGGCCAAAAGGATCTTGTAGCAGGGATGTTGAAGAGTCCTTGGTCTCGAGTCACGAGTCGAGTCACGAGTCTTTGGACCCGAGTCTCGAGTCCGAGTCCTTGGTCCAAAATGGTGACTCACGAGTCACGAGTCCTGAGTCACTCCCAAAACTGACTCCACGAGTCCCTATTAAAATCAATGGGGTTTTCCCCCAACAAAATAAGGCTACTTTAGATGTGTGGCTTAAATAAATTCTAGGCACAAGTGTGCCTTTTTATTTCAAAACTCTGCAACTGATTTTGGCAAGAACAGACCAGGCAGACAAACCCAAAATAACCAGGCAGGCAGAGGAGGCGGGGAACCCCAAAGCAGGCAGGCAGAGGCCTTTGTCTTGGACAATTCAACTGTTGAACTGGTCAAGAAGAGACCAGGCAGGCAGAGGAGGCTGGGAACCCCAGACAGGCAGGCAGAGGCAGCCAAACCCAAAATGTCTGACCCTAACCCAAACCCCCCACAACAACACATCAATCAAAATAAATCTCAACACATCGTTGGGGCTGCGCTCCTGGTAGCTGTCCATAGTGGCCGAGCAGCGGCGCGCCTCGCTTCCATGCGCTCTTCACCGGTGATCGCGCTCCTTCTGGCACAGCCAGAAGACTTGTCTACAGCCCAGGGATGTTGACGAGTCCTTGGTCTCGAGTCCCGAGTCGAGTCTCGAGTCCCATTAAAAATATTGGGACTCGAGTCCGAGTCGAGTCAGAGGGGGGACTCAGTCCGACTCACGAGTCGAGTCCTCGAGTCCGAGTCCCCATCCCTGTCTTGTAGAGCTGCAAAAGGTGCAGAAAAGGGGAACTAAAATTATCAAGGGGCTGGAGCAACTCCCCTATGAGGAGAGGTTACAACTTCTGCGATTGTTTAGCTTAGAAAAAGGGTGAGTAACACGAGAACCCAAAGGGGCCATCCCATAAAGCCTATCCGAGAGGGAGATTCAGGACAGGCAAAAGGGAGGGCTTTGTCACGCAGCGGCAGCGCAGAGTTATAAACTGTGGGATTCACTAACAGAAGATGCAGTCACGGCTCCCATCTTGGACGGCTTTAAAAGGGGATTCGACAAATGCACGGAGGAGGAGGAGGCTACGAAAGGCTACGAGTCCTGATGACTATGTATTCCTTCCGGTCCAGCGTGCCTCTGTATACCTGTCGCTGGGGAACTCGAGTGGTGGGGACGGGGCTGTTGCTTGTGGGCTCCCCGTGACCTCTGCTTTGCTATCTGGGGTCAGAATGCTGGACTAGATAAGTCTTTGGTCTGATCCAGTACGGCTCTTATGTTCTTATGTTACAATCGCCCGGGGCTGGCACATGCCTGTAGTCAGCCTAAAAGTTTTTTGGGGGGGTGCACCAAAAGGTGGGGAGGGCAGTTCATCTGGTTTGCAGGCCTTTTAAAGACAAAACTGTAGACTGTTCTTTAATTATTTGTTTGTAAAAAAAACCCCACACACAACTAGGTGGCAGGGGAAATGGGGGGGGGGTTGCCCCCTAGCCCACCCCTGGCTACAGGCCCAGGCTGGCATTTGGCCAATCTACCATGCCCCACAAGGCAGGGTCAAATATGAACAAATTACAGTCACATATTTAAAGCATTAATTTAACAGGACAGAAGATTCCAGAGCACCAGTGGGGCATATTACTTTATTAATCACAACGTCATCCCACCCATTGTCCCAGGAGGTCAGGGCAGTATATCTGGTGTTCCCTCCTGTTCTATCCTCCCCACAACAACCCTGTGAAGTAGGGCAGGCTTCAAGAGAATGTCTGGCCCTGGTGAGCTTCGTGGGCTGAGGCGGGACTCGAACCCATGCCTTCCCAGTCTTCGCTCATTGCCGTAACCACTGCACGGCACTGCCTCAGTTCCACGGAGGCTCCCTCCTTCCCTGTGGACTCGGCGGGCAGTCTGGGGTCCTGGGCATTTTGTGATGGGCCCTGCGGTGAAGAGAGCAGCTTCCTCCGGAGCTCTGACCTTGCCCTGTTCGCAGGGGCCTGACATCATCAGCAGGAGGCGTGGGGTGATTGGGAAGGTCTTAATTAGAAAGGGCGGCAGCGGATCAGACTCCTTGTAGACGGGAGGGGGCGCCTGCTTTGAAATAGGAGGAGGTGGGGAGCCCGCTTGGTATCTGCCAGGGATGGGGACTCGGACTCGGGGACTCGACTCGTGAGTCGGACTGAGTCCCCCCTCTGACTCGACTCGGACTTGAGTCCCAATATTTTTAATGGGACTCGAGACTCGACTCGAGACCAAGGACTCGAGACCAAGGACTCTTCAACATCCCTGGTATCTGCACAGCCCCGAGTACGATAAGAAAGGAACGGCCGTCTGCCACGGACCCCAGGGCTTGGTTCCGTGGAATAGCTGGACAGCCCCCCCCCCCGAGGATGCCGATCAGGCGGCCTGGGCAGGAGGCTGCAGCTCCTGCCTCATTCCCTCTGGCCTCCTCACTTTCCCGCCAGCAGCCATTCACTGGCCCTTCGCGTTCCCATCCCATGAACGCAGCGGTGTAGTGAAGCCAGGGGGCTCGCATTTCTTCAGCAGCAGTGGACCCATTTGCAGCGAAGGGCCGCAACTTGTGGCTGCATCCCGCAGCCTTTCCGAATATTCACCCCGCCGATGATCTGGCTGATGGGCTGGTGGTGGTTTGCGGAGCCCGGTGACTCCTATTTTGGTGGGGCTCCTTTTCCATTACAGGTTTTGCAGCTTTTATTTGGAGCTTCGTAGGAGCTATTTTGGGGGTGGCGTTCATCGCCACGGATAGCTCCCATGAAGCTCCAAATAAAACCCACAAAGCCTGCAAGGGAAAAGGAGCCCCACCGAAATAGGAGTCACCAGCGCCTGACGGCTGAACCCGGACGCTATCGGTTAATCATGGGTTAAACAGCCCACAGTTAACCTACCTACTCATTGCAGGTTAATTAACCCATGATTTGACACCAGGACATGCAAACCGGGACGCTATGTCGTTCTCTGTCGTAATGCAAAGTGTTTTGTGGTGGCTTCATGCAAGACCGGCTCCTGGTGGAGATGAAACTGCTAGAATTGGTTTGTTGATATGGATCGGCACAGCTGGCGGCATTTTGGGACTCTCCTTGGAGGCGTGGCTAGGGGGACGCTCACACAGCGTGCCTGCACTGCCAGACTGACCTGTACGCCACCGCAGGAAATTGACAAGTGAGGAACCCTCTCAAATTCTGTTGGCAGGAAAAGCAGGGTGTTTAAAGCTTGAGGCCATGCGCAAAGAAAATGGAGCTTGAAAGGACGTGTTTGAGGGTTGCTCTTTTTTCTTTTTTTGCCAGCTTTGGGCTCAGCTGCCAGCTAGGAGAACTCACAGTTCAGTCCCTCGCAAGGGCCAACGTGACACCTTCCTCGAGGAACAGCCTCTGTTTTCTGGCCAGCGGCGTGTGTGGCAGCCTGCAGCCTGGAGGGCAGCGAGCAGCCAAAAACTCCCCGTGCAGAGGAGACATGTGGCTCCCTTTTCCCACCCAGCCTTGATCTCTGGGAAGCACACAGTTAAAAAAGAAAAAGAAAAAAAGGGAGATATTTTTTTTCATTAAGTCTTGGTTAAAGCTGCAGGAAGCTTTGCAGATTAAACATTAAATCATATTTTGGCAGATAATGTCATGGCCTGAAGGTCGAATGTGGGTTGTTGAGCAGATATGGAAAAGAAAAGGATACAAAAATAACTAATAATTTGGTTTGCATGTATTTTGAGGATGTGGTGATTAGAAAGATAGATAGATAGATGATAGAGATCTGAGAGCCAGTTCTCAACAATATCTCCAACAAACCATGGGTTCTCTTCATGGGTTGTTCGTGGTTAACAAGCCATGGCTTGTTAGCGCAGCTGGATTCAGACAACACAATAACCCACAGTTCAACAACAACCCACACTCAAGCCATACTCAACCCTTGAGCGTGGGTTCTCATGTTGTTTGAACCCAGTCAATCTGTCACACTGTAGTGTGACCAAGGAAGAAGGTGGAGCTATGCAGATTGATGTGTTACTATATCACATATGGCCAGCCGATGGCCTGCATGTAGCACTCGGCTGCTCTCTGTATGTCAAGTGGAGCCCTGGGGTGCCCACGCCACTTTTCCCTACCCCCCCCAGCTGTTCATCTATCAGCTGTGAGGTGGAGAACATCTGGATCAGCAGGGGTGGGGGGAGAGAAGCTTTAACCTCATCCTTTCCCTGCAATCCCATTGTTTCCTCACAGTAATCAGGATCAGGAACACTCGTGTCCCATTCTGTGGTTATCTGAGGCTCACAGGAGAAACCAGTGACATCTTGACAGGGCCAGACTTCAGCAAGGAGAGTCCGGTCCAGGTAGAACAGTCAAGTCTAGGCAGGTGAGGTTGTGTGTCAGGTAAGTAGAATCCACTCGAGGTAAGTAGATCAGGCATAACGTGCTAAGTAAAGGCAGAAGCCCTCCTGTGTAGAGGCAGCTGAAAAAGGACCCTGGAGCGCTCAGGGTGAACTTTGCTGAGTGGAGCTCTCTTCTACTAGAACAGTGTTCTCCAACCTTGGGTCCCCAGATGTTTTTGGCCTACAACTCCCAGCATGCCCCAGCCAGCTACGCTGGCTGGGGCATGCTGGGAGTTGTAGGCCAAAAACATCTGGGGACCCAAGGTTGGAGAACACTGTACTAGAACCATAGGAGGATGTTGTCTCAGCAGCAAGCTGAAGCCAATGGAGTCCTTATGCAGGCAGCCACAATTTGTAGTGTGCCGAGCTCCACCCACCCTGGAGGAGCTCTCGCCTGATTTTATAGTCTCAAACTTCTGCAAGGCTGGGGAGAGGGAGACTTTGCTGGGCGTTCCTCCTCTGACTCACAGGATGACGGCAAGCTGTGTCTTCTGTCTCTTGGGGCCCGCCCCCCCCCCCCCCCCCACACACACACGGATTATGGCACTGACTTTCCCTCCCCTGGAAGAGCAATCTGATCTTCATCTTCAAGTCTTCTCCTGTACCCTGAAAAGGCCGGCAGCCAGGAATAACGGCAGCTGGGTGGGGAGAGGATTTAACCCCCCCCCCATCTCTGCCTGCTGAGTGTGTGTGCATGGAGTCCCCAACCCACCACCATGCACCGCATGCGACCAAAATGGTGGCCCTCCTCTGCACTATGTATACATAGGGGTAGCAGGCTCTTCATGGTTCCTCTTAAGTTCTACGGGCTGTGGGCTGGGTCCCATTTGGGAGCGGGTGGATCCCTCCACTCACTCCAGGTGCTGGGATTGCCAAGGGATGGGCAAGTTTAGCTCCAACCTTGGCTTGTTCCTGAGTGCCCCCCTTCCTTTCTGCCATATAAGTGAATGACTCCTGCCCTATGCAGGTGGTCTTCACCTTTAACACATGGGGGCTAAAGGTGTGGGTGCATACAGAAGGGGGCGTGGGAGCGGGCGTGGGTGCGCACAGCAGCTCACCGCTACATCCCCCTGCACCTGGCTGTTCTTCGAGATCGTCATGCTTTTAGTGTGAAGATCCGAAAGGGATTTATAAGTGTGTCCAGTTTATCAGGATTCCCGACGGCATGTTCAGCTGAACAGACTTAATACAGACCCTTCTGAGCTCTCACCTGTTGCAGGGTTTCTCATTGACTCCTATGAGGGAGAAAAATCCAGCGCTCTGTTTGGAGATCGCATCGCAGGGGGAGGCAGTGTTGCCACTGGTAGAATGTGGTGCACTACTTTAGACTACAGGTGTGGGATACATACCACTTCTGGATGCTTTCCACCTCCCACGTAAAAGACAACAATGACCCCCAGATTTCCCTGCAGATGGAAAACCAGCACATCTAGAAGTAATGAAAGCCAGTATGGCATAGTGGTTACAGTGTTGGGCTGGGACTCAGGAGATCCAGGTTCTAGTGCCCACTGGGCCATGAAGCTCACTGGGTGACTTTGTGTCAGTCACTGACTCTCAGCCCAACCTACCTCACAGGGTTGTTGTGAAGATAAAATGGAGAGGAGGAGGAGGAGGAGGAGGAGGAGGAGGAGGAGGAGGAGGATTATGTAAGCCACGAGCCACCTTGGGTTCCTTGCAGGAAAAAAGGCAGGATATAAATATAATGATTGAATAAATAAATGTTCTAGCCCAGTCCTTCGCCTGCTTTGCCAGTTTTCAAAAATGTGTCCTCTCACCTGCAGCCTGAACAATCCCAGCACGTTGGCATGCTGCCATTTCGCTCCGTTCCCACGATCGTGGACCCCAAGGGGAGTGCAATACAGGCACAATACAGGGGGGCAGAAAGTCTCTCTCCAGATGATTTGGACTTCAACTCCCAGAAGCCCCTGCCAGCATGGCCAATGGTCAGGAATGCTGGGAGCTGAAATCCAAAACAGCTGGAGAGCTACTTTCTGCCCACCCCTGGTGTAATACACAGACCTCGCCCCGGCGGTTGTTTTCTCAGTAGTGACCACCGGCCGTCAACATACGTTTGGGGGGCTCTTGGTGGTTGATTCGGTGCGGTTCTGGTTATTCCTGCCTGGCCATGGCAAGAGAACATGTGTAGGGGCCGCGTGGGGCCAGGTGCCCTTGTCCCAGCCAGCCTTCGGACAGGCAGGCCCAGGAGGAGAGATGCGGATGCAGGCGGATCGGTGCCAAGCAAGTTGGGTTGCCAAGCTGTGTGATGGAGGCCCCAGGGAGGGTGGAGACCGGATGCCCGTGCAAAAGGCGGAGATGACCAAAGTTAGCCGAAAGGCAGGCGGGGTGAGCAGGAGGGGGGCGGCACGGGGTGGGGTGGGGAGTGTTGCCCCCACCGCTCCATACTTTGCAGAATCGAACGAGCCTCCCTCTAGGCAACCCTATATAGGAGCTGCCCCGCTAGGGGATCACGTTTTGAGGCCTGCGTCCCCTGACAGTTGTCTTGCTTTCGGACACGGTCTGGAGCCAGTTCTCTGTCAGCCCTGCCCCGGATGCTTGCAGAGCGGGGAGCGCTGCCGGGCGGCCGACCGGCCTCCTTTGTTTACTAAACGTGTCCCTTCGCTTTCACCGCATCACGTTGCTTCTTCCTTAAGAATCTCAGAATGGTGTCTCTCATATGCAACTTTATTTAAATTGGTTTCATGGGTTGAGAGGCGGACAATTAGCCAACCCCAAATCCCTCGTTTGTAACACTTTATTTACGGTAGATCTGGAGTAGTACGATTCCTCCTTTGATTGATACTTCTGATGGACGGGGCCGGCAAAGGACCGAAGCGAGGTCTGTTTGGATGTTCGATTTGCACTGTCCATTTGCTCGGCTAATGGTGGCATTCGGTAGATGCCCCTTATGTTGTGGGTGTTGAACCCCTTTCAGCCCGAGGGCTGGATTCCATTTCGTAGAAGCTCTCGGGGGGGGGGCACATTGCAGTGCTGGGCGGGGCAAAAGGGGTGAGGCCTGGGAGCAGCCACTGAGAAGGCCCCCTCTCGCTTCCCCACCAGACATGCCTCTGAAGGTGGCGGTCTCGAAAGTAGGGCCTCTCCAGAAGAGCTTAAGACATGGGCAGGCTCGTATGGGAGAAGGGGGTCTTTCAGGTAGCCTGGTCCCAAGCCGTACAGGGCTTTATAGGTCATGATGCCCAGCACTTTCAATTCTGCCCGGAAACAGACTGGTAGCTGGTGAAGCTGGTGTAACCAGAGAGTCGCATGCTCCTTGTAACCAGCCCTGGTCAACAGTCTGGCCACAGCATTCTGGACCAGCTGAAGTTTCTGAACAGTCTTCAAGGGCAGCCCCATGCAGAGTGTGTTACAGTAGTCCACACGGGATGTAACTAAGGCGTGCATGGCCATGGCCAGATCAGACACCGCTAGGAACGGGTGCAGCTGGCACACTAGCCTCAGCTGGGCAAACACACTCCTGGCCACTGCCGAGACCTGGGCGTCCGAGTCCAAGAGTACACCCACATTGCGAGCCTGAGCCTTCCGGGGGAGTGTAGCCCCATCCAGCCCAGGCTGAGTCCCTGTTCCCTGATCTGCCTTTTGACTGACCAGGAGCACCTCCGTCCTGTCTGGATTGAGCTTCAATTTGTTTGCATCCAGTCAGCGGCATTGCCGGTTAAAATAGGATCAGGTCTTGCTGGCTGGGAGTGATGGGGGTTGCAGTCCAGCACATCTGGAAGGCACCAGGTTGGGGGAGGTGGCTCTAGGGAGCTGCTGCCAGTCAGCGCTGGGCTAGGTGGACGCGGGGCTCGGCACGAGGCAGCTTCCGGCCTTCTCCGTCTTTGCACCGCAGCCGGTGCCTTTTCCCAGCTGCTCTTTTGCCTGCCGGTCACAGTGTGCCCGTTTCCCCCTCCCCGAGTGCCGCCGCCTCTGCCTGTCTGGGCTCCCTCGTCAGTTCAGTGGGTGCCAGCCCTTCCTTCCTACCTGCAGCCCCCAGCCATATGCTCCGTTCCCCCGTCGCGCTCCTCTGCTGACTGCCAGCTGCGTGCCGGGGAAGCGGGAGGCCTCCAGAGCGTGGGCCCACGCTGCTCGGCTGCAGCAAGTAAACAAGAGGCGGTTCCCGTCGGGAGCACGCCCCCGCGGATGGCTGCAGCTTTATATGCTGAACACAGGGAGCGTTGTTGTTGTTGTTTGATGATGATGATGATGATGATGATGATGATTTTCATTTCTATACCACCCAATTACTGAAGCTGTCTGGGTGGTTCACAGCAATTCACAAAATACAAAACACAGATACCATAAAGTACAGCATAAAATTTCAATATACAGAATTTAAAGCAGTTTAAACAGCTAAAGCAATTTCAATTAAAAAAACAAAAACTAGACCTGTTAAAACAGCTGACATGTCCCATCGTATGCCATTAAATGCCTGGGAGGAGAAGGCAGGCTTAACCTGGTGCTGAAAAGATGACGGTGTTGGCACCAGGCAGGCCTCAGTGGGGAGATCATTCCACAATTGGGGGGCCACCACTGAGAAGTTGCCACCCTCCATGCCTCCCTTGGAAGTGATACTTGAAGGAAGGCCTCAGATGTAACCTCTGGGTTAAGAAGGACCCAGAGAAAGGGGAGGACCCATCTTTCAGAGGTAGAGGTAGCATGTTTGCTTTGCATGCAGAAGTTCGCAGGTTGAATACCTGGCTTCTCTAGCTACAAAGATCCAAAAAGCAGGGCTAGAAAGGACCCCTGGCAAAGACCTCCGCCTGTGAGATTAGACCAGCCTTTCCCCAACCTGGCAGTCTCCAGATGTTTGAGACTTCAATTCCCATCAGCCGCAGCCTTCATGGCCAGTAGTCAGGAATGCTGGGAGTTGTTGTCCAAAACATCTGGAGGGCTCCAGGTCATGAGAGGGTAGCCTGTTAGGAGTCCCTAGCACAATGCTGGCTGGGGCATGCTGGGAGTTGTAGGCCAAAAACATCTGGGGACCCAAGGTTGGAGAACACGGCGGGCCTAGCATGTGAATTGCAGCATCCCCTCTACACACGTTAGTTCACCACATCCCAGTTAGGAATCAGCCCTGCCCTGCTCCGTAACCAAGCCCGGTTCTCTCTCCCTTAGAAGCTGTTTATGATTTTCTTCTTCCAGAACCATGGGCCATCGTCCCACGCCAGGCCTTCTGGGCCCACGGGTCCTTAGATGGGATCCGCCCCCTCCCCTGACGCCCCTCTGATGATGCCGGCTCGCTTGGAGGATGCCTTTTCTTCCCTCCTTCTTCCTGGTACGTCATCCTCACCTGGCCTCACCGGTCGCTGACCTCACCCTCCATCATGAATGATGATCAGAACCTGAACAAGAACGCGGTGGCTTGGCTGGTCTGCTCGGGGCTGTCCGTTCTGGCCAACGCCTGGGGGATTCTCAGCGTGAGCGCCAAGCAGAAGAAATGGAAGCCCCTGGAGTTCCTCATCTGCACCCTGGCCGGGACGCACATCCTTAACATCGCGATCCCCATCACCATGTACTCGGTCGTCCAGCTCCGCCGGCAGCACTCCGACTATGAGTGGAACGAGGGACTCTGCAAAGTCTTTGTCTCGACTTTCTACACCTTGACGTTGGTCACCTGCTTCTCGGTCACCTCGCTCTCCTATCACCGGATGTGGATGGTCCGCTGGCCGGTGAACTACAGGCAAGTTCTTCCTCCCAGGAATGGACCCCAGGATATCTTGAGGTCTTTGTCCCCAACTGGGTCATAGCAGACAGCTCCCTAAGGGGGGAGGGGGCTCCAGGAAAGGTGTGTGTGTGTGTGTGTGTGTGTGTGTGTGAGAATGGGACCCACTAGCATCCCCATTCCCAAGCCCCCCACCCACCCAAAAAAATTGGCAAAGGCAGGTTTATTGTGCCATAAATTTTCATCATGGCCTAGAGCCCAGTTCATCAGACGCATAGTGTGGTAAGCCATGGCTCAGCGCATGCAGGAGGCCCCCGGTTCGATCCCCAGCACCTCCAGGTAGGGCTGGGAAACAATCCTGCCTGAAACCCCGGAGAGCCATTGCTGCCAGTCAGTGTCCACAATCCTGGGCTAGATGGACCCCGGGGGCCGACACAGTCGAAGGCGGCTTCCGATGTTCCTAGGTACGTTTTGATAATTCCCACCGTGTGTGCCAGGACATGCTGGAGTGCGGTGAGAGAGAAAATACCTCAGAAACTGTGAGGCCCCCGGTGAGCATAAAGTACCTCTGCAGAAGAGGCTTCCCGTTGTGTCTCTGCATGACTTATTGTTCCGCCCTGGCCTCTTTCCCATTAGCCTCATGGAAGTGGCTTATTCGGCCGTGTCTCTCCCTGGCGTGTGGTTGGATTGACTGTTGCAAAGACGCTGCAGAACGATCGCCCCTCCGAGGACGCTGCCCGTCAAGTCTTTGCATGAGTTACTGTTCTAGGCCGGCCTCCTCCTGTTAGGAGTCATGCCAGATCAGTGGCCAACACAAAACACAGGAACTGGGTTGATCTGAAGGGGGCTCATTCTTATTTTAACCATTGTAGAAGAAGAGGCTTTTGGGAGCAGGGCTTAAGTGTTCCTTCAATTTTTAATTCGGGAAGAGAAGTGCACCTCTGCTGTATGAATTTTGGGTGGCACTGGTAATATAAATGTACACGTCAACTTAGGAAGCCCCACGCGCAAGAAGATAAGAAGCGCCCTGCTGGATCAGGCCAGCGGCCGGCCAGATTGGCTCCACAAAGCCACAGGCAAGGCAAGAAGGCGAGCCGGAGATCTGGCCATAGAGATCTTGTCAAGGGGGGATGAGTCACGAGACTTCTCTGCTATGTTTCCGCCACTCCCACCACCGAAGAGCTGGCCGCCAGACCATATCGAGGCCTTCAGCACCAGCCGGCTCATTGCAACGTGGCAATGCAACATGACATGTGTGTCCGTGGGGGGAAGAAGAGTTTGTGCCACAGGTGCCTATGGAGGAAGGGACCTATCCTCTTTCCCAGCATCCACCCAAAACTGGCCAAGTGAGCAAGGCAAGCGTTTCTTTCCGGGAACACTGTGGTTTTCAAGGAAAACCCAATGGCCACCTAACGGCTTGTGGACCGTTGAGATTTAGCAAAGAGGAGAAATGGAATATTGCCCCAGTTTACGGTCTCGTTCCTTGCCTTCCCTGCAGGTTAAGCAATACCAAGAAGCAAGCGGTCCACACGGTCATGGGCATCTGGATGGTGTCCTTCATCCTCTCCACGCTGCCGGCCGTAGGCTGGCACGACACCACCGAGCGCTTCTACGCCGCCGACTGCCGGTTCATCGTCACCGAGATCGGCCTGGGCTTTGGCGTCTGCTTCCTGCTCTTGATCAGCGGGAGCATCATCATGGGCGTAGTCTGTGTGGGCATCGCCCTCTTCCAGACGCTCTCCATCCAGGCGGGCAACAACGTCGACAAAAACAAGTTCAACGTGCCCACCATCGTCGTGGAAGACGCCCAGGGCAAGCGCCGCTCCTCCATCGATGGATCCGAACCCATTAAGACTTCCCTGCAGATCACCTACTTAATCACTGGAATCGTTTTCATCTATGACTTCCTGATGGGCTTCCCGATACTGGTGAGTCCAGTTATGATTACTGGGGAAAGGGTGCGGCCCAGTGGGCGGTACTCTCGGGGGTTTCCAGGTACATATAAAAATATGTTGGGAATGCGGTGAATCTCAAGGGATATCAAGGTGGTTAAGGTACATCGACACCAGCTGCAAACCTGAGATTTCACAGAAAGTGATATACCCCGATTACTAGAATGTGGGGATTTTGTGTGTCCCTGAAGTGTGCCACCGCAACACACACAAAGCACTTCCACGCTAGCTAGAAAGCTGGAATTTGGTAGCTGTATATTCATAGAATCATAGAAAAGTAGAGTTGGAAGGGGCCTACCAGGCCATCGAGTCCAACCCCCTGCTCAATGCAGGAATCCTGGTCAAAGCATCCCCGACAGATGGCTGTCCAGCTGCACCTTGAATGCCTCCAGAGTGGGAGAGCCCACCACCTCCCTAGGTAGTTGGTTCCATTGTCTTATTGCTCTGACAGTCAGGAAATTTTTCCTGATGTTTAGGTGGAATCTGGGTTCCTGTAACTTGAGCCCATTATTCCGTGTCCTGCAAACTGGGATGATCGAGAAGAGATCCTGGCCCTCCTCTGTGTGACAACCCTTCAAGTACTGGAAGATTCCAAGATGCCCTGATTACTAGGACATGCATTTTAGGAATTACGTACCGGGAGTGGGTCCTTTATTGCTCGTTGTTCCTCAGAAAGCCTCCGTCCCCAACTCCCTTGGAAAACGGAGTGCCTGCCAAATCTAGATTCCAGACGTCCCGCAGTCTCACTTCCCAGGGCCTCTCTGCAGCCCGCGGCAATGGCCGCTGCTAAACATAGCCACTTCCGGAGGGGCTGGAAATAAAAACAGCATCTAGGATCCCGTACCCCAGTGAGGAGAGCTGACCTTCTGTCACGGCCTCTTCATTTCCCAAGTCTGGTTTCTTCCCTGCACTATCGGGCCAAACCGAGAACCTTGCCACAATGAGGCCAGGCTCTGCAACCACCAGCCGTAAATATTGTCTGCCTTTCAAAGTATTTATACCAGAATTTCCCAGGTGTTTGATACTCATTTCATAGGGGGTGGTTGTTTTTTCTTTCTTCTGGATTAACATCCAGAACTCATTTGAACTCTTGCACAAAAATAAGACGTGCGTCTTTTCGACTCCTGGGTCAATAGGGCAGCTTCTCCCTTGGAAATTCAGGGTAGCCCTGTTAATATTCCCTTCTCTTCCCCGTTACCCACACAGTCAAGGATCTGGGATGGGGCCGCCTTTCCTGGGCAGTGGAAATGCATCTGGGATTCCCCTCCACTGGTCAGCTGCCTGCAGCACATGCTGCTTCATGGACCCGGTGCATTTGGGATGAGGTCATTGCTCATGTTTGGACAACGGGATGGGGAAATCAACGGTGCAGGCAGCCTCCCACTCTGACAACGTGGCGTAGTGGTTAGAGTGTTCGACTGGGACTCAGGAAACCCGAGTTCTAGTCCCCGCTCGGCCATGAAGCTCATTGGGTGACTTTGGGCCAGTCCCTGACTCTCAGTCTGACCTACCTCACAGGGTTGTTGTGAGGATAAAATGGAGGGGAGGAGGGTTATGTACGGCACGCTGCCTTGGGTTCCCGGCAAGAGGAAAAAAGACAGGATATAAATGGCATAATACATAAATAAAATCAAGGCATCCAAAATGGTGGCCTAGTTTTTTAAAGCGGTGGGGGCTGGGGGCTCCAGTGGCAGTGTGGGGTGGTGTATCCACTCTGGGTTTCAGCCTGAAGGTTTAAGGAGCTACCCATGGTGCTGAAACCTATCCCCAAAGTAGGGACTGGCCCAAGGTCACTCAGTGAGCTTCGTGGTCGAGCGGGGACTAGAACCCAGATCTCCCGAGTCCCAGTCCAACACTCTCACCACTACGCCACACTGATTGTCCACCAAAAAAGAAAAGAAATGTAACTGGGTGGTAGGCCTAGTTCTTAATAAATACATTGTGCTAGTTGGAGAGAGGAGGAGAGAAAATATGTGTGACTTGACCAAGACCGGATGGTGAGTTGGGCTGTGCTAGGATCTGAAGTTAAGCCAGACTCCAGGCTGCTCGAGTGAATATTTATTTATTCATTCATTCATTTTTTATACTGGCCAATAGCCGAAACTCTCTGTGAATGTGAAATTCTGGTGCTCTTCCCTCCACGCAGGCCACGAAGTAGCTGTCAGGGGCCACTGAGTCACGTTGCTTCTAACACAGCCAACCCTCTGGAAACCTAGAGCTTTTCTACATGCAGCATTTATTGTGAGCTCATGGTTCCTCACTCATGGTAGCTTGCGGGTGCTCCAGACAACGTATTCATCCTCCAGGGTCTCTCCTGTGCCTTCCTAGCATTTTTTCACAGGCTTTTTCTGATCAGGGAATGTCCGGTATTTGTGGGAGTGGCAGAATGAAACGCTGGTGTAATTGCGCAGTTCTGCTATACCACAGTGCCACCTAGAGGTCATGTAGTGGAACATATAGGAAGACAGAGAAGGAAAAAACCTGGGAAAAAGAAGATCAGATCTTAATCCCACAAAGAATCTGGAAGTAGAACTCCGGTAAAGTAGCAGGTTAAAAGCCTCTATACTTGATTAATCTTAATGTCTGTAACTTAGTAGAGATACTCAAAAGTTTGATGCGTTTCCACTCAGGAGCTCTCACTCGCCAATCAGGATCAGGTGCCCCTTGGATTTGATAGGCAGCATCGTCAGTGTAGCAGAGACAAAGGCCGCTGCCTTTTTTTCCGGAGACACTCCCTTTGCCACCAGGAGAATCTGAAATGAATGCATCAGTCGTACTGACTGGGTTCACACAACACGATAAGCCACAGTGGCTTATAAGCCATGTTTGTTTCAGAGCGGCTTCTGAACCCGGCCAGACTGGAGCCGCTCGGCCCTCTGTTGCAGCTGCTGCAGAAAGTGAGAGAAGAAAGAAGAGTTGACAGAGCCCATCACAGGAGATTGCCAATGCGGGCTGACCCTGGCTGCCCAGGGTGGGGCGGGGGCTCGGCTCAGCCCCAGGGCAGAGGAGCTTGCGCCCAGTAGCAGCAGCTCCCAACCCCCGAGTTTACACCCTTGTGGAGCATGTCAGAACTCAGGCTGATAAGGGATCGTACACCCCTTATACGAATCTGTGGTGCGACCTAGAATACTGTGCACAGTTCTGGTCACCGCACCTAAAAAAGGACATTGTAGAGTTGGGAAAAGGGCAACTAAAATGATCCAGGGACTGGAGCGACTCCCCTACGAGGAAAGGTTACAAGAGCTGGGATTGTTTAGCTTAGAAAAAAGGTGAGTGAGGGGCGACATGATGGAGGTGTACAGAATTATGGAGAAAGTGGACAGGGAGAATTTTTTCTCCTCCTCTCATAATACTAGATCCCAAAGGGGGTCAATCCCATGAAGCTGATTGATAGGAGGTTCAGGACAGATGGAAAGAAGTCCTTCTTCACACAGCGCAGAGTTAAACTATGGAACTCGCTTCCACAAGATGTAGTGATGGCCATCAATTTGGAGGGCTATAAAAGGGGATTGGACAAATTCATGGAGGAGAAGGCTATCTGTGACTGCTAGTCCTGATTTATTGATTTAGTATATTTATTTACCGCCCATCAGCCAAAAGGCTCCCTGGGCAGGTTTACAAGGAAAACTGGATAAAAACAATCTTAAAACCAAAAATATCATTAAAATAGAAATACAAATACAATATAATACAATACAATAAAACAAAGCAGCCAGAAGAATCAGACCGGAGGTACAGCAGTGATAATATAAAATGGGAATAAAAATCTGATCATTAAAATATTGCGTAAATATTTTACCCAATAGATGGCTATACCCAATAGATGGCTATAGATTACCTCCAGGATCAGAGGCAGTATGCCTGTGTACACCAGTTGCTGGGGAACATGGGTGGGAGGGTGCTGTTCCACTCCTGTCCTGCTTGTGGGTTTCCTATGGGCAACTGGTCCATGTGTGACCAGAATGCTGGATGAGATGGACCCTTGGCCTGATCCAACAGGACTCTCCTTATGTTCTTATGAGTCTGCTGTCTCCAGGAGCATCATTTTATGGCTCTTTCTTTGAGTATGTAAGAATGCAAATGAGATCCAAGTCAAACCCTCCATGTACCCCTAACCAGTGATAGCCTCTCAGCCATTCACATTTTTTTTACTTTGAGCCGTGCAGAGACGCACCGGTCTGCTGAGTGATATGGCATACTCAATTAACAGAGATCAAATTAAGTTGGTTTGGATTTGGCTTACGCTGGGGGCATTAATGAAACGCTGATTAACTGGAGGGAAGCCGCTGTCACGGGCCTCGGTTAATATAAATGTCTGCAGGTTTGCCTCATTGTTCCCCCCCTCCACCCCAGTCTCACCCTTCTAGCCCCCAATTTAAATTCAAAGACGTTAATAATTGCATGGTTTCGTGTTACGAGCGCCAGCCAGCTGTGCCAAGATCGGACACTCCAGACAGGGCTGAGACCGGCAGCAGGAAGCACCGGCATAAAAGGGCATTTTACTGCGACTTTTGATTCCAAATGGTGGGACCATAGAATCATAGAATCATAGAAAAGTAGAGTTGGAAGGGGCCTACAAGGCCATCGAGTCCAACCCCCTGCTCAATGCAGGAATCCAGGTCAAAGCATCTCTGACAGATGTCTGTCCAGCTGCACCTTGAATGCCTCCAGACTGGGAGAGCCCACCACCTCCCTAGGTAGTTGATTCCATTGTCTTATTGCTCTGACAGTCAGGAAATTTTTCCTGATGTTTAGGTGGAATCTAGGTTCCTGTAACTTGAGCCCATTATTCCGTGTCCTGCAAACTGGGATGAATGAGAAGAGATCTTTGCCCTCCTCTGTGTGACATCCCTTCAAATACTGGAAGAGTGCGATCATATCTCCCCTCAGCCTCCTCTTCTGAAGGCTAAACATGCCCAGTTCTTTCAGTCTCTCCTCATAGGGCCTTGTTTCCAGTCCCTTTATCATCCTTGTTGCCCTCCTCTGAACCCTCTCCAGTTTGTCTATGTCCTTGTTAAAGTGAGGTGCCCAGAACTGGACGCAGTACTCAAGATGAGGCCTAACCAGTGCCGAGTAAAGGGGAATTATCACTTCCCGCGATTTGGAAGCTATACTTCTATTAATACAGCCCAAAATTGCATTTGCCTTCTTTGCAGCCCCGTCGCATTGCTGGCTCATATTCAGTTTGTGATCTACCACAATTCCAAGATCCTTCTCACTTGTAGTATTGTTGAGCCAAGTGTCCCCCATTCTGTAACTCTGCATTTGGTTTCCTCTCCCTAGGTGCAGCACTTGGCATTTATCCCTGTTAAATTTCATTCTGTTGTTTTCGGCCCAGCACTCCAGCCTATCGAGGTCACTTTGAATTTTGTTTCTGTCTTCCAGAGTATTAGCTGTTCCACCCAACTTTGTGTCATCTGCAAATTTGATAAGCATTCCCTGTACCTCCTCATCCAAGTCATTAATAAAAATGTTGAAGAGCACCGGGCCCAGGACCGAGCCCTGTGGTACCCCGCTCGTTACCTCTCCCCAGTTTGAGAAGGAACCATTGATAAGCACTCTTTGAGTCCGATTCTTTAGCCAATTGTGGATCCACCTGATAGTTGTTCCATCTAGCCCACTCTTAGCTAGCTTACTAATCAGGATATCACGAGGCACTTTGTCAAAAGCTTTGCTGAAGTCCAGGTATATAATGTCCACAGCATTCCCACAGTCCACAAGGGAGGTTACCCGATCAAAAAATGAGATCAGATTAGTCTGACAGGATTTGTTCTTGACAAATCCATGCTGGCTTCTAGTATCACTGCATTGTTTTCAAGGTGCTTGCAGACTGACTTCTTTATAATCTGCTCAAAAATCTTCCCCGGGATTGATGTCAGACTGACTGGCCTATAGTTCCCAGGTTCCTCCTTCCTGCCCTTTTTGAAGATGGGAACAACATTTGCCCTCCTCCAGTCGTCTGGCACTTCACCTGTCCTCCATGATTTCTCAAAGATAATAGACAGTGGTTCTGAGAGTTCTTCTGCCAGTTCCTTTATTACTCTAGGATGCAGCTCATCAGGTCCTGGAGATTTAAACTCATTCAGAGTAATCAGGTGCTCCTTGACCATTTGCCTATCAATCTCAAGCTGCAATTCTGCCCCTTCAGTCTGCACTTCAGGTTTGCCAGGGGGGTCATAGACCCTCTTTTGGGAGAAGACCGAGCCGAAGTAGGAATTGAACACTTCTGCCTTTTCTTTGTCTTCTGTTATCAATTTGCCATCCTCATTGCGTAGTTGAACCACCAGTTCTTTCTTCTGTCTTTTACTGTGCATGTATCTGAAGAAAGCTTTTTTGTTGCTTTTAGCATTCCTCGCTAACCTTAGCTCATTCTCAGCTTTAGCCTTCCTGACACTATTCCTGCAGTTCTGTGCTACCTGCCTGTACTCTTCCCCTGTAGCCTGTCCTTCCTTCCACTTCCTATACGTGTCCTTTTTTGTTTTCAGGTCATCTTTGAGTTTATTGTGAAGCCACATTGGCTTCTTCTGTTGCCCTCTGCCTTTTTTCCTTGTGGGAATTGTTTGCAATTGTGCCTTTAAAACTTCCTTTTTTAAAAACTCCCACCCCTCCTGGGCTCCCTTTCTCGTGAGAGTCACTTGCCATTGGATCTTACTAATCATTGTTCTGAGTTTGTTAAAATTGGCTTTCCTAAAATCCAGGGTACGTGTTTGGCTACACTCAGCTTTTGCTTCTGTTAGAATCAAGAACTCAAGTATAACATGGTCACTTTCCCCCAGAGTTCCCGAAACTGCCACTTTATCCACTAACTCGTCTCTGTTGGTTAGAATCAGGTCAAGGATAGCCGATCCTCTAGTTCCTTCCTCCACTTTCTGTAGGAGGAAGTTATCAGCAGCACAGCTCAGGAATTTCTTGGAGGGGCCATGTTTGGCTGAATAAGTCTCCCAACAGATATCAGGGAAATTGAAGTCTCCCATTACTACCACATCGTGCCTCCTTGAAACACTGGCAATTTGCTTTTCAAAAGTTCCATCCTCGTCTTCTCCTTGATTGGGTGGTCGGTAGTAGACTCCAACCGCCATGTTCGCTTTATTCTTTGCCCCCTTTATTTTAACCCAGATGCTCTCAATGGGGCTGCCAAGCTCCTCTTCCTGTATCTCTGTGCAGAGATACGTATTTTTAACATACAGTGCAACTCCACCTCCCTTTCTGTTGCTTCTGTTCCTTTTGAACAAGTTATACCCTTCAATTGCTGTATTCCAGCCATGGGAGTCATCCCACCAGGTTTCAGTTATCCCTATCAAGTCGTACTTGCCCTCATGTATCAAGAGTTCAAGTTCGTCTTGTTTATTGCCCATACTCTGGGCATTAGTATAGAGACATTGAAGACTATGTGCTTTATAGTCCGACTTTCCCCCTACATTTTGTGGTAGACTATCAATGGGCACCGCTGGAACTGTTCTCTCCATTGTGGCATAGAGGCCTTCTTCCATTGGTACCCCCGAGTTTATGTCTCCCTCCCCTGTTGGATTCAGTTTAAAGCCCTCCTGATTAAGTTCCTCATGCTGTGGCCAAACACATTCTTCCCAGTCCTTGTGAGGTGCAACCCATCCTTTGCCAGCAGTCCATCTTCCAGGAAGTGTAGCCCGTGGTCCCAGAATCCAAATCCCTCACGTCGGCTCCACCTTCGTAGCCAGTCATTCACTCGGAGTATTTTTCTTTCCCTTTCTATGCCTCTTCCAAGTACTGGAAGGATAGATGAGAAAACTATCTGGGCCCCGAAGTTCTTGAGTTCCCTTCCCAGCTCTTCAAAGTCTGCCGTGATTTCTTTGTAACTCCGCTTGGCAGTATCATTTGTACCCACGTGGAAGAGAAGAAAGGGGTATGTGTCGGTGGGCTGCATGAGCCTCGGCAGCTGCTCTGTCACATCCTTAATCCGTGCCCCAGGGAGACAGCACACCTGGCGAGTCCATGGGTCTTCGCGACATACTTTGGCTTCGATCCCCCGCAGGAGGGAGTCTCCCACTACGAGTACTTTTCTCTTCCTCTTGCTGAAGGCCTTGGTTTGATTGCCAGTTTCTTTCTTTTTTCTAAAAATAATAATAGAATGAGATAATATGCTCTTCCTTGACCAACACACAATTTCTCCCTCTGTTGAAACTGAGACTGTAATCTCTTTGGGGCAGGGACTTTTCCCTCGCATGTGTCACCCTGGAGAGTACATCATTGGCCCTGTATAAACAGTATTTTCTCCTTCAATTTCCCCTTTCTCCACCTTTAATCTTCGCTGCCAGGATGATCGATAAGCCACTTTGCTTTTTAAACATGCATTGAGTGTTTAAAGCCAGCGCGGTGAAATTTGCGCAAATTTCATGTTCGATTGCTGCTTGATTCGCGCAATTTCCCTGTCCGCGCAGGGTGAGCAGCTATTGCAAACCAGAACAGGAATTGGGCACGAGACGAGCAGCGAGGTGATGTTCGGAGAACCCTGGCAATCTCGAACATTGCTCGTTCGCCCATCCAGCAAGACCATTCTAACCAGACACAGATCTGCAAAGAACCTAGGAGTCCTGGCTCCCCCAAACCTCTCTTCCTGTCCCCTGAACTCCCTTGCTTTTGTCCCCCACCCTACCCCTATTTCTTAATGGGGAGAGAAACTACCTTCCTTTCCCATATAAAGCTCATTCAATTGCAATTCAAGGCGTGGGGCACGGGGCAGTCTCCCACCCAGGCCCGGACTGTCTTAGCTCCCGCAGAGCGACTGCGTCGGGCGCCTTCCTGCCAGAGTGCTCGGTACGACTTTGGAGGCTCACGTGCCCCTTTCTCTGCTGACGCCTTGCAGGTGGTGAGCGTCGCCAGTCTGAGATCGGACGTGGCCCACAACTGGATGGTTCTGTGCGTGCTGTGGTGCTCGGTGGTGCAGTCCCTCTTGCTACCGCTCTTCCTCTGGGCCTGCGACCGCTACCGGGCTGACATCAAATCCGTCTGGGAGAAGTGCATGGCCGTAATGTCCAACGATGACGCGGGAGAAGGTGAGAGAGCAGGAACCCCCAGGCTGGGCTGGGCTGGGCTGGGCTGGGAGGGCGCCAGTCGTTGGGCACTGCTGCGGCACGATTGCGTGGATTGTCCCGTGAATTCGCTCCTGGCACGAGAAGGACATTTGGGGCCAGCTGCGGACGGTGCAAGACCAGGCAGAATTTGAGGTAGCCCCCCCCTCCTGTGCCTTTTACTCGCTGTGGTGGAAACAAGGGAATTCAATGGCTGAAGTTGGGAGAACTGCCACGGACGGCCTTCTCCTTATCCCATCAGACAGAGCAGCCAGGCTGGTGGGGACTAGGAAGAGGGCCTTCTCTGTGGCGGCCCCCACATTATGGAACTCCCTCCCTAGTGACCTTCGCCATGCCCCCTCCGTGATGAGCTTCCGCCGTGCATTAAAAACATGGCTGTTCAGGCGGGAATATGGGGTGGGTTAGGTTTTTAATGAGAATTTTTTATATTGTTTTAATTATTATATTTTATTGTGTTTTATTGTATTTTAATTGTACATCGCCCAGGGTGGCCGGGTGACCGGCCAGATGGGCGATTGATAAATATAATAAATAAATAAATAAATAAAAACTGGGGGTCGTCCCAAGAAGCTGATCGGTGGGAGATACAGGGCAGATCAAAGGAAGTCCTCCTCCTTCACACAGCACAGAGTTAAGCCTTGGGACTCACTTCCACAAGATGTTGTGATGGCCACCAATGTGGAGGGCTTTAAAAGGGGATCGGACAAATTCATGGAGGAGGAGGAGAAGGCTGTCAATGGCTACTAGTCCTATTGGCTATATCCGTACTTCCCCCAGGATCAGAAGCAGGATGCCCATGTACTCCAGTTGCTGGGGAACCTGGGTGGGAGGAAGGTGCCGTTGCCCTCCTGTCCTGCTTGTGGGTTTCCCTTTGGGGCAGCTGGTTGGCCACTGTGTGACCAGAATGCTGGACTAGGTGGACCCTGGGTCTGATCCAGCCTCAGGGCTCTTCGGATGCGCTTATGAGAACGCATCACCGTAGGACTGCCTGCTTGTTACTTGACTGCCGGAAGCACAGCGGCCCTTCCCCAAAGAAGAGTTGTGCTCCCCCCACCCCACACAGCACCTTCGCCCCACTTGTAGCTAATAGCAGTTTGTGAGCAGGATGGATTCTTTGACTGATCGATCGATTGACTGAAGGAGGGTTAAGCGTCATCCCCCCTCCCAGAGATGCTTCCCCAGTCAAACCAGAAGAGCCATAATGGTGCCCTGGCATTTGTTTTTAAAAATCTGCGAGAAATTTGGGGTTGGATCCAGACTTGGCAAACTCAAGTCCCATTGATTTCAGTGGGTCTACTCTGAATATGGCTGGATCCCGCCCTCTGATCACCTGCCCTACGGTCAGGTGGAGCCCCCAGTGAGAGCATTCTGGGAAGGAGCAGCCGACCAAGCTCCCGTCAGCCTCTTCCTGCTTCCTTTTGCAGGGGCTGCTGAGAAGTTCTGGCCAAGGAAGCCCAGGACAACCCTGGAGATCCGCAGGGAGCCCTGCCGTTTCCTTGTGACGCAGACTTGGGCCCGGCTGCCTGACAAAGTGCTCAGGGCTGCACAGGGCGTCCTTCTACTGAGTCTGACCCTCACTCAGTCCTCCGAGGCCGGTGTTGCCTACACGAGGGGCAGGCAACCTTTTGGGGCTGTCAGCGCATGCATGCACGCACACATTCGGGAAGGGGGCTTGGGTATCCTGGGGGGGCAGACCCCGCCAGACCCTCCTGCATGGCCCCGGCCCCGGCTCTGCCTCTTTGCCCCAAGTTCCTGGCCATCGATTCCTTCCCGTTAAGTCCTTTCTGTGTCTCTCTGCTCCCCCCGGGATCGTAGAAAACAACCTGGCTGGGGCAATCCACACCGATCTGATGTACGAGCAGACGTACGATTACAACTTTGCTGGGGATGTGTTGACCTTGGACCACATCGCCAAATACGACCTGTCGGCGCTGGAGCGGGGCCTCCCCCAAGTTTACCCCATGAAGCCTCCGCCAGAGGACAAAATGCAGTACCTCCAGGTAAGCGGTTTTGGGCAGGAGCAGAGATCCAGTTCACCGGGGGGGGGGGGGGAGGATTTGGGCAGAGCCTTTGCTGCAGTTTGCACTGGGGAAAGGTGCCGTGCTAAAGTCCCTGTGGCAACTCAAGGGAAAGTGGTTGAGCTGCATAGTTTGGGGTAGTTTTGCTGAAGACTAAGCAGGATGTCTCCGAGGGCAGGATTAGGCCCCCCACTTGTCTCTCCGTAAGGCAGGGGTGGGCAGAAGGTGAATCAGGATCAACTGGGAGATCTCTGGGTGATTTGCAGTAGATCCGCAAGGGCTTCCGGCCTCCCAACTGGTTAGCAGCAACAACAACAAAGCCTCCCAGTCCCTTCTAAACAAGCATACTGGCTGGGGAATGCTGGGAGTTGTAGGACTTTTTTCTGCCTGACGTGCACAGAATTGCACCCTTAGTGGTGCTGTCACGTTCTTGATGGATTGGACAGATACTTTGCACCTCCATCTTCCCTACAGGTGGCCCTCTCCTCCTCTCCTCCTCCTCCTCCTCCTCCTCCTCCTCCTCCTCCTCCTCCTCCTCCTCCTCCTCCTCTTTTTCGCTTTCAGCGCTCTCAGAAACAATTTCTCTGTCCAGCTGCAGTGTGAGGAGACCCCAGCTCTCTGCTCAACAGGGCCGACGGTGAACTGTGTGAACAGGAACCCAAACACACTGTCCTTTCAGATGCTGCCTTAGAAAGGGGGTGTCGCATCGCGGCTTATTTTTCACGGATCATTTTGCTGCTTGATCCTGGAGTTAAGTCCCATTGAACTATTTCCGCGCCAGCTTGCATCGGCCCGGCCCGCGTGGCCCACTTGGTTACAGCATCAGCAAATTATTACAGTCATTCAGTGTGTTGAAGCCCCAAACCCTTTAATCAGCTGATGGCCCACGCCAGTGTCTTTTCCAGCTGGTGGTGACTCGCCTTCGGTCAGTGCTTCACTACCTGGAAGCAAACCTTGAAGACTTAGTTACTGGGAACAAGGACTTAAATATGCTGCCAGTATTTGGGGGTATTTGGCCCCGCCCCTTTTTCCTGATGCCGCACCCACCACTGGACTGTGCTCCCCCACCACCAAGACCTTCTCCGAAATTAAATTCCGGTATTCGAGCAGGGCTCCCCTCGTGCTCCTGGCACTTCCCGTTGCCAAGTGTGTGCCTCTGAATCTTTGCATTCCAAATAAATCACAGTCCTGCCCCCAAAAGCGGAGTTCTGTGGCTGCTGGCATGAATTAAGCAGACCTGCATAGCTTCTCTTCTTTTGCATAACTGGTTCTGCAGATTGTGGGGGGGGAGGGGCAAGGCCCCGGTGGAGGCCGGTGGCCCCAATGTCAGCGGGGCTGTGTATCCACTCCGGATTTTAAGGACTTAAAAGTTTATTTTAACTTTTAAGAAGCTATCCAGAAGCTTTTAAGAAGCTATTTTGGGGATAGGCTTCAGCACCATGGATAGCTCCTTGAAGTTCAGACTAAAATCCGGAGTGGCTACACAGCCCCGCTGACATTGGCGCTATCCAGGGCACTTTAAGTTGCCTCACACTTTGGCACTGGAAATCATACCCAGCCACCATTCTGGATTCTGAGAATTCAGCATTTTCAACCATTTCTTTGCAGCCGTGAGAGCTAGAAACTTGCTATCTTTAAATGAAAGCTGAGATTCTCGGGAAGCCGAATTCTCTGGCCCAGCGCTGTGGCTTTTCTGTGCTGCCACATTATATGTGTGTCAGCTCTCTGTAGGCTGATTGCATGGGGAGGGTGTCCCCTGCTTTTCAGGGCTGAATTACCCGTATTTTTCCATCTATAAGACGCCCCCATGTATAAGACGCCCCCACTGGGCAGTTTCGCAACCGTGCGGTTCTCTCCTTGGCTTACTTCCGTGTATAAGACGACCCTCACTTTTTAGTCTAACAATTTTAGGAAAAAGTATAGTCTTATACATGGAAAAATACTGTAAATCTTTGTTGTTGTTGTGTTGTGTGTTTTTTTTTTTTTTTTAAAAAAACCTACATTTCTTTTAGCAAGAGCATTTCTTACATTAAGGGCACACAATCCCATGCATGTTTAGATGGAAAAAAACCTACAACTCCCAGCATTCCCCAGCCAGCATGGCTAGCTGGGGATTGCTGGGAGTTGTAGGTCTTTTTTCCATCTAAACATGCATAGGATTGCACACTAAAGAAAGTAATGGTTAAATCAGGCCATGTACTTCACTGCACTGTAGTCTGCAGTTAACTCTAATGCATTTTAAGAGAGAACATTGGTCATGTAGACTGTGAGTTGCAGGAGGTTGCCTTCCCCAACTTTATTCTGTGTCTGTATTTTTCTTCTTTCCTTTCCTCTCTCTCTCTCTCTCTCCTTCCAGTTTACTTGGTTATTGTGCTGACAACCATGAAAGGATGTCTCTCTGAGAGAGGAAAAAATCCACCCTGCTCAATCTAGTGTAACACTGGCTGGTTGGATTTCCCCTCATCTGCTCTTGGTTACCCTGGGCTGCCCTGTGCAAACTCTCCAAGCTGATTTCCCAAGCCAGACTTTTAACATGCACAAGTGCAAGGGACCAAAGACACAGGCCAGTTCAGGTTTGAGAAACAGTTAGCGAGGGAATGGTCTGGGAACACCTGATGCTGTAGTACTGGTGATAGGATCGGTGCCTGGGATGATGAAAATATCAAAATATGAAGATATTAGAAACATTACAAATATTAAAGAGCTAGCAGTACTGTTAATAACCAGAGCAACAGATTAAAGGTTAGGGCTGCAATCCTGTACCGACTTACCTGGGAGTAACCCTCATTGGACTCAGTGGGACTTACTTCTGAGTAGACATGCATAGGATTGCACTGTAAATACCTGCTGGAAAAGGGAAGTTCTTTACAGTGATGATGCCAGGCAGATCTCCCTGGGATGGGCATTCCACAGACAAGGGGCCACTACAAAGAAGGCTCTTCCCTGGTAGCCCTCCGCCGCACCATTGTGGGTGACGGCACCCAGAGAAGAACCTCTGAAGATGATCTGAGCAATCAGGCAGGAACATGAGAGAAGGCGCTCCTTCAGGTAGATCGGTCCTAAGCCGTGGGCAGAGCAATGCTATGCCCCCTCGACAGCATCTAGCAGGCCAAAGGATTTTTCAGATTCCCAGATTCGAGGTTGGGAAAGAGCTCTGACCTCAGAGGTGGGGATCCGCGCTTGGATCCCCTAACCACCCCCACCCCCTGCAGCTGGCGCAGAAAGAACCCAATTATTAAGACCCGAAAGGACCTGCTCCTGGTGGAGGTGAAAACTGCCGAAACTGGTTTGTTGCTGTGGACCACCACCGCTGGCTGTATTTTTGGACTCTCCTTGGGCTGCCAGGACTGTCACGATGGGCACCTGCATTTCCAAACTGACCACTGCACCACTGTCTCAGTCTGATGCCCTGACTTGTCCAGTGGCCCAAGAAGAGTATCTGCACGACGTGGGTTTGTTCCGCTAACACTCACCCCTCCGCTCCTCTCTCTCTCTGTTTGGCAAGTGGTATCGCCAGATCCAGAACCAGCGAAGGCCATAATGGTCCTGTTGCTTCTCCGCCCCCCTGCAGGTTCCTCCCACCCGGCGCTTCTCCCACGACGAGACCGACGTCTGGACGACGGGGCAGATTTCGGCCTACCTCCAGCACTGGGGAGCAGGCGAGGACATGGCTGCCGGGCTGGCCCAACTCCTCCTCCCGCGGCACAGCTACGACCGGAGGAGGAGCAGCCTCCTCTCCTACCAGGAGGACGGGCGCCTGTACCGCAAGCGCCGAAAGTCTGCCGAGAGCACCTTGTCCCTCAAGCCCTTCTCCTGCGAGGACTTCTACAAGGACGGGGGCTACAGGTGCTTCAGCAAGGAGGAGGTGGTGAATTTCATCGACGACGCCAGCCCCGTCCCCAGCCCCAGGAAGGCCCCCCTGCGCTCGGCTCCCATCTCCCTCATCCCGGACAACCTCCAGTGTTGCTCGGCCGCCGCGGCTCTCGCCAGCTTCCCCATGACCAACTTTGAGCGGGAGCCCCAGGTGTTGCGGAGCTTCACGGCCCAGGGACAGAGGTGCTCCTTGAGGGTGCCGGGCCCCCTCCTGGCCCAGGAGGATGCCAAGAACCTCTTCCCCAAAGGGAGCGCGGGCAGCCCTTGCCTCGAGCAGATCCACATCGAGCTGTGCGAGGCCCCGACGCCGGAGGACTGCCGGCCGAGCAGCAGCTGCTCCGAGTCGGAGGGCTTCCGGACAGGTCTCAGCCCCTCCTGGGGTGGCCAAGAGGACCTGCGCAAAAACGGCAGCACAAGCAGTTTCCTGAGTTCGCCTTCTGCCTCCTCCGGGTACGTAACGTTCCACTCGGATTCCAGCGGCTCGGCCTCCTAGAGCTGCATCCGCCAGCGGCCGTTGGGTGCGCCGTCCGGTTCCCTCTCTCTTCCGTTCAGTTCTCGCTCGTTGTGGTTGGGAAGGTGGGGCGGGGCGAGGGGGGCTGCAAGGTTTCCTTCTTCTTGTGGCCTAGATTTTGTAAGGGGGACTGGGCAAAGCACCAAAGAAACCTCACCCCAGACTCTCGTGCATTTTGTAAAGCAAAAGAAAGCAGGGGGGAGACGCCAGCCGAGCAGCGTCCAGGAAGCAAGTGGTGTCTTGAAAGGCACATCGGTCGGCCTGAAGCACACCTCAGCTCCCGGCATCCCCCCCTGGGCAAGAGCCCCAGCAGAAGAAGGGTGTGCTCTCTCTTCTTCTTCAGAAATGTCCGTTCTTTTTTTATTATCCCCGCTTCCTCTCCTGCTACATTATGACTAGATGTAAAATTGTGCATGATTTTTTTGTATCAAACGAGCCTGCGATGTATCCTCTGGATGAGGCCACGGGTGCCAAAAGCTGAGCGCTGGCGATTCCCTTTAACAAATTAAGGCGGGGAGGGGTTTGTCAGGATTTCTCAGGGGACCATTGAAAGGGAGACAAAGCGTTCGAGCTGCCAAGACGCTCTTTTGTAAACCAGCCGGTCCCGCACGTACCCGTTCGTCCGTTACTGATAGTGTTGTGCGAGCACAGAATCGGAGACTTGCGTGAGGTTCCCAGTTGGCGTCTCCCTCTCGGAGTGATCAAAGCCATAGAGCCTTGCTGGATGAGGCCCCAGTGGGAAGCCAGCCCAGGATGGAGCAGGAGAGAGAGCAAGAAGCAAGCCACAGTGAGCACTGGGGGTTCCTTCCCCACTTTCCCAGGATTCAGCCGGCAGCTTCTCACCCCCTGCTTGGCCTGCAAGGCAGAGAATTCGGCAGCACCACCTTCCAAAGCCCCCATCCCACCCCAGGCATGGAGATACTGCTCCACGATCCCCACAGGGCTAGTCTGTGATTGGGTTCAGACAACACAGTAACCCACACTCGGGGGTTGAGTGCGGGTTGTCGTTGAACCATGGGTTGTTTTTGAACCGTGGGTTATCATGTTGTCTGAACCCAGCTGCGCTAACAAGCCATGGCTTGTTAACCATGAACAACCCATGAAAAGAACCCATGGTTTGTTGTTGGGTTGTGAACTGTGGGTTGTTCACCATGGCTTGTTATCTCGGCTGGGTTCGGACAACACGATGGCCCACGGTTCAACGACAACCCATCCTCAACCCTTGAGTGTGGGTTATCGTGTTGTCTGAACCCAGCACATGGCTAATGGAAGCAGGGCAGTCCCAGGAAACAAAGAGCTCTCTGTCTTTGTTTCCCTCTCGCCCAGCCCCAGGAATATCTTGAGCAGGGGTGGGCAACATGCGCCCCCCCTCCTTCTTTGTGGGCCCCGCCACCCCAAAATTGCTGTTGCCGTGCAAAATTGCCGCCGAATTTGCACAGCATGCAGCAAAGGAAAAAGCCACATTTTCACTTCAAAATTAGGCGCACAGCGAGCGCCCGTCTTGTTCCAATGCAAAATCGCTCTCCTCTGGGCTTCTGGGGTTTGGCATTGAAACAAGGCAGGGACTCCCACGCTTCTTGTTTTAAAGTGAACGTGCAGCTTTCTTTCTTGCCGCTGCCCTGCTGGCGACATTCAGCCGGGATCGCAGGGGCGGGGGGGGGGGGGCGCGGTGCCGCCCCTGGTGGATCCCCCAGGGCCCCGGACCCTCCCAAGTTGCCCTGGACATGCCACTACTGTGCTGCCACCTGCCGGGGGGCACGTGCCTGTGTGGGTTGCGGGAAAACTCAGAGCACTGTTGGGTGACCCCCCTTGTACATCGTTACAAGCAGGGCTGTTGTTTTCGGACTGTGTGATCCAAAAACCGGGGTTTGGGGAATCATCAACTTCCTGATATCTCCCTGTTTGGGGTGGCCTCCCTGTCGGTCCCAGAATGGAGGTGGTTCCGCAGGGTAACCTAAGCAGGAACCAGGGCAGGTGTTCATAGTTTGGCCAAAGTTTCCTGCCTGCAGCAAGGTTGCCCTGGGGCAGAACCGGCGCTCATCCATTTGGGGTCTCCTCTGCATTCACTCAGAGAAGTGTTTTCCCTGGGCCACCCCTGGCTGGCTCAGAGTGCCTCCGGGCAACCGCAGCATCCCTGCGCCCCCCCCCCCCCGAGCCCGGCTAGAGGGCTTTCCCTGAGGGCTCTCTTTGAGGCTTGCTCTGCAGTTGAGCTGGTGGCAAGTGAATGCCCCGTAGAGCTGGCCCAGAGTTCGCTGGTCCAGCTCCGTCTCGCATGCCTGCATGTGTTGTTGTCTTGATCGAAGGGGAAAGGTTTGCTTTAGGTGAATAGATGCCCAGGAAAGGAATAAGGGTACATGGAAAGGGGGGGGGAGGGTTAATTTTTGTGCAAGTCCGTCCTAAGCATTTTGGTTTTCGTTTCCACTGTTCTCCAATCACGCATCCCCTTTCTCTGGAGCACACGTTTCTCCCATCCCAGCCACCCATGGAGCTTCCTTAAGCAACGATGAAAATTTTCCGCCCCTCCTTACATTTAACCAGTGCTTGGATCTGGCCCCTTTTTATGGGCAGAGGCCCTGTGTCCTGAGCACAGCCTTCCTGGCCCGGAGCCCTCCAGATGTGTCGGACTGCAACTCCCAGCATCCCCAGCCAGCATGGCCATTGGTCTGATGGGAGTTCCAGCCCGACACATCTGGAGGGGGACGCGATTTCTGGGGGGGGGCTGCTGCTTTAGCAGCTGTGCAACGCGCAGAAGTGTCAGGTCGAACGCCCCCCACCCCACTCCCGCCAAATCTCTCCTTCAAAACTCATCTTCACAAAGCCTCGCTCTTTAAGCCAGTATTTCTCAACCTTGGGTCCCCAGATGTTTTTGGCCTACAACTCCCAGCATGCCCCAGCCAGCATAGCTGGCTGGGGCATGCTGGGAGTTGTAGGCCAAAAACATCTGGGGACCCAAGGTTGAGAAACACTGCTTTAAGCCAACCATCCTCATTCCCTGTTGGTCTCACGGGGTGAACATTCGGCTTTCCCGCTGCTTTACAGACAGGCACCGGTGATATGTAGGCCCTTCATTGACCGGATCTGTGGATGAGGCGGTCGAGTCCAGAGGCCGCAGCGCGGGCCGTGCCCCGTTGGGCTGCAGGCGGGGGGGGTGCAAGCGGGATCCCACTTCTGAACGTCCTCTCCAATTATAATTCCTCCTTGCAAGCATAAAACTAGCAGGGTGGCGAGAAATGCCGAAGACCTCCCCGCTGTGCTATTTTTCTACTTTCAAGGGAGGCTGGGTTTTTTTGTGTTTTTGTTTCTTAATGTAATAAAAAGATGACCCTCCCAACCACATCTGGAAGCGGGAAGTCCATTCTACTGTCTACTGCAGTGTTCTCCAACCTTGGGTCCCCAGATGTTTTTGGCCTACAACTCCCAGCATGCCCCAGCCAGCTACGCTGGCTGGGGCATGCTGGGAGTTGTAGGCCAAAAACATCTGGGGACCCAAGGTTGGAGAACACTGGTCTACTGTCTTAGGACTGTACCACCTCAGATCCAGCTTATCCAGTCCTCAGGCTTATTCGACTTCCGTTCATTTAACTTGGCATGAACCCGAGAGAGCTCAAAACCCGGTGCTTGCCTTTATCCAAGTAAAAACCAGGTCTTGCCCCCAGAGGGCGTGCTGCGGCAGAAGCATGTGTTCTATGCCAGAGGTGGGCAACATCTGGCTCTCCAGATGTTTTTGGCCTACAACTCCCAGCATCGCTTCCCGCATGGCTATAGTACTGTTGTCAACCGCCCAGAGAGCTTCGGCTATTGGGCGGTATAAAAAAAATGTATTAAATAAATAAATAAAAGCAAGGGGTGATGGGAGTTGTAGGCCACGAATTGCCCGGCCCTGTCCTATGCAAAATGGACATGAGAAAAAAGCAACTTTAGTGGTTTGGGCAAAGAGTGATGGGGTCATGGAAGACCCTGTGGGATCCACCATATTAGAATGTCGCAGCCTGGAAAGATTTGGTCGTCTCTCGTGTTGCTCTGGAACATCCTGAGGAACTCAGGCAGCTGCCTGCTACCGAGTCAGCCCCTTGGTCCATCTAGCCCAGTGCTGTCGACACTGACCGGCAGCCGTGGCACTCCAGGGGTTCAGAGGCAGCATTGTTTCCCAGCCCTACCTGGAGATGCTGCTGGGGATCGAACCTGGCGCCTTCTGCATGCAAAGCGGGGGCTCCACCACTGAGCTACGGCCCCTCCCCATTCACGGATGGAGAGATTCACCTGGGGGGAGGGCCGTCAGTCCTTTGAGACGCCCCCACCCCCACCCCCAGCTCAGCCTTACAAGAGGCATGGGAGCAAGCACACAGGCAAGCCGCACCAACCCCAAACCAACTTGCACAGAACTGGGTGGTGTAATTCTGGGCTGCCCCACTTGGGACCGTAAGTGGGGGAGGCGTCGTTTTGCGTGCTTCTGCATGAAGCGAACGGACGTATCGGGGAGAGGGGCACGCCTCCACTATGCCAGCGCTCGACACGCAGGAAGCTTTGATTTGAGGGGTTTTTTTTGGCAATTTCCCGCCTTAACTCCCAAGCGCTACAGCCCAAGGCACATCGGAAGCTGCCTTATGCTGAGGCCGCGAATGGGTCCATCTAGGCCAGTATTGTTGACACTGACCGGCAGCAGCGTCTCTCCGGGGTTTCAGGCAGGATTCCTTCCTAGCCCTACCTGGCGATGCCGGGGATTGAACCCGGGGCCCTCTGTGTGCAAAGCAAGGGCTCCATCACACTGAGCTGTGGCCTTTCCCATAATGGACAGGAGCCTGTTTTTTATCCAGGTTTGTTGCAAACATCAGATGCCTATACTTTGATGGAGGCTTGGCCTGAGTGGTTTTATTGCCTGCCTTGGCTGTAAAACGGCCCTGCAGCTTTTGCTTCAGATCAAACCCGCTGAGAACCTGCTGCTCTTGTTCAGTCCAGAGCGTGATTTCCTCTCGTGTTCTTCCAGAAAGTTCTAATAAAAAAACAGACGTCTCCAGGGCAGTTTCCCTTGCGAAACGGGATTGATTTTTGTGCCTTACTTGGGCGGGCGGGCGGGCGGGCGGGCGGGCGGGCGGGCAGCCCCCATTCTTACTGGCTGAAGGAAAGTGAATTCTTCCATCATGTGGCTTTGTCTTCCATGGTATTCCAGGCCAGGTCGCTCAGGGCCCCAGCTTCAGGCTTTCTGTCTTGGGTGGCAAATTTGGAAGTCACACATGAAGGGCAACAGATTTTTGACAGGACCCCCTGAAAAGCTAACAAACCAGGGCATGATGGAAGATAGCCATCCAACATTTTTGCCCACGCCATCTCCCAGTCAGGTATACTGCCTCTGAAGAAGAAGAAGAAGAAGGCTCCATTTTAGACAAATAGCTTATTTAAAATCAATCCACAGACCATTTATTTACAAATAAAAGGAGAATGCACATGCAAACCAAAAATACATGCTCCTAACAGTATAGGGACAACAACTGCATACACTAAAGGCTCAATCTTATGCATGTTTAGACAGAAACAAGTCCTGCAGTTCCCAGCATTCCCCAGCTAGCTATGCTGGCTGGGGAATGCTGGGAGTTGTAGGACCTTTTCCTGTCTAAAAATGAATAGGTTTACGCCCTAAATGAGCAAGGATCATCTTTGGCAAGCATCTTTAATCTAATTTTTAAGATGGTGTTTAAAAATATTGCAACGTTCTGGGTAATGTGGACTTTGTGCTCCTACAGACTTATTAGGAGTAGCGCCACATTGGAACAACCAGGATGGATGGCAAATTTACACCAGTTGCTGGGGAACACGGGTGGGAGGGTGCTGTGGCACTCCTGTCCTGCTTGTGGGTTTCCCGTGGGCAGCTGGTTGACCACTGTGTGAACAGAATGATGGCCTGGATGGACCCTTGCTCTCATCCAGCACGGCTCTTCTGATGTTCCTAAAATTAGTTGACTCAGTTTGCTCTAGCCCCCTGATAAGAATGACAAGAGAACATCTGTTGCATCAATGTTTTAGTATTTCCAGAATCGCAAGGGCAAAGTCCTTGGGTATGCCTCCAATATCCATGGGCATGCCTCCAGATCAGCTTTCTAACAATCAGGGCTGCGTCACATTAAACCTCGCTAATGTGGAAGCCGTACGATACTTTGGGATATTCAAATTTTGTAAATAGCACTTTACAACATATCATCATTGACTAGATCTGTATTCAGAGCGGTTTACAAACCAAACAGCAACGAAATAACTTAGGTAATAGACTGAAAAAGTCCTACAACTCCCAGTGTGCCCCAGCCAGTCTAGGATTGCACCTTGAATAAATAAATAATAATAAAACAATACAAGTACCAAAATAATACAATATTAAACATTAAAACATTTTTTAAAATTAAAAACATTGAGGAGCGAGCAGTAAAATTAAGAAATGCCTATTGGAAGAGGAAGGTCTTAACCTGGCATCTGAATGTATACAGTGAAGACACTGGGCGGATTTCCCTGGGAAGGGCATTCCACAGACGGGGCCATTACAGAGAAGGCTCTTTCTCTGGTAGCCACCCAGTAGCAGCACCATTGTGGCTGGTGGCACCCAGAGAAGATCCTCCAAAGATGATTTGAGCGCTTAGGCAGGAAGATAGAAAATATCAGCTGATGAACTAAAGGGGAACAAACACGGGTAGCTTGTGCCAACTGCTTCTGTCTATCTAGTGGAGGCTCCAAGGTCAGTGGGACTGTTTATCCACTCCATGTTTAAGGCTGAACTCTTAATGAGCTGTCCATGGTGCTGAACCCCAACCCCCCAAATAGGTTCAGCACCTGCGTGGATAGCTTCTTTACAGTTCATTCTGAAGCCCAGAGTGGGGACACCGCCCCACTGATGTTGCACCCAACAGCTTCCACTGTCTATATCCCAAATTCTCTATCTAATTAAATATAAGGCTTGCGATCGCTCCATTGTAAGCACAGACGCTGATGTAAAACCAAGCGTGTGTAGAACCCAAGGAATGCCTTCCTTCGATCTAGATGCATAAGAATCGATTAAAGTCAGGTAAGCAAATGCATTGATTGAGTCACTGAGGGTTTCTCTACATGAGGCTTTTAACTTGCCACTTTCCCAAGACTTCTGCTTCCGTATTCTTTGCAGGATTAAGATCAGCTCCTTCACATGTGTTTTTTTTCTTTCTTATCTCTGCCTTTCTATAAACTCCATCACACAAGCACAAGGTGGCGCTGCGGTATGGCGGAATTGTGCAAATGCACCCGAGCTTCTCGTCCGGTTCATTCCGCCATTTCCAGATAATAGCACACTTTCCTCGCTCTAAAAAAGGCTGCGGAAATGGTTGCAAAGAATGGTAGAGGCCCCGGAGCAGGGCTCTCCCACCTTGGGTCCCCAGATGTTGCTGGCCTACAGCTCCCAGCATATCCAGCCAGCATGGCTAATGGCAAGGGATTCTGGAAACTGTAGTCCAGCAACATCTGGGGACCCAAGGTTGGAGAGCCCTGCCCTGGAGGATGACGACAGTCGTGCAAAGCACCTGAGTGAGAAATCACGGGTGCACAATAAATACCTCGTGTAGAGAAGCCCTCAGACAGAGGCTCAGCCATTAAAGGTGCAATCCTAGGCAAGTTTAGACAGAACAAAAAGGCCTACAACTCCCAGCCGGCACATCCTGGGGGAGGGGGTGGTCATGATCTTCCTCAGGAAGCCCACCTGCAGTGATCCAGATGGCCATTCTACCAAATCGATGCTCCCTATGTTAACTTGGGTGATCCCCTTAGCCCAGGGGCGTTGGACCTCTTTCGGCCCAAGGGCCAAGTTCCATCACGGAGAAGCTCTTGGGGAGGGGGGCTCATTCCAGCGGTGGGCAGGGCCAAAGGCAAACCACCCGCATATTTTAGCTTCCCAGCTCTTAATTTCAGTGGCATAGCCTTAGGAGAGGCATGTCAAACTATTAGTGGGGGGGGGGGGAAGCCATGCAAAGATTGAGGGAAAGGGGTGTGTGTGCAGCCATCATTTGGGGACTGGGACCCCAGGTGGTCCAGATCTGGCACACAGGCCTGAGGTTTGTACGCCCACCGTAGCCTGATAAACCGTCATAGCAGCTGGGACATGCTTGCCTTTTCACATACGACGTTTATTTTCAAGTGCTTAAAAAAAATAAATCTCTTAGGGAAAGAAGGGGTCATTGTGCATGCATGTATTTGTGATGTGGAATGCAGAGGGGACTAAGGTTTTGTGGACAGGGGTGGGGGGGTGTCACACTTTGACATTGGTATTATTTGTGTAGCTCATTCATTCCCACCCGCCAAATCACTAGAAAAGCCACAGAGGGGGAACGGAATCGTAATAAAGGAGAGGCAAAAAGTAGGTTCCAGAGGGGAAAGACGTGCTCTGTGCTTTCCTTCTGTTCCCCCCCCTTTTATCAACCACAAGATCTCACTTCTAGTCCTCATGCTTACAGATGTAACTAGCATATTATAAACCGATGCAGCCCTGCCTGTCTGAAATAGTCACTTGGAGAGGCATGAAGTTCCCAGATTCATTTCGAGAAGAAATGCACCCTGTAGACCTCTGAACGTGGCTTTGGCCACTGAATGGTTTGCTCACCGAGGGCTTGCAAACAGGAGCTAGATGTGGAGGGATCCCAGTTGCTGGGAGATAATCCAGCACGCGCAGGGCCATCTTGAACAGGAAGCAGACTTTGGGCCGCAGACCGCTGGGAGAATACCATTTCCCTGTCTCCCTCGTAGTGTGTGTCGTTTTGAAAACCTTTCGGTCCAGAGGGGAGGGCAGTCGTTTGGACTTCTGCCTCCGGTGCGGAAGTGTCACAGTGGTCTGGGGCCAATGAACGTCTGAAGGTTGACCGTAGACCTGGCCACTCTGGGGCAGATCCCACATGAAAGAGGGGGGGGGATGCTGATCAGAGGACCCGTGACAGCCCGTTGCGGTGTGACCAGACATCTGGGTCACTGCTTTTATTCCAAGCGCTTGGAATCCCACCTCCTCGCAAAAATAATAATAAAAAAATATGTGTAAGGATGTCGTGCCTTTTAAGGGTTTAACAATAACTATGCTGGTCAGTTACAATTAATATTGATAATCCAACCAGTGAGCACTTTGGACCTCTCTTTGCAAAAGGAGAAAAACAAGATGTGTGACCCTTTGTGTACTGTATCTTTTTAACTCTTTCTAATGTCATAAGGCAATACTTTTCCAGATGCGTTGGGGTCGCCGTGTCTCAGAGATCTGATCCCTGGTTTTTACTGACTTTTGAGGAATAACATTTTTTTTAAAAAACCGCTTTACCACCATGAATAAGGAATACTAAAAAAAGGCATGAAAATTCCTAGGCCTACCAGACAATATCTTTATACAGCTTGATAACAGTTGGTGGTTTTGTTAACTCCAGTGTGAGACTTCCTATTGGGCGTCTCCAGAGAACTCCCTTCTCTTGTTACTTTTGCATTTGTGCTCCCTCTGGATTCCACCACCCCACCCCTACCCCCGGCTTGGTGACGTTTCACACCGTGCAATTTAAGACAACTTTCTAATATGCGTCTGAGTGGGTTTGTCTTAAAACCGGAAAACATTTTATTCACGGAATTTTAAACTGTTTGTAGTTTGCTCTTTTTTCGATCACTTGTTGAGGGTTTCTTTCTGTAAAAGACTGGATTAAAAATCAAAACAAAACTCCTTCTGTAAGTGCTTCGCTTTAATTTCCCTTGGTCCTCTTTTTATGCAACAACACAAAACTAACCTGGCTGGACCGTGGTGGGTGTGCCTCATCCAGCATCTGGGTCTGTTTAACCTGGAGAAGAGAAGGCTGCCAGCCAGGGCGGTGTTGTCAGTCAGTCAGTTTATTACAGGTCATAGACCAGCAGGCCAGGGCGATGTTGGGGGGGCTCACTAGGGCTGGAGCCCCGAATCTTTCACTTGGAGCCCCAAAGCTCTGGGAGGCCATCTGCCCCCCCACCCTGCTGTCCAGGGGCACTTGCTGAAATAGAGGTCCAGGGGCCCTGAGGATCTCTGTTGCATCTGGTCATCCCCCCCCCCCCCCCGGACAAGCTGGCTTTTTGCCCACATGTGCTTCACTTCCCACTGCCCCCCCACTCCTTGAATCTTTCTGCCTGAGGGTTTTTCCTGAAATCAAATGCCCTCTTCTCCCCTGTCCATACAAAACGAACCTGGCTGAACTTAGGAGACAGGATCCTTCAAAAACACGCACAGAGCGAAACTTTAGAGCATATACAAATTTGTGTATTTATTTATTTATTTATTTATTGAGCCCCGGATCTTTTCGGTACCTAGCACTGCTGAGACAGAAGAGGACGTGATAGCACAATTCATACACCCAAAGGAATACCACAGGGAGGCGGTGGCACCACTAGGAGTGGACCTCCAGGTGCAGGTCTGGGGGGGCCCACAACACAGAGGGGGGCCCCAAACAACAGTGGCAACACTTTTTTTCTTTAAAAAAAACCTTTCTGCAGGGCAGGCACGCTCCCGTGGTGCGATGCTCCCCCTGCAGAACCGGCCTCCTTCGTTTCCCAATCCCAGAGTGCTGCTGGGCCCCACATGGAGCCCAGAGAGGCTTTCTGGGAAATTAAGATGGCTGAAGTGACTGCTTGGAGCTTCACTTTGCAGCAGCCGGCATGCCCCCCCCCCATGCAGAGAGTTAAAAAACATAATAAGGGGGCTCCTGCTGCCACCGATAGGATGCAATGAGCAATGACCCAATCAGTTTGATGAAGCTCCATTAAGAGAGCAATCACCTATTAAGAGAGCAATCACTCCATTAAGAGAGTACATCATAGATTTCATAGATCTGATAGAGTTGGAAGGAGCCTACAAGGCTACCGAGTCCCACCCCCTGCTCAATGCAGGAAACTAGAGGGAGGGGTCTCCCATCCAAGTAATAACCAGGCTTGACCCTGCTTAGCTTTCCACGCTCAGACAAGCTGAGCCAGCGTGAGCCACAGGCCTGCCTCTCCCAAGTTCCCTGCCCTGGTCCCCTTCGTCTCACTGAATGAACTGTTCCCCATACATGTCATGGTGTGCATTGGATAATGCATTCATTTGGTATAGGAGACAGACACACAAGACATGTGCCCCACTGGTTATCTTGGAAGGAGAGGGGGGTTTGCACACTGAGATGGGCAAATTATCTGCCCATCAGGACATTTCCAAGTCGTAACTTTTCTCTTCCCCGCAAAAGCAAAGCGATTGGGCTCCATTCAGTTCTTGATAAGGCATATGTGCCTTCTGAGCTAAACTGATACATTATAGGAACTTGCATTTCCTCTTTGGACTGGAATCTCCCTTCGCTCAGACCCTGTCTGGGGACGAAAGGAGCTCCTTTTGACGGCTGGTGAGGACAGGCACACTAAAGCTGCCTGCCCACCTTAGTGCCTTCCAGATACATTGGACTACAACTCTGATGATGGCCATATTGGGTGGGGATGATGGAAGTTGTAGTCCAAGACACCTCAACGGCACTGGGTTGGGGAATCTGCACTTCAGAGAGAGAGAGAGAGAGAGAGAGAGAGAGAGAGAGAGCATTTTTGCCAAAAATGGCATAGGCTTCAGTTGTGTTTTTAATAAACAATTTAAAAACTCAACAAATGCAAAATCACTAACACCCATGAAAAAAAAGAAAGCAGATTAAAAATTGCAAGTCAGATTGAGGGTTTATACCCAGCTCAGGCAACCTGGTGCCCTCTGTATGTTTTGGACTACAAGCCCCATCAGCCCGAGCCAGCATGGCCAATAGTCATGGATTATAGGAGTCATCGTCCAGACTACCTGGAGGGCACTGGATTATGCAAATTAAAATGCCTGAGTAAATAAAAATGTCTTAACCTGGTGCCGAAATGGTTGTAAAGCAGGAGCCAAGCATACCTCTTAAAAGAGGTTGTTCCAAAGCTGGGGAGCCACCACTGAGAAGGCTGCCTCTGTTGTGACTACATCTCATCCCTTCTGACAAGGAAGGCATTTGGAGTTGGGCAGCTTTCCCAAACCTGGTGCCCTCCAGATGTGTTGAACTGCTGTGCTGGTTGGGGGATGCTGGGTGCTGTAGTCCAACCATCTGGAAGGCTGGGTGCAGGATGCTGGGAATTGTAGTTCAACACATCTGGAGGGCACCAGGTTGGGGGAGGCTGGTTTAGGGCTTTAAAAGGTAAGTGCCAGGACCAGTGGGGAAACTGAGGAAATGTCCCCTGCTTGGACCCAGCGAATGGTTTCAACACCTGGCACACCTGGATTGTCAAACATGGAATTTTGCATGGGGACACTGCCACCTAGTGACTAAGAAATGTAGCACATGCATCGAACTGGGAGACGCAGAGATCACACTCTTGCAAATGGCTTTTCTCTCCCTGCCCCGATTTCCTGCCAAGCATTTGACCTGAAAAGCTGCACTGTCTGAATTGTACACTATTCTAGGGGAGAGACCTCGTCATGGCCGAGCAGAGAAGAAATGCCATCCATTCTCAGGAAGAGCACCGTTCATTGCAGGCTAGGGAAAACGTTAAGCCGTCAGGTGGAGAACAACTTTGTCGCATCGGACTTGGCCAGCCGGACAATTCCAGGAAGTCCACAAGCAGGAACATCGGGAGCTGCCTTATCTCGAGTCAGACCCTGGCATGGCTCTCCAGGGTTTCAGGCAGGAGTTTTTCCAGCTCCACCTGGAGATGCTGCCGGGATTGAACCTGGGTCTTCCTGCATGCAAAGCAAGGACTCCATCACTGAGCTATGGCCTTTCCCCTAAAAATAAAGTAAGGTTCCAGTCCTCATGGTTTTGAACAAAGGGCAGATTTTTAAAAGAACATTGGAAGCTGCCTTGTTCTGAATCAGACCCTGGGTCCATCTGGCCCAGTATTGTCAGCACTGACTGGCAGCAGCAGCTCCTCTCTGGGATTTCAGGCAGGATTCCTTCCCAGCCCTACCTGGAGATGCCTGGGATTGAACCCAGGACCTTCTGCATACAAAGTAAGTGTTCTGCCGCTGAGCTACGGCCAGTGGTGCAGTGCAGCTGAGGGGCTCACAAGGACACAGCACTGGCATTTATTTTTTTTATTAGCCGGGATGCTGATGTCGACAGCCACCCTGCTCAGAGTTCCCTGTTCCTTCCTAGCTTAGCTGTAATTCTCACAGTACGCATGGGTGGGGAAATGAATTTTCCCAACAACAATATATTGTTCCTTGCTGTAATGCAAAGTATTTCGGGGTGGCTGGTCTTGACCGGGCAGTTCACACCAAGGGGACCAAGTGTGGAGATGAAAATCACCAGAACTGGTTTGTTGGATCAATGCAGCTGCCTGTATTTTTGGACTCCCCTTGGGGGCGTAGCTACATGGACAGTCCTGTGAAGAGCACCTGTATTTCCAAACTGACCACTGCACCACTGGCTGCAGCACCTACCTCTGAAGGTGATGGTGTTCCCTCAAAAACTGGAACTCAGAGAGGCATACTGCACCTGAAGATGGAGGCTCCATTCTTGCCTCTCCGTGTTAAGAGCTGTTAAAAAGAATGTGTTATGTAGCTCACTTTAAAAGCCAGTGTATACTTTATATTTGCTTACCACGTGGAAGGAGACTGAAATATCGTCATCATTATCAATATATATTTTGATATATATATATATATATATATATATATATACCGGTATATATAATTTTAAAGCCACCTTTAAGGGAGAACCTTCCCAAGGCAGCATCTTCCAAACTTTAAAACAAGCCACTTTTTGCCTGAGCCAAGCAATGAAAGGGTCAGACCCAGCTTGGGTTCTCCTTTTCCGCTTGGCCTTTTCTCTCTCTCCCGGGGGGGGGGGGGGGGGCTGGGCAGGACAATCTGAATGGCTCAGTTAATCAACAACCATCTTCAAGGGCCTTTTTTAGGTTGAGCCCTAATCAGCATTTTTTTAAAAACCGGGTATCTTTGCGGTAGGGCTTTGTATCAGCACAGCAGCCTGGCAAAACTTCAGCACGTGGAGGTTTTCCTTCTGCCTTTGTCTCCATGTAGGAAGAAGCTTCACCAGTTGGATCTCTGCAGCTCAGGATGCTGTGACAGACCCAGGAAAAAGCCCACTCAGCAACTTCGGAGGGCCGATTTCTGCACCTGACTCAGCAGGGGTTCAGCCTAACAGCTGGTTCAGGAAGCAATTGTTGATGGGGTTCCTCCTTCCAAAAAAGAGTTGGGGCAACTCTTCAGACTCAAATTGCTCCCTTCCTCGTAGATGTAATGGGAAGGGTTGTTTTGGTTTGTTTGTTTTTTAAATAATATGATTATACTCAGAGAGCCATTGCAGAGGCTAATTGTTGATAAGGTATGTTTGATTTGCAAAATGCTGTTGAGTCGATTATCTTCACTCTCAGGGGGAATTGGGAAACTGTTGAGACAGAGCCACCAGTCCATTTTTTAAAAAGACACCATCCTAATTTTGTAGGAACACAATCCTGCCACACCTGAAAGGCTAACAACCTTATTAAGTTCTCATTGGCAAAGGAAATGTACTGTCCTGTAACCAAATTTGGAAGTATTTCCTAGCGGATGACGGGTTTAGCCTTCTTACACTTCCTGCCATCCTCTGGAAAAAAGTAATTTCATCCTTCAAAGTTTTTGAAGGGAGTTTGAGGGCTGTTTTTAGTATTTGTGTGGAGGGAGCTATACATGTTAATGGGGGACCCTTGCAGAATTTCTAGAACTTTAGGACTTTGACATTTAATCAATTGTCTGGTTAAATTAATTAAGCAAAAACTGTTCAATAGAATACCAAGGCATCCCTGATTAATTGGGCAACACATTAAAAAAGCACCAACATTTTCTAAAAGATAAGTACTTATAAAGATTGTCAATGGCAGACACCATCTTAAAAGATGCATTCCATCACCACTTTCACTCCAAATGGCATGCCTCTACTAAGATGAAACAACTATAAGGGTCTTGTGGCATCTGAAAGGTTAACAAATTTATTCTGGCGTAAGCTTTTGTGAAAATAAGTCTTGCATAAATAAATGAAGTCCCTACGGTGCCACAAGACACGGCTACCTGCTGGGGATTGCTACTAAGATGGTGACTGCCGCAACATCCATCAACATGCTCCACCTAAAAGAAAAAGAACAATGTTTTCCTTTGAAATGATGCACTTAGCCTACTGTGTATTTATGCAGATTTAAGGCAGAATCCTGAGCATGGTTAGGCAAGAAAAAAAGTCCTACAACTCACTGAGATTTCTTCAGTCAGGTTACAGCTCTGAATTGGGGTTCCAGGCAGCCGTGTCTTCCAAGCTGGGCAAATTCCACTCCACCTTTCCCCCACCACAACCATTTCCCATTTCTCTTTTTCCACCAGCTGTCACTCAACTTCTGTGGCCACTGAGCCCTCATCAGGCTGTTCTTCAGGTTGTTGTCCCTTTACTATATGTGGTGTGTGTGTGTGTTTTAATGTACTTCTTCAGACCTCGAGGTTCCAAGAGCATGCTGATACCTCCTCCTTGTTTCTCCGTTTGGGCTCCAGGCCTCTTGGCACTCACCACTTCAGTTTGCTATTAAAAGGCTGATGTGAAAGTATTCCCCTGCTGATTTCTGCCACTGACTAAACTGCTGTTATGGCCGTGGGAGCTTGCCACGTCAGTTTCCTCTCATCAGTTGGCAACCCCACTGCCTTCCTACTGGTAAAACCCTTCTGCCCCCCTCAGGTAGCCTGCCCTGTGCCCACCCTGTAGGATCCCCTTAGAACCTTCCAGTGAGCCCATGAAAAGATACCCTTAATCTTGATTTGACAAGGCGGTGATGGGGTTCAGGTGGCTGCCTGCTCCTGCTTAAACCTCCCTTCCTGGCCCAAGCTTATAAATACCCATTGCATGAAATTACCGGTAGTCGGCCTTCTTATGCCCAGATGAGGTGACTTATGGTGATGTGACCCTCGCATTGGGTTCATTGCTCTTTAAAAGTGTGGCATAGTGGTGAGAGTGTTGGACTGGGACTCGGGAGATCCGGGTTCTAGTCCCCGCTCGGCCATGAAACTCACTGGGTGACTTTGGGCCAGTCACTGACTCTCAGCCTAACCTACCTCACAGGGTTGTTGTGAGGATAAAATGGAGAGGAGGAGGAGGATTGTGTAAGCCACCTTGGGTTCCTTGCAGGAAGAAAGGCGGGGTATAAATATAATAAAATAATAAATAAAATAAATAAAATAAAAAGTGACGTGGAAGCTGGAAGCTATTTCCGCTGAGCCAGGACCCACATTGCCCCATATTTTCAAGTGTGTGGAAATTCTCTGTGGTTATTTCTAGGCAGTGGTGCAGCTAGGACCTTGGGGGCAAAGTCCAGAGCCCCACAGCCTGGGTGGGGGTGGGTTTTTGGCGAAATGACCACCCTGAGCGTGGCAGGTGATCAGGGCAGCGATCACAAACTCCATTTTATCCCTGCAGTCATGATGGTGCTATGATTTCAGGGAGCTTAAAATGCAAAACTGCACGTGCTCGGAGTATTATTTCATAGAATCATAGAAAAGTAGAGTTGGAAGGGGCCTACAAGGCCATCGAGTCCAACCCCCTGCTCAATGCAGGAATCCAGGTCAAAGCATCTCTGACAGATGTCTGTCCAGCCGCACCTTGAATGCCTCCAGACTGGGAGAGCCCACCACCTCCCTAGGTAGTTGATTCCATTGTCTTATTGCTCTGACAGTCAGGAAATTTTTCCTGATGTTTAGGTGGAATCTAGGTTCCTGTAACTTGAGCCCATTATTCCGTGTCCTGCAAACTGGGATGAACGAGAAGAGATCTTTGCCCTCCTCTGTGTGACATCCCTTCAAATACTGGAAGAGTGCGATCATATCTCCCCTCAGTCTCCTCTTCTGAAGGCTAAACATGCCCAGTTCTTTCAGTCTCTCCTCATAGGGCCTTGTTTCCAGTCCCTTTATCATCCTTGTTGCCCTCCTCTGAACCCTCTCCAGTTTGTCTATGTCCTTGTTAAAATGAGGTGCCCAGAACTGGACACAGTACTCAAGATGAGGCCTAACCAGTGCCGAGTAAAGGGGAATTATCACTTCCCGCGATTTGGAAGCTATACTTCTATTAATACAGCCCAAAATTGCATTTGCCTTCTTTGCAGCCACGTCGCATTGCTGGCTCATATTCAGTTTGTGATCTACCACAATTCCAAGATCCTTCTCACTTGTAGTATTGTTGAGCCAAGTGTCCCCCATTCTGTAACTCTGCATTTGGTTTCCTCTCCCTAGGTGCAGCACTTGGCATTTATCCCTGTTAAATTTCATTCTGTTGTTTTCGGCCCAGCGCTCCATTTAAAGGGGGGGGGAATCAGGATTGGCGAACAGTGTTGCTGTTGTTCGGCCATATCAGGAATGTAAAAGTAGTTGGAAAGCATTGGGATGGGGTTTAGCCCTTGCCCCCCAGCCCAAGACCATGAGGTCCAGGGTCTAAAATTTCCTGGCTGCACGACTCTTTCTAGGGGCAAAACAGTTCCGGCTGCTCTCTATGGCATCACATGCTCCAGCGATGAATCTGGCAAGAGGACCTGATCCCGGCCCTGTGAATGTCCAACATAAAGGAAGCCAAAGACCCACACCAAGACTGAAGAGGAGGGAGCTTTATTTTTATTTTTTTAAGTCCCTTTTTTTTCTTCTTAAAAACAACAACAACAACCCACTGTACACTACTTTTATTCTTTTAAGGAACAGTTTTTAAACCAGACAGATCTCTATCAATACAAAATGAGGCTCCAATAAAAGCTACCTTTTACTTCCACAGAGGGGAAATGCACAGACTTACAAACAAACAAACAAAAAGAGGGGACCTGATCCTGCAGGAGGGTTGCCAACATTTTTACCAGGTCCTGCTTCTGTGCCTTTAACGCAAACTACATTAGCCGTCATTACAATCCCCAAGGTTGTAAAAAGCTTCACCAGCTGATTTCTGCATATCAAGTTGCTACAAAAAGGCAGATGAGCAGGTTGGGTCTTTTTTCCTGGTCAATTGGCAACCTCATCCTTCCCCCTTGATCACCTCCCCACCCCGCCCACACATTTTCTCATTCTGTTTAAAAGAGCCCATTGAAAATAGGGTTCTCACACACATGCGCACTTCCAAGATAGAAGCAACGTGCCCGTAACAGCTCTGCAATGGGCAGCAAACCAACAGGCACAGCTTTCCCTATCACTGCCTCTCCAGGCTGCAATAGCTTCCCGGGCAGTTATTGCTTCTCATGAAGCTGAAAAGGCAAAGAGTCTTCCCGGGTTGGGGCAACAACTCTCATATAAAATAAAGGAACAGGGACAGGAAGCATAAGAAAATTTTGGGCTCTGGGGACAACACAGGATTGGGGACAATTCTGCCATTTTTCTTACATCCACTGAGTTTAGAAACCTGGAACTCTGGGCCTTTGGGCTGCATCGGAACCAGGGCCTGGGGACAAGGGTCGGTTTGGTCGGGCCCCTGCCAAGGGCCCACACCCCAGCAGGGGCCCACTGATGAGATCCCCCTGGACTTGCTCCTCCTCTTCCCCCCCCCCGTGCAACCTGCTGGTCCCCCCTGCCTCTCGCTCTGGCGGTGGCGAGAAGGAGGAGCAGGAGATGCCGCTGCTCCCATGCCCCCCCCCCGGCTCTCTGCCTGCCAAGCAAGCAAGTGGGAGCAGCATGGAGGAAGAGCCGCTGGCGACAATGGCGGCGGCGAGAAGGTGGACTCCCTGAGGGAGGAGGTGGCCTGCTGGGAGAGTGCCTCCCAGTCCTGGAGCTGGCACAGATTGGAACCATCAGGTTGTCAATTCTAGGAAAGGATGAAAGATGCCCCGTGAGTCCACACACGTGCAGCGGCGTTGATGGGAGGGCTCGTCGGGAGACAGCCACGGACAGGAAGCTGTCCCCAAGCAAACCGTGGCACCAAGCGTTCTAGGGTGCATCACGGTCTGCCCCTATGCATGTTTACTCCGAAGTAAGTGTCGCGGTGGAGTTCGCTGTCAGTGTGCTTACTCTCGGGTAAATGTGCATAGGAGTGCAGCCCAAGGCGAGAGCGCACACATGACCAAGGCGCTTGGAAACTGGGGCGTACAACCAGGGCGCTCTTCTTACCAAGGTCGCCACAGTTGTTGGCTCCGCTCGGGGAGGCCCTGCCTGCTTGGCCCCCTCGCTGGGCTCCGGGCTCCCCCCGAGGGGACAGAGTCCTCACTCCTGGGGTGCTCAACCTGGGCCTGGGGGGGCCGTGCCTTCCTGCGGCCTGGGAGCGCAGGCCGGGGGCCGCTGTCCATGGTGCTGAAGATGCCGCCGATGCCCCCCACGGGCAGAGCCTGCGCTAGTTCGTGCAACAGCTGGAAGGAGAAGGCCGAGGCGTCGCCCACCGCTTCAGAGCTCAGCAGAAACTGGTGCACACCATGCAAGCAGCTCCGGAAGCCGGCCTGGTAGTCGGCGCTCTTCAGGATGGCCAGGGGGCCTGGCAGGGGACGAGAGAAGGCATGTGAGGCCAGCAAGAACCTCAGAACGGACCTAGCCCCTTTCATCCAGTCCTGCTTGGGAGCCTGAAAATGTCCCAGTTCCACACCTGGGAGGGGGGTGTATTTATTTATTGCATTTCTATACCACCTTTCTGAAACCAACCAAGGCAGTTTACAAAATGTCAGAACATTAAAACCATAATAATAATAATAATAATAATAATAATAATAATAATAATAATAATAATAATAATAATACACAGCAAAGCATTAAAACAACCTTTGAAAGCCATATAACTTAATTTAAAAAGCCAAGTTGGGGCCTACTGGGAAGAATCGATTGGCTTTGTCAAGGAATGCCGTTGTTGCTTTAACTGCTCTGGTTCAGTTAATCTGGAGTTACCACCTCTGCCACCTGGTACCATATTCGATCACACAGAGACAGGAATCTGTGGGGTGGGGTGGGGGGAGAATACTGCCCTTTAGTTAATTATTATTATTACAGTTATATAATAATTATTACAGTCATTATTACAGTTATATCCTACCTTTTTTCCTGCAAGGAACCCAAGGCGGATTACATAATCATCATCCTCTCCATTTTATTGTCACAACGATCCTGCGAGGTAGCTTAAGCTAAGAGTCCGAGACAGGCCCAAAGTCACCCAGTGCGCTTCATGGCAGAGTGGGGATTTGAACCTGGTCTCCCTGGTCCCAATCCAACCCTCTTAAGCACCATACCACCTGGGCTCTCTCTTTAAGCGATTTAGGGTAGGCGGGGTGACTACTGTTGAATGTGAGGATTTTATTTGTTTGTGAACTGGCCAGAGAGCTTTGGTTATTGCGTGGTATAGAAATGTAATAAATAAATAAAAGAATTATTTGAAGTGTGTTCTAATGCAGAAGTGGGCAGACTTTAGGCTTATGGGAATCTACATTTTAAAAAAATTAACTAGAACCCCAAAGTCCATCACCTGGAGCCAGGAGTAAAAGCGTAGTGGTGAGAGTGTTGGATTGGGACTCAGGAGATCTGGGTTCTAGTCCCCGCTCAGCCATGAAACTCACTGGGTGACTTTGGGCCAGTCACTGATTCTCAGCCTAACCTACCTCACTAGGGTTGTTGTGAGGATAAAATGGAGAGGAGGAGGAGGAGGATTATGTAAGCCACCTTGGGTTCCTTGCAGGAAAAAAGGCGGGGTATAATATAAATAAATAAATAAATAAATATTGGCTCAGGCAGACGGTCACATGCTATTAAGGAACAAGGGCACCTCTGAGCACATGCTCAGCCCAGGAATTTGTGTTCACTGTTCAGAACCAAGCTCATAACTCCTTTCACACAAATATCTGGTCCTGCTTCCCCAGCCATTCCAACCTCACATGTTTCCACAGTTGCCCTTGATGTTATTTTGCTTGGAAGAGTCATTGAGCTGTGATGGCCTGATGATCAATGACCCTTTTATAGGGCTGTCATGTTTAGTTGATTAATAGGTCATATCCATATATATATATATATATATATATATATATGCGCGCGCAGCGCACACACCCCACACACACTGATTTAATATGTTCCTCCTGATTAATCAGTCCCCAGATTTTTAAAAATAAATATTTTACTATGGGCACTCTGTGTGTTGTGTGTGTGTGGGGATATGCCTCTTTTCAGATGATCCTTCAATACAATATCTTGGAAACTAAAGGAAGGAAGATTTTGCTTCTTGTCACATGCAAACTTGATCAACCAAAATGTCTACAATTAATCAACTAACTTTTTAAAAAATCAGATGAAGGCTCCATTTGGAGCATGTATTTCTTTACCTTGCTCAGAGTGCTGTAGACTTTTCATGTACTTCACACTCAGCTCCAGAATATCTGCCTTCTCCAGTTTGCGCTTTCGGATCTGCAATCCCCCCCCAAAGCAAGCCAAAGGATTACTGGGGTCCCCGGTGCCCCCCTTCAGTTGGAGTGACTGTATGACTGACTTTTGCCCACCCTGTGGCTCCCCGAGCCCAGGAGAGAAGAAGCAATTGGGGTGGGGCTGAGATGGACCCCCTATTTCAGGGGGACAGACAGCGGGGTCTCCCCCTCTTTCCCTTCACTTACTGAGTCACTCCCCCACCCCAATTCCATGCTGTCCTCGCACCTCCAAAGGGGTGCGATGAAAAAGTCTTTGTGATTTTGCCTCCGCCACCCTGGGGATAATCTGGCCCTGTCTCCTGGAAGTCGGGGTGGACGGTGGAGGGAGGAATCTCACCTGGTGGGAATAGTGCTTTTCCAGCAGAGCTTTGAGCTGCTCCAGAGAAAGGTTGATGCGCGCTCTCCTCTTCTTCTCCATGAGGGGCTTGGAGACCTGGAGAAGCAGAAGCAGGGCTGAATTCCCGGGAAGGGGGTGCAGGGGCTCAGCTTGTGCCAGGGCTCTATCTCTTCCCGATGTCGGGGCTTAGCCCTGGAGCAGGCGGAGCAGCAGGAACAGCTGGAAGGGCCCCCTAAGCACGTACAGAGTGCACTTCCCCCGCCACCGCGGAATACCTACAAAGGGTCTCCAGCCACACACTTGGCGGATTGCGGGGCAGGGGGGAGCTTTCAGTGCAGAGCAGTCTTGTCGCCTCCCAGCAGGGAGGGGAATGCACTTTGCACATGCTCAGAGACACCTGCATCTGGTCTCCACATGCTCGACGCTAGAGAGCCGCCTTGGCCCTGGGCACCGGTGCGGGGTCTGATCTCTGGCAGACGCTCGGCTTTGGGCACGAGGCCGTGACAAGGGCTTGCTTTCTCCCACCTTTGGGCTGGGCTGGGCTGGGGTGGAGTGGGGGGATGTCCCTCCCTCCCCCCCCGCGGAGGTCCGGAGCCACCAACCTTGCGGAAGGAGCCGAGCGGCCGCCGCTCCTGCGCCCCGGACTCCGCTCCCATGGCGTCGCCGCTGCCCGTCCTGCGCCAAGGGGCTGGCATTTAACCAGGGGCTTGCTTTCCATTTGAATGGCCGCATTCAGGCTGGGGCACCTCCCCACGAAGGGGAGGGAGCCGCGGGGGCAGGAAGGTGGGGGGGGGGTTCTGGGGAGAGGGGGGCACTCGGAGAAGACGGGCTCTTGGTTCTGCTTGCAAAGCGCTTTTTCAGCCCCCTGCGTTCTGTAAGGTACCCATTTTTCAGGGCCCGTCAGAGCGGCCCTGCTTGGAAACATGATCCAGGCTTTGGGGGAGAGGGGTGAGGGGTGAGGGTGGGGGGGTGATGGGAAACAGCAGTGCCCGCAGTGAGCTGCTTTTCATGGCCAGGATCCAGCCTTTAAGCATGTGCAGAGTGCCTTCCCCTGCCAGCTGAAGAACCACAGCTAGCTAGGGCCAAGAAGAAGGGTCGACTGCTGGGGCCCTCAGGTCAGGGCTTTGGGGCAGACGTCCGGGGCCCCACTAGCCGGCTGAGCAGGAGGGCCCCACGCACCCTCTGGAGCCGGCGAAGCGAGACACGCAGCAGCCAGCTAAGGAGGAGCCCCCTTCCCCAGCAAGACCCCGAAACCCAGAGTCAGTATTACCGAGCTGCACCGCCAGGACAGGGCACAGCACCAAGGCAGGCCTGGACCCCAGGACCTCTTTGCTTAGAAATTAAGCGTTTGTCCTTCGCGCATCCTCCGTTCCGCCGTTTTAAGGGGTCCTTTCACCCCCTATTTTTTAAAACAACAACAACACACCAGGACTCGTGTGGGACCCTGAGCTGAACAATTAGGAGCTGATTGTGGTCTTGGATCCAGATCCAGATCCAGTGTTCAGACCAAACAATCTGGAGGTGGAGCCAGAAAAGTTAATCCACAGCCAAGGCGATGCTTCCACTTCCAGTGCCAAAATCTTGTTGTACCTACATCGCTATTCAAAAGTAAGTCCCACCGAGTTCGACGGAGCTCACTCCCTGCAGTGGATTAATAGGATTGCAGCCTGGACACGCTTACCTGGGAGTAAGCCCCACTGAACACTGTGGGACTTTCTTCTGAGTAAACTCGCATAGAGTTGCTCTGCTAGTCACCTATGGAGGGGCCCAAGAAACCGGGGTTCAGTGATGTTTTTCAAATCTCGTGATTTTAAAAGGCTCTTCCTTTTTAATACTCTGCAATGAGAGGGCTGGACAGGCAGACGAAGGAAGGGGGCTCTTGGTGGAAGAGATGAGCGGGAGAGCCTCAGTTAACCATTCTTATAATTAATAGTAATTAATTATAACAATTATTAATCATAATTAATAATTAATTAATAGTATTTGATTAAATAGCCCATTTAAAACCGAGACCAAACCCTGAATTTGCGCTCTGTTCAGGCTGACATCACAGGGCCTCAGGAACTGGTCTGCTCTGCTGACAGTTTGTGGGTTTATGGCCATTGCGTTTTCATTTTAATATTGTCTGTTGTGCTTTTACATGTACTTGTGCTGCTCAGAGGAGGAGGCTGATGTTGGGCAGAAATAATAAATCTCTACGCCGTAAATATTATAAGCGCATAACATAAACCAGAAGGCCTCCGGCAGTAAACATTGCTTACGGAGCAGCAGCACCATCCAAGCTTGCAGACTACCCCAAAACAAAGGGCAGCAGGTCCCTGCCCCAAGGAGCTTCCTAATCGTGACTGGTGTGGAAGCCAACAGAGGGGAGAGGAGGGAGAAGCAAAAAGAAGAAAGCGAGGAGAGGAATGGAAAGCGAGAGGAGGCCAACAAGGCAAGGGAAGAAAGGCAAACACTTCCAGGCTCTGCGATGGCTGGCTGGCGACGAGGACGAAAAAGTTGGGGATTCTGACCTGACTGAAGCCCCAATTCCTTCTCTTGCAGGGCCCCCAGTGGGTCTACCTGAGGGGTGAGCCTTCCTTGCTGGGCACATTTCACACATTGCGGAGGGTGGGGGTCCTGGACAGTCTGGCAATGTTCAGCCTCTTTTTGAGGCGCACTGAGAGCGTAGCCACTGAAGGCTGGCAGGGCGGGAACATGTGGCCCATTAAGGCATGGCAGGGTGTGGGTTGTGGGGGCACACAATGGGCTGTTAAGCCCCCCCCCCACTCCCTGGTCCATGGCTACCCCTCCCCCACTTCCTCTGTTGTGACTCCATGACACACACACACACACCCCCGCGCGCGCGCACGCCCCGGTCCATGCCTAAGCAGCCTCGGGGGGGGGGGGGCGGCGCTCTTTTCATGCTGTTCTCGTGCAATTGTGCTCTAATGCATCTGTTTTATTACTGTGTTTCCATTCAGCCTTATTTATGGCCCTTGAGTGCCATTTTTCATGCTAGAAGAAAGGCGGGCACGAATCAAATCAACAAATAAGCAACAAAGCGATGTGCCGTTGCTTTCAATGGGTCTACTCTAAGCGGGACTCCAGCAGGCTCCGGCCCAATGTGCACGCTTTCCGTGGTCTAGATGCGCTCGAGATGTCTCTCCCCCCCCCCCCCCCGATTGAGGGCTGGCTGGCGGGCAGGCGGGTTTCCCTGCTGCCTCCCAAATGCACGTGGGAAATGAGTCTGGGGGTGGGAAGCGTGGGCGTGGCCCCGATTCTCCTCGCTCCAGGCTTCGCCCCGCCAAGCCTGAACCTCCCGTCGAGGCGGCCCATTCAGCGGTGCTGCCTCCATAATAGGCGATTCGCTTTGGTGGCGCAGACAAAAACCCCAGATGTTGCCCGGCCTGGAGGGGGGGGGAGCCGGGCTGGGGGGCTGGAGTGGAGGGGGGGAGGAATGCCAGTGAACACCCAGCAGCCCCATCCGAGGCTGCCTGCCCCGCAATTTCACGAGGACACCGACCGGCGTGGCTGCTGCAGGCGGCAAGGTCTCTGCCCCGGGGCGCACGGCCAGGCCAAAGACAGCTCTTCGCCCCCCCTCCGCCCCCAGCTAGTAATTTGCCCCCCCCCGGTTTCTTAAGGACCCCCGTCTGCTAACCACACTCACCCACTGCAGTTTGAATGGGGGGGGGCGTCGGAAGGGACCAGAGAGAGACCCTTTCTTGGGGTGGGGTGGGCGCTTTGCCAGCAATCTGCGCATAGCAGCGAGAGGGTCTCGCAAGCCGCCTGCGCAGCAGACACAGGTCTGCACCCCAAAGTGAGATTTGGGGTCCCCCTTCAGGACTGGGAGATTGTGCCCCCTTACTTAGTTATCTGCGACATTCAAAGTCCACCTTTACCTTCAAGGAGGAGCCCGAGGTGGCAAACATAGCTATACATGCGCAGATCAGCAGTGGCTGGAAGCTCCAGTGTCAGTGGGTCATGTATCCACCCCGGGTTTCAGCCTGAACTTTAAAGGAGCTGCCCATGGCGCTGAACCTAACCCCGGGCCTGGGGTTCAGCACCATGGGCAGCTCCTTAAAAGTTCAGGCTGAAACCCAGAGTGCATACACCACCCCACTGACGGAGCCACCAGGTCACGCTGCTGTTATGTGCACAGATGCAGGGCCCTGGGGGGGGGGGACACACGCGTGCTGGCAGCCTTTTGGCAACGCCACTCCGCAGAGGGCAGAAGCAGAAGGGCAGGGGGACGGCAGTGGCGCTTGTAGCTGCCCCCTGAAGCCAACACGCGTCGGGCGTGCCAGATGCTGGGAGAGTGCAGACCTGGCTGGCTGCCGTTACACCGCACCTGGTCGAGGCTCTCTGGTCACCGCACCTAAAGAAGGATATCATAGAGTAAGAGACGTGCAGAAAAGGGCAACTAAAGCTGCCTGCAATCCTATGCATGTTTAGAGAGGAAAAAGTCTTACAACTCCCAGCATTGGGAGTTGTAGGACTTTTTCCTGTCTAAATATGCATGGGATCGTGCCCTAAAGTGATGAAGGGGCTGGAACAACTCCCCACCATTGAGAAATGCCCCCCCTTTGCAGTGCCCTAACACTGCCACGAGGCGGAGGCAGCAGAAACGTCGACTTCTGCCACCCCAGTTGCAGGCACCGCAATCTAGATCCAACGCTTCTCTGATTAACAACTTGTTTACAGCTGCAAAAATAATACACCAAACACTGGAAGAATACTCCGTCACCTCCAATTCGTGAATGGCTGATTAAATGTTGGATATAGCAAGAATAGATAAATGGACAGAAACCAGACATGGAAGATCTGGAAATTGACATATTATTCATACCATAGATAAATGGACTAGTTTTATCATTTACTGGAATAACAATTGTGGACATATTAGGCTGGACACAAATGTATTTTTGTTATAAGAAGAAGAAATTCTTTGTTTATATGCCTATGAACCATCGTTTGTTGTCTATTTTACATTATTTGTCATATTTTAATTAACACACACACACACACACACACACTGCCTACCAGGGATAACACTTTATGCATCTAATGAAGTTAATTCCAGTTCACAGGCACTTACACCATTAATAAATGTGTTAGCCTTTAAGCTGCCTCAAGACTCTTTGTTGGCTTTGCCGCAATTAACACGTCCAGTTCTCTGGACATCTTAAAGCAGGGGTGGGACAAATCCAGCCCTCCTGGCTGGGATTCCCTGGGTGGCCCCGCCCCCTTCCCCGGCCATGCCCTCTTTCCCCCAACCACCGGTCATCTGGTGGTTTCCCAGCTTCTGTGCAGGTTTCTCTCCATTCAAAGAGGTTGAAATGCCTCTCCCAAGGCGGAGATAGCGGCAGTCGGAGCTTTAAGCGGAAATATGCTGGTATTTTGGCTCCGCCCCCTTTGTCTTCTGCCCCGCCCACCACTGGAATGCAGCCCCCAAAAGCTTCTCCGAAATTGAATGTGGCCCTCGGGCTGAAAGCCGTTCCCCACCCCTGTTTTAAAGGAGTGCTGTGACTTCTTTGGTGGGAGCCACAGGGCACCAGTATGGGATGATCGTAACACCCAGTTCGAGACCAGTTAGTGACCTCACTACTGCATTCTGAGCTGCAGCCTCTGAATCCATCTTGAAAGGCAGCCCCATGGAGGTCAATGCACTCATTCGATGGACTTCTTTTCTCCCCTTGCAATTAGAGGACGGCACGTGTGAGAATTACAGAGGAGAACTAGAGGATTGCCTTTCCTTGGATCAAGGAGTCCAGTAATTCCCAATCTGTGAGCAGCAAGGGAACCGTTGAGGTGCCCTGAGAAATAAATGATATTCATGAAAGGATCCCGTGAGCCCAAAGGGCCCACCTGCAGAAGGGGCTGCCCGCTGCACCTCTGCAGGAGTCATTGGACTGGCCCTGCGTCCCTTCCAGCCAGCCTCTGCTGGAAGTGGATCATGCTGTGCCTGCACTGGGCGTGATTGGACCTGTTCTGATGCAGCAGAGTCACTCACCCTCAAAGGAGGCTGTCCGTTGCATCTCTGCTCTAAGAGCTCCCCCCCCCCCCGCTTTCGGACCAGGAAGCCCATGCAGTTCGGTGACTCCTGCAGAAACACAGGTGTGGGCACCTCAGGGGGTGTGCCTTTTTTTTTTTTTTTTTACACACTCCATTCTTTTACACATTCCTTTAAACAACATCCTAGTGTAAAAATGAGACCTGTGCCTCCGATTTTCATTGAGAAAAAAAGTGCAGACTTTGGGGAAACCCAGAAGTAGTCTATATTAGGGCTCTGGGTCAATCCTCTCTGCTCAGAAAGCATTTTCATGTGTTGGTGAGTTTAGTGTCGGGGCTGGAGCTGTGACCCAGGAGGTCTTGGCGTCGACTCTTACCTCTGCCACCAACACAGCTGGTGACCACTTCCAGGCCTGTTCTCCATCTGCAGTGTAGGAATAACATAGATTGTTGTGGAAAAATTGATCTACTGCGTTGTGTTTTTAAGAGGTTTTTAGAGAGGAAAGTTTATTAGTGAATTCACGGATGGCATCTGAGCACAGTCAGGAATGCCAACAAGAACACAAGGGAGACACTTCTATTTATACTGAATAATATCATCAACAATTTCCCCTTTGTGCTCCTTACAGGAGCCCTGTTGTAAGTGGTTGACATCTGCCTGCCAGCGTGTTCTGTGTTACTTGGAAGTCTGCAGATCCTTCGGCCTACAGAAGCCCCCTTCCACCAAGAGAAACTGGTTCGGTTATGAGAAACTTCGTAACAGCGAGAGCTGTTTGACTGTGGAATGGGCTGCCTCGGAAGGTGGCCGGTTCTCCTTTGTCGGAGGCATTGAAACAGAGGCTGGACGGACTGCTATCAAGAATGTTGTGGCTGCAAGTTTGCTGTATGGAGCAGGGGGTTGGACTAGTTTACCTCCAAGGTCCCTTCCAACTCTATGATTCTATGATAAGCAGCCATTGACACTGGGAATCTGTCCCCAGGAAGGGGACAGAGAAACAGCAGGAGTCTAATTTTTGTTCTGTTTTGCTTCATAACCAGAAGACACTCCCACCCCCGCTGGCGGGGATTTTTTTTTGGGGGGGGGAGATGACAGAAACTAACTAATGTTTCCTGCCTGGCTAGATGGGTACTGTAATGTCAAGGGGAGCCCCCTTTCTGAACCTGGAGCAGAATGGGGCTTGGGGGCGCTTGGAGAAGAACTTAGCCGGCAACTGAGAGGCCCTCTTATGAATCACTAACTGGTTAAAGAACAGGAGGCAGACAGTGGGAATGAATGGTGGGTTCTCCCAATGGAGGGATGTAAACGCGGGTCCCACAGGGATCTGTACTGGGACCAGTGCTTTTCAACTTGTTCATTAATGATCTGGAATTAGGAGTGAGCAGTGAAGTGGCCAAGTTTGCTGATGACACCAAATTATTTCGGGTGGTTAAAACAAAAAGGGATTGTGAGGAGCTCCAAAAAGGATCTCTCCAAACTGGGAGAGTGGGCATCAAAATGGCAAATGCAGTTTCAGCGTAGGCAAGTGTGAAGCGATGCACGTTGGGGCAAAAAATCCCAACTTCAAGTATAAACTGATGGGATCTGAGCCAACAGTGACTGACCAAGAAAGAGATCTTGGGCCTGTGCTGGACAGCTCGATGAAAATGTCAACCCAGTATGCAGCTGCCGTGAAAAAAAAAGGCAAACTCCATGTTAGGCATAATTGGAATTGAATTATTTGAATAATTTCAATAATTAGGAATTGAAAATAAAACTGCCAGAATCATACTCCCCTTATACAAGTCTATGGTGCGACTGCACTTAGAATACTGTGTACAGTTCTGGTCACCGCACCTAAAAAAGGACATTCAGTAGAGTTGGGAAAAGTGCAGAAAAGGGCAACCAAAATGATCAAGGGGCTGGAGCAACTCCCCCACGAGGAAAGGCTACAACAGTTGGGATTGTTTAGCTTAGAAGAAAGGAGAATAAGACATGATAGAGGTGCACAAAATTATGCCTGGTGTGGAGAAAGTGGATGGGGAGAATTTTTTCTCTCTCATAATACTAGAACCCAGTGGGGGTCACCCCATGAAGCTGATTGGTGGGAGATTCAGGACAGATAAAAGGAAGGACTTCTTCACACAGCACAGAGTTAAACCTTGGGACTCACTTCCACAAGTTGTAGTGCTGGCCACCAATTTGGATGGCTTTAAAAGGGGACTGGACAAATTCATGGACGAGGAGAAGGCTATCAGTGGCTATTAGTCCTGATGGCTCTGTGCTTCTATGCTTCCTCCAGGATCAGAGGCAGTATTGTACTCCAGTTGCTGGGGAACATGGGCAGGAGGGTGCTGCTGCACTCCTGTCCTGCTTGTGGGTTTCCCGTGGGCAGCTGGTTGGCCACTGTGTGAACAGAATGCTGGACGAGATGGGCCCTGGGTCTGATCCAGCAGGGCTCTTCCTAGGTTCTTAACTACACCTCGCCCCAGACAGAAGGTGCCAGCCTGTTCTACTTGGTCCAGAGTCTGCCTTTGCCTAGAGAGATAGGGGTGAGGCTTGTCTGTGTGTCCCCTACACTCCCAACGGATGAGGGGGGGTGGGTCCTTCTCTCCCCCCCCCTTTACTGTCTGTGCCTTTCACGCTGGATATTGATGTGTTCTTGGGAAGGTTGGCATCTTGCAGCGTGGAAAATTGTGTCCCGCCCCCGTCTTTCAGTGTTGTGAGCTGGGAAACCCACCCACCCCTTCTGTAGCTAGGCTGTATATATTTGTGTGTGGTGTGTGTGTGTGTGGGGGGAGATTTGAATCTTTCCCCTCACACTGGCCTCCCCTTGGAGGGTCTCAGTTGAAGAGTAGGGGTTGTGTGGGTGGGGGCAGTTGGTATTGTATAACGGGCTCTGAACCAGAAAACATTTGTGGGGTAAAGTGTGGGGGGTGGAGAGGGGATTATGCCAGACATGACTACTACTTAACACACACACACCCTGTTGCTGGAACGACTGGGGAGGGGCAGAAGCATCTCTGGCTAGAGTTCCATGGAATACATATTAAGAAAATCCGTCCCCAAATTTGTGGGGTACTGGGGCATGCTCCAGGTTGTCTCTTGGAGTGAACTCCCCCCCCCTTTTCATTCAAGTTTCCCTTGGGTTGGTACATGTGGTGATGGTCTGCCAAAAATGGGGGTGGGTGGAAGAAAGGCAGGACATTCAAAATTCAAACTCCTTCACTTTCTATTTGGAAATAAAAAAGAACTGGGGGGCACGACAAAATTAAGGCAATACATCTATGAAAACCAGAATGCTTAAAAAATAGACACCCCAAAACAAACACACAACACACCTGCAACCCAGCATTTAGTTATATTTGGTTCTTTGCAACTGGAACCTCCCCCCCGTCCCATTAAAAGCCATGTGGCTGGAAGTACTCCAAGGATCACCTGGCACCTTAAGACGGGGGTGGGTGGGGGTTTGGGGGAACACCCTCAAGCAGCCCCAGGCACGGTTTACCCGTCCACACCACACACAATCCCTCTTTACACATTAAGGGTGCAATCCTATGCATGTTTAGACAGAAAAAAAGTCCTTCAGGTCCCAGCATTCCCCGGCCGAATGCTGGGAGTTGTAGGACTTTTTTTTCTGTCTAAACATGTGTAGGATTGCGCCCTAAGCCATGTAATCTAGGCCCGGAGGGAGCCCTAAGAGCCGGAAATCTCTTTGTCCTGCTTTTCAGGATCTCCATGTTTTGCAGTTCCCCCTTCACCTTTCTGTCCTTGGTTTCCATGAAGTCCCAGCTCAAGCCTTGTTCTCTTAAAGAGCTCTCCAGCTCAGGGCCGGCCCTACCACGAGGCAGGGTGAAGCGGTCACCTCAGGCGGCAGATGCTAGGAGGCGGCATCTGCGTGCCATGAGACCTGTGTACCGTGCGCCCGTCTGCTCCGCACACCCCAAGCTGGCCTGATGCCTTCCGGTGCAGCGGAGGCTGCTGTCCCACGGGCAGAGGTGAGGAAAGATTCAACTGCTGGTCCAGTCGGCTTTTGCACATGGAATGGGGCGGGGTGCCATCTTGCCCTTTGCCCCGGGCAGCAAAAACGCCAGGATGCTGGGATTTTGAGATGACATGATAGGGGTTCATAACATGATGCGCAGCATGGCGAAAGTGGATAGGAAGAGGTTTTTCTCCCTCTCCTGTAACATTAGAACTCCGGGAAATCCAGTTAAACTGTTTGCAGTAGATTCAGGACAGACCCTGTCCCCCCAGACAGCATGCGTGTTCCTTCTTCACACAACACCAGAACAGCCTGTGGCTCCCGCTGGCTCAGCTTGTCTGAGCGTGGAAAGCTAAGCAGGGTCAGGCCTGGTTATTACTTGGATGGGAGACCCCTCCTCTAGTTTCCTGCATTGAGCAGGGGGTGGGACTCCATGGCCTTGTAGGCCCCTCCCAACTCTATGATGTATGAATCAATGCACAATAAATGTTTGGAATTTTCTGCTGCAAGATGCGGTGATGGCCACAGATATAGATGTCTTTAAAAGGGGATTAGACAGGTTCGAAGAGGAGGAGCGCCTTCATCTGCCATTAAATCTCACACACAAAAAAGGAGGAGGAGATATTTAGCAATACTCATGATGGCTCTATGGAAGCTCCATGTGCAGGCAGAGTCTACCTCTGCATCTTAGGTGATGGGGACAAACTGCCCTCGGCTTTTCAGCTGAAAGAATCAATTCACGGGTCAACCCTGCCTGCCGGGCCTATGAGCTTCCTGAACTATTGAGCCTACGGCTGCGGGGAAGGAGGATGCCAGGATGCCGTGGGTCTGCTCCAGCAGGGCCCTGCTCAGGGCTGGCTTTCCACACGCTCACAGGCACACACGTGCTTCAGTCCTGGGTGAATCCAGAGGCGAGCGCACAGCCTGTGGGGGAGGATGTGACTGTGCGCAATGCTTTTAGGAGCATTGCAGAGGCATCTCTGAACGCGGCATGTGAGGGGGCAGGAGGCGGATGGGGACTTCTGAATAGGACAGCGGGACGGGGCTTAGCCGCCACCCCACTATTGTTAGGGACAGTGCCGGGCCTCTCCAGGAGTAATTTGTTAGCTAATGATACGTTTCCTTGCCATAAAGTCCTCCAAGGGGCCTCCTCTGAAGCGTTTTCAAAAGGGCACTTCTATTAGCAAGCCAATAAGCCTTGTTAGCTGGTCTTGTATTAACCAGACTGGGCCCTGCCAGCACGGTCCACAATCAATGGGCTGCTGAAGCTGGGGGGTGGGGTGGGGGAACAGAGACCGGGTCTAGCTGGGGCCACAGCAGGGAGGGTGCGGCGGCAACCCAAAGGCGGCTCTTCTTAAAAATTCCCTCCCCAGGGTTAGACTGGGATGCGGGGGGGTGGGGGAGTTTTGCCCTTCAAATTCAGCAAGGTTTTATTCATTTATTTATTTGCTACAAGGAACCCAAGGCAGCGGCGTACGTGATCCTCCTCCTCCTCTTCTCTGTTTTATCCTCACAACAACCCCGTGAGGTAGGTTAGACGGAGAGTCGGTGGCTGCTGGCCCAAAGTCACCCACTGAGCTTCTTGGCCAAGCGGGGACTAGAACCCGGACCTCCCCAGTCCCAGCCCAACACCAACCACTGCACGGCACTGACTTGTTGGAGGGGGACCCGGGTACGCTGAACCAGGGCGCTCGGCTCCGCTAGGGTTGCCAACTGATCAGGAAAATCCTGACCTGGCCTGCTCTTCTCTGTTGAACAGCACCTCGACTGAGCAGAGGTCAGCGGCTCGGCGAGAAGATAAGCACGCATTTGTAGATCATGCGGCTGTTAAGCGCACAAATGCAGGGCCCTGGCGAAAGGCACAAGCATTGGCAGCCTTATGGCAACGCCACTCCCCAGAGGGCAGAAGCAGGTGGTCGGGGGGGGGCACTTGCAGCTGCCCCCTGAAGCCAGCGTATGTCGAGCGTGCCAGATGTGGGAAATGGGCAGGCCTTGGTGGCAGCGAGTGACAATCCTTTTTCCTCTGGCAGGACACACACACACACACCCCTGCCCCTTGCTGGACAGAAACAGTGGTTTGGACACCACCTGGCATACTGTATTTTAAGCTGTGGTTTTATCTTCGTCTATTTTAATATGGTTATGTTTTTTATATGATTACATGATTTTATATGATTTTAATATTGTTATATGTAAACCGCTTAGGGATCTTTATTATATTATGCGGTATATAACTACTATTGATAATAAAATAAATCAAAGCAAACCTCAGTTTGAGACGGCTAACCCTCCGTCTCTGACACTGTGCTGCTTTTGGCACCTGCTGAAGACCTCTTTGTTCCGGGAAGCCCTCTCCGCTCTCCAACCACCACTGTAATTGTTACCCCCCCCCCGCCAGTGTATTGTTTTTGTTTCTTTTATCTGTTTTTGTCTTTTTACCGTTCACCGCTCCAGAATCTGCTTGATGTGGAGCAGTATACAAATACTGTAAATAAAAAAATAATCCATTTTCCATACCAAGGCCCAACATTAGAACGTGGGAAATAGTTGCAGCAGGAAGGACATGAGGGTGGGGGCATTTCTGATGCCAAATCTCAACAACACTTGCTCCTCCTGCCCAAACCTTCCAGGCTAGGTACTACTTTATGTTATGTATTCATCACCGTGGGCAGTTTTTAATTAAAAAATAAAATAAAATAAACAAATGACAGGCATTCTTTACAAAAAAAGAAAGCTATTCTACAGCATATTTGAAATGTGCAAAAGACATCACATACATTATCTGTAAACCATATGCTAACCCTTTAAGGTAGGCCACTGTGATTATCCCCGGTATTAAAGATGGGGAGAGTGAGGTTGAGAGACTAGAGGTGTGTTCAAAGCACACCTAATCCCTATTGAATATAGTGGGGCTACCTTTGGAGATTTCCCAGTAAGGCTACAGTCCTATGAACTGCGGGTAAGCCTCATTGAACACAATGGGACTTACTTTGAAGTAAATACGCTCTGGATTGCACTGTAAGGCCGCAATCAAATGCCCACTTCCATACTTGGGAATAAGCCCACTGAATTTAACGGGAGTTGTTTCTGAGCAAACGCTCATGCAAGCAGGCAAACAAATTACAGGCACTCTTTAAATAAAAAAAACAACATTTGGCAATTCTACAGCATATTTGAAATGTGCTAAATACATCACATACATTATCTCTGTAAACCACACACTAACCCTTTAAGGCAGGCCACTAGGTAGCATGTGCACAATTACTGAGGAGTAAGTTCCCTTCAACCCAGTGGAATTTACACCCGAGGAAGCATTTAGAGGGCTGGTCTGTGATTTTGCGGCCGAGGTGACATTCGAACACACGACTCCAAAGCCCACATTTTGAAGCACGATGATTGATAGCAAACTCCCTGTTGTTATTTTTGATCCCAGGTACGACCCTTGGGAAGAAATAAAATAAAGGGGAGGCGCCTGTTCTGCAGAGCATGGCCTTCAGAGAACCGGAGCAGAGCGAGGGCAAAAATGGACCTTGCGTGCCGAAAGGGCTGCTCCGGCCTGCCGAGAGCTTCCTGTCCATCCGGCACGGCACGCTCTCCTCCCCCTTCCCTGATCCCTGCCATGACAAACTGTTTGCCAATTTGCTCCCCTATTATTTTAATTACATGGATATTCCCTACACAGCAGGCTGTTTGTAATGAGTGACTCACTGAAAGGGCTTCGGCGTGTCCCCCAAACCCCTCGGCCGGCCGCCCTATTCGGCACGCTGCGTCGAGCTGGTTTTGAACCACTTGTGTGGTGACGAGGGCCCTCTAAGCGGTGGAAAATTGACCGAAAAATGGTGCTAATTTGAAATGTTCTGCTTCTGCTGGGGGAAGGTGATCGCCAGAGTTAAGCTCCGCATGGCCATTCACGGCGGTCACGCTCAGCGGTGGGAGGCTGCACCGTATAAAATGGGGCCTGTGCTTCCTCCCACCCCCAGGACACAGCCTCACGCAGAGATTATGCCATCCCGGGGTTGTCCTTCCTTTTCTACTCCGGCAAGTGCTGTGCTTCGCACTAATGGTTATAAATGAGCCCCCCTCCACGGAGTTATCCATGATTCCTGGGAAGCTGGAGTCAGATATATCAATACGATACTTATGTCCGCATCCGATTTGATCTCCTGCAGCTGACACAACAACTTCTCTTAGCTCAGGTGGACTGCTCCAGCTCAGAAGCTGTTGCACAAAACAAACAGGCAAACAACAAAAACCAGCCCAAACCTTGCAGGCTGCTCTTCTCCGATGTAACATTTTCTGCTTGTGCTAGTATTGGATGGCGGGATGTGCTGCACTGTGTTAGGCTGCAGGCATGGCACCACTGAGAAGCTGCCACAACGGTACCATTCTGCCCCACCCGCCGTCTCCACCAAAAGCTGTTAAGCTGGCATCTTATCTTGAAAACATGCTGAACCCAATTCCTTGCTGGACAGGGCACATGACATAATCCAACACAATCTCAACTGTCAACCTTTTATAGGATCTTAAGATTCCCATTTTGTCCTTTTATCCAGGTTATGCCCACAACGCTACTGCTATGGCCTGGTTGTCCACTAGACTGACATATGGCCAATTTGTAACTGAATTGTGGAACCCCCAAGTTACAGCAGGGATGCTCTGTTGCCCTGTGTGGATGGACGCAGGCATTTCTGCATGAGAATCCTTTGAGCTCCACATTTTCTAGGCTCCTTTCACGCTAGTTGCCACCATGACAATTGTTAATGGCAACTTCTTTTTTTTCCTGAAAGAAACTTTCCCACCCACATAGAAGACTGCTTCGCTTAGAAACCTTTTCCAGGAGGGAACCAAAATCTCCATTCCAACAACCACGTTCATTTCTCAAGAATGATATTCTGGAAGTGGAGCGGGAGGCCCATAAATGATTTTTTTTTTTTAAAAAAGTCTTATTTTTGTTTCTGAATGGTCCTTTTGTTGATCAAAAATACTGCCCTTTTCATAGTGGCATTTCCAGTTCACCTCCTACGTTATTCTTCAGACCAAAGCAGCCAACTGGTAAAAAAAGTGAGTTGATTAATCATCTGCTTTTAAACTGAGGAATCAATTAATTCATTGATCAACTCTATATAAATTTGCCCCCCCCTTTTTTTAAACCAAAGCATCAGTTTAAGTGCCTTGTTGAGCTATTATTGAAGGATGTGTGAAAATAACATGGACTTTAATCAATGTGACACAACTGTCAGACGGAAAGGTCGTCTCTAATATTTTCTTTTTGTTCCTTGTTACTGTAACACCAGAACCAAAAGAGCTTCAAAAGATAAACAAGCCTGCCCTGGATCAGCAGCCCACCAATTAAAATTTGCACTAATGATGAAAATGGACCTGGGAGGATTCATTAACGAAAGGCATTCAGTCTAATCCTATGCATGTTTACTCAGAAATAAGTTCAATATTTGTTTCTCCCAAGAACATGAGCACAGATTTTATTTATTTATTTATTTATTACATTTATACCCCGCATTTTTTCCTGCAAGGAACTCAAGGCAGCTTACATAATCCTCCTCCTCTCCATTTTATCCTCACAACAACCCTGTGAGGTAGGTTAGGCTGAGAGGCAGTGACTGGCCCAAAGTCACCCAGTGAGTTTCATGGCCGAGCGGGGACTAGAATTGCAGTTTGACGGTGCAATCCTATGCATAGGCTATTCAGAAACAGGTCCCATTGGGTTCAGTGGGATCTTACTGCCATGCAAGCTTTAGGCTGCAATCCTATGCAGTTTCCTGGGTGTAAGCCCACTGAACACCATGGGCTTACTTTTGAGTAGCCATGCATAGGATTGCACTGTTAATTAGTCCCCTGAGTATACCATTAACGGCACAAGCCTACACATGCCTACTCAGAAGTAAGTTCCATTGAGTTCAATGGTGTTTATTCCCAGGTAAGTGGGCACAGGATTGTAGCCTAAAGCCTGCAGATCAACGTCACACTCTTTTTTGCTATTTTGATTAATTACTATTATTATTATTATTATTATTATTATTATTATTATTATTATTATTATATTATTATTATTATTATTATTATTATATTTATATCCCACCTTTTTCCACAAGGAACCCAAGGCAGCTTACATAATCATTCTCCTCCTCCTCTCCATTTTATCCTCACAACAACCCTGTGAGGTAGGTTAGACTGAGAGTCAGTGGCTGGCCCAAAGTCACCCAGGGAGCTTCATGGCCGAGTGGGGACTAGAACCCGGATCTCCGGAGTCCCAGTCCAACGCTCCAACCACTACGCCACACTGGCTCTCATTTAGTGCAGCCCTAGGCATGTATGCTCACAAGAAAGTCCCGTTCAATGGGACTCCTAGGTAAGTGCATATACTAAGTAATTAGTATAGCTTACAGGATCGCAGCATAAAGCACCTAAAATCACTAAGCACTGCTTTTTGTTTGTATTTGGAATCCCAGCTGATGTGCAAATGCACTCAGAGGTTTGAAAAATAAAATCTACCGGTAATCTTTTCGTGCTGACCATGGATCTTATTTACTGAGGCATTCTGACCTACTTGTGAATTGTATGAGACGGAGGGCAACCTCTGAAAAGAAGTCACGCTTTCGAATTAAAGCCTTGGATAAAAAGCACATTGAGTATATCTCTGAGCTTGCAAAGGCTGGAATTCTTTGCTCCCAAGAAAAAACAGAGTGAGTTTCGCTTCTGTTGTTTCTTGGCAGACAATGAACACGCTTTCTCTGGAGATGTGTCTGGGAGAGGCAGAGGTTTTTCAAGTCTCCTTAGTGAAAGGGCTGAGCATTTAGTCATCTGAACCGGGGGTGGAGGAGGCCCACTGGATGCACACAATGGAGCAAGGGGAGTGAATCAACACTCAACTAGGGTGTGCAAAGTGTGAGTTAAAAGTGAATTCAAAAAGACCCGATTGTCTGCCTCTTTTGTGGCTCGAGCCAGCTGGACGTAATCTTTCAATATTTACCCTGCTCTTTTGTTCAAAAGCACACTTGCACACGCAGCAGTGCTGGGAATGTGAACTGTGCAAAAGGTAGAATCCACCTCCAGTTGGTATTCAATGATATTGTAACACTAGATTTTGGAACTTCCAAAACTTAGGGCTGCAATCCTATACACATTTACCTGGGAGTAAGTCTCCTTGAATTTAGTGGCACTTACTTATGAGGAAACATGCGTACGATTCCACTGTTCAGTAACCATCCCTTTCACATTGCCGTTCTAAACAGGCTTACTATGGAGTGAGTCCCACCGAACACAATGAGTAAACTTACCTCTGAGTAAACCAGTGTGGCATAGTGGTGAGAGTGTTGGACTGGGAGTCAGGAGATCCAGGTTCTAGTTCCTGCTCGGCCATGAAACTCGCTGGGTGACTTTGGGCCAGTCACTGACTCTCAGCCTAACCTACCTCACAGGGTTGTTGTAAGGATAAAATGGAGTGGAGGATTATGTAAGCTGCCTTGGGTTCCTTGCAGGAAAAAAGGCGGGGTATAAATATAATAAATAAACATGGATAGGATTGTGCGGTTAGTGAATGTGGAGCGGGGGTGAGAAATCCAGGATTGCACCAGCTGCTCCAGACCTTTTAGTCAAGGTCTTGTTATTTCTCCTTCCTCTATAAAACACCTGTGGGTTGGCTAACAAAATCAAAATGGCTAAACATGAACTAACAGTGCAACCTGATATGTGTCTATTCAGAAGTAAGTCCTATTCTGTTCAATGGGACTTACTCCCAAGTGAGAGTGCACAGGATTGCAACCTAGGTCATAAAATTAATACTTTAAAGACCACACACATACTATTCAGAATAGCATTAAAACACACAAAAGCAGCATAGTGATCTGAAACTGATAAATAGCGAGAGGAAGCCGTGTTTGTCCGATGCAGCAAAAAACAACAGTTGTGGCAGATTAAAGATGAACACTTTTTTAAAAATGGCATCAGCTTTTGTGGCAATAGTAATATTGCTGCTATTGCCAAAAGTCTATTTCAAGGGTATTTTTTAAGCTGCTGGATGGAATGCAAAGAGGGCTGTGGACAGGTGGGTCTCCTAGGGAACAGAAATCCTTCTTTGTGCATCTTTATTTAATGACATTTGAGTTCTGCCATGGCAGCAACATATCCAAACGCTGTGATCCCTTTTTACCAGGGACAACGGGATTTCCCCAGCAATCATGCTGGCCCAGTGTTTGCCTTCAGGGAATGAAGCTAGCCTTGCTTGCTTAGACTGTGTTTCCAGCTGGTCCCCCAAAAGAAGGGGCCCACCCTTAAGCAAGGTTCCCTTTGGAAAGGCATGCCGGCTTGCTCTCCCATTTCCCTGCTTCTCGAGCAGCAGAAATCCAGATGGGAAGACGAGGACTTGCCCATCTTCGCACTGGGGAAAGTGCCAGCCGCTAGCCACTCCGCTGCCCATAGGAGCCACTGGATAAAAGGGTTGGCAGACAACCACCCATCTGTGGTGAGAGAGCCCTTCTTCAGAGGGATGACTGGAAGGAGAGGGAAGGCCCAGGATGGAAGGAATAAATCCAGGGAGAGCGGCAGCAGGGCTTTTCCTTGTGCCTTCAGAGGCGGCCAGCGGCCCCCTCTGCTGCTCGAGCTGGCACAATAACAGGATTTCTGACTGAGCGCCCAAAAGCAGACTTCTCCAACCTGGTGCCCTCCAGATATGCCAGACTCGCAGGGCTCTCCAAGGTTGGGTCCCCAGATGTTTTTGGCCTACAACTGGCTGGGGCATGCTGAGAGTTGTAGGCCAAAAACATCTGGGGGACCCAACGTTGGAGAGCCCTGTCAGAGTTTCTGTTTGTGGAGAAAGCCCAACACAGGTCACACACACACACACACACACACACACACACACACACGGTTTTCGCCCAAGGGAGGGGGCAAGGGAAGGGGGATGAAGTCATCAGAGAAACAGCAGACAGACCATCATCCCCAACAAAGGAGAGTCTCGGTGGAGATCCACAAAACCAAGGAAGGACCATCAAGGACCATCAAACTATCAGGGCAGTCTCAAAGAGCTGCAAAGTACTAGTACGTCACCTTCTTCCCGGGCAGGAATAAGCCCACCTGAAACGAAGGGGCAGGCATAAGCCCCCACCTGACCTGGAGGGCGGTAAGAGCGGGAACTCGGGGGTAGAAAACCCCTCTCCCTTCCGGGTTAGGGTTGTTGGGAACCAAGGGTACTTCGGGGCCAGATTCATCTTCCAAGCAGCAGCCCGAGTACGCCATTCTCATCCCCGGATCGGCCGACCCGGAGCCAGGCTGAAACTGACTAGACGTAGAGTCTTTGATCTGAGGTAATTGACTAGATTCACTCCGCTAGCCTAAGCCTGTTCATTGAGTAATGCAGGGGGTCAACTAAGGTTGTGTTGATGTTGTAGTATTCCTGGAAAGCTGTTAGTTCCGCTCTGTGTTTTGTGTAAACAAATAAAAGCCTTATTTGGTCATTTAAAGGGCTTCGGTTTCCTCTTGTGCGCGAAAGCCTCTCAGGTGGTAGCCAGCGCTCGTATGGGCTGTAACTCCGTGCCGGTTAACCCGTTAAGCGCCGAACTCACGCAGAGGATCCTGTTGGTGATCCTTCACACTGTTCTTTCTAAGTCGCCAAAAAAGAGGAGCTGCACCAGATCCCAAGAAAGACGGCTCAGATATGCATAAAATGTCCATTTGCTAATTTATATGTGTACAGGTGGAAATTTAGACATAATTACAACAATTTAAATAGAAATTTAATTTATTTAACATTTTACAGTTTTAATTATAATAATATTAAAAACGCTCTTTTGCATTTTTGTTGCTGCTTTTAAGCAGTGTTCTCCAACCTTGGGTCCCCAGATGTTTTTAGCCTACAACTCCCAGCATGCCCCAGCCAGCATAACCGGCACAGGCAATGCTTGGGAATGATGGGAGTTGTAGTCCAAAGCTTCCGGAGGGGCGGGCAGAAGGAAGTTCTCCTTCAGCGTGAGCACCGGGGTGTGTGTGTGTGTGCGCGCGCGCGCGCGCGCTTAGTCACGACAACCCCGCAGGTCCCCGTGGGGACCTGGTGCTAACCCAGCCTCGTGTGCCCTCCAGATGTGTTGGACTACAATTCCCATACCACCCCCCAGCTGTCTGGGGATGATGGGAGTTGCAGTCCGGCGCATCTGGGGAAGGCCGTGCTCACCTCCAAAAGCTACGGGGGAGCCTCGGTCGGCTTCCAGCCTAGATGAAGACGGCAGCTGTCTACAGGCACCCTTCTTCACCTTTCTTATCTCTGTGGTCCGCCTTCGCGCCGCTCGGGATTTCGGGAGGCCACGCCCCCCCCACCCCTCGCGGGGTTTCCGATAGTCTCTCGCGAGGCCCGGCGCTGGTGCGGCCAGAGCGCCCGACTCTATGGTCGCCTGAGTGGCTCGCGCGGGGCTGGCCTCCGGCCGCCGGTCCGTCATGGCGGGCGCTGAGGGGAAGGCGGGCCGAGGCGGCGGCGGCGGCGGCCGCGCAGGCGGGCCGAGGAGGGCCCCCGAGGCGCGCACCAGCCTGACGGCCTTCGTGCTGGGCGGCTCCGTGGCCGCCGTGCCGCTGCTGCTCTCGGCGCCTCCGCCGACTCTGCTGGCCGGGCCGGGCTTCCAGGGCCGCGCCGCGCTGGCCCTCCATGTGGCCGGCGTCAACGCCGCCCTCCTGCTGGCCTGGGGCCGCTCGCCGGGGGGCATGTACCAGGTGAGGCGCGGGGAGGCCGGGGGCGTGGCTTCCGCGGGCGGGGGCGTGGCTAGCCGGCACTCCGCCTCCCTCGGGGCGAGGGGCGGGGCCAACGAGCGGGGCTGGGCCGGGCCGCCCAGGCCAGGCTTCTCTCTCCTCCCGCCAGAGGTTTAGGGCTGCAGCTCCCATCAGCCCCAGCCAGCGCAGGCGATGCTTCGGGATGATGGGAGTTGTAGTCCGAGGCCTCTGGAGGGACGGGGTGGGCAGAAGGGAGGTGTCCTTCGGCTGTGGTGATCACAGGAACTAGCGCAGGCTTCCACAGCTGCAACTTCCAGCATCCCCAGCCAGCACAGTATAGCTTTCTGGGGATTATGGGAATTGTAGTCCAACACATCTGGAGGGCACCAGGTTGGAGAAAACCGCTTTAGGCCCTGAACTTTTAGACCCTAGACCATGGGGGTGGGGGGGTGTTTGACGGGGGTGGGCGGGCAGATGGAAGATCTCCAGTTGTTTTGGACTTCAACCCCCAGCAGCATCTGCTGGCATGGCCAACGGTCATAGGAGTTGAAGTCCAAAACATCTGGATATACCTTCTGCCCACCCCTGCCCTGGAGGATGTGTGTGCCAGGTGAGGGGTGTGTCCATCCTAGTCACCTTCTCCATATTGAGATGCCTGGAAGGGGGGTGCTGGGGAGGCAAACAGGTGCTGGGGCTCCCTCATCCCCTCTGGGCGCCTGTTCTTGAGGCTGGAGCTCAAGCCTGAGTCGTGGAGTGGAGGCTTCCCCCTGAGCGAGTGCAGAGTGCTTTTCCCTCCCCACTGATCGTGTCTTGGGGCACCTTCACCACTCAGCACATTTGCCACTTGTGGTGTGATCCTTTAGTGCAGCCTTCCCCAAGACTGCAACTCCCATCATTCCCAGTTAGCATGGCCATTGACTGAGAATCGTGGAAGTTGCAGCAGCCTAACACATCTGGAGGGCACCAGGTTGGAGAAGGCAGCCTTAGTGGACCAGCACCTGCTCAGGTGTGTGAAGAAACCCACGATTGCTTTTGCCACGGCAGAAGCCTTCCAAGATGCCACAGGGCTTGGCGCAGCTGCTCCCCTGGGACACCTCGCTGAGGAGTGACTGCAGAGTCTTCACACTCCAGAGGTTGTGGGGACAGGTGTCAGCAGCCAGCTCTTCGGGGGGGGGGGCTCTTCAGTGGCAGGACAGCAGGCCCCCTTTGTCGCGCACCTCAGCTGGCCAACTCCTGTGACTCTCGCTTGCCTCATGCCTGGGCACCGAGGAGCTGGACACCTGGAAGCCAGTCGGTGGGTGGAGCCAACTCTGCTAGCTCAAGCCCTTGCTCCGTTCCAAACAAGGCTCTGCTGAAAGACCCTATAAAAAGCCACCAAACCTTCCCCGTCTAACTCTTTCTTCTGAATAATATTGTCAGCAGGAAGCCGTAGAGCCCTGGTCAGTAACGTCATCTTTCTGAGAATGGCTTTCAAAGATGAGAGAGAGGCAAGGCCTGGCCCCCACATCCTAGTGCCCTTCCCTCCTTTCACTTCTGGGTTGGCAATTGGACTTCCCAGCCATGGGCTTCCCATTGCCAATTCCTTCTGTAGCTTGCTAGAGAGAGAGAGAGAGAAGTCTGCCAGTCGGTGTTTCGGGATTTGGCTTCGTTACTGGTGACTTGTGGGGAAGGAGTACTTCGAAGCCATGGGCTGACCCCTGTGGCTGAGTTCTGGACTGCCTTTGCCTTTCAGATCGCCATCCGTGCCTGCTTCTTGGGCTTCGCTTTCGGGTGTGGATTGTTGCTCAGCTTTGGACAGTCCACATGGAAGCATTTTGGCTGGTAAGAGCACAGCACTGCCTAGTATAGGCTAAGGGTGTGTGTGTGTGAGAGAGAGAGAGAGAGAGTAAGCTGGCTGGGGCATGCTGGGAGTTGTAGGCCAAAAACATCTGGGGACCCAAGGTTGGAGAACACTGACCTGGGACCTACATGGTTTCTACACACACCTTTGGGTTCTCAGCATAATGCCCTGGCGTCTTGTCAGGCATTTCTGTTTTCCAATACAGCCCCACATTCCATACAATTCAATCATTTTTAGGGCCAAGCAGCTGCAGATGGCAGGTTTAGTGAACTGACAGGGACATTCACTATTTACTCTGCTTTTTAAGCCTGCCACTTTTAAATTCCTTTATTTTTTTATTTTTAAAAATATTTTAATTAGTTTTTTAAAAGTGAAATGCACCAAAACAAAGAAACTCCATAGAAAGGATCATGCAGCATGATCCAATGCACGTTAACTTGGAAATAAGTCTCCTCATGTTCAGTGAGATCCACTTCCCCAGGTACTGTGCCTAGGTTTGCAGCTTTAGTCCTGGGTGGCCACGTAGCATGTGCAGAGAGCTCACTCCTGATGTGTAGGTTTGGGGCACTATGGGGTAGCCTCTTCCCTGTCTCCTCACCCTGTGGTATAGTCTGTGTGGGGTCCTAGAAGCTGACCCCTGGTTCAGGGGTGGCATGACTTCAGGCTGGTGGGATCTGTGCTGCTTTTTCCTTGAACCCCCCAAGATGTGCCAAGCAGAGCCAAGTGCAAAAGACCTGTCTTTGAACTAAGGAACAAAGTTTGCCTCTAAGCACATTCTCAGCCCAGGAATTTGTTTTCAGTCTCAGAACTAAGCTTGCAGTCTTTTTCTCACAAAAATCCACATGTCGTTTCCTCCAAGGTTTCTTCCTTTCAGCAGCCTACTTTTTTGGGGGTGGGGTGGTATTTTTGTTTTTCCTGCAGTTAAACTGCTGGGAGTCAGAAACCCTTGCTGGGCCATGCTAGGATGTTTATGTTATCACTGACGAACGGCTGCTGTGAATGGTCACGCTGCTGGTCATGTTTAAACTTGGTGAGTTGGGTCTAGGATCTGCCTTCCGTGAATGGAAGGGCTCCCTTCATGGAAGGTACCTCTGCCCGATTTTCAGCTCATCCCATTCTGCAGGGTCCCCCAACCCTCTGCCAGTGCAGTTGCATGCACCTCAATTTGGATCCAGCCCTAAATGTTTCAGTTTGCATGTACTTGTAAGAGACTGTAGTTTTTGCATTTCTTTGCCATGTGACTCTTTTTTACAGCCCCCCCCCCTTGCACTCATGTGTATGAGTCCGCTTTGTCATCTGATGAAGTGGGCTCTAGTCCCCAAAAGCTTCTGCCATAATAACATTGTTAGTCCTTAGGCTTAGGGTGCCGCAGTCACCCAGAAATCTACCAGCACTTCTCACATGGCCGTCAGCCATCCCAGTAATAGGCTTTTTTTAAACAGCAAGAATCTAAGATTGAAGCTTTGTTGAGCGTCTAAGGAGACAATCCTATGCATGTTAAGACAGAAAAAAGTCCTGCAATTCCCAGCATCCCCCTGCCAGCATGCTATAGGACTTTTGTAGTTGTAGGGCTTTTTTCTGTCTAAACATGCATAGGATTATGCCCTAAGTCTTCGTCTTCAGCTCTTCAGAACAGAGCATCCCTGAAGTTAAAACATGGCAAATTGTAACTGGAGGGTTTGGCTAAATCCAGTGTGACTGTTCCTGGTTGGTCCCTTTGCAGGTATATGTGCTCCTTGTCTCTCTTCCATTATTCGGAATACTTGGTGACCGCTGTTAACAACCCACGAAGTCTGTCCTTGGACTCTTTCTTGCTGAACCACAGTTTTGAATATAACATGGCTGCCCTCTCCTCTTGGGTTGAGTTTACCGTGGAGAAATTCATTTTCCCAGGTCAGTAGCTCTCCTTGGAAGTTTTTACTCATGAGAAATAGAAACATCTTGTCATTCTAATGGGGGAAACAAGGGATGCGTTCAGTGAGGTGTGTGTGAAAGTGAAGCTGTTACTTCCCGCAAACTGATCAGGGCTGATAATAGCGAAGGACGTAAGGCATGTTGTAACCCTCTCTTCATTTGTAGAAATGAAGCAGATCACTTGGCTGAGTTCTGCAGGGCTGCTGATGGTAGTTTTTGGGGACTGTCTGAGGAAAGCAGCTATGCTCACCGCGGGCTCCAATTTCAACCACATCGTTCAGAATGAGAAGTCCGAGACACACACCCTGGTGACCAGAGGCGTGTACGGGTGCTTTCGGCACCCGTCATACGTGGGATGGTTTTACTGGAGTATTGGAACCCAGGTACTGTGGAATCGCTAACTGCATTTGTTATGATTTGGGCTCCTTTCTGGAGGGTGGGGGTGGCGGTATCCTAATATCTATGAGATACTGAGGGAAAGGCACAATAGCTTATGACGGAATACACACAACCGCCAGTCACTAGGATAATAATGCTTCTTATTTGTCTAGCTCGGGGGGGGGGGGAGCAGAACCTGTTTCAGCCCGTGGGCCAAGTTCCATTTTGGAGAAGCTTTCTGGGGCAAGCTTTCTGGTTGGGGGAAAGGGGGTGGGGCGAAGGGGAAGCAGCCGTGACCATCCAGGGAACCCCAGATTTGGACCTTGAGCTGGAGGTTCTGCACTCCTGGTCTAGCGCTTTAAAGTGTTCAAAGCAGCTCACATACATTATCAAGTTGTAATCCTTAACAACAACCCTGTAAGGTTGGTCAGTATTATTGTCCCCCATATTTCAGAGGTGGAGGATTAAAGCTGAGAGAGTGGGTGGCTTGCCGAAGGCAAGCCACCCACTCTCTCAGCTTTAATCCCCCACCTCTGAACCTTGCCTGGCAGAGGCAAGGTTCAAACCAGGAACTGCGTGATTCCTAACTCAGTCGTCGTCGTCCCCCTGCCAAATGCTGCAGCACTTTTCAAGAAGGACTTCCCCCCTTTATTCCATTGTTTGGGCCCAATGTTGCACAAGATGCTGTACAAATCAATATCAAACATGCTAGAACCAATTTATTCTCAATCCAATGCAAGTTTTGCCCTCAATTATTACCTTTCCCCATTTAAAGCTTGCCTGGGACTGTACCGCTTCACAAATTAGGTGGGGGATGACAGGCTTGAATAATTGCTGTTTCCTGAAACTCGTGTTGCGTGGCGTGTTAGCACATCAGGAAGGAGAGTTCTAGTGTGTTCTAGAGAGTTCTGATCTACTAGTTTTCAAAGTTTCGGGAGCACTCCCTACACACGATGAATGTCGGGAAGAAAGCTTCTAGCCTTGACTTCACCATTGAGTGTACTGTACCTTAAGATGCTGGGCACAGTTATTTACTGCTGATTCATCACAGACACACACTTGGTGCTGATAACAGCACTTCTGGGGTTATTTTTCTTTTCTTTTTGTTAAAGCATTATTACCCTGTTCTTCAGCTGAAAAGGCTTCTGGAGAAGCTTCCAGATCATTAAAAAAAACAAGCTTCAAAAGACACAACAGAAAAGGAAAAGGGAATGGGGAGGGAGGAGGGGGGAAAGTAAACACCCCCACAGATTTTTAAAGTTACAGTTCTTGTAACAACCAGTTGGGTTGGAAACAGTTCAGGTAGGCTGCTGCTGGTGACCGTTGTGGAAGGGCCCGAAGAAGCTGGTCTCTCAGCAGAGGCAATAGAGCAGCCCTACTTTCCTTCTCCCCCCCCGATGCAGTCTGACAGAATGGAGTTTCGTTCCTGTAAATGCAACCTTCCCCAACTTGTTGCCCTCCAGGTGTGTTGGACCACAGCTCCCATAATCTTCTAGCCACCACATCTGGAGGGCACCAGGTTGCAGAAGGCTGATGTGCAGTCAGGGTCACCTAAGCGTGCCATTCCAGTGCCAGCAGCCCTGGGAAAGTTGCCGCTCTCCAAAACCCCTAGCCACCGCGATAAGCTGTCCTCTTTGCCCTTCGTGTTCCAGATATTGCTGTGCAATCCCGTCTGTGTGGTGGGCTACACCCTGGCCTCCTGGCGCTTCTTCCGAGAGAGGATAGAAGAGGAGGAGATGACGTTGATCCACTTCTTTGGGGAAGAGTACCTGGCGTATAAGAGGAGGGTGCCCACGGGCCTGCCTTTCATCAGAGGGATTAAAGTGGGACTGTGAGGCCGGGGCGCTGGTTGGAGCAGAGCAGGGGAGTCCCAGGCTCCGGGCGCCATCTAGACCGGATGGTGCAGAGTCACTGGCGTTGTGGGCCACGCTGGTACAGTAGTGGTCAGTTTTAATACTTAGCGGTGAATTCTCTGATGGAGGGTGTGTGTGAAGGGCTAGGCAGTAGCTCCGTATCTCGGTCCACCTTAGTGAAAAACATAGAAGCCCTCCCTCGATGTAAGCTGGATTATGGAAGCCACACGGAATTCTCAAATGACTCACAACGGTGATACTTTTTTTAAAGAAAGGGGGGTGGAGTCACTCTGCTTCTTGCAGCGCCGGTGGACTGAAATGTGCCCTGACGTGTTTGGTCCAAGAGCGAGTTTGCACTTCAGGTAACCACCCTGCCCCTGTCCCCCTGCAAGGGGTCTGGATGGAGGCTCTCTGTTGAACCTTTTTTTTTTATAAACCCTTTTTGATCTTCCTTTTTGTTTCTCTCAAAAGGGGAAACTCAGCACAGCTTTAACCTCTGGGCCTGATCCCGTAAGCCATTTGGGGGCAAAGTGTTCTCACGAGGCTAGGGCGGGGTGACAGTAGGCTTGCAGCAACAAAGCCCTCTGTTTCTATTTTTGGTCTCCCCAGAAGAGGCACGCTCGCCATCGAGATCAGCGTTGCAGGCAAAGAGGATTCCTTTCAGCAGAAGGAAGGTTTTTTTGGGAAACGCCCTTTTTTTAAACGATCCAAAGCGTTACACCTCATGAATGAATGAAAAAAATGTATTTGTGTCGAACGGTAACATTCGCCTTGTCATTTTTTTTCCATTCCCACCTTGACAGTGTTTCCTTGGACTTGTTAGTCTCCATCTTGGCCTCATAATCTCCTCCTTGTTTATTCCACATTTTTGATAATGACCTTCTCTCTCCTCACTCCATCTTAATTTTTGCATTTTAATTTTAGAAAGAGCTTGAAATGTGTTTCTGTAAAGTGCAAAGGGAGAATTGTCTCTGACTTTGCATTTTTTTGTAGTTGAGAAAAACAGCTGTTTTGGCAATATTTCCTTTAGCAGGGTCTACATAGAGAGAGAGAGAGAGAGATGCTCCCCCACCCACCCACTTTCAGATTTCATGGTGTTAACACTTTTGTTCATATTATACCAAAGAGAAGTTTACTGTTTTCTGACTGCAGTGATCTATTTACAGTTAGGAAAGGTATGAAGGGCGCAGTCCTATGCATGTTTAGACAGAAAAATGTCCTACAGTTCCCAGTATTCCCCAGCCAGCATGCTGGGAATTATAGAATGTTTTTCTGTCTAAACATGCATAGGATTGTGCCCTAAGACACTTGCAAGTCATGGCCAAGGCTAGCAGTGGCTGTTTTTGTAAAGTTGCACCTATATGGGGACCAGCCGCAGTTTAGTACGATTCAGCATGAGGACTGGAAACCATATTAAAATGCAACAGTGGAAACACCAAGTGGGTTTACGTTTTGTGAAATCAAAACGCTAAAATCCCAGAGAAGCTGCTTTTATTTCTCTTTACTCTGTGGAAAATTCTTTTTTCCCCCCCTTCAGGTCTTTCTGCTTAATTATTTGACCATGTGCTCATGAATGTCCATTAAAATGCTTCTTGGTGAAGAAAACGAGGCCGCTTGTACGGGCTGAGTGCGCTTTAAAAAAAGAAAGAAAGTAAAAAACAAAAATAGCATTCCGCACTATGAAAAGCTGGATTCTGCATCTTTGTATAAATTAGTTTACATAATTTTGCCCATTTCACATACCTTTCACTACCTTTTTTTCATATATTTTTTGCATAATTGATCCTGGGGGTGGGGCTAGACCTTAATGCAAGGAACTGAAGCTTCGGTCCCTGGACTTTGAGATTTCACCAGACCCCACCCTGACACACGTATATTTTCACCAGACCCCACCCTGACACATTTATATTTTTGCAACCATAAGAGCTAGAAACTTGACGGGGGGGGGGAACCCTGAGATACTTAGGATGCTGAATTCTACAGCTAAGACCATGTCTCATGGTGTGTGTGCAGCCCAGACTTTAGGCCCTTTCTTCCTTTAAAAAAAGCACGTGATTTAGTTGTGCTGTGGGTAAGCACCAGCTGGAAACCAGATAGTTTGGGTGCCTGGCGAAGGTCTCCTGCCGCCTTGGAATTGGTAGTAGTTGCTACATTCCAGTGTTCCCGCTCCCTTAGATCTGCCTGTGCTTACACATTTGTCTCAGGCCAGGCTCTTTACACTATAGCCTCCCAAAGAGGTTTCTTCTGGGCCAAGGCCCTATGGTCCAATCCTCTCAATTCGTTTCAGTTCTGGTTTGGTTTTTATTTATTTATTATATTTGTTAATCGCAAATCTGGCTGGTCACCCGGTTTGTTTGCATTTTGGTCCCTGTGCCTGGTGTAGATGCCATCAAAGTCCTTTTGGAAGGGTTTTAATTTCCTTAAAACAACAGAGTTTTGTGGCACCTTACAAATATGTTTGGCATAAGTGTTAGCGGGCGCTGTTCCCTTCCTTAATTTCCCTAGTTCTTTCTCTTCCAGTATCTTTTGCCAAAGTAGCTCAATCAATTGTGGATAGGTTGGAGAAGAATTAGTAGACCCATTTGGCGAAGTGGAACCATGTTTGTTTCCTACTGCAGCTATAAAGTATGATGTGGGAACTGCAAATCTTTCATGAAACCTCCACTTCTCTCCAACAATGAAAACCGTGAAAGCGACAGCTACAGACCTTGCACTTATTTAGGCTAGAGAGCACCAAGAGTTGCCGTGACCTTAATTCTTTAATCCAGTGCCGGGCCAGGTTAATTTTAGCAGTAGGTGTGGGTGGTGCAGTTGGAAAGGCGGCTCATGACCTGGATCGTCTGGGCAAATTTTTGGCAGTGCTGATACGCTCTGTTTGGCCTCTTTTGAACTGTAAGGTTGCTCTCGGGCTGGCCTTGTGTTTGGAGTGAGCTGAAATTCCAGTAGGTTCATACTTCAGCTTGAATTATGCCATTGAGACGTGGTGGAAGAACTTCCACTAACGCACGCAGTTTGATCTATTGAAATTGGGGTGTATGAAGTTGCCTTACACTGAGTCAGTCCATTGGTTCATCCAGCCCAGCTTTGCCTACTTTGATGGGTACTGGCTCTTCCAGGGTCTTGGGCAGAGAGAGGAATTTTCCAAGTCCTACCTGGGAGCTTTTAACTTGGCTTGAACCCAGGACCGACTCCATGCAAAGCTTCTCTACCCAGCCAAGATCCACCCCTGTATCCGCAATGCCACAAGTCATTCTGCGGTAGCAGCAGCTACTGTGACCTCCAGAACAGTCTCTAGCCTTCCCCAACCTGTTGCCCTCCAGATATTTTGGACTGCAACTCCCAGCATCCCTGATCATTACCGTGCTAGCTGTCATATAGAAGGCACCAGGACCAGGTTGGGGAAAGCTGACACTGTCTCATACATGCACCCTTGGGAGAAACTGTAGTACATCAATCCTGGAAAATCCCACTCTTAACATAATATCAGACGTCTGTTGGTGACGGGCAAACCGTGGAGTTGTAGGGATATGTCCACCAGTGACCTAGATTCCTGCATTGAGCAGGGGGTTGGACTCGATGGCCTTGTAGGCCCCTTCCAACTCTACTTTTCTATGATTCTATGATTCTATGATTATAGCAATAAACCACACTGTGTTTGGCATGTGCAGACAGATGTAGCGTGCTTTCAGCTGCTCTCTGATTCTTCCCTTGGTCTCTTCTCCCTGCCCCCTCCCAAGTGTTTCCAAGCATTCTGGCCCCAACCAATTTGTTGGACAATTGAGAGAGGAGCAGGGCAGCTGACCTGTATGCGCTTCCTTTATTTTAGTCAGGTGGCTAAAGCTGCAATTCTATGCCTGCTTATCTAGGAATAAACCCCGTTCATCTGAGTGGGACTTGCCACTGAGCAATCATGCATGCGTTCACACTGAAAGCCAGAAAAAGGTGAACACGGTGCAGTCCCACTACAGTTAAACATTTATTTTATTCTTTTTTAAAACTATTTTTTCCCAATGATAAAATTCAGTTGATATGATTAGATACCTAATACAAAATATTTCATGTAAAGTAACTGAACTGGAAAAAGAAGCAGCACATTACCTGTAGAGAGAGATTGACACTGCAACCCCTGTACATGTTTACTTGGAAGTAAGCCCCATTGAGTTCAGTGGAATAGGATTGCAGCCCAGCAATATTAAATCTCAGTGCTTTATCGTTCCTGGAAAGTTCTGTTTCTTAAGGTGCAATCCTATGCATGTTTAGACAAAAAAGGCCTATAACTCCCAGCATGCCCCTGCCAGCATAGCTGGCTAGGGCATGCTGGGAGGCATAGGCCTTTTTATGTCTAAACATGGATAAGATTGCACCCTTAAATAATATATTTTCCTTAGCATGCCTTCCTGAAGTCTTCCCAAGTATTCCATTTTCATTTGCTATATCATGAATTTTTACTAGCGACAGATGTTTAAGAGGCACCTATCTTTGCTTCCAATAATCAGCTTGCATTATTTTTATTGCTAATAGTTTAAAAACATCCACACTTATTCATGTTTGTTTTCTAGTTGACCTAAATAGTGTGGAACAATTTATTTATTTAATACATTTTTATACCGCCCAATAGCTGAAGCTCTCTGGGCGGTTTACAACAGTTAAAAACATAAAATACAAATAAAAAAATATAATTTAAAAACAAAGATTAAAAACAAACAGCAGAGCTAGCAGCAGCAGTTACAATAACAGAGTTAAAAACTACAAGATTAAAATGATTAAAATGCCTGGGAGAATAGAAAGGTCTTCACCTGGTGCCAGAAAGAGTACAATGTAGGCGCCAGGCGAGCCTCTTTGGGGAGCTCATTCCACAACCGGGGTGCCACAGCAGAAAAGGCCCTCCTCCTGGTAGCCACTTGCCTCACTTCCTTTGGCAGGGGCTCTCGGAGAAGGACTGCTGATGCAGATCTTAGTGTCCGGGCAGGTACATATGGGAGGAGACGATCCTTCAAATACCCCGGCCCCAAGCCGTTTAGGGCTTTGAATGTTAGTACCAGCACTTTGAATCGGGCCCGGAAACAGACTGGCAGCCAGTGCAGATGAGAAAGCACTGGCATAATATGTTCATGTCGGCCAGTCCCAGTTAACAATCTCGCTGCCTTTTTTTGGACCAGCTGCAGTTTCTGGACAATTTTCAAAGGCGGCCCCACGTATAACGCATTGCAGTAATCCAAACGAGAGGTTACCAGAGCATGGATAACTGTAGCTAGGCTATGTCTGTCCAGATAAGGACGTAGTTGGTATATCGGCCTAAGCTGATAAAAGGTGCTCCGTGCCACCGAGTTGACCTGTGCCTCGAGTGACAGCTGTGGATCCAAGAGCACCCCCAAACTATGAACCTGATCCTTCAGGGGGAGTGCAACCCCATCCAGAACTGGTTGAATATCACCTAGCCGGGCAGACGAACCACCCACTAACAGTACCTCCGTCTTATCTGAATTGAGTCTCAGTTTATTAGCCCTCATCCAGGCCATTACCGTGCCCAGGCACTGATTCAGAACAGCCACTGCCTCACCTGGATTAGATGGAAAGGAGAGAGAGAGCTGGGTGTCATCTGCATATTGATGACACCTCAGCCCGCACCTCCGGATAACCTCTCCCAGTGGTTTCATGTAGATGTTGAACAGCATGGGGGATAAAATAGAGCCCTGTGGCACCCCATGGCATAACTGCCAAGGGACAGAGCAGTAATCCCCCAGCACCACCTTCTGGAATCGGCCGCCCAAGTAGGATCAGAACCACTGGAGCACAGTGCCTCCAACTCCCAACCCAGACAACCTATCCAGAAGGATACCATGGTTGATGGTATCAAAAGCCGCTGAGAGGTCCAAGAGAATCAACAGGGTCGCACTCCCCCCGTCCCTCTCCCGGCAGAGGTCATCCCACAGGGCGACCAAGGCAGTTTCCGTTCCAAAACCAGGCCTGAATCCAGATGGAAATGGATCTAGATACAGTAATACCTTGGATTGCAAGCATAATTCGTTCCGGAACCGTGCTTGTAATCCAAAACACTCTTATATGAAAGCGAGTCTCTGGCAGGCGTGAGCGGGGCCGATTTCAGCCTGCTATGCCCGCTCAAGGCGAGTGGTTACATCCCTACCAAGACATCACTTGTTTATCAAGTCAAAATTTATAAAAAAAATTCTAGCAGTGCAGTCCTATGCATGACTGCTCAGAAGTATGTTCCATTGAACTCCGTGGGACTTACTCCCAGGGAAGTGTGCTTAGGAGGCTAAACCACCGTTCCACTTCCCCACTCGTATCTGTGTCAGTCATTTGTGGCTAATATAGGTTCGCCCAAAAGGGGAGTGAAGAGTGGGGCAGAGCCAACTTTGGTATAGCTTCTTTGACTGTCTGCCTGCCTGGAGCAGATGCTCAGTGTCTCAAATAACCGGGGCCAGTGGCTTTTCCCAGGCCTGCTGTTTGAAATGCAAAAGAGAGGAGTGCCTTTTCCATTTCACAGTTCTGATTACAGAGGGGAAGGCAGACTCCCCAAAAGTGCATGTATACAAATAAAAACATTCTGTGCCTTTGGATGGCCTTCCCCCAGAGCTGTGTCCATGCCATGATTCTGCAAAAGTACAGAATCGGGTATTTAGAGTATTGTTCAACTTCTTGAGAATCTCAGCTTTTTTAAAAAAACAAACATGTTTCTATTCCTTATGGTGTGAAATACCGGGAAGTGTGTGGGCACAAAGCTTGCTGAAACCACCTAAGGCAGAGGCTTTCCCGGGGTCAAAGGTAGGGTTTTAGTTCTCTGGATGGTTCCTTCCCCTCTCTCCGGGACTCACGGGTGCAAATTAAATTATACAAAATACTTTTTAAAAGGAAAAATTTATGCAAATCTACTAATTTAGTATAATTTGGATGGATGGTAGAATATAGCTTTTCTTGGAGCATAATTTGGATGCGGAATTCTAGTTTTACTTTTCTTAAAGCAGGGCATATACCCAAGCCTCCCTGTAGCTGGCCACTCTCTGTTGCCTGGAGAACCTCCGGTGGTTCCCTCTGTAAATTTTTGGGGCGTTATTTGTTACCTCGAAAGCTGAGAGACGGGTTGCAAGACCAAACAAATGGAAGACTGGTTCTGTTCTCTTTTATTTTTTAAAGAGTAATAAAAATATTTTCAAGTCTCTTTTCCTCTGGCAAATGTTGACAATATTTTTCTCCCCTTTCTCAAATAATAAAAAGATACACACCTGAAGAAAAAACGCGCATGGGAGTGCTAATCCCCCCCCCCCACACACACACACACACACGCACAATAATTAAAGACAAGATGTGTATTTTGGGCAGGGGCGAGAGAAGAGATTTCTTCTTTGCTTCAAAACAGTTTATAGTAAGAAGGTTTAGACAAACTGGATGAGGGTTGGCCTGGAAGGAGACATACACCATCTTTATAGAATGTGGAATCACTATCAGCTTGCTTGTCTTTTCTTAAGACCACCTTCTCATCATACAGCTCTGTACAGATTCAGCCACTTTCAAATATTAGCAGACTTTTGGAAATAAAGGGTACCCTGGGCGTCTCTGCATGGGCCCTTCTATCATGTCTTCTCCTAGTTGCCTTTTTCCTAAACTAAGTACACGGGCTGCAACCTGGGACCCACTTCAGCGGGGACAAACCTGCTTCCCATACCAGATGCTGGCTGGGATTGCTTTGGGCTTAGTCCTCCCCGCCACCACAGCGTCCTCGAGCACATTCCTTTGCTTTTTAAAATACTTGAGAGTGGCTGCCATTCACTGGGGAACTAAACATGGCGGGGCGTAGTACTCTGGCCTCTGTGAGCAGAGACTGCATGGGGGGTGCAGGGAGGCAATTTGTCTCTTAAACAGATGTGTCCCCTCTCTCCAACTTCCTGCAGTACATAACCACACACAATAATACACCATAATCGGCACTTGGTTAGTACTCTATGAAGACCACAACAAAATTGATAATCATGAGGGGGAAAACCCCAGCCCAAAATGTGTCTAAGCACATGTTTCCTAAGCATGCTTTAACTCTTAAAACCGAAAGGGTTTACTTTACAGCACAGGTCAAGAACCAGAAGCCCTTCAGGAGTGGTTGGATTTAAGAGACGTAAAATTTCCAGAAATTTTGGAGCCATGGGGGGGGGGGGACTTTTTTCAGGGAAAAGTGGAAATTTGGGGGGAAATCAGCAATACTTAGTTTTCTTAGTGCTCTTTACAGATCCAAAGTCATGTTGTTGCTTTAGGACAGCCTTCCCCAAACTGGTGTCCTGCAGATATTCTGGACTTCAGCTCCCATCAGCCTCAGGCAGCACGGCCAGTGGTCTGGACTGCTGGGCGTTGTAGTCCAAAACATCTGGAGGGCACCAGGTTGGGGAGGGCTGCTTTAGGAACATAAAAAACAGCCTTTACATTCCCAAAGTTATATTATGTATGACTTGGTTTGCTCATAAAATTACCATATTTAAAAACGTTTAATATAAACGCAGTAATGTATCATTATTGTCTGAATAAAGAATACTTTTAAATTTTGTATACCAAACATGATAATTTTATGAGCAAACCAAGATATACGTAAGATATTTTAGGTTCCTATATATGTCTGACCATCAGCAAGTAGTCCCTGAAACATCTGAGACATCCTTAAGGTCAGAAGCAGCAGGAAAAACTGGAGGCAGAGGAAAACTGGCGTACAGCATCAGTTCCTATTTGTAAGGAAGTTTGGGGAAATTCCTAAACCTGGTCCTGTTTGTGGGGTGAAACTTAGGGAAATCTACTCTGAAGGAAAAACTATTGAGAGAGTTTATTTAGCTGGAAAGACAGCTTAGGAATGGTAAGCAACCATATTTAATTTAAGAACCTTTAAGCCAGTGTTCTCCAACCTTGGGCCGTCAGATGTTTTTGGCCTATAACTCCCAGCATGCCCCAGCCAGAACAACAACATCTGGGGACCCAAGGTTGGAGAACACTACTTTAAGCAATCTCAACTTATTTGAAGAATAACATTTTATCCACTTTTGTAAATAATTTCCATTAATGATTTTTTTTGTTCTTTTGGAACAGTGGTTTCTAGTGGTGGTGCCAGTCCCATGCCTACTCCATAGGAACCAGGTGACTTGAGTTTCTTTTAGGTAATCATAGAAATCATAGAAAAGTAGAGAAGGGGCCTACAAGGCCATTGAGTCCAACCCCCTGCTCAGTGCAGGAATCCAGGTCAAAGCATCCCTGACAGATGGCTGTCGAGCTGCGCCTTGAATGCCTCCAGACTGGGAGAGCCCACCACCTCCGTAGGTAGTTGATTCCATTGTCTTATTGCTCTGACAGTCAGGAAATTTTTCCTGATGTTTAGGTGGAATCTAGGTTCCTGTAACTTGAGCCCATTATTCCGTGTCCTGCAAACTGGGATGTTGGAGAAGAGATCCTGGCCCTCCTCTGTGTGACATCCCTTCAAGTACTGGAAGAGTGCGATCATATCTCCCCTCAGTCTCCTCTTCTGAAGGCTAAACATGCCCAGTTCTTTCAGTCTCTCCTCATAGGGCCTTGTTTCCAGTCCCTTTATCATCCTTGTTGCCCTCCTCTGAACCCTCTCCAGTTTGTCTACGTCCTTCTTAAAGTGTGGTGCCCAGAACTGGGCGCAGTACTCAAGAAGAGGCCTAACCAGTGCCGAGTAAAGGGGAATTATCACTTCCCGCGATTTGGAAGCTATACTTCTATTAATGCAGCCCAAAATAGCATTTGCCTTCTTTGCAGCCACATCACATTGCTGGCTCATATTCAGGTAGAGAGGGTTTATTCTACTGGCAGCAGTTAAAAGGTTTTTGGTTTTTTTTTAGCTGAGGCAGCATTCCCTAGTGGTGAAGTCTGATGGAGAACTTTATTTTAAAAACTGTTGCAGTGAGTTCTATAGACACGCTTCAAAGTGGGTTTTTTTGTTTGTTTGTTTTTAAGAAACAGGTGGGATAACCCACATGCTGTTCCATCTGATCTGGTGACAGTGGCAGGATAAACTGAAGTGTTTTGATCACATGTGGATTTTAGATTAAAACTACAGTACATTAATTGGCTGCCGCAGCATCTAACCAGAACAAGCCCAGAAACACAGGACTCTGTAGAACAAAACCCAAACTGTCAAGAATGCACATTTTCTTCCATTTGATATGGTGACTCTACTCACAGGTTGGGAAGCTGAGCATGGCTTGGAGCATCCCTACTATGTCTACCAGTAAAAGATACATTAGATCAATAATTTTAATAAGGAATGGAAGAAATAACTATGCTGGGAATCTTACAGAGAGGATTAAACATTTCCCCCATGGCTTCATTATTTCTAGACATTTACATCTCTAGTCTTTCTAGTCTAGTCTAAAAGTGTTCTTATTACACAGTTTTTAGAAATAATTTTGGGAGCAGTAAAGGCTGGGTAACAATATATAAACACCATGTCTTTAAGTTCTAAAAGAAAATATTTCATAATCCAAAACTGTTCAATTTTTCGGGGGAAAAATAAAAATGGTCCTTGGGGGGAAAAAGGGGGGGGAATGTTTCCCCCCAACATTTTCCCACCATCTCTAGGTGGACTCCAGCCCTCACAAGCCCGAGCCAGAATGGCCGGTGGTCAGAGTTAATGGGAGTCGTAATCCACCAATAGCAGGGGGAGCGCAGGTCCCGTAGCCCTTCTTATAGGGTGGAGTGCCTGTGCTGGAAGGAACCCAGCGCAGGGACTCCTGCAGAGATGCAAAGGGGGACACTCTGAAGATAATTCTGTTGCATCAGGAGTGACTGGATCATTCCATCTCACTGCTTTTAGAGACATGGCAAAATTACTAAGCTCCAGCAGGCTGGAATGAAGCAAGGCCAAAACCCGTGACATTAAATTTGGTTTTTAATCTTTTAAACTATATTGAATGTTTTTATTGTTTTTTTATGTATAAATTGTTGTGAGCCGCCCAGAGAGCTTCGGCTGTGGGGCGGTATAGAAATGAAATAAATGAAATGAAATGCAGAGAACGTGCTGTGGCGCTCCTGTCCTGCTTGTGGGCTTCCCATTGGGGCATCTGGTTGCCCACTGTGTGAACAGAATGCTGGACCAGATAGGCCTTTGGTCTTGCCCAGCAAAAGGGCTCTTATGTTCTGATAACAGCGGGCAGCTGCTTCTGCAAGTGGGTGTTACTGAAGAATTATGTGAATGCATTTTTCATGGCATGCCAAGTGTGCCCAGACCACAGCTTGCAATTTACAGCCCTAGAGAGTTAGACCGACTGGCTGTTAATATTGCATCAAAGATCATAAATAACGGAAGTAGCTGTATCGATATAAAACTGCCGCTTCCCATTCTTCCCTTATATGCCTCCCCAAATGCAAGGCAAAATAAGCTAAATTCTCTATGCAGAAAATGCACAAGTTTGATGGTTGTGTATTCAAAAAGAAAAATATTCCTAAGAAGCCCAGCCCAGTTTTCTCTGTTTTGAAGAAGGCAAGTTTCTAGCCCTTATTAGGGTGTGAGATATGATTGAAACCAGATGTGGGCAATAGTCAGTAAATTCTCAAAAGCGGAGGAATTGCTGCATGAGATTCCTAGTGGCTGGGGACTTGGAACACCCTGCATTGATCCATAATGCACACACACACACACACACACACATATCCACACCCTGCTGGACTAGTAGAATAAATTATGTGAAAGGGTAAATTCTGTGGAACAATGCAAAATAAATCCTGCAAATGTGCACAATTTGGACATATTGCAGGATCAGAGTTATCTTAGTGCAGAATATACATACTATATATATATTCCTGAGTACACACCACCCTAAAAACAGGATTCCACATTATTGTACTTTTTAAGAAAGAAAGACGTCTTGCCTGCATTCAACACAGGAGCCGTTCTCCTTCCTGATCTCCTGCCTTGGCTACGTTGCGAGGTCCCGCCAGCTGTGGGGGGCTCTCTGCCCTGCTTTTCTGTTTGCTCCTGAAATAGTCTTTGCTTTTCAACAGGGCATCCTCGGCCGCTGGGCTGAGGATCTGGCTTTCCGCTTTGGGTTCCGAGGACCACTCTCCATCTTTGCCGCCGCCGCCACACAAGTCAGTCCTTAGACAGAAGAGAAAATAGCGTCTTATAATAATGGGTGGCAAGTACTGGAAACTGTGCCAAGACCTGGTCTTTCTACCATTAAAGAAATGTGTTCTTATAGGATTAAACAAATCCCTGGTAGCTATGACAGTTAAAGGGTAGTTACCCCTTGTTGTTACTATTATTATTTATTTACAGTATTTGTATACTGCTCCACATCAAGCAGATTCTGGAGCGGTGAACAATAAAAAGACAAAAACAGGTAAAAGAAACAAAACCAATACATTTGAAACAAATTACGTTGGTGGTTGAAGAGCAGAGAAGGCTTCCCAGAACAAGGAGGTCTTCAGCAGGCACCAAAAGCAACACAGTGTCGGAGCCTGCCTGACCTCCAGAGGCAGGAAGTTCCACAGAAATGGAGCCACCACACTGAAGGCTCTTCTCCTGGTGGACTCCAATTGGGCCAAAGGTCCATGAGGAACCAGCAGGAGCATGCATTGAGCAGGGGGTTGGACTCGATGGCCTTGTAGGCCCCTTCCAACTCTACGATTCTATGCCACCTGATGACCTCAGCAACTGGGCAGGTTAAGAATATAATAGCCCTGCTGGATCAGACCCAGGGTCCATCTAGTCCAGCATTCTGTTCACACAGTGGCCAACCAGCGGTCCACGGGATCCCACAAGCAGGACATGAGCGCCACAGCACCCTCCCGCCCATGTTCCCCAGCAACTGGTGTACGTGGGCATCCTGCCTCTGGCACTGGAGGCAGGGGTCAGTATGGGAAGAGGCACTCTCTCAGGTAACCTGGTCCCAAGTTGTTTCGGGGCTTTGTACAGAAGTACCAGAACCTTAAACCTGGCCTGGTAGCGAATAGGTAGCCAGTTCAGTTCTTTCAGCAAAGGAGTTGCATGCTGAAAAGGGGCAGCTCCCGACAAGAATGCTGCTGCATTCTGCACTAGCTCCAGCACCCAGGGATGTTGAAGAGTCCTTGGTCTCGAGTCACGAGTCGAGTCACGAGTCTTTGGACCCGAGTCTCGAGTCCGAGTCCTTGGTCCAAAATGGTGACTCACGAGTCACGAGTCCTGAGTCACTCCCAAAACTGACTCCACGAGTCCCTATTAAAATCAATGAGGTTTCCCCCCAACAAAATAAGGCTACTTCAGATGTGTGGCTTAAATAAATTCTAGCCACAAGTGTGCCTTTTTATTTCAAAACTCTGCAACTGATTTTGGCAAGAACAGACCAGGCAGACAAATCCAAAATAACCTGGCAGGCAGAGGAGGCAGGGAACCCCAAACAGACGGGCAGAGGCAGCCAAACCCAAAATGTCTGACCCTAACCCAAACCCCCCACAACAACACATCAATCAAAAATAATCTCAATACATCGTTGGGGCTGTGCTCCCGGTAGCTGTCCATAGTGGCCGAGCAGCGGCGCGCCTCGCTTCCATGCGCTCTTCACCGGTGATCGCGCTCCTTCTGGCACAGCCAGAAGACTCGTCAACAGCCCAGGGATGTTGACGAGTCCTTGGTCTCGAGTCCCGAGTCGAGTCTTGAGTCCCATTAAAAATATTGGGACTCGAGTCCGAGTCGAGTCAGAGGGGGGACTCAGTCCGACTCACGAGTCGAGTCCTCGAGTCCGAGTCACCATCCCTGCCAGCACCCGGAGCAGCCTTAAGGTTCAGGGCAGCCTACCTCAGATGACTACCGGTTGCCAGGGGGACAACGAACCGGCTGAACAATCCTGGAAGAAAGATGCTGGGCTATAGTTACTGTGGAAGGGAAGGGCCGTCGCTCAGTGTGATAGAGTACATGCTTTGCATGCAGAAGGTCTCTGGTGGAATCCTCGGCATCTCCAGGTAGGACTGGGAAGGACCCCTGCCTGAGACTGTCAGTGAGTGTACATAGAAACATCAGAGGCTGCCTTATCCCGAGTGGGGCCGTTGGTCCATCTAGCCCAGTATCGTTCACACTGACCAGCAGCAGCTAGGGCTGATGGGAGTTGTAGGCCAAAACATCTGGAGGGCCACAAATGGCCTACCTCTGGTGTAAACAATACTGAGCTGATGGTCTGACTTGGGATCAGGCACTTTCCTACCCTCCGCTTGGTACGTTGGTCATCTGCATTCCATCTCAGCTGGAACATGGTGCGGGGCCCGGAGACCTGGCCGCATGGGGAATGGCTGCAGGATTTGAGGACAGTGTTGCAGGTCTGGTGAGGCTGGTCTGGATGGCCTCACGGCATCACTTCTCACTGTGATTCTTGACTCTGGATTTCAATGGCCCAGCTCACACGATCATGGTGGGGGAAATAAGCCATTGTGGCTTATTTCCCCCACCGTGCATGCCAGGGGAATTTGTGTAATTACCGGTACTCTCACCAGCACAGCTGGCTTGTTGGCCTGCTTAACAAGCCACCCAGAAACCATGGGCTGTTTTGGGGTTCTGGGCTAGCTTTTTAACCACAGCAGCAAGTCCCCTCACCCAGTTTGCATGAGATGGCAAGCAGAGGCAGCCGGGGTAATTATGCAACTTCCCGTACCTGTGGCAGGGGAAATAAGCCATGATGGCTTATTTCCCCTGCTTTGATCATGATCCTGGGAACCTGGTCTATGAATGGGTTTTTCTACTAGTGTAGTTTGCCGGAGGCATGCCTGGTCAGAGCTAAAGATCCTGGCAAAGTGACCAGATCTTCCTCTTTAAGAAGATCAGCTTTAACAAAGACTGAGGAAAGTCCTTGGAAAAGGGGGCATGTCTTAGTTCTCCACCTTCTGCCTGCTCTCTTCTTGGGATATGGTCATCAGGCTGTGTAGTCTGGGAAGAAGTGGGCAGTTTTGTAGGGGAAGGCCTCAGAGAAGATCAGGCCAGAGATCTTAGTTAGAACTCTGGAAATATCTTTAGGGTGCAACCCCCCCCCAAGAAACATAATGGGGGAGCCCTGTCTTTTGAAGTGCTGTAAGCCCCCTTCATGCTCAACTTGTATGTTTGTTAAATAAATGCAAATATTGCAAAATGCCAGTCAGTCTCCAGCAACCTCATTCCAAAAGAAATGACCCTGGGTGTCTGCCGCACCCCGAAACTTCCCATCGCTCGGAAGTGAGGGGCACGTTATGTTCCACTTGGCACGTTGGGATGTGTCCAGAAGTGGGCAACAGAGATGGTGAGCGGCCTGAAGTCCCGTGAGGAAAGGTTGGAGGAGTTGGGTAAGTGGATCTAGCCTGGAGAGGAGTCGATTACGAGGTGATACGATTGCCGTCTTCAGATATTCGAAGGCTCTTGCGAAGACGACGGCGGAGCAAATCCCTTTTCCGCTGCTCCAGAGCGCAGGAGCGTACTTCCTGACAGCACAAGCCCCTGTGCAGCGGAGCGGCGGCCCCGGAAGGTGGTGGAGGGTCTTGAGCGGAGGCTGAACAGGCTCCCGTCAGGGATGCTGCGGCAGGGGACCTGCTGCATTGGCGGGAGGCTGGATCGGAGGGCCTTTGAGGTCCCTTCCAGCTCAATGATTCTGAGATGCTCTCTCTCTGTGACCCGGATGGAGGGACAGGCTCATGCCAGCCCTGGCCACTGGGCTCTGTCCTGCCTCCGAGCTCACACATGTCCAAACTGCATTTTGTGTGTGTGTTGGGGGTAGGTTAATGACCAGATGAACAGGGCCGGTGCAAGTCGGATTGTATCTGCTTAGGCCCTAGAGCAGGGATGGGGAGCGTGTGGCCTGCAACGTCCACCACTGTCACCATCGGCTATGCTGGCCAGGGCTGATGGGAGTTGCGCTCCACCAATATTTGGAGAGCCAGATGTTCACCACCCGGACCCTGTACAGGAACGGGACCCGTGTCCATCAGGAAGGATGAACTGGTCCACTGCAGGCAATAGAGTTGGGCAGGGCGGGCAATTATTCTTACCACTGAGGCGTGTGCAGCATTTTTCTCTCCTACTTCAGAGTCCAGCTGCACACTATGCGCGCTCGCCTGGGAAGCAGCCAGCTGTGGGTGGGTCATCCGGCCTCCCACACGGCTCCCGTCGGGCATGGCTCAAGGAGGGACTGGTGCGCAGGGCTGGCTCAGCCCTTGGTTTGCTCCGTCCTCAAGGGAAAGAAGGAACAGCCCCAGAGAGGAGTCCATCCTTGCTGGAGAAGGGGAGACTTTGCCAGCATCAGGCTCTTTTCTCCTTCCTGGGAAGGAAGGGAAAGGGAAGGGTTCCACATACCATGCTGGCTGGGGATGATGGGAGTTATAGTCCAACACATTGGGAGGGCACCAGATTGGGGAAGGCTGACTCAGAGGTGACAGGTGGTATGGAAGAATCTGTCTCATCCCCCAGCCCAGCCCTCCGGGACTGCTTGCCCCCTCTCCAGGTTTGCTTGAAAAAGTTGGCTCGTGGCCTTTTGGTGCCTGAGGCAGAAAATGGAAGTGTTGATGGCCGGCTGCTACTCTTAGGCCAGCTGCTGCTACTCAGGGGCCCCTGTTCATTCACCACCAAGTGTCACTAACAGTGTTTGTATAGAATACCGATGATGAGAGACTTCTTGACCTGGTTTGCAAATAACAACAAAAGATGGTTTAATTAACCATGGTCTGTTGAATCGTGGGTTGTCATTAGGTGCGAACCCGGGGCACTTTTGGGGTGGCTGGCAATGGCGGTCAGCCACCAGCCACTTGGCAAGAGCAGCAAGGGGTTTTTGCCACCCTTGCCAAGCGGCTCGCTTGTAGCTGGGGTTGACCCACGTTGGGTCATGTTGTCTGGAATCGGATGACATGACAACCCATCATAGGTCAAACAGACCCCACTACCAGCCATGGCTTGTCAGGGTGGCTTATAACCCCAAAATAAGCCACCCTGACAAACCTGTCCCGGGTTCACACGGCACGTCAACCCACCATGGCTTGTAACCTACCCAGTCTCAATGTTTAAAGAGAACCCAATCTCAATGTATAAAGAAGCTTCAATTGAAGCTCCTATCTTGACAAAAGCATTACCTTTCAGTTCTTGTGTACAGTAATACCTTGGATTGCAAGTAACTTGGTCCGAGAGCGTTTTGCAAGACAAGCAAAAAAATTTAAAAATTTTGACTTGATAAATTTTGACTTGATAAACAAGCAAGGTCTTGCAAGACAAGTAGTGCAGGGATGTAACCGCTCGCCTCGAGCAGGCCGAAATCGGCCCCGCTTACGCCCACCAGAGACTCGCTTTGATATAAGAGTGTTTTGGATTACAAGCATGGTAAATTATGCTTGCAATCCAAGGTACTACTGTAGTTTTAAACCATTTAATAAAACCGTTATTTAATGTAATGTGACCAGGGGAGGCTGGTGACTCCTATTTTGGTGGGGCTCCTAATCCATTGCAGGGAATGGAAAATGAAATTTTAGTGGCAACCCTGATGGGTGAACCATTCCATTAAATAGTCGTGTGTTTACCGCTTGGTGTGTACTGCTTATGAATAATCACCTTTTGCTCTCCAATGTTCTGGCATCAACACACACCAGGACAAAACCAAGACCCTTGACTACCCAAAGTGGGCCCGATACCTGTTCTGGATGTCAACAGTCGCCATGCTGTCATCATATATTTTGAGCAGGCTCTCTGGAGGGTGTTCATCCTTGTCTTTTGCTTCCTGTAACCTGAACACCAGTGAAAGGACACATGAGCTGGGGCAGGGATGTTGAGAGATGGGCAGCTGACACCAGGGAAACCACCTTTCTCCATCACCACAAAATCCTCCAAGTGTTAACTAATTCCATCCAATCTGATTCCAAGTGAAGGGGGTTGGGGTATATGGCAAAGTAGACTTCTGGAGCAAGAGTTGGTCATCCTTGTAGAAGATTGACTGATAGCTGCACAAGCTGGGTTCACTCAACACAACATGCCAGAGTACAGGTTGAGTGCGGGTTATTGTTGAACTGTGGGTTGTTGTAGAATCATGGGTGGTTGTGTTGTGTGATCCCAGCTGTACTAACAAACCATGATTTGTTAACCATGAACAACCCATGAAGACAACCCATGGTTTGCTGCTGGTTTGTGAACTGTGGGCTGTTCATGGTCAACAAACCATGGTTTGTTAGTATGGCTGCGTTCACACAACACAACAACCCAGAGCTCAACGACAGCCCCACACTCAACCCGTATTCTGGCTTGTCATGTTGTGTGAACCAGGTCACTCACTCTCTCTTGCTGTCTGAGGTGGAGCAACAAATCCCCCTCCCCCACCCAACATGCACAGTAACTCAGGCCAACCAAGTTATCTCGGAACCTGTGGCAGAAAATTCCACAAGAGCCTCTCTTGCTCCCTGGTGGTAAAAATACGATGGGTTGGAGCCATACTTGGAACAGACCCATTGAAATCAATGGGACTTAGGACTGGGTCCAACCCAATAATACCCAATTAATAACTAGCCATTTGATGCCGTTTCACGACACCAACACAGCTGCCTGAAGCTGCTGCCTCACTCAGCCTAAAGGTGGGGCCAACCCTGGGTGGAGAGATAAGGCAGGGACAAGACCACAGACAGTTTGGAAGGTAAAAGTGCAGCGCTCATGCTGTGGGGGCGGACGGGATGTCAGTAGCCCCTCGGTCCCCGGCTTCCTGACCTGGGCTCCAGCCGTTCCTTCACTTTGGCGATGGAGCGGACGTAGGGGGCAATTTGCTTGGTGATGGTCATCAAGTAGCTGTTCTCCTGCTTGAGCTGCAGCAGATCGTGTAGCTGTGCTGCAGGAGAGAAGGAAGCGTGGCACTGAGTCGGTCCAACCCAAAGCATCCGCCCCACCCAGGTGCCTTAGATTTCATAGATTTCATAGATCATAGAGTTGGAAGGAGCCTACAAGGCTATCGAGTCCAACCCCCTGCTCAATGCAGGAACCTAGAGGAGGGGTCTCCCATCCAAGTAACAACCAGGCTTGACCCTGCTTAGCTTTCCACAGCCGAGCTCTACACCATGCACACAAGGAGGCAGTGGGATTCTGGACTGAACCACTTCTGGCTGCCTGTGGGGTGGGGGGGAGAGAGCGCGGAAGACGTATTTTCAATGCCCCCTCCCCTGGAAGAAAAAGCTCCTTGGATGTAACTGCTTCCAAAGGAGTGGCTGCCTTAGTCTCTTGCAGCGGACAACCAAGAGTCTCACGGCACTACTTGTTAGTCGTTTATTGGGACAGCTTTCAGGGACTTCATTGCATTCAGTCCAGGAGCGATTATCAGAGCTGGCGTCAGAGGTAGGCACGGTCGGGCACCTGCCAAGGGCCCACACCACAACAGGGACCCACTGATAAGAGCCCTCTGGAGTTGCTCCTCTTCTTCCCCATTGCAACCTGCTTCTTCACCTGCCTCTCGCTCTGGGACAGACAATGGTGGTGGTGGTGGTGGTGGTGAGGAGCAGGAGCAGCGGATGCCGCGGCCTCCTTGCCCCCTGGCTCTCTGCCTGCCAAGCAAGCAAGCAAGCAAGCGGGAGCCATGATGAAAAAGAGGATGAGAAGCAAGAGCAGCCGGTGACCATGGCGGCGAGGAGGTAGACCTACTGAAGAAGGGGGCCCATTGATGGTGTCTTGTCCCAGGGCCCTCAAAAACTTGGGAGCCAGTAGTGTCTGTGAGTCTTTCAGATGCCACAAGAATCTCCTCCCCGTGTCTTAAGAAGCCCAGGCTTGTCCTTAAGGCTTGTCCCATCACCGATGGCAGCTAAATATTTCCACAAAATGACCCTGTGGTGACTGGTGTAATGTGTGAAAGGCAGTAAATGATGCCCAGGTCCAATGAGATGATCTTACTGGTTCTTGGCTGGAGCCTTAGGAGGAGGGGACATTAGCCCTTCTCAAGCCAGCTGAGGAGGTCAATGGATCTGGCTCCCCCCCAGAGTCCTCGCCCAGGGAGACAGAGGGGGTCCTCCAATGGGGAAAGGGTGCAGGTGGGAAGAACAGGCGGTGCTCACCTTCATAAATCTCTTGCTCGTTTGCCACTCGCTGATAGGTCTCCTCCCAGGTCTGCAACACAAAGTGGGAATCATCTAGGCCGTCTCCTCTGGCTAGGGATACAGCCATGTGCGCGTGCTGTGTGCACACATGCACATGCGCACCTGATTCCGCGGGAGCAGAGAACACCCACAAGGTGTGGCATTTGCTGCGGGACTCCGCTTCCCGAGAGCCTCGGCTTTTATTTCCCAAAGAGCAAGTTCCTCGCCTTGATGGCTGTGCAGAGGAGCATGAGAATGGGTGGATCAGCCGCCCCCCAGCCTGTTGCTCCCCAGATGTGTTGGACTGCAACTCCCATCATTCCCAGCCAGTGTGGCTAACACATCTGGGGAGCGCCAGCTTGGGGGAGGCTGGCGTGGACGATGCCTGGAATACAATTTCTAGTGGTTGAGGGCAAGGGGGCTTGGGTGCCCCGTGCTGACCATTGCGCCTCCTCCATGACTAGCAGGATCCATAATGGGCAAGTGACAGTGCTGTAGAGGAAGCTATGCACCTTTGCCTGTGGCAGGCCTGGCCTCCACCTCCTCCTCTCTCTCCCTCTGAATCCATGAAGCTGCGTTACACCACGGCAGATCCTTGGTCTCTCTTGCCCAGCACCGCCTACCCTTGACAGGCAGTGGCACCCTAGTGGCAGTGGCCCAGCCTTGCCCCCGGAAATCCTCTGACTGGAGATGCTGGGAACTGAACCTGGGGCCTTCAGCACGTCAAGTGACCGCCCTTCCGCCGGGCAATGGCTCTTTCCTCCACCGCACCTCCTAACTTAGGGCCTTTCACGTTCCAGACCCACTTTCCAGAAGAACCTGGATGCCGATGCAGATTTTGGGGCGTGCATGGCGCAGGACAGAGAGCCCTGCTTGGCCCAGCTGTACCCACCGTGCAATTGAGACCCCCCCCTCGCTTCAGTCCCAATGCAGTCCCTACGGGTGGCACCACGGGGGCCTGAACTCATCTAGGAACATTGGGGAGCTGCCTTATGCTGAGTCAGGCCCTGCTGGGTCCACCTGGCCCAGGATTGTCGACACTGACTAGCAACAGCGGCTTCCCAGGGTTTCAGGCTGGAATTTTTCCAGCCCTACCTGGAGATGCTGCCGGGATCTAAGCTGGGATCTTCTGCATGCAAAGCGGGGCCTCTACCACCGAGCTATGGCCTTTCCCCTAAAAATAAAGTAAGATTCCAGTCCTCGTGGTTTTCAATAAAGGGAAGATTTTAAAAAGAATATTGGAAGCTGCTTTATACTGAGTCGGGCCTTCGGTCCATCTAGCCCTGCATTCTCAACACACAGACTGACCGCGATGGCTCTCCAGCGTTCCAGGCACGGGTCTTTGCGCCAGCCATACCTGGAGATGCCAGGAATCCAACCGAGGACCTCCTGCATGCAAGGCGGGGGCACCACCGCCGAGCCACGGCCCCTCCCTCTCTAGAAAAAGCACACGCCCTGCTGAACTTCTCAAGAAGAGAGAGGTGGTGCCGCTCAAGTCCACCTGGACAATAATCTCTCTCTCGCTTTCTCTGGGCAGGGGAAATGAAATGGGGCAGGAATCATTATTCTTTGTCAAAGGAACCCCAAGGCGCTCCGGGAAAAGCTGAAGGCTGAAGAAGTGATGGAAATTAAGCATATTTGCATATGTGGCACAATTTGTGACATTGTGGTGTAATCTGTGACATCAGCAAATTTGCATAAGTTGCATGATTTGTTGTGCGCCTGTTGATCATGGTGCTCATCACGGGGGTGTCCAGGGAGCTGAACTACCACCCCACCGCCACTGCAAATCCTGTTCTTTTTTTAATGGTTTGGTTTTGCTGAAATTTACAATAAAAAATTAATTTTAAAAAAATCCTGTTCAGCACTATTCTATGGCTTCTGAATTTTATACAGGCACTGGGTGGTCACCTTCAACCAACACCCTTGTAGTCATAAGGGCTAGGGAGCTGGCCTTTTCTCTGTTAAAACAGAGAATGAGAAAAGTTTGGTTCTTAGGAAGCTGAACTGTGCTTGTGTCCTGCAAATGCAAACACTTGTGGGGCTGTGCCCGGCCGGCAACAACTCTGCACGTACCTCTTCAAACATGCTCCTCATCATCTCCACGGACGAATACTCGGATGCGATTTGCACATCCATCTGGAGAGATTTCTGCAGGATCTCACTCATGATCTCCGTCTTTATGAGGGAGTGGTGCTTGGTGAGGTCACGGTGCAGCTCCTGCATCTGATCTTTCAGATTCTGAATCTCCGTTTGAACGGTCTGCAGAAACATGGGGGGGAAGGGGGTGAGTTCTGAGGTGGAAGGATCGCCAGGCCAAGAGCGGGAGGGCCAGTCACAGAACGCCGGAAGACATGCTCCACTGCATTGCGAGGGATGCGGGAGGTCAGCTTGGCTGGGAGCAAAGCCTCACGTGATGGAGGCAGACAAAACTCTGTGTGGGAGGGAGGAAGTGGGCAGGAGCCCCCTGGAGCTGCTGCTCCTCTCCGGAGCAGACAACGGTGGCGGCGATGGGAAAGAGGAGCAGGAGGCGCCACTGCCTGCTTGCAGCTGGCGACACTGGCGGTGAGAAGGTAGGGCTCGCTGAGGAAGGGGCCCCACGGAGCATGCCTTGTCCACAGGCCCTCCAGAACCTGGAGCCAGCGATGGATGGATGGATGGATGGATGAAAATACACAAAGTATTTATGTAGCTCAGGAAGCTGCCTTAATCAGACCCCGGGGTCCATCTGGCCCAGCATTGTCAGCACTGACTGGCAGCCGTGGCTCTCCAGGGTTTCATCTCCCTACCTGGAGAGGCTGCCGGGGACTGAACCTGGGACCTTCTGCATGCAAACCATGCGCTCTAGCGTTTCAAGGGCTTGTTCATGGTTCTGGAGGTCACTAGTCCTCATTTTAGGAGCCAGAGATAAGAGAGACATGGCCAGGATCTTGCTACCTGCCAATTTTGTATTTCTCACCCTTGCAGGGTGGCTGGGCACACAGACTTTTCTTTGTGCTCTTGGTTGCAAGGCTATGTGCAACGTTAAGATGACCCCCACCCCCACCCCCCCGGGAGCAGAGCTGCTTTGGCTTGCTCTGCCCTATCCTTACCCGATACATAGTCTCATAGTTCCGGCAATGTTCCGCAAAGGGCGTCTCCCTGCCTTCGGCCAGGAGGACTTTGGTGCTGATGTACCGGTGCATGGTAGGCTTGCGGACCAGGGAGCCTGTCAGGGACATCTTCTCGCAAGTGGAGGGGCAGCCGGGCACCAGCAGGGTCTTGGAACATGGGCCTCCAGACATCCTGGAGAGAGAAGAATGGGGGGGGGGACCTGTGAAGAGGGTGTTGCAGAGTGGAGGGGGGCAGCGGGCTAGATTCTGCCACAAGAAGCTCTAGAAAGGAATGGCCATTTGAACCAAAGAGTGGTGCTAAGCCTCACGGTTGCTGGACAGCCGCACTGCTCATCCCTTAATCCTAGATGCTCAATGGGGAGTGAAAGGTATAGAATGTTCAGGGAACTCGGGAATCCGCCCTATCCCAGTCCACGGAGCTCAGTGTTGCCTGCGGTGCCACAGCTTTCAGGCATAATTGCAGATCGGAGATAACCGATCGGAGGGTGGCCGGGTGACCGGCCAGATGGGCGATTAATAAATATAAGAAATAAATAAATAAATAAATAACTCAGAAGAAGAATGCCTGGATCTTGAAATACCCACTTATCTCCAGTCGGTGTGGCGTGGTGGTGAGAGCGTTGGACTGGGACTCGGGAGATCCGGGTTCTCGTCCCCACTCAGCCACAAAGCTCACCGGGTGACTTTGGGCAAGTCCCTGACTCTCAGCCTCACGCCTCACCTACCTGACAGGGTTGTTGTGAGGATAAAAAGGAGAGGAGGAGGATTGTGTAAGCCACCTTGGGTTCCTTGCAAGAGGAAAAAAGGCAGAATATAAATGTAATAAATAAATAATTAAATTAAAAAACCATTGATCAGAGGTAACAGCAAAAGAAACTTGCAGGCTGAATGCTGAACCTCTGTGGGCCGCCTCTCGTCCACAGTCTGGAGGTTCCCCATCCCTGGTTTGCACGGACTGGCAGCAGTTCCCTAGGGTCTCAGGCAGAGGTCTTTCCCCAGAACCACCTGGAGATGCCTGGGCTGGGATTGAACCGGTAACTTTCTGCATACAAAGCATGTGCTCTACCACTGAGCCGTGGTTCTTTGCACATGTTCAGAAATGCTTCTTTTTAAAACACTTTGCACATGTTCAGAAATGCTTCTTTTTAAAAATGCCCAAAGGGAGGAACACACACGGAATAATCACATTTGTATCCCATCTGTGCAGCTATGCCATTTTATCCTCACAACAACCCTGTGCGGTAGTTTAGTCTAAGGATGGTCACCTGGTGAGTTTTGTGACCGAGCAGTGAGCTGAACCCAGGGCCTTCCTGGCCCAAGTCTCTCCCAGCTCCAAATGTGCAGAAGAAAGCAATAGAAGTACGGTAGCTTTGCTTGAATCACATGCAGATACTCATCGCTGCTTTTACGTGTGACAGCTTAAAGGAACATTTCCACCACCACCACCACCACCCCTTCAGTAAAATTAGCCAAGGTTGTTCGCAGGGCTGTGGTGGGGGCATCCCTGCACGAGAGCACCCCCTGCTTCCAACCAAGCGCTCAAAGATGCTGGGAAGAGGAGTTCCATTGCGACTGCCAAGGACAACCTAGCGAGTTATCATGATGCCATATAACCCCTCTGGATGCTGCCAAATAAAAGACCGGTTTCAGAAGCCTCCCCCAACCTGGTGCCCTCCAGATGTGTTGGACTACAACTCCCAGCATCCCCCAGCCAGACACGGAGGGGTCCAGGTTAGAGAAAGCTGGGCTACAGCCTAACAGTGCTCAAACCCATCCTGCAGCCGTGCCCAAGGCATAGATCTCCACTTACAGATCAGAAGGTTAATCCGGACCGGCAGATTGTGGCCTCCGGCTGGCTCGGAACATTTCCCCACAGGTGGAGAATTGGGACACCCGGCCCAGTGCCTCAGTTTCCCTCTGGAGAGACCTGGGCTCCAGACCAGCCCATCACTGCCCCCACACCCAGGTTTCCTTAGCAGGCAAGTCTGTGCCTACACAACAAGCAGCTGCCCCAGAGCCGAGGAGCCCGTGATGTCAATGGTCCTAAATATATCTAGTGTCGGGGAACCGTGCCCTGGAGAGTTCTCTGAAATTCTGATAAAAATAGGGACGTACAAACTGCCCGCCGGGCGGGGGGGACGGACGGGGGATGGCACTTTGGTTGCAAGACACTTCTCAGGTAAGTCGGGGTCGGAAGATGGAGGCTCGCTGGCCAGGGCAAATGGAGCCAGCACCCAAGACACAGTGGCACAAGCAGGAAGGAGCCCGGTGCAGCGATTTGCTAGGGCAACCGTCCCCAACCTGGTTGCCTCAAGATGTATTGGACTACAACTCTGCCTGCCTTGCATTTAGATTAAAAATAAAATAAAACCAAAGGCATGAGTATAGGGTGGAGCAAAACCAGGCTTGGCAGCAGTATTTATTTTATTTATTACATTTGTGAATCGCCCATCTGGCCGGTCACTGGCCAGTACATGTGAAAAGGACCTAGATATCTTAGTGGATCACAAGCTGAATTTGAGCCAGCAGTGCGATGCAGCTGCTAAATAAGCGAATGCGATTTTAGGCTGCATTAACAGAAACAAAGTGTCCTGATCATGGAAAGTGATCATTCAGCTCTATTCTAAGCTGGTCAGGCCCCATCTGGAATACCGTGTCCACTTCCGGGTGCCACCTTTTAAGAAGGACAATGATGAACTGGAGCCTGTCCAGAGGGGTCTGGAAAACAATTCCTATGAGGAATGGTTGAAAGAGCGGCTTACACGGTCCTCCTCCTCTCCATTTTACCCTCACAACAACCCTGTGAGGTAGGTTAGGCTGAGCGTCAGTGGCTGGCCCAAAGTCACCCAGTGAGTTTCATGGCCGAGCGGGGACTAAAACCCGGATCTCCCGAGTCCCAGTCCAGCACTCTCACCACCACCACGCCACACTGGCTCTCATTTCTATGCCTGGAGCAGACACATGTCCTACCTATTCTGCCTCCGCACAGTCTCCGGAATCAGCAGTGGACCGTTTCTGGTACTACTGTTTCTGCCATCCCAAAGTCTCGCTGCTCAGATCGACTCAGAAGCTGCCATGCAAAACAAGTCTATGCCAGACCCATGTCTCCAATTCCGCCCCACCACCACTTCCTACCAGCAGCATTCAAACAACTGAATGAATGCCCTTGCCTGCCTTCGGCTGCTGTAGCATCCCTTCCAGTGTTGCACAGATGAAAATAGGGGCATTCTTGTGTGAAACAAAACACAGCAAGAATTAGGACCTGGCATGCACACAAGCACACCCCTCCGAGACGCATTGCTGAGCCCTCTGCTCTGCCTTCTATATGTTAAACCAGTGTTCTCCAACCTTGGGTCCCCAGATGCTTTTGGCCTATAACTCCCAGCATGCCCCAGCCAGCTTCGCTGGCTGGGGCATGCTGGGAGTTGTAGGCCAAAAACATCTGGGGACCCAAGGTTGGAGAGCACTGCATTAAACCAACCACAGAAGTTTAAAATAAAAATTGCAGAGGGGTAGCCACGTCAGTCTGTTGCAGCCGGGAAAACAAGGAAGAGTTCTTGTAGCACCTTAAAGACTAACAAGTGCATGGACTGTCGTCAGGGCAGGGGCCGTGCGAGGTACCGAAAAAATCTGGGCCCCAGGCCCACAGGACAAAAAAACCCCCAATGCATGTATTTGCATATGCTAATTTACATATGTTCTAAAGTCTCTCTGTGTGTGTGGTCTTTAGAGGAACCCGTCTCCTAAGGGCACCCCTATTTGTAAAAAGTGATGTATGGACAGGGGAGAGGCGGGCACTTGATTTCAGGAAAAAACCTCAGGCAGAAAGATTCGGGGGGGGGGCAGCAGGAGGGGAAGCACATGTGGCCCAAAAGCCAGCTCATCCAGGGGGATCGGATGCCGCAGAGAACCTCAGGGCCTCTGGACCTTGATTTCAGCAAGTGCCCCAGGACAGCAGGGTGGGGGGGGCAGAGGGCCTCCCGGAGATTCGGGGTTCCAGCCCTAGTGGGCCACCCCCTAACACCGCCTCTGACTGCAGTCCTTGAAAGCTTATGCTGTAACAAATTTGTTTGTCTTTAAGGTGCCCCAAACCCCTTGTTTCTTTTTTTAAAACAACCTCAGCAACAGCAGAATGTTTCAATAGAATGCTTAATTTTGCAATGCATCAGGACAGTTGGGACTTCAAACGCCTGCAGCGACGTTTACCATCTGGGTATGCAACTGTGTGCGTGTGTCCATAAGGCAAGCAGTGTGCTGGCATTTTGCATTTCTCTGGGTGTTCATTTACGTGTGCGAGTGCTCTGGAACAGGCTTCTCCAACCTGGCACCCTCCAGATGTATTGGAACTACATCATCATCAGGCGATCACTCATGACCGAGTAAGATTGTCTTCCGGGATAAAAGGAGGAAATTCTAAAGAAGATTGTGTAGACTCTAGCGATGGGTCCGTAAGTGACTGTGGAGGCCAATTCTAGATCCACACAGCTTCCCACAGTGAGGACACAGGTTACCAGATGGAAGATGGTCCTGTAAAGGATTCATTTGACGTGCTTTTCGCTTAGCACGTTTCTCCCTTTCACCTTGCACTCGGGCTTCTTCAAAGTCCATGGAACCTTTGTGAAAGGCCAACCTCCATTTAGATCGTTCATGGGCCAGAGCTTCCCAGTTTTCGATGTTTATATTGCATTTTTTTAGATTAGCCTTATGAACATCTTTAAACCTCTTATATTGACCACCGATATTCCGCTTTCCATCCTTGAGTTGGGAGTAAAGTAACTGCTTTGGGAGACGGCAGTCAGGCATTCGAACAACATGACCGGTCCACTGAAGTTGGCGTTGAAGGGTCATTTTTTCAATGCTAGTAGTCTTTGCTTCTTCCAGTACACTGACATTTGTTCGCCTATCTTTCCAAGTAATTTGCAGGATTTTCCGGAGGCAACGTTGATTAAACCTTTCAAGGAGGTGGAAGTGACGTTTATAGATAGTCCATGTTTCGCAGGCATACAATAAAGTTGGTAATAATGTCATGTGCAGTGGACTGGATTTGTAGTCCAACACGTCTGGAGGGCGCCAGGTTGGAGAAGCCTGTTCCAGAGAGAAGGCGCATATTTCCTGCGCTCAGAAATTTAAGTCCTAGGCACTCAACATCTTCCTTAGGGACAAAATCGGGACAAGGATTTACTACATAAGAACCTAGGAAGAGCCCTGCTGGATCAGACCCAGGGCCCATCTAGTCCAGCCTTCTGTTCTCACAGTGGCCAACCAGCTACCCACAGGATCCCACAAGCAGGACAGGAGCGCCACAGCACCCTCCCGCCCAGGTTCCCCAGCAACTGGAGTACTTAGGCACACTGCCTCTGAGACTAGGGACAGGTACCAGAACAGAAGAAGTACCCCTGATAAATAGGGGTGGTTGGAGCATACGCTGCAAGCATGGGTCCCGTGAGAAGCTGCAACAACAATTCCACTCTGCCAGGCCTGCTGCCCTCACCAAACCTCTGAGCAAATATATATCCGTCTTTTCATCTGCAACACTCCTCAAAGGAACCCACCGTGCAAAGAAAGCTATACGTAATGTAACTTTAATACCTCTCAAATATCTTGCACAATCTTTGAATCCGATTCTCCTCCCCTGCCCTGGCTGTACCCTGGGCAGTGGTCTTTATCACCCCACAGAACTGGAGATCCAGGGCCAACTTAATTGAGGCCTCTCACGAGCGACTTTTAATTCTTAGCATAGATCTAGCTCGTTATAAGCCCCCCCCTCGCTAACTGCATCCGTCTCTTTCCTTCTCTTTCTATCTCCCTGCGCTAGTGCTACAAACCATCTTATGCTAGGGTACCATCCAGCAGTCGGTCAAAAATCTTTCCAGTCTCAGGGGCTGTATCCAGACTTATTCGCACTTAGCGTAGACCCATTGAAATCAACAGGGCTTAAGTTAGTTATGACTAAGTTGTCCCATTGATTTCAATGGATTTACTCTAAGTATGATTAAGTTTGGATCCAACACTCAGGATCTATCTTTAGTTTACCCACCCACCCTGTATGTATTTCCATATTTAAAATATTTATACCCTGCTTTTGTGTCTCCAACGAGGAACCCTTAAGGCAGCAAGTGGCCATCAGAAAACCACAAGCAATCAAACATGTGCACTAAACCCCCCTCAACAGTGATGGGAATAATTTTAATGGATGCCTACAGGCACAGAGCTCTCTGGCTGGATCTCCCGAGGAAGATCTCCTGATCTGTGCCACTGGAGCACTGCGAATGTGCAGTGAGACTGAGAATAGATTAAATACAGCATTCAAACTGCCTGTGCAGCCAACATACCCAGCCAGGAGGTTGCCTGCTGTGCTGTGTCCCTGCATGATGTGCTGTTCTGGCCTTCCCATTTACATCTGCCATGTGCTGGTCGTTCTAGCCAATCTCTGCGTCCAGTGTGCTCCCGATACAGGAAGGGACACAGCAGGATGGCTCTCCCTCAGAGCAGGCTGCCTCTTGTCTCTGCATGAGTCCCTGCATCCTCTCAATCAGGTTCTATTCCCAGAAGTGTGACTCGTGCAGGGATGCAGTGTGTAGGCTCCTCTGAGGTTAGGGATTCTTATGCTTACACACTGTACAATGGCCTTCCCCAACCTGGTGCTCTCCAGATGTTTTGAACTACAACTCCCAGCATTCCTGAGAGGTCATACTGGCTGGGGCTGATGGAAGCTGAAGTCCAAAAGATTTGGAGAGGTTGGAGAAGGCTGCTCAAAAAGTAACTTTTGGGGTGTAAAAGTGAAGTCCCCACACACATTAATTCGGCAGAAAGGCGCAGCTAGCCCTACCCTGTAAATGTTCTTCGATCTACACTGTGGAGTCCTAGATATTCCAGACACACCAAAATGTAATGCGTGAATCAGGCCAGCCGGGGAATGTTCTCTGAGGTGGGCTCTGGCTCCCGCCCTGCCACCACGGCCCAAAAGAACTAGAAGCCGGGTTTCTCTTTTGCCTACCTTTGGTCAGGGGCCAGCAGTACTGGGAAACTCTGGACACAACGGCCCTCAGCCCCCGCTGATTTGGCTTCCAGGAACTGGCCCTGCCAGCCCAATCAGATTTGCCTGCTAATCAGGGGAGCTGTTTTCAAGGGCAGCTGAAATGTGCCCGCCGGCTCAAGGACAGTTCAGAGGAGAAGCTGCGGCCGATATTTGGACTTCAACGTTTCTCGAATCCACATCCAGCTTTCTCATGGGCCATCTTGGTGTTCGGAACAGAAGGCGGCATAGTCGCTGCCTTCCCCCTCCACTGGCCCTTGCTGGGTGGGGAGGGGATGATGGGACTTGTAGTCCAACACATCTGGAACACGCCAGGCGGGGAAAGCTGGCATAGGTGAAATGGGCGCGACTCACAGGTTGCTGTTGTTCATCCCGGGTCCGATGCTCCCCCCGTTCACCACGACGGAGCGGCGCGGAGTCAGCAGCAGCAAAGGCTCCAAGCAGTGAGCAAACTCCGCTCTGTATTCGGTGTTGATCTGGAAGGAAACCTGTTAGGATGACTGCTTGCTCCGAGAGCACCCCAAATCGTACACCCGTCTCTTAGCCACGGAGCTATTTGCCTGGGGCTACATGGCATCTGTATAATAATAAAAGAGGATGCTTGGGTGCCTGTCCGTCAGCGCCATATAGTGCCAAGATTGTGAAATCTAGACCCCTGAAACTTGGCATGCCCTCTAAGGGGACCCTAGGGATGTGCACTTCAGGGTTATTTTGTTTTTAAAATGCACGGATTAGTTTAAATTACGTATGTAATTTAAATGTGTCTGTGCAGTTGAAGCCTGCAGTAGCATCTTTAGTCACTAGATGGCAGACATCCCTAACCAGCACCTAGTTTTGCAGTCCTGACAGTCTGAAGACGGGAGATTAGGAGGTGGAGGGACAGAGTTATATAGATTTCATAGATTTCATAGATCATAGAGTTGGAAGGAGCCTACAAGGCTATCGAGTCCAACCCCCTGCTCAATGCAGGAAACTAGAGGAGGGGTCTATGCCTGTCCTGTCCCTTACCCTCTGCTGTGGGGCAGCCCCCCTCAGGGGAAAGCTGTGGACAGGCCTCTCCCTCTTGGGGGCTACAGGGCTGCATCATGGGGGGGGGGCAGCAGGAGGGAAAAAGCCATCTACATGCAACAGAGATCCTCAGGGCCCCTGGACCTTTCTTTCAGTGAGTGCCCCTGGGCAGCAGGGGCAGATGGCCTCCCAGAGATTCGGGGCTCCAGATGAAAGATGCGGGGCTCCAGCCCTGGCGGGCCACCCTCTAACACCGCCTCTGTGCTAGACCTCATGGCAGAAGCTGTATTTGACTTGGCAGATTAGTTTTCCACGAATGAAAATGGATAATGAGACAGGAACAGTGGTCAGTGGTGCAGTGAGCTGAGCTCACGGGGGATGCAGCAGCTCCGATACCATTTTACTAGAAAGACCGACCTCCCTGTTCCCTCTGAGCTTAGCTGCAATTCTCAACGCAGGCTGAGGGGAAATGAATTCCCCCTAACGACAATATCTTGTTCCCTGTTGTAACGCAAAGCGTTTTGCAGTGGCTTGGTCTTGAATAGGCAATGAAAACCCATTTGCCGTACCCGAAGACCTGCTCCTGGTGCAGGGGAAAACTGCTAGCAGGGGTTTGCTCGTTGCTACACTCAACACCTTCAATATTTACCACTAAACCACTGAATGGGAACAACCAGAGAGGCAAAGGACACACATCTGCTCACGTACTCTCTGGGGACACCAAGTGGCAAGTTAGCCAGCTATTACACGCTTGGCAGGGAAGGCAAGTTGTACCTTGCTAGTTTGGGAAGGTCTCAGCCGATGGGGCAGCTTGACGATTTTCTGCAACCTCTCCATCAATTGCTGAAATCAGAGATGTGGATTACCTGGTCAGCTTCGTGAAATGCCACCTTCCATCGTGGAAAGAAGAAAAAAAAACACCCTTTGCCCCCTCCGCAAGACTGTTTCCAACTAAGGATCCCGAGATCCTCTCTGGAAAGATCCCGCACAGAGCAGGTTTCGTGCCTCTGAGTGCATCAGGAGAGGCAACTGCGGCGGGGGGGAGCTCCGGTTTGGGGCAATGACTTACGTAGCCTAAATCCAGGAATTCGGCTTTGTTTGCAGAACTGAGAAAAGCAGAGCAGGTCACCAGGTGGACCTAAAGAGGAGAGCAGAAGAAATGACACTCGAAATATGTGAGGACCTTGATTAAGCCAGGCTTCCCCACAGCTGCGGCAGGCAGAATAATGCCGCTGAGAGCACCGCGGAGCATGCATGAGCCAGTTCCATTCCCCTCACCACAGAGTAGCCCACCACCTCTTCCCCTCTCCACACATCTGGGACTAGGGAACAGGGCCTCCGTGCCAGGCGGTTTGGCCTCTGTGAAGACTTAAACCCCAGCACCTACATTACAGGGGCTGCCTTATGTAGTAGATCATAGTGAAACCTTCCCCACCTTGGTTCTCCCCAGATGTGCTGGATCACTGGGCATCCCGGCTGGCAACGATGGGGTTTATGGAACAGCACATCTGGAGAGCAGCGGAGGCTGGTGGCCGTGGCGTCAGCGGGGCTGTGCATCCGCTCCGGAGTTTACCCTGAACTTTTAAGGAGCTGTCCATGGTGCTGAACCCTACCCCCCAAAATAGATGTGGCACCATGAATAGCTCCTTAAAACTATTGTTACAGACAGTGCCATGTTGGTCAAGGCTTTCAGGACCTGTCCTTCTGCTCTGTGTCTCCTGGGGCGGGATGCGCAGCAAACTCTGGCTAGTCTCGGCTACAGAATCCTAGGTTATGGAAGTAACGTTACTCTACCTTACCTTACAGGGGTGGGCAACTTGTGGCCCTCCCGGTATTGTTGGACTGCAACGCCTTCTCGGTGGCCGCTCCCAGGCTGGGGAACTCCCTGCCGAAGGAGGCCAGCTCGGCCCCCTCTCCACTGCCCCTCCGCCGGCAGCCACACGCGTCTTTATTCAGGCAGGCCTTTGGCCCGTGTGGCGTCGTGGTGAGAGTGTCGGGCTGGGACTCGGGAGATCTGGCTCTAGTCCCCACTTGGCCATGGAGCTCCCTGGGTGACTTTGGGCCAGCCACTGACTCTCAGCCTAACCTACCTCGCAGGGTTGTTGTGAGGATAAAATGGAGAGGAGGAGGATTAGGTATGCTGCCTTGGGTTCCTTGCAAGAGGAAAGAAGTCGGGATATAAATGTAATTTTTTTTTAATGGCACATTAGTGCGTCTGTTGGGTGCTGTTTTTATTCTGTTATTGTGTTTTTAATGTATTTGCTTTATGACTGTTTTAATTAAGTTAAACATTGGCTTTTATAGTTGTTAGCTGCCTTGAGCGCCATTTCCTGGTAGAAAGGGGAGGTGTGGAATAAACAAACAAACAAACAAACAACTCTCCTTGACTATTGGCTATGCCAGCTAGTGCAAGAATTGTAGGACTTTTTTTCTGCCTAAACATAAGATTGTGCCCTTAAGGTCCTTGGCTGGGGGGGCTGGGGGGTGGAATAAGGCAGGATCCTGACCTTGAAGAGTGTGCACTATAAATCCAAATAGTTTAATCCAAATATAATAAGAGGAATTGCCCTACCACCCTGCCCCCCCCAAACATCACAATGGTGCGGTGGCGTTGGGTGTTTTCTTGCATGGTATAAGCAGAAAAACTTATATTTTCAGCCTGCCCTTCCTCCAAATAGCTCAGAGCAGAGTACGTGGTTCCCGCCCACCTTTTATCCTCACAAGAACCCTGCGAGGTAGGTATCACTAAGAAACGGTGACTGGCCCAAGGTCACTTTGTGGTTGAGGGTAGATTTCAGCCAGCTCCCACTGATCTAACCACTACATCACACTGGATCTCCTGGCACGGAGGTACATTGACGGGGAAGGACATACCTGTTGAAGTTCTGCCTGTCACGCGTCTGTGCACAGAGCCTCCCTCCGGGGCTGGGAGGGCGGGAGCCTCCCGGCAACAGGTGCTTACCTGCAGGGTGGGCAGCAAAGACGCCAGGTGGGCCAGTTGCTCCTTAAACGCCTTCTCTTTTTCTTCATACTGACTGGAAATAACCAAAAGGACACATCAAAAGGCTGGCTTCCCAGAGGACGGGAGAAACCGACCCTGACACACACTAGCTAGCCATGAGGTTTAAGGTTTGGCCAGTTTCCCGTTAATAACATCCATTAAAATTACGTGGCGTCTGTTGACACAAGAGGTGGTAGTGATGGCCGCTGGATGATTTGGCTTTAAAAGGGGATAAGACAAATCCGAGGAGGAGGAGAAACACGGCTGGGTTGGAGTTGCCCCAGAGGTCATGCGGCTGGAACCAACCCTTAACATGTTGAAATGGCCTGATCCACAAACTGTAGGAATTTTGTCAAAGCCTAGTCCCTTTAGGGGGCAACCCTATGCATGGTTAGACAGAAAAAAAGTCCTACAGCATAGCTGGCTGGGGCATGCTGGGAGCTGTAGGACTTTTTTCTGTCTAAACATGCATAGGATTGCACCCAGGGAACAAAGAAATGTTGCTTTTTAAAGTCAGGGTTAAAATGATGTTCTTTATCAACTACCTAGGGAGGTGGTGGGCGCTCTCCCACTCTGGAGGCATTCAAGGTGCAGCTGGACAGACATCAGTCGGGGATGCTTTGACCTGGATTCCTGCATTGAGCAGGGGGTTGGACTCCATGGCCTTGTGTTGTGGGCCCCTTCTACTTTTCTATGATTCTATTGCGGGATGATATGCATCCAAGAACTCACAACTCAGGCACATGGCGGGTTGGCTTGCCCTGAGAGGTGTTGTGTCTCTACATGAGTCACTGCTCGGGCCTTGCCTCCTTGCAATCAGCTTCCGCCGCGGGCGGGAAGTTCTGTCTTGCCTGCGGATTGGGTTTGCTTGGCTCATTCTTAACACACAATGATACAGTGGAAGCCTGCTGTCAGAGGAGTCTTCCCATTGCGTCTCCGCATGGGTCCCTGCTCAAGGCTTGCCTCCTTCTTTTCAGGAAGAATATGGAAAGTAAATTCCTTTGTCGGTAATTCTGACTCTGTCACACTCTTCTTGGCGTGTTGCAAAGCGTGCTTCCAATTTTAATGCGGGTTGTGGGGAAGCAGCAATCAGAATCTTCAGAAACATGGCAGCTTCAGTTCAACAGTATTAAATGTTGGCCCTTGAGGGCACTGTGGGTTGAGGGTTTCCCAACTGCACGGAGGCGTTATTAAAAGAGGCGGCTACTTCCCTTGCGCTGCCTTGAAACAGCCAGCTAAGGATAAGAGATGGAGAGATGCCGCCTGCCCTCCTTCTGGAACAGTGTTCCCCAACCTTGGGTCCCCAGATGTTTTTGGCCTACAACTCCCAGCATGCCCCAGCCAGGTTGGAGAACCCAAGGGACCCAAGGTTGGAGAACGCTGTTCCAGAAGCAACCAATCTCCCTCAGGAAAGACCACCTTTACCTCTGCACGACTTTTAGGAGCACCTTCTTCCGCTCTGCCAATTTCTCCTGCAAAAAACCCAAACAGAACAAGCCATCAAACCAGGGCTGTCCCAAGATATTTTGCTGCCTGGGGCAGAGAACAAGACGGCGCCCCCTCCCATTACGTGCACAAAAGCTAACTGGGCTGGAAGCTGATTCTTTCTTCAGCGCTGGCAATGGGGCAGCATCTTCCACCCCACTGAAGGCGGCAGGCTAACTTAGGGGGTACAAAGCAAGCCACATAGTACATAGGTCTCCTCTCTCCAACACCTTGCCACTTTCCAGCGCCTGCTGCCTGAGGCGGCGACCTCTCTCTGCCTAGTGGTGGGGCTGGTCCTGCGCCAAACACCCTGACAAGAAGTCTTCTCACAGTCAAAGCTCTGACCTGTTCCATATGTCAAGGCCTTGGCTCGGATATGTCCTGATGATCTCCCAGGAAGAAAGGAGTTTGGAGGGCCCCAATCCCCTACCACTGTATTCTGCTTCCATTAACCATAAGGAATGGAAAAGAGAGATGACCACTCAGCAACGCGCCCCCCCCCCATGCTTTGTCTTTTGAAATATCACCAAGCGTGTCTGCATACTTTCATGTCACAGCCCCAAGGGCTAGAAACTTGCATGGAAAATAAAAGCAAGCTGCCAGAGTTCAGAGTGCCGGCGTAAAATACACAGAGCCCTGCCTTTCGCTGTCCAGCGGCAAATGAGCGCGCAAGGCCCTTTTGAAAGTGTGAGACCAAATGTGTTGGGAAGGGAAGGGCTCCCCACTCCCCAGCGGAAGGACACAGCTTTTCGAATGCCATGGCAAAACATACAAAACATAAACAAGAGCGTTTATTCAATAAAGAAGCAGGAACAACCACAAAACCTAGGAGATTAATGGAACCCTTCAAATGAACGCTGTAATCGTTGGCTCAGTTGAACTCTCGCCGGCTCAGATGGTTATGCCGGCATGGCGTGGCACTTCACCTTGGCGTCAGGACTCAGGACAATGACAACGTTCAAAATGAAATCCCCCAAACTATGTTTAAGATAGATAGATAGGTAGGTAGGTAGGTAGATAGATATGAGATTCACTGCAGGATTTTCCACAGTCCTAGTGCATAATTACACGAGGAAGCTCTTTGGGCAACCTTGAGCCACAGAATGCCAAACCAGAGTTCAGAGGCACTATTATCTATCTAATCGCCCGGTCCAACGTTCTGTCACACTCCTGCGTGACCAAGAAACAGGAACCACGTGGGGCTCTGCATACAGGAGCAGGACTGATTCTCAAGGGCTTGGGTCACCAGGGGGGAAGAGCAGGTCTGCACCGTCACCCCTCCAACCATGTCTCCAAGGCAGAGGTGCTGAACCCTCCTCCTTCATTCCCAGGGCCGAGTTCCATTTTGGAGGAGCCCCTGGGGGGTCGCGTCCCAGTGGTGGGCGGGGCCGATGGCAAAAGGGGCGGGGCCAAACACTTGCGTATTTTACCTAAGTGCAAGGCGGAGCTCCAAAAAAACTCCTCTTTGACCCCAAATAAAGATAGCTTCAAAAAAAAACCCTCCTCTTTTGGCCCCAAATAAAGATGGCGCTGGAGGGCAGCTCTTTGTTTTGCAGCATGCCAGCCTCCCAGTTAATTTTCTTAATTAAAAAAAGTACTAAGAAATAAAATAAAAACCAGGCGGGGCAGGGGTGTGCAGGTATATTGGTGCCTACAGGAACCAGGTTGGAGACCCCAGGCCTAGAGATGCACTGCAACGCGCGGGGGTCTCTGCAGTGCCCGTGCGCTTCCTCCACACACCCCATTCGTCATAACGATGAGATTTCTGCAAGTGAATAATAATGGAACGGGTGTTTCTGGCCTCGTGCAGAGTGCTTTCCTCTTACCGCCAATCCACCACAGCCCTTCCCCCTGCAAGCAGACTTGTAGGGGAGGACAGGCTGCCCCCTTCAGTGGGCACAGCATGCAGGCACGTTTCAGTGCCCACGCCAGCTCTGTGAAAAAGAGGCCGCCACCAGCCCCTGCAACGCACCTGCATGTTGCTGAAGAGCGAGTTGATGGACGTCTCCTCTTCGTCGGCGCTGTTGCGGACCTCCTCAATCAAGGCTTTGAGTAGAACGATCGCCTCCCTCGTGGATGTCTGGAGCTCCTTCACAGCCTGGGCAGGGCAAGAAAATTTCCTGACTGTCAGAGCAATAAGACAATGGAACCAAGGACCTAGGGAGGTGGTGGGCTCTCCCACTCTGGAGGCATTCAAGGTGCAGCTGGACAGCCATCTGTCAGGGATGCTTTGACCTGGATTCCTGCATTGAGCAGGGGGTTGGACTCGATGGCCTGGTAGGCCCCTTCCAACTCTACTTTTCTATGATTCTAAGAGAGAAGGTTGCGTGTTAAAAACGGCTGGCCCAACAACAGAGTGGCCCTCGACTGCCTTGATGCCGAGACTGACCCAGTCAAAGCAAGACACAGCATCAAGGTGAAGTCTCTTGCCATCCACGCTCTCCGAGCCACCGGTGAATCTCTTGGATGTTATATACTCACCATCACCGCCTGGTCTAACTTCTCACAACCTTGCATGTACGCCGATTCGATGTCTATGCAGTGTGCCCGGCTCTCCCTAGAGAAGCGAAGACCAGAGATTCGGTGTTAAAATCATTTCCGCTGCTAGCAGGTCAGTGTTCCTCTCTCACATTCTGTCCGTGAATGTTTTCCAAAATGAACAGCCTGTGGCAAAATTGTACATGGCGGGACACTGTGCTTTCTTGTTGATGTGCTGTGACATACGGAAAGCAGGTACAGTGAATACCCCTTCCGTTTTCCTGTTTGTCTGTTTTTTCAAAGAACGGGCAATTTTCACAATATTAACGTTCCCCTGTATTACTCACCGGTGGTGCAGGTAGGCAATTTTGGACCCTGGATTTAATTGTCTTATATTAATTCAGCTGTGAAACATACAACCAACATTTCTCTCCACCCCCCCACTTCTCCATGCTTTACAACTGCTTCTACATTCCTGATATCTTAGAGCAGAAAACCCGCACCCCAAACCAAAAAGAAATATGAACATAAGAAGAGCCAAGGAGGGTCAGACCATGATTCCATCTAGTCCAGCATTCTGTTCACACAGTGGCCAACTAGCTGCCCGTGGGAAACCCACCACCATGGCATGAGTGCAACAGCACCCTCGCGCTGCCCTCTGAGCATGTGCAGTTTCGCACTATAAAGTTACTTCAATCAAAGCACCTTCATGACTACGGGAATAAGATGGAGCTGGCTCCTGCTGCCCTGATGCTGAACACATTTACTGGGGAACAAGCATCCGTTTGTTCTAGGAAAGAATAATGTCTACGTAAAAATAATAGAAGGAGCACCTATAACCATGTACATGCCTGTCTGGCTGCTCCCTGACTATAAAATGTTAGTTTAAAAATAAGAAACGAGGTGTGAAGCAGAGACCAGTGTCAGCCCAGGTAGCCCAGGAAGCCATGTTCACCTGCGGCTCCCCGGGTGGTCATTTGGGGGCCCCCTGGGCTGTGCGTTGCCCCCAAGGTCCAGCCCTAGATGCACGGCTGTTGCCCATACCTCAAATTCTTTCAGGTCCCCTCTCGGTTATCTCTCTCTGTTTCCCCAAAACTAGGCTGCCCCCATTTTTACAATGCTTAAAATAATAATAACAACTTACACTGGCATATCCCGGAAGCAGTTAATACAAAGCATGGACTTTTTCTCGGTTGAGAACATGATGTACAGTTCTTCGTGAAGGGCTGGAAGAGACACAAGCGATCAGTCCCCAGAGAAAGGGTTGCTTTTAAATCTATCTATTTTTTAAAATCTTGAATCCCGCCAGTCCATCACCACACATTTTTAAAATTTGCAGAGCAAGAGCTCAGAATCTCTCAAGAGCTAGGCTGTAACTGGTCTGTATTTGTCGATCCTGAGCTTGCCCATTATTCTAGCCTAAAAAGAGGAGGAGGAGACGTGTTTTGCAGGATGATCACCACCACGACCCGGCGCCGGCTCCAGGTTTTTGAGGGCTCTTGGGCGAGGTCCCCTCCCCTCAGTGGGTCCACCATCCCACCAGCAGCAGAACATCTCCCGCTGCTCCTTCTCCCTACCCCAGTCATCTGGGTCAGAGCAAGAGGCAGGTGAACAAGCCGGTTGCAGTGGGGAAGAGGAGGAGCAACTCCAGGGGGTTCCCCTCGGTGGGCCCCTGCTGGGCTGTGGGCCCTCGGCAGCTGCCCGACCATGCCGACCCTTGGCGCTGGCCCTGTCAAGACCCACTTAATGGCAGCATTTTTGAGAATCTGAGCTGGTTTTTGTGGAGTCTTTGGACATTAGGCAGGGCAAGGGCCCACTGGGGGACCACCATCTGCCTTCCTCTGCACACCTCGCACTAAAACAGGGGTGCAGAAAGTGTGGGCCACAGGTAGACCCTCAAACCTTGTCTGTCAGCCCCCAGGATCTGCTGCCAACAGGGGGGAAAAATGCAGGGATGGGGACTCGGACTCGAGGACTCGACTCGTGAGTCGGACTGAGTCCCCCCTCTGACTCGACTCGGACTCGAGTCCCAATATTTTTAATGGGGCTCGAGACTCGACTCGGGACTCGAGACCAAGGACTCGTCAACATCCCTGGGGTGTTGATGAGTCTTCTGGCTGTGCCAGAAGGAGCGCGATCACCGGTGAAGAGCGCATGGAAGCGAGGCGTGCCGCTGCTCGGCCACTATGGACAGCTACCAGGAGCGCAGCCCCAACGATGTGTTGAGATTTATTTTGATTGATGTGTTGTTGTGGGGAGTTTGGGTTAGGGTCAGACATTTTGGGTTTGGCTGCCTCTGCCTGCCTGTTTGGGGTTCCCTGCCTCCTCTGCCTGCCTGGTTATTTTGGGTTTGTCTGCCTGGTCTGTTCTTGCCAAAATCAGTTGCAGAGTTTTGAAATAAAAAGGCACACTTGTGCCTAGAATTTATTTAAGCCACACATCTGAAGTAGCCTTATTTTGTTGGGGGGAAACCCCATTGATTTTAATAGGGACTCGTGGAGTCAGTTTTGGGAGTGACTCGTGACTCGTGAGTCACCATTTTGGACCAAGGACTCGGACTCGGACTCGAGACTCGGGTCCAAAGACTCGTGACTCGACTCGTGACTCGAGACCAAGGACTCTTCAACATCCCTGGAAAAATGGTGGTGATGGTGGGGAAAGCGCTCTGGGAACAGACTTTTTGGTTCCTGCGAAAAAAAAAAGCCTTGTTCAGAGATGGTCCCTGAGCATCCTTGGATGCAGTACTTTACTTCAGGGTTAAGAACATCAGAAGAGCCCTGCTAGATCAGACCAAGGGTCCATCTCGTCCAGCATTCTGTTCACACAGTGGCCAACGGAGCTGCCCACGGGATCCCACAAGCAGGACATGTGTGCAACAGCACCCTCCCACCCATGTTCCCCAGCAGCTGGTGTACGTAGGCATACTGCCTCTGACACTGGAGGTAGCATAGAGCCAGTCAGGACTAGCAGCCATTGATGGCCTCCTCCTCCTCCATGAATTTGCCCAACCCCCTTTTAAAGCCGTCCAAATTGGTGGCCATCACGACATCTGGTGGAAGTGAATTCCATAGTTTAACTCTGTGCTGTGTGAAGAAGTCCTTCCTTTGATCTGTCCTGAATCTCCCGCCAAACAGCTTCATGGGATGACACTGCTGGATTCTTGTATTATGACTGGAGAGGGAGAAAAATGTCTCCCTGTCCACTTTCCTGTCCGCTTCTGAAGAAGCTCTAGGAATGACGCTTCTTTAGCAGATACCATAGAGCAGTGTTCTCTGACCTTGGGTCCCCAGATGTTTTTGGCCTACAACTCCCAGCTGGCTGGGGCATGCTGGGAGTTGTAGGCCAAAAACATCTGGGGTCCCAAGGTCGGAGAACACTGCCATAGAGCCTATTCCTAGAGTGTCCCTAGAGCATCCTATGATGCAGTGCTTCAAGGTTCCAGCCTGCTTCTTAGGATGCTCTGGAGACACTCTAGGAATGATGCTTCTATGGCAGATACCATAGAGCATGTTTCTAGAGTGCTTCCCCCCTTTTTTGGGGGGTGTGATTGGGTTGGGGTGGCTGGGTTGAGGGTTTCAGTGCCTTGATGCTGTGAATGGATCTCAGATGCTGATACTGCAGGACCTAGTTCTCTGTGTGTGTGTGTGTGCCAAAAATTATGCCCCCCCCAAAAAAAACAAGAAAAGAAAAAAAATTGAGGAATGGAGAAATTATGCCAATTTGTATAATACCTGGGGTGCTTCCAGGCAGAGGGGTCCTAGCACTAATAAACAGAAGGTATTCAACAGCTATTCCACCTTTTTCTCCTTAATGGATTTTCCTTGATAAGAAAAAAGACGGAAGAAGCGGTGGGAAAGCATACGAGGATTACGCATGGGAGGCTGTCTGGACCCCCCCTCCCCCAAATTCCATGAATGAGGCCAGGCAACAAAGAGATAAAGTCTTGTCCAGACCAGAAGCCCCCGCCCGTGCAGGCTGCAGAATTCCACTGTCACAGCACAGAATCCACCAGGGTCTCAAATGTTATTTTATTGGGCATGGAATAACCACAACTCTGCCCGCCAGGAGTTCAGCCCACGCAAGTCCCATTGAAACGAATGAGACTGCCACCCCACTGGAAGGGGGACAATTGCCCCCCCCGTGCTGAGAGAAAAAGATGGTGTGGCAGTTAGGGAAGATGTTCACAGCAGACTAGAGGAGTGGAATGGAGCGGGGCGGCGGGGGCGGCGATACATACAGCATTTCTTGTGGATGTCTTTGGTGCGCTTGGTCAGTGAGACGATCTCGTGGCGGGAGAACATCCTGGCTTTATGGGTCTCCTCACGGCACTTGGCACAGAGGGGCTGGTTGCAGGTGTTGCAGAAGTACATGGCATCCAAGTCCTAACGGACGGGGAGGTGGGTGGGTTAGAAGGCAAAACTCCTCTTGGCATGGCTGAAAATGGGAGGGCTGCCCCACGCTGGCTGGCAAAACAGTTTCTCTGGGGCACGCCAGCCATACCTGGAAAAGGACTGCAATAGATACGGCATAACAAACATTGTTTTGTTAGTTATTTATTTAAATAGCAATTATGACATGGTTTGCTTTTCTGATTGGAAAAGTTAGACATGTTTTCGGGGTGGATGAATAGAAGCCAGACTCCAGAATATAAGAACATAAGGAAAGCCCTGCTGGATCAAAAAAAAAAGAAAGAAAAAAAGATCCATTTAAGGCACAATCCTCTGCAAGTTTAGACAGTATAAAGGCCTACAACTCCCAGCATGCCCTGGCTAGGGCATGCTGGGAGTTGTAGGCCTTTTCTTCTGTCTAAACTTGCAGAGGAATGTACCCTTAGTCCAGAATCCTGTTCAGTAGCTAACCAGATGCCTCTGGAAGGCTACAGGCAGTGTAGTGCAGTGGTTAGACTGTTGGACTGTGGAGACCCGGGTTCAAGTCCCCACTCGGCCATGAAGCTCTCCCTGGGTGACTTTGGGCCAGTCACCGACTCTCAGCCTAACCGACCTCACAGGGTTCTTGTGAGGAAAAAAGGGAGCGGAGCATGTACGCTGCCTTGGTCTCCTTGGAGGAAAAGGTGGGATACGAATGCAACAAACACATAAATAAATAAAATAAATACAAGCAAGGCATCAAGGCAAGAGCCACACACACACACACAACAACACACACACACACACACACACACGCTATTGTGGCAGACTGCTCCTGCCGCACACTGAGGTTCCATGCAGCCATCAGGCCTAGCAGTAATAGCCATTGATGGATGCCTTCTCGAGGGATTGGTCTAATCCGCTTCTAAAGCTGTCTCAACCAGCAGCGGCTGGTGGCCTGAATGTTGGTGGGGTGGTGTATCCACTCCGGGCTTCAGACTGAACTTTAAAGATGCTATCCATGGCGCTGAACCTAAATTGGGGGGTGGGGGGTGGTTCGGGTTAAAAGTTCAGGCTAAAACCCGGGGTGGATACACTGCCCCACTGACACTGGAGGCCCCAGCCTCCGCATCTTGCATAAATAGCCCGCAAATGCCGGCTGCGCTGCCTGAATGAGGACGCCCTCTTGTATGTCCTGAGGTCTGCTGCCCATCCGCTTTCGTGCTGCATGAGTCCGCGTCTGAGTATGACGCGGGAGGAAGAAAACGCCTCCCTCTTGACTTCCCGCACGCTGTGCATCATTTTACGAACGTCAGTTTTGTCCCCGCTCCGTCAGCCGTTCTCTGCCTGCGCCAGGAGTGGGGAACCTCTCGGGGGGCCACGTCCCAGTGGTGGGCGTGGCCCAAAGGAAAAGGGGGCGGGGCCCAAAATGCAAAAAAATACCGGCATATTGTAGCATGACGCTCTTCCTGCCAGTAACAGCCTCAGGAGAGACATTTTGACCTTTTAGAAGGCGAGAAAACTGCACAAAAGCCAGGAAACTACCAATCGATTGGGAGAAAGGGGGTGGCGCCATCTGGGCAACCCCAGAAGACCAGATTTCACACCCTGGACTTCCGGTCCCATCCCCCCCAACGTAACATTTCGTTGTTTATGCTGCATGGCAATTCTGCTAATATCCCATGTTCTGATTCTGACCAAGGTGTTCAGTGAGCTTTGTGGCCAAGCAGGGCTTTGAACCTGGGTTCTCTGACTGTATCCAAAGCCCAAAGAGGTCTCGGCTGGCCGTGAGATCATCGCCAAATGCCGCGGCGCGTCGGCTTCAGAGCCGGGGACTGGCGGTCACCTTGGCTGCTCAGCTTACCTACCTGCTTCGTGCTTTGCAAGTCACAGTTTGCGCACTGGACTTCCTCCTCACAGTCGCCAGAACTGTCCACCAGGAACTTCAGGAGACGGTCCTCTGGAGGGAGGCCATTTCCTTTCACGACAGACTGGTGGCTGCAAAAAATAAAAAAAATTGGGGGGTTTTGTGCACACCAGTCTGTGTGCAATAAATACATACATCAATAATGCTGGGCAGCCCCCTCTAAGGTGCTGCTGGGGCACTTCGGAGGGGCTTCTCGTAGCTGTCAACACGTGGATCATGAAAGCCAGCTTGACAGCTGGCTTTTGCGATCTCCAAAGAAAAAAGTGTCTAAAAGGAAAGAAAGCCGCGGTGAGTCTCAAACAGCTCGTGGCAGCGGGGAGGGGGGAAAGCCAGTGCCAGTTGCTCCCAAGTGCCGCTCGTGGCACTTTGGGGGTGGCTGGCACTGGCGCTCATCCAGTAGCCCCACGGCAAGGGCAGCGAGGGTCTTTTGCCACTCTTGCCATGGGGCTCAACAGCTAATTTCCCATACCCATGATGGGGTCAGTTGTCCGGGTTTGGACAACATGGCAACCCATCGTGGGTACAACAACCCCTAGAACAAGCTATGGGTTGTTGTCTGAAACCAGCCGCGCTAACAAGCCATGGCTTCTTAACCACGAACAACTCATGAAGAGAACCCATGGCTTGTTGTTGGGTTGTGAACTGTGGGTCAACCGACCATGGTTTGTATAAGCACGACTGGGTTCAGACAACACAACAACCCACGTTTCAACAACAGCCCACACTCAACCCATGCTCAACCCTTGAGTGTGGCTTATCGTGTTGTCTGAACCCAGTCATTATGTTCAATGGAACTTGCTCCCAGGGAAAAGAGCCAGACTAGGTGGGCTGCTGGTTCCATAGAGCATGGCCCTTCCTCTTCTAAAACTGCAAGGACAGGGGCAAAGCATGCTTGCAGGGTGCAGTTTCGCCTCACAAGGGTTTGCAGCAAGAAGCCTGTGGTGCGTGTGTCCCCCCCCCAGCTGCTCTACTTGGCCTGATCCAGACGGGGGTCTCTCTTCCCCACCCCTTTACTGAACTGGATCCTGCAGAGGATTTCTGCTTGGCAGCTGCTGGCCTTCGAAGTCCATTTTGCAATGGGCGCCTCAGGTTTCAGAGGCCCAGAGAAGGAGCTGCAGATTGGAGGAACCTTTCTTGCTTGTCATTCTTATCGGGGGGACTGGACATAATCATGAAAACCGGTGTATTAAAAAATAAGGACATTTCCCTGTGTGGGAAAATGGGATTCAAGCCAATGAAAAGGACTCCAGTAAATACAGGCACACACGGACAACCCTCTAATTCCCCAGGCTTCCGCAAACATTTCTGTCCCACCGTCTTCCCCTGGACCACTCTCGGCCTCCTCTTCGCTAATCACAAAGCCTCAGATTCCTTTGGCAGCTACAGACAAACCTGATATGGGGGGGTCTTATGGACAGAGACAAGGGCAGACACCTGCCCTGTCATTGCTTTCCTTTTTAGGAAGTCAATGCCCCATCCGTCTGCTCCAGTAATTCCCAAACTCTGTTCGCGGGGCACACCAGGGTGTCACGAGAGAATTGCTAGTATGTTTATTTTATTTTATTTTATTTATATCCCACCTTTCTGCTAAAAATAGTGCTCAAATGTATGGGAGGGAGATAAACAGTATGGTGTAGTGGTTAGAGTGTTGGACTGAGGACTCAGGAGATCCGGGTTCTAAGCCCCCGCTCGGCCATGAAACTCACTGGGTGACTTTGGGCCAGCCACTGCCTCTCAGCCTAACCTACCTCACAGGGTTGTTGTGAGGATAAAAATGGAGAGGAGGAGGGCGATGTAAGCTACTCTTTCAACCGTTCCTCGTAGGAATTGATTTTCAGAGCCCTCACCATCCTGTTTGCTCTTCTCTGGATATGCTCCAGTTTGTCATTGTCCTTCTTAGAAGGGAGCACCCAGCACTGGACACAGTACTCCAGATAGGGCCTGACCAGCTTAGAATAGAGCTGAATCATGGGATCATAGAGTTGGAAGGAGCCTACAAGGCCATCGAGTCCAACCCCCTGCTCAATGCAGGAGACTAGAGGAGGGGTCTCCCATCCAAGTAACAACCAGGCCTGACCCTGCTTAGCTTTCCACACCCAGACAAGCTGAGCCAGCGTGAGCCACAGGCCTGTTGAATGATCACTTCCCATGAGCAGGACACTCTGTTTCTGTTAATGCAGCCTAAGATCGCATTAGGTTTTTTAGCAGCTGCATCACACTGCTTGTGTGATATTCATATTCAGCTTGTGATGCACTAAGATATCTAGGTCCTTTTCACATGTACCTCTGCCAAGCCTTGTTTTCCCCATCCTATATTGGTGTCTTTTATTTTTTAATATTTAGTATCTAAATGCAAGGGTTTACATTTATTTCTACTGAATTTCATCTTGTTAGTTTTGGTCCAGTGTTCCATCCTGTCAAGATCCTTTTGAATCATAAGCCTGTCTTCTATTGTGTTGGCTTTCTCTCCTAGCTTTGTGTCATCCAAGCCTTACACAGCTTGCAACTGCAATGCTTGGTGGAATGCCTCTCCCGACCTGAGTCTACCTAGATACTATGGTCAACGTCTGAGGTCTTCCTCCAAGTGCCACTTCCAAGGGAGGCTTGGAGGGTGGCGACAAGGGAGAGGGCCTTCTCAGTGGTGGCCCCCTGATTATGGAATGATCTCCCCACCGAGGCCCACCTGGTGCCAGTGCTGTCATCTTTTTGGTACCAGGTTAAGACCACCCTCTACTTTCAATCATTTAATGGTATTTAATGGCATATGATGGGGGCATTTATGCCAGCTGTCTTTTTAACATGTCTAGTATTTTAATTGAAATTGTTTTTATTGTTTTTGATGATGATGATGATGATGATGATATTGTTTTTAGCTGTTTAAGGATGCAATCCTATGCATGTTTAGACAGAAAAAAGTCCTACAACTCCCAGCATTGAATGATGGGAGTTGTAGGACTTGCTTTTCTGTCTAAACATGCATAGGATTGCACCCTGAATTGTTTTAAATTTTGTATCTTGAAATGTTTGTTATCTGTATTTGTGGTTTGCAGTTTTATGAATTGTTGTGAACTGCCCAGAGAGCTTCGGCTATTGGGCGGTATAGAAATGAAATAAATAGTAAGAACAATCTGAAAAATTGATAAACACCCCTTCTGTACCCTCATCCAGGTCATTCATAAAAATCTTACCCAGCAGAGGGCCTGGGTCACGCCCCGTGGCATTCCACCAGTGTCAATAATGAGCACTTGCTGACTATAATCGCTCAACCAGCAGCCAGTAGTAGCATCCAACCTGCATTTTGCCATCTTGTCCACAAAGATTTCATAGATTTCATAGATCATAGAGTTGGAAGGAGCCTACAAGGCTGTCGAGTCCAACCCCCTGCTCAATGCAGGAAACTAGAGGAGGGGTCTCCCATCCAAATAATAACCAGGCCTGGCCCTGCTTAGCTTTCCACGCTCAGACAAGCTGAGCCAGCATAAGCCACCGTCCTTGCTCCACTGGCTACCAGCCCTCCAGCATCTAGAATGGATAGCAATATCCCCACTCCCTTGGCATGCCAGAACCCCCGAGCATGGGAGGTGGGCACAGCATGGCCTGGGACACCTTGGCGCCTGCTATCTATGCGCACGTGTTTCCAGAAGTTGCCCAGATCCTGCCAGAAAGCAAGGGCTTAGGGCCTCCTATGGAAATGCTTCTGCTCCAGCCACAGCGCTGGTTAGGACACGGAGCCATTCATTCCGCGTCTGCTAGCTTCCCCGGATCGAGGGAGCACGGTGGTCCTTACCCACACAGAGGGCACGTCAGGCGGCCGTCAATGGCGCGGCCCCGCAGGCAGCTGGCGCAGAAGTTGTGGTAGCAATCCAAGAGGCACGGGTGCTCGTATTGCTCGTGGCACAGGAAACACACCAGCGGGTGGCAGTTGGCGTTGTCCAGGTCGCAAAGGTTCTCCAAGGGGGAGAAAATCCCACCGGACATCTGGAGGGCAAAGGACAAGAGAGGAGAGTGCTTAGATCAGCGCATGATTAGCCATAGAACAATAAGCCGACCGTCTGAACAACACAGCCAAAGAGTTTTGTGTGAGCGGAAAGCCTGCATATTTATTTATTTATTATATTTATACCCCGCCTTTTTTCCTGCAAGGAACCCCAGGCGGCTTACATAGAATCATAGAATCATAGAAAAGTAGAGTTGGAAGGGGCCTACAAGGCCATCGAGTCCAACCCCCTGCTCAATGCAGGAATCCAGATCAAAGCATCTCTGACAGATGTCTGTCCAGCTGCACCTTGAATGCCTCCAGAGTGGGAGAGCCCACAACCTCCCTAGGTAGTTGATTCCATTGTCTTATTGCTCTGACAGTCAGGAAATTTTTCCTGATGTTTAGGTGGAATCTAGGTTCCTGTAACTTGAGCCCATTATTCCGTGTCCTGCAAACTGGGATGAACGAGAAGAGATCCTGGCCCTCCTCCGTGTGACATCCCTTCAAGTACTGGAAGAGTGCGATCATATCTCCCCTCAGTCTCCTCTTCTGAAGGCTAAACATGCCCAGTTCTTTCAGTCTCTCCTCATAGGGCCTTGTTTCCAGTCCCTTTATCATCCTTGTTGCCCTCCTCTGAACCCTCTCCAGTTTGTCTATGTCCTTCTTAAAGTGAGGTGCCCAGAACTGGACGCAGTACTCAAGATGAGGCCTAACCAGTGCCGAGTAAAGGGGAATTATCACTTCCCGCGATTTGGAAGCTATACTTCTATTAATACAGCCCAAAATCGCATTTGCCTTCTTTGCAGCCATATCGCATTGCTGGCTCATATTCAGTTTGTGATCTACCACAATTCCAAGATCCTTCTCACATAATCCTCCTCCTTCTCTCCATTTTATCCTCACAACAACAACCCTGTGAGGTAGGTTAGGCTGAGAGCCAGTGACTGGCCCAAAGTCACCCAGTGAGTTTCATGGCCAAGCGGGGACTAGAACCCAGATCTCCCGAGTCCCAGTCCAACACTCTCACCACTACAGCCATGCTGGCTCTGCATATTCCTTTGCCAACCAAAAGCTGGCCTGATAAAAGTGTTGTTACAGTATTCTCCAGACCTCTGATAGCTTCAGGCATGTTTCATTTCTGAATTAAAACTGAAGGCACACAGCACTCATACACCCCAGAAGTTCTACTTTGAGGGTGTGTAAGAGTAAGAATGCCACATTCACATTGGAGCCCATCAGGACCGCCCTTCTGATTGGAAGGAAGCAATCCCAGAGCAGTGACTCATGCATAGATGCATCAGGCAGCCTCCTGAGCTAATTTGGGGAGATTCATGACTCTGTGTATTTCTTTCTCAACGCACACTATCCACTGCCTTGTTGTAGCACACAGGAGGCACCAAATGATTACCTTTGCCTGTTGGAATCTCTTGTTCTCCAGGACCAACACAACAACGGCTATTTATAGCAAGCTACAAAGTACAGACACATTTATGGTGTGTGTGTGTGTTAGTTACAGTTTGGATTGACTGCAGGTGGGTGACCTTGTATTGGCAGAAATGCAGCAGTTTAATCCTGGAGCAATTTATAAAGATTTCCTGTCCAGCCCTCTAAGGTTGCAATCCCATAACCTTCTTACCTGGGAGTAAGCCCCATTAAACTCAGTGGGACTTACCTCTGGGCCAACACATATAGGATTGTGTTATAAATGTGATTTAAAATAGTCATTCAACATTCCCACCGCACACCAAACAGGATCCAGACTCCTTTTGGTTTTCCCGTTTTTGATTGCTGAAAACTTGAAAGACGGGACAATCAGAAAACCTCTTTCAGTTTCTGAAGAAAATATTGATATACAGGCCTGTGGCTTATGCTGGCTCAGCTTGTCTGAGCGTGGAAAGCTAAGCAGGGCCAGGCCTGGTTATCACTTGGAAGGGAGACCCTTCCTCTAGTTTCTTGCATTGAGCAGGGGGTTGGACTCGATGGCCTTGTAGGCTCCTTCCAACTCTACGTGAAGATCTATGAAATCTATAACCTTTTTGATGGCTCTACAGCAGCCTCTGCTGGCAGATCCCAGAAACACAGATTGGTTGGAGATGCGTCATTCCTCCCATGGCCATTCACATGACTGGGTTCAGACAACACAATAACCCACACTCAAGGGTTGAATATAGGTTGAGTGTGGGTTGTTGTCGAACCGTGGGTTGCTGTCGAACCGTGGATTATTATATTGTCTGAACATCATCATCATCAGGCGATCACTCGTGACCGAGTAAGATTGTCTTCCGGGATAAAAGGAGGAAATTCTAAAGAAGATTGTGTAGACTCTAGCGATGGGTCCGTAAGTGACTGTGGAGGCCAATTCTAGATCCACACAGCTTCCCACAGTGAGGACACAGGTTTACCAGATAGAAGATGGTCCTGTAAAGGATTCATTTGACGTGCTTTTCGCTTAGCACGTTTCTCCCTTTCACCTTGCACTCGGGCTTCTTCAAAGTCCATGGAACCTTTGTGAAAGGCCAACCTCCATTTAGATCGTTCATGGGCCAGAGCTTCCCAGTTTTCGATGTTTATATTGCATTTTTTTAGATTAGCCTTATGAACATCTTTAAACCTCTTATATTGACCACCGATATTCCGCTTTCCATCCTTGAGTTGGGAGTAAAGTAACTGCTTTGGGAGACGGCAGTCAGGCATTCGAACAACATGACCGGTCCACTGAAGTTGGCGTTGAAGGATCATTTTTTCAATGCTAGTAGTCTTTGCTTCTTCCAGTACACTGACATTTGTTCGCCTATCTTCCCAAGTAATTTGCAGGATTTTCCGGAGGCAACGTTGATGAAACCTTTCAAGGAGGTGGAAGTGACGTTTATAGATAGTCCATGTTTCGCAGGCATACAATAAAGTTGGTAATACAATGGCTTCATAAACCAGTGTTTTGGTCTTCTTACAAATATCCCGATCCTCGAACACTCTATGTTTCATTCGAGAAAATGCGGCACTTGCGGAGCTCAGACGATGCTGGATTTCACTGTCGATGTTAGCTGTAACAGAAAGATAGCTGCCAAGATAGAGAAAATGATCGACATTTTCCAGTATTGTCCCGCCAAGCTGGATAGATGGCATCACCAAAGGATTGGCTTGCACTTGCTGATGAAGCACTTTGGTTTTTTTGATGTTAAGTGAGAGACCAAGTTTTTCGTATGCTTCTGCAAAAGCATTTAGGATAGTTTGGAGATCATCCTCTGAATGTGCGGAGACCACATTATCATCAGCATACTGAAGTTCCACAACGGAGGTTGTAATTACCTTACTTTTTGCTTTCAGCCTGCTGAGATTAAAAAGCTTTCCATCTGTTCGATATATAATTCCCACACCGGTGGGAAGTTTCCCCTTGACAAGATGTAAAACCATGGCGATGAAAATGGCAAATAATGTTGGGGCGATAACACATCCCTGTTTAACACCTGATCCCACTTTAAATGGAGCACCATGAGAGCCGTTGTTGTCCAAAACCGTTGCCGTCATGTTGTCATGGAGAAGTCGCAAGATATTCACAAATTTATTGGGGCATCCAATTTTCATAAGGATAGTCCAGAGAGCTGTACGGTCTACAGTATCAAAGGCCTTAGCCAAATCGATAGATGCCATATAAAGGGGTTGATTTTGCTCCCGGCATTTTTCTTGGAGCTGACGTGCAGTAAAAATCATGTCTACTGTCCCTCTAGAGGGGCGGAAACCATATTGAGTTTCAGGGAGGATCTCTTCTGAAATAGATAGAAGACGGTTTGCGAGAATCCTAGCAAATATTTTACCTGCGGTTGCTAAGAGAGAAATGCCCCGATAGTTCGCTAACAAGCCATAGCTTGTTAACCATGAACAACCCATGAAGAGAACCCATGGTTTGTTGTCTCGGCTGGGTTTAGGCAACACGCTAACCCATGTTTCAACAAGAACCCGTGTTTAAACAACAATCCCCACTCAACCCATACTAACCCCTTGAGTGCGGGTTATCATGTTGTCTGAACCCAGTCAATGTTTCTCTTTCATGGGTGTAGAGAACATAGTGCTCAAACAACGTGTAAACATTGCATGTCTGATCACAGGCACATGTGTTTGGAGCATGTTTGCTAGGGGGCTTCCAGACATTTACACACAGCAGAATAGACACTGGTGTGCAGTTTTCACACATTACAGTAAATGGGTAGTCATTTTTCCACTTCACCCATGTATATTCATGTAGCAGGGAAAGACAACCTGCCCCCAGACACAATTCTGATAGCATGCCAGGTATTACTTATGACGCTTTAATCAATACAGATTTTATGTAAAATGTAATAGTTTATATGATAAACAAGATTGTAAGTTTACAAATGCAAATGTATAAATATTTTTTTTCAAATGTACTATTGTATTATTAATTTTGTAGCATGATTATATTCAATTTTTTTAAAAAATCTATATTTCCTAACAAGATTCTTCCTTATCTTGGGGTTAATGTGGATTTATGATAAGAGATATTAAAGGGAATAAGACAGAAACTGCTGTTTTCAAGGGCAAACACTTATTTTCTTGATTCATTGTGAAGCAGCTGCTCTTCGGAAGGTTTTTGTGGCTGGTGATTTATCAGATTCCGGATGCATGCTATTAAACAAATTGAAAATACCCTTTATGATGAATTTTACCGTTGCTGTGTATCGTTTGCTTTTATATAATCTGCTTTCTTAGAAGCAGCTCCTTTCCTATTAGGTCAGTGTGTGAGAGGGCCGTTAGCGCAAAATGAGAAACACACTGATCCAAAAACAAGAGCGGGTGGGTGGTTCTCAGACTTTCTACTCCCGGGGCCCACTTGAGGGAGCTGAAAATGGCTAAGGCCCACCAGTCACAAAACAGTGTTGCAGTGTCAGAGCCAGTCACAAAATGGGGACAGGTGGAGTGGAGCCAGAGTTTGGCACAATCAGCTGGCAATTGCTGGTAACATTTTATACTGATCTCTAATCCCTCTTTGAAAATGACTAAGCTCTTTGCTGCGGCTATTTCCTTGCAGCAGGGAGTTCATCGTTCCTCAAGTTAAGTACAGACATTGGCTCTGGAGGTATCATGACTCGGCCTCTGAATTTCGGGAAGGATTTGCTGATCCAGAGACTCTCAGGGTGCAGTTCCCCTGGAAACTCAAAATGCACCCATTCTCAGAGCCCATCAAGTCGACTCACCTACAAAATTTGTATGTTTTGGAGAATCTCAAATTTAGCCATTCAGCAGAGCGATCCAAAAAACTGGAAGAAGATGACTTTCTATTACCTAAAACTTTGCTTATGGTGGCTATACCACTAGGTAAGACTGCCCAATTTGGCTTCTATTGACTCTTCCAACCATGTTGAAGTTTCCTGATATCAGGGTGGCCACATAGATCTTTCCTTCTTCTCCTTGCCTTATAAGAGACCTGTGTGTTCCACTTAGTGCTGGAGGCAGATCCAAGTAACTGCTGGTGTTTGTATTTCCAAAGGGTGGGCCATTGCTACTGCTTTGCCCAAGCAGCTCTCAGTGCAACCTGAAATTTATCTATCACCCAGCATGGTCTAATTGGATCCAGTCTGCATAATGCCTTTTAAAATAATGCCAAATGCCATCTCCTCCCTCCAATTCCTCCTTTTTGATTTTTAGTTTTGCTTAAGATCTAGCCTGGAGAAGAATTCTGTGCAATTCAAAAGCTTGCTCACTACTTCTTTGCTGATGGTTTAGCTGATCCTAATGAAGCTACAGACCTCCCATTACTTTTGGCATTAATTCACATTAAACAATCGTGAATTTATTATGACCAGCAGAAGATCCCACCTTAGCCACCTCTTTGTACTCAAGACACTGTAGAAGGTGGAAGCATCTTACCTTTTTGACCAGACTTCCTGCTGCCTTCTGCACTTTGTCCCTGTAATGGGTCAGTTTGCTTGTATCTCACTTTTTACTGACTTCAGTCAAAAATGCTATCCTTTTCAGCAGGCTGGTGCATTGTGATAAGTTGATAAATTAGGATCCGTTAGAACCTTGGTAAGATGGAGAAAATGTGAGACCTTGGAGGAGGATTCCTGCTGATACAATGGTAAAGAGTTTTTCTGAAAGGCAGCAAGTAGTTTTCAGACATATATCCACGGAATTAAAAAGAATATGGAATCCATAAGTTCTTCTGCAGCTGCTCAGTGAACCTGGAGAGGAAGTTGAGGAATGATCACGTTCACTGCAAGAGAAGGGAATTAATTGGGATAGTTGCGCATTCTTTTCTATTTCCCATTGGAGAAGGCGCTGTCTCCAATTTCCAAGATCTTGCATGCCATTCCCAGCTAAGTGTTAGAAAAAGGACTGCTCCAGCCCCCTTTGGGAATGGACTCTGAGTTGGAAATGGAAAGGCAGGATGACAAAAGGCGAGCGGGGATGCCTTTGGATTGTCTGCCTTCCTTCTCGAGTGCAGCGACATCTGTTCCGTCTCATTCGCCACTGCTGTCAAGGTTCGTGCAAGGTCAGAACAAGTGCCCGGCCCATGTGATGGGGGGGGGGGGACTCCCTCCATATTTCAGAGGCCACAAGGATTAGCAAGCTGAGCCACAATTTTAAAGGTACACGACAGCTCTGGACTCTACAATCACTGGGAGTTATTTTTTCCATGTGAGTTCAGGCCAACAATGGGTTAGGATTACTTCACCTGTAAGGACATCAGAAGAGCTCTGCTGGATCAGACCAAAGTTCATCTAGTCCAGCATCTGCTTACCCACTGACCATGGGAAGCCCATGAGTGGGGCAGAAGCCCACAACCCCCCCCCCCCTTATTGTTTGTCTGTAGCATATGGCACACAGAGGTAGACTGCTTCTAAACCTGGAGGTTGCATTTGTGCCATCACGGCTGTGGACAGACCATTCTGCTGCAGAGGTGTAAGGGGGTGGCTCACTAGGCCTGGAGCCCCAAATCTCTCATCTGGAGGCTTAAATCTCTGAGAGACCATCTGCCCCACCACCTTGCTGTCCATGGGAACTTGCTGAAATCAAGGTGTGCCCCCCCCCCCCCGGCCCGATGATCTCTGTTCCATCTGATCCCCCTGGATTAGCTGATGTTTTGCCCACATGTGCTTCATCTCCTGCTGCCCCCCCCCCAATCTTTCTGCCTGAGGTTTTCTTCTGAAATCAAATGCCCTCCTCTCCCCTGTCCATATACCCCTTTTTACAAATAGAGGTGTCCTTAGGAGACAGGATCCTTTAAAGACACACAGAGAGACAGACTTTAGAGCAGATGTAAATTAGCATATACACAACTTCGTGCATTTTTTTTGGCCTTTGGGCCTCAGCCCCGGATCTTTTTGGTACCCAGCACCACCCCTATTCCACTGTGAAATTATCTAAAAAGATCTAGTCCTGAATCCTTGGGGCCAAAGTCCAGACCAGAGCCCCACAGCCTGGGGGGCAGGCAAATAACCACCCAGGGCATGGCAGGCGATGAGGACAGAGGCAAACAGGTGGTGGCACCTGGGTCAGCATTGGTATGTCAAGCAGATGCTGGTTGCCCCAGTATGCTTTCTTCTCATTTAGAAGAAGTAGTTGTTGTTAATTAGGGGGCCAGGCATATGCATGGTTACAGTTGCTCAGTTTCCTATTATATTTACTATTCTTTTCTACAACAAAATGGTGCTTATTCCCAAGTCAATACAGTAATACCTTGGATTGCAAGTAACTTGGTTTGAAAGCATTTTGCAAGACAAGCAAATTTTTAAATATTTAATTTTTTTTTAAACTTGATATACAAGCGACATCTTGCAATACAAGTACTGTGGTATGGCTTAAATTAAAAATCTCTGTACAAATTTTTTTTGGGGGGATTTCGTTTTGATATAAGAGTGTTTTGGATTACAAGCACGTTTCTGGAACGAATTATGCTCTCAATCCAAGGCATGACTGTACGTTGTATCATCGGGGTGGCAGAAGCAAACTTCATGTTATTCCTGAAGTCAGGGCGATGCTATGATGGAACTGGGTTTAAAATGCAAAACTGCATGTGCTCAGTGTTTCTTTTTAAGGAGGCTTGGCAAACTGCTTTGTTCTTTCCCTTTTTTGTTTTGCTCTAACAAATCAGGAATGTAACAGTTGAAAAGCATGGAATCACAGCTGGAGGGAAGGCAAGAAATGTTAGCTGGGTTATCCCAAGATGTAGTGATGGCTGCCAGTTTCGATGGCTTTAAGAGAATTAGATAAATTCTACCTCCAGGATCAGAGGCAGTATGCCTGTGTACAGCTGTTGCTGGGGAACATGGGCAGGAGGGTGCTGTTTGCACTGATGTCCTGTTTGTGAGATCCCGTGGGCTGCTGTGTGAACAGAATGCTGGACTAGGACCTTGGTCTGTTCCAGCATAGCTCTTATGTTCTTCATTTTGAATAGATTGAGCTTTCGTAGGTGTTTTGTTTTTTTTAACAAAAGAAATTCTTATTTTGTTTATTCTCTTGTGAGGCTCAAACTTGTATTTTCAGGCTCCATGCATCCCATTTTTATCTGAACTATTTCCCCATCCGGGTCCTATACACCAGGCACGGAGAACCCCTGATCTGTGGGCTGCTTATGGCCTGCGGGTGTTCCCCATCTGGCCAGCCATGTTCTCCCAGTAGCGCCCAACTCGCTTTCCCCGCTGCCTGGCTGATCAGACATCAGTGGCAGGGCAGGGAACCGATCACCATCTCATGGCTGCTATTAGCAGTGGGAAGCTAATAGCTAATCTGTATTGGGATTGCTGGGAAGGCGGGGCTTCAGCCTCCCAGGAAACCCTCATGCAGATTGCTAATGGAAGTGAGGAAAAAGCAGCATGGGCTTCTTCCAGGCTGGGAGGAGGCACCGTTCTGTAGAAGGGGGTGGGGCCACACCCAACACGATGTCCGGAATGGGGCCACGTCCGCCGATGTCATCTGGCCCCCACCCCAAAACAGTTCTGCACCGCTGCTATACACACTTACCTGCCATTAAGTCCAATTGAACTCAGTGGGGCTTACTTCCGAGTAGGCATGCATTCTTGTGTACATTCCTGCTATCTTTATATCCCCGCCATGTCCATTCAGTTTGCTGGTGCCTTGTGCTGGCCTGGAATCTAGCGCACCTGGGCTACCCAGTGGGTGACTGAGCTACACCTGAACATGCCTGGGGTTTCCAACGGGGTGCCCGTGGCCACCTCTCTTGGTGACCTCCAGGCTCCATGCCCTTCTTGGTTTTTATTTTTATTTCTGAAGATTTAATTTTTCAAAAAAAGCTTTAGCCGGGAGGCAGTCATGCTGCCAAGTGAAAGGGAGACCTCCAACGCCGCCTGTATTTGGCTACAGGGGGTTGGTCGCGTGTCTTGGGAGCTCAGACCCCACCTCTGCCTTCCACTTAGGTTCTTGGACAAGTAACTTTTCTTTTAGGCTCACGAATTTGCCTTTTGGGAAATGATCGTTTTGTGACCGGTTGCACCCACCATGTCAGCCATTTTGTGAGAGCACCCAAGACACTATCCCAAACTTTCAAATGTGCCCACTGACCCAGAAAGGTTGGGGAACCCTGAAACAGACCAACGTCTTCACAGACAAAGAATTAAGTGATTTATTTAAAAATTACAGAAACTAATCGTTAACACGGTGGTTACATGAGCAGAATTTGGAAGCTGCTCCGTAACTCCATGGGCTACTCGGTTGGGGTCCCAGGCATTGCAGAGGTAGGAGAAGGCAAACTTTGCTGAGGCACATTTCGGGTGGGTACGGTGGCAATCCTGAGGTGGATCAGCTAAGCCTGCTGCTGCTGGAGCTTGTGTTTCGCGTTGCGACAGAAGGGCACCTGACATGCGTCCCCTTGGCAGTTCCTGACGTGGAAGCGGCACAGAGCAATCAGCTGCCTGCACATTGGGCAGCCCCCGCCGACCCTGCGCTTGCAGACATGGGTGTGCAAGACCATCTTCTTCATCACCTGGCAGTATGACACCGAGCACCCGGCGTTGTTGCACTGGGATGCGTGCACCAAGGCCTGGTTGCAGTTCCGGAGTCTCCTGGCTCGCTCCTGTCTCCAGGCTTGCTGCTGGGGTCCTTGGCTGTTGCCGCTGCCGCCATCTTCCGGGCCCATCTTGCGTCCTAGTGTTGTAGCTGTGAATGTGGGGGTCGTAATCCTTGAAGGCAGAGAGAGAGACACACACACAGGTCAGCTTGCAAAGAGGCGCCCCACGCACGAGGGGCTCGGCCGGGCGTTTCTCTGCAGGCCCCCCCCCGTCCTTCTGGGGAGGGCCCCCCCTTGTCCTCCCCAGCCCCCCGCCCACTACAGCAGCGCGCCCCCGCCCTCCCCGGCCCCACATTCAGTTACCAAGAGCACGACGTCGGGGAACAAGGAGAGACCATGAAGGGGCGCCGCGGGGCGACCAACCCCGAACTTTCCCAGGCGGGCCCAGTCCCGCCCCGCCCCGCCCCGCCGGCTCTGTTTGCCAGGAAAAGGGCCGGGGCAGCTCGCGGGCTCCCTCACATCCAGCCCGGCGGGGGAGGCCGGCCTCCCCCCCCCGGCCGGCCGCCCCCCCTCCCGTTGCAGCGCACGCGGGCTGGGGCGCACCTGGAGCGACGCCGCCTCGGCCTCCGGGAGCTCCCGCCGCGCGTCTTCCCCGGCAGCGCCCACGACGAGTCTGCCTCCGGTCAGCTGACCTCGCCGAAATCCCTCGCGGGGCGGGGCTCTCGCGAGACTCTCGCGCGCCGCGGCTCCCGAGCGCCCCCTGCAGCCCGGCCGCGCCGGGACTGGAGCGCTGAGATGGAGGCGGCGCCGCTGCGGGACCCGCGGATCTGCGTCCCCCCCCCCCCCCCCGGGCCGATTCCTCTGAGCAGCCCCGAGAAGTCTCTATCTATTTATTTATTTTATTATATTTGTACCCAGCCTTTTTCCCCCTGAAAGGAACCCATAGTCTTCCGCCTCCTCCTGCTCCTCCCTTTTATCCTCACAACAACCCTGTGAGGTAGGTCAGGCTGAGAGTCAGTGGCTGGCCCGAAGTCGCCCCGTGAGTGCCCTCCCCGCCTCCCCCTTGCTCGGGGCGGCCTTCTGTTTCGCGGGGAGATTTCGGGCCGTCTTAATAATAATCCTCCTCTCCGGGGCAGTCGGCGGGAAACGGGTACAGGGCTGTCGCGGGGCGAATCCTGCGGCGGGGCGGATCCGGTTTCATGGAGCGAGCGAGCGAGCGAGCGGCGCCCCCCCCTCCCCTCCTTGCGCGGACTCCTCCGCTGGGGCCCCTTCGTCCTGGCCGGATTTGGGAACAGCGTCGAGGAGATGATGGGCCGCCCTTCAGGAAAAAGCTCTTCGGGCGGTGATGGTTTCGCTCCTCTTGCTGCAGGAAAACGGCGGATTCGGAGAACTCGGCGCGCGCCAGCCCGGTCCACACCGCAGGCCCGGAGGAGCAGCAGCTGGTGCAGCATTATTATAATACTACGGTAATTATTAGCGCAAAGGGCTCAAGCCCGCCTGCAGGCCCGCCCCCGAGGACATAGATGTGGTGGGGTTTACTTTAGTGCAGCACCGTGGTGCTGTAGTTTGGCTTGTAGCGAGTTCCCTAAAGCAGTGTTCTCCAACCTTGGGCCCCCAGATGTTTTTGGCCTGAGACAGCCAGTCTCCACAGATGCCAAAGGGGACAAACAACATCTGCATAGAATCACCCCAGGGGGGAAGGCAAGAAGCATCACCAGGTTTGTCAATGCTCTCGCATATCAGCCCCATCTACATAAGACTTGAATACCTCTCCAGGGCAGACACTTCGTCACCCCTAAGAAATGGCCACTCAACACCATAAGATGGGACCATTAAGCAAGTGGCTTCAAAGGGACCGCATCCCCACGGGGGGGGGGGGGGGGGGGAGGGCGTCACCCCACCTGACCCAAAAGGCCACCCCTCAGGGAGGGTGTCAACCCACCTGATCACAGAGAGAGGGGCTACCTAAAACACCAAGGTATAAAACACCCTGCACAAAAGAATGTGTTGTTAGACCTGATCAGCAATCTTGCCCATGCCTGGGGTAAGAGAACGAAAGATCAGCAACCCGCTGGCTGGGGCATGCTGGGAGTTGTAGGCCAAAAACATCTGGGGGGCCCAAGGTTGGAGAACACTGCCCTAAAGTAAATAGAAACGAGGGTGGGAGGGCATATTTCCCGAGGCCCCCTTTCTAATAGGTACAAAAAGCCACCTCTGGGGAAGTTTCTGCTTCGCGTGGTTCTTTCCTTGGCCCTCCGGAGTTCTTCCGGCTCGCTCTGCAAAACAGCAGTTAAGTCCGTTGCGGGCGACCCTGAATCCAGCCGCCCCCTGCGGCGAAGAAGCCCCCCCCCGCTCGCGGCACTGCTGTGTTTGGTAACGGGAAAGACCCGAACCCACAACCCCATCCGAAAGGATGCACAAAGACGTGCGGGGCCCACGTTTCTTTGGTGGCTCCTTCCCGCTGTTGGGGGGCTGCCGCGTGGCTCCTGGGGCGGGGTCCCGGTCCCCGTTGAATCCCTAGCAGCAAACCTGCAGGGAGGACGGTGAAATGCCGCCCCACATTTCCTTTGCTAATGACGTAACTGATGGGGGTAGAAAGAGAGCCATTCTGCTCAGGACAGGAGTCAGGACTGGAGGGGATCCCCCCACTCCACTGTCTGAGAAAAGAAATGTTTATTCCTGAGGGAAACTAACAGAAGGAACCTTAGTTTGGATAGAAATCCTTTGAAGAACCATTTTGGGCCAACCCGTGGTGACCCAGTGGAGCAGTTTTTAAATTTAACTCCCAATCGAGGCGTTTTGGGGAGACAGTTAAAAGCAATTAGTGGCAGAACTGAGAATGTTTCCTCAAAATCGCCACGATGGAGCAGCTCTGACCGGGATGTTAAAGGACAGGCTAGTCCGTGGAATTCACGATGGAAAACACCACTCTGAACCAGTTACGGTAACTTTGACCCTGCCTCAAAGCTGGCCCTGACTAGGGATTAGGGTGGCCTACGTGCTGCCAAGAGAGAGGAAACGCATCACCAAAAGGGGTCAAAAGAGAAACAGGCCTGCATAAAGCGTGCCTGTGCTCATTTATAAGTATGGATGCAAATTTAAGAAGAACTACTATAAATAGAAATAGAGAGCCAGTGTGGCGTAGCGGTTCAAGCGTTGTGCTGAGACTGGGAAAACCCGGGCTCTAGGAGGAGCGGTGGGAAAGGGTTACAAATGGAGAACGGCATCACCTGGACCCCTCATAAAACTCTGTGTTCGAGGCAGGGTGATCGCACTATAAAAGCCCCATCTGGAAGCTCACCTAGTCTAAAGATGGGCCTGCAGACTGAGGGCGCAATCCTGTGCATGTTTAGACAGAAAAAAAGGCCTACCGCTCCCAGCAGGCCCCAGCCAGCCCATAACTCCCAGCATTCCCCAGCCAGCTTTCCTGCTGGGCCTGGTAGGCCTTTTTTGCTGTCTACACGTGCACAGGATTGTGTCCTGCAACTTACGGCAGGTATCAGGCCCCACTTAAGATTCTGGGATAAAGAAGCAATGGCTGACCCCCTTTTTGGAAACATAAAGCTCAGCTGTTGCCCACATCTGCCTGTAGCCTTCAGCGAAACACACAGGTTCCTGGTTGGGCAGAGAGCAGAAGTAAAGAAAAACATGACAAGTCTTTATGTTAACAAAGCCAGAGATTAATTTTGGCTGGTGCACTAGGTTCAAAAGCCGACCGAAGTCAAACTGGTAGTATTACCCAGTGTTTGTGGAGGGAATAGGGACCCTCAGAATGAAAAGTCCCTCTACAGGTGGTAGAAAATCATCGTCCTCTGGTTGTAGATTCCATCTTCAGTGGCTAAATCCACCTTCCCCTTCATATGTTTTGGACTGCAATTCCCACCATGCTGGCTGGAGCAGATGGGAGTTGTATCCAGAACATCTAGAAGGCAACCGTGCTGAGCAGGCCAGGCTAAGTCATTTCCCTCTGGTTGTAGATGCCGCCTTATTTTTTCAAGGCACATAAAAAGCAAAGATGGCGGTGTCGGTCCATCAGAAACGGTTTAAATTGTTCATGGAACAAACTGGTAGTCATCTGGCTTGGCAGAGCGGCTGTGCAGCCTTTTAAAGAAGACCTTGCCGGAACCCCTGCTGAAATTCTCAGTGTAAGACTTGCTCGTTATCATTTGCTTTAATTACAGAATGACACCTCAGTCCACCACAGGGTTTTCTCCAGAAGAAATGCTGATGGGAAGAAAACGGAGGTCAAGTTTAGACAATGCCGGTGCAGCCGTTACCTGAAAAGACGCATTCATCAAAAGAAACAAAAACATGACAAAGGTTGTGTATGTTTTTTAAACTGCAGGACTTTTCTTATTATTGAAGGTGTCACACTGTATGCAGGAATCGTGGACCGGGCACAAGTGGGATACTTGTTACCACGCCATCCCTCACCGTTGGCTATGTTGGCCAGGGCTGCTCGGGGTGGCAACCCAAAAACGTCTGGAGGGCCACAAATTGCCCCCCCCCCCTGCTTTAGGTGATGGAAGGATTGTGTCCAGACATGTGAATTGGCTGAGGGGTCGCGTGTCCTTGCCTCCCAAGTACTCCGAGAGACACACCCAGAAAGCTGCCTATAGATGCCAATCAACGGGATCCTCCTCCAGTTTGGGGACGTGCCGCTGAGCACCTGTTTGGAAAGAGGGTGGCTGACAATGAGAACGTGGAACCGCCTTCCCCAACCTGGTGCATACCTAGCTCACTGGGGGGATTATGGGAATTGCAGTCCAACGCATCAGGAGGGCACTCGGCTGACGTAAAAGAAACCATTTCTCCCACTGTTCCTCACGCCATGAGCTGTCATCTACCAGGGGTTCTGGCCAATACCAGCCCATTGGAGCAACTGGCAATGGCAGAAAAGCCACCAGGGCTCCATACGCATCCACCCATGGATGATGTGGTATAAACCATTAGGTTTACTATTGGTGGTGGGGGGGTGGGGTGGGAAATGCTGTGTGCAGAAGCAACCACTAGAGAAGTTTGTGCTGTGCATGTGCCTAGTTTGAACCTCCTCTCGGTTCCTGTAAAATCATTCTTGGACTCTACAGGAAAAGATGCTGGAGACCCTCTACTCCAACCCCCTGTTCAACGCAGGCTCTCCAGTGCAGGTGTAGCTGTAGCATCCCTGACAGGTGGCCATCCAGCCCCTGCTTGAATACCTCCAGGCATCATAAGCACTGCCACACAGTTTTTCCTAAGGCTTAGTGGAAATCTGCTTCCTTGCAGTTTCCACCCATTGTTTCTAGTCCTGACCTCCGAAGTGACAGAGAACAACTCTGCCCCTTCTTTTGCATGACAGCCTTTCAGATATCTGAGGACTGCTTTCATGTCTCCCCTTAATCTTCTCTTTTCCAAGCTAAGCATACCAGGTGCTTTCAACTGTTCTTCATGGGAAACTGTGGAAAGGACCAAAGCTGGTCCTTTTGTGCGGGTTCGGGCACCAAGGGGTTAACCAGAGCTGGGTTAGCCCTCGCGGCACTTAGGCAGAAACCGCAACCCATTTTAACGTTGGGACAGTGAAAGAAGCAGTTTTATGAATGGAGGCTACTACACTGTTTATAGGTAAACAGTTTAATTGAGCGTAGCAAAACATACACAGGAACAGGATGCATGCACGCGCCTTCAATTTACAGCAGCTTAGAGCGAGCAATTGCAGCAGTACATACAAGGATTACCTGGAATGACCCCGATTCCTCGAAGGCCGCGAATGCCAGCGGCCAGGCGATTTCAGCTAGTTTCACCGGGAGCTCCCCGGGGCTGGATCCTGAGGTCGGACCGAAGCCCTGGACCTCCGCGCAGCTTGCTTCCCAGGACCAACAACTTTTCCCGCCACGGGCCCCTTTCTTTATACCCTCTTCTTGGCTCCCCACTCCCTCCTGCGTCCCTTCCCTTTGTGATTGGGTGAAGCGAGTCAGGAATAACCTGTTTCCCTGGGTGCTTAGGGGGATGCTTCACAGCTCATTTGGCTGCCAGGGGAGGGGAAGCTGCGGCGGGGGGGTGGGTGGGGGTGGGTGGGTATGCAGATGTGTCCCATTGTGAGCCTCATTGAAGGGCAGGAAAACAAGTGCCCGTAAACAAGGGTTAAAGGTGGATACCTGAGCTGCTGCTGCAAGTGGGGTGTGCGTGTACCTGCCCTGGCTTTCTCTTCACATCCCCACTTTTGGGGAAGATGGGATTGGGGTTCCTGGACACCCCAATCCCCATCTACCTTCTCCTTGAGAGAAAGCCCGGGATAGTCCACATCTGCAAGGATGTTTGCAGCACTGCCCTTGATATGCTCGACCGAGAAATCAAAGTCCTGCAAAGCCAGGCTCCACCTTAAGAGATTTTGGTTGGAGCCCTTCACCCGGTCGAGCCAGCGGGGGGGGGGGGGGGATGATCGTCCCCATAGGTAGGGTCGGAGCTTGGTGATCGCCCATACTCAACTGTGGCCAAACTGCGCTCCTGGGGCAGGAGCTTTTTGCTAAAGTAGGTGCTCGGTGCTCCTGCAACAGGACAGCCCCCATCCCTGCCTCGGAGGCATCTGTTTACAGGACAAAGGGGGCATCGAAATCAGGGCTTGGAGGATGTGCGCTGCAATGAGGCAGGCTTTCAACCCATCCAAAGCAGCCTGGCAGGCATCGGGACCTTGAGCTCCCCCCCCCCCATGGCCCGATCCCTCCAGGATTATCCCTGCCTGCCTTTGGGAGGGGGCTCCACAGCAAGGACCCCCAGTGCTCAACAAGGAATCACGGGGGGGGGAGGTCGCAAGGTCAGTCTTCTGGCCCACTGGAGCCAAGGCCTACATACCTCTTAGACTCTCCCCTCTGCAGCCCTTCTGAGCCAAGCCACACCTCTGTGTGGGATGCACCTACTGGAAGAGGGCCATGCTGCTTTCCACAGCCAGGGCTTGTGCCATCAACACACATAGATGTTTATTTCTTTATTTTATTTAATATATTTATTCACCACCCATCAGCCAAAAGGCTCCCTGGGCGGTTTTACCAAACAAAGCAACACAAAAATAACAACAAAAAGAGCGTAAAAACACAAAGATATTAAAATATAACACAAGCCGGCGGGAACCTCCATGTCCTCCTCCTCTCCCGGACAGCAGTGCTGCTAAGTTCCTCTTCCTGTGTGCCCTGTAAAAGTAGGCACATGTTTATTTCTTTATTTTATTTAATGCTAGCTTTTTTTACCCGGCATTGCATGGGTCGTCATTTTCCTACAGGCACTATTTGTTCGAAATTCCTTAAGGTAGCTGTCCGCTGTTTGGAATCCCTTGGAATCCCAGCTCCCCCGGGACTACCTGCTACCTCCGGGACTGCACAATGAAATCCCAGTTCCCCTTGCCTTGCCAGAATGGATTTCCAGCTCAAACTGGCCTTCTTTTGCCACATATAACTGCACACTAGGCTCCTGCAGCAATTCATATGTGTGTTTTAATTGAAGTTGGAGTGATTTGCATAACCAGTCCCATGTCATCTTGGCCATTAGCTTTCTGGAAAATACACTGTACTTTTCTATCCATTTTTATTTTTAAAATGTGTTGTTATATAGAATACGCAGCACAATGTTTCTTTGTTTTTAAACTTATAACTGTTCATGAGAACAACATTGAGTTTTGAAGTTCATAGCACTGTTTTTGTTTGACTGGCACTGTGTTTTGTTGATCATGTTACTGAATGCCATTCTGTCCGGGAACTGTACGCATTTGAATAGTAATGGCATGTTTTTGTTAATGCGCGGATTGAATACATCTTCTCCAGTCAATATGGTCGCCTTGATGACTGCTCGGCATTTGATGTATGCCTGCAGAGGCTCTTGTGGTTACCTAGTTTTGTTGGTTTGAGGTTCCTGAGCAGCATTGGTGGCTGACATGATTCCAATGGTGCCAACAGTTATGGGCCTTAATTTTAATATCATAAAATCATCATAATATCATCATTTTAATATTTGCCAGTCACTGCAAAATGAATAAGTACAACTACGAGAAGATTGACAGTTTACTGAACGTTGTGGGCACATTGAAGAATGAGGTCAAAATGCCAAAACGGGATAAGCCGCAGTGCATGGCCAAGTGTCTCCTCAACGAGCAAAAGGATGAGCTGGATGAGGTCACTCAGGAACTGGTGGAGACAGAATAATATTTGCCAGTCACTGCAAAATGAATAAGTACAACTACGAGAAGATTGACAGTTTACTGAACGTTGTGGGCACATTGAAGAATGAGGTCAAAATGCCAAAATGGGATAAGCCGCAGTGCATGGCCAAGTGTCTCCTCAACAAGCAGAAGGATGAGCTGGATGAGGTCACTCAGGAACTGGTGGAGACAGAACACGAGAACACCATTCTCCGGCGCAACATCAAACACATGAAAGAGGAGAAAGATCTTAGCATACTCCAAAAGCGGTACTTGTTGCACGAAAAAGAAAGTTTGATGCCCAAGCTAGTGGAGGCAGCGCTGGATGGAGCGGCGGCAGACAAACATCCAGGCCTTGAAAGACACCATCGGCAAGCTAAAATCTGAGAAGCACATGATGGTTTCAGACATCAACACGCTTACTAGGCAGAAAGAGCTGCTGTTGCAGAAGATACCATTTGAAGATACCAACCGGATGCTCCGAGACCTGCTTCGAGAGCAGCACAGTCGGGAGAATAGCATGATCCCGGTGGAAGAAAGCCTGACTCAGGCGCAACAGGGAAGTAGCCAAGCTTAAGGCATCTCTGAAGAACTACGAAGCTCTAATAGAAACTTACATGAATCAGGTATTGAAAACCCGAGTGGAAGCTGACTGAGGTGACCATGAAACTGGAGCTTTGTGACAAAGAGAACAAGGTGCTGAAAGAAGAAATGAGCAAGGAGTTTGAAAATGCTCATAAGCAGTTCCAGAGCCAAGTCGCCAAGTTAGAAAAGCTTCCCGAGATCCTGAAGCTCACCGAATCGAAACTGGCTGAGTGTCAGGATCAGCTCAAGAGTTACAAGAAGAAGAATATGGACCTGTCGGCTGTGTGGATTTGTTGCTGTGAGAGGCTGGTTGCTTCGGATTGGAACTCGCGATAGGTCTCTTTTTTCATCTGGTAAGTAATCAATCAGGCTCGCCATTTTTTCCCATAGGAAAAGTTGGTACCTGGCCATGGTGGCCTGATAGCCTGCGACACGAATACCTAGAGGTGTACATCTGCCAACCAAAGTTGTCCAGACGTTTGCCCTCTGGGTCGGCTGGAGTGGAGTGCTGTTTTCCCGATTTCGATTGTGCCGACTCCACTATGATCGAGTTCGGGAGAGGGTGCGAGAACAGGAATTTTGCGGTGTCTTGCCGCACTTTGTACAATGCATCAAGCCGTTTAGCGGCAGGTGGTGCAGTAGCTGGTGTTCCCCAAGAGCTTTGTACGGTTTCGAGCATAGTTGGAGTTATAGGGATGAGCGTCGGTCCCGATGTCGATTTAGAGACCACATCAAAGAGAGGGTCCACTGTTTTCTTCTCTTCCGTTGCGGTCTCTAACCCCAGCGCTTGGGTCATTCGCAGGACCTGGTCCTGGAATGTACCCATGTCCTCAGATGGAGAAACAGCCGTTTGTGACGAAACATTCTGATCAGGAGAAGTAGATGAGGGTGTCACAGATATAACGGAATCTGAATCGGTGACGGAAGCGGCAGAAGAAGAAGACTTACAGGATCGTGCGATGTCTGTCACCGATACCGCAGTCAGATTCTCACGACCGTCACTCTGGGCTGCCACTAACAAAGAAGAGGCGGCATGCTTGAGCTGATCCAAAGGAGGCGTCCGCCTCGAGCTCCGGTATGGAGATTGATTTGGTCTAGTAGTAGAAGTACGCTTGGAACTACGAAGAGTTGGGGACCGGTCCCATGGGCGGTACCGGTGGTCTGTACAATATCGATAATCGGAATCAGGCGATCTACGACGACGGGAATATCGATGGCCGTAATAAGAACTCCTGGATTCCATCGAGCAGACTGACCTTTCCCGGTAGGATGGAGACCGGGAACAGTTGCGGCGAGTATCGGTTGATCTGGAGGACCTTCGATCGCGATCAGCTCTAACAGGAGACCCTAATTTGATATCTGTACTTCTTCGATCTCGAGCGACACAGATCGAGTTTGTGAGACTTGAATTCGTCCGCTTCGAACTGGGGATGGATGAGTTAGAGGAGGAGTCGGCAGACTCTGTTCCATCAGGCCTTGGATCAGTTGGCGAGTCTATTATCTCTCCTTCTGAGACAGATGGGAGAGGGTTCTTTGATCCCAAAGAACTCTTTGACGGAGGAGACAAGGATCTAGTTGCTGGTTCCCAAGGGAGCCAATGAAGCAGGATGAGATTTATGCCCATCCGGGCTTTTTTGAGACTCGGCGTCCGCCATCTCTCCAGTTAGCAACTGCTCTCGAAGCCCGAGAGCAAAGCTGCAAGTTTCCTTGCTAATCTCCTTGCTTTTTCTTTTTTCTCCTTGCTCAGTTTTTTAGCGTCCTCTTTCTCCCTTTGTGCTTTCTTGGCCTTACTTTTTGAAAGCATCGTTTCCATGTATTTATCCGCTGCAGCTGCAGAGGAAACGGTATGGGAGCGTGGCGTACTAGGCCTCACTAATGGAGTGGGCGGTTCCGCTGGAGCTTGGAGGGCCTTACTCTATAACAGGGCTTTAAGCTTGTCCGCCCTGTGCCTCCTCGCCTGTTTCGTGAAAGCCTGGCAGTGGTGGCAGGTTTCAACATTATGGGCTTCGCCCAGGCAGGTGAGGCATAAGGAATGTCCGTCTGCCGGAGGTAGCTTCGTGCTACACCGGACACATTTTCTGAAGGCCGCTTTGGGCGGCATAATGCCGAAAAGTCACGAAATAAAGAGAATGGATCCAATGACGAATTGGGGGGAAACGAAGGTAGTAGAAATAAACTTAGATATAATGATTGCTACAAGCAAGAGAACTTCCAAAACGCTGCCACACGCGATGGCGGTCGAAGAGGAACTGAGGGAGAGGATGGGAACCCCCTAGAGGACATGCGTGGGGGGAGGGGTTCCCGCCCAATTTGCCTCAGCTATAGAATCTTCCCGAAACGGTCTCCGCGAAGGCGCAGAGCCCATATATGTGATGCACAGAGACCACGAAGAAGAACATGGGGATTCCAAGTTGATACCAGTGCACTGGATTGACTGGCCCTGTGCCTTGTTAATTGTAATCCCAAATGCCAGCCTGACTGGGAACTGTAGGCGTTTGAAACTGAACGGCATGTCTGTCAGAATGAGTGGAATGCGTGGGATGAATACATCTTCTCTTTTTCCCTTCCCAGTCAATACTGTTGCTTCGATAACATTTGGCACCAATTTTTTAACGCACAGCCTTGTGCCATTACACAGCCTAGGTGGGTCGATATTGCGAAGCAGAATGATGGGTGACCCAACTTTAAGTTGTAGGTGATGTGCTGGCATCCCTGGGGGGATCTAGTGAGTTGAGGAATTCTGTTGGATAGTTCACAGCTTCATCGGCATCCACCACTGTATCGATTGACTTGTACTCAGTAACTGTGCCTGGAAGCATATCCTGAATCTGATTATTAATTTCATTGACTGAATTATTTTTGGGGGCAAGGATGGCTCATTCACACAGCCACATACGATTTTTGTAATTTTCTGTTATGTTTGGATATATTTTATGTATTTGTTCTGTTACCGATGGCACTGTCTCGCAAAAATCTTGTTGAAAAATGATTTCGCCTAATGTTGTCTGAGTGGGGAAAGTACCTTCACCAATTTGTAGAAGGTTGTTTGCAAAAGCTTGGGCACTTGAATCCCCTAGAAACTGTATTCTGATGTTTGTTTTTAAAGTGTTTTTTTTAACGTGCCGCCATAGAGCTGATGCTTTGAGGCAAGCATTTAGTTCATCAGCTGGCGTGGACCTTGGTATGACTGGAAGTGTTTGTCCGGAAATCACCGGCTAAAACCACCAGAGCTCCTCCCATCAGTTCATTACTCTGTCTTTTAATGTTCGATCAAGTGCTTCCAGCGATTTTTTGTGAGCCATTGAGCATTCATCCCAGACTATGACTGTGCAAATTTTTAATACTCGTGCTTGACCAGATGTTTTTGCTAATATTGCATGTTGGGCTTTGTTCATTGGCAATGTAAATTAGAGGTAATTTTAGTGCTGAGTGCGCTGTTCGCCCTCCATCCAGAAGAGTGGACTGCAATGCCAGATGAAGCGATTGCAAGTGCCAAATCATTCTGCATTCGGATTTCAGCAAGGAGTAAATTTAACAGAAATGTCTTTCCTGTTCCTCCTGGAGCATCGAGAAAAATTATTCCACCTTGTCTGTTTCTGATGTGGTCCATGATGTTGTCATATGTTTTACGTTGGTCGTCATTTAACAGGTTTTTTTTTAATTCAACATACCTTCGTAGCTCATTAACATTGTAGTTTTTCTCTCTCATAAAGTCTGTGTTAAGTATATCACGCTCATTCCGTTCTGGAGATTGTATGCCTAACTGAAGTAATGTCTTGTTATTGATGGCTAAACATTTATCTTCCAACAATATCAGCACCTCATTGGAAACCTCTTGGGAAAAATTCAGTTGAAGAGTTGGGTTTTCTCTTTGAGCCTTTGCAAGTATATCTTCACTCATATTTTTTCGATATTTCTCCCGAGAGACTATTTGGGTTGGATGGGTTGCAGGTTGTTAGTATGATGGCGAAAAGGCTTCTTATTTGCTCTGGAAAAGATTGTAATGCTGCTTCTGATAATGTAGTATCCCAGTGTTGATAATCCTCTAGTAAACCATGCTTCTGGCAAGCTTCCCTATAAGTCTGACATAATTCTCCGTTTACAGTTTTTAGTGCTGTGAAAGAAGTTGGTCATGGTACTGTATGAAGTAGCATTCTTTTTTTTCTTTTTTAAATTTTTTTAATTGATAATTGAGAACAAACAAATACATACATAACCATCAACAAACAAAACTAAAATGGACTTCAACTCTGCCATAGCACTATAAGCAGCTATTTATTAATACATATAAAATAATACTATTTCAGCCGTTCAGTCTACTTATGGCAAAAAGAAAACACTAGAGGTCGCCCTACATCTAAATCTTAACTGTTTAATTGTATAACCAGCATTTATATCAACCAAGTAGTTTTCACTTATTTATTTTTCCCAGTAGTCCTAAAACAAAAAACAAACAAACAAACAAAATCCCAAGCTGACTAAAGTTTTCCATATTCTTTTCCATATTCTTTTTTCAACTAAAGAAAAACTTCTGATTAACTTCCACCTAAAGCTTCTAATTTAATTTTTTAAAAGGCCCATCAACCCCCCTTTATTTTTAAGTAACATACTACAAATTTTTAAACCCATCCAGACACCTTAATACTTCCAAATCAGCATAAAACATAATTTTTTTAAAACCTCAATAATTCCACAACGAAACCAATATATATATATATTTCAATATCAACAAATGAAACAATATTCCAAGGGAAGATATGTCAGGCCATCTTTTTTCCAACAATCTGCATCACACACATTCTAAATTATTTTTTCATCAATTAGTAATATATTTAGCATAAATATATAAACTAATACATACTTACCGTAACCCTGATTCTCACTTGTCATTATTTGTAATTACAGCTATAGCATATTAAAAATCCCAGGCATAATAAAGAAATGATAATAATAACTATTTAGTACTAATAAGTAACCCCAAAGTTCCCCTTTTTTCTAGAGCTAGCACATCTATACAACATCCTTAATACTTCCAAATCAAGCATAATGCATAAAGTTTTAAACTCCCAAATACATTTATAACTCAATATTTGAAATCAGAGTATTTTTCAAAATCAGCCAATAAAGCAATATTCCAGACCCTTTATCTTTCCTGGTAAATCCATTACAATCTATTTCATTTCCCTTTCCCTCTGTCAAAGGGATAACCCTTAAAATTAAATCCAAAAGTAAAGGATAAAGTCAGTTTATTTCGTTGCTCTGTGGATTTCTGCACTCCCAATTTGAACAGCTGGGGGAGACGCGTGAACCATCTTCCCAAAGTGCGTCACATAAACCTCCCGAGTTGTTTCTTCACCAATTAAAACTTTAAAGTCTCTGTGCAGATCTGGTAAATTTCCAAAATTGTTATTTACTTCTTTCTTCTTCTGTGATGGATTTATTTATTTATTTATTTATTTATTACATTTATACCCCGCCTTTTTTCCTACAAGGAACTCAAGGCGGCTTACATAATCCTCCTCCTCCTCTCCATTTTATCCTCACAACAACCCTGTGAGGTAGGTTAGGACTTAAGTATCCAGTTTCTCTTGATCATGTTGTAATTCCATTTGAAAGTTAACAATTTTTGATGCCATTCTGATTACCCTGTCTTCAAAATGCTGTAATTTATCTTCCAACTTGTGTTCGAATTGCTGTAATTTATCTCTTAGGTTCATAAACATTTCCAAGGAAACCATTTTTTCTTGTGGATATTTTTCAAAGCACTCTCAGCCAGATTCCTTACTTCAAACCACTGTAGATAAGATTAGTGAACCTCCTTGCAGATATTCCATTAACATATTTTTTTTTTTGCCTCCCAATTATATCTCTTGGTGTACTCACATTTAATTTCAAGTCCAATTATGCTGTAGAGAGATTCCTTGTCGTTACAAATTCAGATGTTTCCATTCAATTTGGAAGCAAGCACGAACTTTCCTAATGGTTGGTAAACCGACCTCCGAAATGCAGCGTCGCTTTCCCTCTATCTCAGATCACAAGCCGCAAATCTATCTGTCAAAAGGCAGACAGAAAGCAATTTATGACCCTTGAGACACTTTGAGGGTAACGCCAATCTTATCTTCTTTCATAAGAAGTAGATTTCCCGGCCAGAGAACATCTCTGACCCAAGAAACATTGCATTCGTGTTTCCCACAGATCTCTGTGGGTCTTTAGAAAGCCATGTTTTGCCCGGAAGTCAGTACTGTATGAAGTAGCATTCTGAGAAAAAAGCATTCTGCGTTGTTAGGGGGAACTGTATAGACTCGACCCAAGGCTTCGCTTGCAACCGCATCCTGTTCTTGAACTTGGACTCCTTGTTTTCTTTTGCAGAAGACTTTTCTTGTCACATTCCAAGTGTAATATCATGGAACCTCTGGATACAGCAGTGTCCTTGCAAATGGTGTCCTTGTTGACACCATTGAAAGAAGGCTGTCAAAGTTGTGTTTGGTGGCTTAGCAGCAACTGCCTGAATATTATCTGTTGTGAAGTACACTCTCTGTCGGTTTTCTAAATGAATACTGAGGTGTACAACGGTCGGGTGTCTTTCGTGAATAGGAAAACTCAAAATCCGCCAAACTGCTTCATTACTACTGATATACCTTCCCAACTGGTACTGAGAAACTTCGTCACGGCTGTTTGCAGTAGTGAGTCCTAAAAACAGCCATGTCGCTTCCCTTTTTAACATACTTGCAAATGTATTTGATGGATTTTACTGAATTACAGTATTCAACATTAATGTGTGCCAGAAACATCTTTGAAAGAAGTGGTGAATATGGAACAACCCACCTGTTGTTCACTTCGATTTCGGTGTTGCCTCTAACCTTTAGTCTTGCTGTGTTTCCACCATCTGCTGGAGCTCGCCTTCTATATCGTGGATATCCATCATCTCCAGTTTGTGTGTCTTTAATTAATTCTTTTGGATATCTCTTGGTGCACTTTCCGTCTTTCATACATGGTGCATTGACATTGAGGTTGCCACATGGTTCATGAATCATATTTTTGGTCACTAATGCGAACAGGTTTGCGATTTGGTAACTCAGCCAAAGTAACTTTGGTAAGTTTGATAATGACATCATCGATTTGGTTTGGATGAATTTTTTCTTTTTGCCAGATTAGAATATGAGCATGTGGAAGTCCTCGTTTCTGCCATTCAATCGAGTACATCCAGCATCTTGTTGCTCCAAAAACATGACTCTTAGTAATGATCTTGATTAATTTTATTTGCTTTTGTCTGAACACTCTGGCTATTAAGTCGTGTCTATCGCTTGGTGTCTGACCATATGACAGTTCTTCTTTTATCTCTGGCCAAGCTGGATTACATGTGAATAATAATTATAAATAAGTCGGGACGTCCATATGCTCGAACATATGTCATGGCATCTTGTGCATATTCATGCATGTGTCTAGGGCCTCCTGTGAATGTAGCAGGTAGAATTACCATTTTCCCAATGTTATTAATGTTGCCATCATTGTTGATAGCATCCCTGAGATGTATGTATTCATCCACCCGAAGTGTTTTTTTATTTAAACAGATGAAGAGAAGACGCTCACTCTCAGTTTTTGCATACATGTCAACAATGTACTGATGGAAAAGTTGCCGACAATTTAAAATGTGGTTAGGTGATCTATCTCTTATCATTATTCTGTAGGCATAGAAGTCCATTGCTGACACTCTTTTATTAGTTGGTGCACTTGAAGCAGGGTTGACTTGCATGATGTTGAAGTGATACCCATCCTGCAAAAGCAGGTGCACAGACCTTATAGCCTAGGAGAGGTGAGGAACGGGGCTTGTGGTGCCTCCGGCATGGAGATTGGGGCTCCAGGCTTGCCTCAAAGTATCTGTCCTGGGCATCTGGGACATCTCTCCCTCTCTCTCTCAGCCTAACCTACCTGACAGGGTTGTTGTGAGGGGAAAATGGGGTGGGGGGGAGGTGAAGCACATGCTCCTCGGAAGAGAGGTGGCATAGAAATGCGATAGAAGTATTGTGGCGAGGTCCTTCCTTTGCTTCCGCCTCGCAACTCTGAAGGAACCTTGGCCATATGAGAGTTTCTCAGGCTTTCCCAGTAATGCCCCGTGAGCCCAGAGCACCTCCTCACCACTTTGTCGACCCTTTCACCTCCTCCACCTCCTCCTCCTTCCTTCTGCCTCCTCAAGTTCTCCCTGGACCTGCTCCACATCTCCCCCGTAGTAGACCCTTCCTTGGCCTGTGCTTCCTTTAAGGGGAGTCTCACGTTGGCTGGTTCCCCCTTCTTCTTAAAGGGCAGGCACCTTCATGTCCTCTCTTTTTTCTTTTTTCTAAATATTTTATTTAGTTTTCAAAACAAATTATAACACAGAAAATATATTTAGCAAAATACAAAATTATCACACAAATATAACATAATCAACATACAATAATAAAGTCTAAATTCCAAAAATATAACATATCCTGACAAGGCATGTTACCCTTCCCCTTTATTAATACATAGTCTAGTAATTGATTCCATATCTCCATAAAATTATTCTTCTTTAGCAATCCTTTTTTGCATTTGATACTACTAGTTAGTTTATCATTTAGGGCTATGTCCCAAACTTCCTTATACCAGTCTGTTATTAGGAAAACATGTTGTACTTTCCAATTTCTCGCTATCATTAGCCTGGCCGCAGTTAACAAGTTTACAATTAACTCCTTCGTATTTTGATCACAAATAAGCTTCTCAGTTATTGATAACAATGCTAATTTTGGACAGACCTCTAAATTAGCACCAATAATTTTCGATATTTCTTAAAGGGCAGGCACCTTCATGTCCTCTTTCATCCCTGCTAAATTCCTGTCGCACAGCAGAAGCATCTGCGGGCTCGGCCCAGCCCAAGCAGGTGCAGAGGCCGTGCTGCCTAGGACAGCGTGAACCTGCAGCGCCTGCTCACCACAGAGTCCCACTTCTTCAGCTCTTTCTCCACTGTCTTTCTTCTGCCTCCTAAAGATGTCCCTGAATCTGCTCTGTGCTCCCCCGGTTGTAGACCCACGCTTCCTTCAAGTGGGGTCTCGCTCTGTCTGACTCCCGCATCCCCCAGAAAGCTGGGAATCTCCATGTCCATGTTTCAAAGTGTTGCATATTGCCCTGAGGAGTCACACATAGGCACTAGAAAGGTAGGATAGATAGAAATCTTCATCTAAATAAATCAGACTTCAGCAATGGCTCCTTCAGTGGCTACATTTATTTATTTATTTGAAACATTTTAATGCCGCTCTTCAGCCAAAAAGGCTCCCAGAGCGGCTTACATATAATTAATTAACAAAACAGTCCCTGCCCGCAGGCTTACAATTTAAAAAGGCACGACACACAAGGAAAAAGGAATGGGGAGGGAAGAAGGGGGGAAATTAATACTTCTTGCAGGGCTGGTGGAATGGCCCTGCGCTCCCTCTCATCTCCCTCCTCTCAGCCTACTGGAATGGCTGCTGTGGTGGCAGTTGAGGAGGGAGCTTTTGTTGAATTAATCCATAGATATGGCTCTTGCAGACAATTCCTCCCTCTCGTTCTGCAAGTCACGCCAGGGGCCCTCACACCGCTGCACCTCCTCAAGGTGAGAACCGCAAGGAGTTCAGCAGTGGCTTCTCCCGATGTCCTTGGGAGCCATCGCTTTCCAGGCCTCTGACGAAGCAGCCCAAGTTGTTGAATGGCTGCCACACGGACCAATGCTTTGTCCATGGCTAGAGGGTGACAGTTGTCCCTGAAGAGCGATGGGACGGCTTCATCACCACTCTTCAGGACCATGAGAGCCCTTTTAATAATAATAATTAATAATTAATTATTATTATTATTATTTATTTCTTACCCGCCTCTCCACTCGGATCGAGGCGGGGAACAACCAAACATAAAATACATAAGTAGTTAAAAGCACAACAAACATTATTAAAATATTCTTAAAATCTTTAAAAGCATCCTAAAAATTCTTTAAAACGCTTAAAATTCCACTGGGTAGGCCTGTCGGAAGAGGTCAGTCTTTATGGCCTTTTTAAAGGCCAAAAGACTGTCTAGTTGACGAGTCTCCTCCGACAGGCCATTCCACAGTCTGGGAGCAGCAGAAGAGAAGGTCCTCTGGGTAGTACTCACCACTCAGCCTAGTCTTGGCCGACTGGAGTAAGTTCCTCCCAGAGGACCTAAGTGTGTGGGCCGGATTGTACGGGAGAAGGCGATCCTGCAGGTAACCAGGACCCAAACCATGTAGGGCTTTAAAGGTAATAACCAACATTTTATACTTTGCCCGGAAACTGATCGGCAGCCAGTATAACGCTTTTAAAGCTGGTGTAATATGGGCACCTCTAGATGTACCGGTGACCAATCTGGCTGCCATATTTTGCACCAATTGAAGTTTCCGAACTAGGTACAAAGGTAGCCCTATGTGCAGCGCATTGCAGAAGTAATGTGCTCGTGGCCCCAGCTGGTATGTAGCAGAAGCTCCCGGGAGGCCTGGTCAGAGGCAGTGCCTCTCCAGTGGCTCCCATGGAGGTGACCGATTCTCTCGTGTCTCCCACAGAGGCAGATGTCTCCCAAGTGGATGCTCCCCCAGTTTGGGCAGCACCTCTCGTAGTCTCTCCCCTCTGCAGCCCTTCTGAGCCAAGCCATGCCTCTGTGTGGGATTACTCACATCAATGCCTGGCAGGTGATCCACATACTGGAAGAGGGCCATGCTGCTTTCCACAGCCAGGGCTTGTGCCTGCACACTTTGGCCACAAAGGCAGTGGGTCAAAGTTCTGCGGGATGAAAAACCACCTCAGAATCGATGCGCTGGGCGAAGGATGTTGTCAGATATCCGGCCTGCACGTTAATTCATCTGCCAAGAGAGGGACAGCCCGAGTAGCACGTGGTGGGTGGTTCTGCTGACCACAAGTGGCTGCGGTGCCAATATCCCCAAGCCAAACTTTCCCCAGGGGACGGCACCTTTGGCCATCAACACACTCCGCTTCACGATGTGTGCGGGAGATGATGCATCATGGGCACCTCTCTCAGGAGGCCTCTCATCATTAAACTGAATGCCTCGGCAGCTTTATCAAACTCCATCTGGAAGGAAACAGAAATGCAACGTTTGGTTGCTCTCCATTTCCCCTGCTGCCCTGCTAGAGGCACAGATTTCCACCAGCCCAGGGATATGAAAGGCCCCTGCAGGAAGGCTGCTCTTGGGCTCAGACCTTCTGGCTCCAACCTCTACAAAAGCGGAGAGCCCAGCAGCCAAGCTGCTGCAAGAGGTGAGGATCCGTCAGGGGGAAAAAATGAGTCCCTCTCCAGAGCAGTAGCTCCTCATTCTTTGGCAAACCACTGGTTGAGCTGACCACAGTGAGGTTGGGCCAAGGGGGCAACCCTTCCTTTGTCATGCAAACTGGCTCCCTCCTTGCCTTTCCCCTCAGTTTTGACTGCTCTGCTCGTTTTCCTGCAAATCTAGGGTTTCCTGCCCTGTGCTATTGTTAGGTTGCTCGAATGGCAGCCAGGAGGATGGAGAAGTTGTCCAGCTCCAAAAAAGCGTGATGGCCTGGCAGAGACCAAGAGCAAACAGAGCAGATGAGAGACAAGGCCCCACTTTGGGGTCCAGTTGAGCTGTTTGACAGCTCTCAGCTCCATGCCTTCCTCAGGCTTGCACATGGTGGATATGAAACGGAGTGCATACGTGCCTTCAGAGTTTGTCTTCAAAGTTGCCTCAGTGGCGGATGTGACGATAACGTGGCCGGTTATTTAATTTTATTTCTCTCACTACCACCTGGCTGTTAGTTCACTTTCTTTACTAACCCAGTGGCTGAGATATGGTAGCTCCAGGGTATTAGTTCACCCTATTTTAAACTAACACTGTTCCAACTCTGTCACAAGTCTTCACTCGCTCCCAGACAAACCCGAGCGGACAATCTGTCTGTGGGAGATAAACCCTGTTAAAATACCATTGCTAGTTATTGTGGTGTTTACGCTGGGTAGATATTGTTTATCTTGCTCTTAGCAGCTGTACCAAGTGATTAGGGGTGAGCTTCAGGATAGTGACAGTTATAAATCAGTCTCTTCAGTAACCCAGCAAATGGTTCTTTATTTTCTTAAGTAAAACATTTCTTCAAACAGGAACAACCTCTTTTCCATAAAGACAATAGTTTATGTTTGTGAAGGATCACCAACAGGATCCTCTGCGCGAGTTCGGCGCTTAACGGGTTAACCGGCAATGAGTTACAGCCCGTACGAGCGCTGGCGACCGCCTGCGAGGCTTTCGCGCACAAGAGGAAACCGCAGCCCTTTAAATGTCCAAATAAGGCTTTTATTTGTTTACACAAAACACAGAGCGGAACTAACAGCTTTCTAGGAATACTACAACATCAACACAACCTTAGTTGACCCCTGCGTTACTCAATGAACAGGCTTAGGCTAGCGGAGTGAATCTAGTCAGTTACCTCAGATCAAAGACTCTATGCCTAGTCAGTTTCAGCCTGGCTCCGGGTCGGCCGATCCGTGGATGAGAATGGCGCACTCGGGCTGCTGTTTGGAGGATGAATCTGGCCCCCACGTACCCTTGGTTCCCAACAACCCCAAACCGGAAGGGAGAGGGGTTTTCTACCCCTGAGTTCCCGCTCTCCCCACCCTCCAGGTCAGGTGGGGGCTTATACCTGCCCCTTCGTTTCAGGTGGGCTTATTCCTGCCCGGGGAGAAGGTGACGTACTAGTACTTTGCAGCTCTTTGAGACTGCCCTGATAGTTTGATGATCCTTGATGGTCCTTCCTTGGTTTTTGTGGATCTCCACCGAGACTCTCCTTTGTTGGGGGATGATGGTCTGTCTGCTACTGCTCCTATGACTTCATCCCCCCTTCCTGGCCCCCTCCCTTGGGCGAAGACCGCGCGTGTGTGTGTGTGCGCAGACTGGTGTTGTGCTTTCTCCACAATGTTGAATTCACTTTATGACTCTGATCTGACTGACTGACTAGAATCCCCCTCACTCACTTCCCTCCAACTCACTTCTCTCTAACTCACTTCTCTCATCTCTCACTAACTCTTAACACCCTAACTAACACTCTTAACTCCTCTCACACACACAGGCACATATATACAGAGCTCCCCCTCCCATCAGAACTTTCCACAGGCAAGCCCCAATAGGTTGTCGGGCGTGACCACTCTGCCTGGCAACGCTAGATGTTAACCCTTTCATCACAGCGGATGGCTACCTATTGGCTCCCTCAGCGGCGGCACCTTGGCAGATGCCTCCAACGCCTTCCACGTCATGCTGATTTTCATATTGCCCACTCCACTGCTGGCCGCCTCTGAACCTGCCTTCTTGCGCTCCCGGAGGGTGTCTTCATGGGAGGCATATTGGGCATAGGCAGTGTCTGCCAGTTCTGGCTCACCTGGATGAGGGGGGGAAGGAGGACAGAGAGATTCATAGCGCTTCCCTACTTTGAAGGAGGCCCAATTTAGCCTCCAAAATCTCTCAGTTCAGGGAAGCTGGTAGAACACTGAGCCAAAAACCAGGAACACCCTCACATTGGAATCCTGCTTCTGCCTCGCAACTCTGAAGGAACCTTGGCCAAATGAGAGTTTCTCAGGCTTTCCCAGTAATGCCCCGTGAGCTCAGAGCACCTCCTCACCATGGTGTTCCCCTTCTTGGACACTTTCTTCTCCCATCATTCCTCTGCTTCCGAAATATGTCCCTGAATCTGCTCTGTGCTCCCCTGGTTGTAGACCGCTTCTCAACCCACGCTTCCTCCAGGTGGGGTCTCGCTCTGGCTGACTCCCGCTTCTTCAAGGAAGCCGGGAACCTCCATGTCCTCCTCCTCTCCCGGACAGCAGTGCAGGGGCTTCGGTTGTTGGCGGTGGCCGGCAAGAAATCCCGGTGTGTGCCTGAACCCCCTCCCTCTAACAGGAACAGCACTCCCACCCAACCCCGACAGGTACTTACCGTTGTTCACATATACCAGTATTTTTATTGTGGTTTTTTTTTTTTTGCAACATCCCGATTGTAGGCCGCACCCCTAGTTTAAAGACTTACATTAGGGGGGGAAAGTGTGGCCTATACTCGGGACAATACGGTATTTATTCACTGCCCATCAGCCACAACCGCTCCCTGGGCGGTTTACCAAACAAAGCAACACAAAAATAACAACAAAAATAGCATAAAAAAACAAACATATAACACAAGCAAGGAACCTCCATGTCGTCCTCCTCTCCCGGACAGCAGTGCTACCAAATTCCTCTACCTGGGTGCCCTGTGCCCTGCAAAAGCAGGTGCACAGACCTCGTAGCCTAGCAGAGAAGGGAGCGAAGGTGAGGAACGGGGCTTGTGGTGCCTCCAGCATGGAGATTGGGCCTCCTGGGGCTCCGGGCTTGCCTCGAAGTCTCTGTCCTGGGCATCTGGGACATCTCTCCCTCTCTCTCTCAGCCTAACCTACCTCACAGGGTTGTTGTGAGGGAAAATGGGGTGGGGGTGGGGTGAAGCATGTGCTCCTTGGAGGAGAGGTGGCATAGAAATGTGATAGAAGTATTGTGGCGAGGTCCTTCCTTTTTTTGTGTCCTGCATCTCCTGTTAAGCAATTTCACTGAGTCACCCCAAGTTCTCAACTCTAATAGGAACCTTTAATAATTTGTTTGTTCTTGCCTCTATCAGTTCTCTCTCTCCTAGCACACAGTTGGAGCATTACTGGCTGAATGGGAAGGCTGGGTCTGGTTGATTGTTATTCCTTTTTTAAAAGAAAGAGAAAGAAGGATTAAATAGGAACAACCCTCTTTTGCTTAAACCAAAGAGAACCTGTCTGTCCTTGGTCTTTGCCTAAAAAAAATACCCAGCTGAAGGGAAGAAGGGTGCTATGAACAAGTCTCCTTGGTGCCTTTTAGAGTTCAATCTCTCCTCTGTCCGTGAGGATGGCTACTGTTATGTATACAGTTAATACCTTGGATTGCAAGTAACTTGGTTTGAGAGCGTTTTGCAAGACAAGCAATTTTTTAAATATTTATTTTAAAAAATTTGACTTGATATACAAGCGACATCTTGCAATACAAGTACTGTAGTATGGCTTAAATTAAAAATCTCTGTACAAATTTTTTTGGGGGAATTTCGTTTTGATATAAGAGTGTTTTGGATTACAAGCATGTTTCCAGAACGAATTATGCTCTCAATCCAAGGCATGACTGTATTGTACTGTTTTTAACACCATATATATATATATGGCGTTAAAAACAGTACAATTATATATATATAATTTTTAATATTATTGAAGATTTAATTATATTTTTAACTTGTATTTTTCTATTTTTGTTTTAAATGTATGAGTTTTAAAGGCTGTGAGCTGCCTTGGGTCCCAGTGTTGGGAGAAAACCGGGATACAAATAAATACAATAATAATAATACTGATATACACATGTTATGGTTCTTTATTTTGAAAGAGAGATCCTAAGGGTGGAAATGCAAGTGTTACCTATTCCAATTGACCAGAGGCAAAAAGAGAGGGAAAGGGTTCTTCCATGGGTTAGGTGTCTGCTGTGATCAGGGGGTCTGTCATGCACTTGGCACGCTGGCCTTGTGGGGCTGGTTCCTTATGAATTACGAATACTGCAGCGCCGCAGCCCTCAAAGTATGCTTTGTTTCTGAAGTACCTTGGTAGGCCCCCTTGAGCCCTGACTTTCCAAGTATGCAAAATAAACCAAAATGGAGCTAGGAAAGTGGGATACCGTGGGAGGCAAGAGCCTAACTAAAAGGAATAGCATGAACTTCCTCTGAGAGGAGAAGAGACTAAACAACCTGCTTCAAGTACGGTAAGTGTGTTTAAAACCTTAACTTAAGGGAGGGTTTTCTTCCCCCTAAAAGCAGGAAGGGGACACAGAGCAGCTGAAGCTTCCTGCCACAGGTACTTTATGTAAAAGGGCGGGGGTGCAACAGGACTTGTGCGTGCATGCCTTGCATGGAGGCCCCTGACTGTCACTAGTGCGAAGGATCGCTTTATGCGCAGAGAGGGTGCTTCTGGAGCATGGTGCTTCATCCTGGCTAGGGCCATGGTCGGTCAGAGTGCGCCAGTGTTGGCTCTGCTGCCGCCGGAGCGGAGTACAGACGGAGCAAGGCATCTGCGCACAGCCAGAGGTCTGACGCCTACTGCAGATCGGCAGAAATTCCACGGGCTGTGGATCCCAAAGGAAGACTTGCCCGTGGGCACATGGGGTTTCCCCGAGTGAAGGTTATTGCCAGTATACTTAAAAGCAGCACGGAGGCTGAGCTTCTTGGTAACGGCCCTCTTAAGGCACAATCCTATGCATGTTTAGACAGAAAAGAAATCCTACAACTCCCAGCCTTCCTCAGCCAGCTATTCTGGGAGTTGTAGGACTTTTTTTTCCGTCTAAAAAATAGGATTGTGCCCTTAACTATCATTTTTGGAAGGCTACGGGGGTGGGGGGATGATTTGGCTAAAACTGCGGGAAGTCAGGGGATGCCGCTTGTGGTTTAAGCTAAGCCCTCTCCCCGCCCCATAACTGAAGCACTCCTAAAATACAAGTCCTCCTTTAACTGCACAAACACACTCCGTTCAAGAATGTCCTTCTTCAGAGCGTCGTCGCTTCTCCTGCTCTCACACTGCTGCTTCGATTGTCTCCAGCAAAACTGACAAGATCGAGACAATGGATCCATGGGGCAATACTTTTCCATGCATATTGTCAAGCATGAACTACAACTTATTTAGCGTCAATGGTTTCATTCCTCACAGTGACAGGGTTACACCCGCTCCCCCACCATGCTTGGGCCCCAACAACAGGACCGAATAACATCAGACAGCCACAACCTGAGCGGGTTGCGAAAGGATACAAATCCGACATCGGAACAGGTTCAGAAACCAGCGGAGGAGCATTCCCACCTCCCAAGACACTGAGCTCAGGTTGTGGCTGCCTTAAAGATCATAGAATCATAGAAAAGTAGAGTTGGAAGGGGCCTACAAGGCCATACAGTCCAACCCCCTGCTCAATGCAGGAATCCAGGTCAAAGCATCCCTGACAGATGGCTGTCCAGCTGCACCTTGAAATTGCCTCCAGAGTGGGAGAGTCCACCACTTCCCTAGGTAGTTGATTCCATTGTCTTATTGCTCTAACAGTCAGGAAATTTTTCCTGATGTTTAGGTGGAATCTGGGTTCCCGTAACTTGAGCCCATTATTCCGTGTCCTGCAAACTGGGATGATCGAGAGGAGATCCTGGCCCTCCTCTGTGTGACATCCCTTCAAGTACTGGAAGAGTGAGATCACAGATGTCTTTACTGCCAATAATGGAACTCTTGTGTATGACCCTGGACTGGCCCAATTTCTCTCTTCATTATTCCTGAGACTATCTGAGCCTGGAGCGGGGCACTTGCTGGCCTAGGAGCAGGACACAGCCCTGCAGGGTAGGCAAATATCCACAGGCCATCTGCAGATGGGCTGGAGGCCTGAGACGGTGTCATTTGGCCCAGGGTCCTGAGTTGGCAACCCGGGCAAGATTCCAAGCAGGATCCCCTGATTTTTTGTTTGTCTCTTGGACGCAGTGGTACAGCAGATCCCCAAATTCAGAGGGCTGGGTGGGGTGGGTGGGAATACACCAGGTCTCCTTTGAAGTAGGAAGGCAGGCATTATGGATCTTCCTGTGACCTTCTCCCACTCTCTTCCAGATGAAACAGGGTTCCTCTAGAAGTCCACTCGGCCCAGTTCAGAGGTGGCCGGCAGAGAGCTGGACAATCTAAGAATCATGAGGCTCTGGAGGGGGTTGGAGAGAGAGATCTGTGCTGAGGCCGCTGCCAAGGAAGGAGCTGCCAGGGAGGCATCCGTGGGTGCAGGAGACTAATCTGTGGGACTCATCTGGGAGGCAGCTGCCGAGGGAGAAACTGGGGAAACGTCCACCGCTGAGGGAGCCACTTGGGAGGCAGCTGCCTCTGTGGGAGACATGAGGGAGCCGGTCACCTCCGTGGGAGCCACTGGAGAGGCAGTAGCCACCGAAGGAGCCATTGCTGAAGTCTGAGTTTACTTAGATGAAGATTTCTAGAAACATCCTACCTTTCTAGCAGGGATGGGGGCTCGGACTCGACTCGTGAGTCGGACCGAGTCCCCCCTCTGACTCGAGTCCCAATATTTTTAATGGGACTCGAGACTCGACTCGGGACTCGAGACCAAGGACTCGTCAACATCCCTGCTTGATGCCACCTGCAGGTGCTGTCAGGACCTAGTTGCAGTAACAATCCAAATTTATTTTTTAAAATCATTTTCCTAAAATGCAACCTCTCAGACATTTTGGGTTTGCCTGTATCTGCCTGCCTGTTTGGGGTTCCCTGCCTCCTCTGCCTGCCTGGTCTCTTCTTGACCAGTTCCACAGTTTGAATTGTCCAAGACAAAGGCCTTTGCCTGCCTGCTTTGGGGTTCCCTGCCTCCTCTGCCTGCCTGGTTATTTTGGGTTTGTCTGCCTGGTCTGTTCTTGCCAAAATCAGTGGCAGAGTTTTGAAATAAAAAGGCACACTTGTGCCTAGAATGTATTTAAGCCACACATCTGAAGTCATAGAATCATAGAAAAGTAGAGTTGGAAGGGGCCTACAAGGCCATCGAGTCCAACCCCCTGCTCAATGCAGGAATCTAGGTCAAAGCATCTCTGACAGATGTCCGTCCAGCTGCACCTTGAATGCCTCCAGAGTGGGAGAGCCCACCACCTCCCTAGGTAGTTGATTCCATTGTCTTATTGCTCTGACAGTCAGGAAATTTTTCCTGATGTTTAGGTGGAATCTAGGTTCCTGTAACTTGAGCCCATTATTCCGTGTCCTGCAAACTGGGATGAACGAGAAGAGATCTTTGCCCTCCTCTGTGTGTAGCCTTATTTTGTTGGGGAAACCCCCCATTGATTTTAATAGGGACTCGTGGAGTCAGCTTTGGGAGTGACTCGTGACTCACCATTTTGGACCAAGGACTCGGACCCAAAGACTCGTGACTCGACTGGTGACTCGAGACCAAGGACTCTTCAACATCCCTGCTTTCTAGTGCCTATGTACGACTCAGGGCAATTTGCCACAGTTTGAAATCACAATATTATAAAATACAATAAAAACGCATTAAAAAGACATCTTTAAGGCAGCCACAACCTGAGCGGGTCGCGAAAAGATACAAATCCGACATCGGAGCAGGTTCAGAAACCAGCGGAGGGGCATTCCCTCCTCTCCCCGGCCCCATAACTGAAGCACGCCTAAAATGCAAGCCCTCCTTTAGCTGCACAAACGCACGCACGCGGTTCCAGAATGTCCTCCTCCCGAGCGCCGCGCTGCTGCTGCTTCGGTTGTCTCCAGCCGGGCTCGAGCGAAGGAACTTCGGGAGGAAACTCCCGCGTCAAACCGCTCAATGACGACAACTCCTCAGGAAATCCCAGTTTGCAGGACACGGAATAATGGGCTCAAGTTACAGGAACCTAGATTCCACCTGAACATCAGGAAAAATTTCCTGACTGTCAGAGCAATAAGACAATGGAACCAACTACCTAGGGAGGTGGTGGGCTCTCCCACTCTGGAGGCATTCAAGGTGCGGCTGGACAGCCATCTGTCGGGGATGCTTTGACCTGGATTCCTGCATTGAGCAGGGGGTTGGACTCGATGGCCTTGTAGGCCCCTTCCAACTCTACTTTTCTATGATTCTATGAAATTCAGTTCTAGCACCTGCGGCCTGAATCAAGATGACGGCGTGTGTCCGCGCCGGGGGCGGGTTATAACTTATGCCGCCGGCTTTGTTGAGCGAAGCCCCGAGCCTGCTTTGCGGTGCTGATGCGTTATTTCTTACAGCTCCCATCATCCCCAGCCAGCAGGTCAGCCCCCCTCATTATGTGGCGCGCCCCCCCCCGCAAGATGTGTTGGACTACAATACCCACCTTCCCCAGCCAGCACGTTGGCCGTGGGGATACTGGGAGTTGTAGTCCATCACACCCGGAGAGCACCAGGTTGTGGGGAGGCGGCTGCTCTCTAGGATTGGGCCCCCCTGAAAAGTACGTCACGGGGCTGAGGCTCCCTCAGCTTGCCCCTTCACAGCCGCCTCTCTTTCCAAGGCGCCCCGCCCGCCCCTTCAATTCTCCCCATTTCCCCACAGAAAAGAAACACTACAACTCCCAGCGCGCCCCGCGCCAAAGCGCCTTTTCCGGTTCGAGGCAAGGGGCGCTCGGCTCGATCGATCTCGTCGGCCAACGCGAGCGGCATGCTCAGCAGAGCGCGAGAAAAGAGCGGGCGGCAGGGGAGGAGACAAGGCGAGCCGGAGGCTCCGGAAGAGAGGATGTCGAGCCGGAAGTTGAGCTCTGCGTGGCGGACTTTCTTCGTCTTTCTCTTTGGTTCCCCCCCCCTTTGTTTCTTGTAGGAAAGGCGCATGCGTATGCGCCGCCGCCGTCAGGGCCTAAGGCAAGCCGCCCGGAAATGGTGAGATGGGCGGGGCCAGTTACGCGCATGTGCGCGGCCTTCCTTCCTTTCCCCCCTCCTTGCTGCTGCTATGGCGCCTTCGGTGAGTCTCTGGCCAGGTTGGGCCCGGGAAGCTGGGGGCTGGGCGCATGGGGGTGGGCAGTGACGACACAGGGGCCCGAGAGTGACGTCATAGGGTGCGCGGGGGGGCCTCTTGAGGGGTCCCCCTCTTCCAAGTAGGTAGGCCTCAGCGCCCCCTCACCATGCGCCCGCCTCTGCCCCCCATTTCCCTTTCGGGGTCCCCCAACACACACTCGTCCGTGTCCTCTTGACACCCCCCCGGCCGAATCTCCACCCACCCCCCGCGATTGCTTGGATGGGGCTTGCAGAGGGGGACCCCGAGGCCTGTTGTCTCGCGTTTGGCCCTCTGAGCATGTGCAGGGAATAGCTAAGCTGCAGCACAGGTAGTGAGGGAGGGCTTGACTTGCGGGAGCGGGGTGGACGTTGGCTTGAGGTTGGCGCGGCTTGCCTGTGTGCTTGCTCCTGTGCCTCTTGTAGGGCTAAGCAGTAGCTGGGGGGGGGGGTCTCAAAGGAATCTCTCCATCCATTAATGGGGAGGGGCCATAGCTCAGTGGTGGAGGCCCTGCTTTGCATGCAGAAGGTCCCAGGTTCGATTCCCACCAGCATCTCCAGTCCAGGTAGAGCTGGGAAACAATCCTGCCTGAAACACTGGAGAGCCATTGCTGCCAGGCAGCAGTCGCCAGTACTGGGCTAGATGGACCAAAAGTCTGACTCGGTAATAAAGCAGCATCCTATGTTCTTATTTAAGTCAACCCTTTATTCAAAGCCACTGAGGACTGGAATCTTACTTTCTTTTTAGAGGAAAGGCCACAGCTCAGTGGTACATCACGTGCTTTACATGCAGAAGGTCCCAGGTTTGATCCTCGGCAGCATCTCCAGGTAGGGCTAGGAAAGAATCCTGCCTGAACACCTGAAGAGCCATTGCTGTCAGTCAGTGTCAACAATACTGGGCTAGATGGTTTCTCTTACTTGATAATCAAAAAAGAAAAGTTATTCCCGTGTCTCAGGCATCTTACCTCCTTGCAAAATAGGAATTCATCGTCTTTTGTTATAAAAGTTCATCCTCAAAACTCTTACAATATTTACCTGAAAGTTCCATCCGGTCCCGGAGCCTTTCCTGGTTTAATCTTTTTTATAGTATCCACCAGTTCTCTTATTGTTATGGGACCATTCATAATGTTCCTCTGTTCCTCTGTAATCTTAGGCAACTTCTGTTTTTCAATATGTTAATCTATTCTTTCTAGTGAGACATATCCTTTAGTATATAGATTCGAGTAATAGTGATAGAATGCTTTTTGTATCTCCATATTATCTTTTAATACTTTATCACCCTCTTGTATTTTTATTATCATTTTCTTTTCTCTTTCTTTTCACACGTTCATAGGCCAACCATCTCCCTGGTTTATTTGCAAATTCTAAGTTCCTCTGTTTCACATAAGTCAGTTCTGTTTCCATTTCTCTTATTGTTAACATAGATAACTGTTGCTGCAAAATTTTGATTTGTTGCAAGGTTATTTGTATTTCCTGGAGAGATCTTTAATTCTTATCTTTTTATCTCCAAAATGTTTTGCATTTTCTCTTGCCTTTCCCTTAAGCTGAATATTATACTGTATAAAATAACTCTCTGATAAAAGTTTTACTTGCATCCCAAACCATTCTCAAATCTGTACCCTTATTTGAGTTAATTTCAAAAAATTATTTTAATTTGTTTTTACAATCTTCAAGCACAGCTGTATTTTGTAATAGGGCTTTATTTAGTCTCCATCTAAACAGTAGGTTTTCTTTTGTATACCATAGTCACAGGGTTGTGGTCTGAAAAAGTATTTGGTAAAATCTCTATTTTAGAAGTTTTAGTGACAAAGTCTTTAGTTGTCAAAAACATATTTTCTCGAAAAAGATCTGTGTCTCTCTGAAAAGTAAGTATATTCTGTTGAATCACCATTCTTCTGCCTCCATAGATCCAACAAACCCAAATAATCCATCAAGTCAAAAAAATTTTTGGGAAATTTACCTTGATGACTTTTAATCTTTTTCTCCAGAAATTCTATCAATTTGTGGCTACATAACTCCATTCTAATCTCCCATCAGGCACCAAGTTTCATAGGGTAAATCAGTTAAACTGTCCATAAGGTTCTTGTAAAACACCGCTTTATCTTGGTTAGGTGCATAAATTCCCACCATCATAGTCTTGGATAACTTCTACACCCACAAATCTGCCCTGCTCATCAGAAAATACTAAATTTGGTTTTAAGTGGGGTTTAATATACAAAGCAACTTCATATTTTTTTTAGTATGTGCTGAAATAAATTCCTCACCCAAGGTTTTATACATCAAGTACTTTATAGCTTTTTTCTTGATATGGGTCACTTGTAAGCAAATAATATCTTGTTTTAGTTTTTTCAGATAATGAAATAATCCCCCCCCCCTCTTTTGAGGAGAGTTTGTTCCGTTAATGTTCCATGTTAAACATTTATAATCTGATCAATTTGGAACGTTATTTTTTTTAAAGAAAGAGTTTTGTTTGTTTTTTATATTTTTTTAAATTAAAAACTTAATCTGTACCTGTGGCAGCAGCCACCTCTTCTCCCAATTTCATCTCCTCAAGTTCTCTCTTAAATCTTTCTGAAAAATCTCTAGTTTTTTTAACTGAGTTCAACTTAATTCTCTCACCTTTGAAGGTAAGAATCACCCCTTCCGGGGTATCCCAGCGGAATCTTTTTCTCTTTCAACTTTGCAGTCAAAAAGGTATAATCTTTCCTCTTGCGTAGAAGCCTAATAGGTATTTCTTTCAGAACAATTATATCCTTGTCATCCACTTTCAGTCCTGTAGAAAAATGTTGTTGGAGAACTTGATCTCTTACTTTCTTTCTGACAAAATGGACCAAGGTGTCTCTTGGTACTCCCTCTTGTTCTAGCATAGGCAGAGTTAATTCTATAAATCTTGTCAGGTTCTGCCTCCATGTCTCCCTCTACCAGGCCCCCCAAAATCGCCAAATTTTAAATCATCCTTGCATGAGGTTGAGCTGCTCTCAGAGTTCCTTTTGTCTGCTCCCAACCTGGTGCCCTCCAGATGTGTTGGACTACAACTCCCATCATTCCCCATAATGGCCATTGGGAAAGGCTGGATTAGACAAATCATGGAGGAGAAGGCTGCTGTATACCCGGCATCCTAAGGTCGGGAGCGGGGGGTGTTACAGGAGAGGCGGCCTTCAACAGACCACGGGTGGTGTGGAGTTTTTCAACCCTTGCACGATGCCCACCGCCCAGGTTCACATGACATGGCAAGTTGTGGCCGGGCACTGAATATTCAAATCCCACCTGGCACACACCGCAGCCTGCTGGTGGGCTATTTTGGTTGCGCAGTCAGTATCTGAGTGTTGTGGCGTGTCCAGATTATGCCTGACGGTGCACCCCATGAGACTTCTCATGAGGGCCTGGTAACACACTGCCCCTTCGCACATGGCATTCTTTTGGGTGCAGACCTAGAGAATGCAAAATGTGAATGCGATGGCCATCTGTCCGCGAATGCGTGTCGTGCAGCTTTGCTAGCCCAGGGCTTGCTGCTGTTCCCTGCCTAGCTCTTGCTTGGTGGGGGACCCCAGCCACTGAAATTCAAGTTTAGTCCTGTTGTCATAGTCCCATCCTGCGTTCTGTTTCTTGGACATGCAAAGATGTGACAGAACTTTGAAAGCCATTTGTTTATTTCAGGGATGGGAAACATGTGGCCTTCCAGGATGTTCTTGGACTGCAACTCCCCATCATTCCTCACCATCGGCAATGCCAGCTAGGGCTGGTGCGAGTTGCGGCCCTACAGCATGTGAAGGGCTGCACGTTCCCCACCCTTGGTTTATTTAGTATATTTCATTTACACCCTGCCTCCAGGGACCTCGGGTTGCTGTGGCTTTTAAAACAGTTTAAAGTGCATTTTATACCGTTGTAAAAGCAGCTTGCAATGGCTGTGTTCGCAGGGCACGGCACTGTGTGCAAGTCAGCATGCTGGTGCATGTTGCTCTGTTCGCTCCCGCTGCAAGTAGGAGTAGCGAAATGAGCTGTGGGCCTTCTTTCTGTGGTTTGTTTATTGTGACATGCGTACTAGGAACTCTGGTATGTCTCTCCACAGGCAAAGCAGAGTCATAAGCCAATAACAAGCCATGGCTTATGACTCTTGAGTTCCTGGTTCGCACATTACTATAAGCCATGGATGGGAGGTCCATGGTTTGTTTAGCTCAGTGTTACGCTGGCTGGGGCATGCTGGGAGTTGTAGGCTAAAAACATCTGGGGACCCAAGGTTGGAGAACACTGGTTTATCTGTTCCCACTTGCAGGAGGAGGCAGGTGGGAGCAATCGAGCAGCACGTGTTCGTAGTGTGGACACAGCCCAATAAGAAAACTGAAAATGCATTGAAACAAGATAAAGCTAAAACACGTAAATCTAATTAAAGTGTAAAAACATCCATGTCTCTTTGTTGTTTAACACAAATTCCTAAGAAATTGGCTCGCTGGATCAGACCCAGGGCGTGCAACCTTCCGGGCGAGTGGGGCTACAAGTGTAGTCCAAAGCATGAGGAAGCCTGTGCTTGATGTGTGTACAAGTTCAGCCCCTTCCTGCTCCCCCAGTTCCTTGGTGTGGTTTTCACCTCTAGCCCTGCTTAGCTGGTGAGGTGAAGCGCCCGTGGAGGGAGGCCTGGCTCCACGCGCAGACCTCCAAAAGTTATCAGTCCACCACTGTTGGAAATTTGTGACCAGGTATGAACTTATGCAAAGCCTGGCTACCTGGACGCATTTCTGGCTCTATCATGGTGATGACTTAATGGATTTTAAAATCTCCTTTCAGGATAAATTATCCTGAGTCTGGTATTGGGGGTGTATAGCTGCCCCCCCGTCCAAACTCTGCATTGAGGTAATTCAGCCTTCCCCAACCTGGTGCCCTCTGAGCGTGTCGGGGTGCAGTTCTCATTCCAGGCCGGTGCTGGCTGGACAGGATGGGAGTTGCAGTCCCAACAGATCCAGAGGGCACTGTGTCGGGAAAGGCTGCTCTAATTTGTGCCTTGTGTTCCTTCTCTGGCACGTGTGCCATTGTTTTTTTGACAATTGTGCTCTCCCCTGCAGAAGAAATTGCCGACGAAAGGTGGCAAAAAAAAGAAGCAGGTCTTGAAGTTCACGCTGGACTGTACCCACCCGGTAGAAGATGGTATTATGGATGCTGCCAACTTTGTAAGTTCTGAGCACTGGGAGGCACGTTCTGTCTTTAGGGTGGTACCACATGCTGCAGTTCGGTGGCCCGGGCCGAATTCGGAGCCAGATGGGTGGCTGAAGCATCACACATAGGTGGCAAATAGGAGAGATTGCTCTGATGCCATCTTGGCATGTAGGGATACTGCTGTCTTGTTTTTCAGGGATTTCGTTTTGGGGCATGTTTCACGGGCAGTGTTTAAGGCAGCCTTATGCTAACACTGCTAACTGGAGCATCTGTGTTTGGTTGAGCGCACTGGCACTGTTTAAAGAGGGTGCAGTCATTTGGTTGCAGCTGGTTTTAGGCCCTCATGGATGTTATTATAGAGTCTGTTTGGGAACACTGTTTTTGGAAACGCATGTCTTAGGGTTTGGTGTCTGCGTGTACATTTTTGACACAATTTGCACAAGGTCTCTCTTGAAGTCTGCTACGAAGTCTGTGTATATCCAGCTCTGAGCAAAGTGGCTGTGTATGTGCTCGCAGTGTGCTTTCCCTCAGGCTCCTGCACCCCTGAATATTGCCCCTAGTCGGGGAGCATCAGTGGGATTGCTTTTCCTTATTGGCTGTGTATTCTTTTCAAGCAAGAGAGGCTGAGAGAAAAATTCAAGCAGCACTGAGCGTTCTGATATGGCAGGCTGCAGCTCCCCTTTTATTATTATTTATGCATCAGTGTACCTGGCATGTTACAGAATTCCACATGCCATGTAGATGGGTCTTTGCTCCCAAAGGGCTGGCACATGCAATCTCCTTGGATTGCGCCACTTCAGAATGCAGACCGGGGAGAGTACAGATGCGCAGAAAACCACAGAACCACCTATGGCACCTTCAGGATTGCCAGTTGTGTTGCAGCCCATTTTGTCAGATGTATAAAATTGTTGCTCGTGCCACTGCTGAGGCGGACTCCAGTCCATGAACGCTCATGTCACTGTAAAATATAACCGTGGTGGTGGTGGAGCTGCTGCTGGACCCCCTTGCTTTTTGCTCCTTCCGCATGAACCTGCCCAGGTGTTCCCCATGAACCCGCCTATAGTTCACAGCCCAACAACAGACCATGGGTTCTTTTCCTGGGTTGTTCATGGTTAACAACCCATAGTTAAGCTATAGTTCAGGGTTTGCATGTAACGACAACCCATACTCAATCTACTCTGGGTTGTCGTTACATGTGAACCAGGTCAAAGCGTCTGGCTTTGCATGCCACAAAGCAAGCTATGATCAAGCCGATTGGAGGTTACATATTCAGATTGGAAGCAGCTTGTCTGTGCAGCACGCAAGCTGGCAAAGTGTGGGTTAATTAACTAAACCGCCAACGGAAGTCGCCAGCTCCTGCTCCGTGTTGCATGTCACAGATCGCCAGTCTCCCCTAAACCTGGTACCCTCCAGATGTTTGGGACTACAACTCCCAGCAGTCCTGACTAGTGGTCAGGCAGACAGGTTCTGTTCTGAGTTGAAGTCCAAAACATCCAGAAAGCCCCAGCTTGGGGCAGGCTGATTTACACAAAAGACTTAAACGTTTGGCAACTGAGATTCACTTCTCGTGTAAATTAAAACAAAGTACACTTCATACTCACGCACAAAAAGATGTACTCTTAAGAGTGTGTAAGAGTAAGAATTTTTTGCCCTCAGAGGAGCTCACTTGATCTATGTTTGGCTCCTGATTGGAAGGGACTCCTGCAGAGACCCTGGGCCTGCTCGTAAGTAGTGGTGGCAAATCATGACCCTCAACAGCTGGCAAGAGCAGCACCTTTAAAGCAAGAGCCCCTGTGCTTATGCAGCTCTAGGCTGATTTGAGGCCCATCTTTCTGTGAAATGCAATATGGCCCAGGAGTTGCTGTCTTCCCTTGGCCGTTCAGTCCATTCCTCAGTTGCCTTAGTAGGCAGGCAGGCCCTACCCAGCTTGTTGCTTTTATGCGAGGGCTCCAAGCCATACAGACCAGGCCTATGCATGTTTATTCAGAGGTTAGCCTGGGAAATCCAGATCCATTCAGCTCCCTTGGCGGATCACTCTCTCAGCCTAACCTACCTCACAGGGTTGTTGTAGGGATAAAATGAGGCAGGAAGGGTGGGTGGAGAGAGCCACGTGCACCAGTCTGAGCCTCCCTAGAGCATAAAAACTGTTAAAAAGAAATAAAGATTTTTCCAGTATTAACTTTTAACAAGTCCTCTTCAAATTCTTGCAGGAGCAGTTCCTGCAGGAGCGGATCAAAGTGAACGGGAAAGCCGGGAACCTCGGTGGAGGTGTGGTGACCATCGAGAGAAGCAAAAGCAAAATCACTGTGACCTCGGAGGTCCCTTTTTCTAAGAGGTAAGGAGCCATAAGTGGTTAAAAGACAGGGAAGAGGCTTTGACCAGAGGGGCCTTCCTCTTGGAGATGCAGGTGCCCGCTGAACTTCAGCCTGCCACGTTGCTCCTTTCCTGCCCTGTAATTGACTGCGGGGTGCAAGAAAGGAGACACTGACATGTGGGAGGGAAGCCCCTCCCTCCCCCTATTATGCAGTCTAAGGGGGTCGCCAAGGAGATGAGAGGGTCACCCAATGAAATGGATGGTTGGCACATTCAGGACAGCCAAAAGGTTCCACTGCTTCACCCAGCACGTAATTAATTTATGGAACTCACTGCCACATGGTGTGGTGATGGCCACTAGGCCATGTGGCTTTAAAGGGGGTTTGGACAAATTCTCAGATGGGCAGAGGTTATGCATGGCCACTAGTCACGACGGCTCTATGTTCTCTCTGTGATCAGAGACGCTATGCCTCTGAATGCCAGTTGCTGGGGAACAGCAGCAAGAGAGTGCTGTTGCCTTCATGCCCTGCTTGCGGGGGGAGACCTTTTTCTCCCCCTCACGATACTGGAACCCGATGGGGTCATCCCATGAAGCTGATCAGTGAGAGATTCAGAACAGATGGAAAGAAGGACTTCTTCACACAGCGCAGAGTCAAACTATGGAATTTGCATTTCATACTATCCACTTTCTCCGCACTATGCATAATTTTGTACAACTCTGTTGTGTCTCCCTGCTATTCTTGCTCTTGTCTCCCACCTTCACCTTTAGGAGGATGTCACTCAAACCTTCCCTTTCTTGCTGCAAATCCCTTGTCAAAACATAGACATAAGACAAGTTGTGTGTTTTTTCCTGAAGAGTAGTTGCAGCAGGATTCCACAAGAGAGCATCTGAGGAGGAAATGATACTCCGCTATATTAGGGAAATTTACAGGCGGACGTTGCAGGCTCTTGGCTGAAGCGCTTCCTTTGGCCACTGAAACGGTGGCGTGGAAAACTATTGGGTCATCCGTGATTTCCCATAATGCAGCAAGGGGGAAATCTTAGCAAAGATTCACTTAATAGATAAATTAGCCTGGCCAATCCTAAAGCCTCCAGACAGGAAATAGTCAGGCCATTTATTATAAATCAGGCATGGGAACTTCTGCCCTGTGGACTGAATATAGTCTATGTGGGTTCCCCCATCTGACCCTTTCCCAGTGCTGAGAGAGGAGAAAGCGCCTATCCCATCTGCTGCAAATTGGACATAAGCCCTCTTCCGTGCTTAGAGCTGTCTGAGTGCTAGACAGGGAACCCCACCCCCCACTAATCTGCATGGATCACCTGAGGAGGTGGGTCTGGGAAGGGTGTGTATACATATGTATGTGTATGAGTGTGTGTGTGTGTGTGATTGAGGTTTTATTTATTTCTTATATTTTTAAATCGCCCATCTGGCTGGCCACCCGGCCACCCTGGGCGATGTACAACAGGATAAAATACAATAAAAATGGGGTTGCATAGCTTCCTATTTTGCATAAATTATTCTGCTTTTGTTAGTCCTTGGCCCCCAGCTATTGAAAACTTGCTCAGCAACTCCTCTGGATTCTTGATATTTCAGAAGGGATTACCTAAGCATATCATCCCAGTCATCAGGGCTAGAAATGTTTTTTTTTTTTTAAGTGAAGCTTAAGGTTCTCAGGAAGCTGAATTTTGTTCGGCCCACATTGACCGAGTCCTCACGTAACGGTAAATGGCAATTTAAGGTTCTGTGCGTGAGCAGGAGTCAGCCCAGGCAAATTGTCCAGCTCACGCGTTGCCCCCTCCTCTCTCCTTCGCCCTCACAACAGGGAGGAGGGATAACCCAGGATTCAGTTGCACTTAGCAGATTCCTAGTTTGCCATTAGGTGTGAAATAGGCATTGTGGTTTAAAATAAACACAGTGCTAGAGTTTGAAGTTGATTTGTTGAGCAATTGATTACAGTTTGTTTTTAAGCCACAATTCTTGGCTTTGCACATAAGGGCAAGCCAGGAATCTGCTTATGTAAAAGTTGGTTTATTCCTCCTCCCAGCCGTACCGGAGATGGAGCAGGGTGGGAGGAGGGCTCTAGCCTGGCACTTCGTACCTGCTCTTGAACATAGCCCTAAATTACGGGTTTTCCATTACATGTGAATTAGCCCATTCTGGGTTTTGTTGTTTTCAGAATCTTTCTGTACACACAGCCCTGGCTACAACAAAGATGTGAATTAAATTGGAAAAATACTAAATGCTCATCTCCATCGTTATCAAAGCCACCAAATTCCAGCTGGAGCTTTGGCATGCTAGCGAAATCTGGGCCAGGCAGAAAGTAGATTGGGATCTACAGGTAGAATTCTGGATAATTTGCAGGGTTTCTTTTTTGTTTTGTTTTTTACTCACAATGGTTTAACAGCAGCAGCAACAACAACAACAAAGCCTTTTCTCATAAATTAGGCTACTGCAGTCAAGGACACTGGCAGGGAGATGGAAATAGATTTCTGTGTGAAAGGATTTGTGCTCGAACTCCATTTCTGGTACAGAAAACCAACTGCTGGGCTGAGAGAGCCCAGGGGCACCTTGTTGCTCAATTTTATTTCCGCCTTCCTTGAAAACCACCATTTTGCACCTGACAGACCCCAGGATTCTAGTGAAAAAACAAAATTGATCCCACAAGCATAAAGTCTGCCCATTCCTGAGCTCAGTAGGTCTTCCGTACACAGGGGCAGTATATCTCTGAACACCAGGTGCCGGGGAGAATAAGGGATGACTGTTTCACTTCACGCCCTGCTTATGAGCTTCCAGAGTCTGGCTGCCATTGGAAACACAATACCAGACCAAATGGACCCACAAAGCCAGCATGAATTTGTCAAGAACAAATCCTGCCAGACTAATCTGATCTCATTTTTTGATCGGGTACATCATATATCTGGACTTCAGCAAAGCTTTTGACAAAGTGCCTCATGATATCCTGGTTAGCAAGCTAGCTAAAAGTGGGCTAGATGGAACAACTATCAGGTGGATCCACAGTTGGCTACAGAATCGGACTCAAAGAGTGCTTATCAATGGTTCCTTCTCAAACTGGGGAGAGGTAATGAGTGGGGTACCACAGGGCTCGGTCCTGGGCCCGGTGCTATTCAACATTTTTATTAATGACTTGGATGAGGAGGTGCAGGGAATGCTTATCAAGTTTGCAGATGACACAAAGTTGGGTGGAACAGCTAATACTTGGAAACAAAATTCAAAGCGATCTTGATAGGCTGGAGCGTTGGGCCGAAAGCAACAGAATGAAATTTAATAGGGATAAATGCCAAGTGCTGCACCTAGGGAAAGGAAACCAAATGCAGAGTTACAGAATGGGGGACGCTTGGCTCAACAATACTACAAGTGAGAAGGATCTTGGAATTGTTGTAGATCACAGACTGAATATGAGCCAGCAATGCGATGTGGCTGCAAAGAAGGCAAATGCTATTTTGGGCTGCATTAATAGAAGTATAGCTTCCAAATCGCAGGAAGTGATAATTCCCCTTTACTCAGCACTGGTTAGGCCTCATCTTGAGTACTGCGTCCAGTTCTGGGCACCACACTTTAAGAAGGATGTAGACAAACTGGAGAGGGTTCAGAGGAGGGCAACAAGGATGATAAAGGGACTGGAAACAAGGCCCTATGAGGAGAGACTGAAAGAACTGGGCATGTTTAGCCTTCAGAAGAGGAGACTGAGGGGAGATATGATTGCACTCTTCCAGTACTTGAAGGGTTGTCACAAAGAGGAGGGCCAGGGTCTCTTCTCGATCGTCCCAGTTTGCAGGACACGGAATAATGGGCTCAAGTTACAGGAACCCAGATTCCACCTAAACATCAGGAAAAATGTCCTGACTGTCGGAGCAATAAGACAATGGAACCAACTACCTAGGGAGGTGGTGGGCTTCACTCTGGAGGCATTCAAGGTGCAGCTGGACAGCCATCTGTCAGGGATGCTTTGACCTGGATTCCTGCATTGAGCAGGGGGTTGGACTCGATGGCCTTGTACGCCCCTTCCAACTCTACTTTTCTATGATTCCATGATCCAGTGGGGCAGTTCTTACGAGATCTGTATAAATGAAGCTTCACAGATTTACACACTTCTTTGTGTACTAGTTGTGGCTTGGGGTAATGAGCTATGCAAGGCAGCAAAATAGATGCGAGGGCTTGACCTTAGAAGCTGACGTCTGTGGCCAATGCCGAATTCTTTGGCTTTAATATGCCGCAAACCTCCTTCTGGGCATTGGGCTGCTGCATTGCACACCAGGGTATTCCAGGGGTGTCTGATTGAGAACCTGTCACTACGGTCTTGACTGGAATCATTGGAGGTGCTTTAGGACTATGCGAGAGGGCGCCTCCTCGGATCCTGATGACATTGCTGTTGGTTTGGCTACCCGCTTTCTTTTATCTTTCCCCAGGTACCTGAAGTACCTCACCAAGAAATACCTGAAGAAAAACAACTTGCGCGACTGGCTGCGTGTTGTTGCCAACAGCAAGGAAAGCTATGAGTTGCGATATTTCCAGATTAACCAGGATGAAGAGGAGGAGGAGGAGGAAGATTAAATGCAAAGTAATCTGGAGATATTTTGTACATTCAATTTTCCTTGAATAAAATGTTAGCGTTCTTGTAACATTTTTTTTCCTGTGTGTGTTTGTTTTGAGGCCTTGATCACAGCAGGATGGAAACCGTCGAACAAATGCCACCACAGAGCCTGCGTACATGTCCATCCCAAAGTCCCGAACATGCATATCCGCCTCAAAGCCCAGTCTCCCCAAACCTGGTCCCCTCATGACGTTTTGGACCACGGCGCCCAGCATTCCTGACTATTGGCCATGAGGCTGGGGCTGATCTGGAGGGTACCAGGTTGCAGAAGGCTGGTTTAGGGGGGCCCCTTTTATTGGGATGGGATGCTTAATGGTGGGGAGGGGGCATAACTTGCAAGAGGGGTCCAAAATGTGCATATGTGTAAAATATGGGAGGGAGGGAAGGCTTATCTTTGGGTGGCGGGCAGATATACAAGTCAGTCTTGAGGCTCGAGCTTTCCAAACAGGTATAATATGTGGTTTTAAGAGTTTGGACAACTTGATTTGTATTAGTGGCCTGGCAACCCAGCTGAAAAGTTTCAATATGTCAGATTCAGTCTTCATCCTTCCCAAGGCTCCTGGGGCCCTCTTTGGCTTCTGTAACTGACCCACAGCTTCCAAAACGTTCCTTGTGTGTCCGCCCCCTCCACTGACACCTGTCCCTGGGTTCTGTGGGATATTTCCCTTCAGCCCCACATGCCTCCCTTGCTGGTCCTGGAGATTCCCGAGCGGCTGCATTGCCACAGACTTGTTGTGCAACAGGATCTTTCCCCTCCTGCTCCCTGCCCCGACTTCAAGAATAGGACCCCTTTGCTTCTTGGGAACAAAAAGGCCCGTACGACTCGGGAGGGTCTTCTGCCTAGCCCTCTGCCTCCAGAAACTATGTGGACCCACTTCCTTCCTTTCATTGTACAGAGCCCAGCAGTGCGAATGACTAATATTCTCTGGTGATCATACCTGTCAGGCCACGAGAAGTTAAAGAACAGCTTAAGAGCGTTGCTGGATCAGACCAAAGGTCCATCTAGCTCACCTTCCAGTTTCCAACAGTGGTCCGCCAGCTGTCTCTGGGAAACCCACTGCCGGGGCCTGAAGGCAACAGCCTTTTCCGTTGTTGCTCCTCAGCAACTGGTATTTATTATATTTATACCCCACCTTTTTTCCTGCAAGGAACCCAAGGCGGCTTACATAATCCTCTCCCATTTTATCCTCACAACAACCCTGTGAGGTAGGTTAGGCTGAGAGTCAGTGACTGGCCCAAAGTCACCCAGTGAGTTTTATGGCTGAGCGGATCTCCTGAGTCCCAGTCGAACACTCACGCCACACTGGCTCTCAGCCGCCTCAGCCTTGACATTTCACTTGTTGCCCAAGGCTAGCGGCCGTCCTTAAGTAGCCTTCCATGGATTTGTCTCATTCCCATTCAAAGACATTTAAGCCATGTAACTAACTCAGGAGCCTTTTGGCTGAGGGGAGGTATATGGATACTGAGTCCTTATTGTCCCGGTTTCTTCTCAAATGCAGCAATTTTTTAATGAGGCATCACAGTGCAAGGAAGGGTGTCTTACTGAGAGGGGGCATGGTTTGCCACAGATCCCAGCCAGCTTCCATCTTTTGTTGCCACCTGTAGGGTGAGTGGCTAAACCGAGGGCAGGTCAGGAACAGCCCAGCCTGTTGGGATGGTTTCACTCAATCTGGAATGAGCCGCTGCTGTCCTCAGCGGCGTCATTACTGGCAAACCCCGTGGAGCTGGTTTGTTGGAAGTGGCTGAGAATAAGGGTGAGCACACGGGGGCACCATGAATCCCACCACCGCTCAGAAACTTTGCACCTGAAAGGTTCTAAGCCAGGCTTGCCCACCTGGATATCTTCCAGATGTGTTGGGCTACAGCTCCCATCATTCCCAGCTGGCACATCTGGAGGGCCCCATGTTGGGGAAGGATATTCTAAGTCCTGTACAGAGATTACAAGGTAAGTCCCTCTCTGCAAGTCCGCAGTCTAATAGGAGAAAGGAATAGTGAGGGAAAGCGGAAGGGTTCCAGTGTTTGAAATCACATAAGCCTGGTTTGCACAGAACAACCACCCAGGGTATGGCTTGGTTCACACAACACGACAACCCACGCTCAAAGTTGAGTGGGTTGTTGTTATTTATTTATTTATTTCATTTCTATACCGCCCAACTGCCGAAGTTCTCTGGGCGGTTTACAACCATTATAAAATGTTACAATAAAATACAATTTTACAATAAAATATAATTTTAAAATAAAAGACAATATAAAAATACAAACAATAAAAACATCGAAACGTGGGTTGTTGTGTTGTTTGAACCCAGCTGCACTAGCAAACCGTGGTTTGTTACTCATGAACAACCCAAGAAGAGAACCATGATTTGTTGGATTGTGAACTGTGGATTGTTCATGGTTAACAAACCATGGTTTGTTAGCACAACTGGGCTCACAGAACACAACAACCCACATTTCAACAACAATCCACAGTTCAATGACAGCCCGCACGCAACCCATACTCAACACTGAGTGTGGGATGTGTTGTGAGCAGGGCCGGCGCTACCACTAGGCAAACTAGGCAGTTGCCTAGGGCGCGCAGCTGAAGAGGGCGCAGAAACGCTGCACTCCTCTTCGCTGCCGTTGCGCCACCCCCGTCAGGCCTCCGCCTCCACTGCACCGCCCCTGCCTCCGCTGTGCCGCCCCCACCAGGCCTCCGCCTCTCCGCCCGCCGCCGCGCCTCCCCACCCTCCAGCCCGCCCGCCGCCGCCGCCGCCACTGCGCCCTCCCGTCCTGCTCGCCGCTGCGCCTCCCTCCGCCCTCCCGCTTGCTGCTGCTGCGCCTGCCACCGCCGCCGCCATCACCACCGCCCCCGCCCCCGCCCCCTACCTTCTCCGCGTCGCGTCGCTTCCGGAGCCCCGCCCGCGTTGTTTTGGCGGGAGGAACCAGGGCAACAGGGCTTAAACAGCCCTGTTGCCATGGTTTCCCCGGCAAAAAACAGCGCGGGGGTCCCGTCGCGTCACTTCCTCCTCCTCCGAGGAGGCGGCAGCAGCAGCAGCAGCCAGGGCGGGGGGAAGGTAGTTTGGTGGCGGCGGCACAGGGTTGTTTTTTTTTGCAGAGCAGGGCTGCTTTGGAGAGGGGGGGGGCGCTAAATATTATTTCGCCTGGGGCGCCAAACTGCCCTGCACCGGTCCTGGTTATGAGACCCTAGTCTATGGGTTGAGTATGGGTTGTTGAATCATGGGTTGTTAAGTGTGAACCTTGCACTATGGTTTCATAGAATCATAGAATCATAGAAAAGTAGAGTTGGAAGGGGCCTACAAGGCCATCGAGTCCAACCCCCTGCTCAATGCAGGAATCTAGGTCAAAGCATATCTGACAGATGTCTGTCCAGCTGCACCTTGAATGCCTCCAGAGTGGGAGAGCCCACCACCTCCCTAGGTAGTTGATTCCATTGTCTTATTGCTCTGACAGTCAGGAAATTTTTCCTGATGTTTAGGTGGAATCTAGGTTCCTGTAACTTGAGCCCATTATTCCGTGTCCTGCAAACTGGGATGAACGAGAAGAGATCTTTGCCCTCCTCTGTGTGACATCCCTTCAAATACTGGAAGAGTGCGATCATATCTCCCCTCAGTCTCCTCTTCTGAAGGCTAAACATGCCCAGTTCTTTCAGTCTCTCCTCATAGGGCCTTGTTTCCAGTCCCTTTATCATCCTTGTTGCCCTCCTCTGAACCCTCTCCAGTTTGTCTATGTCCTTCTTAAAGTGAGGTGCCCAGAACTTGACGCAGTACTCAAGATGAGGCCTAACCAGTGCCGAGTAAAGGGGAATTATCACTTCCCGCGATTTGGAAGCTATACTTCTATTAATACAGCCCAAAATTGCATTTGCCTTCTTTGCAGCCACATCGCATTGCTGGCTCATATTCAGTTTGTGATCTACCACAATTCCAAGATCCTTCTCACTTGTAGTATTGTTGAGCCAAGTGTCCCCCATTCTGTAACTCTGCATTTGGTTTCTTCTCCCTAGGTGCAGCACTTGGCATTTATCCCTATTAAATTTCATTCTGTTGTTTTCGGCCCAGCGCTCCAGCCTATTGAGGTCACTTTGAATTTTGTTTCTGTCTTCCAGAGTATTAGCTGTTCCACCCAACTTTGTGTCATCTGCAAATTTGATAAGCATTCCCTGTACCTCCTGATCCAAGTCATTAATAAAAATGTTGAAGAGCACCGGGCCCAGGACCGAGCCCTGTGGTACCCCGCTCGTTACCTCTCCCCAGTTTGAGAAGGAACCATTGATAAGCACTCTTTGAGTCCGATTCTGTAGCCAATTGTGGATCCACCTGATAGTTGTTCCATCTAGCCCACTCTTAGCTAGCTTACTAATCAGGATATCATGAGGAACTTTGTCGAAAGCTTTGCTGAAGTCCAGATATATAATGTCCACAGCATTCCCACAGTCCACAAGGGAGGTTACCCGATCAAAAAATGAGATCAGATTAGTCTGACAGGATTTGTTCTTGACAAATCCATGCTGGCTTCTAGTAATCACTGCATTGTTTTCAAGGTGCTTGCAGACTGACTTCTTTATAATCTGCTCAAAAATCTTCCCGGGGATTGATGTCAGACTGACTGGCCTATAGTTCCCAGGTTCCTCCTTCTTGCCCTTTTTGAAGATGGGAACAACATTTGCCCTCCTCCAGTCGTTTGTGGTTAACAACTATGGGTTGTTAACCACAAACAACCTAGAGTTCACAACCCAACAACAAACCACTGGTTCTCTTCCTGGGTTGTTCTGGTTAACAACCCATAGTTAAACCATAGTTCAGGGTTCACACATAACAATACACAATTCAACCCATATTCTGGGTTGTTGCTATGTGTGAACCAGGTCAAACTCTGCGGTAGCATCTGGCCAGGTGGGCCTCCCTGCCTTTAGGTACCCAAACCACCAACCGTAGTCCCCTGGCTGGTCACAGAGTCCTAAGCGTCCTCCTTTCTCTCACTCCTTCGCAGTCCCAGGGCAACTAGCCGTTGGAACCACGTGCTTCTCAGGCAGGGAGGTGGAAGCAAGTCGACCACAGCCACTCCTCCTCTAGCCGATGGATGGTGCCAAGCTGGTCTCCCCCCTGCTGTGAGGTTCTTCCTGGGATTCAGGAAGTGGGCCTTGGTTTCGTGGCTGACGGTAGAGGCCGATGTGCACTTCCCTTCAGCTCTGCAGTCCCAGAGAATCATGCATTGTAGCTTAGGTCAGTGATGGCGAACCTTTTTGAGCCCGAGTGCCCAAACTGCAACACAAAACCAACTTATTTATTTCAAAGTGCCTTAAATTTGGCAGGAAGGAGGAGGGGGCACTAGCTAATCGCAGCCCGCTCTGTCTCAGGGCATGGCTCTTCACCGGGCGCAGCAAAGATTCGGGCGTGCGCGCGCTGTGCTTCTGAGCTGTCTGATCAGTTAGAAGGAGGGCTGGGTGCCTGCGCAGTCCGCTTCTGGGGGTGGAGATGTGGAGGCCAGCGAGGAATGAGTGCAGAGGAGTTACTATGGAAACCCAACGCTGAATGCAGAAGGGGATGATCTTTTTGTGATCTGGCGACCAATGGCTTGAGTGCCCACAGAGAGGTCCCTGCGTGCCAGCTGTGGCACACGTGCCATAGGTTCACCATCACTGCTCTAGGTGGAGCTCTCTAGGGATAGCTTGGCCACACTGGCACAGGCGCTAGTAACCTCAAGACTGCATTACTGCGATGCACTCTGTGTGGGGCTGCCCTTAAGGCAGCTGGAGCGAGTGCAGAATGCAGCAGCTCGGCTGTTGTCGTGAGCTCCCCCTTTTCAGCATCTTTGCTGAGAGAACTGCACTGGCTGCCTATTCGCTACCGGACCAGGTTTAAGGTTCTGGTACTAGTATACAAAGCCCAAAACAACTTGGGACCAGGATACCTGAGAGAGTGCCTTCCCCTGATCAACCTGCCCAGTCACTGAGGTCATTGGATGGCATGCTCCTGGTGGTCCTGCAGTGGACCCATGGCCCGATTGGAGTCCACCCGGAGTAGAGCCTTTAGTGTGGTGGCTCCATTTCTGTGGAATTCCCTGTTTCTGGAGGTCAGGCAGAACATCCTCTTGTTTCTGGCGCCTCCTGAAAACATCTTTATTTCCGGAAGCCTTCCTTGGTTGACCAGCTGCTGCTTTTTACTGATATTCCATAATATAGTGTTTTATTCTTTTTATCTTTTTATTGTTCACCTCTCCGGAATCTGTCTAGATATGGAGCGGTATATGTTCTGCCAAAGGTAGTGGTTCTTCTTAGGATCCAGAGACAATGAGCACACTTATGGGTGAAGGTTTCATAGATTTCATAGATCATAGAGTTGGAAGGGGCCTACAAGGCCATCGAGTCCAACCCCCTGCTCTTTGCAGGAAACTAGAGGAGGGGTCTCCCATCCAAGTAATAACCAGGCTTGACCCTGCTTAGCTTTCCATGCTCAGACAAGCTGAGCCAGCGTGAGCCACAGGCCTGTATTTCTCCACAGGCCTGTATTAAAAAGCTTTATTAGCTAAAATACAGAAAATAGATTACAAAGGCAAGACAAATGCAGAGTATGATGCTTGCGTCCCTTCTGTTGTTGGAAACCCCTCAAAGAAACGGCAACGGATTCCCTGGCCGGCACATGGCACCTCCTGCAGCTGGGTCCAAGTTCCCCCTTCCTAAGGATTCCCTAATCTTATATAGGTTTTCTGTGTTTACAATCATCGCACCTGCTCTCATTAAACTGGACCGGATTAATGTGCCTTGTTCCGATCAGAAGTGGCCTTTGGGGCTGCTACTTTCCTACCCGAAGGCCAGTTTGCTGGGTGTGGGAGCCCCTCTTTGAATCTCCGCTCTGGACACGAATCCCCCCCCCCATGAAGCTGCAGAGGGTCTAATTGCGCCCACCCCACCTATCAGTCCCCGGGGGCCACCAATGTCCTCTCCCTGAGACAGAATATAGGTGTGGTGTGGGGGGGACGCCCTGCGTTCGAATCCTGCACTCGGCCATGACATTATCTGCCCCTGCTGGCCCGCCCGCCCGCCCTCTCTCTCTGACTAACCTACCTCGCAGGCTTGTTGCTGTGAAGACAAAGTGGGACGGCGGTAACCAGTGGCACTGAGCTCTTGGCACGGAAAGCTGGCCTTAGAACTGGGCCTTTAAAACAACGGCACCGTCACAGAGGACTAGAAGCTTAGATTCTTAGGGGGCAGCTTTCTAGCCACAGTGCAAGTTTCCGTCAGCAGCACCCCCACCCCACATTTCTGGGTTGTTTTTTTTCCCAGTCTCGTTTTGCTTTGTCCCTCCAGGAGCCCTCCCCCGCCCCCCGCCCTGAAAGTGCGCCCTTCTCGTGGCTGTTGCGCCCTTGGCCAAGACAAGCGAGGAGGATTTGCTGGGCGGGTGTGTGTGTGTGTGTGTTGCTTTGCCTCCGATGTGTGCATCTGCCTAATTGGGGGGGGGGGGAGAGATGCTGCTAGTGCCCCAACGATGGGATGCGGTTGCCAAGGCAACCAGACTGGACGTCAGCGCGCGCCTGGGCATGTGCGGGGCCGCTCCGGGCGGGGGCGGCGGCGGCGGCGGCTCTGGATCGGGGCGGGCAGGCGAGAGGCAGGCGAGGAGGCGAGCGGCCCATCGCAGTCCCCTCCCCGCCGGCAGCGCCCCCCACCCCCAGCGCCCCCCACCCCACCCCAGTCCGTCGCCGCAGCGGCCATCTTCGCAGCCTCGCCCTCCGCAGCGCAACGTGCGCGCCGGGCATGCGGGGGGCGGAGGAGCCGCAGGTCGCGGAGGACATGTCCGGTAGGCGCCGCGGAGGATGCGGCCGGGTGGGAGGAGAGGAGGGGCGGGGAGGGAAATGCGGGCGGGGGGCTTGGGTCCTGATGCTGAGGAGGAGGATGGAGGGCGCGCGGAATCCGTATGCCCTCCGCATCCTCTCCAAAGAGCGGCCACCTCTGTCCAAAGATGCGGCCCCGTCCAGGATCAGGCCCCGTTTTCCAACAGTGGCCTGCACGATCGGGGGGCCCTCGGGGAGGGAGGGGGGGCTCATGCCAAGGGTGGCGGTGGTGGCCCCCACCCTTTTCTCTTGTTGCCGGTCCGCAAGCGATGCCTGGGGTTCGGGGGTAGACTGCGGCGGCACAGGGAGGCTCTGTTTCGCGCCCCCCCCCCCCCGCCTGCCCAAAGAACTCCAGTAGAGCGCCTGGAGCTGGAGCAGAAGGAGGGGCCGGTCCAGTCCAGGATTCCGTTTCCAGCGGTCCCCCGCCTGTGTCCAGCGCCTTGCGAATCTGGGGCATCCCGCCACTGAAGGCGGGGGGGCCGGGTATCGCTCTTGGGGCTCCTGGCCGTCCCCAGATGTGTCCTCCACTCCTTTTCCTAGCCCAGCCTCCCCCCAGCCTGCGGCCCTCCAGATGTGTAGGACTACAAGCTCTCAGGATGCTGCTGGCTGGGGGCTGCTGGGGGTTGTAGTCCGACACATTTGGAGGGCCCCCAGGGCTCGTCCTTTCGGAAAGCCTTCGAAGACGCGTGCTCGCTACGCTGCCTGCTGCCGCCCTCTCTGATGGGAGCCAACTCCGTTAGTTCATTAGCAAAGTCCGTCAATTAAGTTCTCGGCGCTCACTGGCAGGGCAGGACTGTCCGACGACCTGGACGTTTGCCTCGCGACTTTGCAGGTCCTGTCATTTTGGGTTCCAAAGGATGCCCGATCCTACCTTTCGTGGGGCCTTTGGGCGTCCCACCTAAAAAAAAAGCGCAAGGAACCACTTTCCAGTCTCTAAGGCTGTGCCGAGCTGGTCCCAATCCTGCTTATTTTGCGTATTTCACTCGTGTGCCTGCTTTATTCTGCTTCCCTACTCACAAGGAGGGGCATTAACATAGCCCAATGCTGGATGGGGCAAAGTTGGGCCGGTCCAGCCCCAGTTCTGCTCCCCCCCCCCCCCGCCGCCCACTAGAAATACTTTTGAGACATTACTAGAGGGGGCTCACTGGCCAACGCCTCATTTAGGTCAGCCTCCCCCAACTTGCTGCCGTCAAGATATTTTGGACTGCAACCCCCATCATTCCCAGCCATGGGGCATGGTGGGAGTTGTAGCCCAACCCATCTGGAGGGCTAAAGGTAGGGGACGAAGGCTGCATCCAGCGCATTCAAAATGCTTCACATCTATACTGTCGGCAACCCTCGCGACAACCCTGTAAGGTAGGTCGGTGTCGTCCTCCCCCTCGTGCAGACGGCAGGACTGAGGCTGTGAGGCAGTGGCTGAAGGCAGAGACTTGATCCAGACAAGACGGGGCTGCTGTTTCCTGCAGGGAGGGTGGGGAGCTAATCGAGGATTAGGCCAGTCTTCTCCAACCTTGGGTCCCCAGATGTTTTTTGGCCTACAACTCCCAGCATGCCCCAGCCAGCTACGCTGGCTGGGGCATGCTGGGAGTTGTAGGCCAAAAACATCTGGGGACCCAAGGTTGGAGAACACTGGGTTAGGCGTACCACCTGTCTGGGATGGGGCAAGCTTCCCCACCCACCCCCATTTAAGATCCAGGTTTGTGACATCTGGAACCCTGGACGTCCCTCCATGCAACGGCAGGAGCCAGGATCACCCTTCTTGGACAAGGCGGATCTGGCCGCCGTCACTGCCGGGCTTGGTCCCGTCCAGATCAGATGAGTGCCCTGCACTCTGTGTGGGGCTTGCCTCCAAAAAGTGTTCAGAAGCGACAGTTTCCCCCCCCCAGCCCCAGTTCGAAACACCCTCGAAGCCACAGAACAGGCTGGGGGGGGGGGAGAGAAGGAGATCCGAAGGTGCACCACCTCCGGTTTGAGCCCGCCGCCGGCCCAATTAAGTGAGCATCGGAGGCCCTTCTCGGTGCCTTTCCATTAAGTGCCCAAGACAAGGCAGTGGGCTCAGTGGAGGAGCAAACACCACAGCATGCGGAACACGGCAGGTTCTGGCCTCAGCCACCTCCAGGGTTAAAGCCATCTCAGATACTGAGCCTGGTATTGGCCTGGGAGAACATATGCTCCTTCCCCAACCTGTGCCCTCTGGGTGTGTGTGGGATGGAGTGCCACTCCCATCCTCCACCGCCAACATGACCACAGTTGCCAAGGCCGATGGGAATTGTGGTCCGTCCCATCTGGATGGTGCCAAGTTGGGGAAGTCCATGGAGAAAACTGGGTTAGATGGGCACATCATGTGTTTATGCTCAGAGCCTTCTCCGTAGTGGCACCTTGGGTGTGGAAGTCCCTTCTTCCTTGGCTTCAGACGATGGCTGAAGAATGGCTGTTGCTTCAGAAAGCTTTGGGGAGCTACGAGGACTGAGTCTTGCCAGTTTCTTTTTTGTTGCTTTGAATGTCTTTTTGTGCAGTGAAGTTCTGTCGTTGGGTTTTTAATTTTTAATTTAAAAAATGGCTTTATACAGTAGTTAAGCTGCCTCGGGGTTTCCAGTAGAAGAAAGGTGGGTGATGAATATTTTTAAAAAGCCAATTCCACCTGAGTCTGAAGGGTGATTTGAACGGAGGGCTTTGCAGGCCTCCTACTTTTAGCCATTTTGCTGCACCAGATCTGTAATAATGCTTTGCATCTATTCATACCCTGCCTGCCTTTGATACAGCAGGGCGGTCTCCCAACCAGGCACCGACCAGACTGAGCCCTGCTTCACTTCAGCAGGGACAACCGCAGAACCCTCCAGCCCATAACCCATTCAAGGCATATCTCAGGCATTAGCTCAGTAATTCCTACAACAGCTCTGTGAGACTGGACATATATTTATAGGTTTCACGTAATTTATTTTGCACAGAGCTGGAAAATCAGCTGGAAAACTTCCTCATGTACCCTAATCCCTCCAGTCCAGGTCTTTGAGATTTCATACCTGTTGAAACCTATCTTTGTAGTCATAAGGACTAGAAGCTTAGATTCTCAGGGTGCAGCATTCTATGCAAGTACCGTACGTGTTTCTGGCTGAGGTCCACTTTCTTCCTGAATTGAAATTGGAGGCACATTTGACTCCCAAGATTTGAAAAGATTCATGTTTAGAGTTTGTTGAAGGAAGAATGGCTGATCCTCGGAGGAGCCCTGCCATGCTTCTGCATGAGTCACCGTTCTGGCCAGGCCTCCTCTGAGGGCAGCTACTCTGTTGCATTTGCACTGGGAATGACTGAGTGGTCCAAACACACCTGATGCAGACAATCAACAGTACACTGATTGTGGAAGGAGGCAGTTCCATAGCCAGGAAGCATGCAGAGACACAGTGGGGGAATCTCTTCTGCAGGAGGGTATTTTGAACTCCCTGGAGATTTTATTTTGTTAACTATTACTTATTTTATTTGTTACATTTATATCCCACCTTGCCTCTAAGGAGCCCAAGGCAGCGTACATGCTCCTCTTTTCCATTTTATCCTCACAACAACAACAACCCTGTGAGGTAGGTTAGGCTGAGAGGCAGTGATTGGCCCAAAGTCACTCAGTGAGCTTCATGGCCAAGTGGGGACTTGAATCCGGGTCTCCCCAGTCCAACACTCTAACCACTCCACTGGCTCACTAATTTCCACTAATTTCCCACAGTACATAGCTTGGGTTTTTCTGGTAGAACCTGAGAGTGGCCACTTACACGTCACCAAATAGAAGGAATGCCAGAAAGAGGGAATGCCTCACCAAAAAGAGGGAATGCCTCGCCAAAAAGAGGGAATGCCTCACCAAAAGAGGGAATGCTTCACCAAAAAGAGGGAATGCCTTGCCAAAAGAGGGAATGCCTTGCTAAGAAGAGGGAATGCCTTGCCCGAAAGAGGGAATGCCTCACCAAAAAGAGAGAATGCTTTGCCAAAAGAGGGAATGCCTCGCCAAAAAAGAGGACAAAAGAGGACACAGATCTCTGTGTGCTAATGTATAGGCAGAGATGCAGTTTTGGGAATAATTGCTCTAATTGAAATAGAAATACAGTGCATCACCATTGTGCAGAAGACTGTAACCAGGTGGCCTATGTAGCTGCCTGGTCATCCTGCTGTATAGGTGCTCACTGGTGATGAGCAACTTCAAGGCCCCTGGGCTCTCCCTTCTTAGAGTTTCTTTAAACTGGACAGCCCTTTGAAGAGAGGACACCTGCAAACAGAGAGCTGTCCTCTGTAAAGTAGACTGTGGCCACCTTTGAGAGCCCATGCTTTGCACGCAAGAAGGCTCCTGGTTCAATCCCTGGCATCTCCAGTTAAAGACAGGATTACCGTAGGTAGCGCTCGCTTTGGCAGCACATATGCTGAAATTGGAACAATATGGAGAAGATCAGCATGGCCCCTGCACAAGATTGACATGCACATTGGTGAAGCGTTCCATATTTAATGGTAACAAGGAAATTCTCTCTCTGTCTGAGTCCCTGGAGAGCCGCTGCCAAGAGGAATAGGCAACACCGGGGCTGGATGGAGTGGGTGTAAGACTGAAAGAGCAGTCATGCAATAAGAGGAGAGGCCCTCTTATGGAACAGTGACTGGTTAAAGAACAGGAAGCAGAGAGTGGGAATAAATGGTGGGTTCTCCCAATGGAGGGATGTCAACAGTGGAGTCCCACAGGGATCAGTACTGGGACCAGTGCTTTTCAACTTGTTCATTAATAGTAGTCTGGAATTAGGAGTGAGCAGTGAAGTGGCCAAGTTTGCTGATGACACCAAATTATTTCGGGTGGTTAAAACAAAAAGGGATTGTGAGGAGCTCCAAAAAGGATCTCTTCAAACTGGGAGAGTGGGCATCAAAATGGCAAATGCAGTGTCAACATAGGCAAGTGTGAAGCGATGCACGTTGGGGCAAAAAATCCCAACTTCAAGTATAAACTGATGGGATCTGAGCCAACAGTGACTGACCAAGAAAGAGATCTTGGGCCTGTGCTGGACAGCTCGATTAAAATGTCGACCCCTGTGTGCGGCTTCTGTGAAAAAGGCAAATTCCATCTCAGGCATAATTAGCAAAGGAATCGAAAATAAAACTGCCACGATCACACTCCTCTTATACAAATCTATGGTGCAACCACACTTACAATTCTGTGTACAGTTCTGGTCACTGCACCTAAAAGAAAAAAGGACATTGTTGTAGACTTGGGAAAAGAGTTGGAAAGGGGCAGCTAAAATGATCAAAGGGCTGGAGCAATTTCCCTATGAGGAGAGATTACAACATCTGGGACTGTTTAGCTTAGCAAAAAGGTGTGCGAGGGGAAGGCATGATAGAGGTGTACAAAATTATGTCTGGTGCGCAGGAAGCGGAGAGGGAGATATTTTTCTCGTTCTCTCCTAATACTAGAACCCAGAGGGGTCATCCCTTGAAGCTGATTGGTGGGAGATTCAGGACAGACAAAAGGAAGCACATAGTTAAACTATGGAACTCACTTCCACAAGATGGAGTGGTGGCCACCAACTTGAGTGGCTTTAAAAGGGGATTGGACAAATTCATGGATGAGGAGGAGAAGGTTGTCAGTGGCCACTAGTCCTGATGTCTCTATGCTACCTCCAGTATCAGAGGCAGTATGCCTAATTACACCAGTTGCTGGGGAACATGGTTGGGAGGGTGCTGCTGCACTCATGTCCTGCTTGTGGGATCCCATGGGCAGCTGGTTGGCCACTGTGTGAACAGAATGCTGGACTAGATGGGCCCTTGGTCTGATCCAGCAGGGCTCTTCCTAGGTTCTTATTCCCGGATCCCAGTTTCTTAACTCATTTCTTTTCCTTCTTCATCTAGAAGAAGAGGATGGAGTATTGGAAGGCCTGGAGGAGTTCTACCCTGAAGAGCAGGTGAGCACCCAGAAGAAGAAGAAGAAGCCGAAAAAGTTGAAGGAGAATAAGGCTTCCAAGGTCAAGCGGAAGAAGAAGGAGGTAGGCTCATTTGGGCTTCCTGTGAGGTGGGCAGGCACTTCATTGGAGGGAAGACTCTAGGATCGGGTCCAACACCCAGTTGCCTGGTTGACCTTAACACCATGGATGTGTCTGGAAAAGTGGTGCATTGTCAGACTTTGGTTCCAACAGTGTGTGGGATCTTGCTGGATTCATGACATCCCGACGAATCCTTATTTCAGGGGTGTGAAGCTTTGTGAAATAAACGAGGACAGGTTCGTGCCCCGAGGTGCATACAGTTTCAGATTAAATGTTGGGGAGACAATGGAAGAGGGGAGATGGCAGCAGTGGCAAATAGGGGAAGTCAGTCTCAAGAACTGGTGGCAGAGGGATGATGGTGATGGTGGTGATGATTGATACCAGGGGCATTTATTTATTTATATCAGGGGTATGGAACCTTTTACAGCCTGAGGGTCAAATTCAGTTTTGGAGAAGCTTTCCAGGGCCACATCCCAGTGGTGGGCAGGGCTGAAGGCAAAAGAGATGGAGGTAAAATACCCCAAACAGCCAGCATATTGTAGCTTAAAGCTCTCAGTCCCAGTAACTAACCCTTAAGAGAGGCATTTCAACCTTTTAGAACGCGGGGTGGGGTGGAGGAGGAAATTTGCAAAACCCAGGAAGCCACCCAATGGCTGGCGGTTCGGGTTAAGGTGGCGGGGTTAAGAGAAGGGGCAGGGTTAAGTGAAGGGGGCGTGGCCATATTGGGAACCCCAGAGGGCTGGACTGGAACCCCAGGTGGGCCGGGGTTTGGTCGGTAGGGCTAAGGTTCAACACCCCTTTTTAATATTGTGCACGTCCACTGAAAGTACCCAGAAGAATCTAATCATAAAACAATATAATATAATCATTAAAAGGATACAAATACAACAGGTTGGGGGAAAGCTGACCTAACCTACCTTATTTATGCATATTGACCTTTCTGTCCTACCAAAACAAGCAATTGTGGGTCCCTTTGGGAGCAAGCAACAATTAAGAAAGGAACCCAATAAAATGCAGCCTCCAAAAACTGCCCGTTACGGACCGATGAGCCAGCCAAACCATGACAAGAACCAAAAAGGGGGGGAGGCCCCTGGGCTGATATCAGTATATTGCTGTGAGCCCCTAGAGCATTGAAAATACACTTCTAACTGTTCCATCAGCTGCGGACAGGACCCCCAAATATCTTGTCCTTCTCCCTCCAGGCAGAGAATTGCCATAAGTGGAATTCTGCTTCACGTTTCCGCATGGCGTGCCTCGGTTGGCGAAGGAACTGGCAGACATGAGGGAAAGGCCGTTCCTTCGGGTAACCTGAGCCCAGAGAGTGTGCAGGCAGGGCTGTCCCAAGACATTTGGCTGCCTGAGATGAAGGACACGAGGGCGCCCCCCCCACCCATCCCACGTACAAAAGCCGCCTGGGCTGGCAGTTGAATCGTTCTTGGGCCCTGGTGGCGGGACGGCATCCCTCACTGCTCCTGAGGGCAGCAGAGAAGGCCACATGGCAACACAGCTCTGCCTGCCAACACCTTGCTGCTGCTCCCTGCCCCCGGCAGCCATCTGCTGCCTGAGGCGCTCGCCTCACTCTGCCTCATGGTAGGGCTGGCCCTATGTTTTCAAAGCAGGGCTTTAAAGCAGAGGTGGTGAGCTGGCAGCCCACAACCGGTCCCCGAGGCCCTTCAGTCTGGTCTGCCAGCCTCTCTTCCTTGGCCTATTACTGTACTATTTCATACCGCCACCCAGACCCTAAAATAATCTTCAGTGGCCCTTCTCCACGTGCCCCCATTGAATCATGTGCAGTGGGTGACTACTAAGGAGAGGGCCTTTTCAGTGGTGGCACCCAGATTGTGCAATGTCCTTCCACGAAGAGGCTCACCAGGTGCTGACGTTGTAGTCTTTTGGGTGCTAGGTGAAGACCTTTTTATTTCCCCACAGTGTCAGAGAGTCTTTACATCTTTGCACTGCAGCTGGCTTTTATCTTGGATTTCACTTTGCTTTTATTCTGTTCTTAACGGATGGTTTCTAATATTATGTTATTGTAGCTTAAGGTTTTAAGTTTTGTTTTGTGAACTGCCCAGAGAGTTTCGGCTAGTGGGCGGTATAGAAATGTAAGAATGAGGAGAGAAAGAGCGCCTCGCCCCACGCCGCTGTTTAGGGTTGCTCCACAGTGGTCAACGTGGCCTGCCTTCCTCGGAGGGCTCGGCTGGTCCCTGTGGCTGCTCCGGCATCCCACTCCTGCTTCCAAAGTGCACAGACACATCTCCTACAAAGGCTGTGGAGGCCAGTGGCTCCAGTGTCAGTGGGGTCGGTGTATCCACTCCGGAGTCAGCCTAAACTTTAAAGGAGCTATCCACGGTGCTGAACTGTAGCCCCAAATAGGCCCAGCGCCATGGCTAGCTGCTTTAAGGCTCAGGCTAAAGCCCAGGGTGGATACAGCAGCCCCACTGACATTGGAGCCACGCCTTAGTCCAGTGTTTCTCAACCTTGGGTCCCCAGATGTTTTTGGCCTACAACTCCCAGCATGCCCCAGCCAGCATAGCTGGCTGGGGCATGCTGGGAGTTGTAGGCCAAAAACATCTGGGGACCCAAGGTTGAGAAACACTGCCTTAGTCTGAGCTTTCAAGGAGCTGTCCGTGGTGCTGAACTCACGTTGGCCTCCGCAGAGAAGCGCTCGTCCCTCTTCAGGCTTTGTTCGGAGGCCCCACCCACCTTCTCCTTCGGGCCAGGTGATCAGGGTGCAAGCCCCACCCCGGGTGGTTGAGCCAGCCACGGCAAAGCAGCAGCCGGCTGAGAGGAAGAAAGAGGAAGGGGCCGGCGAGAGGAGGGTGGGGAGCGGGGAAAGCAAGGGGGACGAATGAAGGTGGAATTGGAGAGCGATGGCAGGAGAGGGCAAAGAAGGGAAGGCTCAGGAGCGAGAGAGGCTGGGGAAGAGAGGGGGATTGTGGGTGGATGGATGAGGGAAGCGGTTCTGGGCCCCAGGCCTTGTGGCCCCTCAACAGGCCACCTCCTGCAGTGAGTCGGCCTTCTCCCCGCCATTGTCCTGAGCTGCTCTTGCTCCTCATCGGCTTCCTCATCACGGCCGCCAGTTGTTTGCTTGGCAGGCGGAGAGCTAGCGAGCAAGCAGGCCGGGGCATCTGCGGCTCCTCCTTCTCAGCACCACCGTTGCCTGGGCCAGAGCGAGAGGAAGGTGAACGAGCAGGTTGCCGTGGGGAAGGAGAGGAGCAGCTCCTGGGGGCTCTTGCCAGTGGGCCCTCCGCAGGTGCCCGGCCAGGCCTACCCTTGTTGCTTGCTTGACAGCCAGAGAGCCAGGGAGCGAGTTGGCAGTGCCGTGATCTCCTCCCCCCCCTCATTTTCATTTCATTTATTTCATTTATATACCGCCCCATAGCCGAAGCTCTCTGGGCGGTTCACAGCACTCTATACATAAAAACAACATTAAAACATACAAAACAGTTTAAAAAATTAAAAACCAAATTTAAAAACACAGTTTAAAATAACAGTACAAAAGCCAATAAAACTGAGCCTACAGGTGACAATCCCCTCCGTGCTATTCCAAGCTCCTAACTAAATGCCTTGGCATAGAGGGAAGTCTTAACCTGGCGCCGAAAAGATAGTAAGGTTGGCGCCAGGCGGGTCTCAGTGGGGAGCTGATTCCATAACTGGGGGGCTACCACCGAGAAGGCCCTCCTCCTCGTTGCCACCAACCGAGCCCTCCTCACCACCATCATTGTCTGGGCCGGAGTAAGAGGCAGGAGAACAAGCAGGTGAAGGAGGAGGAGCAACTCCTGCGGGATCTTGTGAGTGGGCCCCTGCTGGAGTGGTGTGGGCCCTTGGCCAGGGCCCAACTATACCGACCCTTGAATCCGTCTCTGGCGGGTGGGGAGTGTGGATGGATGGATGGATTGGGAGAATGTGAGAAAGAGGAACGGGGTGAGAGTGCGAGGTGGTGATTGTGTGTGGATGGCGGGAGTGTGTGGGCAGATGCAGTGTATATATATATGTATATGTGGCCTTGGTGGCCACCAGGAGTACCTTTTATTAGCTTCGGTCGATATGCCAGCTGCGAGCCGAATTGGAAAGAGATAGCCTGGCTACAGTTATCCATGCTCCTGGTTGGATTACTGCAATGTGTTGCATGTGGGCCTACCTTTGGAAATGGTTCAGAAGCTTTTGTTCATTCAAAACAGCTGCTGGGTTTCCAACTGGGACTCACTGATTTGATCGTGTGATGCCAGCTGCTCCGTCAGCTGTGTTGGCTTCCAGTCCATTTCCATGCCCAATTCAAAATGTTGGTGTTGATCTTTAAAGCCCTTGGAACCAGATTATCTAAAGGCACATCTCCTCTTGCACATCCCTGCTCAGACCCTGAGGTCATCTTCAGAGGCCCTCCTCCGGGTGCCCCTGCCAAAGGAAGCGAGGCGGGTGGTTATAGGAGAGAGCGCCTTCTCAGTGGTGGCACCCTTCTTACGGAATAAACTCCCCAAAGAGGTTCCCCTGGCACCTATGTTGTTATCTTTTCGGTGCCAGGCAAAGACCTTCCTTTTCTCCCAGGCATTTTAGAGACCTAGTTCTAGGTTATTACGGCTGTTTTAGCGATTCCTGTGCTGTTTATTGTTTTGCATTATTTTTTGTTTTAAAAATATGTGTATTGTATTTTATATTTTTAAGTGTTCTATGGAATTTTAGTTTTTTAACTGTTTGTAATCCACCCAGAGAACATTAATTATTGGGTGGAATTAGAGATGTAATGAGTGAATGAATAAATAAATAAAAATATGAGCCTGCCTGGGTTTTAAGAACTTCAGAGGAGCTCTTCTCTCAGTAACGCCACCATCAGAGGCCTGTTTGCTGGGGACGTGAAACGGGGCCTTCTTGGTGGTTGCTCCCAGGCTGTGAAACTGCCTGCCAAGGGAGGCTAGGTTGGCCCCTCTCTGTTGTCCTTCTGCCAGCAGGCAAAAGCATTTTTATTCAGGCTGGCCTTTGGCATGTAAGCTGGTCTGTTTGCTTGGGTGCTCTTTTTATTCTTTCATTGTTGTGGTTTTTTTTAAAAAGGTATTTGTTTTATTATTCTTTTAACAAAGTTTTGATTTTAAATTTTGGTTCCTATTACTTGCATGCCATTTCCTTGGTGGAAAGGCGGGGTATGAATCTAATCAATCAATCAACCAACCAACCGATCAATCAATCAATCAATCAATCAATAATAATCCAGTCCAGAGCTTACCACGGCATGTCCTCCGCTTATCACCGACCCTTCTAGACACACTTGCACTTGGCAAACTGGATGTTTGAGCTGACCCTGTTGGATTTGCTGCTAGCCCGGAGAGGTGGCCTCTGTTGCGGAGACCTCAGCCTGAGTCTGAGAACTGAGCTGCAAAAAGGAAAGTTTGGGCAAAGAGGCATAGCGTTTGCTCGCTCCTGCTCATTGTCTCGGATCCGGGTGAAGGTGGGGCCCTCCCCATCCTGTGCCTCCCGCTGGTGCTGAAAGCCTCCTTTGGGGCATCTCCACGTTCCTGCTTTCTGGCAGCTGCAATGCAGCGCCTTCATTTACAGTTTGTCCGTGGCGATTGGCAGTAAATCTTGGCTGCAGCCACCGCGAGCTGCCCACGGATGGTGCGTCAAAGGGAGGGAGGCAGCCTTGGAAGATGCTTTCTGGACAGGATGGCCTGGTGGGATGGTGGGGTTGAAGGAGAACACATGCGCCCTATGCACTGAATTCAGCTTGCTGGGAATCTCTACTTTCAAGAGCAAGTTTCTAGTCCCTATGGCTATGAAGAGATGTTTTCGTTTTTTAATTCAAAGAGGCCTTGGGCATGTAAGTGGGTCTGTTGGGTTGGATGTCGTTTTTATTTTGTTATTGTCTTCTTAATTGTCTTCTTAATTAATGCATTCGTTTTATGTTGTTTTAATCAAGTTTTATTTATGATTGTAAGCTGCCTTGAGGGCCATTCTTCTTGGTAGAAAGGCGTGGCACAAGTCAAATCAAGTCAATCAAAACCTTTGCGGACAAAGTCTTAGGAAATGTTGAATGGAATCAGTCTTCCAGTCCATGCCCTCTGTCTGTCACTCCTTGCCACTGGCAAAAGGCAAACAATGATGCCAAATAAGCCCCCTAATTATGCAAATGTCCTTAATTTGCATCACGTACATAGGTCACAGAATTCAGCTTGAATTTGTGCAGAATTTTCATTCTCTCTTCAACAACAACACCCCCCCCAACAAGTACATATTATACACCAGACTTCCCCAATGTGTTGGACTGCAACTCAGCCATTGTCTGAGAATCATGGTCATTGTAGTCCCACACATCTGGAGGACACGAGGCTGTGGGAGGCAGTTATACCCAGTTATGGATGCAGAATGAACTTTTATAACTAAGGAAAAGGGTGTGTGGTTTACCAAAGAAGGGCAGGATGTTATGCTTCCAGTGTTTATAACAGCCTCCCACAATCTGGCATCCAGATGTTGTGGACTACAACTCCCAGAATCCCTCTCCCATAGTCCAACACATCTGGAAGATGCCAGATTGGGGGAGGCTGGTTTATAGAGATGAAATATGGGGGGGGGGTATGCTCTTGTTAGACACCTGACGCAAATGAAAGAACAAACCCAAGTGGAAGAGAAATATATTTTCTCCCTCCACCTCTGGTGTCTGGCACATGAATTTGGAGCGCCTCGATGCTGCTTGCGCGTGTGGGCACTGCATCCTTTGTTTGGGTGGCAGAGCATCTGTGTTTATCCCACCAAGGAAAGTACTATGTGTTTCTGCACCTGGCTGTGTCACTTCCTGAATTTGGCAGTGATTTGCATCCAGATTGTTGCCAGATGGTATCCCTGGTCCGTTGCAAAGGGCCAGATGCGAGAAGGTATCCCTGTGGTTGAGCATGGTGACTATATTTTAGGTGGTACACTAGGTAAAATAAAAGGGGGGGGGAAAAGCAGAAGCCAAGTGGGGTAGCACTAGGTGCTCATCGCAGCCTTTTACTTTGCCTGCTCAGCACGGGGCAAGTTATAGAATCATAGAATCCTACAATCATAGAAGAGTAGAGTCGGGAGGGGCCCACCAGGCCATTGAGTCCAACCCGCTGCTCAGTGCAGGAATCCAGGCCAAAGCATCGCAGACAGATGGCCGTCCAGCCGCACCTTGGATGCCTCCAGGGCTCCCTCCTCCTCACCTCCTTCTATTTGGCAACACTTTGAGGCTAGAAAGAGGTGGTGTTGTTCGAGCAGCGCAGGTAGGAGTAGCAACATGAGTGCCTGTGTGCTCCCTGGGTCAGGATTCACAGTCGTCTTGCTGCCCTGGCTGTCACGGATCTTGGTCTCTTATTATGCCCGCAGGATTCGTCCGTGGGTGGAAGGCTTATTGTGGGATCCTCATCTACTGGGAACAGGGTCAGAAGGGGCGCCAGTGGTTGTTGGCCCTCTGGCTGACAGGCCGTGGCTCGGGGCCATGGTTAGGCACTTAGAAAGACTCGGGGCCAATCTTTCCACTGGCACCAGTGGAAGGTCTTTTTCTAATTTTAATTGCCACGTGGAGAGGAGATTTGGGGGGGGGCACGGTGCACAGGGAGGGGAGGGCTAAACCCATCCCTCCCCAGCTGGAAATTGCCCCCTGCATGGCAGTTAAACTTTCCATTGGCACCAATGGCCACTCACGGCTCTGGGGAATAGATCCTTGCAACGCTCCTGCTGGTGCCCAAACATGTGTGTGACTGTGTGTCTGCGGGAGAGATGGTGAGTGCTGGGGGACATGGTAATCATTCAGTGCAGGACATTACATATAATAGTAGTCTAATATATTTAAATTAAAGTTTTTAATAAAACATTTACTGCAGAATTCTTCCACTACACACACCCCTCCTCCTGTGTTTTCATTCTTTGGCAAGAGGGTGAGCAATTGGATAGAACGCTGCATGCACAGTTCCCCTTGTGTCTCCATCAAGTAAAAGAACAAAAGGCTTACTTTAAGCCAGTGTTCTCCAACCTTGGGTCCCCAGATGTTTTTGGCCTACAACTCCCAGCATGCCCCAGCCAGCGTCGCTGGCTGGGGCATGCTGGGAGTTGTAGGCCAAAAACATCTGGGGACCCAAGGTTGGAGAACACTGCTTTAAGCGAAGCAAAGAAAAGTAATGCTTGGGCAGGGCTTGAAATCTCATTGAGAGGATCAACCCCCAACCAGCCCCTCCTGTGGCTTGTAGCATCCCGAACGAGGATCCAGTGAGCTCAGTGTTCCCTCTGCAACAGTGTTCAGCCAGAAACCCTTTGGAAGGTCACCAGGCTGACATCCATCGTTCGACTGGGGCACGGGGACAGCCTGAAAGAGGAAGGCGTCAACTCGCCTAGCCACTGTTGCCAACTTCTTTGCTAAGACGAACTAGAAAGCTCTGCTCTCAGTGGCATTTCCAGGGAAGGCTGGGAAAGTCCCCTGCCTGAAACCCTGGGGAGTTGCTGCTAGTCTGTGAAGGCCACACTGAGCCGGATGGACCAATTGGCTCGCTTTGTATAAGGGCAGCTTCCCATGTTCCTATCACCTCCCCCACCCTAAACAGGAGCTGATGTTACACTGGGGGCCCGGGCAGTGCTAGGTGCTGAAAAGATCTGGGGATCAGGCCCACAGGACAAAAAAATGAAAAATTAAAAAAAAAAAGCACAAATTTTCATGTGCTAATTTAATATGCTCTTAAGTCTGTGTGCGTACGTGTCTGTAATGGAGCCTGTCTCCTAAGGACACCCCTATTTGTAAAAAAAAAGGATGTATGCACAGGGAAGACTGAAAGAACTGGGCATGTTTAGCCTTCAGAAGAGGAGACTGAGGGGAGATATGATCGCACTCTTCCAGTACTTGAAGGGATGTCACAGAGAGGAGGGCCAGGATCTCTTCTCGATCATCCCAGTTTGCAGGACACGGAATAATGGGCTCAAGTTACAGGAACCCAGATTCCACCTAAACATCAGGAAAAATTTCCTGACTGTCAGAGCAATAAGACAATGGAACCAACTACCTAGGGAGGTGGTGGGCTCTCCCACTCTGGAGGCATTCAAGGTGCAGCTGGACAGCCATCTGTCAGGGATGCTTTGACCTGGATTCCTGCATTGAGCAGGGGGTTGGACTCGATGGCCTGGTAGGCCCCTTCCAACTCTACTTTTCTATGATTCTATGATTCTAAGAGGAGTGCATTTGATTTCAAAAGAAAACCTCAGGCAGAAAGATTGAGGGGGGCGGCAGGAGGGGAAGCACACGTGGGCAAAAAATCGAGGGGGCTCAGATGCAACAGAGTTCCTCAGGGGCCCAGCCCTTGATTTCAGCAAGTGCCCCTGGACAGCAGGGTGGTGGGGCAGAGGGCCTCCCAGAGATTCGGGGCTCCAAAGGAAAGATTCGGGGCTCCAGCCCTGGCTGGGCCGCCCCCCTGACACCGCTTCTACATGGGGCTGGTCCATACAGATGAAAGCTGCTGCATATTGATCCAACCTGGCTCAGGATTCTCCCTTTTTGACTGGCAGCAGCTCTTACCCCCTATCACCTTCCCAGTGGAGGTGCTGGGCATTGAGCCCGGGGCCTTTTGGCAGTGTATGAACTGCGAGCCTTCCCTGAGAGGTCCATCTCTGCAGCCATGAGTGGTTTGCATTTAAGGCACTGCTTTGCACCTTCTGTGTTCTGATTTTTTTAAAACAACAACAACAACAACAACAATGGACATTTTCTTTTTGCATGCGTGTATCTGCATCTGTGGCAGGACTGTTGGTTTGCTTTGGCCCCGAATCCTCATTGGAGATTGTGGGATTTTAATTTGCCTCTGCTACTGTCATTTTGGCAGCCAAATGCATCCGCCGGTTGTATGTATTCAGCCGGGGCTCCCAATCACAGAAGCAATGCAAGAGAGGGAGAAATATATTTACATAAAACAACCAGGCTGCTGTTTAAGTCTGAACATATGTAGATGGAGGTCCTTGTCAGAGAGAGGGAGGGAGGCAGGCAGAAGGAAAGATGAGGTTTCAGCCAGTTCTGCAGGGATTACCATGGCAACCAATTATTCAGGCCTAAATTATTACTGTTTATATCACCAGTGAAAGGCGAAAGTCCAATTTCTTTCTTTCTTTCTTTCTTTTTAAACTATTCTTTTTAAATGGAAAACTTGAAGGACCATTAGCAGCTGCTGGGGACATCTATATTATCTATGTATCTACAGGCTTAGGCAGTTTTGATTTGGGGCATTTCTCAAATGTGAAAAACCACCTGGCCATGATATGACCTGGCCTAGGATGTCCCAGAACGGCAGAGTGGAGAGATTGTGCAGCAATCGGCGATGGTGGGAAAACAACAGTTAAGCTTAAAGAGCGATGGAAGCAGCTCAGTTTGGTGCTGGATTCTTTTCCTAAGCTGGGAATGTAAGGATCCGGCTTGCAGGATCAGACCCAGGTCGATTGCCTCTGCAGCAGCCAGTGGGGAGTCAGCCGATGCTTATTTCTATAGCTGTGCTCCCTAATTTGCATGCTTCTATAGCCCGCCCCTTCATTTGCATAGCCTTTCTGGGCTCTGATGGTCACACTAATGCAGTCTGCCCCAACCTGATGCTCTCCAGATGTGCTGGACATCGCTGGCTGGGGGCTATGGGAGTTGTTGTCCAGCAGATCTGGACAACACCAGGTTGAAGCCAGTGGTAGAGCAGTTATAGGGAACATACTTTATTTATTTATTATATTTATACCCCACCTTTTTTCCTTCACGGAACCACAGGTGGCTTACATAATCCTCCTCTCCTCACAACAACCCTATAAGGTAGGTTAGACTGAGAGTCGGTGACTGGCCCAAAGTCACCCAGTGAGCTTCGTGGCCGAGTGGGGACCTGAACCCGGATCTCACAACTCCGAGCCCAACACTCTAACTGCTCTGCCACGATGGCTGTCCAGATGCTGGACTGCAACTTCCATCATCCCTCACCACTGGCTATGCTGGCTGATGGGATTTGCAGTCCCAACAACATCTGGAGGGCCACATGTTCCCTGCCCCTGTACTTGAGTGTGACAGGACTAGCAAAAAGCACAGAAGTCAAAGAGGTGTGTGTGGTGGTTGCATATTGCAAGGACACTCTGAAGAGGTGTCCATTGAACCCCACACATGCACACCTAAAAGACTGGTAGCAATTGAGAGTTGGGCCACTCAGTATCCGGTCTGTAGGGCTGGTTTTGCCCTTGCTGTAACAGTGTTTGTTTGTTTATTTATTTATTATATTTATTTATTATATTTATACCCCACCTTTTTTCCTGCAAAGAACCCAAGGCGGCTTACATAATCCTCCTCCCCTCCATTTTATCCTCACAACAGCCCTGTGAGGTAGGTTAGGCTGAGAGTCAGTGACTGGCCCAAAGTCACCCAGTGAGCTTCATGACCGAGAGGGAGACCAGAACCCGGCTCTCCCAAGTCCCAGTCCAACACTCTCACCACTACACCCCAAGGAAGGCAGGCATGCACTGGGAGAGAGTGAAGGGGTGCCCGCAGGTCGGAGCCAAACCCCTTTGTCTGCATTGCCTCAACCTGGGTTCTGTAGCTTGGTCGCACTAATGTGCAATGCAATGTTGGAAACCAGCTTTTAGAAAGATTGAAAAATTGTTATTTAGACAGTGACTGAGGCCTGGCAGCACCCGACAGGGTGAAATCATGACATGCAATTTCCCCATCAGTTTGGGTGCCTGTGCAGAGGGATTTAAAACAACAACAAAAAACAACAGTGAGAGGGGAAGGCACATGTGTACCACTGAAAAAAAAAAGAGAGAGAAAATTCTCAGGTGCCTGGAAAGGATATTATTTTGCCCAGTGCATTTCGGAAACAATCTTTTTTCCTCCGTCGGGGGCCACACTTGTCTTTTTTCAGATATACTGAGAACAGAGTCCTTCCAGTATCCCTTCTGTGTTGAAATGCTCCAACACAGCACCAAAGTCTAACAGCCGGAGCTTTAACGGTCTGTGCTGCCACCGGATCATAGTGCTGTTTGCCCCAAGACATGAAAGAAGGGCTGAGGGCTGGCTCCCACAGGCACAGAAACGGGTGCGTGAAGAACCCGGATGTGCCTCGGCAATGACTGGGCCTCACCGCGGGCGTATTGTAGAGAGACGAGACGACCCGTTTTATGCTGGAAAGGGAACACCGGCATATCCTTCAGAATCAGGACCGGTGCAGGGCAGTTTGGCGCCCTATGCAAAGTTATATTTAGCGCCCCCCTCTCGTGCTGGTGGGGGGCTCCGGAGCAAAGCAGCCGGGAAATGCCTGCTTGCCCAGCGCCCCCCCGCCCGCCGGCCACCTCCGGCAGTCACTTTCCCCGCTGCCAAGCCGGCCTCGCCCACCGCACAGCATCTTCGGACCGGTCGCCGCCGCCACGCGCGCTCCTGACCCGGCCTAGCTCCGGGCGTCGAGGAAAGCCTGAACTCCGGGCGTCGAGGAAAGCCAAGCCTGCCCGGCGCCCGCCAGCTTGCCCGGTTCACCCTGATGGATCACCTGCTGAAGGAGGGCTCCGAAGAACACAAAATACCAGGGGCATCTTTCGCACCCCCACCCCACCCCACCTGCCGATCATTACGCGGCAGGCTGGGGACTGGATGAGATTTCCCAAACCTGGATTTGCCCCAGACGGAAGGCCGCGGCGATGCCGCCTTCCCCTGTCCCGGGAAGCTCCTCCCTCCTTCCCTTCGGTTCTCCAAGAGCGCGGACTTTCCCCTTTCGGGAGGCGGCCAGGCAGGGCAGGAGCGCGCCGGCGGCGAGGAAGAGTCGGCCAGAAGGAGCGCAGCATTTCTGCGCCTTCTTCAGCCACGCGCCCTAGGTAGCCGCCTAGTTTGCCTAGCGGTAGCGCGGGCCCTATTCAGAATTCAGCAGCGGGAGGGTTACTGAGCAGAAGCGATTCAGCAGCATTGAGCTACCCAGGGAACATGCCATTGTGCTGCTCTGTGCCTCGCTCGCTGTCCAGGGTGCTGAAATCTCATGGGCTTTCTCGCTGCCCGCCCTCGGCACAACATCCGCTTTGGGGCCTGGCCAGGCGAGAAGAAAGTCTGCAAAAGTCTGCAAACGGCCGTTTCAAAGCCGGCTTCACTGAGACCCATGGCGCAATTCAGTGTGTCTGCTTAGGACCGTCTACACATTGCATTGAAAGGCGCACAGCCCCCATCGTACATATTTTTAACCCAACAGTTCTTTCTGTTCTGTTCTTTTCTTTACAGGGGAAAGCAGGCTTTAACTCAGGGGTGGCGAATGTGTAGCCCTCTGGATGTTGCTGGACCACAGCTCCCATCAGCCGTAGCCAGCATAGCCAATGGTGAAGGATGATGGGAGCTGTAGTCCAACGACATCTCAAGAGCCACGTATTCTGCATCCCTGCTCAAACTTCACATGTTTCATAGATGATCTGAGATTCACTTTAAAGAGATTGCACGTGTTGGCCGTAACATGTTCATATATTAAACGAAGATTTCATTTTAGAGCATTTTATAAATGAGTGACCCTTATTATAATTGACTTTTTAAAAGTTTAAATATTAAAAAGATTTTAAAACATATTTTTAAAAACACTTTTCTTAACACCCTGAGGGCAGATTTGACCCAGCATCGACGTGTTGCTGAATCCTGACCATACATGGTTTGGAAATCAAGGGTTTTGGACAATTGCAATAAAGATGTCATTAAAAGGGAGAGGGGCAGAATCATCAGGCGATCACTCGTGACCGAGTAAGATTGTCTTCCGGGATAAAAGGAGGAAATTCTAAAGAAGATTGTGTAGACTCTAGCGATGGGTCCGTAAGTGACTGTGGAGGCCAATTCTAGATCCACACAGCTTCCCACAGTGAGGACACAGGTTACCAGATAGAAGATGGTCCTGTAAAGGATTCATTTGACGTGCTTTTCGCTTAGCACGTTTCTCCCTTTCACTTTGCACTCGGGCTTCTTCAAAGTCCATGGAACCTTTGTGAAAGGCCAACCTCCATTTAGATCGTTCATGGGCCAGAGCTTCCCAGTTTTCGATGTTTATATTGCATTTTTTTAGATTAGCCTTATGAACATCTTTAACCTCTTATATTGACCACCGATATTCCGCTTTTCCATCCTTGAGTTGGGAGTAACGTAACTGCTTTGGGAGGCGGCAGTCAGGCATTTGAACAACATGACCGGTCCACTGAAGTTGGCGTTGAAGGATCATTTTTTCAATGCTAGTAGTCTTTGCTTCTTCCAGTACACTGACATTTGTTCGCCTATCTTCCCAAGTAATTTGCAGGATTTTCCGGAGGCAACGTTGATGAAACCTTTCAAGGAGGTGGAAGTGACGTTTATAGATAGTCCATGTTTCGCAGGCATACAATAAAGTTGGTAATACAATGGCTTCATAAACCAGTGTTTTGGTCTTCTTACAATGTTTCATAGATGATCTGAGATTCACTTTAAAGAGATTGCACGTGTTGGCCGTAACATGTTCATATATTAAACGAAGATTTCATTTTAGAGCATTTTATAAATGAGTGACCCTTATTATAATTGACTTTTTAAAAGTTTAAATATTAAAAAGATTTTAAAACATATTTTTAAAAACACTTTTCTTAACACCCTGAGGGCAGATTTGACCCAGCATCGACGTGTTGCTGAATCCTGACCATACATGGTTTGGAAATCAAGGGTTTTGGACAATTGCAATAAAGATGTCATTAAAAGGGAGAGGGGCAGAATACGTATCTTTCAAGTTCCTTTCCAGTCTTAACAATCTGTGCCATAACTTTGAAACCTTCTTTCTAGGAGGGGTTTGTGGTTAAAAAAAAAAAAAAAAAAAGTCCTGTTGAGTACAGGAGAATTGACCGTTCTCTTCCCTCTGCCTCTTTTCTCTAGTGCGTGCCTGTTTGTTTTTGTTGAAATTTAGGGGAGCCACAATGAAGATATCTCTGAGAATGAGGAGGAACCGGGAGAGAAATCAGAGAGCGAAGGCAGCGACTATTCCCCCAACAAAAAGAAGAAGAAGAAACTGAAAGAGAAGAAGGAGAAAAAAGCCAAACGGAAAAAGAAAGATGAAGAGGAGGAGGAGAATGAAGATGGAGGCTTAAAGGTACCAGAAATCTAGATCTCTTGGACTGCGGCATCCAACATCTTCCTGTCACAATAAGGGCACTCACACCATACTACAGACTAAGCGCCTGTTCACACAAACGTCTGGGTGTGCGATAGCTGTGAGAATAGTGGTGTTTATTTGCCAGCCACTCTGCTCCATGGTGAGTTGACCATGTGCACCCACCATCCAGCTCTGAATCCAGCCCAGGCTCATCTATACAAAGATTTCCTGTACAATTTTATGTGTTGCCATGCCCAAAACTGAACTCTGCACATGGCAGCAGCTGCTTATGACTGGCTCACCATGGAGTCTAGTGGCCATAATGAAGCACAGGCAATGGTGTACCTGTGGCTGCCACAAATGCGTGTGGCCCTGTGGTAAGCCCCCTGAGTGATAAACCCCCTCAGAGCCAATTTAGTGTTCCTGCAATCCTCAAAAGAGTGAAATATCTCCCTGTTTCAGCCTTTCCTTTGGAGGCCTCACTCACCACATTCCAAGATAGTCTGTTTCATTGTCAAACAGCTCTTACCAGTAGGACGGTTCTCCTAATGTTTCGCCAAAATCTGCTTCTCTGCAATTTCCAGACTTTGGTTCCAGTCCTGCTCACTTGAGCAACTGAGAATCCATCTTCTGCATGACTGCCTTTCAGTTAGTTGAAGACCACCATCATGTCTCTTTTTATTTATTTATTATTTATCTTCATCTTCTCTTCTCTAAGCTAAACATACCTAGCTCTTTCAACTGTTCCTCACTGGACTTGCTTTCCAGACCGCTCACCATCTTGGTTGCCAGTGGCATAGTGGTCAGCTTTGAAGTGCAGGTGCTCATAATGACTTCATGGGTTCTAACCTATAAAGCCCTACACGGCTTAGGACCACAATACCTGACGGAACGCCTCTCCCAACCGCAATCTACCCGGACACTGCGCTCAACATCTGGGGCCCTCCTCCTGACTGCCACCTCCAAGGGAGGCTCGGTTGGTGGCCACAAGGAGGAGGGCCTTTTCAGTGGTGCCCCCCCCCAATTTTGGAATGGGCTCCCCACTGAGGCCCGCCTGGCGCCAACCTTACTATCTTTTCGGCACCAAGTTAAGACTTTCCTCTATGCCAAGGCATTTAATATTTAACTGTTTAAATAGCACATGGGGGGGGGCGGAGGGGGGTTGTCACCAGTAGGCTTATTTTTATTAGTTTTATTAACTTTTAGTATTGTCATTTTAAACTGTGTTTTTAAATTTGGTTTTAAACTTTTAAACTACACTGTATGTTTTTATTGTTGGTAGATTTTATTGTATGAATTGTTGTGAACCGCCCAGAGAGCTTTGGCTGTGGGACGGTATAGAAATGAAATGAAATGAAATAAATAAATAAATAAATAAAATGGCAGGCCTGCTAGCCACGCCCCAAGGAGAGTCCAAAAATGCCAGCTGCTGCGTTGGTCCATATCAACAAACCAGCTCTTGCAGTTTTCTCTCCACCAGGAGCAGCTCTTCCATAAAGCGAATGGGTCTGAATTGCCCATTCCCGACCAAGACACCCCAAAATACTTTGCATTGCAACAGGGAAGATATTGTTGCTGGGAAAATTCATTTCCTTCCCAGCTACTGTGAGGACTGCAGCTAAGCTCAGAGGGAACAGGGAACTCTAAAGGGGGTGGCAGATGACCTCACAATCCCTGCTTGCACAAAAGTGCCAGTGCAAGGAAGTGCTGGCGCTGGGAAGTCCGGCTCGTTTGAGCCCAAGAGACTTCCTGCCTGTTTCCAGTCCGATGATCGGAAGTGGGCTGAGTCAGGGCTCCCCCCCCCCCCCCGTGGACCTTCATTTCTAAGACGGGCTGGCAGTTTGTGCATTTTTAAAAAAACTGCTAAGGAAATTTGCGCTAATAGCGTGAGTTGCACAAATTGCGGGGGTTTTTGTGCATTTTGTGTAAATTGGCACCCGAAAAGCGCATGGATCTAGCACACTTTGCATAAAATTGGCCGATTTGTGCATAGCGTGCTAGATCCACATGCTTTTTGGGTGCCGATTTGAACATAGTATGTAAATTTACACAAATTTCATTAACCGCGTGTTTTCTTTTTTGATGCACAAATCACGGCCTGTCTTAAGAGATGGAAGTCTGCGAGCTGGCTCAACTTGGACAATAGCGAGTTGTCACCAGTGCAGGGCTGGCGAACTGGAATCTGGGGTGGGGGGGGTGAATCCTGAAAATCTGTCGGATTCTCACCCCCTGTCAGATTCCGCACACATCCCTAGCTGGGTCCCTGTGAGCTCTGGCTGCACACCACCACTGATGGTCGCTCTTCTCTGGACACGCCCCAGTTTATCCATGTCCTCCTTAACATGTGGCAACCAGAACTGGACATGGTCCTCCAAACGCAGCCAGACTAAGGTCGAATAGAGTGGGACTATTACTTCCCTTGACCTGGGCTCTCTGCTTCTGTTCACGCGGCCTCTCACGCCGGCTCAGCTTGTCTGAGTGTGGAAAGCTAAGCAGGGTCAGGCCTGGTTATTACTTGGATGGGAGACCCCTCCTCTAGTTTCCTGCATTGAGCAGGGGGTTGGACTCGATGGCCTTGTAGGCTCCTTCCAACTCTATGATCTATGAAAATCTATGAAATCTTGCAGAGTGACGGCCCACATCCTGCATCCCATGTCTGTTGACTAAGTGCTTCAGCCTGCTCCGCCTTGGAAGCAGCAGAAGCAAATGTTGTGCTTTCGGTGTGGCTCTTTTTCTCCCGTAGGAGCCGAAGTCCTCAGCTCAGCTAATGGAGGAGTGGGGGCTGGACGATGTGGACTACGCTTTTTCCGAAGAAGACTATCACATGCTGACGAATTACAAGGCTTTCAGCCAGTTTCTTAGGTAGGTGATGCCGACCCTTGCTCTGCTCTGGGGCGTGGGGCGGGGCGTGGGACTTGGATTGGTGTTCTGGATTTCTGGCAAGCTCATGCTCCCCTTATACAAATCTATGGGGCAACCACACTTGGAGTACTGTGTACGGTTCTGCTCACCACACCTTAAAAAGGATATTGTAGAGCAGGGAAAAGTGCATAAGAGGGCAACTAGAATGATCCAGGGGCTGGAGCAGCTCCCCCATGAGGAAAGGTTACAACATCTGGGACTGTTTCACTTATAAAAAGGCAGCTAAGGGGAGGCATGATAGAGGTGTACAGAATTATGCCTGATGTGGAGAAAGTGGAGAGGGGAGACAGTTTTCTCCCCTCTCATCAGACTAGAACCCAAAGGGGTCACCCCATGAAGCTCATCGGTGGGAGATTCAGGACAGATCAAAGGAAGTCCTTCTTCACACAGCGCAGAGTTAAACTACGGAATTCACTTCTACAGGATGTGGGTGCTGGCCACCAATTTGAAGGGCTTTAAAAGGGAACTGGGCAAATTCATGGAGGAGGAGAAGGCTATCAGTGGCTACTTGTCCTGATGTGTATATGCTACCTCCCAGATCAGAGGCAGTATATGCCTGCGTACACCAGCTGCTGGGGAACATGGGCGGGAGGGTGCTGTGGCACTCCTGTCCTGCTTGTGGGCTTCCCGTGGGCAGCTGGTTGGCCACTGAGTGAACAGAATGCTGGACCGGATGGACCCTGGGTCTGATCCAGCAGGGCTGTTCTTATGCCAATGGAGGGATAGGTCTTGGGGTGCTGCTAGGCACTTAAAAGAGTTGGGGAATCTGCTAATTTACATCTATATATGCACATTTAGAAACAATTACTAGGATTTTTAAAATTTCACAGGAGACAAAGCCAGCCAATTCGTTTCCGAATCATCTCAAATCAAGTCTTCAGTTAAATTTGCACCCTGACCCAGATCATCCCAAACCTAATGGGGAAAGGTTTTGTTTTTGTTTTTTAAATCTAAGCTTAATTGTCAAGCGGGATAAGATTATTTTGGGGCAGGGGTGTGGCAGCATGGGAGAAGGGGAGAGTTAACCCTTCTCTCCCCAGTTGCACCCCCCCTTCAAAATCCCCCCTTCAAAATTCCCCCCTGCATGACAATTAAGTTGAGAAAAAAACACCTCCCATTGGCACCAGTGGACACTCAGGGCGCTGTGGAATAGATTTGGGGGCACAGCCCTGACAGGCCCAGGCCTAGCAATGCCCTTGGATCGGTCTGCCAAGGTCTATTAGCCAAGACGCCTCCTTGTTCAGACAATGTACTCCTGATGGTGAGATACTGCACCTGCGTGTGTGTACGCATTACACACGTGGAACTCACAGCCATGAGATGTGGCGATGGCCACTCACTCTAAAAGGTTAGAGCGATCCATGGAGGAGGCCGCAAAGAGGTCCATCAATGGCTAGTCACCACAATCGCCAAATGGAACCTTCCTGGGCAGGGGCAGTGTACTGTGTATACCTCTTAATGCCAGGTGCAGGGTGGGCAGGGAAACCGGTGGAGGCCAGGGCCTTCATATGGGAGTTTCCCTGAAACTGGGGAGCAGAAGAGACGCCTGCTGGCCTCTGCCACTGGCCAGGGAACCCGGGGCCCCTGGGAGGTTGCGCGCGCCCGCTGCTTCCCAGGAAGGACATCGCGGCACAAGGGAAGGCCCGCCCGCAGCAGTGGCTGGTGCCTCCGATGTCCGTGGGGCAGGCGTGTCCACTCCCAGTTTCAGCCTGAACTTTAAGGGAGCTCTCCGTGGCGCTGAAACCTGCCCGGAGCAGCAAACTCGGCTCAGCACCATGGACAGCTCCCTAAAAGTGCAGACTGAAACCGGGAGCGGAGGCACCGCCCCACCGGAGCCCCCCTGGCCTCTCCAGCCAAAGGCCGGAGAAGGAGCGGCTGCAGGGGGCTTGCTGAGGCCCTCCCTGCCAGCAGGAACACTTGGCACCAGCAGCCAGTTGCCCCGGGGGCTGCAGAAACGCAGGGCAGCCTGGTCTTGCCCCACCCATTAGCCAGAAGACCAGGGCGGCGGCGGCGGCGGCTGTGTGCATGAGAGGGAGGGAGGGAGGGAGAGTTTGAGGGCGGGTGTGAGGCACTAGGATCACTTGTTGCTTGAAGAAATAAATAATAAAGAAATGTCCTGCATGATGTAGTAGTAGTAGTGATGATGATGATGATGATGATGATGATGATAATGATGATGGTGATGATGATGATGATGATGATAATAATAATAATAATAATAATAATAATAATAATAATAATAGCAAAAGCAATAATGGCAATAATAGCAATAATAGTAGTAGCAGTAGTCCTGCTTGTGGTCTTCCAAGACAAATCTGGGTGGCCACTGTGGGAACAGAATGCTGGACTAAGATGGACCCTTGGCCTGATCCAGCAGGGCTCTTCTGTATTCCTCCCGACTTTGGAGACGGCTTCACGCATCTGCGGACGTGGGTCCTGTCCCACTTTCGTCGTCTTTGGACAGGTGACGCTGCCACCGACCTGTCCCTTTCCGCTTCTTCTCCAGGCCTCTGGTTGCCAAGAGGAATCCCAAAATCCCCATGTCCAAGATGATGACTGTCCTCGGGGCCAAGTGGCGAGAGTTCAGCGGCAACAACCCCTTCAAAGGGAGCTCGGCGGCGGCCGCTGCGGCCGCTGTGGCTGCGGCCGTGGAAACCGTGGCTGTTGCTCCAGCGCCGCTTCCAGCCAGCCCCCCACAGCTGCTGCCGCCACCGCCAGCCATCAGGAAGGCCAAGACCAAGGAGGGAAAAGGTAAAATCGACTAGGGTGGGGGAGATGATCGAGGGGTGTGTTTGCACGGGGATTCCACCCCCTGCCGGATCTTGGGGGATACAGCTGATCACAACAGGGTGTGCGTGCGTGCCTGCGTGCATGTGTGCTTTAAGAGCATGTATCTCATATATATATATATATATATACACATACACAGACACACACAGACATGAATGTGTCTCTCCCTGATCTCCCTAACCATTGCACCATGCTAGGCTCCACCAAAATTAACCTCCAAAAGCCCAAGTAAACGTGACAGGTTTTGCCTGGTCCCTAAAGGACAGTCATGGAGCTGCCGGACAGGAAGCTGTTGGAAGGGAGTTCTGCAGACCGGTAGGGCAGCCATTTACATGTTGCCAAAAAAAGAGGACGAAAAAGGGCACCAATTTGCATAGCATTTGGATAGGCAAATTTATATGTACAGGTACAAATCTAGAAATACAGTAATAAGTGTGATTTAAAAACAAAGACAGTGTCTGGCTTTGGGCAACACGATAACCCACACTCAAGGGTTGAGTGTGGGTTGTTGCTGAACCGTGAGTTATCATGTTGTCGGAGCCCAGCTGCGTTAACAAGCCATGGCTTGTTAACCACGAACAACCCATGAATAGAACCCGTGGTTTGTTGTTGGTTCACCATGGTTTGTTATCTCAGCTGGGCTCAGAAAACACGATAGCCCACGTTTCAACCACAACCCGCGGTTCAACGACAACCCACACTCAACCCTTGAGTGTGGGTTATCGTGTGGTCTGAACCCGGTCAACATCTCACCATAGTGGAGAAGACTGATCAGGTGAGCTGTGCGCCTGCTTAGTAGATGGGCAACTGTTGATGGGCAACTTCAAGCCCCCCCGGGCTCCTTCCTTGTGGTCCTTTGACTTTAAACTGGGCTTGGACTGGACACCTCTTCAAAGAGGGGACACCTTCAAAGAGAGGACTGGTCTCCACCAGCTCTCCAAAATAGAGAGATGTATTCTATGAAGTAGGACACTCAAGCAGGGCACAACTGCAGGTGAGGCCCTTCCCTGGTCTAGCAGCTGGACCTCTACAGGGAAGGGCCTCCAGCGATCTCAGTCGCCAGGTATGGTTAATCTGGGAACATGTAGACCAACTCCCATCACCCCCAGTCATCAACCATGCTGGTTTGGGACTGATGGGAGTTGTAGTTCACAACATCTGGAGGGCAGCAGGTTGGGGAGGGCTGAGCATAGACTATACAGATGTTGCACCAGTGGCGTCCGGGTAGCAGTTGAGGGTTTTGGTGTCATGCCCTGCAGCCCCACCTTTCTCAGAGCACCATGGGCCCCCCAATCCTTAAAATATTAGGGGTGAATTTCTTCCTCAACAGTAGTAATATGGGAGGTGAGACCTTGTATTGCCTGGCAGGCGCGCTGCCTTCCGGTGTGGGAGCTTCCCATCTGCCCTATTCTTTGGGTGCAGGGGATGTGATGGCAGGACAGGGCTGATCAAGTGGAGGCTGAGCGTAGGCAGGCATCGATAGGTGCCTGGATTGTGGATTCCACATGGTCCAACTACAGGGCATCCTCCTCGGGGGTTCTAATCCCCTCCCCGGAGTGTCTCCATGTGCTGGGGCCGGCGGTGAGCTCCTCTCCAAGAATATCCCATCCATACCTGGCTCTGGGAACATTTGGGGTGCTGAGAGTTGGGTAGGGGCCAAGCAACGCCGAGCATACAGCCTTGTCAATAAGCCGCAAGTTAGGGTGTGGGTCAAGGGATGGCGGGGTCAAGGCATGGCGGGGCAGCTGTCGAGGTTCCACACCCCAGCAGGGGGCCACTGACCAGAGTCCCCTGGAGTTGCTGCTCCACTCCTCCATGGCCACCTGCTTGCTCACCTGCCTCTCGCTCCAGCCCAGACTGACGGCGGTGGCGAGGAGGAGGAGCAGCAGGAGGTGCCGCCGCTGCCGGGTCTCTGGTTGTCGAGCAAGCAAGTGGCAGCCATGTTGAGGAAGAGGATGAGGCGCAAGGGCAGCCGGTGACCATGGCAGGGAGAAGGTGGACTCACTGAGGGTCTCTTGCCCAAGGGCCCTCCGAAACCTGGAGCTGGCACCGCTGCGGCTAGTCCGTGACCAGATCTCGGAGAGTGGTGGGCTACACGGAACGCTCAGTGGAGTCTCGTGGCGCCAGTATCACCGGGGCTGCGTATCCACGCTGGGCTTCACTCTGAACGTTTAAGGAGCTACCCATGGTGCCAAACCTAGTTTGAGGATAGGGTTCAGCACCATGGACAGCTCCCTCGAAGCTCAGACTAAAATCCGGAGTGGATACACACTGGCGCTGCCAGCCTCCACTGGGAACTATAGATGGGACAAGTCAAACAACGGTGGCTGGGAAAGCGGGACACCCAGGAAAGGCCGGGCCACCTGATGCCGGCCAAATGTTTAAATAAGGGCCGTCGCGGGAAGCGGGCTGGGTTCCGGGAAGCAGGAAGGGCGGCGAAAGAGGTGCGGCCTCCGCCACCGACGCCTCTCTGCTTCCGCAGGTCCCGGCGTGCGGAAGAAAATCAAGAACGCCAAAGACGGCAAGAAGAAGGGGAAGGCGAAAAAGGTGGGGGCCCTGAAGTTCCGCTTCGGGGGGATCGCCAACAAGAGGAAAAAGGGCTCCTCAGTAAGTAGACCCCCTTCCGCGCTGTCATGAGAACCACAAATGAAGCAGATCAGGATCTGAATGTCAGGCTGCCTCCTCCTTTATAACTGCCCTAAAAATTGTCCTAAAAAGTTTGGGATTCGCTTGGGGAATTTTTCTTTTGATTTTAAAGTGGGGCACTCTTTCATCTCTCTCTCTCTCTCTCTCTCTCTCTCTCTCTGTCTATCTATCTATCTTTATTTGCATACACAAACACACACACACACAGAGATAGTCCTTTTTAATTTTCAGGATACTTTATAGCCCTTCTGTTGTCCTTAGTGGGGAAAGATAGGGTGTGGGGGCGATATGATAGAGGTTTATAAAATTAGGCACTGTGTGGAGAAAGTGGATAGGGAGATGTTTTTCTCCATCTCTCATAATACCAGAACGCAAAGGGGTCGTCTCGTGAGACTGTCGGGCAAGAGATACATTCAGGACAGACAAAAGGAGCTTCCAAGGGGAGCGAGCAGGAGAGGGGAACTGCCTGCTCTCTCTCTCTCTCTCTCTCCGCCTCACACCATGCATAACCTCTATTACGGCCCGACTCCCCATAGGGATGATGAATAAGAATTTCATTTTTGCTCACAAAACATTGTGAGCGTGCCCCGTTCGAAGCTCTGAGCGCGAGCACAGTGTCCACTGCAGATATTTGCACATTGTCGAGCACGTGCTCGCGTCCGTCTCTTTCCCAGTTCCCATTTCAGTTTGCGCCAATTTCCTGATTAGTGCAGATTTTCTCAGTAGACTGAGTCAGCCCCGCTTAAATCCATGCAGGAAATTTGTGGAATTAGGAAATTGTGCATAGAGCGAGCGGCGACTGCAGACGCGAATCGGAATCGGGTGTGAGCCAAGTGGCGAGATGATTTAGAGGATCCTGGTGATCTCTAACATGGCTCGTTTGCCCATCCCTACCGGCGGGCCCGGGACATCATAAGGAGAGAGGGAAGGAAGGGAAGACCGTAGTTTAGGCTAGGGGAAGGGAATCTCAAGCCTGGGGGACAAATTTGGCCCTCTGGGTTTACCCAGACGGCCACATAGCCCGTGCCCGACCATCAGTCATTCTGTGGTTTCCCAGCTTTTGTACACTTTCCCTCCCATTCTAAAAGGGTTGAAATGGTCCCTCCTGCGGCTGAGTTACTGGCAATAAAAGCTTTAAGCTGAAATATGTGGGTATTTTTGGCCTTTGGCTCCACCCACCACTGGCACAGAACTTCTGCTGAAGTGGCATTGGGCCCTCCCTCCGGCTGAAAGAGGTTCAGCGCCATTAGTTTAGGGCAGTGTTTCTCAACCTTGGGTCCCCAGATGTTTTTGGCCTACAACTCCCAGCATGCCCCAGCCAGCTACGCTGGCTGGGGCATGCTGGGAGTTGTAGGCCAAAAACATCTGGGGACCCAAGGTTGAGAAACACTGGTTTAGGGGTAGAGCACATGCTTTGCATGCAGAAATTCCCCAATTCCCTGGCATCTCTAGTTACAAGGGGGCAGAGGGCAGCCCTGGGGAAGGGCCGCCTCTCTGCCTGATGCCTCGCTCAGCCGCTGCCTCTCAGAGTACACAGTACTGGGCCACAGGGCCAGCCTGACCCAACGTGAGGCAGCTTCTGAAGCCCAGCGCATCTGCTTGGCCACTGTGGCAGCACGGCAGTAGACCAGACGGACATTTTTTTGTGGGGTCCAGCAAGGCTCTTCTTCATGCCTATCTAACCCAGCCTTCTCCAACCTGGCGCCCTCCAGATGTGTCGGACTACAGCTCCCATCAGCCCCAGCCAGCCAAGGATTCTGGGAGTTGTAGTCCAATATATCTGAAGGGCGCCCGGAATGGGGGGGAGGCTGCTCTGATCTCGCCTGATCTCGTTCGAGGCGGGCCAGCTGTCTTGAGACTGGGATCTCTTCCTAAGAGAGGTGAGCGTGGCTGGAGGGCGATCCCCAGAGGCAGCGATGGTGACCACCTGCAGTTTGGCTTCCCTTGCAGAGCGAGGAGGAGGAACGGGAGGAGTCCGACCTGGACAGCGCCAGCATCAACAGCTGTTCCGTGCGCTCCGAGTCCTCTGCCGGCGTGGGCAAGAGGGGCAAGAAGAAGAAGAAGAAAAAGAGAAGTATGCCATTGTCGCGCTCTGCGTGCGCTGAGAGTGTGCCTCACCCGCCAGGGTTCCCCTGAAGCTGGCTGGGCGCTTGCTGGGAAAGAACAGCAATGGCGGACAATGGCGGGAGGGACAGGTCCATCAATGGCTGTTTAGCCTCGGGGTTCAAGCATGGGGGAGGGAAAGGGTACACTTTACTCGGGCCTTGAGATCTAGCGGCCCAGGCTGCACCCCATTACCATGCTTGGAAAAAAAATGAGGCTAAGTTCATACTTGTGGATATTTATCGCACTCTTCCAGTACTTGAAGGGTTGTCACAAAGAGGAGGGCCAGGATCTCTTCTCAGTCATCCCAGCAGGACACGGAATAATGGGCTCAAGTTACAGGAACCCAGATTCCACCTGGACATCAGAAAAAAAAAATCCTGACTGTCAGAGCAATAAGACAATGGAACCAACTACCTAGGGAGGTGGTGGGCTCTCCCACTCTGGAGGCATTCAAGGTGCAGCTGGATGGCCATCTGTCAGGGATGCTTTGACCTGGATTCCTGCATTGAGCAGGGGGTTGGACTCGATGGCCTTGTAGGCCCCTTCCAACTCTACTTTTCTATGATTCTATGAACACCTATTTCCGTGTTCCTATGTACTTATTGTCCACCTCTTTTGAGATTTACTGGATCCAATCCAAAGCAGTGTTGGAGCAGAACAAGCCACATTCTGAAGAGTGAGTTGCTGACCTGCCCAGGCCCTTCTCGAGAAGAGAGAAAGTGTGGCGTTTGGGCAGTTAAGCTAACACGGGCAGTTTGAGAAGCACTGAGATTTGTGCTTCCCTTTACGCTCTCTCAAGTCCCAGTGTTCCTTTTGCATAGGCAGGAGGGAGGGTCAAAGCACCATACAGTAATACCTTGGATAGCAAGTAACTTGGTCTGAGAGCATTTTGCAAGACAAGCAAAAAAATTTAATTTTTTCGACTTGATAAACAAGCAAGGTCTTGCAAGACAAGTCGTAGGGATGTAACCGCTCGCCTCGAGCGGGTGTAGCGGGCCGAAATCGGCCCCGCTCACGCCCACCAGAGACTCGCTTTGATATAAGAGTGTTTTGGATTACAAGCATGGTTCCGGAACGAAGTTATGCTTGCAATCCAAGGTATTACTGTCATATCAAGGACATTGATCCCTGGGACAGTGGGAGCCAGTGCTGCTGCTAAGATCTACATATCTTACATAATGATTTACATAGGTGAGTAAGGGTGCAATCCTATGCATGCTTAAGACAGAAAAAAGGCCTACGACTCCCAGCATGCCCCACCCAGCTATGCTAGCTGGGGCATGCTGGGAGTCATAGGCCTTTTTTCTGTCTACGCAGGCATAGGATTGCACCTCAATGTATCCATGTCTTTAAATATTTAAAGTATCCCCGATACGCTGTGTAGGAGCCCCATTTTCAAAATCATTGATTTAAGGCAGTGTTCTCCAACCTTGGGTCCCCAGATGTTATTGGCCTACAACTCCCAGCATGCCCCAGCCAGCGTATGCTGGGAGTTGTAGGCCAATAACATCTGGGGCCCCAAGGTTGGAGAACACTGATTTAAGGCAAAGGTCTTTTTCAGAAGCTAAATTGCCCCCGTGAGAATGATGGTTTCGCTGCCTTGCTTTTGTCTTCCAGTCGAAGAAGGGGACGGCTACGAGACGGACCACCAGGATTACTGCGAGGTGTGCCAGCAGGGTGGGGAAATCATTCTCTGCGACACTTGTCCCCGGGCCTACCACCTCGTCTGTTTGGACCCGGAGCTCGAGAAGGCGCCGGAGGGCAAATGGAGCTGCCCACACTGCGTAAGGAGCCTTGCCGGTTGAGGGTCAGCCACCAGTGAAAGAGAGACCAAGCGCATGCGTTGTGTTATGCCTGGGAGCGTGCAACGTGCTTCAAGGGAAGTTGCCAACCTCCAGGCCAGGCCAGGCTGCTGGGCTAATTGTAGAGCGGAGGGAAAGCCTTGGCAGGTGCCTCTTTTTATCACATGGAACATTGTGACCGGAGAAGCCGCAATGGCCAACATTCCCCTTCGGTGCAACCGTAAGAAGCGCAGCGGCCATCTCCCAGTGGGAAAACTGGCGTCTATCTCTCCGATACCTTGTGGGCAAGGACGCGCATCTCCTGGCTCAGAAATGGAACCGCTGGAGTGCTGTCCTCTAGCGCTGGGACAGATGTGGACCGAGTCTGGATTTGAGTGGGGGAGGTTGCCTTTTGGGGCCACCTTTCAGAGTCTGAGTCTGCGTGAAGGACACAGATGCTGAAATGGGGCTATATAGATCGGAGTGGCTCTAGGACAGGGGTGTTGAACCTCTTCCGGGCCAAGGGCTGAATTTAATTTTGGGGAAGCTCTCGGGGGCCGCATTCCAGTGGCGGGCAGGGCTGAAGGCAAAATGGGTCTGGGCCTAAATACCAGAAGATTTTATCTTAAAGCTCCTGCTGCCAGTCATTGAGCCCTGGAGGAGGCATCTCAACCTTTCAGAGAGGGGGAAAAACCACGAAAAAGCTGGGAAACCACCACACGACTGGTCGCAGTTGGGGAAGGGGGCTGGCGGAAGGGGGTGCAGGCCTGAGGTTCAACACCTCTGCTCCAGGACAGGATCTGTCACAGTTCCAGGGTCATCAAGAAAATATTAGACCTAGGGGCCCTGGAGTTTGCCATGCATATCCTTCCTAGTATGAATTTGACCATCTCCAGTTCTCCACCCACCTGTGGATGACTCCATGGAGAGTGGAGAGGCGGAAGGGAGGGTCCAGTTTGGAATCAGTTTTTAAGAATTGGATTAATTTTTTTACACCCAGTGAACGTGCACTGAATTAATTTTTCTTCCAGAGAGCTTTGGCTATTGGGCAGTAGAGAAATGAAATGAAATGAGATAAATACATAATTCCGAATCTGCAATGTTGAGAGGGAACAGACCTAGTGTCAAGAACCAAGTATGACATATTAAAAACTAGCATCTCTGGAAATTAAGTACAGATATCAAATATTGGGCCAATATCCAGAGAATATTGGGACAGGTTTGGGACCAAAATTTGCAGAGGAGATTACTTGGCCCGGGCAGGCATAGGGCAAACAAGATGTTTCAGCTCTGTTGTGTCAAGTCTGAATAGGGATGGACGAATTGGTCCATTTTGATTTCTCTCAGTTTTATCATTTTTCCAGTCTTAAATCTGGTTCATCCCAAACTCTGAGAATTTTTTTGTTATGAAGTTTGCATGAAAACACGTGCCTGTTTTTGTTTTCATTTTCCTAATGAAATTTTGCCAGCAATTTCCCTGATATAATGCTTTTATTTTATTTCTTTTCAATTTCACTAATAGGCACTTTAAAAAAAATAATTAGAGAACTCCATTGCGAAATTCGGAGATATGCAGCATTTGAAGGATAGCCGAGTTTCGGTCTGCCCGCGTGTTCAAAAGTGCGAGATGAGGTACGTTTGCATTAAAATGGGAACTGAGCACATTTCTCCCGCATCCTTAGGAGAAGGAAGGCATCCAGTGGGAGCCGAAGGACGAGGAGGACGAGGAAGAAGAGATTGGCGAAGAGGAGGACGACCACATGGAGTTCTGCCGTGTCTGCAAAGACGGTGGGGAGCTTCTTTGCTGCGACACCTGCCCGTCCTCCTACCACCTGCACTGCCTGAACCCGCCGCTGCCAGAAATACCAAATGGTGAATGGCTCTGCCCTCGGTGTACAGTGAGTGTTTACCAGCCTTCCTCGCGCCGTCTGCTCGGGCAGCGGGACCTGGCTTGACGCCGGCAGCTCATGACCTCAGAGGTGGGACTGGGCCAGCCAGTAGCTCTCCTCTGAAGGTAAATGGCTACCAGGGGTGCATACAGAATCCGTCATTTTGCCCTGGGTTTTGAGGTTTGGCTTTACGGAATCCATTTGATCACAGCTCAAAATGTTGGAACCAGTTGTTCTTCTGGAGGTATATTACTGGAGTTTTGCATGCCAGGGAGGGCTTTCCTATCTTTTTGGAGTAAAAAAACATACTAAGAGTGCAATCCTATGGCCATAGAAGAATTCAGAGTCCCAGCTCAGACCTCGGAAACGTGCTCCAAGGTTGGAGCCAGGACTCCGCAGCTGGAGCGCCCTCCCTCTGCCCTCGCAGCTGGCGTGGCAAGAACCGTGCCGGCTGCAGCTCCGAGGATGGAGTTTTGTGGACAGTCTGCGGGGTGGGCAGGGGGAGAGACAGGCACTGCCCGCATGCGCAGTGTCCTGGCGGTGCCTCGGCCCCCTCTCCTCGCGCTCTGGGGCAAAACGGAGGGCTGGAATCGGCCGACTAAGTGTTTTGCAGGGCGGGAGGAGCATGGAGGCGACCGTCGCCTCTGCAGTCCTCCTGTCCTCCGTAGGACCCCCAAAATCCCCCCCCAGTTCAGAGGGTTATGGGCAGTCACACTGGATTGCACTGCAAATATATTTAAAAGAGAAAAAGGAACTCCTCTCCCTCAAAGGGGGAATAAATTTATTTATTTCTTATTTATGCAATTGGGGTTTAAATAAATAAATAAATAAATAAATAAAAATAAAAACAGAAACGGGTTGGATTCAGACCTCGTTATCCTTAGAATACACCCGCTGAAATCAATAAGACAAGAATGACTAATTTACGTCCCGTTGATTTCAGTGGGTCTACTGTAATAATGGCTACATCTGGATCCAACCCATGGGCTTTTTGAAAACATGGACTGACTGGTGTTTTGTGTCTGTCTGAGTTTTCCACAGGACAGCAAACTGAGCAGGATTTTGCCTTTCAATTACTACTGAGATGGCACGCTTGCAAAATCTGTTACGAGTATTCTTGCTGGAATTTCAGTGGAGCGCAACCCAAGAGATATTAGACAATTATGGGGTGGAACTAACGGCATCCTCGGGTCCCTGGCTGCTACCTCCCGTGTCTCACAAGGTTCCACTCCCACGGGGTGCAGAAACTGCTGCCTTGTGCCCTCTTCCTGTGAGCTTCCAGTAACGTTGGGAATCCAAGGCCATGTGGAAGGACCCAGAAATGGAGCCCCTTCTAACATCACCCACTCAGGACTCCTTTGGGGTGTTGTGGACTCCTTTGACGTCCACTCCCTTGGGAGATGAGCCCCAGACACATGGGAGGAATCCCATTGGGGTCAATGCTGGCATTGGAAGCAACTTCATTGGCTCCTTCTCCCACGTGAGGTTGAACTCAGCAGGGACACTGGTGACTCCTCTTCCGGTGGGACTCCTTTTCCATTGCAGGTTTTGCAGGTTTTCTTTGGAACTTCATAGGAGCGATCCATGGTGCTCCATGGTGGTGAACCTATTTTGAGGATGGAGTTCATCACCATGGATATACTCCTATGAATCTCCACATGAAACCTGCAATGGAAAAGGAGCCCCACCAAAATAGGAGCCACCAGCCTCCCCTGGTACTCCAATATTACCAGAGATGCACAGGTAGGAATGGGCACATCTATCAAGACTGATCCTTTTCAGCATCTCAGTTTTCCACCACTAGGCTCGTAACGTCCCGGTTCTGTCCAACCTTCCCCACCCACCCACAGAAATGTGTACATATTTTTGTGCGCATTTGTTTCAGATGTATGCATTTTTTGCCACATTCACCCATTGTCTAAAGCATGTTTGTGTGCATTTTAGAAAAAATGCATTGCATGCATTTCCCCTTGCGCGTGCTTTCAAACGTGCATGCCGCCCAATGGATTTTGTTGTTGTTGTGTTTGGCAAAATGCACTGCAAACTCGGAAGCGTATCGATTTCTCACTGCAAATTGTGTTTGTTGTCCGTGAGGTTCAAACTGGGTAATCTCGTATTAAAATGAGTACCCAACAAATTCCTCACCTATCCCGACGCACAAAAAAGGCACATCTGCAGCCAGTGGGTAACATCAGAATGGGCTGTAGGATCTCTCCTCTCTGGGTTCTTCCAGACAGAAGGTTATAAGCGGAAGACGTCACCATCTGGACTCCCTGTAAAATTCCATCAACGGGTTAGGGCAATTGCATCTCGAAGGCCTCATCCAGAACCACCTTCTGCCTCACAAAGGTCTCGTTGCCTCTGCCTCTGGCAGTTCTTCCCTTCCAACTGGAGGCTTGGAAATATCCTCTCCCTTCATCCCAGTGCCTTATCCCTTCCTCCCCTTCCTCTGGTCTGTTACACTTGCCTCTCCCTCTTCCCCTACGTTTAGATCAGGGTTGGACAACGCACTGTTCTCCACCCCCCCACCCCCAAAAAATGTTTTTTAAAAATTGAGAGCAAAATGGTGTCCGTAGCATTATGGAGTGCTAAAAAGGTCTAATTTAGCTTGTTTTTAAGCAAAATTCTACCCTTTTAGGGCTCCATAGATGCTACGTAGTTCCAAAAACAAAGCCAAAATGTTACCTTTTGGGCACTCTGTAGTGCTACGGATGCCACACACACCCGAATCAAAAAATAAATTCATTTTTGGGTTGCCCGACAGACTGTGGCCTGTGGGGGGTCCAGGGGCTAAAAATGGTCTCCAGACATCCTGAAGCTGTCCACCCTGATTTACACTGTCATCTCCTCAGGAAAGCCACCTTTTCCTAGGGCTGGGTGTATACCCTTCACTAAAAACAGGTGAAATATATGACTGTGCACTAAGATAAGCTGAACTTGGTATAAGTGACCCAATTGTGGGTTGTAATTGTCGGTTGTCGGTTTCACCCTCTTTTGTCTCCAGTGTCCACCGTTGAAAGGCAAAGTCCAGCGGATCCTCCACTGGATCTGGACGGAGCCCCCAACTCCGCTTGCGTCTGCCGTGCCCCCAGCAGATCACGACCTGGTGGTCCCTCCGCCCAAATCTCTGGAAGGGATCCCCGAGCGGGAATTCTTTGTGAAATGGGCGGGGCTCTCTTACTGGCATTGCTCTTGGGTCAAGGAGCTGCAGGTGAGTGGACAGTCACGGCAAGCCTTGCGGGAGGAGGCGGGACGCGGGGTTGGGTGAGAGCAACTGCTTCAGGCGCTCTCTCTGCGGTGGCCTCCTGCAGTTGGAGCTCTACCATACTGTGATGTACCGCAACTACCAAAGAAAGAACGATATGGATGATCCGCCGGCTTTCGACTACGGCTCTGGCGACGAGGACAGCAAGATCGAGAAGAGGAAGAACAAAGACCCCCAGTATGCCAAGATGGAGGAGACGTATTATCGGTACGGAATCAAGCCCGAGTGGATGATGATTCACCGGATACTCAACCATAGGTGAGGGCAGGTCCTTGTCGCACCTTTAAACGCGATTCCTGGCCACAAGATACAGTTGTGGTCACTACCTTGGGTGGCTTAAAAAAAAAAAAAAGAATTAAGCAAATGGATAGAAATATAGGTATAACAATTTTGATTAGCTGTGGGAGCTTAATGGAACCTCCATGTTGGGAGGCAGTGGGGATACTCCACGTTGGGGATACTCAGTGAGAGAAGGGTGATCACCTTCTGGGTGACCGTGTAGCTTGGAAACAGACTAGACGGACCTTGGTCTGATCCAGCACGGAGCTTGTGTTCTTGGCTACTACAAGTATGTTGAAATGTTGGAAGCTGTGCAAAATTATGGTCTTTCTGTCCATTTCTAGCCGTACAAGAATGGACCAGGTTCCTCCCATAGTTTCTACTGTCGGAGTTGTGCGGCATATAATGTCATGTCAATTTCACTTTGGTCCATTTTCTCATGCTAAATTTATTCTATGGGGCAATCCAGATCTAAAAATCAGTAAAAACATGATTTTGTGGCAGACAGGGACAGATAAGGCGATTTTTGCTTTGGATTAACTGGTGGCTGCCGCTGCCGAGTTCTTGCCATTTTCTGATCCTGCATGCCAAATATGATTTGCCGGCTACGGCTGAAAGGCAATACTTGCAATTGCAGCATTTGTTAGTATCTAGTTCTTCTGGGCCACTCGGTTTGACAGCATCAGAGTTTCCGTCCTTATTGGAAGTACTTATTGAGGCTGGTCAGGCAAAGCGACCCGTGGTCCATAGCTATAAATACTTGTTATTGGTGAATAAATGTGATATACGGGGATTTAAGCAGGAATGGAATGGGGAATTGGATTATACCATTCTGCCTAGTGCCTAATCAGTGGATCGCTGCTTTGGTGTCTACACCTATGGATCTTAAGCTGTGTCTTATTCAGCAAAAACTTTTGTTTTGTGTCTATCGGGTGCCACAACATCTCTTCATTAAGGGGTTGTCTAATTTGGCTAATTGCTGGCGGACCAATGCTACTTTTAAGCATAGGTTTTGGCAATGTCCTGTAGTTGCTTCTTTGGGGGAAGAGGTTATTAAATGGATAAATTTTGAACTGGAGCAGTCTTTAATATTTGCTGATGTACATGCTCTTTTAAGTTATATACCTGCTTCTTGGAAATTAACCAAGTCAGCATAAATGGATTTTCTGTGCTGATATTGCAATATTGCAAGCATAAAGACTGATATTGCATAAAAGACTGATATTGCAACATTGCAAGCATAAACGCTCATTTCCTATAATGAAATGGATTGAGGAATTAAAAATATATAGATTGGTAAGCCTCCCAGGTGCTTCTGGGTGACCATGTTGGGAACAGACTGGACGGACCTTGGTCTGATCCAGCATGAAGTTTGTATTCTTGGTTACTACCAGTGTGTTGAAATTATTGGATGCTGTGCCAAAGGATGGCCTTGCTGTCCATTTCAATGGGGACCTGTAGAGGAGAACTTCTGAGTGGGGTCATCTCTGGCAACTTCAACATGGTGCCCGAGGACTCCTCTCCTGGTGCCTGCCAGGTCCCCTTCCTCTCATTTCTTCAGATGTACTACTACTACTACTACTACTACTACTACTACTACTATTATTATTATTATTATTATTATTATTATTGGGAGGCTGCCATGCTTCAAAGTAAAGTGCCCTCCAGTACCACCTTTATTTGGGTTCAAAAGAGTGTGCTTTTTTTTTTTGGAGCACAGATCCCATCGCTGCCGTGTACTTAGGTTCTTGAGCAAGTTATTTTCCCCTTAGCCTCACCAGTTTGCCTTCTGGAAAATGAATGGTTTGTGACCGGCTGGGCCCACCATGGCAGCCATTTTGTGAGAGTGCCCATGACACTCTTTCAAAATTCCAAATGTGCCCAATGACCCGAAAAGTTTGGGGACCCCTGGGTCATCTGACGCATGGGTCAGATCCATATCACTTTGTTACCTTTATCAACACCCCAAATCTGTCTCCCACCCTTCGCAGCACAGGAGGGACTGCCCGGGGCACCAGCAGACACCAAGTGCAGTTGAATTGCAACATTGAGTGTGTTCTGTGTGTGTCTGTGTGATAACTTTGTGGCCCATTTTGATAAAAAAAAAATATCACCGGGTCTTCTGCCTCCCAGCTTTGACAAGAAGGGAGAGGTTCACTATCTGATCAAGTGGAAGGACCTGCCGTATGACCAGTGCACCTGGGAGATAGATGAAATCGACATTCCATACTATGAGAACTTCAAGCAGCTCTACTGGAATCACAGGTCAGCACTTATTTATTTATTTAGAGCATTCTTATCCCTCTCCCCAGCTAAAAAAAAAAAAAAGCTCCCCGAGTGGCTTACATGCCATCATTAAAACAAGACTGTTCCTGCCCCACAGGCTTACAATCTAAAAAGACACACAAGGAAAAAGGGATGGGGAGGGAAGAGGAAAAATATATATAAAGTAGTCTTTCAACAGAGCTGATGGAGCGGTCCTGCTTCCCCTCTCATCTCCCTTTGCACTTGAGAGGCTGCATTGTATGGTCTGGGGGCCTGCTGGGGGGGTCTGACAAGTTTAAGCAATCAGCAGAGAAGAGCTTCATTTTAAGAAATCAAGGGAGATAACAGACATAACGTTTACAGTGGCCGGTTTGGTAGAAACCTCATTATATAATTAAGTGGGGGGGGTTTCTCTCCAGGGGTGAACCCTGTGCGGGAGGTGGGGGGGATTCTGAAAATGTACAGCAGAAGCTGGCTGTGAATGTTGCTGATTGCTTGGTGCAGGGAGGGGGGTGACTTAAAGTACAGCACGGATGGGAAGGCGAGGGCTGAATCCACCCCACCCCCCCCATGCCGTTTTCTCCCAGCTCTTTTTCTCAAAAAGCTGAGCTGAAGCTGTTTCGGGGGACAGTCTGGAGGGGGAGGCCTACGGTGGGTCAGCTCCTTGCCAATGGCCATGCCAGCTGGGAATGATGGGAATGGCAGTGCCTCACATCTGGAGGGCGCCAGGCTGGGGAAGGGTGGTATATAGGACCCCTTCCTGTGCTGTGTTCCACATCGCCGTCCCATGTACTGCTTTCTCATCTTGTGCTTTGCCGTCTGGGCCCTCACAGGGAGAAGATGCTGGGAGAAGAGAGCAGCCATCTTGCCAAAAGGCTCAGCAAGAAGGGGAGAAAACCGAACGACGACGAGAAACTGGAGCGGCCTCCAGAGACGCCCCTTGTGGATGTAGGTTTGGGATAAGGAGAGGAATGGTCTGGGAGAGCGTTAACGGCAAGGCTGTGGGCGGGCGCTCCTCCACACAGAAAAAAGAAGAGGGAGAAAAAGCTGGCTTCTGCGCTCTGCTTAAGTTCTTCGCTCCATTTAAAGTTACAGAACTTCCTCTATTCTTTCATAAGGACATCATTTTTCTATTTGGCTTTCTTCTTCTTCTTCTTCTTCTTCTTCTTCTTCTTCTGCTTTTGGTAGATATGGGAGGGCCAAAGACACAAAGCCCCCCCCCCAACCACTGAAATCTACTTCAGCTACCACTCTTGCTTCTGAGAGTTCAGCAGGCTTTGGCCATATGCTGTCAAGCATATTTATTTATTTTATTTTATTTTATTTTATTTATTATATTTATATCCCGCCTTTTTTCTTGCAAGGAACCCCTTGCAAGAGATAGGTTAGGCTGAGAGTCAGTGACTGGCCCAAAGTCACCCAGTGAGTTTTATGGCTGAGCGGGGACTAGAACCCGGATCTCCCGAGTCCCAGTCCAACACTCTCATCACTACGCCACGCTGGCTCTTTGCAGTCATAGAGGCAAGAAACTTGCATTGGACAAAGAAAAGCCAGCTCAGTTTTCTCAGGGGTCTGGATTCTTCAACTGTGTTTTGAACCAATTAAAAGTTTCCAGCTTCAGTCACTCGATTTGCCTGCTTCCGAAAAGGGTTCTGAGTCAACTAAAAACTGGTTGACCGCTTTAATAATAATGCATCTTCTTTCTTTTGCAGCCTACAGTAAAATTTGACAAGCAACCCTGGTATATTGACACAACCGGTGGAACGCTGCACCCTTACCAGCTGGAGGGGCTCAACTGGCTGCGGTTTTCCTGGGCGCAGGGAACAGACACGATCCTCGCCGACGAGATGGGCCTTGGCAAAACGGTCCAGACCATTGTGTATCTCTACTCCCTTTACAAAGAGGTGGGCCTCTGCTGTCCCCTTGCCCCAGCCCTGGCCTACCCAGCATCCTTTGCAAGAGCGTTCCTTGTGGGAGCCGCACGGTCGCCCTGACAGCTCCTTATCCCAACAGGGCCACTCCAAAGGTCCGTACCTGGTCAGCGCTCCCCTGTCCACCATCATCAACTGGGAACGGGAGTTCGAGATGTGGGCGCCCGACTTCTACGTGGTCACCTACACGGGGGACAAGGAGAGCCGGTCAGTGATCCGCGAGAACGAGTTCTCCTTCGAGGACAACGCCATCCGGAGTGGGAAGAAAGTTTTTCGGATGAAGGTACGTTAAGTCTTGGCTGGCGGCGACGGGGGAGGCTCTGTGGAGGGTTCATGAACGGAAGACGTTGCCTGGGAGCAGCCGAGGACGGTGGGCTCCAGTGTCAGTGGGGCCGTGTAGCCGCTCCGGATTTCACTCTGGACTTTTAAGGGGCTCTCCATGGTGCCAGACCTATTTTGGGGACTGGGTGCAGCACCATGGATTTTAGAGTAAAATCTGGAGTGGATCCACGCCCCCGCTGACATTGGAGCGAGCTGGACACTGCTAGTGACTGAAGTATCCACTTTGTGGGCCAAAACCAGTTCCTTGGCCCTGCCTCCTGGCTTCCTTCCTTCCTTCCTTCCTTCCTGCCATCAAGGACTCACCTTGTTCAAAGTGGGGCGGGTTGTGTCTGTCCCAGAATGTCCCTGCCATGTTCCAGAGGGGCGCCTGCACTTTTTGCCCTGCAAGGCATAGAGCAGCTGATGAGGGGCGGGGGGGATCTGGATGAGGAAAATGGGGCGGGGGGGGGAAGGATTTACCCCCCCCTCCCCAGCACCACAGTCTTGATCTGAATATTTCCCCACTACTGCTCCACCTGTGGCATATTTCCCCTTAAAAAGACACAGCAACCACGGAAGGTAGAATCGTGGACCTCCTGCCGCTGTGTGTAGCTTTGTCCTTGTCCCAGAATTCTTCACTGGTATTTTTGCCTTAAGGAAAATTATAAATGGGACAAAGGCCCAAGATGTCGGAACACGGCAGCATCGGAAGCTGCTTTATACCGAGTCAGGCCCTCGGTCCACCTAGCCCAGGATTGCCGGCACTGACTGGCAGCCGTGGCGCTCTGGGGTTTCAGGCAGGATTCTTTCCTCGCCCTGCCTGGAGCGGCTGCTGGGGATCGAACCCACGATCCACTGCATGCGAAGCAGTGGACCTTTCCCTTTAAAATAAAGTAAGATTCCAGTCCTCATGGATCTGAATAAAGAGCTGATTTAAATAAGAACATTGGAAGCTGCCTCCTACTGAGTCAGACTCTTGGTCCATCCGGCCCAGTATTATTGACACTGACTGCAGCAGTAGCTCTTCGGGGTTTCGGGAAGGTTCCTTTCCTAGCCCTAGCTGGGGACTCTGCTGGGGCTCGAACCAGGGGACCTCCTGCATGCCAAGCAGGGTGTTCTGTCACTGAGCTACAGCCAAGTCTGATTTTTATGGTCAATGACTAGGGGCTTCTGAAAATGGATTCCCCATATCGACTCCTTCCCAGTTTTTCTGCACAATATCTCGTAGAACTCACTTTGTGTTGTGACCTACTGATGGTCCACATTTTCCCGCCGCTGCTATCAATGGCCAATGATGCAGAGATGTAGTTTTGTCAGGGTTATATGCACACGTTGTCCTTGGGGATGGTGGGAGTTGTAGTCTAGGAAGCAGAAAGAGGAGAAGGCACTTCTTGGTCCCAAAAAAGACGAGAAAGTATTCTCAGGTGTCTGAAAAAACTTGTATTATGCCCAATGCGTTTTGGAAAGGACTTCCCTCCCACGTATCTTTCTCCAAATGTGTTGCAAAGAAACTTAAGGCAGAAGAAGCATTGGAAAGATTCTTTCTGACACATTTGGAGAAAGCTAAGCAGCCCCCGAAGGAGGAAAGTCCTTTCCGAAACACGCTGGGAGCTGGAGTCCAGGACACCCAGAGGGTGTCAGGCTAGGGAAGACAATATTTATATCTTTGTTCTGATGGCTGATGAATTACAGATCATTTCCCCATTCATGGGATTGCCTCCCACTCCTAGACCCAATGAGAAAACTGCCCTGATCTCTTAACCTCCCAGCCGAGGCAAAGCCAGGGCAGTGGATCATGCAGGGACACAACAGGCAGCCTCACCTTTGGGTGGTCGCTTTGGAGCTCCCAGGATTTTCTGTAAAATCTAGTCAGCGTTTCTATTGGCGCCGTTTCTCCCCCTTTCCTCCCCCAAGCGAAAAGTGACACTCCAGTTTAGTGCAGTTCACAGCGAGGGTGGGCGCGTTCGAAGGAGGAGGCAGGTCTGGCACAGCTGAGAGATGGGGCAGATTTATGGGGGGGTTCTCATTGGCTTTACCCTGCTGTCCCGGTGCATTTCAGTACTTTGAGGGTGGGAGGAAGACAGATTGATTTTCTGCTGCTGTGATTTATAGCCAGGTCTCCGCACGCGGCTGTTTGGCCTTGTGGTGCAAATACACTTGCCGCGGTTCCCACCCACTTTCCGGTGGAGCCACCACAGACCCAGTCTGAATCAACCCCATCAGAACACGGGTGGGCAACATGTGGTCCACGGACCACATTTTGCCCCCTGTCTGTTTTTTTGTGTCTCCCCCCCCCCCCCAGTGTCCTAGCCCAGCGGGAAACAGGAAAATAAAAGGCTTCTTTTAAAAATGAAAGACTGCAGTTTGCTGCCAGAAGCCCCTTTCCCAACAGTTGTGCTGCCACATTTCAGTGGCAAACTGCAACTTTTTGCTTTCAAAAGGAGCCTTGTTTTTGCTGTCGTCCGTCCGTCCCCCCGGCATCACTAACACAATGCCAAATGTCAGTGGCAAATTTCGGGGCAGGGGCGTGGCCACCACAGTGTGGCCCCTGAGCCCACCCCTGCTTTTAAAAAATACACACAGAACATCCAATCATGGAACACAAGGAGGAGGGACCTTTTCAGGGCCAGGCTCTTATTTCATAGATTTCATAGATCATAGAGTTGGAAGGAGCCTACAAGGCTATCGAGTCCCACCCCCTGCTCAGTGCGGGAAACTAGAGGAGGGGGTCTCCCATCCAAGGAATAACCAGGCCTGAGACCCTGCTTAGCTTTCCACGCTCAGACAAGCGGAGCCAGCGCGAGCCACAGGCCTGTTCTCTCCCTGTACCCCAGTATTGTCAGTTCTGACCACTGGAGGCTGGTAGCCCCAATGTCTGTGGGGCTCTGTATCCACTCTGCAGCTTAGCCTGGACTTTAAAGGAGCTGTCCATGGCGCTGAACCCCAGCCCAAAAATTAGGTTAAGCACCATGGGCAGCTCCTTTAAAGCTTGGACTAAAACCTGGAGTGGACACACCGTCCCACTGAAATTGCAGCCACCAGCCTTCTATAGCAGTGTTCTCCAACCTTGGGTCCCCGGGTGTTTTTGGCCTACAACTCCCAGCATGCCCCAGCCAGCGTAGCTGGCTGGGGCATGCTGGGAGTTGTAGGCCAAAAACATCCGGGGACCCAAGGTTGGAGAACACTGCTCTGCAGTATGAGACCAGTAATTTCCAGGCACCTACTGACTGATCTTTTTTAATGTGCAGTGCCACGGATTGAATTCAGGACCTTCTGCATGCAAAGCAGGTGCTCTACTGCTGAGCTAGGGTCCCGCCCTGGCAGGAGATCATGGATCACCTTGCTGCTGACTTGGTCTCTCTGTTTCCTCTAGAAAGAAGTGCAGATCAAATTCCACGTCCTGCTCACGTCCTACGAGCTCATCACAATCGATCAGGCCATCCTGGGATCTATCGAGTGGGCATGTCTGGTGGTGGACGAAGCCCACAGGCTGAAAAACAACCAGTCCAAAGTAAGTGCATCTTTTCCGGGTGGGCGGGAGGAATTTGCAATGGGAACAGAACGAGTGCCGCATCTCCCGAGTTCTTGATCGCTGGGGCACGCTCTTTTCTGAATTAAAATGGGAGGCACCACTTTGCTCTAGCACAAGAAAATGTCGGATTTTGGAATGGGGAAGAGAGACAGTTATTGGCCCTCAGAGGAGTACACATGCGCACACACACACACACACACACACACAGACACGCAGAGTTCTGAGAGTGCCTTCTTAGAATCATAGAAAAGTAGAGTTGGAAGGGGCCTACAAGGCCATCGAGTACAACCCCCTGCTCAATGCAGGAATCCAGGTTAAAGCATCCCTGACAGATGGCTGTCCAGCTGCACCTTGAATGCCTCCAGAGTGGGAGAGCCCACCACCTCCCTAGGTAGTTGGTTCCATTGTCTTATTGCTCTAACAGTCAGGAAATTTTTCCTGATGTTTAGGTGGAATCTAGGTTCCTGTAACTTGAGCCCATTATTCCGTGTCCTGCAAACTGGGATGATCGAGAAGAGATCCTGGCCCTCCTCTGTGTGACAACCCTTCAAGTACTGGAAGAGTGCGATCATATCTCCCCTCAGTCTCCTCTTCTGAAGGCTAAACATGCCCAGTTCTTTCAGTCTCTCTTCATAGGGCCTTGTTTCCAGTCATCCTTGTTGCCCTCCTCTGAACCCTCTCCAGTTTGTCTATGTCCTTCTTAAAGTGTGGTGCCCAGAACTGGACGCAGTACTCAAGATGAGGCCTAACCAGTGCCGAGTAAAGGGGAATTATTACTTCCCGCTATTTGGACGCTATACTTCTATTAATGCAGCCCCAAATAGCATTTGCCTTCTTTGCAGCCACATCGCATTGCTGGCTCATATTTTAATGGATTTTAAAGAATGCAAAAGCAGAGTAGTGACTCATGCAGAGGTGCAACTGATCCTCTCTGCATTAAGAGAGATTGAATGATCCAATCCCAGCTCGGGATGGGGAAAACCTCCAGGGATGCCTGAGCCTGCGGAAATTCTCTGAACTTTACTTCAAAGCTCAGTTTGGTTCACTCCCGTTCTCCTTTGAGACCTGTTTTTCAGTTCGCTCAAATGGGGAAAGTTGGGCATTGTTGAAAATTTGTGCATTTGGGGGAAGTTGTGCATTTTTCAAGTACACATTTTGCGAATGCATGTTCAGGAATTTGTGAGCAAATTTGGAGAACATGTGCTCCCGTTCGTGTCCACGTTTGGGATCGCAAACAGGGCATTTTTGAGTGATTTGCAAACTGAAATGAAATTCTCCTACATCCCGACAGCCAGAGAATTATTCACCCCCACTACAGTTGTCAAAATGTGGTTCCAGTGAAATCGAGGGCAGGGTGAGGGAAAGGGGAGGGGACCGAGGCAACAGCAAAATGTAGCCAGTCATATATTCCTTATTTCATTCCTTTAAAATATTTCTGCAGCGCCTCTCATGCAGAATTAACTTAAACAATAACAGCAACCTAAAACATGGAGTGCAGCCACAATAATATTATAAAAATGGACCTACAGTCACTTAAAAGTAGCCTGGATCTCCTAGGTCTGTAATGTCTGTTTAAAAACAGTCAGGGTGTAAACCATGCACATATCCTGTGGCAGGGCACTGCAGAAAGATGGGGCCACCACAGAAAAGACCCTATGCCATGTGCCTGCCAATCTAATAGAGTTTACTGGCAGGCATGTGAGCTGGGCCTCCGTGACTGATCTTCAGGCCAGGGCAGGTTTGTACAGGTGCATTCATTTGGTCCTTCAGATGACCTGGTCCCAAGCTGTTTAGGGCTCTAAAGCTGATCAGCAGCATTTTAAATTGGGTCCAGAAAGTCATTGGCAACTAGTGCTGCTGGTACAGAATCGGTGTTACGTGCTTTGAGTGCTTAGTCCCAACGAGCAGCCCAGGCACGCCGCACCAGCAGAAGCTTCCGAACTTTCTTTAAAGCAGGGATGTGGAACCTCTTTCAGCCCGAGGGCCAAGTTCAATTTCAGAGAAATTCTCGGGGGCCACATTCCAGTGACTGACAGGGCCGGAGGCAAAAGGAGGTGGGGCCAAAATACCAGCATATTGCACCTTAAAGCTTTGTCCCTGCCTCACATAGCTCTGAAGGTTGCTGGTTCGAGTACCCGTGTGAGCTCGGCTCTCGATAGGGTACAGTTTCTGATCACAAGAGTGGGCGCCAAATAATGCGGAGTTGCAGTCTGAAGAATGTGGCGTTCTCCTTTTCACCGCCTCCCCCATGAGTGTGGAGGCCTGTCTCAGTTAGCACCGATGTTGCGCGTAGTGAGTTTCCATTGCCACGGGAGAGGACGGAGGGATACTGGTTTGGGTTCTGTATATGGTGGCCTGGAGGGTCGACTGTTGGTAGCATCTTGTAGCAGCCTGAACTGAGGCTTCTGGGACGACTGGGCTGCCCAGGAGCATGCTGAGAAGCTCTTCCAATTCCACCCTGTTCCCTTCCTCCCCAAAGTTCTTTAGGGTGCTCAACAGCTACAAAATCGACTATAAGCTGCTCCTGACTGGGACGCCCCTCCAGAACAACCTCGAGGAGCTCTTCCACTTGCTCAACTTCCTCACGCCGGAGAGGTTCAAGTGAGTATTTGGGTTGTTCTCGCGCCCCCCGTCCCTCCCAAGCTCAAAAGCAATGGTAGCCGAGTCCTGTTGACGATCAAGCGGCTGCCTCTCCATACGGACACCGGCATCCGACGCCGCTTCCTCCCGAGTCGGACCATTGGTCCATCCATCCCAGTATCGCCTACTCTGTTTGGCGGCAGCTCCCCAGAGGCTCAGGCAAGGGCCTTTCCTAACCCTGTGACCAGAGACCCTTCATAAACAGGAGAGGCTGGATTTGGAATCTGAGGCCTTCGGCTTTGGCTGCATCACTGAGCCATGGGCCACATCTGGTCTAAGCAGGAGCCCTGAGGGCTGCACATGCGTGCATGCGTGTGCAGACATGCACACACATGCATACACACACACACACACACACACACATGATGTTGGCTGTTGGCTGGGGAATGCTGGGAGTTGTAGGACTTTTTTTTTCTGTCTAAGCATGCGTAGGATTGCACCCTAACCGATCTAAAAACAACCAAAACTGAAAGACTAAAATGCCTGGGAGAATAAAAAGGTCTTGGAACATCGGAAGCTGCCTTATCATAAATCAGATCCTTGGTCAGTCTTGTCGACACTTGACTGGCATCAGCAGCTCGCCAGGGTTTCAGGCAGGATTTCTTTCCTTGCCCTACCTAGAGATGCCGGGGATTGAATCGGGGACTTTCTGCATGGAAAGCAGGGGCTCTGCCACTCACCTGGCACTGAAAAGGCTACTGTGTAGGTGCCTGATGAGCCTCCATGAGGAGGGCATTCCAAGACCGGGGTGCCACCACTGAAAAGTCCCTCTCCTATTTTGGAGGGGCTCCTTTTCCATTGCAGCTTTTGCAGCTTTTATTTGGAGACCCATAGGAGCGATCTGTGGCGCTGAACTGCACCCCCAAAATAGGTTCACCACCATGGAGAGCTCCTATGAAGCTCCAAATAAAACCTGCAATGGATTAGGAGCTCCACCGACATAGGAGTCGCCAGCCTCCCTTGCAAGTCCTTAGTAGCTGCCCACCTCACTTCCTTTGGTGGGGGGACCCAGAGGAGAGCTTCAGAAGATGATCTTAGGGTCCAGGCAGATATACTTGGGAAGAGGTGATCCTTCAGGTACCCAGGGCCCTTTGAACCAGCACTTTGAACTGGGCCCAGAAACGGACTGGAAGCCGGTGCAGATCACAACGCACTAGCGTAACATGTCCATCCACACCTTCAGCCTCATCCCGGCTCCTCCTTAACTCCTCCTTTGTCGTCCCGGCAGCAACCTGGAGGGTTTCCTGGAGGAGTTTGCCGACATCTCCAAGGAAGACCAGATTAAGAAACTGCACGACCTTTTGGGACCTCACATGCTCCGGCGGCTGAAGGCCGACGTGTTCAAGAACATGCCCGCCAAGACGGAGCTGATCGTGCGGGTGGAGCTCAGCCAGATGCAGAAGCAAGTCCTCCTCGGGCGGGACGCGTCGGGTTTCCAGATCGGGTTGGGGAAGCGGGGCCATCGGGCCAGGAGAGATGGCGGCCGGCCAAGCCCATATTATCCCACCGTTCGGGAATTTGGGTCAAGAGTGCCTCCGTCCGTCCGCCCCGGCCCGCGTGGCACAGAGGTTGCCCCACCCACACGCCTGGCTCCCGCCTTGCATGTGCGTGGGCTGGCGTGCCATTCAGTGGGAAGCTTCCGCGTGTCCAGCGACACCAAGGGAGGAAAGCAGGGAGGGGGCGTGTGGGGCGGGCAGAGCACGAGGCCTCGGATCTGTTGTTTTCAGATGAGAGGAAAGATGTCTTGGGAAGCGAGACTTCAGAGCAGCCTCCTGGCACCCAGTGGCCGTTCTGCAAAGCAGGGCCCCTGTTAGGTTGGGCGCATGGGACCGTGACCCCGGATCTGTTCCGCAGGGCCCTGAGTGTCCGTTGGTGCTAATAGAAGGTGGATTCACACACACACACCCACGCCCAGCTGAATCGCCATGTAAGGGCCATGCAGTTTTCACGGGGGACTGCAGCTGGGGAGGGAAAGGTTAAATCTCCCCATCTCACATGCTGCAATACCGCCCCCCCCCCACAACAACCCTCCCCAAACACAAATCTTCCCATGCATGACAATTAAGCTTTGGGATGATCTAGGTAGGGGTACAAATAATTCACTTGAGATCATTTGGATGAGAAATTGGCTGGCTTTGCCTCCCGTGACATGTAAACAAATCCTCATAGAGTTGGGAAAAGTGCAGAAAAGTGCAACTAATCTGATCAAGGGGCTGGAGGCGGAAAGCTCCACTATGAAGATAGGTAGGTTACAGCAGCTGAGATTGTTTAGCTTAGAAAAAAAGGCGAGTAAGGGGAGACATGACAGAGGTGTACAAAATTATGCCTGGTGTGGAGAAAGTCTCTCTAGAACCTAACAGGGTCATCCCATGAAGCTGATTCGTGGGAGATTCTTCACACAGCGCAGAGTTAAACTATGGAACTCACTTCCACAAGATGCAGCGATGGCCACTAATTTGGACAACTTTAAAAGGGGATTGGACAAATTCATGGAGGAGGAGAAGGCTATCTAATATGGCTGCTAGTCCTGATTGGCTGTGCGCTTCCTCCAGTATCAGAGGCAGTGTGCTTGTGTACGCCAGTTGCTGGGGAACATGGGTGGGAGGGTGCTGCTGCACTCATGTCCTGCTTGTGGGATCCTGTGGGCAGCTGGTTGGCCACTGTGTGAACAGAATGCTGGACTAGATGGGCCCTTGGTCTGATCCGGCAGGGCTCTTCTTACGTTCTGGTTTCTAAATTTGCATCTATAGATGTAAATCAGCCTGTGGAGATACTATCCAGGTTTGTGTCCTATGGGCCTTTGCCCCAAATCCTTTAAGTGCCTAGCAACAACTCTGCTGCAAAGCAAAGAAGGACCTTGAAGAAGAGGTGCCTGGTTTCGGGAGGATATGGAACTACTGTCCCTGGTTTTTCAAGAGGACAATGCTACTGTCGACATTTCATGTGGGCCTTCAGGCGGGCACTTCCCCAATGAGTAGGACATTCCAGACGCAGCCTTTTATAGCATCACTTTTCTTGCATGAGGAGAGAGGACTAGAAACTTGCAATGCCTTTATTTATTTTCCATCTAAGGTGGCCAGCAAGCAGGCGTGTGGACTGCAAGTAGGTGCAGGGACTCCCCACATAGCCACTGTTCCCTTTTCTGCAGTACTGCAGGGGTGCTTCCTAACAGTTAGTGCCAAACAAATCTCCAAGTTGTTTTTTTAAAAATTATATTTATATCTCCCCCTTTATCCTGCAAGGAACCCAAGGCGGCTTACACAATCCTCTTCTTCTTCTTCTCCATGTTACCCTCACAACAACCCTGTGAAGTAGGTTAGGCTGAGAGTCAGTGACTGGCCCAAAGCCACCCAGTGACCTTCATGGCCGAGTGGGGACTAGAACCTGGATCTCCCGAATCCCGCTCAAAACACTGTAACCACTACACTACACTGGCTCTTAGTTCTCTCCTTCTCTGGTCAGATTCAAAGTGCAAAACAGTTCCAGCCTTCCTTGCCAGGACCAGTTTTAGCCCCCCACAGCTCAGTGCCAAGGCTCCTTAAACCAGCCCTTCTAGCTATCCAAGTATAGAAACACTTTAGGAGTTGCTCATCTTTTGGCTTTGCATCACAGAATAGCATCGCTATAACGGTGTTTTAGTTTTAGGCTCACAGCTGCCGTCTTGGACCTCTTGTGAACGGCGGGGGGGCGGGGGAGGCATCATCAGGGGCACAGATCTGGTGTCCTCGTGACTCCTGGAAGCGTTACAGTCTCTGTGGGAAGTCCGTCCTTTTTCCAGAAGTGCCCACTTGGAGGGTCTCGCCCCCCCCTTGTGTCCCTGCAGGAAGTACTACAAGTTGATCCTGACGAGGAACTTTGAGGCTCTGAATTCCAAAGGGGGCGGCAACCAGGTGTCCTTGCTCAATATCATGATGGACCTGAAGAAGTGTTGTAACCACCCGTACCTTTTCCCCGTGGCGGCCGTGGTAGGTCTGTTTCCATGCCAGGCGTTTTGTCTTGGTGCTTTGCTTCAACCTCTGGTGCCCTAGTTTTTAAAAAAAGAAAATATGTTTTTTTAAAGAAAAGTAAAAAAAAAGAAAACATGCCCATCCTGGCTGCTGGTCGCCAACCGGTACGTTCCTGAAAGCGGGGTGCCGTAAAGCACCCACGAGCATGGCGTGGGGGTCCGGGGGATGCCAGAAGGGGCAGAGGATGTCATGCCCTGACCGTAGCCCAGGGTGGAGCAAACATTTTGGGCCCGCGGGCGTGTTTGGCAGTTCGAGGAACCGACCCGGGCACCAGCGCAAAATGGGTGCGCTGCAGAGGGAAGCGTCGGCCTGCAGCCACCCGCCCCCTTCGCTTCCTAAGAAAGACTCCGAGCCCCGCCACGTGTGGCCCAGAGGCATCCGCGGGAAAAGAGGGTGGGAGCAGCCGGAAGCCCTCACGTTGCGTGGAAGCGATCCTAGCCGCCAGTCAGAAATGTTGTGGTTTTTAAAACAAACAAACAAACAAACAAATAAAAAGGTGCGGAGGGGGGCAGGGCACCTCTGGGGGCACCAAGAAAGGTGTCGGTGGGTGCGCCGGTGCCTGCCCCTGCCACAGCCCTATGCTGGTGCTCCCCTGCTTGCGTCCAGGGCTAATGCGTGTAGGGGGAAGTGAGGAAACGCATGTGGGTCCTGCCCCCAGTGCCCCCGTACGCCCGACTTGAGAACGTAAAGAGGGCCCTAGATGCATTCAGCTTTGTGATAACTAACATGGCCCTTCAGACATCCTTGGCTGTTCAGGGGAGGGGTTCATAGATTTCATAGATCATAGCATTGGAAGGGGCCTGCGAGGCCATCGAGTCCACCCCCCTGCTCAGTGCAGGAAACTAGAGGAGGAGGGGTCTCCCATCCAAGTAATAGCCAGGCCTGACCCTGCTTAGCTTTCCACGCTCAGACAAGCTGAGCCAGCGTGAGCCACAGGCCTTGTCGAACTTCTTTCAGCTCCAGGGCCCGAATTCAATTTCGGAGAAGCTGGGGGGAGGGGGGGATGCAAAATGGGCGGAGCCAAAAATGCCAGCTTATTTTCACTTAAAGCTCTTGCTGCCAGTAACGAAGCCTTGGGTGGGGCATTAATCAGTCTTGCAGCCTCAGCGCCTTGCTTCTGAGCACTGGCGGCCCCGCTGCCCTAGTTAGAAAAAGAAGTTTTAAAAAGAAGAAGAAAAGAAGAAAGAAAGAAAGAAAGAGGGATGCTGGCTTCCAGTATCAGCTCTGGCATGCCCCAGAATATGCTGGTGTTGACGCCCGGGCTGTGTCCACTCTCTGAATCATCTGGCGAGGACCTTTTGCCTACGGATGTATATGACTGGCGACAACATGCAACGGGGCCTTTTCTGTAGTGGCATCCAGTGTATGGAACATCCTGGTGCCCTCCAGATATTTTGGATTACGGCTGCCATAATCCCCGACGGCTGGCCATGCGGGCTGGAGTTTATGGGAGCTGTCGACTAAGACATCTGGAGGTTGCCTTCCCATCCTTGGACGATGTTCCATCATGATTAGAAAACATATTTTCCAGCCCTCTTTGGCTCTTTCTGATGCTCAGTGTGTTCTTTCATTCTGCTCCTCTTGTTCGTTCGTCTTGATGTTATGCTGCTGCTTTTGGCGTTTTTAATCAATATTTCTTTTTAATTCTGTTGTTGCCTATTGGTGTCTTTATGTTTTTCTTTGCTTCCCCCCCCCCCCTGAAAGATTCCGGACATCTCCGATTTGGAGGGGGAAAGTGGAATATAAATCTCAAATATAAAAATAAAAAGAGTGCAATATTAATTCTCCACCTCCTTCCAAAGTCTTCTTAACATCCATCCAGAACTTGACAGCTTTGCTCCCTATTTTGTGACATTTTGGTTGGTCCTAACGAAGCTTGTGGGTGGTGTTCTTCTAATGCACGGCTGCCGGTCATGCTGGCTGGGGATAATGGGAACTGTGGTTCAACACACCTGTACGGCACCGGTTTGGGGAAAGCTGTTCTCGTGGACTGACCTCTGTGGAGGTGCAAGGCGTCCCCTCCTCACTGGGGGAGTGAGGCTCCCCACGCGCTTTGTGCTTTTCCAGCCGAGAAGTGGGTTTCCCCCCCCCCCGAAGGTGGGCCTTTTGGCCCTCGCTCACCTCCCTTTGCCTCGTTCTTAGGAAGCCCCAGTATTGCCAAACGGCTCCTACGACGGCAGCTCGCTGGTGAAATCGTCGGGGAAGCTGATGCTGCTCCAGAAGATGCTGAAGAAGCTGCGTGACGGGGGCCATCGGGTCCTCATCTTCTCTCAGGTGTGAGGGCGGTCCGTGCCCACGTGGTACAAAAAGGGGTGAGCGGCAAACTGCCAGGAGGATGAGTTGGAGAAGCAAGATGGAGTTGCGAATCCGTCAGTAGTAGCCAGGCAGTCCGTCAACTCTGGCTAGGGAGTGTCTCCAACCTTGGGTCCCCAGATGTTTTTGGCCTACAACTCCCAGCATGCCCCAGCCAGCGTAGCTGGCTGGGGCATGCTGGGAGTTGTAGGCCAAAAACATCTGGGGACCCAAGGTTGGAGAACACTGCCCTAGGGGTTGGCGAAGAGCTTGGAATTGTAAGAACCGGTCCCCAGCGTAGCAGCGCGTAAGCTAGTGCGAAGTCAACCTGTGAAGCAGGAAGTCCCGAGTTCGAATCTTGTTTTGCTGTGACCTCACAAAGTGGTCCAAGGCAAGCCATTGTTCTCTCTCAGTCTTCCCCATTCCCCATCTACATTATGGGCATAACAACACTGGTCTACCTTGCAGGGCTGTAGTAGTACAGATTACTATTACAGATTCATTTCATTGAAAGCATTATAAAATGCCGTAGCGGTGCACTGCTCTGAAAAGTAGTCAGAGGTTTCTTTATGGAAGATTTCAGTAAGACTAAAGAGCAGCGTGTCCCAAATGTCTGATAGCTGAAGCACACTTTTCTTTTCCCTTTTGAATTAAGACTAGTGGTAAATGTCACCTGTACACCCACAATATTTATTTTTATTTATTCAAATTATTTTTATCCTGCTCCTCAGCCAAAAAGGCTTCCAGAGCAGCTTACAAACAATCAATTTAGCAAGATAGTCCCTGCCCACTCGTAATCTCAAAAAGCATGACACACAAGGAAAAGGGGGTGGGGAGGGAGGAGGAAAACATGAAATAGTCTTCCAGCAGGGCTGGTGGAATGGCCCTGCTTCCCCTCTCATCTCCCTCTGTTGCAGCCTGCTGGAATGGCAATTGGTGACGGTTGAGCGAGAAAGAGCCTCCATGGGGGGTGGTCTCTCAGCAGGGCTGGTAGGCAATCCTATACATGTCAACTCAGAAGTAAGCCCCATTGAGTTACAGGGATGGGGACTCGGACTTGAGGACTCGACTCGTGAGTCGGACTGAGTCCCCACTCTGACTCGAGTCCCACTCGAGTCCCAGTATTTTTAATGGGACTCGGGACCAAGGACTCTTCATCCCTGGGCTGTGCCAGAAGGAGTGGAGAGAAGTGCGATCGCCGGCGAAGATTTTATTTTTTAAAATCATTTCCCTAAAATGCAACTTTTCAGACATTTTGGGTTTGGCTGCCTCAGCCTGCCTGCTTTGGGGTTCCCTGCCTCCTCTGCCTGCCTGGTTATTTTGGGTTTGTCTGCCTGGTCTGTTCTTGTCAAAATCAGTTGTAGAGTTTTGAAATAAAAAGGCACACTTGTGCCTAGAATTTATTTAAGCCGCACATCTGAAATAGCCTTATTTTGTTGGGGAAAAACCCGATTGATTTTAATAGGGACTCATGGAGTCATCTTTGGGAGTGACTCGGGACTCGGGAGTCACCATTTTGGACCAAGGACTCGGACTCGAGTCCAAAGACTCGTGACTCGACTCGTGACTCGAGACCAAGGACTCTTCAACATCCCTGTTGAGTTAAATGAGATTGCGGCCCTGTATAAGGGCTATTTATGCTCAGGAGAGCCTGTCCCTGTGTTTCTGCATGAGTCACTGCTGTGGGCATGCCTCCTGATTGGGAGGTTAGGCCAGTGACTCATGGAGAGTTGCAACAGGCAGCCTCCTCTGGAGGCAGAATGTTTTCCTAAGTCTCTGCAGCAGGAGTGAATGATTGATCAAATTGCATTGGACGCAGAAAAATGTGGAGGCAGATTGCAAGAGAGCGGCGACTCATACAGAGTTGCAGTACTTCTGTGAGAGGGTACTTAAGCTCGAAAGGAGCCTTTACTTGTTTATGCACAACTTCACAGTCTGCCTTTATTTATTTTTTTTAATTTATGCTAGATGACAAAAATGCTTGACTTGCTGGAGGATTTCTTGGAATACGAGGCGTATAAATACGAGCGGATTGACGGCGGGATCACCGGAGGATTGAGGCAGGAAGCCATAGACAGGTTCAACGGTACTTTGCTTTAACTTTTCCATTACGGATCCGAGTGGTGCTCCAGCCCGTGGATTCTGGTTTCATGGGGCTGCAGCACTGGGGCGGGTGGGGAAGCCGGCGCTTGGAAACACTGGAAGTTTGCAACCAGAGTTGAGGCCCTTTCCTGGCTGAGCAACTGAACACATCTCTAGGGCAGTGTTCTCCAACCTTGGGTCCCCAGATGTTTTTGGCCTACAACTCCCAGCATGCCCCAGCCAGCGTAGCTGGCTGGGGCATGCTGGGAGTTGTAGGCCAAAAATATCTGGGGACCCAAGGTTGGAGAACACTGCTCTAGGGGGACTGCTTTACTGATGAGGTAGCTAGTTAACTGGTTAGTAGTTGTTGATTAAGTGCCCAATCTTGTGCGTATTTAGCCAGAAAAAAAGTCCTACAACTCCCAGCATTCTGGCTGGGGAATGCTGGGAGTTGTAGGACTTTTTTTCTGGCTAAACACACTCAAGATTGCGCACTTAGTGGGTTAGAGTTAAGATTTTCCAAAGGGTTAGTTGCATTAGTCTGCTGCGGCAAAAAAGGACAACGCATTGGTAGACTGGAATCCACCTGCATTCGACGACCCCACCACCACCACCCGAGCAGGCTTCCCCAACTCCCATCTTCCTCCAGCCAGCATGGCCCTTGGAGGAAGATGGGAGCTGTAGTGTAACCCAACGGGAGTGTGCCAAGCTGGGGAAGACAACTCCAGTCCACAAAAGGCTTGCGCCGCAAAAGATGTGTTAGTTTTTAAGGTGCCCACAAGACTCTTTGTTGGGTGAATTCAGCCCGGTGCAGCTATAGAAGGGTAAAAAGGATTAATTTAGCTTGAAAAAAAATGAAGTGTGCCCTTTTTACCCCTCCAGTGGTTTTGCCGCTGAAATTTTGCAGCAAACCACCGATTTATTTTGCCCTCCGGATTCAGCAACTGCGGTGGTATCAAGTTCCAGCACTGTGGCTTGTACGATTTAATGTCTCGCTTCACATCTGTAGCCACAGAGATCAGAAGTGCGAAATACCAGAAGTGGAGTTTCCTATCCTAAACGTTCACTCCAAATTAAAATGGGGGGGGGTACTCCCCCCCAAATGAACTTTTAGAGTGTATAAGAACCATCTTGGTGGATCCCCCAATGTTTCTGTGTGAGCTACTCATCTAGGCCTGTGGCTTATGCTGGCTCAGTTTGTCTGAGTGTGGAAAGCTAAGCAGGGTCAGGCCTGGTTATTACTTGGATGGGAGACCCCTCCTTTAGTTTCCTGCATTGAGCAGGGGGTTGGACTTGATAGCCTTGTAGGCTCCTTCCAACTGTATGATCTATGAAATTTATGAGTGGAAGTAGGCCACCCTAGAGCAGTGAGTAATGCAGAGACACGCCAGGCAGCCTCCTGTGAGAGTGAGCAATTTCTTCTCTCTCTCTAATGTGAGTGAGTGTATGCTCCAACCTCTCTTGGAGGACAGACTGGGATGAGTTTCCCACCCCCAGCAGAGGTTGTTGAAAGGGGGTTCATGCAGAGACACAGCAGGCAGCCTCTTCTGCAGGTGGGGTCACCGGAGCTTTTCCTTATTTAATCGATCTATACTTCCCATGACACACAAGCAGCCCACAGTTTGAGAATTAGGGCGCTTCTGGAAGGTGGTCTCTTAGCGCCGTCAGTCAAAATACATCAGGCATCTAGTCCATCTGTTCCTGCTCAATGAATTTTGTGCAGGGGAAAAGGTGGTGGGAAAACACGGGAGCTTTACAAGATGAACACTACGCATTTTGGACACCCCCCTCCCTATAATTCTGTGAATGGTGAATGAGTTATGAGGGAGTTAGAATAAGCAGGGCCGGTGCTACCATTAGGCCAACTAGGCAGCTGCCTAGGGCGCAGGGCTAAAGGGGGTGCCAGAAATAGGGAGGGAGGGCTCAAGTGGGAAGAGGGGGGCGCTAAATATCTGATCTTGCCTAGGGCACCAAACTGCCTTGCACCGGCCCTGAGAATAAGGCCTCCTATACTGACTTAACCAGTGATAAAATGAGCCCACCTGTATTGCTGACGTAACCAGAAAGTATAGCTTGATGCGGGAAACCACTGCCCGTTGGGCTCAAAGCACCCCAGGAAAGGGCACTCGGCACCCCAGAAAGTATAGCTGGATGCGTGAAGCTACTGCCTGTGCGGCTCCAAGCACCCCAGAACAAGGCGCTCGGGTTGTCTGTGTCCCCCATGCCTGCGTCTGGACTTAACTCGCCCCCTCTTTGTCTGCCCCTAACCGTTCTTGGCTCCTTCGCTGTAGTTGGGAGCTCTTCCTGGGCGCTGCACCTTCCACGTTGTCTTTACTAACCCGGACCTCCTTTCTGTCTCACCCCGCCCCCCTCCTCTGTCAATTTTGTCATTCTCAGCTCCTGGAGCACAGCAGTTCTGTTTCCTGCTCTCCACCCGAGCCGGCGGTTTGGGCATAAACCTTGCAACGGCCGACACGGTCATAATTTACGATTCTGATTGGAATCCCCACAATGATATCCAGGTTAACCCTATCACTTTTTACCTTTGCTTTCTTGGGTCCCGATCCGGCCTCCCGGCGTCCCCCAGAAGGCCACGCCCCCTCTTCCCCCTGGCCCCACCCACTTATCCCTAACCACCTACCGTTGGGGGGGTTTTCACGGCTTTGGCGCAGTCCCGCCCACCCCAGCCCCATTCGAAAAGGTTGAAAACGCCTCTCTCCAGGTTTACTTACTGGTAGTCGGAGCTTTGAGCTAAAATACGCTGGCATTTTTGGTATTTTGGCCATGCCCCTTTTGCCTTCAGCTCCGCCCCTTTTCCTTTTGGCCACGCCCTCCTCTGGAATGCGGCACCCAAGAGCTTCTCCGAAATGGAATTTGGCCTTCGGGCCGAAAGAGGCTCAGTGCCCCTGCCCCCCGTGCCCTAGAGTAAAAGACGTTCCCACGGATGATCCGCCGCCTCGCAATATCTCATGTGTTCTGTTGGCATTTCTCACCGCTTCCTCCAGAAATCTCAACGCCCCATTCGGAAAAGAGCTGCTGACGTTTCCTGGAAATGCATGATTGTCCTGCGTCCGCTTTCCCTTTTCTTCTCGCATAACTCTTCCTCTTCCGTTTTCCACAATGATGTATTTTGCATGGAGAGTGTCTCGTTTTCTTCTCTGTTTTTAAATGAGCATTTCACAAAAGTCAACTTGGCATTCCCTTTACCCTGCTGCTGTTTAATGTAGTTTCTGCAGGGTTTTTTTTAAATTTTATTTTGACATTGCTTGGTTGATTGGCAGTTTAAACATCAAGTTGCCTAAAATTTTACAATTGCAGGTGTGCTAATCAATGAAAAGCCTATTCTGCCTGTAAATAAACTGACAAAAGTCATTCGCCCATGTTATTAGCCTGCCTGCACATACAACCCCCAGCATTCCCTAGCCAGCATGGCTATGCTGGCTGTGGGATTATGGGAGTTGTAGTCCAACACATCTACAGGGCATCGGGCTGCGGAAGGCTGAGTTAAGGAGATGCCCTCAGCCAACCTCTGGACACGGGAAGAGGGAAGAGGCATTCTCTTCCACGGTGCTGAGCCTTCTCGTTGCTTGCCCCTCTCAGGCTTTCAGCAGAGCCCACCGGATCGGGCAGAACAAGAAGGTGATGATCTACCGCTTCGTGACGAGGGCCTCCGTCGAGGAGCGCATCACCCAGGTGGCCAAGAGGAAGATGATGCTGACACACCTGGTGGTGCGCCCGGGCCTGGGCTCCAAGTCCGGCTCCATGACGAAGCAAGAGCTGGACGACATCCTGAAGTTTGGGACGGAGGAGCTGTTCAAGGACGACGTCGAGGGTAAGGTGGGAGGGATGGGATGCAGCGCCCACGGCAAGGAGGATGGGGCTGGGGCTGGGGCTGGTAGCATCAATTTGGGCCATAGCACACCTACTCAGGCCTAGGCACATTCCACAGATGGGGAGAGTGGCTGGCGGGATTGAAATCTGTGACGCGTAGGACTCATTTCCTCTTCCCTCCCAATGCGGTTTTCCTCTAGTGATCATGTCTATTAGGTGGCAAGCCTGCAAGCAGGGACTGTTGTTTTTTAAATCCTTATACAGTGCCTAGAAAACTTTAAGTGCTTTATAAATCATAAATACGGTAATCAGTCTAGGGAAGCTACTCAAAGGTAGCATGGAAGGCCAGTAAGGAAGCAGATAGGGCCAGTGTGGCGATCGGGCAGCGGTACGTTAATCCAGGGTGGAAGTCAGTGGCAAAGAAGTAGCTGGATCTTGAAGTACAGCAGATAGGAGATCCTGCTCTATGAACCAGGCAAGGGTGGTATTTATACCGGGACTGGCCAATCTAGAGGCCTTATACTGCCGACCAATCACAGGCGCTGGTGTTGCACGTGTTTATTCCACTTTTTGTGTAATTAGGGAAGGCTCAGAAACCTGAGCGCACACAAGTCCAGCCTTCCCCAGCCCTCCAGATGTGCCGGACTGCAAATCTGCAGCATATGCTGGCTGGGGAGCGATGGGAGTTGTATCCAACACCTCTGGGGAGCGCCAGCTTGGGAAAGGCTGAACTAGGCAGGGTCCCTGCAGGCTGTCATCGCCCGGGAGGTTCTTGGTTCAAGACGTAGATGTGAGAGTTGGACTGACCCGGGTTCAAAAGCTCCCCTAGCCAATGACCCTCAGTCCCAGTCACGCAAGCGGAAGGAGGAGATAACAGCAGTTAATAAAGATTAAAGAGTTTATTTGTAAGACCCAATTACATGGGATTAAGGCAAGCAATGCATCTCTACTCACTACATCATTGCAGACTCAAATCCTATACCCCAGTGGTAAGGCTAGATGAAGTGAAGTCCAGAACAATACACATGTCGTGTCGAGACGAACAAGCAGCAGAGAAGAGAGAGGAATGAGTGAAGCTATCAGCAAGTGTGTTAGCTTATATACCGCAGACCCTGCACCTATAAATAGGATATTACTCACCCCAGTTGTATAACCTATTCATCAACATGTTGATCTCAAACCTGTCACATGACTGCTGAGTCATATCACCTCGAGACTATGTCTCGTGACCAAAGACCTTGTATACTTGAACTCAAGTGACACCCACCAGGTCAGGTGACAATCCCGATGTCAGGTGATAATCTCGTTCTGCCTATGCAAAACCCAACAGTAGAGTCCCTGATGGAAAGGGGAAATGGTGGGTTACGGTGGAGAAGGCCCAGGCTTACTGTCTGTGGCTGCCAACCCCATGATGTCCAGAGATGGGGTTGGCCTGATCTGGAAGCGCTCATGCAGAGCTCATCGAGAGCCAGCGTGGCGTAGTGGTGAGAGTGTTGGACTGGGACTCGGGAGATCTGGGTTCTAGTCCCCACTCGGCCACGAAGCTCCCTGGGCCAGTCCCTGACTCTCCGTCTAGCCTACCCCACAGGGTTGTTGTGAGGATCAAATGGAGAGACGGAGGGTTGTGTACACGGCCCTGGGCTCCTTGGAGGACAAGGCAGAGATCTTCAGCTGGGTGGTGCAGAAATCTAATAAATAGAAGAAGAAGAAGCCACCGATCAGAAGGCTGAGCCGGGAACCAATCAGGGCCAGAGTTTTCTCCAAGACAAAGGACTTAAGTGAAGGTCCAGCACCAGTTGGGCCCCGTAGTCTGGTTGAGGTTTCTCCGGAGCGACAGGCAGCTGCCTCATTCCCAGCCTGGCTGTGGGCCTGCCGAGCTCAGTATCGACCGCACTGACTGGCAGTGGTTCTGTAGGATTTCTTTCCTTGACTGACCTGGAGAGATGCCGGGCATTGAACCCGGGACGTGTTCTGGGATAGAACCAGGGCTTTTCCGTCTCTGAAGGACTCGTGGTCTAGACCAGGGATGCAGAACCTCAGACCCCAGGGACCAACTCTGGCCCTTCGAGGGCTGCCCCTCCCCCCAGCCACCGATCCTTTGGGGGGTTTCATGGCTTCTGCGCAGAGTAGCCCCATTTCAAAAGGCGTGGTAACTGGCAGGAAGAACTTTAAGCTACCATATGCTGGTACTTTTGGCCCCACCCTGTTGCCTTCAGCCCCACCCATCACTGGGATGTGGCCCCCCGAGAGATTTCCTGAAACGGAATTTGGCCCTCTGGCTGAAAGTGGTTCTGCACCCCTGTTCCAGACAGAAAGCAAGCATTTTAGCTCTTTGCATCAGCTGGACTCTGCTGGTCCACATTGCCCTGACAAGAGATGGCGGACAGTTCTGTTTCTTTGGCTTGGCCCAGTCCTGCCCCGCCCACCTTAGAATCATAGAATCATAGAATCATAGAAAAGTAGAGTTGGAAGGGGCCTACAAGGCCATCGAGTCCAACCCCCTGCTCAATGCAGGAATCTAGGTCAAAGCATCTCTGACAGATGTCTGTCCAGCTGCACCTTGAATGCCTCCAGAGTGGGAGAGCCCACCACCTCCCTAGGTAGTTGGTTCCATTGTCGTATCGCTCTGACAGTCAGGAATTTTTTCCTGATGTTTAGGTGGAATCTGGGTTCCTGTAACTTGAGCCCATTATTCCGTGTCCTGCAAACTGGGATGAACGAGAAGAGATCCTGGCCCTCCTCTGTGTGACAACCCTTTAAGACTGGAAGAGTGCGATCATATCTCCCCTCAGTCTCCTCTTCTGAAGGCTAAACATGCCCAGTTCTTTCAGTCTCTCCTCATAGGGCCTTGTTTCCAGTCCCTTTATCATCCTTGTTGCCCTCCTCTGAACCCTCTCCAGTTTGTCTATGTCCTTCTTAAAGTGAGGTGCCCAGAACTGGACGCAGTACTCAAGATGAGGCCTAACCAGTGCCGAGTAAAGGGGAATTATCACTTCCCGCGATTTGGAAGCTATACTTCTATTAATACAGCCCAAAATTGCATTTGCCTTCTTTGCAGCCACATTGCATTGCTGGCTCATATTCAGTTTGTGATCTACCACAATTGCAAGATCCTTCTCACTTGTAGTATTGTTGAGCCAAGTGTCCCCCATTCTGTAACTCTGCATTTGGTTTCCTCTCCCTAGGTGCAGCACTTGGCATTTATCCCTATTAAATTTCATTCTGTTGTTTTCGGCCCAGCGCTCCAGCCTATCGAGGTCACTTTGAATTTTGTTTCTGTCTTCCAGAGTATTAGCTGTTCCACCCAACTTTGTGTCATCTGCAAATTTGATAAGCATTCCCTGTACCTCCTCATCCAAGTCATTAATAAAAATGTTGAAGAGCACCCTTGTTCACTCGCTGCTCTCTCTCCTCCCAGCTATGGTCTCGCAGGCCCAGCGAATCAGCATGCCCGAGGCCATGACGCCTTTCACAGAGGCCCCAGCCTGCAAAGGTGGGACAGTGACTCCCGGCGTGAAGAAAAAACATGGCGGCCCGCCCCCAGGTACGTGAAGGGCAAAAGGCGCCCATGCCGTCCAACCGCCCATCCCTTCTTGGTCTGGTGTTCGTTTGGCCCTCCTGCTGCGTGCGGAACGAAATGCCTGAGGTACCTTTCCCCAGGGCAAGGCGGAGGCCAGGGCAGTCAGTCACAGAACAGGGCAGCGGGAGCAGGTGGTCTGGGAAGTATCACGTGGCCTGATATGGGTTCATAAGAACCTAAGAAGAGCCCTGCTGGATCAGACCAAGGGCCCATCTAGTCCAGCATTCTGTTCACACAGTGGCCAACCAGCTGCCCATGGGATCCCACAAGCAGGACAGGAGTGCAACAGCACCCTCCTGCCCATGTTCCCCAGCAACGGGTGTACTACTGCCTCTGAGACTGGAGGTAGCATAGAACAGTGTTCTCCAACCTTGGGTCCCCAGATGTTTTTTGGCCTACAACTCCCAGCATGCCCCAGCCAGCTATGCTGGCTGGGGCATGCTGGGAGTTGTAGGCCAAAAACATCTGGGGACCCAAGGTTGGAGAACACTGGCATAGAGCCATCAGGACTAGTAGCCACTGATAGCCTTCTCCTCTATGAACGTGTCCGATCCCCCTTTAGAGCCATCCAGTTTGGTGGAGCTTCACTACATCTTGGGGTAGCCAATTCCATAGTTTAACTCCGTGCTGTGTGAAAAAGGACTTCTTTTTATCCGTCCTGAATCTCCCACCAATCAGCTTCATGGGATGACCCCTCTGGGTTCTAGAATGATGAGAGAGGGAGAAAAATGCCCCCCCCCCTGTCCACTTTCTCCACACCAGGCATAATTTTGCACACCTCCATCATGTCTCGCCTTTTTTTCCTAAGCTAAACAATCCCGGATGTTGTGAGCTTTCCTCGTACGGGAGTTGCTCCGAGTTCACGAAAACTCAGCCCCGCATGAATCTTTGGTCCCTTCCAGTTCCATGGAACCAAACTTATTTTGTAGACGCCCCTTCAGTCACTGGACTCTGTTTCCCCCTCCCCGGCCCTCTTGCCCTCCCAGGCGACAACAAGGATGTCGAGGACAGCAGCGTGATCCATTATGACGACGCGGCCATCTCGAAGCTCCTCGACCGCAACCAGGATGCCACCGACGACACGGAGCTGCAGAACATGAACGAGTATCTCAGCTCTTTTAAAGTGGCCCAGTATGTTGTGAGAGAAGACGATGGTGTGGTAATGTGCCCAGCATCATGGATTTCCTTTTGGTCTTCTGAATCAGTTGGTTTATTTCAGGATGTTTGTTTTTTAAAACACCCCTCGGTGTCCTGAGGTGGCTTGTGGCCTACTAAAATCTACCACAGTAGAAAACCAAGAGGATAAAAAAAATCAAATGCCTAAATTAAGCTATCGAACATAAACGGTGGTAGCTTCCAGCCATCATCAGGATGTATTTGTCAGCCTGGCGTGTTTTTGTTTTTTTTAAAAACTTTCTAGCTTCGGGGAACTTTCCCTATGTGTGTACCAAGGAACCCCTTACCCATTCGCCATGGCAACTCTGTGTAGCAAAGGATTCTGGGAAGTGTCCTTGGCTGTCCATGATTCATTTGGGTTGCTGGCCAAGGCATTGCGCAGGCGCAAAAGAGACTCCACAGTGGCTCCACGTAAACTAGGAGCAGTGGAAGCTGGTGGCTCAAATTTCAGGGGCCGTATATCCACTCTGGGCTTTAGTCTGGATTTTAAAGGAGGTGTCCATGGTGCTGAACCCTACCCCCTATCCCCCCAAATAGGTTCAACACCATGGATAGCTCCTTAAAAATTCAGGGTGGATGCACTGCCCCACTGACATTGGAGCCCTCACCATTGGGGCTGGCTTCAGGTTTGAGTGCATGTCCCCCCGCCCAGCAAAGTGCGTAGCTGGCTGGGGCATGCTGGGAGTTGTAGGCCAAACACATCTGGGGACCCAAGGTTGGAGAACACTGCTTTACAGAATCTTCTCCACCTGTACGTGGTTTCTGTCCTGCTCCTAGGCCAGCAAGTGCCACGGTCCAGGCTCAGATAGTCTCAGGAATGACAAAGAGAGAAATCAGCCCAGTCCAGGGTCATACACAAGAGTTCCAGTATAGTGAGCAAGAGAAGGCAGAGGCGAGGTCAAAGCGGTCCAGAGTCCAGTTCACAGGAACCAGTTGTGTCAAGTGTCAAGGTCAGTCAGGGGGTGCCCAAAAGAGTGGTCCAGGGGGGGCAGCCAAGAGTCTAGGAATCTGAGAGGCCCAGAATAGCAAGGTGGAGCAGAGAGGTTTAAACGCTGTTGTCTGCAGCAGCAGGCTGGCTTCAGCCGGGCTAATTTATAGCTGGTGACTCGCAGATCATCACAGCTGGTTAATTCTGTCAGCGTGCTGCTTTTAAGGGAGGCCCCACACTGTGGCTTCCTTTTGAACTTTTGCTGTTCGCGTTTGATCCTATGCTCTTCAGAGGGATGAATTGTCTCAGGCTCTGATTCCTGCATTCCTCCTCCAGGTAGGGCATGACAGTTTCCTCATTGGGGAGGTGCCAATAAGCGTCTAAAAAACCCCCTCCAGGTTTCCTCGCATGTCTCCTCCAGAGCAACTTCAGGATTCTCGGTGGGGGGAAACAGCTCAGCATGCTGTCGCTTGACACCCCGGCCGGCCTCGATCATCTGCTGAGTGCTGGGAGTCACTTCCCTTCTCCCCACACCCAAGCTGCAGGGCCTCAGACTTCAACCCCAAAGTCTGGCCCTAACTGTGCAGAACAGACAAAGCTGAGCTGGAGGGAACTGTTTGGGAACTGTTCATGGTCTGCTTGGCATGCTGAGGGTTCCCAGTTTGATCTTTGGCACCACCAAAGGATCTTGGGTAACAGGGTTGGACATTAATCCAGAATACCATCCCACGGTGGATTCTCCCCCAGATCAAACTGCAACTAGTTTTTAAAAAACCTTTTCCCTAGAAGAACCTTGCAAAGAAGTCCACAAACATTACACCCACGCACTAGGAACAGAGAGATCGATCGCTCAAGCGTGGTCTTGCTGAGATTGTCTTTTTTTTCTTCTTTTTTTTTTAAGGTCAAATGTGTTCCTTTCCTTTTCCTAACAAGCTTGCCAAAAAAAAAAAAAAAAAATCCATGCTGAAATTCATACTTTGTGCGCATTTCCCCAAATGTATGCATTTTTTGTGTGCATTTTGAAACGTACACATTTCCCTTCAAGTCCTTCCCATTGAAGAATTGAAGAAATGCTATTTTGCGCGCACTTTTCTCAAATACGCACGCTTTGTGGGCACAGCTCCCTGGTATGCGCGTTTCGTGTGCATTTTTCCTGGGGCGCACTGTATCAGAACAATTGGGATGCAACTCTGTCTTGGCTCGTTGAAAGGCTTAGGAGGAGGTGCAAATTGGGGAATGGCGCAATCCTATCACGTTTAGACAGGAAAAAGTCCTACAACTCCCAGCATTCCCCAGCCATCAATGCTGGGAGTTGTAGGACTTCCCCCCCCCATCCAAAAAAGGATTGCACCCTAAATCTGTTTTTAAAACCCACTAAAAAAACAACGTCAGGAGCAAATTTCTCACCCAACCCTACTCCATATCTCCAATTACATATCGCTACAGCTTCCACGGTGGTTGCCCAGAGGTGACTCTTACTTGCCGCTGTCATCGGTTGTTTACAGGCTGCCCTTGTGGAGGTGTGTTTGCTCATTTGCTCAAACCATCTCAGACTGTCTGTCCTGTGAGTGCCTTTTTTGTTTTTAATCTGCCTTGCACTCTGTAGCACGAGGCTGGCTAGACTGCACAGGGCTTCCCCACCAGTGGCTTAGTGTGTGTTTTGTGATCACACCACAGGGGGCACAGAGATCAGTTCATGAATCCAACATCCTGATCATCTTGGTTTAAAAAATAAAATAAAACCATGTTGCTAGCCCTTAGGGTGGGAAATGTCAGCTTGAAAATCTATGGGTAGTGTTCAGCCAAGTGTCGAAAGCCTGACCAGTGGGGGACTTAGTGGGACTTTTAGTGATCAGGGGGATTTAGTGTCTGGCACCAGACTTCCCCCTCCTGATGGATAGAAGAAGCAGAATAATTTAGGCCAGTAATTCCCAAACTGTGCCATCCTGTGAAATAAATTAATTAAAGGTTCCTTCCCCAAATCTTGTAATCCAGATGTTTCGCACTACAGCTCCTGGCGTTCCTGAGTATTGGCCATGCTGGCTGGCACTGAAGGGAGCTGAAGCCCAAAACATCTGGAAGTCATCCGGCTGGGGAAGGCTGACCTAGAGTGCTCAAAGCAACCTGGGGAGGGTGCCTGCCATGCATCTGCATGAGTCACTGCTCTGGCCGCCATGCCTTTTCCAGATCAGCCTCTGCTGGGAGTAGCGGAGGCTGTGGTGTCTTTGCATTGGATGTGATTGGATCGCTGCCAATTCAGAGACTTGCCCTTGGGGGAGGCTGCCTGTTGTTTCTCTGCACATGTCCCTGCTCTGGGCTTCCAATTGGGAGGTGTGCACCACCCAGAACAGGGACTCACTCCAAAATAAAGAGGGGTAGGCTCCTCTGAGGGCAGGTAATTCTCACTTTTAATTTTAGAAGTAACCCTTTTCAGGTGTAAGAGGGAAGTGTGGTTTCTAGGAATATATTCAGTTTTATTCTTCTGGTGAGATTCACATGGGCCACAGAACACAGCCCCGCCTTCCTGCCTGGCGTGGTGGTGTGAGAGTGTTAGGATGGGACCGGAGAGAGCCAGGTTCAAATCCCCGCTTGGCCATGAAGCTCACTGGGTGGCTTTGGGCCAGTCCCTGACTCTCAGGCTAACCTACCTCACAGGGTTGTTGTGAGGATCAAATGGAGAGGAGGAGGGTCATGTACACGGCCTTGGGTTCCTTGGAGAAAAAAGGCGGGATACAAACGTAACAGATAAAATAAATAAACCAGAAGGAGAGGTGAGTGTCTTTGTGGGACGTTGTTCCTCCCTTCTCCAAGTCCCGGGTCGACGGACGTTCTGTGTGCAACCCCCTGCCCTCTGCTGTCATTGCAGGAGGAGGTTGAGCGTGAAATCATCAAGCAAGAGGAGAACGTCGACCCCGATTACTGGGAGAAGCTGCTGAGGCATCACTACGAGCAGCAGCAGGAGGACCTGGCCCGCAACCTCGGGAAGGGCAAGCGCGTCCGCAAGCAGGTCAACTACAACGACGCGTCGCAGGAGGACCAAGGTGAGGCTGCCGTGTCGCCGGGTGGGTTTGCCTTTTCAGTGTTCAGAGATGCGAGTCGGCCCTTGCAACCCAAAGTGGTGGAGTCCGGTCAGCAACCTGACTGAGGACTCTGCCGCCTCATTCTGCTACCCAGGACTTGTCGTCAAGGGTTGGCATAGAATCATAGAAAAGTAGAGTTGGAAGGGGCCTACCAGGCCATCGAGTCCAACCCCCTGCTCAGTGCAGGAATCCAGGTCAAAGCATCCCTGACAGATGGATGTCCAGCCGCACCTTGAGTGCCTCCAGAGTGGGAGAGCCCACCACCTCCCTAGGTAGTTGGTTCCATTGTCTTGTTGCTCTGACAGTCAGGAAATTTTTCCTGATGTTCAGGTGGAATCTGGGTTCCTGTCACTTGAGCCCATTATTCCGTGTCCTGCAACCTGGGATGATCGAGAAGAGATCCTGGCCCTCCTCTGTGTGACAACCCTTCAAGTACTGGAAGAGTGCGATCATATCTCCCCTCAGTCTCCTCTTCTGACAGCTAAACATGCCCAGTTCTTTCAGTTCTCCTCATAGGGCCTTGTTTCCAGTCTGGCATCGTTGGGCTCCTGTGAGAGCCCGCACCTCAGCAGGGGGGCCCACCGGCAAGATCCCCCTGGGCTTGCTCCTCCTCTTCCCCCCTTGCAACCTGCTTGTTCCCCGGCCTCTCGCTCCGGCCCAGAGAACAGTGGTGGTGAGGAGGAGGAGCAGATGCCCCGGCCTCCTTGCCCCCTGGCTCTGTGCCGGTCAAGCAAGGAAGTGGGGGCCAAGATGAGGAAGAGGGGGAGAAGAAACAGCAGCTGGTGACGACAGCAGTCAGAAGGTAGACTAGCTGAGGGAGGAGGGGTCCCATGGGGGGCGTCTTGCCGAGGGCCCTCCAGAACCTAGCGCCAGGCACTGCGGTTGCCTTTCCTGCCCAGGCCAGCAGCTACACCCAGCTGGACCGCTTGCTTCTTCTCCCTTTGAGCCCTGCTTCTCCTCTTCACCGGCAGAGTGGCAGGACGAGCTGTCCGACAACCAGTCCGAATACTCCATTGGCTCCGAAGACGAGGACGAAGACTTTGAGGAAAGGCCAGAAGGCCAGAGTGAGTTGGGCATTTGTTACGGCGCCCTTTCTCTCCTCCACCTCCGGACCTCCGTCCTGTCGGCCGCTCTCGGGCCTTTGGGGACCACCTGATTCCAGCAGGACTTTGTGGGTCATGAACGGACACCAGCCAAGGATCAGCTCCGGTGTCTGCTGGGTTTAGCCTGCGCGTCGGGGCAAGGTGGAAGGGAGGGCAAAGCGGAGGTGGTCCGTCCGTGGCTGGCAAGAGACGGAGAGAAAAATCGCGAGTTTTTTTCTTCTTCGAGTAAGCTCTGCTCGCTTATCACTCAGCATAATTAACGATTATTGTGATCTTGACAGCAGTTCATCCCCCATTAACAGAGATATCTTCAAGCTCTGCGAGCCAGAGCTGTTAAACAGGTTTTACCTTTGAGATTCAAAAAACAGCAGTCTGGCTATGCATATGCAAAAAACACCAGCAGTCTGGCTGGAGCCTCTTGAAGGAAGAACCATTGAGCCTTGAAGGAGAACCATTAGCATATGACTGAGCAGGCTTCCCTCTTCAGAGTTAGAACAAGAAAGGTTACCTTAAAATCAATTGGCACATGTCTATAAAACAAAATCTATAAAACAAAATACTGAGCAGGCTTCCCTCTCAGTCAGAGTTAGAACAAGAAAGGTTACCTTAAAATCAATTGGCACATGTCTATAAAGTCCATAAAACAAAATACTTTTTCATTCTAAGTAGGAATGTAAGGACTATTGCCAGCCAGAGATGTTGTTCTTGTTGCTGTTCAAATCAGCATTACAATCATCCCTGGTGTTAGGAATTTAGCAAGGAATTTAGCATATCAGTAGCGAGGGTTTTCCTCAGTCAGGTCAATTAAGACTTAAGTCAATTAAGGAACACAAACAAAAGCATGAAACACAAAAGATCTTGCTGTTCATGATGACTCAGTTGGGTTCGAATTTGCAGTGGAGGGGGGGAGAAGAGATTCGACATGCCTGAAGTGATTCGTGAACAGGCTGGTGCAAGGCCGACTAGATCGAAGTAATTCTTAAGCCAGCTGCTGCAGGATCGCTCACATCACTACCGGCGGACGATCCAGTTTGCATAGCACAGCCATCCTTGATTTCCCCACACCCCCGGCCCCTGTCAGATCTGAGAGCCACTTTTAAATCAAAGCTGTAATGTGGACCCTCCTTGTAGATTTTTCTCCCCTTCTTTGCCTGTACTGGCCGGGCATGGTGTTTATTTTTAAAAGCAAGGCTGTGGTCCTCATGGTTAGCAGCTCAGCATAGAATTTTAATCTTTCCCCCACAACTCCCAATGCCGGGTTGAGACAGCTTTGTTTTGACCCAGTGTGCTTCCCGATGGGACATCTTTACGTCCTCAGCCCGGGCATTTTCCCTTTAAGGCAGTGTTTCTCAACCTTGGGTCCCCAGATGTTTTTGGCCTACAACTCCCAGCATGCCCCAGCCAGCTACGCTGGCTGGGGCATGCTGGGAGTTGTAGGCCAAAAACATCTGGGGACCCAAGGTTGAGAAACACTGCTTTAAGGGAACTGAGCCTGTTGACTCTGGCTCTTCTCCGGTGCCCTCTAGGTGGCCGAAGGCAGTCCCGGAGGCAGCTGAAGAGTGACAGGGACAAGCCCCTCCCACCGCTCCTGGCCCGGGTCGGTGGGAACATCGAGGTAAGTCTCAGGAACCGCCACACGTGTTGGGTGGGTCAGAGGGCACGGCCGGTCCCATCCAGAGACCTGATGCCGGCGTTGCTCCATTCTGTCCAAGAAAAAAGATGCAAACGGAGCCAACGCGATGGGGATGAGCGGGGAACGCGCCATGTGTCTTTGCCCTCCCGTCCACCCCTTCCTGCCTCTCTTTGCAGGTGTTGGGTTTTAACGCTCGGCAGCGGAAGGCTTTCTTGAATGCCATCATGCGCTGGGGAATGCCCCCCCAGGACGCCTTCAACTCCCACTGGCTCGTGCGGGATCTCCGCGGCAAAAGCGAGAAGGAGTTCAGGTACTGGAGTCCCCCAGCGAGCCTCATCTCTCTCCTCCGGCCCATCTCAGAGTCATCAGGAGCTGTGGCAAACCGAGGCAGGCTCTTTTTCTGGTTCTCCCTTAATTTGGTTTAACATGGCACCTAGGACAGGGTAGGCAATGTGGAGGCCATGGGAACCAATGCGCTCCTGGACACCTTTTTTGGCACTCCCCAAGGTGGTCTACAAAACAGCGAATTTTGAGAGGAAGCAAGTGCGTGGGTGGAGATTCAGTGCGTGAGAGAAAAAGAAACAGAGGAAATGAGTCGGCTGGCAGAATGTGGGGAGGTAGAGGGGAAAAAATAGTTTGCCTCCTGTGAAACGGATTTCTGTTGGTGCCGAACACTGCCTTCAAACGCATTGCTTAGTGTGTTGGGGCTCAGACACCACATCTGCCTTGGACTCAGTCTTTTGCGCAGGTTACTTGTCCATTGTGACAAGCCACGCCTCCCGTGGCAGCCATTTTGCGGTGGTGCCCAGGACAGTTTCTCAAATTGCCAAATTTGCCCACACCCCCAAAAGGTGGCCTACCCCTGCTCTGGAATATTGGAAGACTTGCATATACTGGGGTTTTACTGTCCTGTGTATGAAAGTGTGCATTTCACACACACACACACACACACACACACACACACACTATCTGCTTTTTCCACAAAGCCTTTTGGGGCCCAACTTCTTAGTGCTCACAGGCCCAGCCAGATTGCAATCAAAGCCTATTTGAGGAGGGACCGTGGCTTTGAGGCAGAGCACAATGCAAGAGCTGAGCTGCTGTCAGTTGGAAGTAGACCCACCCTTCCTGAACCTGTTGCAGAGCCCTAAAAGGGTCAAATTTCACCTTTTTGGCTCTCTGCAATGCTCTGGATACCATGTTTCAAAATAAATAAATTAATAAATAAATAAATAAATAAATCATTTTTCAGGTCACCTTGCACATAGTCTCCAACTGCCCCCAAAATGCTGGGACAGTCCAGAAAACCCTTAAGCCATCACTTAATGAATTCCCCTGCCTCTGGCAAGCTACTTTAAAGTGCTCTTAAAGAGCCCATGGACAAAATTGCAGCTAAGCTAAAACTTAAGCAAGGAGGGAACAGACCCGAGGATATGTCCGCGTGTGCGCATGCGTGCTCTACCCGCTGCCTCTGCCCAAGGAGAGGTGAATGAGGGAATTTATCACATGATTCCTATCTTTATATTGCCAAAGATTTTATTTCCTAACAGAGCTGACTCTGTGCCTCTAACAGGTGAGGTTACAGTGTCAGAAGGAAATGCAAGAAACTTCCCCTTCTCTCTGAAGCTCCATGTTTGGGGGTGTGGGGTGGGTGGGTAAGCTTCACCTGTTGAATTTGTGCCAATCCCGACAATTTTAAAACAAAAAGAATGAGATTGCCCTGCAAGCACTGACACTCCCCCCCCCCCCCGTGAAAACCAGATATCAACAATTAAGGGTTTAAGTAAGGTAAAAACAATATTACAAAAGCCACTTATAAAATATTATAAAATAATATAATATAATAATGTAATAATTATAATATACAAGATTTTGTGTGTTTCCTCTAATAACTTTTGTACTTGACCGTGCCCCTTGGTTGCCTGGCCATACCCTTGGCCACGCCCTCATGTTGCCTGGCCACGCCCTCTTGATCACACCTTCATGTTGCTTAACCATGCTTAAAATTCACATGTGTGTCCCTATTTTCATCTGTGAAATGTTGGGAGGGTATGCTTGCAGAATGCGGTGGGACGGGGAGTCCATGGGATGAAAATAGCCCGCAGACCTGGCCTAGAGAGAAAATGCTCTATGGAGCATTTATTAAATCTAACAAACAAACAAATACATCGTCCTTGCTCATTGGCCATGCGGGATGGGGCTGATGGGATTTGTGGTCCAAAATCCAGGGCATCGGCAAGAGAGTGCTGGGTACAATATGCCTCGTTATATGATACGCAGAAGACTCCATCCCTGGCACACCCAAGTCGAAGGATCTTGTGTCCCAGGGCTGGGAAAGACCTCGCTGTTGACAGAGCACTGGCACCATCAAGGCAGGAATTTGGGGCTCAGCAGAAGGAGCAGGGTCCCCCCAATGTAGTCACGTTGGCTGACCACGTTTTGAAGTAAGCAAAGTAGTGCAAGTTGCTGCTTACAGAACCCAAGACCATTAAGTCCCAAGTCTAAAATTAACTGGTTAAAAAAACTGTGAAGGACTGCCAACCGGTCCTTTTCTCAAGACCAGAGATCAAAGGTGCAAAACTGCCAGCCTTGGCTCTGCCATCTTGACACTGATTCTCTCAGGGCCTTGCCCTGGGTCTATACACTGGATTTAGCACAGAACCACAGAGGAACCACACACACTGTGTGGGGTAAAACCAGGAAAGTTTATTTAAGGTAAACAGATTACAATAAAAGGTGGGGGAAGAGGGAGAAAGGTGGGCAGACACTTTGGTACATACAGTAGAGTTATAAAATAACAAAAGCTAGTTCCTCTACTATATAAATACCCAGGCCCTTACTCCTTTACCTGGGGATTGGTCTTCTCAGAGTTTGCCTTAGCAAAAGAGCCCTCCTCCCGCGAAAGCGTGCAGACAACAACACAAACCAGAAGCCACAGCAGCAGCATAGATTCTTCGCCCCCCCCTCCTTTCAGTAGCCCAGGTGTCTTTAGCCAATCAGGATGAACGTCATCTGGGCCAGGCAGGGGAGGGGTGGCTCTTTGCCACATTTGCATGCAAATAGCTGTGGCACCGGCCATGGGAGACTCTGCAGCACGTCAGGAGCCATCAGAGAAACTATGTACATTTTGCATTTCCCAGCCCCCAGCTGGGATTATACTTGTTTACACACGTGGAGGTGTGTGTGTGGTGCAGGAAACTCTGACGCTTTTCCTCCACAAAAACAAACTAATATAGTCCATGTGAACAAAAAATATATATCCAAAAGCCACCGTTGGGTAATATCTTTATTAGGACCAACCAAAATGCCACAAAAGAGTGTGCAAGCTTTTGAGTTCTCCAGAACTCTTCATTGGGCTAGGTGTTAAAAAGTAGGAGATGGCAGAAGAAGAGAGAAGTCCAACAATTCGGCCCAATCTTGTATTATTTATTTATTTATTATTTATTATTTATATTTACCGTATTTATCGCCCATCTGGCCGGCAACCGGCCACCCTGGGTGATGTACATAGAATAAAAACAATAAAATACATTTAAAACAATATAAAAATTTTAAAATCTTAACCCACCCCATATTCCCGCCTGAATAACCAGGTTTTTAATGAGCGACGGAAGCTCAGCAGAGAGGGGGCATGGCGGAGGTTACTCGGGAGAGAGTTCCACAGTACGGGGGCCGCCACAGAAAAGGCCCTCTTCCTCGTCCCCACCAGTCTAGCTGCTCTGGCTGAAGGGACAAGGAGAAGGCCATCCATGGCAGATCTTGTTGAGCGGCCCAATTGGTGTTTCTGGAGACGCTCCTTGAGATAGACTGGACCGGTTTTAAAGGTCAAAACCAACACCTTGAATTCAGCTCGGCAAGCAACTGGTAGCCACTTGTAGCCCTGAGGCCTGCAGTTTACACCCAGTCTCGATGGCCTTGTAGGCCCCTTCCAACTCTATGATCTAGGAGAGCTATGAACACGCCGAATTAACATTCTGACTCCACTTCAGATGTTCCTTATCTCAGTAGCCCTCCCAGCAGGTATTTTCTCCCTGCCTGCATTATCTGGTGAGGCTCGAGACTATTTTGTGTTACATCTTAGTGTGCTGCACTGCTGCTTGCCTCATTTGTCCGAGAGACCGTTTTTTATTTTTTTATTTTTTTAATTATTATATTTTTATACCCCACCTTTTTTTCCTGCAAGGAACCCAAGGCGGCTTACACAATCCTCCTCCTCCTCCTCCTCCTCCTCCTCCTCCATCATCTCCATTTTATCCTCACAACAACCCTGTGAGGTAGGTTAGGCTGAGAGTCAGTGACTGGCCCAGTGAGTTTCATGGCTGAGCGGGGACTAGAACCCGGATCTCCCGAGTCCCAGTCCAACACTCTCACCACTACGCTCTGCAGGGCACGAAGGCAACACCCGTGTTTTACGTCTCTACCCCAACAACTGGCATTCAGAGGTAGATTGCCTCTGACCATGGAGGTTCTGTTAAGCTACGGTGGCTGATCATCACCATCACGTCTCTCCCTGTTTCCTCTGGGCCACTAAAGAAAATCGAGGCCTTTGGCTCTGGGTTCTCCCTCCCTTTCTTTTCTTCCTCAGAGCTTATGTGTCCCTGTTCATGAGGCATCTGTGCGAGCCCGGGGCGGACGGTGCCGAGACCTTTGCCGACGGCGTCCCACGTGAAGGACTGTCCCGCCAGCACGTGCTGACGCGCATCGGCGTGATGTCACTGGTGAGGAAGAAGGTGGGTGAGCTTGTTTATTTGTTTATTTATTTGCAGCATTGTTTTTACCCCAACCTTCAGCTGAAAAAAGTCTCCCTGAGCAGTTAACAAAGATTAATAATGAGAAAGTCCCTGCCCTCAGGCTTACAATCTAAAAGACACGACACAAAAGGAAAAGGGACTGAGAGTGTTGGACTGGGAGTCGGGAGATCTGGGTTCTAGTCCCCACTCGGCCATGAAACTCACTGGGTGACTTTGGTCCAGTCACTGACTCTCAGCCTAACCTACCTCACAGGGTTGTTGTGAGGATAAAATGGAGAGGAGGAGGAGGATTATGTAAGCCACCTTGGGTTCCTTGCAGGAAAAAAGGCGGGGTATAAATATAATTAAATAAATAAAATAAATAAATAAAAACTCAGTCACCAGTTCTTAGTTTCAAAGTTCTCACAGGTTCTTTCTGGCAGGGAAGGACGGAACAAGCTCCCTGCAGCTGCTCCTTCCCCTGGCCGATGTGTGGGGCCAGGTAGGTCTCCCCCTTGCCGTGATCTTTGTCCTGGGAGGCAGGAAGGGGTGCAGCCTCCCAGTGGCTTCTGGCTCTGTGGCCGATGGATGAGGCAGGGAATGGTCAGTTGGATCTGCGGGATATAAGCTGCAAGAAATCTTTGTATGTTAATTGTATGAGTTTTCATTGATCAATCAGTTTTAAATCTTACTGCTTGCAGTTTTATGACCGTGCATGTTTAGAAATAATTAAAAAAAAAAAACCTAATTATTTGTTCCTGTCCCATTGCCAAGATTGGAGGCTCTGCTCTGGGTTCCGACACCTAAAATGCCCATAATGGTGTGCCGGGGGCTACCAGGGAAGAGCTTAATTGTTTTGGTCAGTATTGCATTGTTTTGAGTTTTCAAAAAATATATAGTATATTTTAAGCACTTCACGGGCATTTTCAAGTTGGGCAGTATACAAATTGGATTAAGGGCGCAATCCTATGCAAGTTTAGACAAAACCGACCTGCTTGCACACCAAGGGCCTGCTTGAATAAAGTGGTCTTTGCCTGCCAGAGGGGGAGCGAACTGAGCTTCCCTCGGCAGGGAGTTCCACAGCCCGGGAGCGGCCACCGAGAAGGCCCTCTTTTGCGTGCCTCCACCAAACATGGTGGAGGCTGAAGGTGATGATCTTAAAAGAAGGGCCTCTCCAGAAGATCTGAAGGACCAGGCAGGCTCGTATGGGAGAAGGCGGTCCTCTAGATTATATAATAAATCTGTTACGGAGTCAAACCCAGTGCCTCCTCCACTCACGCTGCTCGTTTCTCGATCTCTCCTGTTTTCAGGTTCAAGAATTCGAACCCGTCAACGGGAAATACAGCACCCCTGACCTCATTCCGGAAGGTGGCAAGAAATGCAGCGAAGTCCTCTCTTCGGACCCAAACACTCCCGTCCCGGCCAGCCCAGCTCACGGGCAGGTGGGCCCCACATCACAACCAGGTAAAACATCCTCCACATCTGTTGGCTGTTGCAGGGAGGGACAACTTTGGATCTCTCTGCCACACATAAAGTCATAGAGCTGGAAAGGATCTCAGAGCTCTTCTGGTCCAACCCCTGCCAATGCAGGAAGCCTGCTGCTAGAGCAGCGTTCTCCAACCTGGGATCCCCAGATGTTTTTGGCCTACAACTCCCAGCATGCCCCAGCCAGCTATGCTGGCTGGGGCATGCTGGGAGTTGTAGGCCAATAACATCTGGGGGCCCCAGGTTGGAGAACACTGTGCTAGAGCATCCTTGATAAGAGTCCTCCAACCTTCCAAAGCTGCAGTGGTGAAAAATAACCACAGAAACAGAACTGACTGTCAACCTTTATATTTCCTCTGCAAGTCCAGAAGGTGAATTCCTGTACTGTTTTTTTTTTTTTTTGTCGTCGCCCCCGTCGCCCGCAAACTGCCTGCATTTTAGTTGAGCACCTTAACCTCTGTTTCAGACAAAGCGGACTCGCAGCCCCCAGGGGTGCCCGAGGAGAAGGAGCAAGCGGAACAGAGGGTGAAGAAGCCATGGGAGAGCCAGGTAAGGGAGAGCCAGGCTAAGGTCCCCCTCCATAGCTGGGGCGTGCATCTCGTTCCCATCGCAAGTGTCTGCTGCTGTCTTCTGAGACGCTGAGCCCGGATGATGTTTTGCCTATGAGAAAGGGGCAAACCTAGTCCTTATCTTGGAGAGCCCTGACGTTGAAGCCTCTGGTGATTTTGTTCCTTTTTTCTCTCCCTGGCCAGGGTTTTTTTTGGTCTTTTCACTGATTCCCTCCTATTGACACCAAAGGGAGGGAATTCGTGGCTGGTTTGGGGGGGTGGGGGTGGCCGAGGGCCGAGAGAGCTGTGGATCGAAATTTCCCCTTTTCCCTCTCCCCAACATTGGAGGGGTTAGGGGCACGGGTGTTTACGTGGGGAATGGAAGGGGTGATCCGAGGTCGGATCTCCCCCCCCCCCAAGGGCTGACCTCTCTCTCTGCCCTCGGAGTGGTTGAGCCAATATATCGGGGGTGGGGAACCTTGTGCCCAGGGGCCAAATGTGGCCCTCTGGGGTTCCCCAGAAGGCCACACCCCTTCCCCTGGGCCCACCCACTCCCCCCCAGCCACCGATCCGACCGTGTGGTGGTTTCCCGGCTTTTGTGCTGCCTTTCCCCCATTCTAAAACGCCTCTCCTAAGGCTTCGTCACCAGCAGCAAGACTTTTAAGCTAAAATAAGCGGGTATTTTGGGGCATTACTTGGCCTCGCCCCTTTCACCTTTGCCCTGCCCCCCCCACTGGAACGCAGCCCCCCAAGAGCTCCTCAGAAAATGCATTCCAACTTCAGAATTGAATATATTCCCCCTACCAATATATCCTATGGTCTTTGGAATGCTTTCCGAGGAACCATAGGATTGCATCCTAAATTACTATACTTGTGCTTAGAATTCTTCTGAAATCTGTGCCCCCCCCCGTCAAAAACTCACCCACTTTAGCATTAGCGATTTGGGGTCCACAAACTGAAATTTGAACAGTGTTATCTTGATCTCACCATTGAGACTCACTGGGCATTCTTGAGTTTCTCCCCATAGTTTAAATGGGGTGGGGGGAAGAAACGCAACCCTAATTTGAAGGAGGCAAGCTGAAAGCAGGGATTCATGCAGATACACAACAAGCAGCCTCCTCTGACGGTGAATACTTTTGCTGCATCTTCACCGTAGGAGTTATTTGAACCACAACCAGCACAAAAATACAGCACGATTATTACAGCAGGAAGAAGGCAAAGTTGGAGGGGGGGATCCTGCAGAGAAGCGACAGGCATATTGTGGACCTGCATTGGAGGGCTTGTTTTGTGCCACTGGTATTGCCCTAGAACAGATGGTGGGGGAGTTGTGAGCTGCATCCCAGGGACTTCCTTCAGGACAACCACTTCTTTGCACTCCTCCCAGGAGGCCACCTGTTGCTTCTCTGCAGGAGTCACTGTTCTGGGTTTGCCTCTTTCCAGTCAGGAGCCATACCCAGAACAGGGAGTTGCGTAGAAACACAGTGGGTGAGCTCTTTTGAAGGAAGCCTTTTGAGGTGCCCTTCCAATGGTGCCTTTCCACCACGAGTAATTCGGGCAAGGGGGAGTTAGGGTCACCCGTGTGCTAATCCCAGGGGTCTTGGAGCGACCCAAAGTGTGCTTTGTGTTTAGGTGCTGGCGAGCGGAGAGAAGGCAGAGAACAATGACCAGGAGGAGTCGGTGGAGAGCCAGGAAAAACCAGGAGAGGAGAGCGCCGAAGAGGGCGAGAAGGCAGAAACTCACGTGGGAGCAGCCAGTTCAAGGTGTGGGGCTGAGTTGCTCTGGAGCGGATGGCCAGTTACGGGGGGAGACCGATGGTCCGAGAGCCACGGGATTTACAAGATGGGCCATACTGTTGATTGCATGGTGTAATTTTGCACGCAAAAAAGAGAGCCTGTGTGGTGTAGTGGTTAGAGCGTTGGACTGGTACTGGGGAGACCCAGGTTCAAATCCCCACTCAGCCATGAAGCTCACTGGGTGACCAGTCATCATCTCTCAGGTTAGTTGTGTGGAGGAGGGGGCTAGAACCAGGTATGACATTTTGAACTCCCCGGAGGAAAGGTGGGGTATTTTTGTTTTAAGAAAGATCACTGCCTCTAATACTGAACTCAGACAGTGACTGGGTTCGGACAACACGATAACCCCCACTCAAGGGCTGAGTATGGGTTGAGTGTGGGTTGTTGTTGAACCATGGGTTATCTTGTTGTCTGAACCCAGCCACACTAACAAACCATGGTTTGTTAACCACGACAACCCATGAAGAGAACCCATGGTTTGTTGTTGGGTTGTGAGCTGCAGGTTGTTTGTGGTTAACAAACCATGGTTTGTTAGCACGGCTGGGTTCAAGCAACACGATAAGCCACATTTCAACAACAACCCACGGTTCGACAGCAACCCACACTCAACCCTTGAGTGTGGGTTATTGTGTCATCTGAACCTAGCCAGTGAGTGCCAACAGGATTGTAGCCAGCCAGAACAGGGACACCGAAAAACAGTTTGCTTTGGAAGCAAAGTGTGGCGTAGGTGGTGAGAGTGTTGGACTGGGACTCGGGAGATCCGGGTTCTAGTCCCCACTCGGCCATGAAACTCACTGGGTGACTTTGGGCCAGTCACTGCCTCTCAGCCTAGCCTACCTCACGGGGTTGTTGTGAGGATAAAATGGAGAAGAGGAGAAGGAGGATTATGTAAGCCGCCTTGGGTTCCTTGCAGGAAAAAAGGCGGGGTATAAATATAATAAATAAATAATTAAATAAATTTGCAGAAGTATAGAAAAAACCCACTAGGAAACAACCTAAGGTGGCCCCTTCCCACTCACCCCACCTCAACTAACAGCCTCATAACTCATGCCGCCTTGATAGCGTTTTAGCAAATAAGGTGGCGCATAAATGCTCATAGTAAATACATGATAAGGGCTGAGCATACTCAATGGCTGCGGGGTCTGGTGGGAGGTGGGGTGAGGGGGAAGCCGGGTAACAGAATGGCACATCCTGGAAAGCAGCATGGCTGATGGGCTGCCATCCTAAGCAGGTGCACTCTGTGCTGCAACATTATGTTGCAGATCCTACTTCTATATATCAAAACAAAACATAGTCATGGGGCAAACTACATGGGGTGTGGGATATCCGTGGTAGGTTGCTGCTGCTTCTAAACTTTAAAGTAGCTGGTGGGATGGAGGATTGGAACAGTGCTGGGATGGGAGTTGCTTAGTTCCCCTGAAAAGTCTTAGCGAATGAAGACAGCTACCTGTATCGCACCTCTGTCTTTTTTCCTACAGTAGGGCAAACTGCACAACCACTCAAATTGAGGGCCACGTGCTACCTTCACGACAGAAAAAGCCATTTGAATGGCAATCAAATAACACATTTTGCATTGCCTATAAGTCCTCAGCCGCCTGATCGTCCATTGCAGGTTCTTTCAGAATAAGAATAACTGGGATTGCAGTGCCACTTTTAGGACCTTGGTCAGCAGCTCCATTTAAACCTGGCCATCTTTTGCATTGGAAGAGCTGGAGGGGCAGCATTACTGACCCCCCCCCCGTCCTCCCAGTTTGCCCCCGCACAATCTGAGACAGGGCCCCTCGCACGAGCCGAGATAGGGTTGGGTCGAAGCTTTTTGGGGACGAAGCAAAGCAGTTTGAAGGAGATCGCAACCTGGCCCTTGTCGGCTTATTGTGCGATGCTCTGTTTTCTTTCCCTTGTTCCTGCAACTCCCCTCTGCCTGACCAGCTCCTACAGACGAGGCCTCCCAGGAGAACGAAAAGCCGGTGGAAAAATCGGAATTAAATGCCAGCCCCAGTAAAGGAGGTGGTAAAGAATCCAAGCCAGGTAAAAGTTTTCTCCCCGGGTCTGCACGCTTAAAATCCCCAGTTACCAAAGTTGGCCACACTTGACCGCACTGAGATGAGATGGGGTACCTAGTGTATATTCTGCGTCACTGAAACCAGCCTTCCCCAATTTCATGCCCAGCAGATGTGCTGGACTACAGCTCCCATCGTCCCCAACCAGCATGGCCACATCTGGAGGGCACCCGGGTGTGGAAGGCTGGCTTAACCCAACTGGTGTGTCTTCGCATAATTGTGCTTTGCTCACTACATCAAGAGTCAAGAAGATGCGAGAGGGAAGGCCGGCGCTGAGTGGCAGAAGGACCCAGGTTCACTCCCCGGCTTCTCCAGGCAGGGCTGGGAGTGGGAAAGGCCCCTGCCCGAAACCACGGAGAGCCACTGCTGCCGGTCGGTGTTGACCACACTGGGCCAGCTGGACCAAGGGGCTGACTCGGTAGGAGGCAGCGTCCGATGTTGCCGACCACGGCCACTGCATTTCCTGCTCAGCCCCTCAGCTCCAGCTTCTTAAAATGCCTGGTGAGATATATCACAACAGTCTGGAGGGCCAGGAGCTCGCTTGTTTTCCTAAAAAATTAAAACCCTGTTTTCTCAGGATGTCGTATTGCATCCTTAGTTCCCTATTTGCCGCGTGTGCTCTTGCAATCGCTGGAGATACAGAATATGTTAGGGGTGGGGAACCTTGGGCTCAGGGGCAAGATCTGCCCCCCCCTGGGGTCCCCCAGAAGGCCATGCCTCTTCTCCCCAACCACCAACCATTGGGTGGTCTCCCGGCTTTTGTGCAGTTTTCCCCCGCTCAAAAAGGCTGAAATGCCTCTCCTGAGGCTTAGATACTGGCATTAAAACCTTAAGCTGTGATTTGCCCCCTCCCATTTTGCCTTTGGCCATGCCCCTTTTGGCTTCGGCCCCCACCCCCCCTCTGGAATGCGGCCCCCGAGAGCTTCCTCGCAGTTGAATCCGGCCCTCAGGGTAAAAGAGGTTCAACACCCCAGGGAATTCATTCGTCTATTTTCTCATGGCCCGGTAGCGGTTATCTCTCAACACGCTGGAGAGAGACAAACATCCAGTTGGCGGAATTATTGGCATGCTCCATACACCTGATGAAGTGGGCTATAGTCCACGAAAGCTTATGCCAGGATGAATTTGTTAGCCTTCAAGGTACCACAAGACTCCTGTGTTTGGCACAGTGAAAAACTCTTGAGGGTCCGATAGGAAACTGCCTTCCCTCGGTCCATCCAACTCAGTACTGTCGACGCTGACCGGCAGCCGTGGCTCTCCACGCTTTCAGGCCGGGGTCTTTCCCAGCTCCACCTGGAGATGCTGCCGGGAATCGAACCGGGGACCCTCGGCATGCCAAGCAGGGGCTCTAGTGCTGAGCTGTGGCCCGTTGGAGCTGGCACCTGGAGACAGATTGTAACAAAAGATTTTGTGCAGCCGTGGTAGACTTAAGCGTCTGCCTCCTTCCTTCGATTTCTGAGCAGAAATGAGGATTCTAGAATGCTGTTGCTTGTTTTTGCCCTGTATAAGAATTCAGATATATATTTTTGTGTGAAAATCCCATGATTTGAAGTGCAACCTGGAGGTGGACTGGGAGATGGTCCTGGTTCCTACCGGCAAAGCGGGTGGCGACAGAGCGGTGTCCCCGACTCTGTCTGTGCCTGGAATCTCACCAGTCTGGATGCGATCAGGGCAGCCTCTCGCAGCAGGGGACGCCTCCAGTGCCGCCGACTCACCACGGGACCCGGCTCAGCCCCGTCTGATGTTCCCTGTGTTTTGCTCAGCAGAAGACACGAAGGAAGAAGAAAAGGAGCCAGCAGAAGCTCAACAAAATGGCGAAAAAGAGGACGAGGAGGACGGGAAGAAGGACGACAAGGCCGGGATCCGATTTATGTTCAACATTGCCGATGGGGGTTTCACAGGTACAAACGAGCAGGCGTACCCCCACTCTTGGAAGCCAGACCCCGCTGGGATTCCTCCAGCGCAGGCTTCCTTCCGTTCTCACTTAAAATCAGAGGCACGCTTCCTTCTTACCTACTCGCAGACACCTTCCCCTCTGTATTTCTTCTGGCTGGGAGGAGCGAAGCCCAGAGCAGTGACTCGTGCAGAGATGTAACAAGCAGTCACCTCTGAGGACACGTCACTAGGTTGTTTCCTGCATAGAGAGTGATTGAGTGGTCCTCTCATATCTGATGCGGAGACATGGCAGAATTGCCCATCCCCAGAGGGGGTTGATTGGAAGGTGGCAGCAAGCCCAGAGCAGTGACTCATGCAGAGATGTCCTCTCAGCACAGGTAAGTCTGCTGTGACTTTGCATTAGGGATGATGGAATGAATTATTTGCACCTGATGCAGAAATACAGCAGAATTATCCGTTCTGGGGGAGGCTGATTGGAAGGAGGCAAGGCCAGAACAGTGATATAGTATCAAACCCCCGTTGAGGGCAGGAATTTAGCTACAACAGGACTGAGGGCATGATCCAACACCACCTAATGCAAAAATGGGGCAGAATCACTTTCCACATGGTGGAGGGCTGATGGGAAGGTGACACGGTGGGCAGCCTCTTCTGTGGGTGGGTACTTTGGGCTGACAGGAGCCTTCGGTTACTGGATGCCTTTATTTCCCATGGTGCATTTAGCAGTTCCTTTGCAGCACACGGTTTGGGAGTTACAGGCCTAGCCAGACAATCCGAGAGACACGTACATGCCTATGCCACACACGAACTCCCACTATCCAGTCTCTGCCTTCCTTGGTTTCCTGTTTAAAGGGTACTGATGCTGTGTGAACCTGTCTTGATGCGTTTTCAAACTGCCTCCGGTGGAAACCCTTCTGACTGAGGTTATGGGAGGGGATACAAAGCCTCTGCGATTGTCCTTTTCACACATCTAGGTTGCCCCTGAGAAAGCTTGTGTAGGGTAAGAGGCAGAGCTGTGAACCTGGGTTCCAATCTTTCCCCTGCCACATTCTCAGGCTAGCTTAGGGGCTCTGCAATTCTGCTTGCCGTGCTCAGCAAGGCGAGTTTTCCATCGTGCCCTGGTGAGTGTGATGAAAGGAGCCCTTGCCTTCTTCTCCACCTCGGACTGGGGGGGGGGGTGGTCACGGTCATCCTCATAGGCGTACTTCTCGCAGAAGCGCAGCAAAACTACAGGGAAGATTCCCCCTCACTGTCTAGATCCAAGGTGGAGTGGATGATGTCCGAAACGCCGTGGCAGCCCAGTGCTATAGCAATCCTCTGCTTCCATCCCCGGCTCCAAATTTGGAGCTGGAGAAGAAGCAGGGATCACCCCCCACAGTTATGCTTAGGGATGTATGTATGGACTTAGCAAAATCCATTCCGTCTGCATTTTGTGGATGGTCAGGGGCCTTTTGTTCCGTCATCTGCCCATTGACGGAACTGGACTTTGCGCAAATGCATTCGTACGCATTTGCGCAAATTCACACTTCTGCAAAGGCGCAAAGCCCCCCCTGCAAATGCGCCTTTTCATGCTTTAGCCTGTGGGGGGAAATGCCCATTTTTGGTCTGTGGTTTTTTGTTTTTGTTTTGTTTTTTGTATTTTTCTACAACTAAGTTTGCGTAAAATTATGGAAAGTTACAAAAACAGTCTGTAGGTCCGTGGAATCTGTGTGAGTCAGAAAAAGCCAGTCCGCTGTGGAATCTGCGGGTTGGATTCATAGCAATCCGGACTCATTTGAGCCCATTGTGGATTTCTCCGATAGCCCTAGTCGTTCTGGGTTTTGGATCGCTCAGCCGGGGCAAGGAGCAGGGAATTTTTTCTGACCTCACACAGAAACGCAACACTGGGTCATGGGCAAGGGAAAAAAGCAGGTTTCCAGGCAACCACCATTTTTGTCTTGGCCACCGAGGCCAGCCAGACATTGTGAATCCCTGGGCAACTTGCTGTCTCTCAGCTCCCTGTGGGAATAATAATGTTCACCTACCTTATAACCCCCCACCCCGGAATACGGCCCCCGAGAGCTTCTCTGAAATGGAATTCAGCCCCTGGGCTGAAAGAGGTTCTGCATCCCTGTTCAAAAGTTTTCGCAAAGATTACTGGGAGAAATGAATCCTCCGAAGTGCTGCGTAAATGTGACACATGAAGTTGTCACTTGCCATTCCAGTCACTGAGTGCTGAAGGAGCACACAGAAGCTCAGTGACTGAGCGGAGCATTTCTTTGCTTGGCCACTTAGAGCTGCACACACTTTGGCAGAACGAGGAGAAGGCAGCTGTCTCCTCGGGGAAGATTTATGATATCTGGCACCGGAGGCACGATTACTGGCTCCTGGCGGGAATCGTCACGTATCCTTTTTCACCATTAACGTGAGAGAAAGGCGGAGAGGAGGCATCAGGGCGGAGGGAAGTGAGTGGCTGTGCTATCCTCAAACCCAGTTCTTGCTTTGGCATCCAAATGGGCAAGTAAGTTCCTAGCTCTCATGGTGACAGAATAAGGCATTGCTAGTTGTGCTGAAGGCCAGGTCGTTGTGTTGCTGAAGCATCTGGTATCTGCTCAAAGGACATTTTTGCAGGTGGAGGTGTTGAATCTCCACTGGCTGCCATTGGCCTGACTGTTCTGATGTCACAGAGGAACTGGCCTGCTTAAGATTTGGCCACTGAGGCCTGCGGGGCAGGGCTGCACTGGGTGCATTTCAATGAGCAACTCTGAATCAATCAAATCGTATCAGCCATCTTTCCTCAGCCTGGCGCCCTCCAGATATGTTGGACTTCCAACTCCCATCAGCCCCAGCCAGCATGGCCAATGGTCAAGGATGCTGGGAGTTGTAGTCCAAAACATTTGGAGGGCACCAGACTCACCGAATTGTTTTATCGAACAAGCATTGTGGGATTTCAGCTGGCACGTTGTTTGCAAGGATTGGTTGTCCAGTGATGGAGCCTTGGATGGAGTGTTCTGTACACCTCTGTATCTCCTACTTATTATGCCCACCCATTGTGGACTCAGGTAGCGGTGAATTAAGAAGCAAATGCATGTTTTAATTATTATTTTTTAGAAAAGATAGGAATAATTTCTCAACTATTACTGACAGCTCAGCAGGCCAAACCATTTACTGTTTGCCTTGAGAAGCTGCAGGGTCTCGCGTGCCTCGGAAATGTCTTAGAACTGGCTGGTCACACATGAGCAGAAGTGCTTTTCTTCTGGCGCATCCCATTGAAGATCTACAGAGAGAGACCGTGTCTCAAGATGCTGGGAAATGTAACTTTATTGGGCTTTATTGAAAATAAAGTTATATATTTTCCAGCCTCTTGAGATGTGCTCTCTGTCTGTAGATCTCTGGTGGATGCTTCCCAGGCCGTCTATGCTCATCGAATCCTGTTTAAGGCCCACCGCTTCGGTTTATCTAGACTGAGAGTTGTTAGATGTATATCCCATGCTTCTAGCCCAGACTCAAGACAGCTTGCGGTCACGTTTCATAAAACAAAATCAGTTTAAAGCTGCTGTGCTTAGCAAGACAATACTTTACGAAGGTTTAAACCAGTGTTCTCCAACCTTGGGTCCCCAGATGTTTTTGGCCTACAACTCCCAGCATGCCCCAGCCAGCATAGCTGGCTGGGGCATGCTGGGAGTTGTAGGCCAAAAACATCTGGGGACCCAAGGTTGGAGAACACTGGTTTAAACCTTCCCACCCAATCACCCCCAAATTTGCCCCCCCCGGGCTAATCCCCCTCTATTGGCATCAGTGGAGGGTCCCCCCCTTTTTAGCCCCCAGTGCATTTGGGGGGTGGGGAAAGAGAATTCAGGGAAATAAAAGCACTGAAAAAGAGAGAGCCTCCATCTCATTGAATTTACAATAACGACCTCCTTTAAAATCCTCCCCTTTATCATTTAAAATCATTCATTAGATGAGCTGTGGTTCTGTAAGGCTCCCATGTTTCCCTTAACGTTCCTCCTTGCCACTCAGTCACGGCTACGCCCGCTGGCAAGACATCCAGAACGATCCCCGTTACGTCATCCTCAATGAGCCCTTCAAATCGGAGATCCACAAGGGCAACTACCTGGAGATGAAAAATAAATTCCTGGCTCGGCGATTCAAGGTCGGTTTCTGGGAAAGTTGGTGTGTGTGTGTGTGTGTGTGTGTGGTTGTCCATCACTTTGCTTTTAAAAAAAGGAAAGGATCAGGAACATTCCTGTGGGATAACCCTGTTTAAGTATTCAGTACATTTCTAATCCACCCAATAACTAATGTTTTCTTGGCAGATTACAACCAGTTAAAAAACTAAAATGCCACTTTAAAACACAGTTAAAAATGTCATGCAAATGTTTGAAAGAAAATAACCACAATATAATAAACAGCAAACAGCACAGGAATCAATACAACAGCCACAATCACCTAGAACTACAGTAGGTCTCTAAAATAATGTCTGGGCGAAAAGAAAGAAAGGAAAAGAGAACAGACGAAGGTGCCAGGTGAACCTTTTTTGGGGAGTTTATTCTAGAAGTTATCAGCAGTTAGCCTCCATGGCTAAAACAAGCTTCCACGTAGAGAGGCAGCACATCTGCCAGGGACGGAGTGATGTACCTTGAGACAAGTTAAATGGGTGATTCGTAGCACCAAGTACCCTGCAAGCTGCAGAAGCTCTGTTGGTGTGTGTCCCCGCCTCCCCTCAATTGCTCCTGTGGAATGTGGATTTGGATCCGTATAAGAACGTAAGAAAGGCCCTTGCTGGATCAGACCAAAAAGTCCACCTTTTTGTTTGCAACAGACAGTTGCCAGAGGTCCACAAGTAGGTTGTGAATGCAACAGCCCTCACCTTTGTCGCCTGTTTCCCCAGACAGACAGTCTCTGACTATGGAGGCTCCATTCAGCATTTGTGGTTATTAACTTTCAGTAGACCCCTCCTCCTCCTCCTCCTCCTCCTCCTCCTCCTCCTCCTCCTCCTCCTCCTCCTCCTCCTCCTCCTCCATCATCAGTCTAATCCACCCTTAAAACCAGGGCTGGGCAACATGCATCCCATAGGCTGTATGCCACCCCTGAATCAAAACAAAAACAAAAAACTTTAGTAAGGGACAAACTGAGCTTGTTATCAAGCACAGTTTGTCCATTTAGTGCTCCGTAGCTGCTACAGAGCACTAAGAGGATTAAATTTAAATTTAGTGCTACAGAGCGCTAAAAGGATTAAAGTTAGTGTGGCAGCAAGCTGAATTTAGCCTTTTTAGTGCTACTGAATGCTATGCAGAGGTTTGCAGCCAGAAACTGATCCCCCCCCCCCCCAGTGTGTCCTGGGGTGGGGGTGGGAGCATCCTGGGAATTTTAGTCCAGCACATCTGGACGGCACCAGGTTGGGAAGGCTGAGCTTGCTCAAAGTTCTGGTGGCTTTAAGCCGATCCTGTTTGCTCCCTGCAACGTAACCTGCGCCTTTCTCTCTGCTAACCTGAAGGCAGGCATTGGCGTCCCTTTTCTATAGGCTGCAGCTTGTCAGTTACTGAATGACTTGTGCATACAGTTCTTCTTGATTTAAGCCAAAAGATCCAGTGTCTTAAAAGGGGATAGACAATTTAAAAGACAGGTTTAGTTCCTGGAAGTGGCTCAGACCTGCTTTTCCAGTAAATCATCCATTTCTGCTGAATGGCTTCGTGTCCCTTGGGTCTCTGGTGAGATGCTTGATTATTGCAAATCATGCTGTAGAAAGTTTATTTCATCCGGATGTCCAGAAAGTTCATCTAGGGTCATTTTAGACTGGACATGGGGGTCCAGATGGCCTGAGATGAAGCCAGCCAAAATGTCCACAGATAATTCCAGGGATAAATTGGCATTTTTAGGGAGAAGCAGCAAAATGCCATCTGAAGCGAGAGCTTCCAGTCCTGGGAAGGCAGGCTACTCGCCATGATTCTGAGGCCCAGGGCTACCCCATTGTCCTGCTGCGGCTGGGTCAAGCGCAGTCCTGGGGCAAACTATGGGGCAAGTTAGTCCAACGAAGTCAGAAGGCAGGCCGAGGTCAGAAGCACGGGAGTATCCAAGAGAGGGGCAGCCCAGGAGCAGAGTCTGAGGCAGAGCCGAAATCCAGCACAGGCAGAGAGTCCAAATCGAGCACAGTCCCAGGAACGGGGCCTTATCGGGAGTCCTCCAGGGACCGGCAGCACGAGCGGGCAGTCCAAAGAAGAGGTGGGGTCAGGTCAGGAGAACCAGGCTGCCCGGTCCCGGGAGCTGGAAGAAAGGCGACGTCCCAGCGACCCGCCGCTCTCAGCTGAGAGCTTCTCTGGTCAAGCCTCCCCGCCTGCACCCGGGCACGGGTGCGAGCCGCTAGCCCTGGCTTCAGGGTCCCCCTGCTTCAGAGGAGACCTTTGCTTTTGAGCGGACTTTGCCTCTCGAGGAGCCTGGTTGCTGCGGGTCTTGTGGTGTGTGCATCACCTCCGAGGGACGGCCTGTGCCTCCACCTTCTGGCGTCGGCGCGCTCGAGGGCTGGGCGGATGCTCACCCTCCTCCTCCTCTGACTCCACGGCGTGGTACAGCCCCCCCCCCGGTGCCCATCTGGGGGTTCCTGAGGGTCCACCATTGCAGAGGGGCCCGACGCAGCTTCTCCACAGGGGCCGGAGGTGCCTGGTGCATCCCCAAAGTCAGGGGGTCCCGTGGGGTCCTTGGGCTCTGCAATGTCAGGGTCTTCGTCCGAAGCATTATCTTGGCTTGGGTCTGGGTCAGGCATGACAGCAAGTGCCAATGAAGAACTAAACTTCAGGACCCGGGCTAAATAATAGGTCATTAAACAGGATCATACCTGGAAGTCTCTCTGGAGGTCAACAGGTAGTCAAGGAAGCTTGTCCTCACCCTTCAGGTAACGAGCGGGGAGAGGTAACGAGCCTGGCGCATCCCCAGAGTCAGGGGGTCCCGTGGGGTCCTTGGGCTCTGCAATGTCAGGGTCTTTGTCTGGGTCAGGCATGACACCCATCCTCTTCATGTTTGGCCACAGTTGCTGGAGCAGGCCTTGGTGATCGAGGAACAGCTGCGCAGGGCTGCATACCTCAACATGACCCAGGACCCCAATCACCCGGCCATGGCCTTGAACGCCCGCCTGGCCGAAGTGGAGTGCCTTGCGGAAAGCCACCAACATCTCTCCAAAGAATCTCTTGCTGGGAACAAGCCCGCCAATGCCGTCCTTCATAAAGGTGGGTCCTTCCTTCCCCGCTTCTCCCGTTCCAGTTGGATCAACGTTTGCCAAGAAAGGATAAGAGCTCTCATGCTACGAGGCACCACGGAACGCCCCGCCGCCCAGCAAAGCGTTCTTTCCTTTAAGCCAGGGGTGGGGAACATGGGGCCCTTCGGATGTTGCTGGACTACAACTCCCATCAGCACTAGCCAGGATGGCCAGGGATGATAGGATTTGCAATCCAATAACCTCCAGAGGGCCACCCATTCCCTGTCCCTGCATTATGTGGCCACTGGCCAAATGAGCCACCTTTTTTTTTTTTTAAAAAAAAAAAAGAAGAGAAAGTCAGTATATTTAAATATCTGAAACAAGTAAATATAACAGGTTGTATGTGTGTGTGTATGTAGGTAGGAGGGGAGAGTTTGCAAGTTGAGGACATCTGAGGGGGTGCGGTACATTTCTGTGTCGCAGGCGGCGGCACATCTGCACCATTTCTGGACATGGGTTCTGTTGATGCCTTATGCTGTAGCCAGAGTTGCAGGGTTCTGCTACGGTCCAATCTTTAACAGAGATCTGAATAGGTCAGGTTTCACAAGAAGCCAGACAAGAATGGATCAGCAACGCGGAAAGCTCCTAGTGGTGCTTGGGCTAGAAAGCAGTCAGAGTTGTCTGCCTGTTGCTCCAAAAAGGAGCAGAGCAAGACTGAGCCTTAAATAAGAGTTTGGATGCCTTTAGGTTGGTCGGTCCCGCCTCCATATTTATTTATTTATTTATTATATTTATACCCCGCCTTTTTTCCTGCAAGGAACTCAAGGCGGCTTACATAATCCTCCTCCTCCTTTCCATTTTATCCACACAACAACCCTGTGAGGTAGGTTAGGCTGAGAGTCAGTGACTGGCCCAAAGTCACCCAGAGAGTTTTATGGCCGAGCAGGGAATAGAACCCGGATCTCCCGAGTCCCAGTCCAACACTCTCACCACTACGCCGTACTGGCTTAGGCGTTGTCTCTTAAAGGGGCCTGGCCTGTTCTAGCCATCTCAGGCTGCCATGATGTGGGAGTGGCCGTGGCATGCTAGTGTCTTCGTGGCCCGAGTCTGAGGATGGTAATGTGACCTCCTCTGGCTGCAGGGAAGCGGAACCCTGGGGTCTTTCTGAAGAACTGAGACGAAGGGATGTGGAAGCCCCATGATGCCTTTCCATGGCCAAGTTCTCTCCCCGAACCTGTTGACTCTGGAGCCTCCTCTTCTGAGGGCAAGGGATCATTATTCTCCGAGGATGAGGGTTTGGGGTCCCGATCCATGACAACAACTTGTATTTCACAGCTTTGGGGGCTCAATGTTAGCAACTCTCTCTCTCTGGTCCATAAAAACTGGTGCCACTGCAAATCCGTTAGTGCTTAAGGTGCCACACGTCTCTCTCTTGCGTCTATGTCAAAGCCACTAGGTTCTCATAGAGGAGAGCAGTGCGGTGGAATCTTGAGAGAGTGAGACAGAATTTGGGGAACTGATGCACATGTTGAGAAAGGGAATGTAACCAGAGCCATGTGCGCATTGCGCTTTAGAACAAATCACCAATGTTTTGCGCAATGCATGGGGCAGAAGCTTGAGTTCCCGTAGTGCGGAACGTTTGTATTTTTAAAGCACCATGTAGGTATTAGAAATTATTAGAGAGGAGCAGGCTGGGGCATGCTGGGAGTTGTAAGCCTTTTTTCTGTCTAAACTTGCATAGAATTGCACCTTAAACCACATTTTCTCCTGTCCTTTTAATGATAAACACACAAATTAACCATAGAAAGGCACTCCCGCTCCCCAAAATATCACAAGTACATTCTGGAAATAGGCAGAAGAACCATGGATGCAAACACGATCAAGTTCCACTCCAGTAAAAGTTTCTGGGGATCCAGAACTCCACATTGCATCCAGAAATGCAAACAAGAAGATCAGAAGGTTTCTTAGAAAATATCTGCTCCCATTCCAACCTGCTCCGTAGCGAACAGGTTTCCCTGAAGGGTGCGCACGCACCTCCGTGGTGTGCAAGCGTGGAAAACTGTCAGCGTTAACTGTGTTTTGAGAATCTGAACAGAAGTGCTCTCACTGGAACACTTGAAAAGCCGAGAGCGGCTGTGAAGATATTGGGTGCTTCTGGGCAGTGAGCTGCTAGCGCTACCGATCAAAAGGCACCATGCAACTATTATGTTTTTCCTTCCTTAACAGTCCCCCGTCCCCGCCCCCCCGGCCTTGGTGGGAAAACATGGGAGGGTTACAAATGGAAGATGACGAAGTCTGGCCTCTCCACCTGGTAAAATTCTGTGAATGAGGCAGTGCGATTGTGAGATTAAAGGCACAACCCTATGCATGTTTAGGCAGAAAAAAGGCCTACAACTCACAGCATGCCCCAGCCAGCTGTGAGTTGTAATAATAATAATAATAATAATAATAATAATAATAATAATAATAATAATAATAATAATAATATTTTATTTATTACCCGCCTCTCCATCTAAATTGAGGCGGGGAACAACAGAAAATATAAAATACCTAAACTAAAACAACACAATATATACTATTAAACATCTTAAAACATCCTAAAAACATCTTTAAAACATCTTTAAAACATCTTAAAAACATCTTTAAAACATCCTAAAATTCCGCCGGATAGGCCTGCCGGAAGAGTTCAGTCTTTATGGCTTTTTTAAAGTCCAAAAGACTGACAAGTTGACGTATCTCCTCCGGCAGGCCATTCCATAATCTGGGAGCAGCAGAAGAGAAGGTCCTCTGGGTAATGCTAGTCAGCCTAGTTTTGGCTGACTGAAGCAGATTCTTCCCAGAGGACCTAAGTGTGCGGGGTGGATTGTACGGGAGAAGGCGATCCCGTAGGTAGCCTGGACCCAAACCATGTAGGGCTTTAAAGGTAATAACCAACACTTTATACTTCGCCCGGAAACTGATTGGCAGCCAGTGGAGTGCTTTTAAAACTGGTGTGATGTGGGCACCCCTAGGTGTACCAGCAACCAGTCTGGCTGCCATATTTTGCACTAATTGAAGTTTCCGGACTAGGTATAAAGGTAGCCCTATGTACAGCGCATTACAGAAGTCGAGCCTCGAAGTTACCAGTGCGTGCACTACCGTCTTTAGGTCTTCCAACTCTAGGAAGGGGCGCAGCTGGCGTATCAGCCGAAGCTGATAATAGGCTTGTAGGCCTTTTTTCTGCCTAAACATGCATAGGATTGCACCCTAAAAGGCTCTTCTGGAAGGAGCCATGGAAACTATCGATGAGTTAATGTTTGGTCAAATCTTTGAAATCAGATGGGTTGCAGAATAAGATGTATCAATAGTCCTTGGCTTCATGCAGAACTTTTTGCTAGTCACAGAATAAATGCTGCTGAATACTAAAGAACAGTAGCATAACTTTGCAATCTCCAGGGATGTTGAAGAGTGCTTGGTCTCGAGTCACAGGTCGAGTCACGAGTCTTTGGACCCGAGTCTCAAGTCCGAGTCCGAGTCCTTGGTCCAAAATGGTGACTCCCGAGTCCCGAGTCACTCCCAAAGCTGACTCCATGAGTCCCTATTAAAATCAATGGGGGGTTTCCCCAACAAAATAAGGCTACTTCAGATGTGTGGCTTAAATAAATTCTAGGCACAAGTGTGCCTTTTTATTTCAAAACTCTGCAACTGATTTTAGCAAGAACAGACCAGGCAGCCAAACCCAAAATAACCAGGCAGGCAGAGGAGGCCGGGAACCCCAAACAGGCAGGCAGAGGCAGCCAAACTCAAAATTAGGATTTTTCCTAAAATCATTTTAGGAAAATGATTTTAAAAAATAAACTTGCTGTACTTCCTAAAACTTATCCATGTTGCATTTGAGGAACACAATTTTTTCTAAATGTTTGGCCCCCATTCTGGAACGGTGAGGTCTCATCACAATTTCTCCCTCACTCTTCGCCGGCGATCGCGCTCCTCTCCACTCCTTCTGGCACAGCCCAGGGATGTTGACAAGTCCTTGTTGGTCTCGAGTCCCGAGTCGAGTCTCGAGTCCCATTAAAAATATTGGGACTCGAGTGGGACTCGAGTCAGAGGGGGGACTCAGTCCGACTCACGAGTCGAGTCCCCGAGTCCGAGTCCCCATCCCTGGCAATTTCCAACATGGCGCATGCCCTCGGACACCTCTCTTGCTAGGCTCCCTATCGCATGTGATTTTTATTTTATTGATTAAGGTTTTTTTTTTAAATTGCACTTTATTTTAACTGCAGCTCCCTCCCTCCCATGCCAGCTTTATTTGGGTTCAGAAGAGTGGTTTGGGGGTTTTTGGACCTCTGCCTTGGGCTTAGGTCCTTCGGCAAGTTACTTTCTCTTTAAGCCTCACCAGTTTTGCCTTCCGGGAAATGTTTTGTGCCTGGCTGTGCCTGCCACGGCAGCCATTATTTTATGAACAGGCAAGCCCTCCCCCGGGGGCGCAGCCATTTTGTGAGAGTGCCCGTGACACTCTCTAAGAATTCCAGATGTGTCCCAAAAAGCTTGGGACCCCTGGCATGAGAAATGCAGAATCCTTGTGACAGGTTGTAGGCGTCAGGCTTTGCCCCCCCCCCCCCGGTGTGGCTTCCCTTGGAGCATGACTGGCATGTTTGCATTCCAGTCCTCAACCAGCTGGAAGAGCTGCTGAGTGACATGAAGGCTGACGTGACCCGATTGCCGTCCATGTTGTCCCGTATCCCGCCGGTTGCTGCCCGTCTGCAGATGTCCGAGAGAAGCATCCTGAGCCGTCTGACAAACCGGGGAAGCGACCCAACTATCCAACAGGTTAGAAGTGCCATCAGAAAGCATGAGTGCGTCAGCCCGCACACAACACACTCCTTTCTCCTAATCCCAGATGTACTTATTTTTGCGGTCAATAATCAGTGAAGGAAACGCATGCACTCTGCACATGCCCCAACAGAGGAGTCAAAACATTAACTGTTTTGGTTCGATTCCTGTTTGTAAATTCTCTGGGGCAGGGACCTGCCTTTTTTTGTTTTGTTTTTTTGCTGATGTTATTCTGTGCAGAGCCTAGTGCATTGCTTAAATAAACAATTGTAATATTGTTGGTACTTTGTTTCTAAATAGTATTCCCCCCCCCCTGCTGTATCCAGGCCTCCTTTGGCTCCTCCCAGATCTACAGCAACAACTTTGGGCCAAACTTCCGCGGCACGGGGCCAGGTGGGATCGTGAACTACAGCCAGATGCCTCTCGGACCTTACGTGACGGGTGAGTTGAGGCTTCTGACGGTTTCTCTTTCTTTCTCTCTCTTCCTCTTAAGAGGACAAATTTTAAAGTGGGGGCCATGAGCCAAAAACCAAAGGGCATTGGGCAAGCCGGCTGTTTTCTCTCTTATTAATAGATATTTAGCCGTTTGCAAGAGTTTCCTCTGCAGTTCTCAGTTGCTACGAGAGGTAAGGTCCTGCTTATTACTCTCTGATAAACCACGCACTGTTGTTTGATCTTCGGGCAGGGTGGGGTCTTCCGGTTGTCATCCAGTGGAAGAAATCGTGATTAATCCTCTGAGTTTTAGGGTTCAATTCTAGCACGCGTCTCAGGGCACAATCCTACGCATATTTAGACAGAAAAAATGTCCTACAACTGGCTGACTGGGGCATGCTGGGAGCTGTAGGACTTTCTTCTGTCTAAACACGCATAGGATTGTACCCTTAATGAGTGTATCACTTCAGTGAACCACGGACTTGCTTTCCTACATTGGCAAGGGATCAGACTAGATGGCCTTTGACATCTCCCCCATTTTTGGGTGGAAGAAAAAGATTTTTAGGGCGTAATCCGATATGCATGTTTAGATAGAAAGAAGTCCTACATCTGGCAGCATTTGATGTACACAAGATACTCGACACTGTGAAGGTGCAAAATATTTTTTGTTGTTGTGGCACAGAAGTTACGCAAACAAAAAGAAACTGGCACTTGGTTGGTTGCATGAGTGTTCACCCCCCTGACTCAGTACTTGGTAGAGGCACCTTTGGCAGCAATGGCAGCGGTGAGTCTCCTTGGATAAGTCTCTCTCGGCTTTGCGCATCTGGATCCTGCAGTGTGTGTGTGCCCATTCTTCCTGGCAAAATTGCTCCAGCGCTGTCCGGTTGGATGGATGGGCACCGTTGGTGAACAGCAACTTTCTAAGTCTTGCCACAGATTCTCCATCGGATTGAGGTCTGAGCTTTGACCGGGCCATTCTAAGACTTTCAGGTTCTTGTTTTTAAACCACTCCAGTGTTGCTTTGGCTGTGTGTTTGGGGTCACTGTCCCGCTGGAAGGTGAACCTCTACCACAGTCCCAGGTCCCTTGCAGACTGAAACAGGTTCTCCTCTAGAATTTTCCTGTATTTGGCTCCATCCCTCTTGCCCTCTTACAGTTCATAGAATCATAGAATCATAGAAAAGTAGAGTTGGAAGGGGCCTACAAGGCCATCGAGTCCAACCCCCTGCTCAATGCAGGAATCTAGGTCAAAGCATCTCTGACAGATGCTTCCCCAGTCCCTGCCGAGGAAAAGCATCTCCACAACATGAGGCTGCCTGCCACCACCATGCTTCACCGTGGGGATGGTGTTCTCAGGGCAATGCGCACTGTTGGCTTTGCGACACACGTAGCGTTTTGTGGCGAGGCCAAAAAGTTCAATTTGGGTCTCATCATGTTTGCTGTGTCTCCCACATGCCTTTTTGCAAACTCCAAAATGGGCTTTGATATGGGTTTGTTTCAGCAATGGCTTTCTTCTCGCCACTCTTCCATAAAGCCCAACTTTGTGGCGCGTCCGGGTGATCGTTGTCCCATGGACGGTTTCTCCCATCTCAGCTGCGGATCTCTCCAGCTCCTTCCGAGTTACCATTGGCCTCTTGCTTGCTTCTCTGCCTAATGCCCTCCGTAGTCCGTACCCAGTCACTGAGTTTTAGTGGACAACCTTCTCTAGGCAGAGTCGCGGTTGAGACATATTCTTTCCATTTGTAATAATGGATTTAATGGTGCTTTGGGGGATATTCATAGTTTGGGATGTTTTTTTTTATAACCCAACCCTGACTGGTGCTTCTGCACAACTTTATCCCGGAGTTGTTTTGATAGCTCCTTGGTCTTCATGATGCTGTTTGTTTAGATATGCTCTCCGACAAACTCTGGGGCCTTCCAGAAACAGGTGTATTTAATCTGAGATCATGTGGCACTGGAATTGCACACAGGTGGACTCCATTTAACTACTTACACTATGTGACTTCTGGAGGCAGTGGGTGGGTTGTTGCACCAGAGCTTCTTTAGGCATGTCACAGCAAAGGGGGTGTTTACTTAACTTATGTGCCACAATAAAAATGTGTTGCACCTTCACAGTGTTGAGTATCTTGTGTACATCAAGTGGTAACAATGCCAATTGAATCCATTTCAATTCCAGGTTGTAACACAACATGTGGAAAATTCAAAGGGGGGGGTGTTTGAATGCTTCTGCAAGGCACTGTAGCAGAAGGGGACTTGGTGTCCTCTAGATATTTTGGACTACAATTCCCATGGGAAGGGATTGTCGGAATTGTAGTCCGAAACATCTGGCGGGCATCCAGTTGCCTGGCCCAATCTTCACAGAGGGGTGCCATTTTGGGAGTGGGGCGGCCCCAAAGTACTGGAGTTTCTTCTTTGCTCCTTACGTTTGTATCCCATCCTTTAATTCTAAGACTTGAGGGGGCGGCTTAGTTGGTCCTCGCCACAACCCGAGTGAGAGTGAATCTCCACCTGCAAATGGTTTAACTAGCCATTTCCTCTCCTCAGGCAACCCTGGGAGATAGAGTGCTTTAAGGCCAGGGATCACCAACAGAGAATTCTCAGTGTCTCTGCCGAAAGACAGTTCTCAGGATTTGTTTTTTTTGGGGAAAGCCGTAACAGTTAGAGTGTGTTATGTTCCTGACATATGTTTGTCGTGAGGAAGAGGGCCTTGGCCAAGGACACCCAACTTGAACCCACGTTGGCTGCCTGGCTCCCATGAAGGGGAGACCTACACCAGCCTCTCCCACCCAGCCAACGGCCGCCCCAGCTGGGGAAGAAGACGATTGTGTGAGGAATCTGACAGGGAGGTGAAAAAATGGATTTTCTCAACTCAGCCCCATGGATTTTGTTCCATCAACCCTGCACTGGCGCTGAGTCAATCTGACTCAGTGAGTCGAGCCAGCACATGGACGTCTGTTTTTAAAGCAGGCCACGATCTGCATTTTTTTAAAAAAATAAATAATGGGGAAATTTGTGTGAAATTTGGGCCTCCACTCTGCAATTTGTGCACGTTTAGGCAAATTGTGGAGCGGAGGCCTGAATTTTGCACAATAAGTGTCAGAAAATTCCAGGCGGCCATGGTGGAGCGTGTGTGTGCACATGCGGCACGAGGAGGGAGGAGGCTTCCAGACTTCTCAGGTTAAATGTGATGACAAGAACAACGACAAGAATAACGGCGACTCGAATCTAACAAGTCGGCCATGATCTGCACACATTTTTATGCAATTTGCGCAAATTTATGAAATTTGAGCAAATTGCACTGGAGACCCGCAACTCTTGGCTCCAAATCTGCGCAAATATTTCGAGCCATTTGGCAGAAGCTGGCCCCACCCCGACTCAGCCCACTCCTGGCTGTCGGGTCGGAAATGTGTCAAAAGTCCGAGTTCTGCAGTGTCGCACATCCCTACGTGAGGGGACCGAAGCGAGTTGCAGCCCAACATGTGTGAGGGCGCCAGGCGGGCCATTTTTCTATCCAGCCCAGTACTGTCCCTTCTGGACCTCTGCAGGGCTTCAGGCACAGGTCAGCCACCCGCCCCAGCCCCGCAACTTGTGCCCCTTTGAACTGGAAATGCCTGTGATCGAAGCTGGGTCCAGCGCGCAAAACAGCATGTGCCCCACCGCCATCCAACGGTGAAACAAAGGCACCGTGTGTGGCTGTTGACGTAGCAAACCCTCCCAGAAATGTCTAAAGCAGTGTTCTCCAACCTTGGGTCCTCAGATGTTTTTGGCCTACAACTCCCATCAGGCCTAGCCAGCATAGCCAATGATAAGGAATGCTGGGAGCTCTAGGCCAAACATCGGCGACCCATTGCCCAACCCGTCTAGAGGGGGGGGATGTTGTGTGTGTGTGGGTTGTGTGTGTTTATCCTCTAAGAATTGGTGGTCAGCAAACGGGTAACACAATCTGGATGAAGCTAAGCACTACTAAACTCTGTTGTTTTCAGCAGGAGACAGTTCAGGGGTACGGTTTCAGCTTTTGGGGGTGTTGAGCTGTGTGTGCTGTTTCCACTGGCAGGGGTTGGTGGGGGAGGAAGGGAACGTTCTCAGCAAAATTTTAATCAGCCTTTGCCAACCTGGTTCCCGCCGGATGTCTTGGACTACACCTCCCATCATCCCCAGCCAGCATGGCCATTGGGAGTTGCCACAGGGCATCCCATCGATGGGAATTGCAGTCCGACTGCAATTCGGACTCTGGAAGGCTCCGGGTTGGTGAATTTAAAGGCTCGCTCTTGATACAGTTTGAGCTTCATTCACGAAAGCGTCTGCGTGTGTGTGTGTGTGTGTGTGTGTGTGAGAGAGAGAGAGAGAGAGAGTGTGTGTGTGGCGGTTGCTTTTTTCATGCATCATAATAGCTCTCGAGATGCTGTTGGGCTCAGGTTGAATGGCCAGATATTTTTTATTTACGGAAAACCGGATTTGTCGCTGCGGCATGCACATCAAGGCCAACACAATTGTTTATCACAGTGTTCTCCAAGCTTGGGTCCCCAGATGTTTTTGGCCTACAACTCCCAGCATGCGCTGGCTGGGGCATGCTGGGAGTTGTCGGCCAAAAACATCTGGGGACCCAAGCTTGGAGAGCCCTGGTTTATCACAAGGGTCATTCTGTACGTAGCACCAGTGAGCTGGTCAGGAAGGGCGATACTCCTGAGGAGTGATCAGATGGCACTCCAGATCATGGGAGGATTGTGTCCAAGGACACCCCCAACTGGTGTCCCAGAGAAACCCAGTCTGCCCCACGGCGAAGCCTTTCTTTGAGAACGGTGCGGGCATGGGCTCTGTGTCCCCATCCGAAGCCCACCCTTTTCGGGAGAGCTCAGGCTTGCAGTGAGCAGTGTGTGGGAACGTCCAAAGCTCAGGCGGTTTCCCCCCCAAGTGCGTTGCGTTCCAGGCGCACAGCTGCTTCGCTGCAACACTGCCAGAGCACTGGATGCTCCTGGGTCAGCCTTCCCCAACTTGGTCCCCTCCAGATGCATTGTACTGCAACCCCAACTGCAGCAGCCAGTGTGGCGTAGTGGTGAGAGTGTCGGACTGGGACTCGGGAGATCCGGGTTCTAGTCCCCGCTCAGCCATGAAACTCACTGGGTGACTTTGGGCCAGTCACTGACTCTCAGCCTAGCCTAGCTCACAGGGTTGTTGTGAGGATACAATGGAGAGGAGGAGGATTAGGATTATGTAAACCGCCTTGGGTTCCTTGCAGGAAAAAAGGCGGGGTATAAATATAATAAATAAATAAATAAATAAATAAACAATGTCTTTGAAATTATGGGAGTTGCAGTCCAACACATCTGAAGGGCACCAAGTTGCGGAAGGCATTTCCACAACCACTCACTGACCCCATGTCCCCGCCACCCCACTCAATGTTTAGTCTTTGCCATCTCCGTTGGGTTCCCCCGTGCCCCGTTTCCTCCCTGCATTACACGGTGTGTGTTTTGCCCGTCGTGTGAGGAGGCCATGCAACCCCATCCTTTCCAATATAGGCCTCAGCAGTTGAGCCATGCTTTATTTTTGGCCTCCTTGAGACTTGACTCCTACAGTGCATTCCATATGGGGCTGCCCCCAGACATCTGTCCGGTTGCTCCAGCCAGTGGTGGCCTGTCTCCTGATGGGGGTGGCTCCCTGGATTTGCACGTTCAGAATCATCTTCCCCACTTTTTAAGGTGGCACCGACCTGGGGTTGGATCCAGATTTACGTTGGATCAACTGCACTGTCGGAAGTGATATTTCCTGCCCTCTCCTTCTCTCAGTGGCCTCTTCAACCCCCTGAAAATGCTACACAGAGAATCAGGAGACCCTGCCAAATGGGAGAAGCTGTAGTTCGGAGGGGAAGGGATCCCCCAAAATTGGGCACAAGGAACTTCTGCGAGCAGAGTCCTTCTTTTCGCGGAAGGTCCGTTCCTCTCACAGAAATCAGATCCTGGATCCAACCCCATGTATTTTAGTCATCGTGACCAACCCAGGCTGTGGCTCATGCCAGAAGCCCATCAGCCCAGGGAACGTAACCCCTTGATTTTTGTTCTTCCAGCGACACCCAATGGGCCGCCCCCGAGCCACCCCGATAAAAAGGTACCCGAGTCCTTGAAAGATGGTTCATCCTTCGATTGCAAAGGACGGCACCACGACATCATCTGCATCGAAGATTAAAGGCTAACCCTGGTGTCTCTGGGCTTGCCGTGTTCATATCTAAGAGTGGTCTTCAAAAAGAGGACAAAACACCCTCCAAGGGCCATTTCACAAACTGCTTTGAGACGGTGGCGTTTCACTTCCTTGTACCTTGGTTTTTCTTTTGCACTTTCTTATGGAAGACTTGAAGAGTTTTTTGTCCGGATCACGCAAGGATTCTTCCGTTTTCACCCGGCCACGGTCCTCGCTTCGCACACACAACTGGATGTGGGGAGGGGCTGGGGGCGGGCGCCGTGTTGGTCCGAGTGCCGTCCCTCCCCACACCCCCAGGATGTGTGCCAGTCACAAGTTGAGGGTGGGGCATCCCACCAGTGCCTGTCCAGTCTGCGCTTGGAGAAGGTACATGCTCACGCTGGGCACAGAGGGTGAACAAGCCAGGCTGGGTAGGTTTAATGCTGCTGTTGTGTGGCGGGCGGGAGAGGCTCTGAACCGAGGTTTGGGCCCCAATCTGGACACGTGCTGAACACCGGGGGTGCGGCCCATGTTGCCTAAGAAAGCCAGCTGAGTTTGAGAGAAGGCTGCAGCTGAATCCAGGAGCATCTGGACACACGACAGGGCTCTGTGCAGCCAAAGACACGCACCTTAAACTCCCACTGATTTCTGGGAGAATTAATCGCTTGCTTCATTCTCTCTCCCATTGAAGTCAATGGGTTTTCACATGGTCTGGAGTGTGCCCACGGGGTAAGGAGTTGGGGACTCTGCAAAGGCCTTGAGAATGAGGGACGCAAAAGCACCGTCAAGGCCTGGTTCACACGCGTGTCCGTTGCCTGATTTCTGTAGGGTTTATAATTTCTGGGATTGCTCACTCTAGACCGTCTCTGGAGTTTGTAATTGCAGCGGCAAAAGTAGGGATGGATGAATTTGTCGGTTTCAATTTCTCGGTTTCTCATTTTTCCACTCTTAAGCTAGGTTCAGCCCAAACTTTTGAGATTTTTTTTTAAAAAAGTTTACACGGAAATTTGTAACCCATTTGTGTGTGCTAAACATGCATTTTTCTATGTGTTTTTGCCTAATAAGACACATTTTTGCAAGCAATTTTCCTGATATAATCCATTTTTGAACGTTATTTTCACGCATACATGCATTTTGGCTCCACTTTCCCGTTATCCTCATTTTGGTGTGCATTTTTTGACTGGGAAATTCCACTGCAAGATTTGGAAAAAGTGCAAATTTGGAAGGATAACTGAGTTTTGGTTTGCGTACCGGTTTGAAAGTGAGAAATCGGGTAGGATTCGCATTATTAATGCGAACCAAACAAATTCCTCCCCCCATCCTGACCTGCAAGGCATCATTTGATGTGGCCAGTTACCACCGGATGAGTGCGCATGTGTGAACCAGGCCCGAGTATACAGCAATCAGTGCTAAGCCCTGCCGGTTTTTCAGCGCCACTCACTTCCAAGCAAAAGCCTGTGCAGGGGAGAGGGAATATCCAAGGAAACAATTTCTAAAGTGAACTCACAAGCGCAAACACCTGAAAACATCCATCTAGAGTTGTTAATCTGGTTTAGTTATCTCCCCCCCCCCCAACCCTGCCCTGCCCTGCCCTGCCTTGGGCTTGAATCTGCCTTCCACGAGAGGAAGGGTCCTTCCATACGTGAGACGGCTCCACTGGCAGAAGGTCCTGCCGCCCGATTTTTGCGGGCTCCTCCCTTTCCGCCACACCGCCGCTCACTCCACTCATCGGGGTCTCCCGACGCTCTGTGTGTGGCATGTTATGGGCAGGGCTGGATTAAGACCATTATGGGCCTGGTGCTGAGGATTTTGTCCCCACCCACCCCCGGCCAGCCTCCCCCAACCTGGCGCCCTCCAGGTGAACTGGACTGTAGCCCCCATCACCCCCAGCCAGCACGATGGGAGTTGTAGTCCAACACCGCTGGTGGGCACCCAGTTGGGGAAGGCTGACCTGGGGGAGTCCGTCAGCGCCCAGCCAGAGCCGCGCACGCTGCTGCTTCCCCGCCGGGCCGCTGCCGCCGGCGCGCCAGTCCTGCCACCAGGCCGTGAGAACCGGGTCAGAGGCAGGCGCGCACGCGGGCAACTAGACTTACCTTACCGGAGTGGCTTTGGCTCTCCCGAGCTGGACAGACGGGGCGTCTCGCAGAGTCGCAAGTCCCCGGCGGGAAGAGCCGCCGCCGCGAGGGAGCCGCTGCCTGGCGTCTCGACGGGCAAGTGCGATAGCGCGGCAGCAGCAGGCGGCGGCACGGCTCGGGCGAGTGGGCGCGCCGTGCGCTGCCGGGCCGGCTGTGGGCCTATTTTATGGTAGGGGCCTGGAACTGCAGCTCCAATAGCCCCTATCTTAATCCGGCCCTGGTTATGGGGCTGGAGAGGCTGCCGTGGGGCAGAGCGGGAGGGGAAAGTCCACTTCTGCCGGCGCAGTCGCTCACGCTTAAATCTAGATCCCACCCCTGAGCTCCCCCAAAATCAAGGCAGAGCTGTGCACAGCTGAGTCTAATCCTGCATCTAACCTCAAGCCTAGTCCAAGGGGAGGCCCCCGGTTCAAGCTTTGCCCCTTTTTGCCCCTTGTGGCGCGGCACTGTGAGGGAGGGAGGTACGAGCCTCGGGTGGTGGGTGGGGCGGCCCAGAAATCCCCCCCCCCATGAGCAGCACAGAGGACGTGCCCTATTAGGCTCCTAGACCCCGGAGATTTGGAGGCGCCGTTTCAACACCACTTCCAGGCCCCGCAAATGTGGAAGTTGAACCTGCCCTTCCCTGCCCCGCCGCTGTTATTTCATGCCATTGTCCAGAGCTCATGTGGCCCGCGCAGTCTCTCTCCGTCTGGTTTCCTGTAGCTGAACTGCAGAGATCAGGCGCCCGCCAGAAGAATTCACACGGAGATACCTGCTACTCCCAAGTGCGCGCTGTAACCAAACTGGTTGCCTCGCTAACACGTCCTGGATGGACTTCATTGAACCAGATTGGCTGAGTGGAGGGTTGGGACAGAACAGGAAGGTCCACCTTCTCCTCCTCTTCCTCTCCATTGCAGAATTTCCAGTTATACCCTTAACTCTGCCCACCAGTCGAACAGTGGTTAGAGCGGTGGTTTTAGGGGCCGTTCCCTTAATTATTTCATTTATTTCATTTATATACCGCCCCATAGCCGAAGCTCTCTGGGCGGTTCACAACCCTCTATACATAAAAACAACATTAAAACATACAAAACAGTTTAAAAAATTAAAAACCAAATTTAAAAACACAGTTTAAAATTAATTAATTAATATGGGTCAATGAATGAAGAGCTCCTTTGGGGATGTGCCTCAGTATTATTTGAGGGGAGCATTGCAGCCCGCCAGCATTTTACTGGTCTGAGCCGAGCAACCGTATGCTGTCGGGTAACCAGCACCGCTGTCTGAAAAGCCAGTCGACTAGGCTCTGCCCTGGAGTTTCAACTTCCTGACTTGCCGCTTCCTCCCTGCCATGGCTCCGCCCTTCTGGCCCTGCCCCGAGGTGCAAGTGTTCATGAAATCCAAAGTTGGTGACTGTATTTGAGGACCTCTCTCTCTCCACCCTTCCATGCTCCATAGGATAAGAAATAATCATGTGCAGAAAAAGTGCGACTTTCATGCTGGGAGCATCGCCGTAGGCGAGGCGTGTTTGATTTCTGAACATGTTGGGGGACGGGGTGTTAATAAGAAAAGTGTTTTAAGCTACTTTGCCATATTGCTCTTCGGTTTTTATTTGTGTGATACCAGCAAGCGGGACAAGCAAAGCAATGCTCTTTTTTCTAGGAGGCCTTTCTGGCGAGTTTATAACCCACCCAAACTGTGTTTTCCCCCTGACCCCCTTTGTATTCTGTGAATGTTGGAAAGGGTTTTGTTTTCCTGTTTTTAATTTTATTTTGTGTTTTAATAAATCATTTTGGAAAGGAACTTGAGGTAGTGGTTGGCCGCTTCTTCTTCGGGTTTGGTTAGCCTTCTGGTGTCCGGAAGGCAGCAAGGAGCACATTGACAGAGCTTGTTCAGTTGGAATGCTGAGCCAGGGTTTGTCATGACGACTACAAAAAAGCCCAACACCATCCAGCAAGCCCTTGGTTTATGAGCCAACTGACCTGGGGTCAGAAACCACACTTTGAAGTTGGATTTGCAGGCCAGAGAATGGGAAAACTGTCATCCGGTGTTGCATTCAAGCCAATGGGCATGGTTAGGGCTTTGCTAAGAAACTGGATTCCTGGGGAAAGGGTCAGGGAGAGGGATTCTGCACAAGCCAGGCTGCGGCCGAAGAAGAAGCGACCCTGTGGGGATTCTGGGATATGAATGCCAAACGTCCAGGCCATATTCTGTGCCAACTGCAGCCATCGTATAATTTGGCCAGCTGAATCAGGGACCGAGACCAAAGCACAGCGCAAAGCACATGCCTTTGCGACTGGACGGGATTTAGTCCATTTGGGGCAGCAGATAAGGTGCAAAAACTGTGCCTGGACTGTACCACTACAGATGGCGTGGGGGTGCTGCTGCCGCAGGGTGGAATAATAGTGCATGCACAACAGCTTCCCCCGCCCGGAGTCTAATTTTTGATGTGCAGAGAGCACCTCCCCCCCACCTCCCGCTGCAAAGCAGTCTGAAGTGGTGTAATCCAGCACCAGTTTTACCATCTTATCTGGTGCTTTGTGTGACCTCCACACAAAAGGGGGGGGGGGACACACACCTTCGAATAGGCTCAGGAAATTGTATGCGCCCAGCGGAGGTTCCAAGCCAGAATGAGGGGCAAGATGTGGGAATCCCTCTTTTGCTGGCCCCAAAAGGAACTACTGAGGCCACCCGTGTTGCGCAGGATTGGGGCCCTGTGGGTTTCTGTCCCCCTCCCATTCCACACGTACTTCCTAGCGGCTCCCTGGATGTTGTTGGGACTCCCATCGGCCTTGACAAGCACGGCCAATGGCCAGGGATGATGGGAGTTGTAGTCCAGCAATATCTGGGTGGCCACCACCTCCCCACTCCTGCCTGGGGATTAACCGAGAACCTCCTTCTGGTCTGCTCTTGGGTTCTGTGGTGGGAAAACCAGGGCTGCTCTCGAGCCATGTGGTGCCGGGGGTGAGCAGGGACGTCCCAGTTCCGCTAAATCCGCTCCATCCGTGTTTCAGGGAGTGTCAAGGTGCCTTTTGTTCTGCCCCCATTGAGAGGATCAGATTTTTTTTTGAGGGATGTATGAGAATTTCATTCCACTTCCACTAATGCACACTTGTGTCAATGCACATCGGCTGTGAGTGCACATTAGTGCAAATTCCCCTCCCCCCAAATAAAAACAAACAAACAAACAGTTTTCTGCAAGTCCCAGAAAAAAGCTGACCCACTGCGAAATCCACAGGTCAAATTCAAAGAAATCCAAACTCATTTGGATCTATTGCAGACTCCTCTGACATTGCTAGCGGGGCGGGGAGGACACATAATCCCTCTCCCGGCCAAGTGGCACCCTTCTGGTCTTGGTTTGTGATGCATTACCAATTTTTTTTTATTATTTAATATTGTTAAAGTGGTTGCTTTGCCAGCTGTAGGAAACGGCAGCAAGTTCTCAGCGGCCTGGGAATCTTAAGTGGCAGCAAACGGCCGTTTCTCTGCAAACTTGGAAGGAGACGGCTGACTGGAAGAGACAAATCGACGTCTGAAGGGTTTAGAGCAGTGTTCTCCAACCTTGGGTCCCCAGATGTTTTTGGCCTACAACTCCCAGCATGCCCCAGCCAGCGTAGCTGGCTGGGGCATGCTGGGAGTTGTAGGCCAAAAACATCTGGGGACCCAAGGTTGGAGAACACTGGTTTAGAGAGACGCAAAAGGTCGGGAGCTGGGCCCTTGCCCTCGGGTCTTGCAATTCTGCTTGGACTTGGCGCAAGAGGCGTCTGTGGGAATCGGCCAGTGCCGCCGCCGCCTCTCCCCACCACCTCCGTGTCGCAGAAGTTTGAGGCCTGTAGGCAGGGCGGGATTATCGGAGCCTTCCTCAACCTGGTGCCCTCTGGATGTGTTGGACCACAACTCCCATGATCCCGCAGTCAGCAAATGAACAGGAGAAAGGGGAGAGGAGAGGCGAAGGGGCATGGCCTTCTGGGAAATATCGGTTTCCCGATATTTGGTTATCCTGCATTGGCTGCGTCCACAATTCCCGTGGGATTAGGCCTGCAGTCACCACTTTCCGCATGGGAAAGAGCAAGCCATGTAGGAATTGTTAGCTTTGGGTGCAAAATAAGCGAATTGAATCATGAAAGGCTCCCGTGGACCCAAGACCCCAACTACAGAGGAGGCTGTCTGATGCATCTCTGCAGAGACCACGGTGCTGGCCCTCCCGGCTTCCTACTCTAGATGGGGCGAGTAATGTTATCTGGTGCCAGCGGATCGATTATTCTCCACGCAGAAGAGCAGCCAAATGAGCCAGCCTCCATGGAGGCCGTGGCGTGGCATCTCTGCATGCTTCACCACTGGGGGCAGCCTCCTTCCAATCGTCTTCGTCCTCCACACTTAGTAATGTGGGTCAGGTAAGACCAGCATCGCTTGATGACTGAGACGTTCTTCTACCTTTATCGCATCTCCATCCTTTTACGAACGTTGCTGCGTGTCTCACTTTCACCTCCCACTGCTTCGACCACGTCATCCCTCTGTTTCATGAACTTTACAATTTCACTGGCTTCCTCTGATCTTTCAGGTTAGATTTGGCAGTCTTTCTTTTGTGTTTTAATCGCTTCAACGGCATTCATCTTTTCTTCAGAAAAATGGTCTGTCCATTTTCCTGCCACACATCTCCTTAGCCATGCCTCATATCTGCTTTTATCTTTCCTGTGTTCATAGAATCATAGAAAAGTAGAGTTGGAAGGGGCCTACAAGGCCATCGAGTCCAACCCCCTGCTCAATGCAGGAATCCAGGTCAAAGCATCCCCGACAGATGGCCGTCCAGCTGCACCTTGAATGCCTCCACCTCCCTAGGTAGTTGATTCCATTGTCTTATTGCTCTGACAGTCAGGAAATTTTTCCTGATGTTTAGGTGGAATCTAGGTTCCTGTCACTTGAGCCCATTATTCCGTGTCCTGCAAACTGGGATGATCGAGAAGAGATCCTGGCCCTCCTCTTTGTGACAACCCTTCAAGTACTGGAAGAGTGCGATCATATCTCCCCTCAGTCTCCTCTTCTGAAGGCTAAACATGCCCAGTCCTTTCAATCTCTCCTCATTGGGCCTTGTTTCCAGTCCCTTTATCATCCATGTTGCCCTCCTCTGAACCCTCTCCAGTTCGTCTACGTCCTTCTTAAAGTGTGGTGCCCAGAACTGGACGCAGTACTCAAGATGAGGTCTAACCAGTGCTGAGTAAAGGGGAATGATCACTTCCCGCGATTTGGAAGCTATACTTCTATTAATGCAGCCCAAAATAGCATTTGCCTTCTTTGCAGCCACATCATCCCAGTTTGCAGGACACGGAATAATGGGCTCAAGTTACAGGAACCTAGATTCCACCTAAACATCAGGAAAAATTTCCTGACTGTCAGAGCAATAAGACAATGGAATCAACTACCTAGGGAGGTGGTGGGCTCTCCCAGTCTGGAGGCATTCAAGGTGCAGCTGGACAGACATCTGTCAGAGATGCTTTGACCTGGATTCCTGCATTGAGCAGGGGGTTGGACTCGATGGCCTTGTAGGCCCCTTCCAACTCTACTTTTCTATGATTCTATGATTCTATGATCGCATTGCTGGCTCATATGTTGTTGGACCTTGTCTTTGGAATCCTTTTCCTGCTGCTTTTTGTTCTTCTGCTCCTTTGTCTATATTCAGTCTTCTTACGGCAACGTTGAGCTCGTGATACTTTTCATTTCTCCTTTCTTACGTGCGCGCCATGTCCTTTAGAATGGAGGTCTTTAGAAAAGGCCATTTGTGTGTTTATTGCTGTCAGAAAAAGAGAAGGACTTGGCCTCTTTGGCAGGTTTCCTCATCCTTAATATCCCCAGGAGTGCATCATTCAACATTTCCTGATGTTTAGCTTGCCCATTAGAAAAAAAACTTAATCTTGGAGTTTGTTGCCCAAGAACCCAACAGGCTAGCCTTAGGCCAGGAGGCTGAGAGCTAAACACCAGAGCCTCAGAACTGAATGTAGCATATGGGCAAGTGATGGGGTGCCCTGCTTGGGAAAATGATAACAAAAGCTGAAGGCAAACTGCCCAACCAGGAAGCAGGATGCCAAAGCCCGGGGAAGGATTAGGCCTCATCTCTATGAGCTCCTGTCACGCGCTTGGGAACAGACCTGGAAACCTTCTCAGGGCTCTGGTTTAGCGGATGCCTATGACATGGTGCCTGTGAAAGGCATGGCTGCCCCTAATGTGTCATGGCAGGTTAGCACATCTCAGTCTGCTGTCGCTTCTTGTTGCCGCTGGAAGTGAAAGACTGCATGGCTATGTTTGCTGAAACGTTTCCCAAACTTCTTGAACCTCAGCCACCCCCACCCCGTCAATTAAAATGGGAGAAACACTTCATTTCAGGTTACAACGGGTTTACCTCTTAAGAGTTTCTAACCATGGTGGTGGTGGTGGAAATCATCCTTAGCAAGAGACTACCTGTTATGTTTCTGTGTGAGCCACTGTTGTGGGCGTGCCTTCTGATTAAAGGGAGTGTGGCTGACTCATGCAGAGATGCAACAGGCAGGAGAGCCTCCTCAGACAACGAGTAATTCTACTACATCAGGAGTGATTAAATGATCCATCAGAGTTGCGGTAGAGATTTGGCGGAATTGCCCATGTATGAATTGCCCCCCCCTTCCCCGGCAGAGGTTGATTGGAATTTGAACAAGGCAAGGCCCAGAATGGTGTATCATACAGAGACACAGCAGGCAGCCTCAAACTATTAATTTCTGAAGGTGCATTAACAGCTCCGAGTTTGAAAAGTATTAGTGCCTTGAGCCTTACAGCTGTCTGCCTAAGGGCGGGTCCTGCATTTCCCTTTGATTTATGCACAGTTCCTAGAAATAGTAATTAATCACAGGGTGGTGACCCGGGGTGGGGGGGGGGCAATGCTAGGCATTTGAAAGACCTGGGGTGTGTGTGTGTCAGGGCCATAGGACACAAATCTGCATATGCTAATTTATATCTATACACACAAATGTAGAAATAACTACGAGGATTTATTTAAATTTCACAGGAAGCAAAGCCGGCCAATTCATTTCTCATCCAAATCATCTGAAAAGAAATAAATCCTCCCATTAATTTGCGCCCTGACTCAGTTCATCACAAACGTCCCCCCCCCCTAAGCTTAATAGCCGTGCAGGGGAAAGATGGGGGGGGGGGAAGCTGTTGGCAGCATGTAGGAAAGGGAGAGTTACCGGTAGTTCTTGCCTCCCCAGCTGCAATAACTTGAAATCTGCCCCCTGTGTGGCCATTACGGACACAATCCTATGCAAGTCGAGACAGAAAAAAGGCCTACAACTCCCAGCATGCCACGCTTGCACCTTTACCTGAGAAAAATGCACACCCTCTTCCATTGGCACCACTGGACACTCTGTGGAACAGATCCAGGCCTGAGGCCCTGTTGGGCCAGGCTTAGTGATACCCATGAGTTTAGATGGCTTTCCAGGGATGTTGAAGAGTCCTTGGTCTCGAGTCACGAGTCGAGTCACGAGTCTTTGGACCCGAGTCTCGAGTCCGAGTCCGAGTCCTTGGTCCAAAATGGTGACTCACGAGTCACGAGTCCTGAGTCACTCCCAAAACTGACTCCACGAGTCCCTATTAAAATCAATGGGGGTTTTCCCCAACAAAATAAGGCTACTTCAGATGTGTGGCTTAAATAAATAAATTCTAGGCACAAGTGTGCCTTTTTATCTCAAAACTCTGCCACTGATTTTGACAAGAACAGACCAGGCAGACAAACCCAAAATAACCAGGCAGGCAGAGGAGGCAGGGAACCCCAAAGCAGGCAGGCAGAGGCCTTTGTCTTGGACAATTCAACTGTTGAACAGGTCAAGAAGAGACCAGGCAGGCAGAGGAGGCTGGGAACCCCAAACAGGCAGGCAGAGGCAGCCAAACCCAAAATGTCTGACCCTAACCCAAACCCCCCACAACAACACATCAATCAAAATAAATCTCAACACATCGTTGGGGCTGCGCTCCTGGTAGCTGTCCATAGTGGCCGAGCAGCGGCACGCCTCGCTTCCATGCGCTCTTCACCGGTGATTGCGCTCCTTCTGGCACAGCCAGAAGACTCGTCAACAGCCCAGGGATGTTGACGAGTCCTTGGTCTCGAGTCCCGAGTCGAGTCTCGAGTCCCATTAAAAATATTGGGACTCGAGTCCGAGTCGAGTCAGAGGGGGGACTCAGTCCGACTCACGAGTCGAGTCCTCGAGTCCGAGTCCCCATCCCTGTGGCTTTCAAAGGGAAGATTAGAGGAATTTGACAAGGTTTGGTCCAATGGCTATTAACCCCGGTCTCCCCAGTCTAAATCCAGTCCCACAAACACCACGAAGACGATGACAACAGAGTTACAGACCTCTTATGACAGATAAAGGAAGGCTTGACTGTTGTTGTTTTATTTATTTGTTCATTCCGTAAATATAGAAGCTGTTTTATCAGTCCAAATCTTCATTAAGAAGCATGAGTGATGGGCCCGGCAGCCGTTGCTTAGAAGGTTACGCAGTTAGCTTGGTACTCACAGTCATATATGTCATTTCCAGAGATCTGTTGTTCTTGGGTTCTTTTGTTTTGTTGACATATATTTATATATAATATATAATATAAAAAAAGGAAGAAGCATATATTTTTTAAAATTTACATACATGGAATCCAACGAAAATACACCGGAAGTTTCACAGGGGCAGGTGCAGAGATTCCTCTGGCGTCAGCGGCATTTCTGTGGCTCCCTGAATGTAGTTGACAAAAACGGCTAACACGGCAGACAGGGGAAGGTGGAGTGGGGTGGGGTGAAAGCCTTGAGTGGGTGGGGTGGGGCCCCCAGACACTACTCAATCCACCATCCTCTAGCTTGCAGAGGGAACGGGAGAAGCCTGGTAGAGAATGCAAAGTGATCGGAATGGTTTTGATTTTATTTTTTTTTGCAAGGAGAAGTGTGTGTCTCTCAGGGTTGGACCCAGCATGCTGGGAGTTGTAGGCCTTTCCCCCCTGTCTAAACATGCATAGGATTGTGCCTTTAGTTCAGGGCTCTCCAACTTGGGTCCCCAGATGTTGCTGGAGTACAGCTCCCGGAATCCCTTGCCATTAGCCATGCTGGCTGGGTATGCTGGGAGCTGTAGGCCAGCAACATCTGGGGACGCAAGGTCGGAGAGCCCTGCTTTAGTTAGCTGAACTCAGGCTGCAGTCCTATACCTGGTTTCCTGGGAGTGAGCCCCATTGAACTCAATGGGACTCCCTTTTGAATAGACATGCACTGCACAAGAGTGCACTCTTGTTTCCCATTGACACCAACGGGCATTAAGTCAAGCCAGGAGTAACGTATCTCAGTGGGACCCAAATTCAACTAATTTTAAGTCTGGATCGAACCCTGATTCGTCCTCCATGCATTGCGGAACGGCTGCAAATGGCTCCAGATTTGGGGACTGGGTGAGTTGAGGCAGATGGCAGTCTCCCCTCCCCAGCCCCCCCAAAAAAAGAAAAGAAAGAAAGAAAGAAAGAAGCTGAAGGCAGTTTGCACGAGTTTTCCGCTCCTTCTGGTGTGGATTATGCCTACAGCCTTCGCCCTTGGTCAAATAGGGGCAGCCAGATTTCACACTGCTTCTGTGGGAGGACAGCGTGTTTACGCCCCAATGGCTGGAGTTAGTTGAGCACATGCTTAAAGCTCTTCCTTCGGAATCCACGAGGCCTTGAGGGGCTCAGCTTTGCCTGAAGAGCCGCCCCGTTGCGAACCTCACGGGGCAGGTAGGCTGTATTTTGTTTGCAACACTGTAAAAACACTGGTGGTGTTGTATAAAGAAATACAAAGAACGGCAGAGGAGGAGGCGCTCAGGGAGGCTGAGAGAGAGACAGAGACCGAGAACGGCTTCCTCGTTGCCTGTGTCCTTTGCGGCCCCTTGCCTTTAAAGTCCGTTGCCTTTCGAGACCGCAATCCCGCGTCTCAGGCTACTACCGCCAGAAGGGATTTTGCAACCAGCAGTTAGCCCGCCAAAGTCTTTAGCCCGTGCGACTGAATGAGGCTGTGTTCTCCAACCTTGGGTCCCCAGATGTTTTTGGCTTACAACTCCCAGCATGCCCCAGCCAGCTACGCTGGCTGGGGCATGCTGGGAGTTGTAGGCCAAAAAACATCTGGGGACCCAAGCTTGGAGAACACTGTGGCACAGCCTTCTCTCCTGTCTGCAGACTTGACCACCCTCATCCTGCCACATGCAGAGGGTGGGCCCATGTTCTCTCAACTCGTCAATTTAAAAGAGGATTTTGGGGGTCATGGGAGGGGGGGAGAGAAGGAAGCCCTGTTATGCCATTGCTGCCTAAGGGAAAGGAGGAGGGACAAAAGAACCACAGGCCACACCCCTTTTAATATTTGGCGTGGGTCACGCTCTCCTGGCAATGCCTCCTTTGTTACCCAGGCTTCCTGCGAAGACTGCTGGAAATCTCTCATGGGAGGAGAGCAGGGGGGGTCGAACCACTTCCAGCCTCAGGGCTGAATCAAATTTCCAAGAAGCTTGCCACCCCACCCACCACCCCCCGGCATACCAGTGGTGGGCGTGGCCAAAGGCGAAAGGGGAGGGGCCAAAATGCCAGCATATTGCAGCCGGAAGCTCCTGCACAACTTGGCCTCCGTAGAGGCATTTCAAACTTTAGAATGGGGGGGAAATGGCACAAAAGCCAGGAAACCACCAAGTGACTGGTGGTCAGGGGAAGGGGTGGGTGGGAAGGGGAAAGGGGCGTGGCCAGAGAGAGGGGGTGTGGCCTAGAGAAGGGGGTGTGGCCACCTGGGGAACCCCGAGAGAGCCAGTTTGGGACCTCAGGCCCAAATCTAGCCTGTTGCCCTGAGGTTAAAGACCCCTAGAATAGGAAGCTTCCATTTGCCAACGGCAGTTGTCCATCGCGGTGCAGATGGAAGTCACAAACTGAGTGGCTCGTCCTTTGGGAAGGGGATGCCAGGCACGTGCGTGCGTGCGTGTGTGAAGGGGCAGGAAATGTGCTTGATGGGAAGCTCCTCGCTGGAAACGCTTTGGGGCAGCGGGAGGATACACCTACAAAAATAGTTCTCATCCACGAGGACAAATGTTTGTAAAAAAATAATGCAAGCCCAGTATGGCTCAGTCTGAAACCTGTCATATTTACACTACCCACCAAGAAGCCAAGAACAAGGAGAGGAGGAAGGAGAAGGAGATAGAGAAGAAGGGACCCACTTTTGTACTTAGAACCGGTCCGGTGCTTCGAGTCACCCCTGAGTTTGGAGGGCTCGCTTCCGCCCCTCTCGTGCGGGCAGCTCGAAACTGCACTGTGACTGTCCTCCAAAAAGGGGGGGGGAGAGGGAGAAAGAAACGGGAGTTCTCTCATGGGCACGTCGTCGGTGAGTCGGCCACAGGTCTGTCATCGCAAGAAGGAGTCGCTAATGAATCCCCACAAGGAACGGGAGGCAAGAGGCAGAGGGGTGGGGCGGGTGAGAAAAGACAAGGAGGGAAGGGCGACTCTGTGACCCGGCTGGCCGCTCGACTCACAGTTTGCACTGATCTCTGAAACAGCTCAATGGGTTACTTTGGGTGTGTCCTACACTACAAGAACGGTGGGAGGGTGGAGGAAGCGATACCTGAATCGGTGGGACCAAAATACATTGTGCTTCTGGAGCGGAGTATGGAAACAGCTGCGGTAATAACAAAATAAGTCCTACTCCGGACATGTGCGGTGTATCATCCTGTGCATGTTTAGACAGGAAAACGTCCGGCAACTCCCAGCATAGCTGGCTGGGGACTGCTGGGAATTGTAGGACGTTTTCCTGTCCAAACATGCACAGGATTGCACCTTAAGTCATGCGTGGAAAACAGAAAAAGTGAGGCAATCAGGTAATGAATGCAATTTTGTCCCTCTGTCTGGAAAACAGATTCAGTGTCTGTCCATAACTGCACGGTTGCTCTGACCGACAGGATGATCCCGTACACCCGTTTTGTCAAAAGCCTTATTTGTACATTTCCATAATACAAATGAACATTGAATTGGTAGCAATCTTTAAATTTCTTCCCCTGACCCACACCATTCCAGGTATCCATTTTAACGTCATTTACTCTTTGGGGTGCTTGCTTTCTCTCCCCCGCCCCCCCCCCCCCCCCGTTCCCCACTGCTGTTTGCTACACTACAAATGTAAACTGGTTTGAAAGCTGTTTAACTTCCATGGGTTATTCCATAGAAGGCTGGACACAGACAGTAGTTCTTGAAAGACATGAAAGTAGTTTGAGAGAAGTATCACTTCCCATGGTGCATACACACACATACCCTTTCTCTTGTCCCATGGTTGACTCTGGCCAAACAGGTCTGGCAGGTTGCTGACATTATGAAAACCTACCAAACCTGTTCGATCGGAGGCAAACAGGGGAGGAGTGCACATACCACAACCAGTGAGCCCTCTTTTATGGTGCCTCCAACTCCCTGGAAAAGCAACAATATGCCTGTTTCTAGCTGCGCTTCATAGTTTTGCAAAGGCATTGAGAAACCTTTGGGTGTCCTCTTGCCACTTCGCATTGAATTTTAGGTATTCTTTTAAAAAAACACAAATCTTAGCTTCAAAAACATAAAGGGTGAGAGCGGCAAAGATGCATCTGCTGAGCACATTCTTGGCCGCAACTGCAATTCTGGTTCTGTGCAAGGTGTGAAACCTGCCCACAGAACTACAATTGCCAGGGTCTCCTGACTTGAGCGGGCATTTCCAAAGGGCTCAACTCAAGCCACACACAGGCCTGCAACCCAGTCCTGCGCACATATAGGTACTTGGAAGTAGGCTCTATTGTGCTCAGTGAGGCCTACTCTCTGGTAAGTGCGCCTTAATTTCTAAGCTGTCCAAAAGCAAAAGTTTTTATTTTCCATTCCGTGAGCGGTTATTTAGTACATTTTGGTTGGTACAAGCCCATATAAAGAGAGGGAGGGAGAGAAACATGGGAGCAGATGTAGCACTTTGGATCAGGGCTGATTTTAGGATGGGCCTGTGTGTGTAGATTTATTTTTCCCACAAGAAGGAGAGCTCAGTCTCGTATCCAACTAAGGCACGGTTCATGCATTCGCAGGGAACGGGGCGGGAGACGTTTCCTTCTCTGCCACGTCTTCCCGCCCCGTTCCAGAGGGCAGGGCCCATGGCATAACCCCATCCCGGTCAGGCACTGCCCTTCTCGGACCGGGGGGGGGGCATTCATGTCATTTCCCCTGCCCCCCTATTGCTGGGGCGAGACGGTGAGGGAGCCATCATCTCCCACTCGCAAACCTTCCCGTGTTTTCCCGCCGCTGCTTCTGTCTTTTTCTCTACCCGCAAGACATCCGTTAAGGAAGAAAAGACAGAGGAGCTGCGCGATTGTCTTTCTGACGGGTGGTGCTGGGCATCCTCCATCTCTGAAGCGCTCTTGGGCAGATGCTTAAACGAGAGCCGGGGTACGTGCGGGGCGGGAAAGGGCAGGCGTTGGGCTTCCCCGGGAAGCCTCCTCTCCTGCCCTTAGCAACAGGGTCATTGCACGGAGGCAGCAAAATTGGTCCCGAGTGGTTCTTTAACGCATAGAGTTAGGCACTGCAGAACAGTTTTGGGAAAAGTGTCCGGGGGCAGGACAGGAGGCGTTCCCCCACCAGGGGAGGACCAGCCTGAGCTCAGCAGGCCTGTCGGGGTTTGGGGCTACGGTGTGAGCGGGAGAGAAAGGCATCCCCCCCCCGCCGGCTTCCAGCTTGAACGCCCTCCCGCCTCGGGGGGGGGAACCGTCAGCCACGGCCTGGGACTGCCCTCCCTGCTTCCTCCCGCTGCTCCCCCTACGGCCAAATTACAGAAAGAATGAACCCCTTTTACTAACCGGTTCGACGGGCCACCACACGGCACGGTCCACAGGACTGTGCAGAGTCGTGCGGAGCAACCCGTCCAACTGCTGCTGCTCCCCAGGACCTCGGCCGGTTCACTCGGGATCTGTCTCACTTGCAAACTTTTTGAAAGTTGGAAATGGGAGGCGGGTGGGATGGCTGGAGAGGATGCACGCAATCATCCCCAAAGCAGTTTCTAATGTGCCCAGGCGGGGCCAGCCAAGGCGGTTTCCTGGAAGCTCCTCTTACTCAGATGTCTACAGCACAAACAGGATATTGATCCATAACCTTAACTCTGACCATTAAAAAAAAAAAAGGAAAAAAAGGTACCAGCTCTGACTAGTCAAGCTGCAGGAAGAAAAAAGCGCCCAGATGACGTTGAAGCGCTGTGACATTCTCTCTGGCCATTCAAGAACCACGGCACCAAAAAAAAAAAAAAATAGAAAGGGGGGGGAAGAGCGTTGTTCCTCCTTTTAAGAAGGAAGTATGTAGCCGAGATCAACCTAATTTTTCACATGCCCTTTCCCAACCTGCGTTTCTTGCCTTTGGAAAAAAAATATGTTTAAGATAAGAAGCCTACACAGTCCGGCGACGCTTGGAAAACGGTTTCTCTCGGACGTCTTGCGCTTTTCTTGGATGCGAACTGTACTCTTCACTTGGCTTCGATGTAGCTTAAGCAAGCAAACGGGAGAGAGGCAAGGAGTCAGGGGAAAGTCCCAGGCAGACGGGATCCCCGATTAGGATCGGTAGTCCTTTTTGCTGTAGGGTTTATTGCCCAAGATGCTATCGATCTCATGTATGATGGAAGAGGAGAGTTTGGGAAGAACCTGTTGGGCAGAAAGAGGAAATCAGAGGACGGCACTGAGGGTTAGGTTTTTGTCCTTCGACCGTTGTTCTGCCCCTGTTCCAAAGAGTCCAGGATCCTTCCCTATCCAGATTTTATCCAGCGGTGGGCAACTTGTGGTCCTCCAGATCTTCTGGCCTACAACTCCCATGATCCTTCACCACTGGCTACGTTAACCAGGGCTTATCAGAGTTGTAGGTCAAAACATCTCCTATTGCACACCCCTGTTTTATCCTCACAACAATCCTGGGAATGATGGGACTTGCAGTCCAACACCCCTGGAGCGCGCCCGCTTGGGGGAGCCTGCCCGACTTCTTCCAAATCTCCATCTCAGCTTCACTGGTCAGCGTGTCGGAGGAGAAGCACAAAAACCGGGTTCAAATCCTCCCCCTTCCTTGGCCATGAAGTTCACTGGGTGATCTTGGGCAGTCACTGTTTCTCAGCCTAGTCTACCTGACAGGGTTGTTGTGAGGATAAAATGCAGGGGGACGACACGCCATCAGCTTTGAGCTCCTTGGAGGGAAGGCAGGATAGGAACGAAACAAACACGATGTTGATTTATGCCAAAGTCAGCCTTCAGCCTGGACACCCAAGCGTTGAATCCGGGATCTGCCTCCCTCAAGAGGAAGAGCCCTGCTCGGGGAAGGTACCTCCATCTGATTTTGGGGGATCCCCCTCATTTTTCACAAAAGGGGATTCCCCGTTTCTCTCCCTCTCTCATAACACCAGAACCCAACGGGGTCGCCCCATGAAGCTGATGGGTGGGAGATTCAGGACAGATCAAAGGAAGGACTTCTTCACACAGCGCAGAGTTAAACTGTGGGATTTGTTAACCCAAGATGTAGTGAAGGCCCCCAATTTGGAGGGCTTTCAAAGGGGATTGGACACATTCACGGAGGAGGAGAAGGCTATCAATGGCTGCTAGTCCTGATGGCTCTATGCTACCAGGGGAGGCCGGTGCGTCCTATTTCGATGGGGCTCCTTATCCATTGCAGGTTTTTCAGGTTTATATTTGGAGCTTTATAGGAACTATCCATGGTGGTGAACCTATTTTGGGGGTTGAGTTCAGCACCACAGATAGCTGCTATAAAGCTCCAAATGAAATCTATGAAATCTATAAAACCTGAAAACCCTGCAATGGATAAGGAGCCCCACCAAAATAGGAGTCACTGGCCTCCCCTAATGCTACCTCTAGTATCAGAGGCAGTATGCCTATGTACACCAGTTGCTGGGGAACATGGGTGGGAGGGTGCTGTTGCACTCATGTCCTGCCTGGGGGGCTTCCCGTGGGCAGTGGGTTGGCCACTGAGTGAACAGTGTGGCGTAGTGGTGAGAGTATTGCGCTGGGACTCGGGAGATGCGGGTTCTAGTCCCCGCTCGGCCATGAAGCTCACTGGGTGACTTTGGGCCAGTCACTGACTCTCAGCCTAAGCTACCTCACAGGGCTGTTGTGAGGATAAAAATGGAGAGGAGGAGGAGGAGGATTGTGGAAGCCGCCTTGGGTTCCTTGTTGCAGGAAAAAAAGGCGGGGTATAAATATAATAAATAAACAAACAAACAAACAAACAGAATGCTGGCTGAGATGGACCCCGGGTCTGATCCAGCACGGCCCTTCTGATGTTCTCATGAAACATTCCACACCCCCATAAAAAAAAGGCTCCTTGGTTTGGGGGCTGCAGAGTGCAGAGTGAACCCAGCACGCATGTTCGCCTCCTCTGAACTGGCAAGAAGGCCCCTACAAAGAGGTGATCTACAGTGCTGTGCCCCGCAGAATCCATTTCCCGCTCTTGGCAAGGAAGGGGGTGAAAATCACAGGGGGGCGGAGTTTGGCTACACTTGAGGAGAAACTGCTGAACGTTGAGAGCTGCTCAGTAGTGGAGCAGGCCGCCTCGTGAGGGGTCCTCCTGCGCTACAGATGTCGAAGCAGAGGCCGGGTGGCCACCTGTCAGGGATGCGGAAGCTGCAGGATACTCGCACTGGGTGGGGGGGGTTGGACTAGTTGACCTCCAAGATCCCTTCCAACTCTAAAATTCTAACAGCTAAAATACATGAAACATTAAACAAGGAGCTCAAGCTGCTGCTGCTTCCTCTTCCTCCTCCCCCCTTCCTTCTTTCCTTTCCTTCTTCTTCTTTCTCTCTTTTACAGTTGTGGGGGTGATTTTTCTTGGGATTTTTTCCTAAGCCCTGTAGCCATGCCAGAAATTGATCACTGGCAAAATCACACCTGCAGAGGGAAGTATTGAACATTGCCTCCCTATGTGGGGGAGGCCGGTCCCAATAAAAATCAGATACCCCACCCCACCCCACCAACTGTAAAAATGAAAAAGGCATTGTTGCCAGCTCTGCCTTTCACGTAAATGTGTAGTTTGGCTCTAATTCCTCTGCAAAGGGAGAAGTCAGATCTGCTGCAAAACCCCAAACCCCATGAAAATTCAGTGCAGGCCCGACTGCAAGAGTAGCCACTCGGCACGCAAAACTAGTGAACCGCCTGCTGAGAAATAATCATGTGTGATCCGAAACATTGGTGGGTGTGCAGCGGCGGGTGGGGGGGCACGACCCCTGTTGCAGTTCGTAAAGGACACCCCTGAATATACTTCAGACGAGCTCCCCCAGCGTTTCCTCCTCGCCACACACATGACAAGCAAAAGCTGTTCGTCAGCAGCGGGAGACCAGTTTGGGGTGGGCGGGGACGACGCACCTGTATTGCTCCAATATTCTCCATCAGCTGATCTGCGTTGGAAGCCCCCAGCAGAACCGAACTGACCCCTTCGTTCCGTAAACACCAGGCTGTGGGGGAACCGAGAGTGTTGGGAGGGAGCAGGGCAGGGGGACCGTCGGAAGGCCCAAAGGGCGTTTTGTTTGGGGGGTTTGTTTTGGGGCAGAGCGCCTTGTCCAGGAGGACTGGCCGAAGAGGCGAGGACTCTTCTGTTCCGAAAGGAGGCAACAGGGCAGGTCCATGAAATGTGGCAAAACGTGGCTGCTGGGTGGTGTCTCTCGAATGGCTGAAACGGCCTTTTGAACTCAAGAGGCGGATTTGTGGAGGGCAGCGAAGCAGAGCCTCCACGGTCAGAGGCAAGGCACATCCGCCTCCCAGTTGTCGGGGAGCAGGGGGTGCAAAGAGCCAGTGCGGCACAGAGGGGAGAGTGTCGGGCTGGGACTGGGGAGATCCGGGTTCTAGTCCCCCACTCGGCCGTGAAGCTCCTTGGGTGACTTCGGGGCAGACACTGAGGGCCGGTTCACACGACACGGGAACCGCGGGGGAGCAGAAGCCACCCGCGGTTCCCGTGTCGTGTGAACACCGGCCGGGGGCGCCCCCGCGGGACGCACGCAAAGTGACCATGGGCGGCAGAGGGGTAAGCCCCTACCGCATGTGGCCACCCTGCCGTGCGAAAAGCGGGCGGCCATCCCGCGGGGGCCTCCCGTGGCTGCACAGAGGCAGCAGCCCAGAGCGGCTGGAACTGCGGCCGCTCCAGCCTGTAGGGGCAAACGGCCCCTCTGGGCATCCCGAGCTGCTCCCCCTAGCACCAGGAGGCCTGCACTGCGGCGCGGGGACAGCCGTCTCCACCATTGTCAAAACACGCGTGCGGGGCGCCGGTCATCTGCGGCACCCCGCTGGACCCTGCTGACGGCCCCGTGGTGCCTCCCCCGCTCACCGCCCGGGTCGTACGAACCGGCCCTGAATCTCAGCCTAACCTACCTCACAGGGTTGTTGTGAGGATAAAAGGGAGAGGAGGATGGCCATGTAAGCTGCCCTGGGTTCCTTTGCAAGGGGACAAAAGGTGGGGTATAAATGTAATCATAATGATAATAATAATAATAAATAATTTATTTATTATTATTAATAAATTTATATCCCACTTTTTTTCCTCCAAGGAACCCGAGGCGGCTTACATGATCCTCCTTCTCCCCATTTTATGCTCACAATATCCCTGCGAGGTAGGTTAGGCTGAGAGTCAGATACTTATACATAATAATAATAATAATAATAATAATAATAATAATAATAATAGAGCAGAGGTGGCCAGTTACCTTCATCCTTCATGCCCCACTTTTGAGTTTCCCAGGGGCCATTTGGCTGTTCCCTACTGGAAACAGAGAGCTGGTCTAGAAGGGCCCTGACTCACCAAGACAATTCTCGCCTTCTCAAGAGTCGGTCAGGGAGGGGTGGCAGCGGGGCCGGGTGGATGGCAACCGTTTCCACTCACCGATGGCGAGCTGGGGCAAAGTGCAGCCGAGCCGCTCAGCGATGGCCTGCAGTTCCTTCAGCTTGGCTTGCTGCCGTCTTCCTTCCTCGCTCAAGATCTTGTCTTTCAGCCACTGGTAGCCCTGGGGAGCGGGGAGAGGAGACAGAGCTACGGCAGGCTGGACGGGGCGGGCGGGTGCGGTGAACCCGGGACGAGGGGCCCGCCGCCACGCAGCAACGCATTCCCGTTCTGCCCGCCACAAGCCTCGGACGGCGTCCCCGCTCACTTTTAGCGACGCTCGCGAGTAGGGCGGGATGCCGCCGTCGTATTTCCCCGAAACGATTCCGCACGCCAAGGGGGACCACGTCATTGCACCCACGCCTGAGGAGAGAAAAGGGGGGAAGCCGGGTTGTGGGGGGAGGCAAAGACCACCCCTAAGTCAAAGAGGTCGCAACGTGGTCTGAGCGTGGGGCGAGGGCTGTGTGGGGCCGGGCCTTAGTTCGAGCAGGGTGTGTGTGTGGGGTGGAGAGGAACACCGGGGGCACCGCTTCAGATTCTGTTCAGGGTGCTTTCGGACGAGGCTTTTGAGTGTGCAGCTGCCCTGCCTCAAACACGGAATTTTCGTGGTGGTAGGGGAGGAGATGCTCTCAGATCTATTCAAAATTTAATGATTACATTAGAAGCAGTATATTTTAATAGCATTGACCGAGGTTTCCTTTCTTCCCACATGCCCCCTAACGACTCCTTATGTATTTGATCTTTATCCCACCTTCGGGAGCTCACAGCGGTGTATGCAGTGCCCTTCCTTATCCTCACAACAACCCTGTGGGGTAGGTTAGGCTGAGAGGTAGTGCCTGGCCCAAGGTCACCCAGCCAGCTTTGCAGCTGAGCAGAGATTTGAACCCCAGCCGGCGTCTGGCTCTCTAGCCCCCTCACCGCACTGGCTCCCACTGCCTTGGGTCTCCAGCGCGCGGCCCGCGGGTTTTAAAGGGGTACGGGGAGCCCATCGAGGGAAGCTGGAGGAATCTGCAACAGACTCAAATGAGTTCGAATGCCAAAGACTCCAACCCACGAATTCCGCAGCGGACCAGCTTTTCCCCAGTTGTGCAGATGCCACAGACTTGTGGACCTTTTTTTTTTTTTTTTACTTTCCATAAGTTTATGCAAATTTAGTCATAGGAAAACACAGAACATAATAATAATAATAAAAACACTGACCAAAAATGCGCATTTCCCCCATGGGCTAAAGTGTGAAAATATGCATTGGGGGGGGGGGGGAGGAGATCTGTGCATTTCTGGGAGTGCGAGTTTGCATAAATGTGTACAAACGCATTTGCGCAAAATCCAGTTCTGCCTATAAGCGGACGACGGAATGAAAGGCACCCATCCATCCGCGAAATGTGGACGGAACAGATTGTACAGCATCAGCACATACCCAATCCCATCTCCCTTTGTTGCCCGGTTGGCAAAAATCCTCAGCCTTTTCCCACCATCACTGCCTCAGCGGCACTTCCAGAGGATTAGAGCAGCGTTCTCCAACCTTGGGTCCCCAGATGTTTTTGGCCTACAACTCCCAGCATGCCCCAGCTAGCGTAGCTGGCTGGGGCATGCTGGGAGTTGTAGGCCAAAAACATCTGGGGACCCAAGGTTGGAGAACACTGGATTAGAGTCAGACAAAAGGCCAGTTTTCAGCTCCTCTTTCCCTTCCATTCTCATCTTTAATGATAATTAATATGCTGAGAACTTCCTCATCTTGAGCAGGATTTTGGTGCCAGAGGCACCAAAGGTGACGCAGAACGATTCGCGCAGCTTTCTCCAACCCGGCGCCCTCCAGCTGGTTTTGGACTCCAGTGCCCATCATTCCCAGCCAGGACCCTGTGTTTCTTCAGCCGTGGGGCTAACAGCAGCAGCCGCTCCCCTTCCTACGGGACCTCTGCTCCAGCCAAAATTAATGCCCTCCACACACCCCCCCGACAGCTGCTTTGAAGTTTCTTACAAACAAAATACATCACGTGAAACATACGTGCATCGCCTTTTTTAAAAAAAGCGTATTTTTCCTTCAGAATTATTTATTAAATATTCATACGCACATTTTACGTTGCACTGATTAACAGACGGTCAGTTGATTAATCGACTATAATTCATGCGATGGTATGACTTGAGATCTCATCCATAAGGCCTCTACGGGCGAAATCTAGCCTGCTTGGGGTTGCAATCGGGGATTTCCCGGATGGCCACGCCTCCTGTCTCCGGCCCCACCCCCTTTCCCACAACTGCCCATCTTCCGGTGGCTTCCCGGCTTTTGCACATTTTTTTTTTCTCATTCTAAAAGGTTGCCATGCTCTCCTAAGACCTACTTGCTAGCAGTAAGAACCGTAAGCGAAAAGATGCTGGTATTTTGGAATTTCGGCCCCGCCCACCACTGGAACGTGGCCTCTGAGATGGAGACACCTCGATCCGGCCCAGTTGAGGGAGGAGGATGGGACGGGAGCTTTTTATTTATTTGTAAAATCATTAATATGCTGCCTTTCAGCCCTCAGAAGGAGCCCCAGTAATATTTCAGTTAACCATAACGGCGGGGAGGGAAATGTCTTGGGAAAGACACAGGTGGACTGGCGGCATCATGGAAGAGGCACTCCGCTCCCAAGTGGGAATGCCTCTTCTAAGATGACGCGTCGGCGCCAGGCAGAGGACACATGGACGGCCATCTGCCAGGGATGCTTTGACTTGGATTCCTGTGTTGAGCAGGGAGGTTGGACTCGATGGCCGTATTAGGCCCCTTCCAACTCTACGTATTCTACGATTCTACTCTGTGATTCTATGGCACTGGACCAAAACAAGCTGCATCTTCCACGGAGATGAAACGAAGAGAGAGCCCTTTTCTTCGTAGGATGGCCCGAGCTCCACGGATTCATTTAGCCATACCCACAGTGGGGCTTCCAGGTTTCGGAGGGCCCTCGGGCAAGACACCCTCACCGGGCCCTCCTCCCTAAGCAAGTCTACCTTCTCACCACCATCGCCACCAGCTGCTCTTCCTCCTCATCCTCTTCCTCTTCCTGACATCCTTGACAAGCAGAGAGCCAGGCGGCCGTGGCATCTGCTGCTGCTCCTCCTCGCCACCGCCGTGGTCCGGGCCAGAGCGAGAGGCGGGTGAACAAGCAGGGTGCACGGGGGAAGAGGAGGAGCAGCTCCAGGGAGCCCTCGGCAGGTGCCCGACCATGCCGAACCTGGGCGCCAGCCCTGCCGCCACAGATGGAGGCCGCAAGCACTCACCGATCTTATGGAACAGCTCAGGAAGCTGCACCTCCACTTTCTCTCTCTGGAACATGTGGTACTCTGCTTGCTCGCAGATGGGCGGGATGAGGTTGAACTGGCGGGCCACCGAGTACGCCTCCTGCGGAGAAAAACGCCCCGACGGGTCAGGAAGGGGCAACGCTGGCAGCAGACGAGGGGGCCCTGGCTACTCCTTTATCCTGCGTCGCGGAGCATGAAACCCTGCCCGCGACCACCCCACTGGACATGGCGGAGGACTAGGAACTTGGCAGGGAAATTGCGGAAACCAGCCCACTGGCAGGGCCTTCCAAGATGCAGGCAGGGGAGGCTCCTAATCCATCGCAGGTTTCATCTGGAGCTTTATGGGTGCTGAACCCATGGTGCTGAACTCTGCCCCCAAAATAGGTTCACCACCATGGAGCACCGCGGATGCGCTCCTATAAAGCTCCAAATAAAAGCTGCAGTGGGCGAGGAGCCCCACCGAAATAGGGGTCGCCGGCCTCCACCGGATGGGACCCCCCCCCCCCCCGGGAATGTGCAGAGTGCTTTCCATTCATCACTGAGTAACTACAGGGCAGCCTCTTAGGCTCAGTCGAAGGGAGCCACCGTAGCTCAGATGGGAGCCCTGTACGGGAAGGTTCAGGGGAGCCATGCAAAAGGAGAGGCAGATGGTGTCGGAGATTGAACGGGGAGAGGGCGGGCACATGGCTTCTGATTCAAAGCAGAGCAAAGAAAAAACTGCAGCAACCACAAAGAGGTTTGAGGCCCTAAGGCAGTGTTCTCCAACCTTGGGTCCCCAGAAGTTTTTGGCCTACAACTCCCAGCATGCCCCAGCCAGCGTAGCTGGCTGGGGCATGCTGGGAGTTGTAGGCCAAAAACATCTGGGGACCCAAGGTTGGAGAACACTGCCCTAAGGGCATGGGAAGGTGTCTTCTTCAGACCATGCATCTGTCTTCAGGGGTGCAGAGTTGTCCAGGGTTGGGGGGGCCGGATTGCCCTCCCACCAGGCTCCCCATGAGCTGGACGGCCTGGTGGGATGGGCAGAACCAGTGGGACACGGTCATCTCTGCATCTAAACTATATAGGAAGAACCGGGAAGGGCGTCTTGGAGGAGGAGCCGCTCTGTACGGCAAAGAGGGCACAGCGTCCAACAGGCCTGAAAACCTAAAAGGGGCAGACCCCCCCCCCCCTGGAAGCGCTGTGGGTGACAATACCGGGCTCCAAAACTAATTTAGTACCAGGGACGTGCTGTCGCCCCCCCCAGACCAGAATGCACAGGGTGATCTGGAGACAGAAAACGAAAACAGGGAGGCCTCCCAACGGGGAAGTGTTCTAAGAAGAGGTAACATGATGCAGCCATCCTGACTAGAGCCCTGCAGGATCAGGCCCAGGGTCCATCTAGTCCAGCATTCTGTGCACACAGAATAATGGCTTCATTCTTCATGGATGCTTCTCTGCTCTGAGGTGAGCTTGTGTCCAGAGGGATTCCTGAGAGGAATTAACCGAAATAGGCCAGAAATGCAAGGCTGCTGTTGAAGAAGCAGTGACCTTAAAGCTGGGCCAGATCTGGCCACCTCCTGACACTCCTTCCCGCCACCGCCCCCCTGGATCAGCAGACACCGTCTTTGAATGAAGATAATCCGTCTCTTCCTTGGCCAGGAATTCTCTGCTCAAATAGCCCTGCAGCAGCTCTCAAGCCCCAAGTCCCCGATCCCCATCTGAGCAAAAACTAATTGAGCAAAAATATACATCTGCAAGCGTTGCACGGCGTCTGAGCACCGCTGTCTCTTTGCATCACCGTTAGATGTTTGTCTCCAGATCTCTGACCAGAGGAGCCGTCGGCTCCCTCAGGAGTGAGCGGGAGAAGCAGCATCGGCCAAGTGCCTAGACTGAAGGGTTCGTGGATGCGCGGGCTTCCTCCAAAAATGTGTGCGTGCGTGCGCACGCGTGTGCACACAAGAGACAGGAAGCTTCCCTGCGGCCCTCGCCCACAATACCATAATCTCCATGGAGCTCCATCGCGATGTCCCCCAGTACATGGCCATTCCTTGGTTGATCACGTGAGTCATGGCTCGGACCGTCTCTGGAAAAAAGGAGCAAGTGGGAGAGAGACGCGAGGCATTAGAGACAAGAGCGGCTGCGCTGGGCCGTCCACTCGAATGAAGGCCACGACACCAAAAAGGGAAAAAGAAAAGGAAGGATTCAGGGGTGGGGGGCTTTGACTACTCAGACATCTTGCAAGCAGTGTAAATGTAGGTTTCGAAGGAGCTGAGAACAGCAACTTTCCAAACAGAAAACCCGACTGTTTCTCCAGGGAGATGGTTCACTCGGCAGGTGTGTGATCCCTCCAACTCCATCCCTGCCCCAAAAAAATGGAAAGAAAAGAAACCAGCAAACGGAATGAGACAGACAGAGATGGAAGGGTGAGGCCGTCATGGGTGGATGAGAAAGTCACTATGGAAGGGGAAACTTGCGATAAGACCCTCGTTAGATCGGCCCAAAGGACTCTCTTGCTCAGTGTTCCGACTTCCGGTAACGGCCTGTTCAACATAGCAGGGAAGTCCATATGCAAGGGATGGTGAGAGAAGACTCACCGCCTCCCGTCCACCCAACCAGGACCGTGTGCTCTCCGGACATGGCGGTTTCTGCTCTGGGTTCTCATGTCTACCAGTCCAGCTGCTGCTTGAGCTATCAAGGCCCATGTTCCACGGCCAAGAACAGCCAGGAACACAAGAGCCTGTACCAACTCAGGGAGTCAGGGTTTCTAGGGGCCTTAGACCAGTGTTCTCCAACCTCGGGTCCCCAGATGTTTTTGGACTACAACTCCCAGCATGCCCCAGCCAGCGTAGCATGCTGGGAGTTGTAGGGCAAAAAACATCTGGGGACCCAAGGTTGGAGAACACTGCCTTAGACGGACCTGGTCTGGGTGACCCACCGTTTTAGGACTCCCCCTCTGCAGCTAAAAAAGCCCCTCTGCTTTCCTGAAAAGGCAGTGAATCCATCCCCTTGCATCAGGATGAGTCAAGCTGGTGCACCCCAGAGGTCTTGAACTTCCACTCCCATAATTCCCGACCATTGGCCATGCCTGCTGGGGCTGATGGGAGTTGTACTTCAACACATCTGGTAGGCACCAGTTTGCCTACCATTGCCTTAGATTCCCCCCGCTCTCCCTTCGGATATTCAAGCCTGGCCTGTCCATAGCCCACCCGCATCTGGGGAGGGAAAACACGGCTTCCAGCTGCGCAGGCATAGAAATATTCATAAATTAGAAGTTGGTTCTTTTTTTAAAGCAGTCCATCATGCTATTTTGGGCTGCATTAATAGAAGTATAGCTTCCAAATCGCGGGAAGTGATAATTCCCCTTTACTCGGCACTGGTTAGGCCTCATCTTGAGTACTGAGTCCAGTTCTGGGCACCACACTTTCAGAAGGACGTAGACAAACTGGAGAGGGTTCAGAGGAGGGCAACAAGGATGATAAAGGGACTGGAAACAATGCCCTATGAGGAGAGACTGAAAGAACTGGGCATGTTTAGCCTTCAGAAGAGGAGACTGAGGGGAGATATGATCGCACTCTTCCAGTACTTAAAGGGTTGTCACACAGAGGAGGGCCAGGATCTCTTCTCGATCATCCCAGTTTGCAGGGCACAGAATAATGGGCTCAAGTTACAGGAACCCAGATTCCACCTAAACATCAGGAAAAATTCCCTGACTGTTAGAGCAATAAGACAATGGAACCAACTACCTAGGGAGGTGGTGGGCTCTCCCACTCTGGAGGCATTCAAGGTGCGGCTGGACATCCATCTGTCAGGGATGCTTTAACCTGGATTCCTGCATTGCGCAGGGGGTTGGACTCGATGGCCTTGTAGGCCCCTTCCAACTCTTCTTTTCTATGATTCTATGCAGTCCTTGGGGAGGGGTGAGGCTTGAGCAGTGGACCCCTGGCTATTTAAGAGATATTTAACAGCTGGGCTAAAGGGTTTGGGCTGCGCATCTTCCTCAGCTATGCTCTAGCTATGCTCTTTAGGTACATAGGCTGAGACTGGATACAGAATTTGGGGCCCTGAAAAAGGTTTGTTTTGTGTGTGTGTGAGTGCTTTAAAGTCAAGCTTCTAGCCCTTAAGGTTGGAAATATGTGCTTGAAAGTGTCTGAGCAAATAGCTATGAATGCTCATGCCTGAAACTAATTCCCCCTTTTTTATAGGGCTGCAAGATGCTTTGGGGGCTCTGTGGATCTTTGATTTCTGAAATTCTCTCAGAATTTGCCCCCCCCCTCCGCGAGGGTCCTGAAACATGCAGGGCAAAATACCCATCCAGTCAAAGCAACAACAAAAAAAGTTCATGCCCAAAAGGAGTAGCAATTTAACAGCCCATCCACAAAAACAACAACATCCCATGCACTGAAATTTAATGGAAGCTGCTTTGGAGATGTCTCTAGAGCAGTGTTCTCCAACCTTGGGTCCCCAGATGTTTTTGGCCTACAACTCCCAGCATGCCCCAGCCATGGCTGGGGCATGCTGGGAGTTGTAGGCCAAAAACATCTGGGGACCCAAGGTTGGAGAACACTGCTCTAGAGGGTTCAGGGTTTTCCCCCTTGCACAATTCCAATCCTCTGTGTGAAAGACTGAAAGACTTGATCCCCCCCCTCTTCCCTCCTCATCCCTTTTTCCTTCTGTGTCGTGCCTTTTTAGATCCCAAGCCTGCAGGCAGAGACCGTCTTGTTTTCCTGAGTATATGAAAGCTGCTCCGCGAGCAGTTTGGGTCTGAGGAGCAGGATAAAAATACTTCAAATAAATAAATAAATGCTGGCATTTCCAACTCCCAGACTATATTTCAGGGCCCTGAGAAACCAAGGAATTCAACAAGCGGTTTCCGCAGAGCCCAAAGTACAGGGGAGGCTGCCCCTGTGTCTCTGCGCGAATCACTGCTCTGCTCAGCGCCTCTGAGAGGCTTGGCATGAAGAAGATGCCCATCAGTTGCTGGCATTTCCAGACATCTGCATGATGGAAGGAGTGATGCCCTTCTACTTTTAGCTGGAGGGAGTTATCGCAAACTGGCAGAACATATGCAGAAGATCTCAGGGCCGGTGCTACCACTAGGCCAACTAGGCAGCCGCCTAGGGCGCAGGGCTAAAGGGGGCTCCAGAAACACCTTGAAAAAAAAATACAGCGCTCTCAAGTGGGAAGGGGGGCGCTAAATATCTGATCTTGCCTAGGGCACCATACTGCCTTGCACCGGTCCTGGAAGATCTGACGCTCAGTCCCTAAGGGTGGTGGAACGCAGAGCTGGGAAAGACCCTGCTCTCCGTTCCTAGCGCTCAGAGTGCCACCGCAAGTCTGAGCTGGCCATTCTGGGCAAGGCAGACCAATGGTTTGAACCCAGTGGCTGGGTTCAGACAACATGATAACCCCCACTCACGGGCTGAGTATGGGTTGGTGTTGAAATGTGGGTTATTGCGTTGTCTGAACCCAGCTGAGATAGCAAACCATGGCTTCTTAACCATGAACAGCCCATGAAGAGAACCCATGGTTTATTCTTGGGTTCAGAACTGTGGGTCGTTCGTGGTTAACAAACCATGGTTTTGTTATCTCGGCTGGGTTCAGACAACACAACAACCCGCGGTTTCAACAACAACCCACGGTTCAAGGACAACCCACGCTCAACCCTTGAGTGTGGCTTATCGTGTTGTCTCAACCCAGTCAGTATGAGGTGGTTCCATACAGGAAGGGTCACTCCACTGTGGCTATGCACTGGGAATAACTGGGGTGGGTGGGTTCGTAGGCACGTAAAAGGCACAATCTTTCCACTGGCATCAACAGAAGGCCTTTTTTCTAAGCTGAACTGCCATGTGGAGGTGGGACTGGGGCAGGTGGGCACAGGGAGGAGAGGGTGCCCCCTGCAGCTGCAAATCCCTGGAAATCCCTGGAAATCACCCCCTCCCTGTGCATGGCAGGGAAGCTTAGAAGACACCTCCCTTTGGCACCAGTGGAAATATTTCTTTCCTCAGCTTAACTGCCACGCAGTGGGGCGAGGCGTGTGGAGAGCGAGGGGTTCGCCCTTCTCTCCCCAGCTGCAACCCCCCTTGAAAACTGCCCCCTTGCATGGCAATTAAGTCGAGAAATTGCCCCCTTGCATGGCATCAAGGGACACGGAGGGCTCTGGGGAAGAGATCCGGGGGCGCAGGACGAGCCCAGTCATGCCCAATGCAGAAATGCAGCAAAATGAGCAAAATGACCTGTCCTCAGCAGGAACGCATGCAGCTGGCGGGGTGCGCGTGTCGCGGAAAGGAGGCCGCATTTCCTGCGGTCCACGGGCATTAGGATGCACCCTACGTTTTTCTTTCTTCTTCAGAATTACAAGCAAGATGCGAAAGGGGAGGAGGCGAGGGCAGGGCAGCCAGCCCAGGGATAACTTTAGGCAGAGATGCCAAATTCCAGCTGAATGCAGAAGGAAGCACCACGAACACCAGTACGGGTGAGAGACATGCAATGGAGGATGGGATTATGAAATGACATGAACCAGGAAGGGGGATGTAAGGAAGGAACAGAACGATCATTTTGCATTTTAAATATTACTTGCAAGATGTTACTAAAGGGGGCAAAGGTTTGTTTGTTTTTTTCAGTTTTTTTTCCCTCTTTCTTTCTTTGCTTCCTTCGGGCATTTTATGGAGAATTTTGCCATCCGAGTAAAGGAAGGTACTGCCAATAAGAATCAAAAGCAAAAAGTGCGCGGATTCTGTCCCATAAAATGCCACTTGGATGCAGATAATCAAGATGGGGGGGTACAGTGTACCTTCTATGATGAATGTTCGCAACTTGGAAGAGCTAAATGGGTTCCCTGGTGATAGAAGAAAGATTTAAGAGAGACTAGAGTTTACAGCTGCTGGTTTATCGCAAGGCACGGAAATACACGAGGGATCGGGACACAGGACAAAACTACCTCCCCGCACCCACTGCCCTTGCAAAGGAGAAGACAGGCCCAGTCAGGCGTAGGGTGCTGCAATCTCACCCGGAGACAACTTTAAATGCCGCTCAACGCAGGCACCAAGTAAGGCTGCAGTTGCTTGCTGCGTCCTCAACCACAGTTTAGGGAGGGCGGGGGAGGCAGCTTTCCTACCCCTCCCTTGTTTTGCCAGCAGTGGCTGGTGGTCCAATGTTGGTGGGGTGGTGTACCCACTCCGGGTTCCAGTCTGAACTTTAAAGGAGCTATCCATGGTGCTGAAGCTAAATTTTTTTGGGGGCGGTGGCTAGGGTCCAGAACCATGGATAGCTCCTTTAAATTTCAGACTGAAACCCGGAGTGGATACACCGCCTCTCTGACGCTGGAGTCCCCAGCCTCCACTGTGTCACAGCCAATGTGGTCATTCCTCAAGAACAAAGAGGTATGATCATCCCCTTGGAAGAGGGAGGTGGCCTTGGGTCATGACTAAGAGCCATGGGCTACGAATTGCAAAGTCCCCGGCTCAAACCTTGCCTCTTCCACGAATCGACCAGGTGGCCTTAGGCGAGCCGCTCTCTCTGAGCCTCAGTCCCCTCCCATTTGCAAATCGGGGAGGAAAAGTAGTGACTTACCATGTGGGAGAAGCGCTTTGGAGATGTGAAAGCACCCCACAAATGTTAGGCCCTGTAATTGAACACATTGCTTCTGCACACGGAGCGACCCATGTTCTAATAAGCAATTAACTGGGCCTATGTGGTGGATAAGCATGCCAAGAAGTGTGGAAGGGGAGTGACACGGACAGTGACTCATGCAGAAACACAGGGGGGCGGCGGCGGCATCCTCTTACTCTCTCGCACTCGCAAAGTACGGTACCTTTGGGGTGAAGCGCCTAGCTCTAATTTTTTATTGTAAGTTTCAACAAAACAAAACAAAACCATAAAAAAAAAGAATACCTCCGGTTTAAATTCAGACTATTCAAGTCTGTCCAGGGTGTAGGAAGTTTGGAAAACATCACCAAACATTTTTATCAATAAGCAAATTGGGCCAGAGTTGCAGTGCAAACCAAACTAGCTCTGCTAAGCCGTCGATACTACCGTGTCAGTTACAAACCAGTTCAATTTGAAAAGGCAGCGGGGCGTGTGTATTTGTCTAGCTGTCAAACCTCTTTCAGCCCAAGGGCCGCATTCGATTTTGGAGAAGCTCTCGGTGGGGGTGGGTGTGGGTGTGTCACATTCCAGTGGTGGGCGGGGCCGAAGGCAAAAGGGGTGGGCCCAAAATACAAAGCAATCAGCATATTTTTGCTTAAAGCTCCGACTGCCAGTAAATAAGCCTCAGGAGGGGCCCTGTGACCTGTCAGAGTGGAAAACTTCACAAAAGCTGGAGCACCACCAAACGAGCAGTGATTGGGGGGAAGAGGGCGGGGCCGAGGAAGGGGGTGGGGTCATCTGGGACCGCAGGTGGGCTGGATTTGGCCCACAACCTGACGTTCAACACCCCTGGTCTAGACAGATCAGTGTTCTCCAGCCTTGGGTCCCCAGATGTTTTTGGCCTACAACTCCCAGCATGCCCCAGCCAGCGTAGCTGGCTGGGGCATGCTGGGAGTTGTAGGCCAAAAACATCTGGGGACCCAAGGTTGGAGAACACTGAGATAGATACATAAACAGTTTGATGTATCTGGCACCTCCCCTGTTCTGATCTTTCATCACACCCTGGATTTGCAGCAGTTTTTACAAACTTCTCGAGTCATTTGAACGCTGGCCTGTGTTTCTGAAGCGGATCAATTTATTTTCAGGAGAATACACACACCCCTCCCTTCCCTGAAACACTCATCCATTGAATACTTCCGTTACAATTGGAAAGTACTATGAAGTCCTGAAGGAAAGCAAGTTGCAGTAGCATTTTAAATGGCAAAAACGGCGGTGAAAGTCCTTGCCATGACGGACAATGAAGGAACCAAGAGAATGGGCCATTCTCTCCAGGGTCTCCTGAGCGAGCGAGCGAGTGAGTGAGTGAGTGAGTGAACGAGCAAGTGAAATGGGTAGTTATTTTAGGGGCAAAAATGCCCTGCAAAACCACAGGGACCTTGTAGCTCATTCTTCTACTGCAGAGATGCCCCAATTTTGCCTTCACCTCGAAGGGTGTGTGCGCAAAACACAGGATGGCCACGTGTTTGGGGTTGGGACGAGGGGAGAAATTCATTTGGTTCGCATTTTCACAAGAAATGACTTAATTCACACAGATCGAAATTAGTTCGATCACAAAAGGTTCCTGTGAGTCCCATGTACCCACCCACTCAGACAGGAGGCTGCCCCACTGCATCTCTGCATGATTCTTTGCCCTGGCCTTGCTGCCTTCTAATCAACCTCTGCTCAGGGCAGGGATCTGCCCCTCATCTTTGCATCAGATATGACTGCATCCATCAAGCAGTCCTTCTGTAGGACACAGGAAAACTGCCTGATCTCAGAGGGGGCTGCCTGCTGTGTCTCTGCATGATTCTTAACTCTGGCTTTGCATCTTTCCAACCAGACTCTACTTGGGGCAGGTAGTGCAGGCTTGTCTCTGCGTCAAAAGAGATTAGATCATTCAATCACTCTCCATTCAGAGGTGACTTGCACTCAAGAGGAGTCTGCTTGTTGCATCTCTGCATGAGTCATTGCTCAGGCCTCTCCTCCTTCTCATCAGAGGAGAAGGCACATAGGGGAGGGGGCCTGTGAACCTTTTCAGATGCAAGATCAAAGAGTCTCTCCTATTTTAACAGGGGGCGAGGGGGAAAAGTGCCTTAGTTATCAGACATTTGGAATACACAGATCTATTCCCTTGCTGAGATGCAGACCTGTAGGGAATCTCCCTGCAGCAACAGGTGCTCCGAGAGAGTAAGCAAGATGCGACAGTTACGCTTACCTTCCATGGGTGTATTGGGATCTGGCCGATTGGCAAACACCACGTCCACATACTCGAGCTGCAGCCGTTCTAACGAAACCTTCAGGCCTGGGGGAGGGGGCAGAAACCAAATGCATCAAAACACAGCTCTTCCGTGAACACTGCAGGCCCTGTTCGTAAACAGGCAGCCTCTGGGGCCACCACCAGCTTCTTCCTCTCCCCTCCTCTTGTATCTTTCCTCTGCTGCTCTGCTCCCAATGGGCCCAGGAAATCAGGGACCTTTGGGTGAGGCATCTCCATGGCATGCCTTCACCTCGAAGGGTGTGTGTGGGTGTGCAAACATAGGATGGCCACACATTTGGGGTTGGGATGGGGTGGGGGGAGAAATTCATTTGCTTCGCATTTTCACACAAAATGACTCAATTCACACTTCTTGAACTAATACATGAACCGGAAGAGACTTATCCTCCAGTTTTTGCACATCTCCAAATTTTGTGAGACAGTTCTCTAATCAAAAACGTGTGCTTTGGGGAAATTTGCACAGAAAAATGCATACGTCAGGAAAAATAATACAAAGTTGCACGAATCGGGAGAAATGCATTTCTCCTAACTGCGAAAGGCATTTCTCCCGATGTATGTGTTGTTGTTTTTTTTAAAAACATTTCCCCTAATGCAGTGTTCTCCGCTGGCTGGGGCATGCTGGGAGTTGTAGGCCAAAAACACCTGGGAACCCAAGGTTGGAGAACACTGCCCTAATGTATGCATCAGACAAAATGCCTACAAAAAAATTATTCAAAAATTGCTACGTTAGGAGAAAGGCATGCAAAGATGTGTTATGAACTTTCACATGGAATTTTTAACCAAGATATTTGCATGTTGATAAGGAAGCGGGATGGAAGCAACTTGTGTTTCAAAGTCTGAAAGTTGCAGAAACCAAGAGACAATTTGTCCATCCCTATTTTTGGGGTGCTGGTTTTGGGGCCCCCAGCAAATACCTGGCTGTGCCACCCCCTGGAATCAGCCGCACTGAAAGCAACTCAATCCTCACCGCTTTTATATGAGTGCTCGCCACAGTCTGAACACAAGAAGAAGCTGATGCCGCGTGTATACAAGCGTGGCAGAACTGAACAAGAACCTTCTGGCACTTCATATTTTTCATTCTTTCTGTGACTCTATTAATAGCTATAATCTGCCAACTACCGATTATGGACAAAACCATTTTAAATCAACGATGTTCATCAAATAAATAGAATTAAAAATTAACATAACCCGTTACGATGTTTTAAATCAATCTGAATTCCGCTAAGGCTTAAAATAGTCCACCGCCAAAGCTCCATCACAATGTTTGGATCAGCTCTGACAGGATAAGCATGCTTAATTTAGATTTAAAGCGATTAATTCCGCCCCTGCGAAACCCGGCAGTGTTTGAGGGTATCCACCTGTGCTATCATAACGAAACATCTGACGTGAAGAGACATCTTTGCTCCTTTGTTCCTGGCCCTTTCAGAGAGCTGACTGTAGAGCAGTGTTCTCCAACCTTGGGTCCCCAGATGTTTTTGGCCTACAACTCCCAGCATGCCCCAGCCAGCATAGCTGGCTGGGGCATGCTGGGAGTTGTAGGCCAAAAACATCTGGGGACCCAAGGTTGGAGAACACTGCTATAGAGGAAGCTGAGCGTGACCGACACAAGCCAGGGAATTGGAAGTACAGATTATGATCCTGCACTATGTATGACAGGCCGGGCACTGGGGCAACATCTAAGTAACGATGTCAGCTGTGAACGAGGAAGTCCCGCGTTCAGATCATGCCTCTGCAGGGAGCACTGCGGGTCAAGCCGCTCTCGCAGCTGCCCCGCTTGAAATGGGAACTAATGCTGATCCTTCCAGGGCTCTTGTAAGGACTGCAGCAACAAGCAAACGAAGGTGAACACCTGGGAGATTATGGAATGATCTCCCCACTGAAGGCCGCCTGGTGCCAGCTCTGTCATCTTTTCGGCGCCAGGTTAACAAAGCCCTCGATGCAGAGACATTTAATGGCATGTAAGGGTAGCTAATGGCGGAAGAAGGGCCCTGCTGGATCAGAACAAGGGTCCATCTAGTCCAGCATTCTGTTCACTCCGTGGCCAGTCAGCTGCCCACTGGATCCCACAAGCAGGACATGAGGGCAACAGCACCCTCCTGCCCATGTTCCCCAGCAACTGGGGAACATAGGCACACTGCCTCTGATACTGGAGGTGGCATAGAGCCATCAGGACTATATGCTACCTCCACGGCATGACTATGGCATGATGGGTCATTTGTGTCAGCTGCTTTTAACAGGTCTAGTTGTACTTAAACTGTTCTAGCTGTTAAATTGTTTTTATTTATTTGTTTGTTTATTTATTATATTTGTTAATCACCCATCTGGCCGGTCACCTGGCCAGATGGGCGATTTTAAAATTTTAAAATTATGTATATTGGGGGGAAAAATTACATAGTTTCTATGGCTCTTTTTATGCTATTTTTATTGTAGTTGTGCACTGTGTTTTATGAACTGCCCAGACAGCTTTCGCTGCTGGGTTGTATAGAAATGAAAATAACAACAACAACAACAACACTTTAAAGGCCTAATCCTGCCCATGGAGGCTTGGACTCCCTCCGCAGGCCCTGCCACTTTGCCTCTCCAACACTGACTAGGAAGGAGGGGGGAGGATCAAGCCCCCCTGCCCCCCCCCCCGACACACAAGACCCAGCTTTCAGGTTTGACCCACAATAACACCGCAACAACAATGATGGAAAACCAAGAATCGCCCTAAGGGAGGGGTGGGTAGAGCTCAGACTTGCCGGATCTATCCTTTTCCCCTTCTTAACCAGGACCCCCGAGGTCCACCAGGCGCAAAATACTGGCTCTGTCCAGGAATTTGCGACCGGTACCCGAATCAAGCGTACAAGTCCTTTCACACGCAAATTCACCGCTGGTTTGCCCCCAAAGAAACCTCATTTTGGGGTGGAAGAAAGACAATTTTAAGGGTGCAATCCTAGGCATGTTTAGACAGAAGAAAGTCCAGCCACTCCCAGCATGCACCAGCCAGCATAGCTGGCTGGTGCATGCTGGGAGTGGTAGGACTTTCTTCTGTCTAAACATGCCTAGGATTGCTACCCTTAAAAGTGTTACAATGGTTAGATAATTGGGAATCAGAAACCCTCGCTGATCGACTGCCAAGCACCCGGAGAAACCCATATCTGCCTTCTGTCTACCCCAAGAGAACCGTTATCTGACGCTGGGGTACAGGCTCATTTGGGAGGTGAGGGGAGCGGGCACTAGAGCCATGCTCCAGTTGTCCCGGGATACGCAAGGTCTGTTCTGGTTCCGACCCTGCACCTTACCTTCTATAATGTGCTTCCTTGAAAGCCCTCTCTCTGTCTCGGCTCTGGAAAACAAAGAGAGACCCGAGAGGATCAGACGGACACAGTGTCAGCGGCCGCTTTGTGCCGCGCGGGGACTCCAGCGGCGGCTGGCTGGTGGCTTCAATGCCAGTGGGGAAGTGCATCATAGAATCATAGAATCATAGAAAAGTAGAGTTGGAAGGGGCCTACAAGGCCATCGAGTCCAACCCCCTGCTCAATGCAGGAATCCAGGTCAAAGCATCCCCGACAGATTATTGTCCAGCCGCACCTTGAATGCCTCCAGAGTGGGAGAGCCCACCACTTCCCTAGGTAGTTGGTTCCATTGTCTTATTGCTCTGACCGTCAGGAAATTTTTCCTGATGTTTAGGTGGAATCTAGGTTCCTGTAACTTGAGCCCATTATTCCGTGTCCTGCAAACTGGGATGAACGAGAAGAGATCTTTGCCCTCCTCTGTGTGACATCCCTTCAAATACTGGAAGAGTGCGATCATATCTCCCCTCAGTCTCCGGGTTTCAGCCTGAACTTTAATGGAGCTATCTGCGGTGCTGCACCTATTTTTTTGGGGTGTGTGTGTGTTAGGTTTCAGCACCGTGGACAGCTCATTAAAAGGTCAGACTAAAGCCCAGGGTGGATACACAGCCCCACTGGCCACCCACAAAACCCTGATCTCTCACCCCAGAAAGATGTAACTCAGCTGGGGAAGGGTGAGGAGGGAGTATCACTTTGCCCATGCTCAGAGGCTCACTTCCCTCCCGCTAGGCTAAAAAGGAAGTCACTGATAGCTGATGCACGAAAGGGAAAGCTCCCGTTCTAGGGGTCTAAAACTGGTTGTGGGGGCATCTTTCCTTTGCTCAAATGGCACACTGTTTCAGCACTGAAATGACGACGTACTTTCCTCCCCAGAAGATTTTGGTTGTTATCACCAGGCTTGAGCGCCTGCAGAGAGAAAGAGAAAGAGAGAAGGGGGGGGGGAATCTGTGAGGTGCATTTGATATAAAGCTTGGGAAGTTAGAAATCGTTGTGGCAAATTATCCATTCTTATACATTCTGAGCATGAGTAAGATAAGAAAAAAAGATATTGGGTTGGATCCAGGCAGAGTCACGCTTGGAGTAGACCCACTGAAAACAACAGGACTTGAGATAGTCAGGACTAACTTCAGCCCCATGGATTTCAGTGGGTCTGCTCTAAGCATGACTCTGCCTGGATCCGACCCAATGTGTGGTATTACGTAAACACACTCAATATTTTGCTATATCTTGCCACTATATGTGCGTGAGCATGTATGCACTTGACAGGAAAATCCAAATTCAGGACAGCGATCCTGCAACCAGTACGGATAAAGCAAATTTGCATCCATGCGCACATGCGCTTGCGACACGGCGACTAGAAAGCTGATGCTTTAAACAGGGCTGGGGAACCCACGGCAGAAGGGCCGTGCCCAGATCTCGTCCTAACTGCATGCGGAAACCACCCATGTTGCTAACTCCGCCCCCGGCCCCACCCACTTTGGGATCTGCCCCAGCCCACCGCTGGAATGTGGACCCCGATGGTTTTTGACAAAGGGAAAAGTTTCCCCATCCCTGTTTTTAAGCAATGAAATGGCACGTTTCCAGGAAGCTGACTTCTGCACCCAGGTTTGCATTCTGCACAGAATTGCAGCCTAGACCCCGCCCTGTGTCTAAACTAGTCGGAAGGCATCGTCGTCCCAGAACAGTTGGATCATCTAGACAGGCTGTCAAGGCAACAACAACCTTGGAACCATCTCTGAACCTCCAGTTGCATAAACAAGCGATGCGACTCCTTGTCAGTAGAAGCAAGACTTTCTAAGAGCTTTTTCTGAGCTCTCTAATCCTGCGACCAGTCCCTCTCATTTGACGTATTGCTGTGACAGGGCTGGGGCAGCCCCCCAGGCCAAAGCGTCCAGACAGGGCCCACCAGCGCTTGACCCTTGGCTCTCCAAGCCACCTGTTCCCCTGACCGGGGGCTTGCCTGGCGGCGGTGGAATCCAACGGCCATTGTAAATGTCCCACAATGCTCCGGAGCAAGGCTACATTGGGGCGTTGTCTGGCATTAAAATGCTGGGCACCTCACGGCCATGGGCTGTGTCTGCTACCCACTGCCGTTTCGGCCCCCGCAACCCCCCATGCAGGCCACAGGCCATGGGACGCCCGCCCCCCTGGCTGAAAAAAGAGAGAGAGAGAGAGAGAAGTGAAACTGCTGGTTTGTCCGTGAAATTTGGTGGCAAACCGCTCCGTAACATTACAAAGCACTACTCTGGTTAAATTTAGCTTGTTTACAAGCTAAATTTAAACTTTATGGTGCTCTGTAGCTGCTAACAAATGCCATTTTTTTGGATTAAAAAATATATATTTTGAGGGCATCAGAGGTCACACCGGGGGGGGGGGCACATTGCCCACCCCTGCACTAGAATAAAGAAAAAAGCTAACCCGCAGCTACACGCCATGTGATCAGCTTAACGTATAGTTTGGCTCCCAGACTTAATTTTTGCATGATACTGGCCAGCACCACATGGCTGTGGTTCCAGATGTGCATTTGCGGCATCACCGGGGGGGGGGGGCTTGGGAAGGGGTTGCGGGGGAAAAACAGTGAGCTAAGCGCCTCTCTCTGAGCCCGGAGCTCCCCGTTGCAAATCACCCCGGTCATTTGACGGTTGTTTGGTGGAATTCTAGGTTTCCAAACAACTATTCTAGATTCACACCTGTTTAGTGCAGCACTAAATCTATGAAATCATAGAAAAGTAGAGTTGGAAGGGGCCTACCAGGCCATCGAGTCCAACCCCCTGCTCAATGCAGGAATCCAGGTCAAAGCATCCCCGACAGATGCACCTTGAATGCCTCCAGAGTGGGAGAGCCCACCACCGCCCTAGAAAGTTGGTTCCATTGTCTTATTGCTCTAAGTTTGTTTGCTTAATTCATATCCCACTTTCCTGCCAAAACTGGCACTCAAGGTGGCTAACAATAATAAAACACATATTTTAATTAAAACATAACAGATCCATTAAAACACAATTAAAAACACAACAATAAAAGTCTCATTTTGATGATGGTGTGGATTTTGTTTAAAGATTCTAGCCCTCGTGAGTTCTTGCAATATGGCGGGCTAGAAAATATCAAAGCATACACTGATACCAGTCCATACACAGGAGTAGCATTTGGTATTAGGGGGAAATGGTTACCTCCATCCTTTTTTCTTGATGATATTACCTAACACAACTTCAGCCCTGTAAGACACAGAAAGAGAGACAGATAGACAATGTGGTCGTTAGACTCATGTAGAAAGGAAGCCACTGGGAGTGCAGTGGAAATGGATTCTGTTGTACCGGACTGGTACCAATCTGGTACTCAATCTCAAGGGATGTGTGTGGTCCTCGATCTCAAGGGATGGGAAGCCCCTAGCTCAGGGTTCAGGCCAGGGATCCATCAGACTTATGAGAGCTGAATCAAATTGACTGGTTGCCGCCTTTTAATTAGGGGGCCTTCTTAGAACAGTAACCCATGCAGAGACATAGGAGAGAGTAACTCTAAAAGCAAAAGTTTGAGGATCTAAGAGTGAACAAACAAGAGATACCTGTCTCCAGAGGAGCTCCCCTTTGTGTCTCTACATGAGTGACTGTTCCGAGAAGGTCTCCTAATTGGAAGGAGGCAATGCTACAGCAATGAATATATTTCTCACAGAATGCAATATGGACATTTCTGGAGTAGAAGAATGAGCTGCAAGAATCTTCCAGCTTTTTTTGTGAGTGTGTGTCCCATAAAAGAACCATCAATTTCACCCTCTCACTCAAGAGATCCTGGAGAGAATTCCCCATTCTCTTGCTTTCTGCATCGTCTGTCATGAAAAGGACTTCAATATGTTGCTAATTGTGACATGTTCAGATGGCCACACAAGAGGGAGGAAAGGGGGCAGGTCTTTTATGCATCCGAGGACAACCTTGGGTGGAAATGAAACGAGTCAGTCAGAGGCTGAGATTTAACCCACCCCTTCCCCTGCAGTGAAGGATTGAAAGGAGACGAAGCCATCTTGGAGAAGCAATTGGAATAGCAGGTTATAAATCCTTTCGATAAGGTCGCAGCAGTGAATCACACAGAGCTGCAACGGGCAGCCTCCTTTATGAATGGGGTGTGTGTGTGCTTTCAGCAATCTGAGGGCTTTTTCGTTCATCATGACCTGACAGGAAACCTTTGTGGGGTGGGGTGGGGGGACACTAGCATACCTGCGTCCATCACCTGGGGATCGGTGGTTTAAGTGAAAAATAAATCACAGCCAGACAAGGATGCTCAGAGAGCAAATGTGGCATCCAGGCTGCCAAAAACTGCCGTAGCGGGGAGGCAACCTGCAACGGCTCTCCAAAGGTGGGGGGAAAGGTGAGATGGCCGCAAACCCATGAGGGTTCTCTTCTCTCCAGCCCACTCCCCATCTGCCGTGTATGGAGTAATAAGTCTGGCCTACCATACAGGGCCGTTGTAAGGATGACAGAGCGCAACAGAGGGGAGGCGCTCCGTGCTGCGGCTCGACCCCCTGCTCAGAAATGCCGGCGGGCCACTTACTTCCCTGCTGCGTAGACCTCCGCCGTGTCGAAGAGGTTGATGCCGTTGTCGTAGGCCAACGTCATCAGCTGCTCCGCCATCTGTAAGAGAGGCACCGTGTGTGTCCCAGGGGGTGTGCAAGGCTGCCAGGATTGGACCCCCGGCCCCCACCTCCCCGAGACGCAGTGCTGTAACTAAGGGTGGGTGAATCAGACGATTTCTGTCCCATGTCTGTTCTGCTTGTGCTTACCAATAAATTAGATCTATTCCATTGCTGTGGATTTTTTTGTTTCAATCCACATGGAAATTCACATTTAAATTTGCATTTAAATCGCTCCTTGTAAATGACTCTTCTCTCAAAATACAGGTGCCTAAAGGCGCAATCCTATGGAGGTCTAGACAGAAAAAAGTCCTACAACTCCCAGCATGGCTGGCTCCCCGTCTGACGTGGCTGGGGCATGCTGGGAGTTGTAGGGACTTTTTCCTGCCAAAACATGCATAGGATTGTGCCTTAAATATGTTTTCTCTCAAAATATGCATCTTAAAGCATATTTTGATACATTCCCCCCCAACCCTGATCTATACCTTAGTCTGGGAAGTGTGGATCCGATCGTGTCCCAGGTGTGATGGACCCTGGACAGAGAGTTGACACACAAGGTGCAATTCAAAAGTGGAACCTCAAAACCGGGGAAGGAAGGGACAAATTCTTACCTCATCTGTAATCTGTCCTCCGAATGTTACCCATGTTCCTACAAAAGAGAGAAATACAGGAGGGAAAGTGGTTGAGGGGAAAAACCACATACATACCATGGAAATGAAAGATTTGCACAGTGGGGAGAAGGAACAGCAGAGACAGGATGGAACTGAGCCTAGGGGAACGAACAGAAGCACACAAGAAGGTGGGTCCACCCAGTATCCTGTTTCCAACTGGGGACAGCCAGATGACTTCAAGAAACCCAGAAGCCCTTCCCTGCTGCTGCTGCTCCCCAGTGGCATAGTGGATACCATGCGACACCAGAACTGTTCTGCTCTGCTAAATGTTGAGACCCAGCGGGCTGACAGGCAATCCCAAAGGATGAGTACTTTGGGCTCACAGGGGCCCTTGATTTGGGGCTCATTCATTTCTCACGGAACATGAGCACGTACCAGCAGACCGCTTGGGAGCACCTGATCTGCCTCTCGGTGCGGCAACCCAAGTCAAACGTTTTGCCATGCGAGCAGGTCTGTTTATTGGTTTAGCAATAAACCAGGAAAGCAAAAGGTTTGGAGACTGAGATATTAAAACTTGCAGGAAGGTCCTGCTTCCCTTAGTCTGATCCTGTGTAAAAAAACACCACACAACCAAACCCCTGACAACTTGAAGCAGAATTTAAATAGGAAGGAAGGGGGGGGGGAGAGAGAGACAGAGGGAGAATGGAAGAAGGAAGGAAGGAAGGAAGAGAAAGGAAGAAGAGAAAGAAAGGAAAGAAGGAAGATAAAAGAAGGAAAGAAGAGAAAGGGAAGAAGGGAGGATTAGAGCGAGAGAATGGAAGGAAGGAAGAGAAAGGGAGGAAAGAAGAAAAAGAAAGGAAGGTAGGAAGGAAGGAAGGAAGGAAGAGAAAGGAAGGAAAGAAAGGAAAGGAAAGAAAGAAAGAAAGAACAGAAAGAACAGAAAGGAAAGAAGAGGAAGGAAGGAATAGAAAGGAAGAAAAAGAACAGAGGGAAGAGAAATGAAGGAAGCAGTTAGACTCTGCAAAATCTGAAACATCTGGTATGATTAGGCAGAGAAGGGCTGCCTCGGTGGGCCACTCCAATTTCCACCCATTTATTTTTAATGCCAAGTGGATCAATGCAGAGTTAGCCTGAATGAGGACAGAAGGAGAACTGAGCAGTGGGATGCCCCCAGCACAAGGAATAGGCCACGGCCTTGAAACAGCCCCACCCTCATGGCATCAGAACCCACCCCAGGACAGGATTCCCCCATCACCGCCCGAGTGGAGCTGGTAAGAATCATCTTGCCGGAGCTGATCGAAGTTCACAGGCCTGTGGCTCACACTGGCTCAGCTTGTCTGAGCGTGGAAAGCTAAGCAGGGTCAGGCCTGGTTATTACTTGGATGGGAGAGCCCTCCTCCAGTTTCCTGCATTGAGCAGGGGGTTGGACTCGATGGCCTTGTAGGCCCCTTCCAACTCTATAATCTATGAATCTATGAAAAGCAGCACCCCAAAAAGTTTATCGCCAGCCCTGTTGGCCTAACCACATTTTAACCAAGGTTCAACTAGAAGCAACAAAAAGGATCCAAGAAATTGTAGAAATTATCAAAGAAGAGGCAGAAGTACCATTTGTAAAGGCAAACACACACACACACACACACACACACACACACACATTAACCAGGAATCAGATACACCAAGCAGTGTATCTGATGCTCTTCACTACAAATGCAATAGAGTTAACTGAACAGCTTTAATGTGCATTGAAAGACATTGCATGTTCCCCCCCCCCCCCCCATGATGAGCCAGCAGGTGGTGCTTTTTCAGGAAGAAGTGCTTGGGTTAAACAAACTCGTGATGGCAGTGGTGGCGGTATGGATCTGGGGACAGAAAAGCAATGGGCAACTGTGGACGCGCCCTGCAGTCAGTTCCGCTCTGAATGCGACACTGCATTGCATCCTTCACAGAGTGGCGTGAGGAGGAATGTGCTGTTTCTACACCCGACTGCATCCGGCAACCCCTGCAAGTTGGAGCGAAAGGAAGACCCAGAAAGTTCTACTCACCTAAGCCAAGGCAGGAAACTCGCAGCCCTGACTTCCCAAGGTTTCTGAAAAACACACAAACACCTTTTAATCAGCAGCTGCAACTGTCAGAAATAGACATTGGCCGTGGGCATCTCTGCACCGATGCTTACAGGGAGAGCAGATGTTATTTCAGCTCCCATCAGCGTTTTCCATCACCCCTCCCCAAACCACACACACACACACGGTAAGGCGAGCGAGAAAGCCATTTGGTGCTTTCGTAAGCATGCACAGTCAGATCCAGGGAAAGGTTCACCTCCAGATGGATCAGCAGCTAGACAAGATGTAACCAAAACTGATGTCAGGACAACTGCGAGATTGGCCAGTCTCCAACTGGGCATTTCATTAGCGCACACATGATGTTGCGCCGGCAGAAACTCAGTTCCAAACTATGCACGAGAGGAGAATCCAACTAAAGCTACGCAGTTGTGCGTTACTCTAGAGCAGTGTTTCTCAACCTTGGGTCCCCAGATGTTTTTGGCCTACAACTCCCAGCATGCCCCAGCCAGCTATGCTAGAGCAACCCATTGTGCATTATGTTTCAGGCAACCCGTTGTGCGACCGTTTGAGCAACAGAAAGATACAGAAGAGTTCCACTAGCGCTGTTTGAATTTGCAGAATGACCCCATTCTATACTGCCCCAAATCTCCCACAAGTGTCTTTAAAAAAACAACAAAAACAAATAGTAAAGCAGGCATGGAGGCTGGTCCAATTGGATTCAGAACCGTGCCGCTGGGGGAAGGGGTCCCAGTCCTTGGGGAATCACGGATCTCCTGATGTCACGTCTAGTTTAACTCAAGGCATCCTCAGGGAGGCAAGTGTTCTCTGTGCATTCTACCCCCACCCCACCCCGACACACAGATTCTGATGATGACGATAAGGATTCAGAATTTATCAGAAGCCTTTCTCTTAAAAAAAAGACCCAAGGCGACTTACAACAGCGTTATTAAAAACATACAAAATAGAAAACAGTGAAAAACTATTTTCGTTGAAATACCGAAGCATGATAAGACAACTAAAACATCAGGAGTTGTGGGCCTTTTTGCTAGGAGTTGTGGGCCTTTTTTCTGTCTAAACGTGCATGGCACTGTGCCCTAAGATGTTTTGTGAACCGCCCAGAGAGCTTTGGCCAATCCTGAAAAAGAATGTCAATCAATCACAACTATAACCAACACAGCTGACGCATAACAAGCCCAGCATGTGACCAAATGAATATGGCAATAACAATCTGAACATCCCTTGCACCAGTCTTCCCTAACCCGGTGTCCTCCAGCTGTCTTGGACTACAACTCCCATCACCCCCCAGCCAGCATGGCCTGTGGGAGTTGTAGTCGAACACATCTGGAGGGCCCCAGGTTGATGAAGGATGCCTTACATTGACTAGATAAATATATATTGCCTATATAAATATGTAAAGCATTAGACGTTCCTCCAAGCTTGAAATATCAGGATGAAACCTCGGTTGGCAGCTGAACACCCAGCGGCAGCCCTCGGGGAGAGTGACGGGCGGCGCGGGGAGGGTGCCGCATGGGTTGGAGCCGTGTCTAAAGTCCAGCCGTGCCCGTCGCTTTCGGCAAGGCACGGACGAAAATCCTCCATGGCATTTCCTGACCTTCTGCACGAAGAGGTCGAGGCCTTTCGCCCGGGGCCGGGTGGAACGAGGGATTATGGAGCTTGCGTCTCAAGCGCCCAGAAAGTTCTCCACCACGGATGGCGTTGCCGGATAGCTTGAGCCGAAGCCGCAACGTTCGACTCAAGAGTTCTTGCTCAGGGAGGGGGAAGCCTGGCCTCTGCCTCCTCCGGCACGCACCCTTTCTGTGCTCTCTCACGGCGATGCAGGGTGGCCGCTTACGCATCACCAAAGGTCCGACTATAAGCAGGGCCGGCGCTACCGCTAGGCCAACTAGGCGGTTGCCTAGGGCGCGTAGCCGCGCTCCTCGCTGCCGGCGCGCTCCTGCCCTGCCCGCCCGCCCTCCTCTCCGAGAAAGCCAGGTAAGTGCGCCCGGAGTAGTGGTGGGTCCGAGCCTGGGCGCCTCCCCCCTACCTTGCCTCGCCTCCGCGCCGCCTCCCACCTCGCCTCGCTTCGCCTCTGCGCCGCCTCCCCCCCCGCGCCGCCTCCCCCCGCCTCGCCTCGCCTCTGCGCCACCTCCCCACCCGCGCCGCCTCCCCCCTACCTTGCCTCGCTTCGCTTCGCCTCGCCTCTGCGCCGCCTCCCCCCCCCGCGCCACCTCCCACCTCGCTTCGCTTCAACTCTCCTCCGCGCCGCCTCCCCCCCCCCCGACACCTACCTTCTCTGCGCTGTTTCCGGAGCCCCACCCGCGCTCTGTTTTGGCGGGAAGTACCAGGGCAACAGAGCTTAAACAGCCCTGTTGCTCTGGTTTCCCCCGGCCAAAACAGAGCGCGGGGGTCCCTTTTCGGAGGAGGCGTCGGACTGGGAAGGTAGGTGGGGGGGGCGGCAGCGGCAGCGTGCGGGGGGGTGTCCGGTGGCGGCGGGGGGGCGGGAGGTTGCAGAGCAGGGCTGCTTTCCGGAGCCCCCCCCACGGCACGAGGGGGGGCGCTAAATATAATTTAGCCTAGGGCGCCAAACTGCCCTGCACCGGTCCTGACTATAAGGCAGCTTCTGATGCCCGTATGACAGGGAAAGTTCACATCTCCTTTGGGGGAATGACATAGCACAGTGGCAGAGCAGCTGCCTTGTGTGCCAAAGTACCCAGGATCAATCCCCGGTGTCTCCAGGAAGGAAAGACTTCAGTGTAGGGGACACTGAGCAGGATGCAGCGAGGGTCCGAGGCAGTAAAAGGCAGCTTCCGACGTTTCCTAAACATACCTGCGTAGGAACACAGGAAGCTGCCTTATATCGAGTCAGCCCCTGGGTCCATCTCGCCCAGTATTGTCGGCGGCACTGACTGGCAGCAGCGGCTCTCCGGGGTTTCAGGCAGGATCCTTTCCTTGCCCTGCCTGGAGATGCCGGGAATCAAACCTGGGACCTTCTGCATGCAAAGCAGTAGCTCTACCACTGAACTACAGTCCCGCCCAATGGTCCTTCACTGTCACAAGGACTAGAAACTTGCATCCTTTTTTAAAATGAAGGCAGCAGGCCAAACTATGCATTACATAAAGCATGCAAAGCTTGCTGTTGTTTTATTAGGCAAAGCAGCCTCAGGGGCTGCAGTCTGGATTGGGACGATGCCTATGGCATTCCCCAATGAAAATGGTCCATCCCCCGTTCCCTGCCCGCTGGTATTTGGCCCTGAAGGTGCTGCCTGAAACAGCTGCATCACAAGTTGGGGGGGGGGGAAGGAATTTTCAGAGGGAAAATGGGACAGGAAGGAAAAGGTTCACTTCCTTTCCTTCCTGCACCATGGTCCGGATCCAGTTCGGGTGTGTGTGTGGGGCTCTCTTTGTAGAGAGTTGCAGTTGTAAGCCAGTGCGGCGTAGTGGTGAGAGTGCCTGGACTGGGGACTCGGGAGATCCGGGTTCTAGTCCCCGCTCGGCCATGAAGCTCACACTGGGTGACTTTGGGCCAGTCACTGACTCTCAGCCTAACCTCCCTCACAGGGTTGTTGTGAGGATAACATGGAGAGGAGGATGAGGAGGATTATGTAAGCCGCCTTGGGCTCCTTGTAAGCATGGGGGTGGGGTGAGGGGAAGGCAGGGTATAAATGTAACGATAAAAACAAAACCGGCACACTTTGTGAAAAAAAGTGCAGGGGTGCTCTGCTCTCCCCTCTCCATACCTGTATTTCATGCCAGGCTGCTTCACGCTGGATTCGCTGGCGGAGGGGGCGTGATGCATCGAGAGATGCCCCAGGCTCCGGGCCACCATGGCCACGGCGCGGAACCGGCCCCGGGTGCTGGGGCTGTTGGCATTCTGCCGGTTGAGCCGGTCTTCGGCACTCCGGCTCTTGATGTTGTGGTCCGAGCACACAAAAGAAACTTGCATGCTGCTCTTCTCTCCCGGTATACCCCCCCTTGTCCTAGTGGTTCAAACCCCCCTCTCCACAGTGCGTCGCCCGGTCTCCCCTGGGAGGAGGCAAGTCCCCACAAAAATCTTTCTCTACCTCTCCCCACCCCACACACAACCTGGATTTTCCAGACGCAGCTGCTGGGAACCACAGGAGCCCTCTTCCAGAACAAAAACGAAAATGGGAAACAAGAATTAAATCCCAGCGGCCATCACCCCATCATTAAAAAAGCAACGGTTGACTGGCTCTCCAGGCTGCAGCCGTCCTGACTCCGCGTTGGGACTCGTCTTGTCAGTTTGGTTGCTCGGCAACTTGGAAAATGTCTCTGGGGGGTTTCGGGGTGCTCCTGCAGGCAACAGACCCCCTTGCTGCTGGATTTCAGTCAAATTCAGTTGTGATCCACGACTGTCACCTCCTCGAAAGGTGCACTCCCCACAATGGCTCTCTCAGGACTCAAGGGCGGGATCACTGAGACTTGGTTGGATTCAGGAGGAGCAGATCTCCTGGGAGTCATCCTTGTCCTTGGAGGAGGGAGGCTTGTAAGGGGGGAGGGGGTCTTGCTCCCTCCCTTTCGGATCCCGCTGCAGTTGGCTCAGTCGCCAGAAACGATGTACCGATTTCTGAAACAACGAAGCCAATGCAGCGACGGACGCTCTGACCCCGCTGGAACTCCTCTTTCGGCGAAGTCTGCCCGGCAGCCCGTGAGCTATGCCAGGAGATCCCTACTTTGGGAATCATTCATCACAAAGAGGACGATGCCAGAGCCGTGACTTTTGTTCGGAGACAGTCCTCGGCAGCGAAGCCTTTGCTGCGCGCGGCTGCTCCGGAGCTCTGAAATGCCACAGCCTGACTGTGAAAGCACCAACAATCCTCCGTGCACCCCACGCGGGCAACCCTCTCGCCTGCTCCTTCACCTCACCCCCCCCTCCCCAGTGGCCTGGAAAACGATGACGAGAAGCTAAATTTAGACGGTGAGTGCCATAAAGCAAGGGAAACCCCACGGCCTCTTGGGGTTATCTGCCAAGCGGCCTTAAAATAGGATTGGTTAGAAAGAAAGAAAGAAAGAAAGAAAAGAAGAGTCACCTTGAATATTTCATTAGCCTCAGGGGAAAATCCAAACTGAGCAATGTGTTCGGCTCAGCAGCAGAAAATGTAACAGTTCCGCGGCGCATGCAAGGAAACCGGATGGAGTCATCTGAAGATATTTGGTGTGTGAGGGCAGTTTTTACAAAGGAGGAGATGCACGTGCTAACGCCTTTCCTGGACTGTGAACATAAGAAGAGCCCTGCTGGATCAGACCAAGGGTCCATCTAGTCCAGTGTTCTCAACCTTGGGTCCCCAGATGTTTTTGGCCTACAACTCCCAGCATGCCCCAGCCAGCGTAGCTGGCTGGGCATGCTGGAGTTGTAGGCCAAAAACATCTGGGGACCCAAGGTTGAGAAACACTGATCTAGTCCAACATTCTGTTCACACAGTGGCCAACCAGCTGCCCTCGGGGAAACCCACGAGGAGGACATGAGGGCAACAGCACCCCCCCTCCGCCCATGTTCCCCATCAACTGGAGTACACTGCCTCTGATCCTGGAGGTAGCATTAGAGCCGATCAGGACTGGTAGCCATCGATAGCCTTCTCCTCCTCCATGAATTTGTCCAGTGCCCTTTTAAAGCCCTTCAAATTGGTGGCCAGCACCCACATCCTGTAGAAGTGAATTCCATAGTTTAACTCTGCGCTGTGTGAAGGAGGACTTCCTTTGATCTGTCCTAAATTTCCCACCAATCAGCTTCACGGGGTGACCCCGTCGGGTGCTAGTAGAACCATGCTGCTTCAGCATGCAGTTGTGCGTGTCGGAACGCCCCCTCTCAGCAAAGCTCCCTGCGCACAGAACTGCGTTCCCCACCCGCCTCGTGCAAGCAAGGGGTTGGCCTTGCCTCCATCGTCTGGGATGGAAAAGACACGGAGGCGCGTCGCGAATGCCTCCTTGTTCGGCGCAGCCAATAGCTTAAGGTAGGGATGAGGAACCCCTGGCCCGCGGAGTTTTGGGCTCCCTCTGTGGGCCCCTCCCCCTGCCTCTCGGAGGCTATCAGGGGCTTGGGGAAGAAGCAGGGAGAGGAATCCCCGTCGTTATCTCTGATCTGTGATCAGAGATAAAGCGAGGTCTCCCCTTCCTTAGTGCACTGCTTGCCCTCCCAACTGGGGACGGCTTCGCTCCGTCCTGGTTTCACTGGCTAGTGGTAGTCAGAAGAGACTGTTGACTCCTAGTTCGGGTGGGGCTCCTTCTCCATTGCAGGCTTTATTTGGAACTTTATAGGTGCTGAACTGCACCCACAAAATAGGCTCACCGCCATGGAGCACCAAGGATCGCTCTGATAAAGCTCAGAATAAAAGCTGCAATGGATCAGGAGCCCCACCGAAGTCGGGATCACCAGCCCACACGGGTGGCAGTCCAACGCACCTGGAGCTGCTCTACCCTGGCTAGCAGCAATGGCCCTCCGGGGTCTCAGGCAGGGGTCTCTCCCAGCCCCACATAGAGATGCTGCCGTCGAGCAAACCTGAGACCCTTTGCAAGCCTCGTCTCAATCGCCGAGCTTCAGCCCTTCCCAAAAGGATTTGGCTTTATTGATACAAAGCTGTGGCCGATGGTTCAGGGACCCGGGGATGCAGGCTCTCTCCCCTTGAGACACTCGTTTCCTGCATCAGGGGCCCCATCCAGCCCAGGAGGATTCAAAAGTGCAAGCCCAGCACCCCCTCCTGCACCTGGAAGTCGTACGATCCTGGGCAAGAGAGCTTCGGCTACTGGGCGGCACAGACACAACATAATAGATAAATAGATTTGCACGGATGGATTCGGCACAATGAAAAAAGGTCCGTGCTGTCTACTCCGATCCGGAGGCAGTCCGCAGGGTCTCAAGAGAAGCCCGGCTGAGAGGCCACCCCCATTAAGGCCCCTCCTCCCACAACTGTCACCAGCAGCAGCCATTCCTGCAGGCTGCGGAGAAGGAGATGAGAAGGGAAGTGGGGCCATTCCACCAGTCCTGCTGAAAGGCTGCTAATCTCTCCCCCTCTTCCCTCCCCTTCCCCTTCTCCTTGTGTGTCGTGTCTTTTTTCGATTGCAAGCCTGTGGCAAGGACTGTCTTGTTTTACTGATTATATGTAAACTGCTCCAGGAGCCTTTTTGGCTTAGGAGTGGGCTGACAAATAATTTAAGTAAATAATATATAGGAGAGTTGCCACCAGAGCGTTCCGTGACGCTGAACCCGGGGCGTTCTTCACGCAAAGCATGTGCTCCCCCAGAATCAGCAAAGAGGCACAGGCCTTTTATTTTATTTATTTTTTGGTTGCAGAAAGGACAGGTCTGATCCTTTCGCTCATCTTGAAGAGAGAAGGCAACATCATGGGATGCCTCAAGCGGCTGCAAATTCGCCCCTGCTGCGGACAGCATTGCAAAGTCCTCGAGCGTCCTGGAGAGGCTTTGGTACAGAAAGGCAAGAGCTGAGGGGGGTGCAGAGCGGGGTGGGGGAAGATCCTGGGTTAGCAAAACAAACCGCTGTGCACGGGTCTCTCTGCCCTAAACGGCAGCCTTCGCTCGCCGCGCCTGACGCCCACACGAGGATGAATTAACACACGCCAAGTTGCTCCTGCGAGCGGCTGCCATGCTCGGCCCCTGGGCGCCGGGCGCCAGAGAGAGTTCATTCTGCCGCTGCGATTCTCCTCTGAGAAGGGATGATGGAGGTGGCAGAGGCCGAGGGGTGGGTGGCGAGATGGGGACGTATTTGAAGAACCGGGCAACCTCGCACTCCACCTCTGAGTCCTTGCAACTCAGAGCTCCATTAAATGTGGCTCACGCTGGCTCAGCTTGTCTGAGTGTGGAAAGCTAAGCAGGGCCAGGCCTGGTTGTTACTTGGATGGGAGAGACCCCCTCCTCTAGTTTCCTGCATTCAGCAGGGGGCTGGATTCGATGGCCTTCCAGCTCTATGATCTATGAAATCAGCATCTTCCAAAACGCAAAAGCCGGCTGCGATTAATATGTTCTCATTCACTGATGGTTAGGAGCTCCCAAGTGCTCCATTTTCACCGATGCATGCACGAATGGTGAAGCTGCCAAAATACGACCCCGCAGAGTCGTCACACTACTTTAAAAACACACACACACACACACCGAAAGAGCCCCTTCTGGATGGGACCCCCCAAAATATGCCTTGTCTGGAATTCTATTTCCAACGCTGCCCAGTTGGAGGCTTCTGGGAAGCCGCTCAGCAGAGGATGAAGGCAATGGACCGTCCCTGCAGTAAGTCCCTGGGACATGGCATGCGAAGATACCGTGCTTCTGAACAAGGAGGATCCATCGAGCCAGAGGAAGGGTGGGAAACAGAAGTGTGTTCTCTGTCTGACATTTGGTAACTGTTCTCCTACTACTACTCCTACTCCTCTTCTATCGGCCAGAAACGGGCACGTCAAGAGACAGCAGAGAGAAAGCCCACGGGGTGGGCCATAGGAAATTGCAAAAGCCAATGGGGCGAGGTGTAGCAGCAATGAACAGAACCTCTTCAATGACTCGGAGTAGGGGGCATGCCTGGTCTGGGATCAAAACCCACCATGGATCCTGACCGGTGATGCCATCAAAACGCTTTACTGCCCAACTTGGAAAGATGCATCTCAGCAGCACGTCGGGGTCGTCTCAAGCATGGCGAGCGCCACAACCCTGAAGGTTCTTCTCTTGCCTGGACTGCGAGTGTCTTTTTCCCGGTGTTCCTGGCAGACACTGAGAGGGGAGGTTGGGGTTTCCTGCATTGAGCAGGGGGTTGGACTCGATGGCCTTGTAGGCCCCTTCCAACTCTATGATCTATGAAATCTATGAAAGGGTGACAGTTTTAGGAGGGCTGCAAGCAAGGCCTGAATCAGGCTTGGAATAAACCGGGCCCAACTGGAATGAAATAGCTGCGTTTTCCGGGTCCGTGTTGTGCCTCCGTTAGGTCAGACGGAGACCGGCCGTGCCGGAGTGTGTTTGGGGTGGGCACAGGCACGTGCGGCCTGACCCGGCTGGGCCGCCTTGCCAATCAGCGCCTGCTCAAAAGGCAGGTCCCAAACGCACATCAGACGCTGGGAGCAATTCTCTGCTCATACAGCTTCAGCCAGACGCCTTGACACCCCTGAACTCATAGACTTGTGGCTTTGAGCCTCAGAAGGAACTTGACGACGCTTTTGCCTGCTCCTGAACTGGTTTCTGTTTGCTGCTTTTCGGACATATATATATTCGGCTTCGACCCTTGAACTGTGATAACGACGACGGCTTATCTTTGTACTGGACGGATTTACGACAGCCCGCTTCCGAGCCCGACAGAGCGGGTTTCTCACATCACTCATCCTGACATTGGGTGGTGGACCGGCCGTCTAGAAAAATCACCCCATGTCTTGAAGGACGCGGGACGGGGAAGCATCCTGAGTTTCCCAGGTGTGCCCAGAGCTCAATCCCCGGCGGCATCTCCAGGCAGGGCTGGAAAAACTCTGCCTGCGACTCTGGAGGGGGAGAGCCACGGCTGCCGGTCAGTGTAGCAGGCAATACTGGCCTAGCTGGACCGGGGCTCTGACCCGGGATACGGCAGCTTCCGACGTTGCTCCGTTCCGGCTGCTGGGAGACCGGCAGAGGGCGTGGCCAGTGGAGCGCCGTCATCCGCGATGAGCTTTTCGCCATCCTCGCCCGTGCATTCCCCCCCCCCGGCGCCTTTCTGGGTCAGCGCTAAAACAAGAGTGGCAAAGCCAAGGAAACCCCCGCGGCACTTCCCGCCAGAGTCCGCTGCAACGTGCCTCGCTCTGAATCCACTGGTGTTCTGAGGAAGGCTGTGCTTCCTCGGACCCTGGCGGCGCACGCGGGGAATGTGCTGCCCGGATGACGCTCCGCTGAATGCGCGAGCGAGTCCACGGAAAGAAGGAGAGCGAAAGAACTTACTGGGGGTGTTGGATATGTACGTGGCTCAGCCGCACATGCAGTTCACCGCCAGGTGCCACAGGAACACCTGAGGCGGAGTGGGCAAATCGTGGCCCTCCAGATGTCATTGGACTGCAAGTCGCATCAGTTCTAGCCGGTACGGTCAGTTGTGAGGGGTGACTGGAGTTGCAGGACAGCAACAGGGCCACAAGTCAGCTTGTAAGAGCGTGGAAAGCTAAGCAGGATCAAGCCTGGTCATTACTTGGATGGGAGACCCCTCCTCTAGTTTCCTGCATTGAGCAGGGGGCTGGACTCGATGGCCTTGTAGGCTCCTTCCAACTCTATGATCTATGAAATCTATGAAATCTAAGTCACCTATGCCTGGCCTGAGGCCTCTGGCAGTCAGGGCTGGATTAAGAGCATTATGGGCCTGGTGCTGAGGATTTTGGTGGGCCTTTTTATGGAAATAAATAAAATGAAGACGCAATTTTATATTAAAACAAATTAAATATTTTAATTACCATTAAAGTGCCAAAACTCAAAAACTCCTGCAGCTCATCAGTAAGGGTCGTCCCAATTTCCCCCAAATTTATTTATTAAAAAAGAAAAAGCAGCCACAACAAAAAGCCAGGAAGCTTTGCTTGAACAAGAATAATTGTGTTGTTCTTGTTGCTTTGTTTCGTTTTCGTTTTTGTTTTTTTGTTAAACTAGCATTTGAACAATTGAGCTGCGAATCAGAAAGATCTTTTGCTCGAGGCTGGAGAGAGAGGTCCCTTCTAAATCTGAATATTACAGACCCTAGCAAGCCCCCATGTGCTTCAAAGAAATGTAGTAACAGTGATTGAAATGCAAAAACCTACCATGCTAATTTGAGAACAACAGTTCTTGCTAGGTCTTGCCTCAAGCCTGTAATGCAGATGTGCTTAGAACACCTTTCTAATCTTGAAAAAATCATTAATTATGCTGAATGATAACGATCAGAGCTAACTCAAATCGTGCTGCGTGTCCCTATATTGTGGGCCTATTGTCTGCTTTGGGCCTGGAGCGGCCGCTCCAATCGCCCCTATGTTAATCCGGCCCTGCTGGCAGTGATTGGGCCAGGCTGCTCTGAGGTCACAGAATGCTGGGACCAGACCGAAGGGCCCCCGATGGCCACAGGGGCTATCCTGGTTGTGTCTCAGAAAAGGGCCGGGCAAGTGGAAAGGCAGAGGGAGGCGTGGTAGGAGTTCCTAGAGTTCCTAGGAAAGGAAAGGAGAAAAGAGGGAGGGAGGAACGCGGGGAAGAGAAGCCAGGAGGAAAGAGTCCACTGTGCACAGATTAGGTGGCAGAGCCAGTGGTGCTGGGGCCAGCTTGGAAGTGCGGACGCTCATCGTGACAGGCCACCCGGCCACGCCCCCAAGGACAGCCCCAAAATGCAGGCCGCTGCGTCGATCCACAGCAGCAAGCCAGTGCCAGCAGTTTCATCTCCACCAAGAGCAGGTTCCTTTGGGTCCGAATTGCCCGCTCCCGACCAAGCCACCCCGAAATACTTTGCATCACAACAGGGAAGAAGGCACGGTTGCTGGGAAAATGTACTTCCCCGCCAGCGACTGTGAGGACTGCAGCTCAGCTCAGCGGGAAACAGGGAATTCTGAGCGGGGTGGCAGAGGTCGGCGGCAGCACCCCCGCGCTAACAAAAAAAAAGTGCCGGCGTGGCGTCCCTGTGAGCCCCGGTGCCGCTACACCACTGCAGGCAGAACCACTTCACAGTGCAGGCGGGGCAAGCTCGTGACTGGATATTCCTCTGCCTTTGCATGTAGAAAACTAGCATGAAAGGGAGAAGGGCTCCAGCCTGGAACTAGCTCTGGGAGGGGAAGGAAAACGGCAGGGAGGGACAGAGAGAGAGAGAGAGAGAGAGAGAGAGAGAGAGAGAGGACAGGCAGGCAAGGGAGCTGCACATGACCTGGAGCTGCAGAGGGGACGGTGGATGGAGCTCAGCGCCTCGCTTGAAATATCTCGCCCAATTTCGGCTTCTGGTAGGATTGGCCACAGAACCCGGCTGGGTGTCCCCTTAACAGCAAACCCAACTTTGCCGCTGCGTAGTGCGTGTGGACAGGCCCAGCGAGGCAAAGTGTTCTGGGGGGGGGGGCGCTGCGTGACGGAAGCGAGCCCAGGGCAGTCCCTTGCCTCCCGCCAGAGGCTCAGGCAGGGTCTCTCGGGAGCCATCTTTCAGAGTGACGCTTTGTGATCATTGGACCGGGGTCTGTCACGCAGCTCTGATTTTGGGGTCCGGCTGTCTCGTCACTCCTGATTTCCCACCGCCCACGCCACTGTCCTCCAACTCCAATTAATTAAACTCTCCCCCCCTTTCTTTTAAAAATCACCGCGTCCATCGAGCACTTGGCGATTTTCTCCGTCTGTCTACAGGCTCCTTAATCCGCATGCCAACGTAATCCAGCTACTCTAAAGCTGGCATGGGGAGATTCCAGATGTTCTTGGGCTAGCCCCCCCCCCCCAATCGCTGGCTGGGGCCATGGGAGTTGCAGTCCTGCAGCAGATGGAGCTCCGGCCCCTGGTTCCCCGCCCTGCTCTAAGACATCACGCGCACTGATTGAAGCGGCAGTAGTAGCAATAATGGAGCATTAATGGGACAGGGTGTAGGTGTAGGAGCACTCACTGTCTGGAAGGGAGCAATCTAGCCTTTTCCTTGAGCTACAGTATCTGGCAGGAATTATTTTTAAAGCCATATTTTACTGAACTGTGATATTTATTTATTTATTCTATTTATACCCCGCCTTTTTTCCTACAAGGAACCCAAGGAGGCTTACATAATCATCCTCCTCCTCCTCTCCATGTTATCCTCACAACAACCCTGTGAGGTAGGTGAGGCTGAGAGTCAGTGACTGGCCCAAAGTCACCCAGTGAGCTTCATGGCCGAGCGGGGACTAGAACCCGGATCTCCCGAGTCCCAGTCCAACACTCTCACCACTACGCCACACAGAGCATAACATATAGTTTTATATAATATATTAAAAAGAAGTTAGGGGAAGCTATTGACATGCTGTTTGCTATTATAAAGCTCAATGTAGATATATAGTTTGTAACGAATAAATGATTCAGCACAAAATATCTTTCCCTCTCTGGGTTTTGCTCTTCCCTTCACTGTTTGCCTTGGCACGAAACGGCCTTGGTAGCCCACTGCAGGCTACCATGGCTGAGGAAGCCTTCACAGCCCCTCTACTCGGCAGGTTGTGAAATGGAACGATTGCTCACTGGATCTCTGGGGAAGCAATCATTTGCTGTGGGGGCCTGGTATCCCACTGATCTGAAGACAAACTGGTCCGGAACACAGGCAAGGTGTGGTGGGATCTAGATGCCACATGACCGCATATATACACTATGACCTTATCTAGATGTTACATTAGCCAGCGAGATCCACATCCCTGTGGCAAACTTTACACGCTCGCACATGCAGGTGCATTGTCTGTTAGGACCCGCGGGAAGAAGAGAGAGGCGATCTCTTCCCAGGCCCTTTCCAAGTAGCATCTTGCTGGATTCAAGCCTTCACCAACACCCTCTAACCCAGTGTTCTCCAACCGTGGGTCCCCAGATGTTTTTGGCCTACAACTCCCAGCATGCCCCCAGTGTAGGCCAAAAACATCTGGGGACCCACGGTTGGAGAACACTGCTGTAACCATTATAACCCTAGGAATCAAGTTTTAAAACACACACACCTCTGTCCCACACACAATGCCTTTTTCTCCTTGGGTGCTCTTGGGAGCAAAGACGGTGGTTGGCTCTTTTGTACAGCCTTTTGTTTTCCTGGGAGCAGGAATGCAGGCCACTGAGCTCGCAACATCACGCCTACAACCCGGGGATGGTGGCGGTGGATTGGGGCCCCCCAAATTGATTGGTGAGGAATTGCTTCCCATCACCCCTTCTGCCTCCCACAGCTGTGTTTGGTTTTCATCTGTGGCTTTTTAAAGTAAGCCTCTGACAAAGATTTCTAATCTTTGCCCAGGATTGCTTTTCCTGCTTTATTATGGTTTTTTTTTTCCCCAACTCCTCGGCCCCGGGCCAATCTCCACTTGGAAAGTTGTGCACCAGTTAAATCCAGCTTTCTTTCTGGGTCTGAGATGCACCCTCGCTTCGTGAGAGGATCCTAGGAGGCCACGGTTCTTCTGCTGTTGCCTGCAGGATTCAGCATCCACCCAGTTTTTGTTTAGTTTTGTGTGTGTGTGTGTGTGTGTGTTTTAAAGTAGGCTTTTGAGCCACCCTTTCCCAGCTTTCTATAGCAGAGACACACATATTTCCCCCTGAATTAAAATGGACACCTCACTCTTTCACCTAAGACGAGCCATCGTGGCGAGAGGTAGTTAAGGGTGTTGGATTAGAATTGGGAAGATGGAGGTCAACCCCTCTACTAAGCCATGAATCTCTCTACGCGAACCTGGGCCAGCCGCTATCTTTTAGCTGAAGCAACCTCGCAGGGTTGCCGTGAGAATAAAATGGAGAGGGGAAGAACCGTGTGCACCACCTGGAGCTCCTTCGAGGAAAGGTGGCACGCCTGTCATGAATAGCAATCAAGGCTTGGGAAGCTCATACCCGTGCTTCTCTGTGAGTCGCTGTTCTCGGTGTGTCTCCTGATTGGAAAGGGGCGAGTATAGAGCAAGTGATTCATGCAGAGATGCGACAGGCAGCCTCCTCTGAGATTGGCTAACTCTGCTGCATCTGTACTGAGAGTACCCAATCCCAAGGCAGCACAGAATTACCCAGCACAGAATCTAGCAGAGGCTGACTGGAAGGGAGCATGCTCAGAGCAGTGACTCATGCAGGGACACTATGGCCAATCTCCTCTGAGGGTGGGGATTTTTTGCACTGTGGGATGGAGGAGTGATGCAGAGGTGAGGCACAAACACCCACCCTCAGGGGAGGCTGACTGGAAGAAGGCATGGCCAGAGCAAAGGATCTTGCCGAGACATGGCAGGGAGTCTCTCCCGTGAGTGGATAAGCTGGAGCCTTTAACGGTTTAATTCACTGATTCCTCAAGTGCCAGTCGAAAGTTTGGGAAAACCTGTGCTAGCCCTTAAAGGTTGCAAAGGGATCTGAAACCATGTGCTGGAATATCAGACAATGGAGGCCAAGCACACCAGAGGAGGGTTGGCATAGAATCATAGAATCATAGAAAAGTAGAGTTGGAAGGGGCCTACAAGGCCATCGAGTCCAACCCCCTGCTCAATGCAGGAATCCAGGTCAAAGCATCTCTGACAGATGGCTGTCCAGCTGCACCTTGAATGCCTCCAGAGTGGGAGAGCCCACCACCTCCCTAGGTAGTTGATTCCATTGTCTTATTGCTCTGACAGTCAGGAAATTTTTCCTGATGTTTAGGTGGAATCTAGGTTCCTGTAACTTGAGCCCATTATTCCGTGTCCTGCAAACTGGGATGACCGAGAAGAGATCTTTGCCCTCCTCTGTGTGACATCCCTTCAAATACTGGAAGAGTGCGATCATATCTCCCCTCAGTCTCCTCTTCTGAAGGCATAGAACGAGGGTCCCCAGATTTTGGGGTCATTGTGCACATTTGGAATTTGGAAAGAGTGCCGCAGGCACCCTTACAAAATGGCTGCCATGGTGGTGTGCAAAAGACTCATTTCCCAGAAGGCAAACTGGTGAGACTAAAAGAAAAGGAACGTGCCCATTGCACAAGAACCTGAGTCTGAGGCAGAGGTTAATCTGCCTTGGACTGGCCTACGACAAGGGCATCGACCTCTTTGGCTTCTGCAACGGGCAACATCCCTCCAAGGACTCAGAAAGGGAGAGGCGTGCGCCTCCAGCCCTGCCGTCTGAGGGCATTTACTTGGAGATGCCACCGGGGATTGAGCCCGGGAACTTCTGCACGCAAAGCAGGGGCTCGACCACTGATCTACGGCCTTTCCCCTTAAAATGAAGTAAGACTCCAGTCCTCATGTATTTGAATAAAGGGCAGATTTCAAAAAGAACACCGGAAGCTTCCTTCTACCAAGTCAGACTCTTGGTCCACCCGGGGCCCTACCTGGAGATGCCGCCGGGAATTGAACCTGCGACCTTCTGCACACAAAGCAGGGGCTCGACCACTGAGCTACGGCCCTTCCCTCAAACTGAGGGAATGTTGGAAGCTGACGTATACTGGATCAAGCCATTGGTCCATCTATGCCAGGGATGGGACGGGAAACTAGTGGTTTGGAAGGTCCAGCACCCTAACATGTTGTCCACCTCCCTCAACTGATGTGCTCTCTGGACTCGGGCCACTTGGTTTCCCCACACACACATACCTTCCGCCCCCAATAGTAAAAGTGGGATCACATCCCATCTATTTTGGGGGCAGCACCGCTCGCCTCTCGATTAGTCTTTGCTGCTGCAGATACTCCCAGCGGATGTCTAGTTCCCCGCCTGGTTTTGTAAGCCCCGGGAGATATCAATAATGGATCGGCCTTCATTAGGTGCCCGTAATCCAACACTATTCTAAACATCCTTCGATCCGTCAAAACTAATAAACAGGGCCCCTTGAAATATTCATGGTCCCGCCGCGCCAGGCCGGGGAAGGCCATGCAATATTCATGGGATGCCAGCTGCTCCATCCTCCGAGTCGATCTGCCGGCCCGCCCGGCGGGGCGTTTTCGCTCTTGGGTTTCTGGCACAAAAGGAAATCACCGGGATGTGTGTAAGGACAACCTTTTGAAATCAGGTGGCTTCCTGAAGAACACGGGTGGGAAGGACAACCTTTTGAAATCTCAGCATCACAGCAAGGGTCTGGCATTTGGGGTTCCTGGCCCTGTCAAGGACGCCGCGGTCAGGAAGTGTGGCCGCGGGTAGGGGAGGGAGGCGGTGGCGTGGGCGCGCGTGGAGGAAGAGTGAAGTGCCTTTTTTTAAAAAAAATATTATTCATCGAGAAATGATCTTTGGGGGAAGGAATCAGGACCAAAAGAAACCAGAGGATGTGAAGTTCAAATGCACGCTTCCAAATTCTTATTGCTGCTGTCATTCTTACCGCAGCACCGTCAACGTGCGCAACGCACGAGTAAAAAGGAAGTGGACAGATCCCTGCCCCAAGGACCTTACAGTCTAAAATCTGACGCAGGGATGCCGGCGCTGGGAGAAGAGGGAGGTGGAAGCGAGGGCAAACAGGGGAAGAATCCGTCACAAATTCAGTGGCAAGTATTCCGGCTTAGTTTCGGGTGCCGGTTGTTTACACTGATGTTGTGCTGAAAGGGTGCCGGATCCGCGCTGCCGCGACGCAGAACTGAAAGTGAGAAGGCTACAGAAACTCTAGGGAGGTGGCCCAGGCGAACAGGGGCCAAGCAATGTAAATAGTCTCAACGGGTGTAGGGGGCGGCGGCATAAAGAGGCCCAGAAGCCCCAACCAGCACACACAAGGAGGGTTCACTTGAAGCCCCAGACACAGCCATGTGGGATGATGGGAGTGGTATTCCCAACACATCTGCAGGGAGCCAGGTTTTCGGGGCGGGGGGGGAGGCTGCGCTAACACACTGAAAGGATGCATGAGGGGGCTGTAGTGTACCGACTCAGCCCCCGCGTAGGACCCGGTCTCACTGTGGGAGAGCGCACGGCCATCACAAGTTGGGGGATTGCATGCATCCTCCTATACACACAACCACTCAAAGTCCTGTTGAACCTCACATTGGCTCTGACAAAATCCACCAGAAATGCACTCAGGCCACGCTCCCTTTTCATGAAGACTAGAGCCTCGCAAGGGGTGAGGAGTATCAAACTGTGCACGCACAAAAATCTACCCAGTTCCCAGAATGCACAAACACACACAGGCCTGATAAGATGCTCTCCATCCCAGGAAGCTCGGCTGCCCTCTCTCAGCGAGGCACGTGAAAATGGGGGGGGGGACCCAGCTTGTTTGCCCCCCAACTCATCCTGCCCCCTCCCCTATTAATAATGGCAGGACATGCTAGACAACATCTGTAATCTAGACATGAGGAAGGGGGAAACGTTATCAACGAAGCGCCATTGCCTATCTTAGATCTTTAATAACCTAGGCAGCTGCATGCGGCCTTCCTCTTTTTGGATGCTGTTGTGTTGCTCACAATAAATTCAGTGGGAGACATTTGGCTGAGGCCGGGCAGGAGGAAGGCTGGAGGTAATTGCAACGGCTGATCTCAAGACCGAGTCCCTGGTTCTATCTCCATTCAGAGGTTAAGGAACTGCGAGGGTACCCAAAAAGGGTGGTATTATATAAATATTTCTGATAAATAAATGATTCACACTGTCTCGATGAATCCCAGTTAGCTGGAAGGGAAAATCATTTGGAGGAGCTTCAAAATGTCAAAGGGAAACAGAACTTGCAAGTGTAAAGAGCTTCTGCTTTTGCTTTGTCAGGTACATACAGACCGCTGCTCATAAAAAGGTGCAAAAATGCTCAACGTGCAGCACAATCCAATGCATTTATACGGTACTTAAAAATTAGTCTCACTTAGTAAGTGTGCAGAGATTTGCACTGTTGGGGGTCTGTGATCCACCCATTGGTATACAGGCCTGTGGCTCACGCTGGCTCAGCTTGTCTGAGCGTGGAAAGCTAAGCAGGGTCACGCCTGGTTATGATTTGGATGGGAGACCCCTCCTCTAGTTTCCTGCACTGAGCAGGGGGTTGGACTCGATGGCCTTGGAGGCCCCTTCCAGCTCTATGAATCTATGAACACTTCCTCCATGCACTGTTCTGCTCTTGGTTCACACCAAGCCTTATTTTTTTTCTCCATTCCATTATTATTATTATTACTACTGTAATGCGCTCTACGTGGGGTTACCCTTGAAGACGGTCCGGAAGCTTCAGCTGGTACAGAACGCGGCGGCTCGCCTGATTAAGGGCAGCCGCCGGCGTGATCACATCACGCCAGTGCTTAAAGAGTTGCACTGGCTACCAGTTGCTTGCCGAACCGAATTCAAGGTGTTGGTTTTGACCTTTAAAACCCTACACGGCTCCGGCCCAGCTTATCTCAAGGAGCGCCTCCAGCAACATCAAGTAGGCCGCTCAACAAGGTCTGCCACGGACGGCCTTCTCCTTATCCCATCAGCCAGAGCAGCCAGGCTGGTGGGGACTAGGAAGAGGGCCTTCTCTGTGGCGGCCCCCACATTATGGAACTCCCTCCCTAGTGACCTTCGCCATGCCCCCTCCGTGATGAGCTTCCGCCGTGCATTAAAAACATGGCTGTTCAGGCGGGAATATGGTGGTGGGTTTTTAATGAGATTTTTTTATATTGTTTTAAATTATTATTTTTTGTGTTTTATTGTATTTTAATTGTACATCGCCCAGGGTGGCCGGGTGACCGGCCAGATGGGCGATTGATAAATGTAATAAATAAATAAATAATAATAATAATAATAATAATAATAATAATTATTATTATTATTATTATTATTATTATTATTTCTTCACCTATGTGATTTTGGGTCACTGAACTGTTCTTGCAGCTGCACGGAAACTGCTCCTGGATAAACTGCTCCCATGTGGCTGAGAGCCTATCCAAAGGAAAAACCATCTAGGAAAAACCAACCACGCCACACACGCTTCTCTGTAAGAGGGAGACCGTCCGCCACCCAGTGGCGTTTTGGTGGCAGCACAAATTGAAACACTGTTTGGTCCAGAGACGCAAAATACATTTGCGGATCATTTTTGCCGTTCAGCAAGAGGCTATGTTCACATTCTCACTTTTCATTTCAGTAATTCATCTATCACTCAGTCAATTATTCTGAACTAAACTCTGCCTTCAGATTCCCAGGCACCACCACTTACAACAGGGGTGGGATGCCCTTTTTCTGTTGAGGGCAGGGATGTTGAAGAGTCCTTGGTCTCGAGTCTCGAGTCGAGTCACGAGTCTTTGGACCCGAGTCTCGAGTCCGAGTCCTTGGTCCAAAATGGTGACTCATGAGTCCCGAGTCCTGAGTCACTCCCAAAACTGACTCCACGAGTCCCTATTAAAATCAGTGGGGTTTCCCCCCAACAAAATAAGGCTATTTCAGATGTGTGGCTTAAATAAATTCTAGGTACAAGTGTGCCTTTTTATTTCAAAACTCTGCAACTGATTTTGGCAAGAACAGACTAGGCAGACAAACCAAAAATAACCAGGCAGGCAGAGGAGGCGGGGAACCCCAAAGCAGGCAGGCAGAGGCCTTTGTCTTGGACAATTCAACTGTTGAACAGGCCAAGAAGAGACCAGGCAGGCAGAGGAGGCAGGGAACCCCAGACAGGGAGGCAGAGGCAGCCAAACCCAAAATGTCTGACCCTAACCCTAACCCCCCCCCAACAACACATCAAAATAAATCTCAACACATTGTTGGGGCTGCGCTCCTGGTAGCTGTCCATAGTGGCCGAGCACCGGCGCTCCTCGCTTCCATGCACTCTTCACCGGTGATCGCGCTCCTGGCACAGCCAGAAGACTCGTCAACAGCCCAGGGATGTTGACAAGTCCTTGGTCTCGAGTCCCGAGTCGAGTCTCGAGTCCCATTAAAAATATTGGGACTCGAGTCCGAGTCGAGTCAGAGGGGGGACTCAGTCCGACTCACGAGTCGAGTCCTCGAGTCCGAGTCCCCATCCCTGGTTGAGGGTGCCTCGGGGATAATGCAGCCAGAGCCAAAAGTGTGCAGGACTGCCTCCTCTCTCTCTTTCTGCCAATCTTCTTCTTTCTCTCTCTCCCCTTCCACCCCCCCTCTCTCCCTCCCAGATGTAGAATCTCTGTTATGCATGTAAGCCTGCATGGGAAGACTCCTGCAGCTGGATCGGAACAAAAGTCCACCTGGTCCTTCGTCCTGTTTCCCACAGTGGCCAGCCAGCTGTGTGCTTTGCTCACCACATTTTCAAGCCCCCATTCAGGAAAGGCCAGAAGCACTGACGCACAGTGACGCACAGTGACGCAGGGCACATGGCTCCCCTCAGTAGGCATGCATGAGAATTTCGTTTTTTTTCTTGCAAAACATGCGAGCATGCCCTGTTGGAAGCGCCAAACACAAGCGCGAGCACACGCACATGCCTGCCAAAAGTATTTGCAAATTGTCAAACATGTGCATGTTTGCAAACGTTTGTCTTGTTCCCGATTCCCAGTTCGATTTGCGGAAATTTCCTAATTTGCACACATTTCCTTGGCAGATGGAATCAGCCCCCCCTTAATCTATGGAAGAAAGTTGCGCAAATCGGAAAAGTTGCGCAAAAAATCTCCCTTTCGATCACTACGTGATTGGCGCAAGTTTCCCGTTCATGCGGCGGGAGCAGCGATTGCAAACGTGAATGAGACGAGCAGCGAGACGATGTTCGGAGAATCCTGGCACTCTCGAACGTCGCTCGCTCACCCGTCCCTACGGCCAGGCTGCAGCAAGAAAGGCGGAGTGAAAAGCCGCGTCGCTTACCGATACTTCATGCCAGTCTTTTGCGCTGTGCATTCCTCTAGGGACAGCCCGTGCATCCGGAGGAACTCTTCCCGGATCCTGGCCTGGGCTGCCACCCGGACATCCCGGAGCCGCTGCAGCTCCACCGCGTCCGTCCGCTGGATCTGATGCAGCCCCCAGTCGGAATGACACCGGCCACTCGCTACACTCCGGAGACTCCCACTGTAAGCCATGGACAGCATGATGCTGCCTGACGGGGGGATCTGTGGATTTCCCAGACGTTAAAGGAACCGACCGCGGCCAACAGGACCCGCCTCCTATCAAAAGGGGCCACCAAAAGGCTACCAAGCCACCGCTGTCAACGTCACGAACCCGGACCGCTCGTCTCTTGCGCTACCATCCAGTTTAACAGAGGGGCACCGAGGTAAGGCCTGGTCGTGACTAGGCCACCCTCTGTTGGCGACAGAGCCGTAGAGTCACACAGGGCTCATCGTCAGGCGGGCTGGAAAAAGAGCTCTGTGTAGAGCCAGGCCATGTACGAAATATAGACGGGACGATACGGGGCAGATTTAAGGCAGGCTTTCTGACCGTAAAACCAAATGCAGAGGACTCTCTCCAGCAGGCAGACCAGAAACGGTTCCCCTGCGTAATACGGGTGATGAGCAATGCATTAAATTCAACCCCAGGCTCACCCTGAGAAAAGGGGTGCAGCTGCTACTGAGGAGAAGGAGACTAAGATGTGGTGGGGCCAGAGTGCGGAGGGGTAAATGGGGACCCCCCACCCCCACCCCAATGAAAGGGGCGTGTACGTGGTGGAGGTCATGGGTAAGGCAAGCGGGGCAGGTGAGCTGGAAGCCTGAAGCGCCTTTAAAGGTGTGCAGTGAGGGGGCCCCTGAGCTGAGGTGGGGTTGGAAAGGGAGGAAAGCTGGGGAGGGAACCTCTGCCAGGCCCCCCTATATATATACTGTGTGTATATATATATATATATATATATATATATATATGAGATGTGATATGAGAGGAGAGGAAGGGGGTTGAAAAAGTGGGGTGGGGGGAGAGCTTGCAGCTGGCATGTAGAAGGGGGGGGGATTAATAAAAGATGAGATCCCGAAAAAGCAGACTGTCCCTGAGGGAAGGTGAACTAGGAGAGTGGGAGGGGGCCCTACACTGCGGTGGCCGGTGGCCTGGCGGTTCCTCAGGAGATTTCTACGTTTTTCTCTCCCCTCTAATACCCCCCCCGGTATCTTATCCTCCCCCCCCACACTGCACTCCTTCTGAACCGGATTGACCCTCCCCAGGCCCTGGTTCTCTTATCCCCCCCCCTCCCCAATGAATGGCAACTGCTCACTGGGGGGGGAAGTAAAAGAGGGGTGCACAGGAGGGGGGAGCGTTGCAGCAGGGGCTAAACCTGCCCCTGATCCCTGCTGAGCCCCCCTCCCCATCAGTGTTGGCCCGATCTGCATCGCCTCGCCTCGAGAACTGCCCCTTGGTCACTCTGCAGTGTGACCGAATGCCAGAAAAAGGCTGTTACGCACATATTAGCCAAAGGCTCGTGAAGCTTGATGGGGGCGGGGGCAGAAGAGGAAGAGACGGGAAGGGAACGGCTGTTTGGGTTGCCAACTAACCAGAAAAAACGAACACCCCCATTCCTGTGCATTCACAGGGACCTGATGTGCAGCAATCGGCAGAGGAAGCTATTTGCAGCAGGGAGATGAACCTACCATGACTGAAAAGCTTGCGTGCCCTTTCACCAAGAGGAGCTGTTTGGAGACAAAGATTTCCGCTTATCTACTTGGTGTCACCTCTTCTGGGTTCAACACGCCAACAATCCATTGCCCCAAGCCAGATGGTAACTCACCACGCAGGATTTTAACAGCACGTGCCTTACAACAAGGTTGAGCCTGAGCACCAGATGCCAAAGAGTCGCCAAGCTCTTCACAACAACCGCTGAGGTCATTTTTTACAAGCGTAAGAAAGTGGGTTCTCAACTAAAGGACACAGGAGAGGAGGCAAGAAAAGGCAACACAAGCAGGAGGGGGGGAAATTGAGCCAGGTTGGAATATGCAGAGTTGACTCATCCGGCTGATTCCACCCAGCAGCATCAACGGCAACCCTGCTTGCATCTGACTTCCAATCGGAATCAAACTATTGATTTGGACTGACAGAGTCGAGGGATACCTCACTCTCCCATTAAGTTTCTCTCATGGAATATCGCCGGGTGGAAATCCAAATACAGAAACCTTGATTTTTTGGCTTATCTATCTGGCTTTGATATAATTTTACTCCGAGAGACATGGTCCACTGATCGTATTTATGTAAATGGTTTTGTGACATTCTGTCTGCCTGCTCTTCCCTCTAGAGGGAAGGGCAGGGCCAGCCAAGGTTTGGGCTTCCTTATCTCCTCCGCTCTGGACATTTCAATCACAGAGCTACCCAGCTGCGAATTGTTTGTGTCAGCACTGGTTTTGGAAATAAGGGCTCACCACTCGTCACTACTTTTGCTTAACGTGTACCTAGCCCCTGTGGCCTGTAAGGAGGATGCTAAGGCAAATTGGATCAAAGTGGAATGCTATTTTATGGAGCTGCTTGCTAAATTTCCTTGTGCTTTGCCAATTCTTGCTGGTGACTTCAATGCAAGGATTGGGTCCCATTCTCAGGATCCAAATTTGCTTGGTTCCTGTTCTGTCAATCTGGGCGAAAATACGGGTAGCTTGCGCCACTCCAAAGATAGACATGTTAATCCTGCTGGGATTGGTCTGCTTCAATTTGTTTCAAAATATGAATTGTGTATTCTGAATGGTTCTAATGCCAATGATGCTTGGGGTGAATACACATTTATCTCCTCCAGAGGTTCGAGTGTTGTCGACTACTTTTTGGTTCATAAGGAATGAGAGAATATGTGTTGTAATTTTAGAATTGGTGATCGCACTGATAGTGACCATCTCCCACTGGAGCTATCCTTTGTGATTCCTAGTGCTATTAAGCTAAGTTTACAACACCTCTCTTCTAACCTTTTTATTTCTGGTAGCTCCACAAAGATTAAATGGTCCAGGTCTACAGTTGAGGCTTTTCAGAGGTTTATTGACTGCCCTCACACAATAGCTGCTCTTAGACAAATTACTGTTGATACTTCCCCTGAGGAGGGTATCCTAAATTTTGAGTCAGTAATTAAAAATATGCACTCTCATCTTCAAACTACTGTTTGCCCTTCGAACCACTTAAAACCTTCAAAAAGTTGGTTTGATGGAGAGTGTGCCAGTCTTCGGAGGAGAATCCATTCTGTGTATAGTTTCTATCGTGTAAACAACGAACGTCAAGTACCTCCCTCCTATTATGAGTTAAAGAAAGAATATAAGAATCTCTTGGCACGGAAAAAAAAGAGAGGCTGTTAAAGAATCTTGGCAGATGTTAATTTCAGCATCCCTTACCCGTAATTCCAGAACCTTTTGGAAATTGGTCTCTGGCACTTTAAGTCATAGTACTGGATCTCCTGATTGTCATATCCCAGCTAATGTTTGGGAAGACCATTTTCGTTCAATTTTTAATAACCCCAATTCTGTTGTTTCTAACTCTACCCCTCATTTTAACATGGCCTTCAGTTGAGTCAAGCAGTGTAGAGGAACTGTTACTCCAACTAAAACCAGGCAAGGCTCCGGGACCTGATGGTATTCCGTCTGAGCTTTTGAAATGTAACATCAGTTGGTGGGCCCCTCTATTAGCTACTCTTTTCTCCCTAATAAACAAATCTGGTGTAATCCCTGGGGTCTGGCTAAAGGCTTTTATCATACCAATACATAAGAAAGGGCCCAAAGATGACCCAAATAATTATCGGCCTATAAGCTTGCTTTCTATAGTGGGGAAAGTATATGCAAATTATTTGTGCCTTAAATTGAAAGCCTGGATCAATGACCATGATATCTTAGGGGAGGAGCAAATTGGGTTTCAATCTGGCCACTCTACTTTTGATCACTGTTTGGTTCTGTCCCATTTAATACACAAATACTCCACCCCAAAAGGAGGCAAATTATTCACTGCTTTTATTGATCTAAAAAGTCTGCTTTTGATTCTATATCCCGTGACCTCCTTTGGAGCAAATTGGAACAGCTCTCTATTGATAGGAGGTTATTGTTTCTAATCCGTACCCTACATCAAAACACATCTGCCCAGGTGCGCTGTAGTAACTATGGCCATTTCTCTCAGGAGATTTTCTCCTCTCGTGGTGTTAGACAAGGCTGTGTTCTTGCTCCCACTTTATTCAATCTGTACCTGGCTGATCTTCCCACCCACCTACGGTCAATAGCCTCCCACCCTCCTAAGATTTGCTCCACAAGAATATTTATCCTCCTCTATGCAGATGATGCCGTTTTAATTTCGCAGACACGACTAGGTCTCAAGCGTTTACTGTCTGGATTTGCTGGGTTTTGTAATAAAAATCTTTTAACAATTAACTACTCCAAATCTAAAGTTATGGTATTTGCAAGGAGGAAGGTTAGATACTCTTGGTTCATGGATAATAGCAGGCTTGATCAAGTTGACTCCTACAAATATCTGGGTATTTGGTTTCACAAGGCAACAAACTGGAGAGTTCAGGCAAGACATGCGAAGGTTAAAGCTGAACAAAATTTGGGTGCTATATTACGGTTCTTTTTTACTAAAGGTGGGAATTTCATTCCAGCTGCTAACCCGTGTTTTTCAAGCCAAAATAGTATCTCAGATTCTTTTCGGAGCCCCTATCTGGTTTCCTGGCCTTAAAGACTCTCTTGAAGGTGTTCAATCCTACTTTCTAAGAGCGATATTTGGCATGCCCAAGTGTGTGGCTAGTGCTGTTCTCTATCTGGAAGCTGGCCTTAATTCTCTCGGCTGTATGGCTTGGATACATTCTATTCACTTTTGGCTTCGCTGCTGTTCTCTGCTTAAGCTTAACTCTTTTGCATTCCAGGTGATGTTAGATTCCCATGTGTCTGCTTGGAACAAAGCTGTGGTGGAAAGGTTGTCTCAGCCGGGCTGTCACCCTCCTACTTGTTATCCATGCCTTGGGAGAAAGCTAAATTTCTTGTTAAGCAAAGATTAATTGACATCGACTTCCAAGACCTCCATGGAGCGGCTCAGGGCCCATGCTCCCCCTTGTCGATGGGTCTGTCAGACCTTTACTCTACAAATGGGATGCTATACTTATTGGTTATCTATTCCAAAATATAGGAGAGCGTTTTCCTTGGCTCGATTTAATGTTCTACCCTCCAAACTTTTGGATGGTAGATTCAATAAAATCCCAATGGAAAACAGGTGTTGCCCCTGCAATAATGAGGAGGTGGAAACTGTTGCACATGTCCTTTTTAATTGCAGCTTCTATCGAGGGGCTAGAGAAAACATAATACATCCAATCACCCAGACTTTCCCTGGACGATCCTCAGAGTTTCTTTTGTCCACTCTGCTTGACGGCTCAGATAGCTCAATTACCAAGAAAGTTGCAAAATTTTTGAATATTGCTATTGTGACTAGGCCTTTTATGCTTGTCTGATTCTGTTTTTATTTTCTAAGTTTTTATTTGAGTGTATAAATAAGAGCTGGTGTATCTTGTTTGTATTGTATTGTTTTACGTATTGGTGTGGTCGGTAGACCGTAAATAAAATATTCAGACTCATCCGGCTGCATTTTCGATCACAAGGAATTTCAGGATGGCAGTCCGTGAGGTCTCTGGAATGCCACAAGATGGACTCCAATGGCTCTCGCGGCTCTCGCCCCGGCATTAGCCGGGGGGGGGGGAAGAGGAGGTGATCCCAACCGGCATTGCTGGTCCCGTGCTGCCGATGCGCAGAAGGGGGATTTGGCATGCGCAGCACAGAGACTGTACAACCGGGGTCCGGGGGCCACACAAGGCCTGCGGAGTTACGTTCCCCTTCTTTAAAAGGGAATCCGTCAAATTCCTGGAGGTGGAGAGGTCCATCCGGCCCTGGTGGCATTGCCAGGCGTTTGCCAGCGTCCCCCGCACTGCGGCAGGGCTGCCACTGGACAATGCATGCCTATATCCCCTTCACCCGGCGCTCCAATGCACTGAGTGCTGACAGCTGGGTCGGGGAGCCACCATGAAAGTGACGCACAACGTTCCTCATGTTGAGTCGTTCTGGGATATTGTGGGAAGCTAAAATGGCACCCCAAGGGCATCTGGGAGAGGCCACCGTAATTTCCCACATGGCTGTAACCTGCCACTACCACCAGGAAAGCGCCAGGTGGGCCCACGGAGGAAGGAGGAGGGCTAAGAAGAAGTCTTTCGCCAAGGGCCTCCTCAAACGTGGGGCCCGCCCTGGGGTCTATTAGCGGCTCTTACCCATGGATCCTCCATGTTCAGACGCAGTTTACCTCTCAATACCAGCTTCTGTGGGAAGGTCCTATTGCCTTCAGGATTCCCTGATCACTTTAGTGAGACTGATGTCTGACAGCTCTTTTGATACCTTGGAAGGGTGGAGAATAAACCAGGCCTAGCGATGGGTGAGGATTTCGTTTCACCTAGCATTTTGATAAGCATTTCCCAAAATTCATAAATATATTCGTATTTGGGATAGAAAGAACCTGCGATTTTAAGAAACTGAATGCGGGAGAAAGTAAAACTCAAAGATGCATCCACCCAGGCCTAGGACTTTGAGTGTTTTGCTCCTAAACATCTGGGCCTGAATCCCTGCATGTTCATAGAATCATAGAAAAGTAGAGTTGGAAGGGGCCTACCAGGCCATCGAGTCCAACCCCCCTGCTCAATACAGGAATCCAGGTCAAAGCATCTCTGACAGATGGCTGTCCAGCTGCACCTTGAATGCCTCCAGAGTGGGAGAGCCCACCACCTCCCTAGGTAGTTGGTTCCATTGTCTTGTTGCTCTGACAGTCGGGAAATTTTTCCTGATGTTTAGGTGGAATCTGGGTTCCTGTAACTTGAGCCCATTATTCCGTGTCCTGCAAACTGGGATGATCAAGAAGAGATCCTGGCCCTCCTCTGTGTGACATCCCTTCAAGTACTGGAAGAGTGCGATCATATCTCCCCTCAGTCTCCCCTTCTGAAGGCTAAACATGCCCAGTTCTTTCAGTCTCTCCTCATAGGGCCTTGTTTCCAGTCCCTTGATCATCCTTGTTGCCCTCCTCTGAACCCTATCAGTGCTGAATCAGGGTTGTCCCCTCTTTTTTCTGACAGGCCTTCTCCTCTTCAGCAGCAACATGGCAGGCAGGTACAACATGGCCTCCTCCATGATGGGAGTAGCTGCACCTCCTGAATTTGGGTGCTGCGGATGGGCGAGGATGATTTCGTTTCAGTTTGTGTTTTATAAAAAAAATTACCAGCATCTGCAAAGTTCTTAGGAGAGAAAGAACTTGCAATTTTATTTTATTTTTTTAATGCAGGCGAAAGTGAAACAGAATTACACCCTGACTGTAATTGAGTCAGGGTGACCCGCCTAAAAGTTTTGGGGGGAAATGGCTAGGCGAAAAATGAAAGAAGGCTACCACTAAACAAGAAAGATACCTGGGGCACCTTAAAGACTAATAGTTTATTATGGAATCATCATCATCATGAATTTGTTAGTCTTTATGGTGCCACAAGATTCTTTGTTGTTTTGGGTGCAACAGAACTAACATGGTTACCCTCTGGAGAATACCACTAAACAGTAATTTGTAAAACATTTTCCCTAACAAAAATCTGAGGAAAATTATTTTGATGTCCAAATAAGGTATTTGGGTTAAGAAATCTATTCTAGTCAATGTCAAACATCCATTGAGACTTCAAAACTTCTTTATTTATTTTTTTATTTTTATGATTACCATAACTTTTCTCCTCTCTTTTCATCAACAACACAGTTGATACACAGACGAGTGACCCTGAACAAGTTGCAAAAGAAATTATCCTAGTGCCATTTTATTCAGAATACTTTTCTTCATGGAGGATTGAAACGTGAAGTGAAATGGACTTTTGACAGCATCGGCACATGATATATCATTCATTAAAACTGGGACTTTTTTTCAGCTTTTCATCAACCCAGGGAGGGCAACATCCCTGTGTTTATTTATTTTTAAGATGTACCTTGACTTTCTACTAAGAAAAATGGCACTCAAGGGAACTTACAATCATAAATAAAACTTGATTGAGGGTGCAATCCTATGCAAGTTTAGACAGAAAAAAGGCCTACAACTCCCAGCATGCCTGGAGTTGTAGGCCTTTCCCCCCCCTGTCTAAACTTGCATAGGATCGAGCCTTAAAACAATAATAAATTGCTTTTATTGCCATTTCCCTTGGATTTGATAGAAACTAAGCTGGCAAAAAGAAAAAAACTGGAAGTATATTATAGATATGAAAAAAATGGTCTCAGACTTCAGTCCCCGTAAAATGGTCACTTATTATTTGTCCAGTTATTTTGCCTCAACTAGGAGCCCTCCCATCAGCCAATATTGGAAACAGGATGATGGACTCAATCAACTTTGAGCTCTCCAGATGTTTTCAACTTCACCTCCCATCAGCGCCAGGGAGCATGAATGCTGGGAGTTGTAGTCCAAAACATCTACAGGGCACTAGGTTGGGGAAGGCTGTCCTAGACAGACCTTTGGTCTGATCCAGCAGGGCTCTTCTTACGTTACTATGTACGGGTTCCTGACGCAACCTAAATCTAGGTTAATACTTATCGGAGCATCTTAAATGGCTGAGCTTTGTCCAGTGTTCATTGCATCACAGTTGAGCTCCTCTCACAAGAACAAAACTGAACCGGGCTCAGTTGAAGCTGCTGGTCCCAATGTTTGAAGCCCAAAATGGCTTGGGACCTGGGCACCTCGAGGACCGCTTTCTTCCACATGTACCTCCCTGCACGCTCTGTTCATCATCCGAGGCTCCGCTTCAGATCCCTCAAGATGAACTGAAGGAAGACGTGGACAAATATGGTATTAAATTGGGGGAAATAACCATTAACAGGTCCCAGATGTCATTACTACAGAGTGGGATTCATAGAATCATAGAAAAGCAGAGTTGGAAGGGGCCTACAAGGCCATCGAGTCCAACCCCCTGCTCAGTGCAGGAATCCAGGTCAAAGCATCCCTGACAGATGATTGTCCAGTTGCACCTTGAATGCCTCCAGACTGGGATCCTTATACTATAGTACAGTGTTCTCCAACCTTGGGTCCCCAGATGTTTTTGGCCTACAAGTCCCAGCATGCCCCAGCCAGCTACGCTGGCTGGGGCATGCTGGGAGTTGTAGGCCAAAAACATCTGGGGACCCAAGGTTGGAGAACACTGTACTATAGGGTAGGCGTGGGTAACTCGTGGCCCTATAGATCAGATGTGTGGAACCTTGGGCCGGAAGGCCAAACCCCCAGGTGGCCACGCCCCTTCCCCCTTCCCCCTCCCCCAGCCAGCTATAATCTCGCAGTTCCCTGGCTTTTCTGCACTTTTCTTCCCCATTCTAAAAGGCTGAGATGCCTCTCCTGCGGCCAAGTTACTGTCAGGAAGACCTTTAAGCTACACTATGCTGGCACTTTTTGTATTTTGGGCTCCATCCCGTTTGCTTTTAGCCGTGCCCCCCCCCCCCCCCGCACTGCAATGCACACCCGGATAACGTCTCCAAAACTGAATTCAGCCCTGGGGCTGAAAGAGATTGCCCACCCCCGCTCCAGATGTTTTGGCCTACGACTCCCAGCATCCCTCACCATTAGCTACGCTGGCTAGGGTTGATGGGACTTGTAGGCCAAAACATCTGGAGAGCCACAAGTTGCCCAGCCCTCTCATAGTGGATACACCTTAATTATACAATGTCATTTTTACACTAAATTGTCATACTTCTTCTTAACATCCTAATTATTAGTCAAAAGGATAACTGGATCCCAGTCATCTAAAGGGCATGCCTGGGGTCATCCCATGAAGCTGACTGGCTGGGAGATTCAGGACAGATCAAAGGAAGTCCTTCTCACACAGCGCAGAGTTCAACTATGGAATTCACTTCCACAAGATGGAGTGATGGCCCCCAATTTGGAGGGCTTGAAAAGGGGATTGGACAAATTCATGGAGGAGGAGAAGGCTATCAATGGCTACTAGTCCTGATGGCTCTATGCTAGCTCCAGGATCATAGGCACTATGCCTATGTACGCCAGTTGCTGGGGAACATGGGCGGGAGGGTGCTGCTGCCTGCACTCATGTCCTGCTTGTGGATTTCCTGCATGCAGCTGGTTGGCAACTGTGTGAACAGAGAGCTGGGCTAGATGGACCCTGGGTTAGGCGGGGTTGCCGTAGAGTGCTAAAGCAGGGCTCTCCAACCTCGGGTCCCCAGATGTTGCTGGACTACAGCTCCCAGAATCCCTTGCCATTAGCCATGCTGGCTGGGTATTCTGGGAGCTGTAGGCCAGCAACATCTGGGGGACCCAAGGTTGGAGAGCCCTGTGCTAAAGGAAGGGAATCACCTGGGGGGGGGGTATCCCGAATAATTGTGTCTGTAGCATGAGTCATAAATGGTGGTGCTTTTGTCACATATTTGTGAGCTCTTTAGGTAGCCCATTCACCAATTCTGCCGACTGAGTCACTCAAAGAAAAAAAAAACTGTTCTGTCAGGCTGCTTTGATACGAATGTCCCGTCTTGCCCACCCACCCTGGCCTCCACTCACTGCTCTGAAATCATTATCTGGAGGCATTCAAGGTGCAGCTGGACAGACATCTGTCGGGGATGCTTTGACCTGGATTCCTGCATTGAGCAGGGGGTTGGACTCGATGGCCTGGTAGGCCCCTTCCAGCTCTACTTTTCTATTATTCTATGATTCTATCAATGGCTACTACTCCTGATGGCTGTATGCTACCTCCAGGATCAGAGGCAGTGTGCCTACGACGTTGCTGGGGAACTTGGGCGGGAGGGAGACTGTTGCAGTCCAGTCCTGCTTGTGGGCTTCCCGTGGGCAGCTGGGTGGCCACCGTGTGAACAGAATGCTGGACTAGATGGACCTTGGTCTGATCCAGCAGGGCTCTTCTTATGTTCTTAGAGTCTAACCCTCCTTCTCCCTGGCAACTACTTCTTAAAACTGGGAACACATTTTTGAACCAGGAAATAGCTGACGGTCTGGAAACACCGACTCCATCCATTGGCTTACTTCCACAAAGACCCCGGCAAAGGGCTCTTTAAGTCTCCCCACCACAGTGTGAGCAGAAACAGAGGCATTAGCAAAGTTCTTCCTCATCTGCTCATGTCTTGGCTTGACTGAGCAACTGGGCGCACTGTAGGTGCAAAGGCCTCTGTCCACGCCTTTCTTGCTATTTGCACTGCAAGGGAGACCGTTGCAGAGCCCTTTGCCTGGGCAGGCTGACTAGTGTTGGGGAGAAATTTGTTCAGTTTGCATTTTGATGTGAATTTACCGGATTTCGCACTTTCGAACTGCTATGCGAACCGAAATTCAGTTATCTTTCGAAATACGTACTTCTCTAAATTTTGCAATGGAGTTCCCCAATATTTTTTTTTTTAAAAAAGCGTTCAAAAATGTATTTATTAGGGAAAATAACATTAAAATGCATTATATCAGGGGAAATGCATGTATTAGGAGAAATGTGCATAAAATATTTATGCGGTTTCATGAAAACCTTAAAAAAAATATCTCATAGTTCAGGACAAACCAAACTTGAGATTGAAAAAAAAATGAGAAATGGAAATTCACAGATTCATCTATCCCTGGTACCAACTAGGGGTGTACGGATCAGTCTATTTTCAGTCTGTGTCGATGTTGCAAATCTGTTCCATCCCGTTTTCTGTTCATTATAAAAATTAAAATGCACATTTAAACTGTACAGCATTCCCCCCCATACAAAAATATACTTTTTTGTATGCATTCTTCCTAAAGTGTGCATTTTTGGGGGATGCATTCTCCCCTAATTGACAGTATTTTTGTATTCTTTTAATTATTAATATTAATTTTTGAGCTGGGAACTGCATCATAACAATCAGAGAAGTGCACGATCCAAAGGATCACACTGCATTCCAGTCCACAAAGTAGTCCTAGGAAGTGCAATTTAGGTTGGTTCGCTTAAAAATACAGACCGAACAAAATTATCTAGAACCCCTAGTTTGAATTTGGGACAACATGGCTGAAGAGAGAGAGAGAGAACGAGAGAGAGAGAGAGAAGAGAGAGAGCATTCTTGGGATCAGGGGCTATACTTGAGTCAGATGGGAAGAACAGCGGGCTGAATTTGGCCCCTAGGCCTCTAGTTACCTATTCTTGTTTTAAACCAAGGGGATTCTGAACTGTGCTCTAGCGTGGTGGAAACAGGGTGGGTGGCAGTTATCTCGCCTCCTCCTCCTCATGCTGGTGTGTGTGTGTGAGAGAGTGAGTGAGTGAGAGAGAGAGAGGAGACAACGCTGCCTGCAGTTGCTGCCAACACGCGCTTCTTCCTCCTCCTGCTGCTGCTGCTGCTGCTGTTGAAGATCTCTGTAAGAACGAGTTGGAGGAGGGGGCAGATTGAGCTGCTGTTGGGCTGGAAAGGGGAGGTGGTCGCGGCAGCGTCCAGGGGTGAGGGGAGGGTGGGGGGCATTCCACCCAACCCTTCCTTCTCAGACGCAGCCGGCTGGGGGAGGGGGAGCGGCAGCACGAGGACGACCTGGGCGACTTGATTATTTGCACAAAGGCAAGTGTGCTTACTTCCTCCTTAGCCCTTCGAGATTTTGGCAGCCCCAATGCAAAGCAGTGAGGCGTGCTGCTGGCTATAATTCTGTTGGGAGAAGGTACTTAACACCACTTGGAGAGCTCACGTTATGGTATTTTTTGACACACTCATTGGGAAGAGTTTCACTGAACTATGGCTTCTTCTGAGTGAAAATGAAGTGTGTGTGTGTGAGAGAGAGAGTGAGAGAGACTGTGTGAATGAATTTCATTTCACTTGCTTCTGTGGCTATTGCAGAACTATTTTTAGCTGTCTCCAGAAGAACAGAGAGCCAGTGTGGCGTAATTGTGAGAGTGTTGGACTGGGACTTGGGATATCCGGGTTCTAGTCCCCACTTGGCCATGAAACTCACTGGGTTACTTTGAGCCAGTCATTTACTCTCAGCCTAACCTACCTCACAGGGTTGTTGTGAGGATAAAGTGGAGAGGAGGAGGAGGATTATGTAAGCCCCCTTGGGTTCCTTGCAGGAAAAAAGGTGGGGTATAAATATAACAAATAAAATAAATAAATAAACAAATAAACATGTCTTCTCCTTTCTGATACAAAGCTGGCTGCTAGTCAAATAAATCCGCTCACTTGCCTGCTCCCTGTTGGGCCCTATTTCCACTAACATCCAGAGTCCAAAGAGAGGAAGGGCAGGTGAGCAAGTACAACAATAGAAATACAAAAGAAATTGTTTTTCCTCAAAAAGATTTTTATTTATATTTTCGGAAATCTGTACCCATGGAGAAAAAACGGAAATATTCAGAAGATTACCTTAAATTTGGCTTTACCACCTTTAATGAATATTAGGTTAAATTAAATTATATTCTGAAAAATCTATTTTTCATGTGTTTTCTTTACCCCACCAAAATGCAAATTTATGCAAATGTGGTGAGGGGTCCCCGGTTACTTTGCCATTACAAAAGGGGGTCGCGACTCGAAAAAGGTTGGGGACCACTGTTCTAGAGTAATCCAACCCTGTCTACACAAGTTAACAGCTTTAAGACCGACTTGCATCTGCTGATGTGGACTGTGGTCCACAGTAAATGTGTTCGACTTCACGGTGCCACAAGACACTTCGTTGCTTTTGCAGCAACAGCCTAATACGGCTACCCCTCTGAAAATTATAGTTGAGAATAACTAGCCCACCCTCCTATAAATGATGAGGGAGAAATAATCCACCCGTTCCCACTTTTCCCCACCCTGGTAAGCTGTCTTTCCCTCAAAATGCTCAGAGTGGTAGATTATCCTCACAGCAACCCTCTTAGGTAGATTAGGCTGAGATCATAACCCTCCCAAGGCCATCCAGTGAGGTTCAAGCCCAGGTAGGTATTCGAATCCAGTTTTCCTCCATCCAGCACTCTAGCAATTACCCTACAATGGCTCTTAAGGAGGCATCCACTGATCTTGCGTGTATGGTCAAAGAATGAGTAGGGACTCCAATCTGGGCAAAGCTTCAAGTTTGACAGATGTGTGGTCTAATGGATGAAGGAGAGCAGGGGGTTCTTAATTAGAGTAAAATCATATGTCAAATAATAATAAAAACAAGGCATAGGCACATAACAGCACAGACTGAAAATTTAAGGAAAATAATCATCAGAGATAGAAAGAAACCAATTTCATATGCACACACCTAAACCAAACAGAACATTTCCAAAACATGCAGTAGAGAATAATGGGTGAACAGCGACATTTAAATGCAGGCAGCCATTTCAAGAATGATTTGAAGCAAATATCTGATCATTGCTTTCTTCCTCTTCCAAAAACGTGCAAAACAAGGACCCCGATCCTGCAATACTACACAGACTTACTAGGAAAAGTCCCACTGAACTCAGGATGACTTAAATCCAAGTCAACATGTTTAAACTCACGTCAATGAAAAGGAACAAAATCTCTCCTACGAAGCAAAGGTGGGTTGACTAGAGTTCGGCATATCTCGCATTCCATTCTGCATCCTGTCCTACCCCTCCAAATGTAAAACAATTCTTCCCATGGCTAAAATTGCTCGCCCAGCCGATAACTTTCAAACACTACATCCTTACACAGCTTACAAAAACCTGTTCCCTTGTCATTTGAGCGGTTCTCCTTCCTTATTCTTCAAATGTAAAGAGCCACAAAACTGCACAGAGAGAATGCTTTGATATCGGCGGCGCGAGCGAGGCAAGTTCTAGAAAGATACAGAATAGCCCGGGGACCTTTCGACTTGAAATTGGATTCTCAAAGCCCTAACTGAAGAAGCGGCTCTTTCTCCACCAACAAAGCCTCCATCATACATGACCGTGGCAATTCTAGCATTTTTCTGGGGAAACAGCGCAACCGCCAAAGCCTGCTCAATGAGACCTTTTCTCCTGCTCCAGCCCTGAATGCTCCAGCACCAACTCACCCGGTTTTTCGAAAGCCTGCTCATTCAAGAAAAGTTCTAGCTTATTAGTTCCCTTCTACCAATGGCTCTTAACTAGCGCACAGGCGGGGCTTTCATTAGGGGAGTGTCAACACCAACCGTCAAAAGCAATCGCGGACTGAGGCAATGCCCTCCAGGGTCCAAGATGTTTAGCAGCAAAACCATTAGGCCTATTAAAGCCTCTCTTCGCTCCCTCCTTCTTAGCAAACGGGAGCTAAATTATTCAGGATCTCCTCTTGCTCTAAAAGCATTTGGAGAAGCAACCGATTTATGAGGGCTGGCATCAATCGCTCACTTTTTATTAGCAGAGACCCGTCAGGTGCGGGGCGAAGGTGCCCAGGCGGAGCTCACAGGCTGTCACGACGGAGATGGAGACAGACAGACAGGTTGATGGATGGCTCGCGACGGTCCAGTGGTCCTCCCTGCTCATGCTGGAGTGAACCAGGAATAGGATGAATCCCTTCCCTCGACGTCCACAAATCAAGAAGCCAAATAAAACTCATCTCCGTTATAAGCTTTGCCATTAGTCAATATCTCGAGACCTTGCTTTCGAGACGCCGGTCGATGATCGGGCCATCCCGAAAGCGTTTCGCTTGCTCAGCAAATGCGATGTATAATTATTTCCCTTTCAGGTGACGGAGAACGCTCTTCGGACAGTGTGTACCTTTTGGGATTCAGGCCCGCTCTGGCTCAGCTCAGGCACAGCAAAACGGGCCGGCTGAAGCTTACCTTTTCAGTTGTTGTCTTGTGCCTGTTGATAGCACGGGTGGTATTTGCTGTCTATCGAAAGGCCAGTTTGCAGGATTACTTTGAGGCATGACCAAATTCTGGAGATAGACTAATACTTGGCTTTTAATGACTGGGGGTCGCTAAGTGGGGGAAGCCGGTTTAACCCCCCAAGCTGATGGTGAACCTTTTACTTTATCACATACGAGTGAATGGCTGCTGTTCATTCCAATGGGGAAAAGGAAGGGAGCAAATTGTGGTGAGGTAAAACCTATACTCGCCCCCAGGCACTGGGCAACCCATTCATCCAGTGGGAAGGTGTTCCAACCTCCCCTCCCCGTGGTCTTAGCACTGTACAAAATAAGAACATAAGAAGAGCCCAGCTGGATCAGATCGAGGGTCCATCTAGTCCAGTATTCTGTTCACACAGTGGCCGACCAGCTGCCCATGGGAAACCCACAAGCAGGACATGAGGGCAACAGCAGCCTCCTTCCGCCCATGTTCCCCAGCAACTGTTGCACCTAGGCATACTGCCTCTCATACTGGAGATAGCGTATAGCCATCAGGACTAGTAGCCATTGATAGCCTTCTCCTCCTCCATGAATTTGTCCAATCCCCTTTTAAAGCCGTCCAAATTGGTGGCCATCACAACATCTTGTGGAAGTGAGTTCCCTAGTTGAACTATGGGATTTGTGAAGAAGTTCTTCCCACCAATCAGAGCTTCATGGGATGACCCCTTTGCATTCTTGCAGTATGAGAGAGGGAGGAAAATGTTCTCCTCTCCACTTTCTCCATAATTTTGTACACCTCCCCACACCTTACAGGAAGATTGGTATTTGTTAGTGAATATCTCCAGAAGCAAAGACTACTAGCATTGAAAAAATGATCCTTCAACGCCAACTTCAGTGGACCGGTCATGTTGTTCGAATGCCTGACTGCCGTCTCCCAAAGCAGTTACTTTACTCCCAACTCAAGGATGGAAAGCGGAATATCGGTGGTCAATATAAGAGGTTTAAAGATGTTCATAAGGCTAATCTAAAAAAAATGCAATATAAACATCGAAAACTGGGAAGCTCTGGCCCATGAACGATCTAAATGGAGGTTGGCCTTTCACAAAGGTTCCATGGACTTTGAAGAAGCCCGAGTGCAAGGTGAAAGGGAGAAACGTGCTAAGCGAAAAAGCACGTCAAATGAATCCTTTACAGGACCATCTTCTATCTGGTAACCTGTGTCCTCACTGTGGGAAGCTGTGTGGATCTAGAATTGGCCTCCACAGTCACTTACGGACCCATCGCTAGAGTCTACACAATCTTCTTTAGAATTTCCTCCTTTTATCCCGGAAGACAATCTTACTCGGTCACGAGTGATCGCCTGATGATGATGATGATGATGATGATGATCTCCAGTTGACTTACACGGAACTTAGGAAACTGCCTTACACTGACTCAGACCACTGGTTCATCTAGCCCAGCGTTGTCGACACTGCCTGGCAGCAATGGCCCTCAGGCTTGTCTACAGCAGTGGTGGGCAGAAGGCAGACCTCCAGATGTTTTGAGCCTCAACTCCCAGAAGCTCCTGTCTGGACAGCCAGTGGTCAGGAATGCTGGGAGTTGGTCCCAAACATCTGGGGGATCTACTTTCTGTCCACCCCTGGTCTACACTGATTGGTAGCAGCTCTCCTTGGTTTCAGACGGGGGGCTTTCCCAACCCACCCTGGAGATGCCAAGGTTCCATAAATGCACTATGTGCCGTGTGAAAGAGGACTTCCTCTTCTCTGTCCTGAATCTTCTGACCATCAATTTCTCTGGGTAACCCTGAGTCCCACTATTATGAGAGGAGGGGAACAACTTCTCTCTACCCACCTTCTCCACACAGAGCATATGCGTAAACCTCTAACAAGTTCCCCACTTTCTCATCTTTAGGTTTTTTACATTTTATTTCCTAAGCCCAAAAAACTGCAAATGGCTCAGCCTTTCCTTGTAGGAAAGGTACTCCAACGCCGGATCATTTCAGTTGCCCTTTTCCAGACCAACGGGGAGCATTCACAAATTCCCGTTGATGACATCTTTGAGTTGAGGAAGGGCCGCAGCTCAGCGGTAGAGCCCTGCTTTGCATGCAAAAGGTCCCAGGTTCGATCCCCACCATCTCTGGTGGGGGCTGGGAAAGACCCCTGCCTGAAACCCTGGAATGCCACTGCCCTTCAGTGTAGACCAGCTTTTCCCAACCCCTCCCATCATCCTCAGCCAGCTGGGGTGTGTGATGGGAGTTGTAGTCCAACACATCTGGAGGGCACCCAGTCGGGGAAGGCTGGTGTAGATACTACCAAGCTATTTAGGTCAGGCCTTTATCCGGAACCATGAGGACTGGAATCTTACTTTATCTTTAAGGGAAGGACCATCGCTCAGGTGGCAGGGCACGTACCTTGCATGCAAGAGAATCCAGGTCCGAAGCCCAACGTCTCCAGGCAGGGCTGGGGAACACCCGCTGTCTACAACCCCCAAGAGCCACTGCCAGTCTGTGCAAGCAAGATTGACTCGGGTCTGACTCGGAGTAGGGCAGCTTCCCGCCTTGCTTGGCATGCGGGAGGCCCGAGGCGCCGTAACCCAGCCTGCCCCCTCTCGTCCCCAATTCTGCTCACTGTGAAGGCGGTTCAAGAGGCCTCCCTCAGCTCCACGACACACTAGAGACGCTTGGTCGGTGCAGAGCTTGGAGAGTCGGCAGCACTACGGGCAGCTCATTAATCAGCGGAGAGCGGAGGAAGCAGAGAGAGTGCCGGCTCCGGGTTTTGGAGGGCCCTCGGGCAAGACACCCTCCACGGGGCCCCTCCCTCAGTGAGCCCGTCTTCTCACCACCACCATGGTCACTGGCCGCTCTCGCTCCTCAGGCTCTTTCTCACCATCACTGCTGCCGCACTTGCTCACTGGACAGGCAAAGAGCCCGTGAACAGGTCGGCAGCGGCCTCTCATAAGAACACAGGAAGAGCCCTGATGGATCAGACCAAGGGTCCATCTAGTCCAGCATTCTGTTCGCACAGTGGCCAACCAGCTGCCCATGGGAAACCCCCAAGCAGGACAGGAGTGCAACAGCACCCTCCCGCCCATGTTCCCCAGCAACTGGAGTACATACTGCCTCTGATACTGGAGATAGCGTAGAGCCATCAGGACTAGTAGCCATTGACAGCCTTCTCCTCCTCCTTGAATCTGTCCAATCCCCTTTGAAAGCCCTCCAAATTGGTGGCCATCACAACATCTGCTGGGAGTGAATTCCACAGTTTAACTCTGCGCTGTGTGAAGAAGTCCTTCCTTTGATCTGTCCTGAATCTCCCAACAATCAGCTTCTTGGGATGGGCCCTTAAGGTTCTAGTATTAGGAGAGTGGGAGGAAATTGTCTCCCTGTTCACTTTCTCCACACCAGGCATAATTCTGTACACCTCTGTCATGTCTCCCCTGACTCGCCTTTTCTCTAAGCTAAACAATCCCAGCCAGGGCTGGTGCAAGGCAGTTTGGTGCCCTAGGCAAGATCAGATATTTAGCGCCCCCCCTTCCCACTTGAGAGCGCTGTATTTTTTTTCCAGGCGTTTCTGGCGCCCCCTTTAGCCCTGCGCCCTAGGCAGCTGCCTAGCTGGCCTAATGGTAGCACCGGCCCTGATCCCAGCTGCTGCAACCTTTGCTCCAGCCCCTGGATCATTTAGTTGCCTTTTCTCCTGCTCCTCCTTCTCACCACCCCCGTGGTCTGGGCCAGAGCAAGAGACGGGTGAGCAAGCAGGTTGCAACGGTGGAGCAAGTCCAGAGAACTCTTGTCAGTGGGGCCCTGTTGGGGTGACCGACCACGCCAGTCCTGAATAAAGATTTTGCATGCAAATCACACCCTTGTCTTGAGAAAAACCATTCCACTGGGCATGCACGATGTGCATATGCGTGGGCGTACGTGTTTTCAGGCACCAGGGCCTTCATGCCCAGAGAGATCCCAGCCACTGAACTCCATTAGGTCAGCTGGTGGTATTTCCCTGGGCAGCCATTCTGTTAATGCAGAGATTTCCCCGGCTAAGTGGCTCCTCCGTTCGAAATGGTCAACATGGCGGGGAGAGATCATTCTGCCTTTTATCCTTCTCTTAATGCACTTTCCCAGCTTAACAGAGGCCTGGACCGCCTCCCAGGGCTTGCTCTGGGGAAAAGCTAATTGGTCTGGATTTTGCCAACACATCACTGCAGACGCACAGCGCCCTACGCGCCGGAGAAGGCACGCACGGCTCCGGCAGGGCAGTCCTTGGCAACAAAGGACCCTTGCGCTTGACTCGACGCGTTGCCCAAAGAACTCAAGGCCTCCAAAAGACTGCTGCAGAGTTAAAACGGAGGAGCTCGTTGTGGTCCGTTATCCTGAACCATCCTGGTGTGCATGGCTGTGGGGCTGGCCCTTCTGCGATGAGCAGAACCCATTCTTGCAGAACCCCAAACCTGGTCTCTGTTCCCCACCCTCTCCCCAAGTCCGCACTTGGAATGCTGTGTGGTCACCATCCTTCAAAAAGGATAGTGTAGAGCTTGAAAAGGTGCAGGAAAGGGCAACCAAAATGACGCACACCCCCAAATCAGGGATGGGGACTTGGACTCGGGCACTTGACTCGTGAGTCGGACTGAGTCCCCCCTCTGACTCGACTCGGACTCTGAGGGTGAAATTGTGATGAGACCTCACCGTTCCAGAATGGGGGCAAACATTTAGAAAAAATCATGTTCCTCAAATGCAACATGGATAAGTTTTAGGAAGTACAGCAAGTTTATTTTTAAAAATCATTTCCCTAAAATGCAGCCTTTCAGACATTTTGGGTTTGGCTGCCTCTGCCTGCCTGTTTGGGGTTCCCTGCCTCCTCTGTCTGCCTGGTCTCTTCTTGACCAATTCAACAGTTTGAATTGTCCAAGACAAACGCCTCTCTGCCTGCCTGCTTTGGGGTCCCCTGCCTCCTCTGCCTGCCTGGTTATTTTGGGTTTGTCTGCCTGGTCTGTTCTTGTCAAAATCAGTGGCAAGAGTTTTGAAATAAAAAGGCACACTTGTGCCTAGAATTTCTTTAAGCCACACATCTGAAGTAGCCTTATTTTGTTGGGGGAAAACCCCATTGATTTTAATAGGGACTCGTGGAGTCAGCTTTGGGAGTGACTCGGGACTCGTGAGTCACCATTTTGGACCAAGGACTCGGACTCGAGTCCAAGGACTCGTGACTCGACTCGTGACTCGAGACCAAGGACTCTTCAACATCCCTGCCCCAAATACAGGTGGCAGGAACCTATGGCTGCTCATGCTTACATCTGAGTATATATTCTGACCGATTTATATTACGCTTCTTCATATAGCTTCGTACGCCTGAGCAGGCATGCTTCTTAATATAAGAATGGAATGTTGATTTCTTTTCAGCCTCACCTACTTTTGCATGTGGCCCAGTCCACCACTGGAATGCGGCCTCTGAGAACATCTCCAAAATGGAATTGGGCCCTTGGGCCGAAAAAGATTCCCTACCCCAATTTAGACTGCAAGCTCCTAGAGGCAGGGACTCGCTTCTCCTTTCTTGCAGTTGTCATTGTACAAAGAGCCATGCCCACAGATGATGTTCTCTAAATACTAACCGATAATGTTGCATTTACTCACGTTCAGTCATCGACTTCTCTTCCCCTTACTGACAGTGTGGAAATGTAAACTGGAAGCACCTTGCTGCAGGGACCTTTGTTTTTGTTTTTGTTTTGTTTTTGCTGATGTTTGTTGCTCTGTAAAGCATCACGTACACCAACACTGTATAAACAGGCTTTTTGTTTGCTTGCTTTTTGCTTTTAAAGGAAAGAAACACGAGTACCGCGGGTAGGAAATCACAGGGAACGAACCTTTTCCCTGAGATGCTGAGCAGCAGCTGCTAGACCAGTGTTCTCAAACCTTGGGTCCCCAGATGTTTTTGGCCTACAACTCCCAGCAACTGGGAGTTGTAGGCCAAAAACATCTGGGGACCCAAAGTTGGAGAACACTGTGCTAGACAAAGGAAACAGTCACCGGCTCGACTGACCACTTGGTTCAGTTTAACACGAGGTCATGCAAAACCGATTGGCCTGAATCCAACACAAAGTTAAACACACTTTGAGCCAAACTGAACACGACCTTCAAATTATTATGATCCTTATTTTCATCAAAAGGGGGTCATCAGGACCGCAGCAGGTGGGGGAAAGGTTGAACTTTATTTAAGCTCAACCTTTGCCCCACCAAGCTGCGATCCTGGTGACCCCCCTTTTGATGAGATAAAAGTGCCCGCAGGTGCCTATGCGGAGACTTCCCTCCCAATCCAAGCAGCAACCAGGGGGCAGGGGAAGTTTTCATCAGGATTGGTGCAGGTGGGGCTACGATCCCCCCTTTATTATTTATTATTTGCATTTATCTATCGCCCATCTGGCCGGCAAACCCTTCACACCCGCCACAGTCCTGATCCTGCTCAAGCCCCCATGCGGCAACGATTTCCTTTTTAAAAAGAAAAATAATGTGCATATTATGCAATAATTCATTTAGGGTGCAACCCTACGCATGTTTAGACAGAAAAAAGTCATACAACTGCCAGAACCAAGCGTACAAGTCGTTTTCACATGCAAATTCACTCCTGGTTTGCCCTCGTTTTTGGGGTGGAAGGAAAAGATTTTTTAGGGTGCAATCCTATGTGGGCTTAGAGCAGGGCTCTCCAGCCTTGGGTCCCCAGATGTTGCTGGTCTACAGTTCCCAGCATACCCAGCCAGCATGGCTAATGGCAAGGGATTCTGGGAGCTGTAGTCCAGCAACATCTGGGGACCCAAGGTGGGAGAGCCCTGGTTTAGACAGAAAGAAGTCCTGCAAGTCCCAGCATTCCCCAGCCAGCAGTGCTGGCTAAGGCATGCTGGGAGTTGTAGGACTTTTTTTTCTGTCTAAACATGCATAGGGTTGTGCTCTTAATGTCCTGTCTAGTCCAGCCCTTCAGATCAATGGCTTTAAAACAAGGGTGAACGGAAGGTAAATCAGGATCTCCTGGGAAATCTCTCTGGGTGATTTGCCGTAGATCAGCCAGATTTTCTGACTCTCAGCTGTTTAGGAGTATCAGCAACAAAATGATTCCCCACCCTAAATTATACTGCTGAAACGAATAAAGCTTGTGGGAGGGGTAATCAGGAGGGCGTTTTGGGGCAGTGAGCTCCACTCAGTTTTGGTTCTTACAGCAAATATCTTGGCTCAGCCTCCTTCAATTCAAAGTGTGTGCCTTTTGCACCTGGCTCCGGTCGGTATTTTCAAGTTGGTAGATGAAGAGCCAGCTTGCTCAGAGGTTTAGTGAGGGCAGAATGCCGGGCAGTGCGGCACGGGTGCGGCTTCTGATTGGCTGTTTGGCTGCTGCCTAATGCAGCACAGCACACTGAGCCGCTGAATAATTGCTGCTGCTCCTGGATGAGAAAGAAAACGGGAAACCTGATACTGGACAGCACTAGCCAGCAGGTTGCGCAGTGTTTGCGCAGTCGGCCTGAGCACTGAAAATGTGGGGCTTCAGTTGTTGTGACCCTAAAGGTCCCTAAAGTGTCAAATCCTATGTGTCAGCTTGGTGTTATTAACCTGCATTACTTTTAAATCTACACACACACACCTTTGTACCCACAGAATCATAAATTTAAGCTAGATCCTTAATAACCAGTATTAATCTTTTCCCTCATTGGTAGGGGAAAGGTTTCATTTGATCCTCCCCTCAGGCTTTTAAGTGTTGATGCTTAGCCTGAGAAGGGTTTATGCACCTGGTCCTAAAGTGTAAGGGACCGTGTCGTCCTTTAGGTCCCTAAAGTGGTGGTTAAGACCTATAAAGCTTGGGACCAGGCTACCTGAAAGACTGCCTTCTCACATATGAGCCTGACCGGTCTTCAGATCTTCAGGAGGGGCCCTTCTTTTGAGACTGCCACCTCCAGAGGCATGTTTGGCGGCAACGTGAGCGTGGGCCTTCTCGGTGGCGGCTCCCAGGCTGTGGAACTCCCTGCCAAAGGAGGCTCGGCTTGCTCTTTCTCTGCTGTCCTTTGGCTGGCAGGCAAAGTCCACTTTATTCAAGGAGGACTTTGGCCTGTAAGTGGGCCTGTGGGTTAGGTGCTGTTTTTACTCTACTACTGTTGTGCTTTTAATTGTGTTTGTGTTTACTGTTTTATTATTGTTTTAATCAAGTTTTAATAGTGATTATAAGTCACCCTGAGTGCCATTTTTGGTAGAAAGGTGGGGTACAAGTCAAACAAACAAACAAAGGAACAAACAAATTCCAGGATCATAGGATGCAATAAAAAAATAAAAAGTTAATTTGGGCAACAAATGAACCTTCCTTGATTCAAGACACGAAGTTTGCAATCCTAGACACACTTATCTGGGAATCATTGAACTTAGTGGAACTTACTTCTAACACACACCTGCATGACCCATTTTAAACATTAATATTCAATTATGCTTGGTGGACAAAGCTACAGCAGAAGTTCTTTACACTTGCAAATGCGTGTTTCCTTTGAAAGCTGTAGCACACATAGTTTCTAGAAGGGAGTTTACCAGGTTGAGTACTCTTTTCATTATGCATGTTCTTTTGGCTTATAAAATCGGTGGAGAGCGGATCAGCGTTTAGTGAAGAGGTATATCGAGTATATAACCCTTGAAAAGTAACCAGACAGCGGGGCCCAGCTCACCTCTGAAAGCTGGCCAGGAACGGCGTCAAAAGAGTCCTCAGAACAAAATGATGCCAGTTTCCATGAGCTGAGCAAACCAGTCTTTTGGAAACCCACTTCACATCCTTTGTCTCTGATCGTGCCACAAAGACACCCAAAATACTGTAACCCAGCTTTCCCCAACCTGAGGCCCTCCAGATGTGCTGGACTACAACTCGCAGCACCCCCAGCCAGCTGTGCTGGCTGGCGGTACTGGGAGTTGTAGTCCAACACATCTGAAGGGCCCTCTGGTTGGGTGAGGCTGCTGTAACCAATATAAGTTTGCTGCTTTGTCTCCTGGCAGGTTTCCTGTGCCTTCAACAATCGCGTAGCAGCAGCAAATTCAAGAGGCCTGCCATTCCCAGAAGTGGAGATGCCGTGACGGGGAGAGATGTACCACTCGTATTTCTGCCTGCAGGACAGCTTGTCAAGGCACAGGAGCCCTCAAGGTATGCGTCGGGGGGAGACGGAGTAACATTCACCTGCCCACGTTGGTGGTTCAGGCGCACGGCGCATTGAGAAGAGAGAGAGAGAGAGAGAGGGAAAAAACGACACCATTACCTGTAAAACTGGAGCTGTCTTTTGGGACTCCCGTAGCGAGCACTTCCGACAGCAGAAGGGAAAGAAAGAAGAGATGTTCCACAGGTCACGGTAAAAGGGCAAAACCAGAAAGGGACCCTACACACAGGCCAACAGGCGTACCGCTTCCCCTTGCTGCACCGTGACCTCTCTGGGCTTCCAGTCCAAGACTTTATGCTTGTTTGCTGCCTCTCTGAGAACTTGTAGGGATGGGCAACACTGAAGAACTCGACTGGCTTGCGCTCAGCGGACTTCGGCGCACCTCGCCAACTCGAGAGCCGAAAGCGGGCTGAGTCAGGGGGCTTCTTGCAACTTCCACTTTTAAAGCGGGCTGTGATGTGCTTTTTTTTTTTTTTTTAAGGCAGGAAAATCTGCATAAAACACACCTGCAATTTGCATAAAACACAGCCGCAAATTGCAGCTGTATTTTGCGCAAAATTCTCTGCCTTACAAAAGAAGAAAGGAAAGCAAATCGCAGCCTGCTTTAAAAGTGGAAGACTACATGCTGGCTCAATTCGCATTGGAGCAAGTAGATGCCAGTGCTGGGTAGATGGGCTGGAATCTGGGTGTGTGTGTGTGTCAATCAGCCGGATTTTGGCTCCCCCAAGTGGATTCGTTGCAAATCCCTACGAGTGTGAAGGATGTGCTAGTAAAAGTGTTTACAACAGCACCACCAAGTGGAACAATGTCTAGTTGTTCTCTATTTCTGTTTCCCACCAACCAAGCAACTTATCCGGTTCGCCCTGCCTGCAGGCACTTTTGGATTAACAGCTGGATTTTACATTTTCACAGTTACATCTACAGTTGTCTGAGACTTTCTTCTACCCAGTGGTCCCCGGGGCACGGAAACCTGAAACCATCCCATCGCATGGTGGAGCCCAACTCGAATGTCTGCAACCCTTCCTCCTTCATATATATATATATATATATATATATATATATAATCTTAAGACTCTGACCATGCAGACACCCTGACTCCAACATCCAGCCAGCCTTCCTCCCGGCCCCAACGTGCTTTTTGTAGCATCTTGCCTTATGAAGAGATCTGGAGGCCTCGAAAGCTTGCACATTTTTTTGGTGATCTTTGAGTCGGCCTAATGAAGTCATCACACCAATATGGATTTCCCCCCCCCTTATGGCTAACAGGGCTGCCTTTGTTTTTTTTTTTTGCATGAGTGGAAGAGGCTGGCATTTCAGTTGGGAAACTGAGTTCACAGGGGCTGAGCGGAGGGGTCAGCCACCCATCTGCACTACGCATGAGGAGAAGGGAGTCTGCAGGAAGCGTGGTCTGCACGAACTGCAGAAGCAAAGTGAGACCTTCAACTTCTGCGGTTTTTGACACAGGAGTCCCTGTCACGCAAGTAAACCCTCAGCAAAAGTGAGAACTATTAGGGCAAGTACAGATGTGAAACTTCTCAGTGCCTCTGCTCAAATCCATCCCTTGATGGCTCCGCCTCTTACATCCCATCCATGCCCCTAGTTCCCTCCCTGCAATTGGGATGATGGGTGTTGTAGTCCAACACAACCGCAGGGCACCAGACGGGGGGAAACTCCATTAAATTGTTGTGCCTTTTCTGCTTCACGCTTTCAGGAGGAGGGACACTCACAACAGCGAATGCATGTGTGTTTGTGTGTGTGTGTGAAAGAAGACCCTGAACAGAGAAGGGCATGCCGTCCAGGCGGGAGGTACGGGTGCTGTAAAATCCATCCGTCCCATCTATGTTTCGCGGATTGTCAGGTGCCTTTTGTTCCATCGTCCACTCATTGATGGAATCGGATTTTGCGAAAATGCGCTGATGGGAATGATGGGAGTTGTAGTCCAACACATCTAGAGGCCACCAGGCTGGGGGAGGCCGGTTTACAGCCACTGGGCTCGCACAACACAAGAAGCCATGTTTGTTTCGCAGAGGCGTCTTGTGTTGTCTGAACGCAGCAGCATGGCTTGTTAACCACGCGTCAGCCACTGTGGCCGGGCTTATCGTGTTGTGTGAATCCAGTCATTACGTGCTTCCTGGGGACATCTTTATAAAACAAAGAAAGATGGGCAAACCAGCTCTTGCTTCATGACAGCCTCTGATCTGCTTTAACATTCAAGGCGTGTTGCCAGAAGCCAGAGTATGCCGAAAGAGAGCTAACAACTTCTGGCAAGTTGGTGATGGACCCCTAACAAACATCCCTGGGGCAAATTATTGTGGGAGCTACAGTTGGGTTGTTATCTCTGATGGGCAGAACTCAGACATCAGAGGAGGAACCCTTGAGGTCTGGTAACCTGCAAAGGGAATTTTCTACACATGTGGTGGTCTTGTCCCAGGGTTCCAAACTTTTAGATTAGGGGCACAATCCTGCACATTTAGAAACAAAAAAAGGCCTACGACTCCCAACATGCCCCAGCCATCATGGCTGGCTGGGCCATGCTGGAAGTTGTAGTACTTCTTTCTGTCTAAACATGCACAGGATTGTGCTCTAAAGCTCTTACGATTATTTTTAAAAGCACTAAGTATTGCACCTTTAGATCCAGTGGTAGTTTTGACTGATTTTCTGAATGGGGTTGGGAAATAAAACAGAACACTGGTGATCTATCTATCAGCAAATTATTATTATTATTATTATTATTATTATTATTATTATTATTATTATTATTATTATTATTATTATTATTATTATTAGGCTAGGTATTATATTTAAAAACAACATAGCAGGGGACTGGATTCAACAGGTACCTCACACTATAGAATACTTTGATTTATGGATGATATTACCCAAGCTCACGTTCACTCTGCACTAAATTTAGAATTAGGTGCTCAAGAAATCCAAAATCTTGCTCAGCAATGTGAGTTATGCACCCTGCATAAATTATGCAAATTTGCAACATTTCTCTTATTTTGCATGATTTATTCTGCTGTGTTTACTACTTTGCATACTTATTTCTGGCTTTGCTAATTATCGGGACGGGACAAGGAGCAATAGAGGGCACTCAAGTCCCTCTCTCAATCGCTGGACATTTTATTCCCGGCTGCCCTCCAGTTCCTGAAGTTTCACGAAACAAAAAACATTCATCACAGACTCTCAAGCATTTCTTCACACCCATATGAGCTAGAAACTTGATTTTGCTTTGTGATGAAAGTGGAGGTTTTCAGGACACTGCTGAACTCCGCAACCAGCGCCACATTCTGTGCTTGATCCGAGCGCCTCAAAATCGTGGCTTGCACGTGGCCCTGATCCCACCCAGTGGTTGCTTCGGCAAGCAGGATAACGTGCCCCAGGCTCACCTGTAGATCATCCCGGGGGAGCCTGTCGGCCTGTTCGATATTCTAGCCGGAGAGTCCGTGGTGGATTCCGGATACATGGAGGCAACCTCCGGGTTCCAGTTCAGGCTTTTTCAACACCCACTAAAGGCAACAGGGAAGAGGGGAGAGAAAGTGAGAGAGTTAAGCAATGCACACACCACACAATCAGCTTGCACAATACAGGCGTTGTTAGAGGGTGCCCCACTAGGGCTAGAGCCCCAAATCTTTTATTTGAAGCCCCAAATCTCTGGGAGGCCATCTGCCCCACCACCCTGGTAGCTAGCACCACCCGTTACACAACTAAAACAAAGGATTTGCTATTAGGTGCTACTAGCATTGAAAAAATGATCCTTCAACGCCAACTTCAGTGGACCGGTCATGTTGTTCGAATGCCTGACTGCCGTCTCCCAAAGCAGTTACTTTACTCCCAACTCAAGGATGGAAAGCGGAATATCGGTGGTCAATATAAGAGGTTTAAAGATGTTCATAAGGCTAATCTAAAAAAATGCAATATAAACATCGAAAACTGGGAAGCTCTGGCCCATGAACGATCTAAATGGAGGTTGGCCTTTCACAAAGGTTCCATGGACTTTGAAGAAGCCCGAGTGCAAGGTGAAAGGGAGAAACGTGCTAAGCGAAAAGCACGTCAAATGAATCCTTTACAGGACCATCTTCTATCTGGTAGCCTGTGTCCTCACTGTGGGAAGCTGTGTGGATCTAGAATTGGCCTCCACAGTCACTTACGGACCCATTGCTAGAGTCTACACAATCTTCTTTAGAATTTCCTCCTTTTATCCCGGAAGACAATCTTACTCGGTCACGAGTGATCGCCTGATGATGATGATGATGGTCCTGTAAAGGATTCATTTGACGTGCTTTTCGCTTAGCACGTTTCTCCCTTTCACCTTGCACTCGGGCTTCTTCAAAGTCCATGGAACCTTTGTGAAAGGCCAACCTCCATTTAGATCGTTCATGGGCCAGAGCTTCCCAGTTTTCGATGTTTATATTGCATTTTTTTAGATTAGCCTTATGAACATCTTTAAACCTCTTATATTGACCACCGATATTCCGCTTTCCATCCTTGAGTTGGGAGTAAAGTAACTGCTTTGGGAGACGGCAGTCAGGCATTCGAACAACATGACCGGTCCACTGAAGTTGGCGTTGAAGGATCATTTTTTCAATGCTAGTAGTCTTTGCTTCTTCCAGTACACTGACATTTGTTCGCCTATCTTCCCAAGTAATTTGCAGGATTTTCCGGAGGCAACGTTGATGAAACCTTTCAAGGAGTTGGAAGTGACGTTTATAGATAGTCCATGTTTCGCAGGCATACAATAAAGTTGGTAATACAATGGCTTCATAAACCAGTGTTTTGGTCTTCTTACAAATATCCCGATCCTCGAACACTCTATGTTTCATTCGAGAAAATGCGGCACTTGCGGAGCTCAGACGATGCTGGATTTCACTGTCGATGTTAGCTGTAACAGAAAGATAGCTGCCAAGATAGAGAAAATGATCGACATTTTCCAGTATTGTCCCGCCAAGCTGGATAGATGGCATCACCAAAGGATTGGCTTGCACTTGCTGATGAAGCACTTTGGTTTTTTTGATGTTAAGTGAGAGACCAAGTTTTTCGTATGCTTCTGCAAAAGCATTTAGGATAGTTTGGAGATCATCCTCTGAATGTGCGGAGACCACATTATCATCAGCATACTGAAGTTCCACAACGGAGGTTGTAATTACCTTACTTTTTGCTTTCAGCCTGCTGAGATTAAAAAGCTTTCCATCTGTTCGATATATAATTCCCACACCGGTGGGAAGTTTCCCCTTGACAAGATGTAAAACCATGGCGATGAAAATGGCAATAATGTTGGGGCGATAACACATCCCTGTTTAACACCTGATCCCACTTTAAATGGAGCACCATGAGAGCCGTTGTTGTCCAAAACCGTTGCCGTCATGTTGTCATGGAGAAGTCGCAAGATATTCACAAATTTATTGGGGCATCCAATTTTCATAAGGATAGTCCAGAGAGCTGTACGGTCTACAGTATCAAAGGCCTTAGCCAAATCGATAAATGCCATATAAAGGGGTTGATTTTGCTCCCGGCATTTTTCTTGGAGCTGACGTGCAGTAAAAATCATGTCTACTGTCCCTCTAGAGGGGCGGAAACCATATTGAGTTTCAGGGAGGATCTCTTCTGAAATAGATAGAAGACGGTTTGCGAGAATCCTAGCAAATATTTTACCTGCGGTTGCTAAGAGAGAAATGCCCCGATAGTTTCCACAGTCTGTTCTATCACCCTTCTTAAAGAGGGTGATAATTATGGCATCCCTGAAGTCTTCTGGGATCTCTTCTCTTATCCAGATTTTTTCGATGAGTTTATGAAGATGTTGTACAAGTTCGGGCCCCCCTTCTTTAAAGATTTCAGCAGGAATCCCATCTGGTCCACTAGCTTTGTTGTTCTTCATTTGATTAATGGCTTTTTTTACTTCATCCAAAGTGGGGAGTATTGCAAGTTCCTCTTTAATTTGTTTTTGCGGGATTTGCGAAAAAATCTCATTATTCACCTTAGACTTACGATTTAAAAGGTCATAATAATGCTCTTTCCAACGCAGTGCAATAGACTCTTTGTCTTTTAAGAGTTTGGTGCCATCTTTTGATTGTAAAGGGTTTGTACCATAGGTTTTTGGTCCATAAATGGCCCTTGTGGCCTTAAAAAAGCCCCGTGCATCATGAGATTCTGCAAGTTGTTGAATTTCTTCAGCTTTCTTTTTCCACCAAGCGTTCTTAAGTTCTCTTGTTCTTCTTTGGACCTCAGCCTTTGCGCTAGCGTAGGTTTTTTTCTTGGCAGCGCAGTTAATATCATTTTGCCATATTTGGAAGGCTTTCCTTTTTTGGTCAATTATATATTTAATCTCATTGTCATTTTCATCAAACCAATCCTGATGTTTCTTAGTTTCATATCCAATAGTTTGTTCACAAGCTGCAGTAATGGAGGTTTTCAGCTTAGACCAATGGTCCTCAATGTTGTCAGGAGGTTCCGTAGGTAGATGTTCCTTAAGAAGTGATTGAAGACGAGTTTGCTTAATAGGATCTTGAAGGACTTGGATGTTCATTTTACGCCTTGGTTTCCTTCCTTGAAGCCTACGTTGGGGAGCAATGTTGATAACCATTGTGGACCGGATTAGTCGGTGGTCTGTCCAGCAGTCGTCGGCACTCACCATGGCCCTAGTAAGAAGTACATCGCGGCGATCTCTAACACGGACAATTACATAATCCAGAAGATGCCAGTGCTTTGACCGTGGGTGCTGCCATGATGTTTTAAACTTATTCTTTTGTCGAAAGAGCGTGTTTGTGATAGTGAGATTATGTTCTGCACATATAGACAAAAGTAAGAGTCCGTTCGGGTTGCTATTACCAACTCCGTTTTTTCCAATAGTTTCTGGCCATAAATCAAAGTCACGCCCGACTCTTGCGTTAAAATCGCCCAGGAGGATAATTTTATCCTCCTTAGGTATCTCTGACAGGAGAGTGTCCAACTGGCTGTAAAAACTTTCCTTGATGTCATCATCAGCATCTAATGTTGGTGCATAAGCGCTCAAAATAGTTACCTGTTGGTTATTGGCGAGCTTTAATCGAAGAGTTATCAGGCGTTCGTTAATGCCAGTAAGAACTTCTGACAAACGTGCTAAGCGAAAAGCACGTCAAATGAATCCTTTACAGGACCATCTTCCATCTGGTAACCTGTGTCCTCACTGTTGGAAGCTGTGTGGATCTAGAATTGGCCTCCACAGTCACTTACGGACCCATCGCTAGAGTCTACACAATCTTCTTTAGAATTTCCTCCTTTTATCCCGGAAGACAATCTTACTCGGTCACGAGTGATCGCCTGATGATGATGATTAGGTGCCCTTTACTGCTGGTTAAATTGCCCGCGCCAGATTTAGTGCCATTGCCAAAGAGGTCCCCGTTTCACCCTAACATTCCACTTGCAGTGGTCATTTGAACACACTCTTTTGGAACTTGCTCCTCACTGGCCCTTGACCTTCTCTTATTCTGCCTCTTTATCAGCAGGATTGCAAAGAAGCACTCATGTGCTTGGTCGCCCATAGAGAAAAAAAGGAATCGCCGTAAGGCGACTAGGCAGCGATGTTTTCCTAAACTGGGCAACATTGGTTCTGTTTTTTCTATCTATCAGGCTACTGATGTGTCAAGACAGATTAAGGGTGCAATCCTATGTGTGTTTAGACAGAAAAAAGTCCTCCAACTCCCAGCATGCCCCAGCCAGCTATGCTGGCTGGGGCATGCTGGGAGTTGGGAGGACTTTTTTCTGTCTAAACACACATAGGATTGAGCTCTAAGAACCTCTCATTTTTTAAAAAAAATGGTCTGCCACATCAAAAAGTGCCCTGCATGCAGTAAGCCAGTACCTCAGGCGAGGGCTGCACTAAATCTTTCTCACGGATGCACTAATTTTCTACATGCAAGAAGGTTTATTCATTTTGATGTGGACGAGAATTTCAAAATTATGACATGCGCATACTCTGCCGGCAGTCTGGAGTGGTACGCCCCATAATTCTAGCAAATCAGTCTGCCTGATGGGTAGACCGACATCAACATAAGTGCGAGTGGGCAGGCAGGTGGAGCTTCGTTCAGCTGGAGGTTCATGCTGCCAAGAACTTAACCTTACAGCTAATCCAGCCCAATGGACAGTTCACAACGTGAGAAACCGTGCCAGAAGCTTATCTGTAGATTAGGGCTCATATATATCAAGGGCCAGAAACTTTAGCGGCCTTGCAAAGTTAATTTTCACCAGGTTCTTTTTTTTTGTTTTGTTTAAAAATACATTTACTTTAAACCATTTTACTTCTGTTTCCCAAACAGATGTTCTACAAGCTCCTCCTTCATACTGGAGTCTTAGTTTACTTTATTTTTATTTCTGGTTGTGCCTAGCTCTGCTGATCTAGCAGTCTCTTTCCGTGTTCCCTTTTTCTCTCCGATTGTGCAATGCATGAAAATGGCTCGTGCCTCGTTCTGCACAAATCTCTCCATATTTTTTTTTCTTTTTGGAAAAAGTAAGCCTTGCCCCAGACAGTCGGGTGCTAAAAACAGTGCCGCAATTGTGAGGGGAAACTTCAGTATTCAAGGTACTGTACGGTAAGTCTTGAATCTGGGTGGATGGTGGCCAGTGCCGCCCTGACAGAAGCCCACAAGGGGGAGCTACCGGCCCCTTCGGTCTGCCAGTGGGCAGGGCCGGTGCTACCAATAGGCCAACTAGGCAGCTGCCTAGGGCGCAGGGCTAAAGGCGGCGCCAGAAATAGGGAGGGAGGGCTCATGTGGGAAGAGGGGGGCACTAAATATCTGATCTTGCCTAGGCCACCAAACTGCCTTGCACCGGCCCTGCCAGTGGGGGCTCTTGGGCACCACCTGTGTTGGTGGTTGGAAGGAGATCCCGCACCCTCTCTGACTTTGCAGTTTGGAAGGCCTTTGAGCAATCGGTCTCCATGTTAAGGGCGGCTGCCTGGTTGATCTTGCCATCCCCCATCTGTTTGGGGGTCTTTTCGGTGTTTTGGGCGACATTTGCAGTTGGCGAGAGGGCCGCAACATCCTTCCCTGAAATTCTGTGCCTCAGCCTGGCACTGCCTTTCTCGGCACGGAGATGCCGTGAATGCAAAAGCTGCCCCCGTTCAGTTTCTGCCTGTCCTGCTGCTAAAGACATCGCGCGCCTGCCAGCTGGGACGTCGGAGAAATCCGCGACAGATTCAAATGAGTTTGGATTTCCTATGAATCTGACCTGCGGATTCTGCAGTGCACCGGCCTTTTCCAAGCTGTGTAGATTCTGCAGACCGGTTTGTTACTTTGGCGGCGGTGGGGGGGATTTGCACAAATGCACACCTGCACTAATGTGCAATTGCACAAGTGGAACAAAATTCTCGTACATTCCTAAAAAAAATAAAAATAAAATAAATCCAATTCTGTCAATGAACAGACGACGGAGCAAAAGATGCCTGACAATACACGAAGCACAGATGGAATGGATTTAAGGAAATCTATATACTTCCCCTCCTGCCAGAGCAACCCGAGTGAGCAAGGAGTTCTTTCCTCAAGCAGACAAACAAAGAAGCATTCCTTTTTCGCTTTCCTTTAGCACAGGGCTCTCCAACCTCGGGTCCCCAGATGTTGCTGGCCTACAGCTCCCAGCATACCCAGCCAGCATGGCTAATGGCAAGGGATTCTGGGAGCTGTAGTCCAGCAACATCTGGGGACCCAAGGTTGGAGAGCCCTGCTTTAGAGTATGTGCCTTGGCTCACTTGCTTAAGCCGCCTAGAGCTTCTTCTTCTTTTTTTACGCTACAGTGCCGCTGGATTCTCATTGTGGAGGGGGCACTTCTGAATAGAGCTATAGCGACCGGTCCAAGCTCACCCAAATTTCCATGGCTGAGTGGGTATTTTCATCTGGATCTCTGGACGAACTCTTTAACTCAGTGTTTCTCAACCTTGGGTCCCCAGATGTTTTTGGCCTACAACTCCCAGCATGCCCCAGCCAGCATAGCTGGCTGGGGCATGCTGGGAGTTGTAGGCCAAAAACATCTGGGGACCCAAGGTTGAGAAACACTGCTTTAACTCATGGGTGGACAATTTATGGCCCTCCAGGTAAGAACATAGGAAGAGCCCTTCTGGATCAGACCAAGGGTCCATCTAGTTCAGCATTCTGTTCACTCAGTGGCCAGTCAGCTGCCCACGGGATCCCCCAAGCAACAGCACCTTCCCGCCCATGTTCCACAGCAGCAACTGGAGCACAGAGGCATAATACTGCCTCTGATACTGGAGGTGTTTCGGCCTACACGCCCCATCAGCCCTTGCCAGCATAGCCAATGGTGAGGGAAGCTGGGAGTTGTAGGCCAAAACATCTGGAGGGCTAGACGTTGCCCAGCCTTGCTCGAACTGCTCCACCCAGTTGGCACCTGAGACCATGTTGGCCCGTGAATCCAATTGCTGGAAAGGATTTGGAAAACACAACGTAGGAACCGACCCTTGCAGTACAAAAAGGACAATAAGAAGACACGTTTGGGACATCCTGGACTTTTTTCCACCTCATCTCTCAGAACCGAATGTCACTGTCTTCCGAATTGTATTTAGGCCGAATCATGGGAAGGGTCCCCCCCCCCCCCGTCACCTGGGACATCCTTTCAACCACCCCCTTCCTGCTGTCCTGGGTTGCCTCCTTCTCCAGGCAGTTTCAGTCGGGCTCTTGAAATTCCAGGCGCAAGCTCAACCTGACAAGACCTCTGGCATCTTGCGGAAAACACCACCCCATAAAAAGAAACGGCATCCGTCAAGCAAAGGGGTCCGGCTGGAGACACAACCTCTTGGAAAAGCCAGATCCCCCGCCCCAAACGCAGCATGGATCTGGCAGTGTCCCCAAGCGAGCGAGCCAGGAGAAAACAAGGGGCTGCAAGGTGGATGATGACGAATAATAATAATAATAATAATAATAATAATTATTATTATTATTATTATTATCGCCCATCTGGCTGGCCACCGGCCACCCTGGGCGATGTACACAGATAAAAACACAAGATAAAAACAGGATAAAATACATTTAAACAATATAAAATTTTAAAATCATTAGCCCACCCCATATTCCCGCCTAAATAGCCAAGTTTTTAATGAGCGGCGGAAGCTCAGCAGAGAGGGGGCATGGCAGAGGTCACTCGGGAGAGAGTTCCACAGTACGGGGGCCGCCACAGAAAAGGCCCTGTGTTAAAGCTGTGTGTGTCTGTCTGTGTTGGGGTGGTGGTGGTGGGATTGGAGTTAGGACAAATTCAGCAGCCATTGGGCACAGGGGATCCACTTTGAAAATCCTGCAGCAGCAGCTTCCTGTGTACCGTCACCGCCATGCACGAGATGAGGGTTTTGCAGGCCTTCCCCGAGCTGGCCCCCTCCAGCTGTGTTGGACTACAACTGGGGAAGGCTGGGTTAGCGTGTGTGGCTATGATGACCAGGGAGACCAGGGTGTAAATCCCCGCTCAGCCATGGAACTCACTGGGTGACTCTAGGCCAGTCACTGTCTCTCAGCCTATCCTACCCCACAGGGTTGTCGTGTAGATAAAACGGGAGGAGGAGAGAATCACATAAACTGCCCAGAGTTTCTCATAGGCAGGGTGCGATAAAAATGTAATACAATTCTGCCACTCCCTCTGACTTCTGTAAAATACCATGTTTTCTGGCCCTGTTTTGCCTCCATGAGAGCTAGAAACATGATTTCTAATATGAACTGGTCATCTACCCTCTGACCTGCTGCTCCTCCTGACAGGGCTGGACATCCCCCCCCCTCCAATAAACCCTCTTAACCTAAGAAAAAGTGGGACACGCAAAGCAGAAATATTCTTGCCTTGGCAACTGCGGGGTGCCGGACACCAGCGAGCGTCCAACTGTGCCACCCTCTGGACCCAGCCCAGCCTCCTGACCCACCACAGCGTTGTTCTCTGGTAAGACTCTCCCGGCGAGCTACTTCTGAGACAAGCCGGAGCCTCTGCCTCTAAAATAAGATGCACAAAAAACGAGGACAGAAGACAGGAGCCTGGGCGGCGGTGTTCGGTAACAGGCAGAGACGCTGCCTCGTGCGCTCCAGGAGGATCCTGCCCAAATGGGGTTGCTTCAAGGTGACATCGCAAGGCAAAAACAAAACGCCCGCATGCCTCCCGTCTCCCTTCACCAGCTCATGTGGCTCGGAGGAAACTAGAACAGGCCTGTGACCCAGGCTTCTCAAGCAGCCGCGATGTGTGTAACTTCACATTTTTGCAAGGGCGACGTGGCCGTTATGCCAGGAGAGGCGCCAAATTGTCCCTGCTGGCCAGGGGCAATCCCATTTTCAGTTGCCCTGTCCTGGGTAAGTCATTGCCCCGATGCTGTCCCTGGGGGAGGCGCTGGGTCTGTGAGTGGGGAGCAAATGCATTTTGATGCCGTGCGCACACAGACACAGAACGCCCCTGCATCACTTCCCTTCTGTCCCCACAACCATCTACCTAGACAGCCAAAGCTGCTCCAATGGGCTTCAGGCGTAGCTATTCAGGAACAAGTACAGCCAGGGAAGGGGCCACAGTTCAGCGGCGCAGCCCGTGCTCAATCCCAGGCATCTCCAGGCGGGCTGAGAATAACCCCTGCCTGAAAGCCTGGACTGCCTCTGCCAGCCAGTGTATTTGTTTATTTAAAAAAAATAAAAAATGATTCCACCCCACAGCAAAAAAGGCTCCGAGAGTGGCTTACAAGCCATCATAAAACAGAGCAGTCCCTGCCCCCACCAGCTTACAATCTATGACCCTGCCCTCCTCCAGGTGCCCCCTGCCAAATGAGGTGAGGCGGGTGGCTACAGGAGAGGGCCTTTTCAGTGGCGGCACCCCATCTGTGGAATGCCCTCCCCAGAGAGGCTCACCTGGTGCCTGCGTTATGGTCTTTCTGATGCCACATGAAGGCCTTTGTATTCTTCCCAGGCATTTTAAGAACTGTTTTTAGTGCTTTTAGTATCTCATTCTGCTGCTGCTGTTTTTTTTTTTTTTTTTTTTAATGTTTTTTATGTGCTGAGATGATGTTATTCTTTGCTGCTGGCTTTATCTTGGTCTTATTCTGGGCTTGTAATTTATGTTGCATTTTATGTATTGTACACTGCCCAGAGAACTTCAGTTATTGGGTGGTTCCAAAGTCTAGCAAATAAATAAATAAATAAAAAGACAGGAGGAAAAAGGAATGGGAAGGGAAGAAGGGGAAAATTCTTCCCCTAGGTTCCAAAATCTAGCAAATAAATAAATAAATAAAAAGACAGGAGGAAAAAGGAATGGGAAGGGAAGAAGGGGAAAAAATAAAGTAATCTTTCAGCAGAGCTGGTGGAAGAGCCTTGCTTCCTGCTCTCATCTCCCTCTCTACCAGGCTTCTACCAGGGTAGACCAGCAGTCCCTAATCTGGGGCCCACCAGATGTTTTGGGCTTCATCTCCCATAGGAATTCTGGGAGTTGTAGTCAAAACATCTGGAGAGCGGCAGGTCGGGGAGGGCTGGCGGAGACAATCCTGCGCTAGAAGGACCAACAGTCCGGGCAGCTTCAGATGTTCACCGTGAGAGTAAACGTTTTATTCCGCATCCGCCCATTTTTAGACCACTGAGCTCTTAGGGTGTTTCACGGGCAGCGTCCAGAGATGAGCCTCTGGCAACGCACAAGGCCGTCATCCTTGCTGGGAGACGGTGGTGGTGGTGGTGAAGAGCTCTGTCTTCCCTGTTTGCACCCGAGGCGTGTTTTGGAAGGTACGTGCTAAACCCTGCTTAAAATGACTCAGGGCATCATGTGAAAATTTAGCTTCTTACCCGAAGATCAACAGCCAGTTCCAAGCACAAGAAAGGGTCAAAGGAATGGATGAAAGTGCCTGATACTGAGAATCAGAGACGGTCACGTCCACTGAGCCCAGGACTGCCTGGTCGGACACCCCAAGATCTCAGGCCAGAGGCAGCAATTCTGATCACCTTCCCCTCAAGAGCCTTTTAGCTGGAGAAGCCAGGGATCGAACTGGGGAACATTCTGCATGCCATATACTGAGTCTGACCAGTATTGAGCCAGTGTGGCGTAGTGGCGAGAGTGTTGGACTGGGAACTCGAGAGATCCGGGTTCTAGTCCCCGCTCGGCCATGAAACTCACTGGGTGACTTTGGGCCAGTCACTGACTCTCAGCCTAACCAACTTCACAGGGTTGTTGTGAGGATCAAATGAAGAAAAGGAGGGTTCATGCACGCCGCCTTGGGCACCCTGGAGGAAAGGCAGGACAGAAATGCAACAAATACACAAATAGTAAAATAAATTGTGAGAGGCTGTGAACGAGGGAAAACTTGGCTAGCCTCGCTACTCCACCTGAACGGAGTTGCGGCACTGGGAGTGGCTGGTTCCGTGCAGCTAGTGAGCCCAAGTCACAGAGGGAAAAATACAAAACTGACCAAGGCCAGAAGGAAAGTTTGGGGAGGAGGAGAAGGCGAGGAGCCCTGTGTGCGAAGCCGTGCAACAGACAGGCAAGTTTTGTTTTCGTGAGACTAATTGAGGCCAGGACTCAGATCTGAGGAGAGCGTCAGCCTCCCTGATGCGCCAGCTTATCTTTCACGTAAGGTCGAGCCGGGAAAACATTTAGCTTTCTCAAAGCGCAGAGAGAGGCTAGGCTATCTCTCTGAGAGGCGTTATCTAGAATAACTCATCGCATGAATATTATCTGCCCTGAGCAGCATCGGGACTGCAGCTCCTCTGGCAAAAGGCTGTTCCCAGCCCTGAGAAAATGGGAGGTGCCGCAGTAGACTGGACCCGAGATCTTAGGTGCGCTACCTTCCCTGTTTGGGATGCCCTTTAATGGCTGGGTTAAGGGGTGGTGGGCTTATTATACATGAACAAACAGGAAGAGCAATAAGCTGAATATGAGCCAGCAATGCGACGTGGCTGCAAAGAAGGCAAATGCAATTTTGGGCTGTATTAATAGAAGTATAGCTTCCAAATCGTGGGAAGTGATAATTCCCCTTTACTCGGCACTGGTTAGGCCTCATCTTGAGTACTGCGTCCAGTTCTGGGCACCTCACTTTAAGAAGGACGTAGACAAACTGGAGAGGGTTCAGAGGAGGGCAACAAGGATGATAAAGGGACTGGAAACAAGGCCCTATGAGGAGAGACTGAAAGAACTGGGCATGTTTAGCCTTCAGAAGAGGAGACTGAGGGGAGATATGATCGCACTCTTCCAGTACTTGAAGGGATGTCACACAGAGGAGGGCAAAGATCTCTTCTCGTTCATCCCAGTTTGCAGGACACGGAATAATGGGCTCAAGTTACAGGAACCTAGATTCCACCTAAACATCAGGAAAAATTTCCTGACTGTCAGAGCAATAAGACAATGGAATCAACTACCTAGGGAGGTGGTGGGCTCTCCCACTCTGGAGGCATTCAAGGTGCGGCTGGACAGACATCTGTCAGGGATGCTTTGACCTGGATTCCTGCATTGAGCAGGGGGATGGACTCGATGGCCTGGTAGGCCCCTTCCAACTCTACTTTTTCTATGATTCTAAGCATTCATCTATAGAACGAGTGCTGCACACGCATGATCTCTGCAAGCCTCACAACAGCCCTATAAGGTAGGCTGCTATTATTGCCGAGTGAGTTTGTTGCAGAGGTGGGGGCATCCCCAGGTCACACTTCCAGCCTCTACATGACACCTGAACGTAGGCTTGTTTGTTTACTGAACCAGGCACACCATTTTCATGATATTACTTCTCTTCCCACCCCAGCGCCCCCAGACGTCGCTGTTAACCACCCGATAAAGAGGATGAGGCAGAGACGAAAATCAAGAACTCAGAAACAAGTCTGATCTTAGCATTAGTAAAGTCCTTGAAAAGCGAGGAGGAGACAGAAGGAGAAGAAGCTGTTGTTCGCGAAGTTCAGCTTGCAAGAGAACCCATACTGTTTGCTTGCTATGGAGTGGATCAAAAAATCACAATAAATAAATGCAGGCAGTCCCCAGGTTAGGAACGAGTTCCGTTCTTAAGTATGTCTTTCAGTCGAATTTGTATGTAAGTCGGAACAGCACAGCGTTCTATACGTTAAAATCGGCATTTACGCAAATGGCGTAGTATACTAAGCTATGTACTCTACGTAAACGACGTAGCGCCGGGGAACCCAGAAGTCCGTTCTTAAGTATGGGTTGTCTGTATGTCGGACTGTTCTTAACTCGGGGATTGCCTGTACATTACCAATATGGCAGGAAATTCACCACCACATACACTTAGCCAAGGCTGGGGAACTGGGCTGAATCTGGTTTCGGAGAAGCTCCGGGAAGCGGCATTCCAGTGGCGGGTGGGACCGAAGGCGGGGCCAAAATTACAAAAAATACCAGCGTGTGTTAGCTGAAAGCTATTGCTGCCAGCAACTCCGCCTTAGGAGAGGCATTTCAACCTTTTTGAATGGGGGGGAAAAAAACTGCACAAGAGCCGTGAAACCACCAAACCATCAGTATTGCTGGGAAAGGGGCCAGGGCCAGGGGAAGGGGGCGTGGCCTTTGGGGAACTCCCAGAGGGCCAGATCTGAGGGCTGGGCCTCTGGATCCGACCCCCGCTATTAGCCAACGGCCACATTTGCAAGCAGATGTTAGAAGAAGGAAGTGCTTTGGGGACTGAGGGAAGCCCCCAAATGATGGAAGTGACTAGAAGCTGTCAAAAAGGCAACCGGCGACTGGTCGGCAACTAGTTTTATAGGAAAGCAACTTTGAAGACGGGATGACAGTCGTGGGCCAACCTCCCTCCCGACCTCACGCCCCATCCCACGCGCTGGACTGCTGACCGAACTTTGCAACAGCCAAGAGTCCTTAACGTTTTGTCCTTGCCTCTGGGTTGGCAACTGAAGCGCAAAATGGTGAAGATCCTTCATGGGTGGGGGGAGGATTTGGCCCCACCTGCTCCCCCATTGGCTGGTCCCAGCGGCTGCTAACACCTGCCCCCCCTATCCACAACACGCCTCTCTCAGTTCCCATGGGTCCCAAAGCTCTCTCTAGTTCCAGTGTGGCGTAGTGGTGAGGGTGCTGGACTGGGACTAGGGAGATCCGGGTTCTAGTCCCTGCTTGGCCATGAAAGTCACTGGGTGACTTTGGGCCAGTCACTGCCTCTCAGCCTAACCTACCTCACAGGGTTGTTGTGAGGATAAAATGGAGAGGAAGAGGGCTATGTAAGCTGCCTTGGGTTCCTTGCAGGAAAAAAGGCGGGGTATAAATATAAATAAATAAAATAAAATAAATTGGCCATTTCATAGATTTTCATAGATCATAGAGTTGGAAGGAGCCTACAAGGTTATCGAGTCCAACCCCCTGCTCAATGCAGGAAACTAGAGGAGGGGTCTCCCATCCAAGTAATAACCAGGCCTGACCCTGCTTAGCTTTCCACACTCAGACAAGCTGAGCCAGCATGAGCCATTTGCTGGTATCAGGGCAAATAGAACATTTCTTCTTTTGCAGAAAAACAACAAGGCAGATACATAAGAACACAGGAAGAGCCATGCTGGATCAGACCCAGGGTCCATCTAGTCCAGCATTCTGTTTGCACAGTGGCCAACCAGCTGCCCATGGGAAACCCACAAGCAGGACTGGACTGCAACAGCACCCTCCTGCCTGTGTTCCCCAGCAACTGGTGTACATGGGCACACTGCCTCTGATGCTGGAGGTAGCATAGAGCCATCAGGACTAGTAGCCACTGATAGCCTTCTCCTCCTCCATGAATTTGCCCAATCCCCTTTTAAAGTCCTCCAAATTGGTGACCATCACTGCATCTTGTGGAAGTGAATTCCATAGTTTAACTCGGGCACTGTGTGAAGGACTTCTTTTTATCTGTCCTGAATCTCCCACCGTTCAGCTTCATGGGATGACCCATTTGGGGTTCTAGTATTATGGGAGTGGGAGAAAAATGTCTCCCTGTCCACTTTCTCCACACCAGGCATGGCACGCAGCAGATTACAGACGATCACCAGGATCTGTGCTGGAAAAAGCGAAAAAAGAAACGGAGAGGGGGGAAAGCGGCGACTGGGTGCCGTGTTAATGCACAATAGGGGGAAACAGCAGAGAGCAGGTCGGCCACCCCTCGGGCTCCACGTTTCAGGTCAGCCCTCGCGTTGTGTCCCGTGGGAGAGAGGGGGCAGTGCTTATTTCCAACCTACAGCTGTTCTCCCGGCCCTACAACAGAGCTCGGCTGATCCTGACTGGGGACCTGCTTCAAACCGGACGGGGGGCTTCAAACGTAACTGGGATTGTAACGGTTCCAGAGAAGCTTCCTCTTGGGCAAAACAAAAGAGTAGTCTTGCTGGATCAGAGTAAAGGCCCCTCTCACCCAGGGCTGTTGAGATTATTTCTGCCCAAGGGCCAAGTTCAGTTTCAGAGAAGCTGGGTGGTGGTGGTGGTGCTGCATTCCAGTGGCGGCCAAGATTACAAATAATAATAATAATAATAATAATAATAATAATAATAATAATAATAATAATAATAATAATAATGGCGCATTTTAGGTGAAAGCTCTTCCTGCCCCTAACTCAGCCTTAGGAGAGACATTTCAAACTTTTAGGGGGGGAAACTGCACAAACACTGAGAAATCACAACATTATAGGAGGTTGGCGGAAAGGGGGTGTGGCCGCCTGGGGAGCCCCCCCGAGGGCCAGATGTGGTCCTAGGCCGGAGGTTCTGCGTGCCTGAGCTAGACGCCGGGGCTCCGGTACCGAAAAGATCCAGCGCTCAGGCCCACAGGACCAAAAAAAGGCACAAAGTTGCAAATGCTAATTTACATATGCTCTAAAGCAGTGTTCTCCAACCTTGGGTCCCCAGATGTTTTTGGCCTACAACTCCCAGCATGCCCCAGCCAGCTACGCTGGCTGGGGCAGGCTGGGAGTTGTAGGCCAAAAACATCTGGGGACCCAAGGTTGGAGAACACTGCTCTAAAGTCTGTGTGTGTGTGTCTTCAAAGGACCCTGCTGCCTCCTAAGGACACCCCTATTTGTAAAAGGGGATGTTTGGACAGCGGAGAGGAGAGGGTGTTTGATTTCAGAAGAAAACCTCAGGCAGAAAGATTGGGGGGGGGGGCAGCAGGAGATGAAGCACATGTGGGCAACAAGCCAGCTGATCCAGGGGCAGCATAAGATCAAGCAACCTCTTAAAATAAAATAAAATAAATCCAGTTCAATTCAACTCAGAAGGGATCAGGCTGAACCAGATCCCTGCTTGAGCAGAAGAGAAGTGTCCTTGCTTTAAGAGACCGCAGATTTGCCTCAGGCGGGTATGTGTGTGTGTGTGTGTGTGACCAAGCTGGAAGCTGCAGGAAGGAGGGGGAACCAAAGCCTTTCCACACCTGCTACTCCTCCTCCCCCAGCTGCCTCCCCCTCTGGTCCTGTTTCCCCTGTCATCTGGATACCTTGCTGCATCATGGTGCAGGAAGCAGCCGGGGAGGGAGAACAGGCATCAGGCAGGTGAAGGGTTAAGTATCCTTCTCCCACCTGCCTTTTCCCCGCTACAAACTGCAACCCCATCCCCAAGTTGCAGTGCAGGCGTTTGGCAACGCAGACCTGGATTTCCTGCCGCCCAACTCCATAAAAACATAAGAAGATCTGGATCAGACCCAAGGTCCACCCAGTCCAGCATTCTGCTCCCACACTGGCCAACCAGCTGCCCAAATGGGAAACCCACAAGCAGGACAGGAGTGCAACGGCACCCTCCCGCCCATGTTCCCCAGCGACTGGTGTCTGATACTGGAGGTAGCATATAGGCAACCAGGACTCATTTTTCATGACTAACTTATGTCTCATTCATTTCAGTGGGTCTTAAGAACAGAAGGAGAGCCCTGCTGGATCAGACCAAAGGTCCATCTAGTCCAGCATTCTGCTCCCCAAATGGCCAATCAATTGGCCACAGGAAATCCACAAACAACAGCACCCTCCCGCCCATGTTCCCCAGCGACTGGTGTATACCTCCCACACTCCAAAGACTGCCACCCCCATGCTCCAAATGAGGATGTGGCTTGTGGTTTCCAAAGGGAAGGGAAGCACATTCTGCACAGGCTCAGGAGCACTTCCAACCACCAATTCACATGTTCTAGGCCAGGTCCAATTAAGGCCATCAGAACACTACAAAAGGCAAAAAAATAAAATAAATAAGCACCATTGCCATCAGCCGGGTGTCTTGAAGATGTGTTGGACTATAATGTCCATCATCCCCACCCAGCATGGACATAAGCTTGGAAGCCGGGAGTTGGAGGGGCACCAGGTTGAAGAAGTGTGACCTACATCATCAGCCTTCAGCTGGGGGGTGGACCCACGACTCAGCCACAGAACGACCAAAGGGGCTGCCACCATGCCACCAGCGCAAATGTGCATTACCGCGGGCACAACTGCGCATCAGCACTTACCTATGCGCACTTTTGGAAGTGGAACGAAATTCTCATATATACCTTTAAAAAATCAGTCAATGAGCAAACCGTGGAACGAAAGACGCTTGACCATCTGCGAAACTCAGACAGAATGGATTTAACTAAATCTGTACATAGATTTCATAGATCATAGTGTTGGAAGGAGCCTACAAGGCCATCGAGTCCAACCCCCTGCTCAATGCAGGAAAGTAGAGGAGGGGTCTCCCATCCAAGTAATAACCAGGCCTGACCCTGCTTAGCTTTCCACACTCAGACAAGCTGAGCCAGCATGAGTCACAGGCCTATCCCTAACTACAACTCCCATAATCCCCCAGCCTGCTCTGTAGTCCAACAAACCTTGCCACCTCTATCCCCAGCACTGCTACCCTATAGTTAAGTACAGCCTCCATGTTGCAGGAATGCTTTGTTCCCCTTCTCCCTTCGGACTTCTCATCTCTTGAAGTAACATTAACAACCAAAGCTATTTTTCACTCCAGATACAGTGGTGCTTCTCTCTCTTACTCTCTCTCCCGCTCTCAAGCAGGATTTCACAATGTCCAACTGTTCCTGTTCTTATGTTTCATAATGCAAAATGCATACAAACGCTCCAGCGGGGGAGAGCTGAAGCACAGAGGGAAGTGGAACCGAGGGTGCCAGCTTTGTCTTTTTTGTTTTTTGTTTTAAACAACCTGGGTGGCACCCAAAGGGCCAAATAACAACCAAATTGGCGGGAGGGTGGGGGGGGGAGGGTGGACGGCAGAACCTGCCCAGTCAGGGGCAGGGCGAAGGTGAAGTGGGATATGTGAAGCCACAGCTGAACCTGCCAGGTCTGGGAAAGGCAACCGAGGTGAAGTCATGGCAGAACCTTGCTGCTGTTAAGGGACAGAAAGATGGTGATGAGAAATAAAGGTGGATCGGAACTGGTTTATTTAGCCCAATAAGGTCATCGTAAGAACTTAAGAAGAGCTGTGCTGGATCAGACCAAGGGTCCATCTAGGCCAGCGTTTTGTTCACACAGTGGCCAACCAGCTGCCCACGGGAAACCCACAAGCAGGAGACGAGTGCGACAGCACCCTCCCGCCCATGTTCCCCAGCAACTGGTGGACATAGGCATACCGCCTCTGATACTGGATCATCATCATCATCATCATCATCATCATCATCATCATCATCATCATCATCTCCTCCTCCTCCTCCTCTTCTCCCTCATCTACCAACTGGGAATAAGACTTCATGCACCTGAAGACGTGGACTCTAATCCATAAGCACATAGGACACGATAAATGTGTTAGCCTCTAAGGTGCCACAAGACTCTTGCCTGCTTTTGCTGCAGTAGACCAGGGGTGGGCAACTTGTGGACCTCTAGCTATTTTGGCCTACGACTCCCATCACGACCTCCTGAGCAGAACAGATGGGTGCAATCCTGATTCCCCACTGTGTGTGGGCCCTGCCCTAGTGGAACGGCCCCACAGATGAAGGACAAGTACTTTTTGTCCTTGTCCTGCATACAGGATGCTGGTATGTTTGGAATCGGCACTCAACACGAGTCCTGCAAACCGTATCCGTTTAGGATGGCGCCACTGACCAGGTTGAGGGCCGGATCTCACAGCTCTGCAACGTGCATGCTGAACCAGCATTTAGAAGAAGCAGACACCTGGCACATGATCCTGAGAAGCTCTGTACACAAGATAAATTCCCCACCCATGCATACGCCCCACTTCCATGCAGGAAACCAAGCAAGTTTGTCTGCTCCCCACTTCCAGATCTCCCGTCTCTCAAACACACACACACACACACACACACACACACACACAGTATCGTAGATATACCTGGGGAGAATGCCAGCCAGAGTTTCTCCTGGTTTGAGAGGCTGAGTGGACCTAAAGTGGACATCTGCAATAGGCCTGTGGCTTATGCTGGCTCAGCTTGTCTGAGCGTGGAAAACTAAGCAGGGTCAAGCCTGGTTATTACTTGGATGGGAGACCCCCTCCTCTAGTTTCCTGCATTGAGCAGGGGGTTGAACTCGATGGCCTTGTAAGCTCCTTCCAACTCTATGATCTATGAAATCTATGCCCCCTAAATAATAGGATGCATTTCATTCCAGGCGTGGGCTGATTCTGCATTCTCGTGGGCTGCTCTATAGCCCAAGACAGACTTCCCCAATCTGGTGCCCTCTAGACGTTGGGGGCTTCCTCTCCCATCAGCCCCAGCCAGCATGGCTAGTGGCCAGGAATTCTGGGAGTTGTAATCCAAAACATCTGGAGGGCACCAGTTTGGGGAAGGCTGGTCCAAACCATGGCTCCAGAACAGTTGACGCCAACTGCCCACAAAGGCTTCTCACGTACAGTGCACATGTTCTCAAACAGAGCATGGCATACAAGAGTTACAACATCTGGAGGGCCACACACAGGGATGGACGGATCCTGCCCATTTTGCTTTTCCCAGCAGTTCGAGTTTTTGTAAACCATATGTTCTTCCCATCCTGAATATGAAGAAATTTGAAAATGTTAATAAATTCTTATCGAAAACGAACTGAAATGTAATCCTAGCCTGACACTGACAAAAACGTAGAGATGTACAGTTATAATGTGGCATATCTACTTCTCGCCACTTGAAAATGCTTTTCTTTTACTTTGGGGGGGGGGGAAGGCCTTATCTCCTCCCCTTGATCCCAGTTTGGCAGGGCCTCCAGGGGCCAGTTAGAATGGCCTCAGCAGCTGGATGAGGCCCACAGGCTACTCTTGAAGATTCCCCATTTTAAACCGCGGTAATCAAGTCGCCAAGGGAAACCTGGCAACGCACCACCACCCTTCTGACCTGCGGAGCTTTACGTTTCTCTGCGGCCTGATTTCGAGGGCATCACAGGCAGCTTCAATTTAATCAGGCTACAAAACGCTGCTGCGAGAGAAATCCAGACCGGCTAGAATTGCCTCGGAAGAGGTCTTCAGGTCAACAGTGGAGAGCGGTGAAGAGAACCCTGGGATGACGGCATCATGGAAAAAGGGTGCGGCGGGGAGGGCAGCGGGAGCTTTAAACCATCTAACCCTTTAACTGGAGCTGTGGAAGATGGGACCTGTGACTTTCTGCCTGCGCCGGGCGCTGCCTTACTCAAAGTCAGAATATCGGTCCATGCATCTCAGTACTGACTGGTGGGGCTTTTCTGAGGTCCCAGGGCTGTGGCCTTTCCCAGCCAAAATCCTTGTAAAGTGGAAATATCAGGACTTTGTGCACGCAAAGCCCCCCTGACCATGGAGCTGGAGTCGCCGTTGGGGCCCTTGGAGTCAGCGACTTCCTTACAGCTGCCGCAGGGATGACACAGAAGTGGGAAGCAGGTGAAACAGACATCCTGGCACAGGTCTGGTGAGGTCAATAACTATACACACAATGCCCAATGAACATGTTCTTGCCTGGGGCAACTCCGGGACATGTTCTTGCCTGGGGCAACTCCATTCCTTTCTTTTCTTTTTACAACTGCTCCAGGAAATGCTGGGGGAGAGATGCTCAGCGAACAAGGGTCTGGATTGGGCCAGGTTTCCCAGATGTATGTCACACTGCTATTGAAAGAGCTGCACTCGCTGCCAATGCACTACCAGGCCAGGCTTAAGGTTGTGGTGCTAACCTATAGGCACCAGGGACCAGGATTTCGAACTCTCATCCTCAGATGATCCGGACCCCTTGTCCTCAGAAGAAAAGGCTCCAGAGTTAATGGGAGAGGACTTGGCCCTGGAAAGGCATCATGAGGCTTCCAGCTCCACATGACCCAGTTCATAGAACCATAGAACAGTAGAGTTGGAAGGGGCCTACAAGGCCATCGAGTCCGACCCCCTGCTCAATGCAGGAATCCAGGTCAAAACATCCCCGACAGATGGCTGTCCAGCTGCACCTTGAATGCCTCCAGAGTGGGAGAGCCCACCACCTCCCTAGGAAGTTGGTTCCATGGTCGTATTGCTCTAACAGTCAGGAGGTTTTTCCTGATGTTCAGCCGGAATCTGGCTTCCAGTTCTCGGGAAAGTCCTGAGGGGTCAGCTCCCCTGCAGCCAGAGGAGGTCTCATTACCATACTCTGACTCTGAGGCCATGCGGACACTGGCGTGCCACGGCCAATCCCATGTTGGCGCAGCTTGAGGCTGCTAAAACAGGCCAGAGGCAAAGCCTTAGTCAGATTGGAGGCCGGCCCAACCAGTCTAAAGGCAACCACATTCTTACTTAAGGCTCAGTCCTGCTCTGCTCCTTTTTGTCTGCAGTACGCAGACAAGCAGTACATAGACAAGCCTGTCTGGCTTCCAGCCCCAGCACCACTTGGAGCTTTCCGTGGTGCTGATTACTTACCTGCGAATCCTGGCCTAACCTTTATTTATTTATTTATTATATTTATACCCCGCCTTTTTTCCTGAAAGGAACCCAAGGCGGCTTACATAATCCTCCTCCTCCTCCTCCCCATTCTATCCTCACAACAACCCTGTGAGGTAGGTTAGGCTGAGAGTCAGTGACCGGCCCAAAGTGGTACAACAACAACTTGGGATCAGGATACCTAAGAGAACGCCTTCTCCTATATAGACCTGCCCATCCACTGCAGTCATCATCAGAGGCCCTCCTGGTTGTGCTACATCCTGCAAGTGCCCATCTGGTGACAACCAGGAAGAGGGCCTTTTCTGTGGTGGTGCCCACTTCCTTGAATACGCTCCCTGCAAAAAGAAAACGAGTGCCAACTCTGTCGCACTTGAGGTGCATGCTGAAAACATTTTTCTTTGCCTTGGCATCTGATGACTTATGATGCTGTCACTATGGTTTTTAGTTTATGGCCTACGGATCATGTTGTGCTTGATGTATACTTATATTGTAGTTTTTGTCATTGAACACCACCTGGAGATGTTGTACATGACGGGCAGTGTCTAGAAATATTTCTAAATATTTCAATAAATATTCTAAATATACCAATAAAGAATGAAACTGTGGGTCCACTCATGTCCAAGATCGACACACTGCATGTCTGCTATGGGAAATACCAGTGCTTCAATCCCTCCCGTGAAGAGGTGTGGCAGAGATCGCCTGCTGTCAGAGGAGCTTGTCTGTTGAGTCTCTGCACAAGTCACTGTCCTCTGCTTGCCTCCTTCCAATTAGGGAGTTGTTGTTCAGAGCATGCCTCATGCAGGGATGGGGACTCGGACTCGAGGACTCGACTCGTGAGTCGGACTGAGTCCCCCCTCTGACTCGAGTCGGACTCGAGTCCCAATATTTTTAATGGGACTCGAGACTCGACTCGGGACTCGAGACCAAGGACTCGTCAACATTCCTGCTTGATGCCACCTGCAGGTGCTGCCTGGACCTAGTTGCAGTAACAATCCAAGTTTATTTTTTAAAATCATTTTCCTAATGCAACCTTTCAGACATTTTGGGTTTGGCTGCCTCTGCCTGCCTGGTCTCTTCTTAACCAGTTCCACAGTTTGAATTGTCCAAGACAAAGGCCTCGGCCTGCCTGCTTTGGGGTTCCCTGCCTCCTCTGCCTGCCTGGTTATTTTGGGTTTGTCTGCCTGGTCTGTTCTTGCCAAAATCAGTGGCAGAGTTTTGAGATAAAAAGCCACACATCTGAAGTAGCCTTATTTTGTTGGGAAAAACCCAGACTGATTTTAATAGGGACTCGTGGAGTCAGCTTTGGGAGTGACTCGTGACTCGTGAGTCACCATTTTGGACCAAGGACTTGGACTCGGACTCGAGACTCGGGTCCAAAGACTCGTGACTCGACTCGTGACTCGAGACCAAGGATTCTTCAACATCCCTGGCCTCATGTGGATATAGAAGGACTCCTGCAACTGTGCGTGCGTGCGTGAAATTCTTACACCTGGGAGGGTTTAGTTTCAGAGCATATATGGCTGCTCAGCCCATTTTAATTCACAAGATTTTAGTCAGTAGGGGAAAATTAGAAGCTCTGTCTTTGCCAGTCCTGGAACATGCAAAGGAAAGGAGAACCTGAGCTTTGTAAACCCGCACCCATCTGGGAATTCTATGCCGCCCAGCCCGTTCAGGATGGGGTTGCACTCCCTCTGAGAGAGCAGGTTTGTAGCTTCAGCATTCTCCTAGAGTCGTCATTATCACTTGAGGCTCCGGTGGCCTCAGTGGCACGGAGTGCCTTCTACTAGCTTCAGCTGGTGGCTCAGCTATGCCCCTATCTGGACAGGGATAACCTGGCTTCAGTAGTCTTATGCTCAGGTAACCTCCAGGTTAGATTACTGCAATGCACTCTGCATGCGGCTGCCCTTGAAGACAGTTTGGAAGCTGCAGCTTGTGCAAAACGTGGTAGCCAGATCAATAGTGGGGACCAGAAAGTCTGAGCATATAACACTGATTCTGGCCCACTTGCACCAGCTGCCTGCATGTTTCCAAGCCCAATTCAAGGTGCCGGGTTTGACCTATAAAGCCTTACATGTCTCAGGACCACAATCCCTGATGGAGCGCCTCTCCTGGCATGAACCTACCTGTACACTACGGTCAACATCTGAGGACCTCCTACAACCGCCTTCTCCAAGGGAGGCTCAGATGATGGCAACAAGGGAGAGGGCCTTCTTGCTGGCGGCCCCTTGATTATGGAATGCTCTCCCCAGTGAGGCCAACCTGGCACCAACACTGTCATCTTTGGGGGCACTTGGTTAAGGCTTTCCTCTACTCCCAGGCATTTGATGGCACAGGATGGGTCTTCTCAAAGTTTTAAGGCAGTTGTTTTAGTGGGTTCTGGTATTTTATTGTTAACTGTTTTTAGGTGCTTTAAAATGTTTTAAGTTTTTGTCTGTTAAAGGTTTGATATTGTGTTTTATTGTGTTGTGTTTGAGGGTTTTAATTTTTGTGAACCACCCAGAGAGCTTTGGCTTTTGGGTGGTATAGAAATGTAATAAAATAAGAACACAATGCTATGCACAGAAGAAAGAGAAAAAAAAGGCCTACAACTCCCAGCATTCCCCAGCCAAGCATGGCTGGCTGGGGAATGCTGAGAGTCACAGGACTTTTTTCTGCCTAAACATAGATAGGATTGCACCCTAAATAAATAAATGAAGACGGCAATGAAGATACACTGCCCAGATCCCCAGCGTGCAACACTACAACAGAGGTTAATTTCGACCAGTACCAAAGGGCTGTAGATTGGTCCAGAGTTCGCGGCCAAGGCAGAAATTGAACCCAGGGCTGCCTGAACAAAATGCAGCTCTGTCCATCGGCCCATTCCTATCCCAAAACCACTTTCCTCAGGCCTTTAAAATGCCACTGAACAATCAGGGCACTGTCTCCCCCCTCCCTCCGCTCCATCCTTTATGTCCATCATTAGTTTTGCTTTTTGCATATTACAAGGCTGGTGGGGAAGTTTGTGTTTATCCGCCGGTAGCCAGCAGACGTATCCCATCCCGCCAGCTACGAGGCTCACAGCGTGATTGAAATGTCACCAGGCAGAAATTTCTCTTGCGTGCACAGATCTCACATTGTTGGCTCGTTTTCTCCGGGCTGAGGAATGGTGGGATGTCAAGACTAGCCAAAAATATCTAGCAGAAGCCGGGACTTACGGAAGCATGAATTTTAATGAGTGGCAAGACAAGCTCCGTTGTCCCCAGGGGCACCTCGGGAAGTCATCCCTTCTCAACGCCAGCCGAAGTGTGTTGGTGCAACTGTGGCTCAGTTATCGTCTTCCCTGACTTGCAGGGGCTCCCAAGAGTAGGGGTCCCCAACTCTTTAGGGTCAGTGGGCACATTTGGAATGTTGAGAGTGTGCCGTGGGCACTCTCGCAAAACGGCTGCCGAGCGGGGCTTGGCTGATAACAAAACACCCAACGTGGGGCCCAGAGGTATTCCTGGAAATACATATGGTACTCGAGGCACTCTGCTTTGCAGCATGCCAGCCTCCCAGTTAAAAAAAGTTTAATAATCAGGGAGCCAAGAGAGGTGCCTGCAGGCACATTGGTGTCCACAAGCACCATGTTGGAGAACCGAGCCCGAGTTTCAGACAGGAATCATTCCCAGAGATGCCGGGGACGGAACCTGGGACCTTCTGCATTCGAGGCAGGTAACTTGCTGCTGAGCTTCCACAGCAAGTTCAAGCGCACTGGGGATTTGAGGGTTTCCAGATCAGAGGAAGTTCCTCTCCCAACCCTGCAAGACTTTTTCAACCTCTAGAATTTAACCAGCCTGCTCTTTCGGTGCCTCCAAAACCCATGGCTCAGCGATGGTAAAAACAAAACAAAAACACTCTGAAAACTAATTTGGACACAAAAACTAAAAGGGCAGACTTTCTGCATGCGGGTGCCAGCATGCCTTATGTGCAATTTCCAGCCCCAATACAAAAATGGGGGGGGGCTCCCCACCTTTTGGTGCAGTCTTCCATCCAGTTCCATATAACCCAGCCTGCACCCAAAACCAGCCCCATGCCCCACTTTGCAAACAGCCGCTCTCAACGTGACGCACTGTGATGCGGGGGACCCGCTCGTCGCAACCGGGGCCACAGACGCTGTGCAAAGCTTTCCCCCTACACTGTCCTAGAATGCATCCAGCCCTTTTTTCCCCCTTGTCTTTTCAAAAATTCACTGAATTCAGAGAAAAAACAAACCCACCACCAACAATGCATGCAACACTGGAAAGGGTTCAGAGGAGGGCAACAAAGAGGATCAGGGGACTGGAAACAAAGCCCCGTGAGGAGAGATGGAAAGAACATGTTTAGCCTTCAGAAGAGGAGACTGTGGGGAGATCTAATAGCACCCTTCAAGTACTTGAAAGGTTTTGTGACACAGAGGAGGGCCAGGATCTCTTCTCGATCATCCCAGGACACGGAATCATGGGCTCAAGTTACAGGAACCCAGATTCCACCTAAACATCAGGAAAAATTTCCTGACTGTCAAGAGCAATACGACCATGGAACCAGCTACCTAGGGAGGTGGTGGGCTCTCCCACTCTGGAGGCATTCAAGGTGCAGCTGGACAGCCATCTGTCGGGGATGCTTTGACCTGGATTCCTGCATTGAGCAGGGGGTTGGACTCGAGGGCCTGGTAGGCTCCTTCCAACTCGACTATTCTATGATCCTATAATAATAATAATAATAATAATAATAATAATAATAATAATAAACGTTTATTTATAACGCCCCTTATACCAAAGGGCGGGACAAATAACATATACAGTAAACATAACAATACAATAAAATAACCAACACCAACCACTTACTATGCAGTATCAGATCCCAGCAACCACCACATTAGCCCAACCACTCATTCTGGCTGACTAAAAAGATAAGTCTTTAATCCCGTTCGAAAGCGGGAAAGATCCTCCTCCAATCGGAGGTCCACGGGAAGCCTGTTCCACAGAAGTGGAACCAGGTCCTGAAAGGTTCGCAGCCTTGACAAGGCAGAGCGTGTCGGTGGGACCGCTAATAATCCCTGGCCCACTGATCTTAAATTCCTACCAGGAACATACCAGGAAAGCCTAGATGATAAGTAATGAGGGACATTAGAGCGCAAAGCCTTGAACGCAAGAACCAATAATTTAAATTGGGCCCTAGTCCAAATGGGTAGCCAATGAAGATTCCTACGGGCCATAGTAATATGGGAGGATCGGGGCAAGTTCAGGACAACACGAACAGCGCTGTTCTGAACCAGAACCAGTGGAAGAAGCACAGAAGAGGGCAAGCCAGCTATTAAGCTATTACAATAGTCCAAGTGGGATACCACCAAAGCCTGAACAAGCAGATGGGCTGTTTCAGGAGACAAAAACTTGCGAATCCTGCGAATGTTCAAAGGGTGAAAATTACATGCCTTGGCAGTCCTATTAATAAAAGGACGCAAGGACAAACAATCACCCAGCAAAACACCAAGGCTCTCGGCAGCTGAAACCGGGGCCACCACTGAGCCCTGGATATGCAAAGAAGGACATAATAAGGGAGCTGACACACGATCAGGTTGAAATACCAGAATTTCAGTCTTATCCATGTTCAATTTCAGATGATGTGCGGTCATCCATGAGGAAACGCCTGACAGGCATTCCGTCACGGACTGCCACACTGCAGTATCAATGGATGCAAAGCTTCGATATATCTGTGTATCATCTGCATAGGTGTGATACTGAAAACCCCGATCAGAAACCAAACGTCCAAGAGGACAGTATACAATGAAAAAAGAAGAGGACCCAAGACAGAACCCTGTGGAACTCCCACTAATAATGGGAAAACATCTGAAACTGAACCCTGAAACAAGACAGAACAAGAGCGATTAGAAAGGAAGGAACCAAACCAAGATAAAGCATTGCCCTTGATTCCCAGTGATGCCAACCTTGAAAGCAGAATATGGTGGTTGAGTGTGTCAAAAGCTGCCGTAAGATCCAGCAGAATCAACACAGATGTTTGACGCTGAGCTTTCGCCACTAAGATATCATTCATCACTTAAGTTAAGGCTGTTTCTGTGGAGTGGCCTGAACGAAACCCCGATTGAAAAGAATCTAGGAGATTAAATCTAATTAAATAAGTCATCAACTGGGAGAGAACTACTCTTTCTAAAATCTTAGAAAGAAAAGGAAGAAGGGAAATAGGGCGGTAATTAACACAAGCTGAATGGTCTAAATTAGGCTTTTTTAACAAGGGGCGTACAGAAGCATGCTTGAAACATTCCGGAAAAATACCCAGTGAAAGTGAAGAATTCACCAGATAAGTTATACGAGGCAAAAACAAAGGTAAAAGCATCAAATAAGGAAAGGACGGGAAAGGGTCAGCAGCCCTTCTCCCTGCCCCACAAATGCACCATAGGTGATCTGCAGATCGCTGCTTTCCATCCCTCCCTAACAGTGCTGGAGAAAACCAGAAGAAAGTGGGGGGGGGGGGACGACAAAGGGAGAGAAGAATCAAGATGTTAACCCTTTTCTCCCCCCCTGCACCAGGCAAAAGGGGACAGAGGAGTTTTCCCTCCAGCTGCCATGGAAACAGCTATGCTGATTATCCGGACAACCTGGAAAGCCCACACTGCAGCAAGCGCATGTCCCGAGAGTAACCGCACACCGTTCTCCACAACTGAGATACGTGTTCTGTCCATGGGTATCTCTCCAGTACAGCCACCCGGAAGTCTGGTGCACACACGGCAGGTGACAATCCGATGCACGCTGACTAGGGTGTCCGTTCCCTCAAATCCAGCGGGACAGACCTCTGGCAAAATAAGTACTGGATCCAGCAAGAGTCTGGCGCATTGTCCCTTTGGATCCCCATCAGCTGGAGAGACACCTGTTTTCGCAAGCTGCGTGCAGCTAAACCCTCCCGGAAGCAAGAGACAGATCGCCCCAGAAGTCGAAAAGAGAAATTATAAAAATAAAAAAAGCGAAAGCACCTACCTTTAAAGAAAAAGACTGGCATAAAAAAAACAGCTATGAAGAGAATGCAGCTGAAAGCAGCCGGCAAAGGAAAGGAGAGGCAGGCGGGTGATGGATCTAGAAGGCAGGCACGGTGAAAACCAGCCTGCTGAACGGGCGAGGTGGGGGGGCAAAGAGAGCAGCGGAGGGGGGGGCTGTTCTCGTTTCACCCCATTCCCTCGCAGAACTGGGACAGACAATTAAAAAAAGGGAAAGCTCTTCGGCGTGGTGTGGGAGGCAAGCCGGAATCCGCTGGGCGGTACGCAGACGAGCGAAATGCACCCCCCCCCGCGCACCACCTGCTCTGCTTCTGACCTCACCGCCGCAGCAGCATCCTTTGTACAGGCACCGGCTGAGTCAGCAGAAAGCGGATCCGCCAGCCGCCGCATCCTTGCCAGCCGTTGTTTCCGAGGCCTCTCCTTCCCCTGCCTCCGCGGAGATGCTTTCGCGCAGGAGGTGGCGGCTGATTAATCGTGCGCGGGCACCCGGGACACAGCGACGCGTTGCCCCCCGCTTTGCTGTCGGGGAGGCAGCCCCCCTCCCCCGGGTGATGTCACGCCGGTGCGGAGCCGGGCCTTGCCACATTCCAAGATGATCCCGGGAAGGAGATACCGGTGGTGGGTGCAGGGAGAAGACGGGAGGGAAGAGTGAGAGGAGACCGTTGTTGGCTCGGTGCCCCCCCCCCCCGCGAGTAAGCCGAGAAGCCACTAAACACACTTGGAAAGAAGATACAGGTTGAACATCAGGGGAGGAACATCTCCCAATGGGCCACTGAGGTTTTGCAAGCAATCGCCTTATATCAGCCTTCCCCAGGCTGGCGCCTTCCAGATCATAGATCAATAGAGTTGGAAGGGGCCTACAAGGCCATCGAGTCCACCCCCCTGCTCAATGCAGGAAACTAGAGGAGGGGTCTCCCTTCCAAGTGATAACCCGGCCTGACCCTGCTTAGCTTTCCACGCTCAGACAAGCTGAGCAAGCGTGAGCCACAGGCCTGTTGGGGGACCGCAACTCCCATGTGTTGGACTGCAACTCCCATGATTCCCAGCCAGCATGGCCAACGGGAGTTGTGGTCCAACACATCTGGAAGGCACCAGCTTGGGGAAGGCTGCCTTATATCAAATCCGGCCAACGGCCCCTCTTGCCTTCATGGCCTGCTCTGTCTTCTCCAGGGACTCGGGTAGAGTCTTTCTCCAGCCATGCGACCCAAGAGCCTTTGGACCAGAGGCTGAACCACGGAACCTCCGCATGCCAGACAGACAGAGACAAAGAGGAGTAAGACGAGAGTTTAACAATGGAGGAATCTTTTTCTTTCCAGGTCCACATCACTTGCACATGTTTTTACCGACAGTTCAGCCCCATTCCTGCATTAATTAGTGTGTGTGTTTTAATGCAAAAATTGCCATCTTAAAATACTTTTTTTTCTTTTTCAAAATAAGCATTCAGATCCCTCTTTGGAAATATGTACATGGAAATATTTACATGGCCGAGTGGATAGCTACGTTCCAATCCTCACATTACTTTGAGAGGTGGAGATCCGATCAATCTGTAGAGCGATTCATGAAGACTGAATTCCTCAGGGATCCTTACAAAAAAAACCCAGCAACCCTGCAGAAGTCACTCAATGCAGTGCAGTCCTTCCTGAACCCGTTTACCAGGAGGTAAGGCCCACTGCGCTCAGTGATCCAAAGCTGACATGCTTTACATTAAAAACAATAAAATATGCAAATTTTAGGCACAAAAGGAGAGAGGCAAAAACAAAAAAGCAAGCAGCACACAGACCTGCAGCAAGAACTAAAAATACTAGACCAAGAAGAGAGCAGAGGCCAATTAAAAGCCCTGTTATAACAGAAATGTTTTAACCTGGTGTGTCTGGGTGAAGTCACAGAAGGCTCCTCCTGGATTTCTTTGGGGAGGGAGCTCCAAGATAAGGGGCCACTGCCAAAAAGGCCCTTTCCCCAATAGTCACCGATTAAATGTAAGAACCTAAGAAGAGCCCTGCTGGATCAGACCAAGGGTCCACCTAGTCCAGCATTCTGTTCACACAGTGGGCCAACCAGCTGCCAAAGGGATCCCACAAGCAGGACATGTGTGCAACTACACCCTCCCGCCCAAGTTCCCCAGCAACTGGTGTATATAGGCACACTGCCTCTGATACTGGAGGAAGCATAGAGCCATCAGGACTAGCAGCCACTGACAGCCTTCTCTTCCTCCATGAATTTGTCCAATCCCCTTTTAAAGTCATCCAGATTGGTGGCCATCACTCCATCTTGTGGAATTCCATAGTTTAACTATGCGCTGTGTGAAGTGAATCATAGAATCATATAAATAATAGAAAAGTAAGAGTTGGAAGGGGCCTACCAGGCCATCGAGTCCAACCCCCTGCTCAATGCAGGAATCCAGGTCAAAGCATCCCTGACAGATGGCGGTTCAGCTGCACCTTGAATGCCTCCAGATTGGGAGAGCCCACCACCTCCCTAGGTAGTTAATTCCATTGTCTTATTGCTCTGACAGTCAGGAAATTTTTCCTGATGTTTAGGTGGAATCTGGGTTCCTGTAACTTGAGCCCATTGTTTCGTGTCCTGCAAACTGGGATGATCGAGAAGAGATCCTGGCCCTCCTCTGTGTGACATCCCTTCAAGTACTGGAAGAGTGCGATCATATCTCCCCTCAGTCTCCTCTTCTGAAGGCTAAACATGCCCAGTTTTTTCAGTCTCTCCTCATAGGGCCTTGTTTCCAGTCCCTTTATCATCCTTGTTGCCCTCCTCTGAACCCTCTCCAGTTTGTCTACATCCTTCTTAAGCTGTGGTGCCCAGAACTGGATGCAGTACTCAAGATGAGGCCTAACCAGTGCCGAATAAAGGGGAATTATCACTTCCCACGATTTGGAAGCTATACTTCTATTAATGCAGCCCAAAATAGCATTTGCCTTCTTTGCAGTCACATCACATTGCTGGCTCATATTCAGTTTGTGATCTACCACAATTCCAAGATCCTTCTCACTTGTAGTATTGTTGAGCCAAGTGTCCCACATTCTGTAACTCTGCATTTGGTTTCCTTTCCCTAGGTGCAGCACATAGCATTTATCCCTATTAAATTTCATTCTGTTGTTTTCGGCCCAGCGCTCCAGCCTATCGAGGTCGCTTTGAATTTTGTTTCTGTCTTCCAGAGTATTAGCTGTTCCACCCAACTTTGGGTCATCTGCAAATTTGATAAGCATTCCCTGCACCTCCTCATCCAAGTCATTAATAAAAATGTTGAAGAGCACCGGGCCCAGGACCGAGCCCTGTGGTACCCCGCTCGTTACCTCTCCCCCGCTCGTTACCTCTCCCCGCTCGTTACCTGAAGGGTGAGGACAAGCTTCCTTGACTACCTGTTGACCTCCAGAGAGACTTCCAGGTATGATCCTGTTTAATGACCCATTATTTAGCCCGGGTCCTGAAGGACCCAGACCCAAGCCAAGATAATGCTTCGGACGAAGACGCTGACATTGCAGAGCCCAAGGACCCCACAGGACCCCCTGACTTTGGGGGTGCGCCAGGCACCTCCGGCCCCTGTGGAGAAGCTGCATCGGGCCCCTCTGCAATGGTGGACCCTCAGGAACCCCCAGATGGGCACCGGGGGGGGGGGGCTGTACCACGCCGTGGAGTCAGAGGAGGAGGAGGGTGAGCATCCGCCCAGCCCTCGAGCGCGCCGACGCCAGAAGGTGGAGGCACAGGCCGTCCCTCGGAGGTGATGCGCACACCGCAAGACCCGCCGCAGCCAGGCCCCTCGAGAGGCAAAGTCCGCTCAAAAGCAAGGGTCTCCTCTGAAGCAGGGGGACCCTGAAGCCAGGGCTAGCGGCTCGCACCCGTGCCCGGGTGCAGGCGGGGAGGCTCGACCAGAGAAGCTCTCAGCTGAGAGCGGCGGGTCGCTGGGACGTCGCCTTTCTTCCAGCTCCCGGGACCGGGCAGCCTGGTTCTCCTGACCTGACCCCACCTCTTCTTTGGACTGCCCGCTCGTGCTGCCGGTCCCTGGAGGACTCCCGATAAGGCCCCGTTCCTGGGACTGTGCTTGATTTGGACTCTCTGCCTGTGCTGGATTTCGGCTCTGCCTCAGACTCTGCTCTTGGGCTGCCCCTCTCTTGGATACTCCCGTGCTTCTGACCTCGGCCTGCCTTCTGACTTCGTTGGACTAACTTGCCCCACAGTTTGCCCCAGGACTGCGCTTGACCCAGCCGCAGCAGGGCACTTGGGACTCAGAAGGGAGCCCAAAATGTGTGACTGGTCCAGATCTCGCCTTCATGTGTACTCTTCCCCTCCCTTGGAGACCAAGGTCACCCCTTCTGCATCAATCGCCAGCTGGTTTCCAAGAGAACGACCTTTCGGGGGTCTTCTCCACCTGGCCCGCTCCTGAGTACCAGGGCCGCCTTGCCGCAGCTCAACCAACCTCACCGCAAGCCTCGACTCTTTGCCACAGAGCTGCTCACGGCGCCAACTGCCGTGGCAGGCAAGGAGGCCGGTGGGTCGAATGCCAACTTCCCTCCTGGCCTCCGAAGACCTTTAAAAGAGGCGCCCACTCACTCTTTGCTAACTGGCTTCCATCTCCTGGCTGCCGCTGGATGGTTCCTCCACGTGCTTTGATGTGGGGTGAATATATGGATGAGAGATGAAGCTTCCAAGCCAAGGAGCCGGGAACCCTGGACGGGGCTCACGATATGGAGGCTAAACCTGCCACCGATCAGCCGCTATGCCCTGGCACAGGAAGGAATCCGGCCTGCGCCAAAGTAGAGCGACGCGGCAGAATCTTTTCCAGCCCGAGGTCCGGAAAGCTTTCGGGGGCCACATTCCAGTGATGGGCGGGGCTAAAGGTAAAAGGGGTGGGGCCAAGCTTCCCAAAATACTAGCATATGGTAGCTTGCAGCTCTTACTGCCGGAAAGTCAGTCCCAGGAGCAGCATTTCAACCTTTTAGAAGTGCGGGGGGGGGGAGGGGAGGGGCAAAGCTGCACAAAAGCCAGGAAAGCACAAAAATTATCGGCGGTCAGGGGAAAGGGGGCCGAGAAAACTCCACCGTGCAAAACTAGATTCAAGGGGGGGGGGTGTCTTTGCCCTGCGACACTTGTGTCCCCCCCCCTATCCTGGCCAGAGGGCAGAGAATACCTGACCATGGGCATACAGGCGGCTGCCATATACTGAGTCAGACCTTTGGCCCACCTGGACTGTTAAGACTGGCCGTGGCTCTCCGGGGTTTCAGCCCGGGGTTCTCCCCATGCTCCCCTACCAAGGGGCTGGGTGGGCAGCTCACATGACACCGATACTGCGCCCGCTGCGTGGGTTACCAGTGCGCTGCCCCATTTAAAGTGCTGGTCTTAACGGTTAAAGCAGTGTTCTCCAGCCTTGGGTTCCCAGATGTTTTTGGCCTACAATTCCCAGCATGCCCCAGCCAGCATAGCTGGCTGGGGCATGCTGGGAGTTGTAGGCCAAAAACATCTGGGAACCCAAGGTTGGAGAACACTGGTTTGAGCTCAACTTACTCGAAGGACGACCGCTTCCCACTGACAGCGGAGGCCAGTGGCTGGCGTATCCGCTCCGCATTTCAGCCTGAACTTTTAAGGAGCTGCCCATGGCGCTGAACCCTATCCCAACACCTAGATTCTGCACCATGGATGGCGCCTTTACAGTTCAGACTGAAACCTGGAGTGGATATACCGCCCCACTGACACTGGAGCCACCTGCCGCCACCGCTGCCGTACCAGCCTGCCCACACTCCGAGGTCATCAGCAGAGGCTTTTTCTCACCAAGGACTGGTAGACTGGTGAGTTTTAAGTGGCCCTGCCCCTTCGAAATCAACTTAAAAAATCAGGCCACCTTCTTCGCAGATCTTCAGGAAAGCTCTGAAGACCCACCTATTTTCACTGGCCTTCCCGTAAGTCCGGGCTGTGGAATTTATGGGTGAGCTCTCCTTTCATTGATTTTAATGGGCAAGCTCTGTTTTTATGGCTTTTGACTGAATATGCTTTTATGGATTTGAGAAGGCTCCACCCTTAAAGGCGGCCTGGGCAGATGCGCCGGGGGACCGAACCTGGCAGCTTGTGCATGCAGAGCAGATGCCGTACTTCTGAGCTATGTCCTGCGCCCAGGATCCCAGGCGTACTGCGTGGCTTCCTCCCGTGTCTGCCCGGGGTCTCGAAGCCTAACAATGTGGCTCACGCTGGCTCAGCTTGTCTGAGTGTGGAAAGCTAAGCAGGGTCAATCCTGTTACCGGTACTTGGATGGGAGACCCCCTCCTCTAGTTTCCTGCATTGAGCAGGGGGTTGGACTCGATAGTCTTGTAGGCTCCTTCCAACTCTATGATCTATGAAATCTATGAAACTGGGCATGTTTAGTCTTCAGAAGAGGAGACTGAGGGGAGATATGATCGCACTCTTCCAGTACTTGAAGGGTTGTCACACAGATGAGGGCCAGGATCTCTTCTCGATCATCCCAGTTTGCAGGACATGGAATAATGGGCTCAAGTGACAGGAACCCAGATTCCACCTAAACATCAGGAAAAATTTCCTGACTGTCAGAGCAACAAGACAATGGAACCAACTTCCTAGGGAGGTGGTGGGCTCTCCCACTCCGGAGGCATTCAAGGTGAAGCTGGACAGCCATCTGTCGGGGATGCCTTGACCTGGATTCCTGCGTTGAGCAGGGGGTTGGACTCGATGGCCTTGTTCCAAGGTTGGAGCTGGAACTTTGAATTCAGAGCGTTCTCCCTCCCCACTCTCAGCCAGTGTGGTTCTTTCCATGCTGGCTGTGGCTCCCAGCTCAGGAGACCGACCTCGGAGCCAGCGTTGGGTGGGTGTCCCAGGTGGTGGGGAGGCGAGGAGAGACCGTGGCTCTGCTGGGATACGATGTACCCTGCCTCCTCACAAGCAGACACAAAAGACTTACCGGTAGATGGCCTTCTGCCCTCCATTGGATGCCTGTTATCCTCCATGTATTCAAGGTGCGGCTGGACGGCCATCTGTCGGGGATGCTTTGACCTGGATTCCTGCACTGACCAGGGGGTTGGACTCGATGGCCTTGTAGGCCCCTCCCAACTCTATGATCTATGACATCTATGAATCTGTAACTCTGTCTGGACTGCTGTGGGGAGGTCTTCGTGCCAATTCGTGTACTAAAAACAGGGCACTTGAGTGCCGTGAGTGCCATTTTTGGGTATTTGAATAAAATGAATAATAAATAAATAAAATCAATTTTGGAACTGTGCTCTACAGGTGTGAGTGCCCCTCTGCTGGACACAGAGACCGCCTTTGTCACCCCAATGGCAGTGGGAGTAGGATGCGCAGAACTCCCCAAGCAGACACCGATAACTGCGGCATTAATTCCGCAGGGCCCGTTTCCCCCTTTCTGTTGCTAGTAAATCGCGCCCGCCCGGCGGCTCCGGCAGACTTTCTTGCTCCGCTCCAAACCGGCACCGAGTGCAGCGACTCAGCAACAATTTCCCAATCTGCTTCGGCAGGGACTTCGACACCAGGGTGACTCAGCGAACAGGCCTCTTGTGGCTTCACGCTCCGAGCTGAGGAACACTCGGCGTTCCCGTGAGCACGCACGTACACCCTCAACCCACTGCCTTTTAAGGGGCAGCTGTGCAGCCGTTATTTTGGGGATCAGGCGAGCCTGTCAGCGGAAGGCCCACAACTTGCCTCGGCTCCCAAGCTCCATCCTGGGCAGGGACCAGGCGAGGAGGGTCTCAGGCAGACAGACGGACACTTTCCCCCAAGACCTGCTTGCTCCCTCCGAATCCCTTTTCCTTTTGTGGCACATGTTTTAGATGGTAAGCCTGCAGGGATTTTAGATTGCAACCCTCTCTGGGGTCCCTCTTTTGGCTGAAGAGCGGGATGAAAATGCCGCAATAAATAAATAAATCAGACCAGTCAGAGCAGACAATCCCTGGATAGATGGACCAGCATCTCCCCCCCCCCCCGGCCATGTGCTAATTCCCTGCCTGCTTATCCAGATGACTAGGGGGCCAGCACCTGGGTTGGCAAAGGCAAGGCAAAGAAGATGGCCAGGGGCAAAGTGACCTCTTTTTGTGAGCAACCGTCGCCCAGGCTTCCGGCTCTGTAGCTCGATGCCAAGTTGGATCAGACGGAAAGCCCGACAGCGGTGCGTCCGTCAGCCAGATGCCTCTGGAAGCTCACGAGCAGGACGTGAAGGAAATGGCCTCCGCGCTCCCTGTGCTTCTCCAGCATCTGCGTGGTCCAAGCTACACCTGGGGGTTCCATCCCTAGCACCTCCATAGACCTCTCGAGGCTGATTCAGAAAGTCCAGCATCCTGTTTCTAACAAGAGGACTGCCGGATGCCTCTGAAAACTCACAAGCAGGGTGCAAAAGGGATGGCTCTGGCTACGTTGTTTGCCCCGAGCACCGGGGAGTTCCATTCCTAGCGATCATCCTCAGAATCACAGAGTTGGAGGGACCTCGGAGGTCGCCTAGACCAACTCCTTCCTCAACGCGGAATGCAGCTACTACAGCATCCCTGACTGACTGATCGGCGCCCAGCCTCTGCTTGAATGCATCTGGTGAAGGAGGTTCCAAAATATATATCTGGCCTTTGTTCACCAGCAATTGATCTCGTTGTTTATAAGAACATAAGGAGAGTCTTGTTGGATAAGACCAGAAGTCCATTTAACTCACGGATGGGAAACCCCCAGCCTGGGGGTCCAAACACAGCCTGCAGGTGGTCCCCATCTTCCCTACCAACCTTCCCTGCTTTATCTTGGACCACTGATCAGAGATGAGGCAGCTCCCCATCCATGGTGCATTAAAGTCACAATCATGTTTAGACAGGAACAAGGCCCACAACTCCCAGCATGCCCCAGCCAGCTATGCTGGCTGGGGCATGCTGGGAGTTGTAGGCCTTGTTCCTGTCTAAACATGCTTATAGGATTGTGCCCTAAAGCCTCCATTGGTTCCAGTGGGGGCTTCTTTTTAACCCAATGGCAGATGCCAACCAGATGCCTTTGGAGAGTCCCCAAGACTGGGGGTGATGGGAGTTGTCTGCCGTAAAAAAATCTCCACGCTACACATTTTGAGTGAGGAAAACCTTGTCTTTAAAAAGCATTCCACTCATTCCCAAAGAGAAAATATTTCACAGGAGTATTTTTCATTGTCGTCGTCCCCCCCCCAAATTTCCAATTTTTCCAGCGGAAAACTGGGGTGGTGGTGGTGGTGGTAGAGAATCTGTGTGCCAGGGGAGACGGGGGAAAACGTTTTCCCTCCTAAATTTCCCCTGCTTCCTGCCTCCGCCCAGCTTTCGCATCTCTGTCTCCCCGCCACGATTTTTAGTGGCACAATGAGCTGTGATTTGAGCATCAGATGAAGCAGATTCAGCCCCACCGCAGTATTCTTGCAGAGGTACCTTTACCAAACCAAAACGGAAATACATCCCAACGCAAAAACACCGAGCAACTGGGTTAAATAAATAAAGCGGTGAAAACACACACACCAAAATTCACAAACCTGAATAAACAACTACGTATCTACAAACTGGTGCTTACAGTGATCATATCAGACAATAGAAAAACACAAATAAAACGCCACCAGAACTTACAATTATACCGCATACACTGTTCTCCAACCTTGGGTCCCCAGATGTTTTTGGCCTACAACTCCCAGCATGCCCCAGCCAGCATAGCTGAGGCATGCTGGGAGTTATAGGCCAAAAACATCTGGGGACCCAAGGTTGGAGAACAGTGTATACAGTGATTTTGTACCCAAAAAAATGCAATACCAAAATAATAATAATAATAATAATAATAATAATTGTGGAGAAAGCCTGAACACAACCACACACAACTTCCCCTTAGTTTCCCTGACAACCCCTGTCTGCATAATCCCTCCCCGGGGGTGGGGTGGGTGGGAGATGGGCAGGAGATGTAGGATCAGCCAGACAAGTATCACGCATATCTTCAATGGGGCACATCACGAAGAAGTATGGACCATCAAGAAGGGCAGGGCAGTCTCAAAGAGCTGCAAAGTATTCCTTACACTCAAAGGCGCCACCTTTCTCCCCCGGGCAGGGATAAGCCCACCTGATCAGCAAGGGGCAGGAAGGAGGGAGGAAGGGGTAGAAAACCCCTCTACCAAACCGTCACGGGTTGTTGGGAACACGGGTGCGCGAACAACATCCACGTCCAGCGTTGGGCTGGGTCAAGCAGTTCTCTTCCCTGGGCCAGGCGGGCTCGGAGCCAGGCTGGAAACCGGACAGCGCAGAGTCTCTGGACTGAGGTAACTCATTGCCGCAGTACGCTAGCCTGGGAACCCGTTCATTCATAAAATCTGAGGTCACGGCGCTCAGGTCTTGTTGATGTTATAGTATTCCTAGAAGCCTATTAGTTCAGCTCCATTTAACCCGTGTAGTAAATAAACCCATGGGTCTATTCTTGTTACAGATAGACTCCTGTGCTTCCTTTAAGCCGCCTACGAGTTCTAGTCAATTACACTTGCTTTAACGGGCTATATCCCAGTGCCGAACTCACGCAGAAGACCCAGTTGCTGGTCTTCCACCACCACCACCACCACCACCACCGTCATCTTCTGTTCATAATAGGAAGAGAGGCCTCTACCAGCAAGATTGGCACAGAAGGCATGCAGCCTTCGACTCCAAATGAGCAGCCACTGTCAAAACTGTCAGCGATTTCAACAAGCGCTATCAAAGGGAGAGGCGGAGTGCCCAAATGCCCTCCAGCCAGTGCCCTCCAAAGGTGCAGGACTGCACACTCTCTGTGCAGGGGACGAAGGGGTCCAACACTTCTGGGGGGGCGCCACTTTGGGCAGGCTGCTCCACACCTACGAGGCAAAAGCAGGCCTCAGTGAAACTCATTTTTTTGCAAGCACCCATGGTAGGAATGCCGGAGAAATCCGTAATGGGCTCCAAAAAGTCTAGATTTCTTGGGAGTCTGCCCCGCGGATTCCACAGTGCACTGGCTTTCCCAGGTCCTCGCGGAGTCCATGGGGCGTGCAGGAAGATTTTTTTAGCCACAGAAAAATACGCAAAGCAAAAAAAAAAAAACCACCAATCAAAAATGCGCAAAGCCCCCCCCACAGAGTAAAGTGTGAAAATATGCATTATTTTTGGGAGTGCAAATACACGTTAACGCATTTGTGCAAATTCCAGATCTGCAAATTGGCGGAGGGCAGAGCAAAAGTTGCCAGAAAATCTGAAAATCGCCAGCGCCGTGGCTTTCCCTCCGCTCACACGTCCCTAGCCCATACTGTGCGCGCAGTAAAACAGGCAGATTGCAGCTCTCTACCAACACTGTTTTCAAACTTCCACGGTTTCCTGGAAACTGACCAGGGATACCCCGATGACAAAAAACAGTAACAGTGGACAAGGCTCCTTGAAAGTAATATAAGAAAAACCCTGGTCGATAAGACCATGTTGGTCCATTCTAACCCAACGCCCTGTTCCCAACAGGGGACAGCCTGCCGCCTCTGGCAAATCCGCAAGCAGGGCGCGAAGGCTAGCCCTCTTCCCCGGTTTCATGTCGCCTGGCAGCATCTGGTGCGCTGAGGCAGAACTGCCTTTGAATGCAGACATCGCCTGCAGCGTCCCATGGCTGATAAGGGCGTCATTACGGGGCATTTGTGCATTTTTGGGAGCGCAAATACACATTAACGCATTTGCGCAAATTCCAAATCTGATTCAGACCAACGAGGGTCCCTCGGGTCCTGCATCGTACTCCCCACAGTGGTTCAACCAGATGCTTCCAGGAAGCTGCGCTGCGGGTTGAGCGTAAGGACATTTTACAGCAAGGTGGGGGCTGAACCTCTTCCAGCCAGAGGGCCCACATCGTATTCCAGAGAAGCTCTCAGAGCTAGCATTCCAGTGGGGTGCAGGGCAAAGGGCGAAACAGGGTGGGATCCAAAATACCCCAAATACAAGCATATTGTCGCTTAAACCTCTTCCTGCCAGTAGCTCAGCATTTGCACTGTTCTGTTTACCTGTATATCGCTTTTAGATTTCTTATGAAGATACTTATAAATGTAATGGATTAAAAACAACATGTTGCTCCCCCAGAAACTTCTGAAAAGCCATGAATAGGGCCTTTCCACTCCACTAATAATGTGCAATCTCCGTTTAAAAGCACCTAAGCAAGCAAACGTCACCACACGTCGGAGCGCTGGGCCGAAAACAACAGAATGAAATTTAATAGGGATAAATGCCAAGTGCTGCACCTAGGGAGAGGAAACCAAATGCAGTTGCAGAATGGGGGACACTTGGCTCAACAATACCACAAGTGAGAAGGATCTTGGAATTGTGGTAGATCACAAACTGAATATGAGCCAGCAATGTGATGTAGCTGCAAAGAAGGCAAATGCTATTTTGGGCTGCATTAATAGAAGTATAGCTTCCAAATCGCGCGAAGTGATAATTCCCCTTTACTCAGCACTGGTTAGGCCTCATCTTGAGTACTGCGTCCAGTTCTGGGCACCACACTTTCAGAAGGACGTAGACAAACTGGAGAGGGTTCAAAGATGATAAAGGGACTGGAGTGGAAACAAGGCCCTATGAGGAGAGACTGAAAAAACTGGGCATGTTTAGCCTTCAGAAGAGGAGACTGTGGGGAGATCTGATCGCACTCTCCAAGTACTTGAAAGGTTGTTACACGAGGAGGGCCAGGATCTCTTCTCGATCATCCCTAGCTAGTACTATGGGTTGAGTGTGGGTTGTTGTTGCACTGTGGGTTGTGGTTAAAACGTGGGTTCCCGTGCTGTCTGAACCCAGCTGCACTCAGACCACAAATGACCCACAGTTCACAACCCAACAACAAACCATAGGTTCTCTTCATGGGTTGTTCATGGTTAAGAAACCATTATTTTTTTTTTAGCGCAGCTCGGTTTGACAACAACCCACACTCAACCCATCTCAACCCTTGAGTGTGGGTTATCATGTTGTCTGAATTGAGCCATTCTCTCCACCTTGCGTTGTTTATGAGCTTCCAGTGTAATCTGGCTGGCCTGTGACAGAAGAAGCAAGTGGGACTAAAAGCACCAGTTTGAGCCACCAGCTCTTAACCAAACACAGCTGGGAGGGGAAGGAGAACACACACACACACACACAGAGAGGTTATCCAGGATTTTAAGTTCTCTAACTGCCATCCACAGCAATATACCTTTTCCCCCTCCCTTGCAAATATTCACCAGCACATGAATGTACTAGCGCGTCAGTGCTGATGCGTCCCAGTGCCACTCTGCCAAGCTTCCCACCCACGGACCTGGGAAGCGTGTGCCCGTTGCAGGCAGAATTCCCGGGGCCCTTTGCATAGGAAATGTCTCCGCTGCAGCTGCAAACTCTGCTGAGTCAGAACTTCATGAATCAATGCAATCAGGAAAGCTATTTCAGTTCTTGCCACTGTTTCCTTTTTTTTTTAAAGGGTGCACAAAACTTGGAAATGAGAAATTCTATTGACCTAGGAGGAGAGCCGGAGCTCAGCGGTGGAGCGGAGGAGGTTTCTGAGAGGCAGTCGCCGGTGTCGAAGGATGCGGGCAAGGAACCTCTCCCAGGGGTTGAGGAGGTGAGATCCTTCGGAGTCCTTCCTCCGGGGAAGCCTCTGCAAGAGGGGCTGCCTCAGAGTCTGTTTCCCGAGATGATCCAAATACCAGCGCAGGAACGGAACGCAGGCAGTGGGGTGGTCTGTGGTCATTCCTTGGAAAGCGTGCAGAGGGGCTAAGCTGCCTCTCAAAGGTGCACCCAAAAGGCAGAAGAGCAGGCCACCCTTTGCCTGGCCGGAAAGTACACTCTAAGAAATTAGGACGTACAGCCAGACTTGTCCTAGGAGCTCAGAGTGGGTACCGAGATGCTAACGATTCTGCCGTGTGACTGGCCACTAAAAGCCAGTTTGAATAAAAATGCGTTATATGCCACTGAACGAGGAGCAGGCTCCGACGCGCCTCCAGGAGCAGCGCAGGGGCAGCCTCAGTACTTCTCTGCGCATGGTGACAGATGCAGGAGTGTGCTCTCAGTCGACACTAAAGGTCACGGTAGAACGCCAGGGTCTCCTCGGGATGCTGGGCCCAGCTCACAGGCCATCGCCAGCACCTTGAGCCGAGGCTGGGTGCGGAGAGAGAGGGACCTCTGCATGCAGAAGAAGGCCGCGGGTTCAATCCCCGGCAGGATCTCCAGGTAGGGCTGGGAAACAATCCTGCCTGAGCCCCTGGAGAGCCACGGCTGCCAGTCAAGTGTCAACAACATTGGGCTAGATGGACCAAGCAGGGGCTGACTCAGCATAAGGCAGCTTCAGATGTTCCTGTGAAGCTTCCAGGAGGAAGGCGTGTCTGTACAGGACTCCCTCCTGTGCCCTGGGAGTGTGCTTTCGTGTGCAACACGCGGGCGAGCGGTCCCACACACCAACTTTCCGCCTTCCAATTGTGTAGGCCAGTGGTGCAGTATTTTTCAAGGGCCGAATGATATTTTGGAGAAGATCTCGGGGGCCACATTCCAGTAATGGGAGGGGCTAAAGGCAAAATGGGGTGGGGTCAAAGGCAATGGATGGAGCCAGGGCAATCCCCCCTAAAATACCAGCATATTTTAGCTCAAAGGTTGCTGCTGAGGCCATCAGAGGGAGAGGAAGCAGCAGCCCTTGCACTGTGCCCATGACCCGCTGAACTTTGCAGCTAAGAATCTAGAGCCTGAATTTGCCTTTTTCCTCCTCCCTCCCAATCCCCTTTCCTTTTGTGTGATGTTTTTAAAGGCAGCCGCCGGCGAGATCGCATCACACCAGTGCTGAAGGAGTTGCGCTGGCTACCAGTTGCTTGCCGGGCCGAATTCAAGGTGTTGGTTTTGACCTTTAAAACTCTATATGGCTCCGGTCCAGCTTATCTCAAGGAGCGCCTCCAGCAACACCAAGTAGGCCGCTCAACAAGATCTGTCACTCATGGCCTTCTCCTTGTCCCATCAGCCAGAGCAGCCAGGCTGGTGGGGACTAGGAAGAGGGCCTCTTCTGTGGTGGCCCCCAAGTTATGGAACTCCCTCCCCAGTGACCTTTGTCATGTCCCCTCCTTGATGAACTTCCACGGGCTTTAAAAACATGGCTTTTCAGGCAGGAATATGGGGTGGCTTAGGGTTTTTTTTTAAATTATATTTTTAATTCTGTTTTAATGGTGTTTTATTGTATTTTAATTATTGTACATCACCCAGGGTGGCCGGGTGGCCGGCCAGATGGGCAATTTAAAATAAAAATAAATAAAATGTTTTTAGATTGTAAGCCTGTGGGCAGGGACTGCCTTAAGAAATATCTTTGTACGCTGCCTTGGGGGTCTTTTTGGCTAAAGGGGACCCAAGGTTGGAGAACACTGCTATAAATAAATAAATAATAATGCTAACAACTCAGCCTTAGGGGAGGCAATTAGAAGGGGGCGGCAAACTGTTGGGACTACAACTCCCATAATTCCCAGCCAGCATGGCCCACAGAGGACGCCCATCCTCGGAGGACCTGTGTTTTTAATTTTTGGTTTTGGTTTTTAATTTTTTAAACTGTTTTGTATGTTTTAATGTTGTTTTTATGTATAGAGGGTTGTGAACCGCCCAGAGAGCTTCGGCTATGGGGCGGTATATAAATGAAATAAATGAAATGAAATGAAATGTGTGCCCTGTGAAGGCTGTGGAGCTGAGCTTTCTCCGCTGCCTGACAGCCAGACGTCAGCCTCTTCCCGCGATTCATTTCTCCAAACGTCTTTTAATCAGAGGCATTTGCGGTCCTTTAATTTGCTCAGTGGGGAGCGTGCGCCCTTGCCTGCGGGCAAACCTTTCAGTAAGTTCGCAGTGACTCAAGCACTTCGCCGTGCCCGGCTGCTGTCGCCCCGGGGGGGGGGGGGGAAGCGCCTGCCAGAGTGCTGACATCTTGGCCAAACACCAGAACCTCGGATATAATTTCCCGGCTCCACGCTCGACCCACCAGCTCAACTCTTTCCCGATCAGACTCAGACAAAACGCCGGAATTCAGTTGGGGGTCTGTGCGTGCAGAAAGGTAGCAAAACAAGCAAGCCCGCCCACCCTCCAAATTCACAGAACCTCCATGTTTAGACCTTTCTTGAGAGAGAGAGAGAGAGAGATAGAAAGGATTCCTTTGATACAAAATGGTAAAACCACACACACCCCACATAGAAAGGTGCCTTAGGTCAGGCTGTTGTTGCTTTGTCACTTGTTTACTCCTGCTGACAGTGGCTCTCCAGGACTCCAGCAGAGGTCTTCCAAGGCAGTGTTCTCCAACCTTGGGTCCCCAGATGTTTTTGGCCTACAACTCCCAGCATGCCCCAGCCAGCTACGCTGGCTGGGGCATGCTGGGAGTTGTAGGCCAAAAACATCTGGGGACCCAAGGTTGGAGAACACTGCTCCAAGGGATCTAGGTCAGGGTGCAGAGCCTTTTCAGGTGGCAGGTGGGGGCCTGGGTGCAGCACATGTGCATGCAGACACATAGAGCGCATGCGTGCACATGCGCGCATGCACACACACACACACATCTCAGTGCACAGGGATGGGGAAGCTTAAACCTTTCCTCCCTGTCTGCTGAGATCTAGGGGTTGCTGGGAGCTAGGAGAGACTGTTGCCTCGCAGAGATCTCCTGCATTGCTTTCCTCGGAGCGGATGGGGTCCCCCAGATATTTCCAGGCCTCACCAGCAGCAGACAAGGGCCGAGACCACAGGTTGTACAGGTGGGCAGAAAGTAGATGTTTTTTTCCAGATGTTTTTGACTTCAGCTACCAACATTCCTCACCATTGGCCATGGTGGCAGGGCCTGATGAGAGCTTACCTTAGATGGTTTTATAAAGGATTAGGAAGAACAATCACAACAGGGGACATGTCTACCAATCGCTAGTAGCCAAATGATATCTCAATATTTTCACACAGTATCTCAGTGAACATTAGGTGCTGGGGACAAAATGTTTTGCTTGGCTTTATGCCACGGATCTAGTTCTTGGATTTAACATCTCCTTTCACCTTCCTTTCATTGTCACAGCTTTGGAAGTAGGGATGCATGAGAAATTACTAGTTTCAGTTCGTTTTTGATCAGGATTTACCCAGCCTGCACCTTCTGGACCAAAGAGGGACTCAGATGCAATCTGCAGTTGAAGCCCGAACATTTCCGAACTTGCAGTGTGATTCACGGACACACACACCCAAAAAATGCAGTCGGCAGCATGTGTACATTCAAAAAAATACGCATGAAAAACTGCATACTTTTGAAAAATGCACACAAATATGCTTTAATCTATGGGAGCAGAACACATCCATTTCAAAGATGTGCACAACTGATGCATACGTTTGGAAAAATATGCATGAAAATAAGCACGGATTTGGCACAGGACCCAAAGCTAGAGCCACAGAGGAAAAGATCCTAAAGTTTGAAAGTGCATCTTGTGGCCATGAGTTCCATAGCTACAGAAACCAAGCACATATAATCCTCTGTCGCGTTAAGGACCACTTTCAACACATTTGCTTCACTTCATTTACCACATAATAAGTACCGTACGTTCTGTTTATATTTTATTTGGGCCACCGTGAATACCTATGTTTCTTGGCAGCTGGGCGGTACCACCAGGACAGGAATTGGGGGTAGACGCCCAGGGCCCCGCTCCACAGAACGAGTTTACCACATGCTGAAGTAAGTGAAGTAATTCGCATCACCATGTAAAGCTCCAGATTCCAAACTTACCTAACTGCATTAGTGTGAGTGGCTTACAAAACAAGAGAATAAAGTATAATGCCATGTATTGTATGTAGGCTGCGGCATGGCTGGCCTGGAATGGATCTTGGAACAGATCATGAAGAATTGCAGCCCCATAAGTTGGATTTCCCCAGCCTGGGGCCCTCCGGGGGGGTGTTGGACTGCAACTCCCATCATTCCCAGCCAGCATGCTGGCTGGGGATGATGGGCGTTGCAGTCCAACACCTCCGGAGGGCCCCAGGCTGATGAAATCTCCTGTAAATCATACCTCAGCAATCCTGTGAACAGACAGTAATAGATTTTGAGACCACGGGAACAACCAGAAGCTGGAGTCCCTTTGCACAATTGTATATGCATTCCTGCGGAGGCAGTCACAGGAGGAATCACATTACAGGTCGGCTAGCGGTTGCAAAAACATTACAGCCCCCCCCCCCGCCCCGGAACATATCTCCCTAAAAGCCAGTTATCCAATGGATTGTTTTTTATTTGAATAATTGATACCTGGCTTTCCTTTATCTGTGATGAGCACAAAGCGGCCAGCGGTTTAAAAACAGAAAAACACAATAAAGTCAAGGCAAAACACAACGCCCAGCAGCACAGGACATGCTCCTTCACATTCTGTCGCATTCTTGTGCAACCAACGGAAAGCAGGACAGGGCGATGCAGGGAGGAGGATGCGTATGCTCAATTTCTATACGCGCACAGGAACGTAGGAAACTGCTGTATATCCCACGTCAGACCACCGGCCCATCTCACTTGGTATTGCCTCCAATTAGTAGCAGCACGTCTCCGGAATTTCAGACAGGAGGCCTTTCCAAACCTGGAATTCCTTGCGTCAAAAGTGTCTGTCCTCCTACTGCTGAACCGTGGTCCTTCTCCTAAAGGGAAAGTAAGCTTCCAGTCCTCAAGGTTCTGGATAAAGGGCTGATTTACATCGCTTGTATTATCTACACCAGCCTTCCCCAACCTGGTGCCCTCCAGATGTGTTGGACGACAACTCCCAGCATGTCAGCAATGCTGGCTGGGGGATGATGGGAGATGTAGTCCAAGATATCTGAAGCGGACACCAGGTTTAGGAAGGCTGACTGGGAGTGGCATTCCAGGGTTTCAGAGGGGGGGGGGTCTTTCCCAACCCTACCTGGAGACGTTGGGGGGAATGAAGCTGGGGTCTTGTGCGTGGAAAGCAGGGCCCCACTAGGGGGTGGCCGTGGCCCACTAGGGCTGGGCCCCCGAAACTTTCATTTGGAACCCCGACTCTCTGGGAGGCCGTCTGCCCCACCACCCTGCTATCCAGGGGCACTTGGCTGAAATAAAGGTACTGGAGCCCTGATGATCTCTGCTGCATCTGATCCCCCTGGACTAGCTGGCTTTTTGCCCAATGTGCTTCAATTCCTGCTGCACCACCACCACCCGGCCGAATCTTTCTGCCTGAGGTTTTTTTTTTTTTGCTGAAATCAAATGCCCTGCTCTCCCCTTTTTACAAACGGGGTGTCCTTAGGAAACAGGGTTCTTTAAAGTGGGACACATTCTGCTTGCTACATGATAGCAGCAAACGGGCGGGGGGGGGAATCATCAATGTTTAGTGGATGGGCTTTTGGAGTGTGTGTGTGTGTGTGTGTGTGTGTGTGTGTTGGAGTCAAGAGATTTAGCTTCTAGAGGCCTTGCACACCCACCCGCGCACCACTGTACTCCAAGGCCTCACCAAATGAATAAATGTGGGCAGTTATGTTTTTCACTATTACTGGGACTGGAACCAGAAAATAGGGGCTTTCCCGGACAACTACGTACAGCTGAAGTATAGGGCAATCAACATCTTGCAAGCTAGGAAGAAATGCCTCACCTCCGCAGAAAAAATGGAGACAGTATCCTGCCTAGTAAGAATCTAAGGCTGCAGCCCTGGGCACACGGGGCTGGCATCAAGGGTAGGCACGGCCGGGGCAGCTGCCAAGGGCCCACACCCCAACAGAGGCGCACTGACGCGGGCCCCCTGGAGTCGCTCCTCCTCTTCCCCATTGCAGCCTGCTGCTCCCTGGCTCTCTTTGCCTATAACAGTGTTCTCCAATCTTGGGTCCCCAGATGTTTTTGGCCTACAACTCCCAGCATGCCCCAGCCAGCTATGCTGGCTGGGGCATGCTGGGAGTTGTAGGCCAAAAACATCTGGGGACCCAAGGTTGGAGAACACTGCTCTAACAGTCAGGAATTTTTTCCTGATGTTTAGGTGCAATCTCGGTTCCTGTCACTTGAGACCATTATTCTGTGTCCTGCAACCTGGGATGATCGAGAAGAGATCCTGGCCCTCCTCTGTGTGACATCCCTTCAAGTACTGGAAGAGTGCGATCATATCTCCCCTCAGTCTCCTCTTCTGAAGGCTAAACATGCCCAGTTCTTTCAGTCTCTCCTCATAGGGCCTTGTTTCCAGTCCCTTTATCATCCTTGTTGCCCTCCTCTGAACCCTCTCCAGTTTGTCTACGTCCTTCTTAAAGTGTGGTGCCCAGAACTGGACGCAGTACTCAAGATGAGGCCTAACCAGTGCTGAGTAAAGGGGAATTATCACTTCCCGCGATTTGGAAGCTATACTTCTATTAATGTAGCCCAAAGTAGCATTTGCCTTCTTTGCAGCCACATCGCATTGCTGGCTCATATTCAGTTTGTGATCTACCACAATTCCAAGATCCTTCTCACTTGTAGTATTGTTGAGCCAAGTGTCCCCCATTCTGTAACTCTGCCTTTTGGTTTCCTCTCCCTAGGTGCAGCACTTGGCATTTATCACTATTACATTTCATCCTGTTGTTTTCGGCCCAGTGCTCCAGCCTATCGAGGTCGCTTTGAATTTTGTTTCTGTCTTCCAGAGTATTAGCTGTTCCAACCAATTTTATGTCATCTGCAAATTTGATAAGATAATTTGACAAGATATTCTTGTCTAGTCTGTCAGGAGTTTTGAGAGAGATTGGTGCTTGTTTGAAGAGTGAAATAATTTAGAGCTATACGGACTTAGGATAATTACAGAGTGTCTCGTGTAGGCAGGTTTAAAGTTATCTTCTGGAACTAAGATTTTGTTTTGTTTGCTACCCAAATCCTACGTATCAGCTTGGCATTATTAACTTGCATTACTGATAAACCTACACACACACATCTTTACACCCACTGTAGAATATATTTAAAATAGATCCTTAAGAGACTTTATTGATCTTTTTCCTCATAGGTAGGGGAAAGGTTTTCATTAGACCCTCCCTTCAGGTTTTTAAGTGTTGGTGTTTAGCCTGAGAAGGGTTTTATGCAGCTGGTCCTAAAGTGTCAGGACTGATGTCGCATATTTGGCAGGGGGAAGGTAGATTCACTGAGGGAGGGGGCCTTGCCCAACGGCCCTCCAAAACTTGGAGCCAGCACTGGTCCCACTGAATGTAATGGAACCTTATTGACAAATCAGAATCACAGAATCACAGAATACATAGAGTTGGAAGGGGCCTATAAGACCATCGAGTCCAACGCCCTGCTCAGTGCAGGAGAACAGATGTGGGCAGCCCAGGCAGTCACCCATCCAAGCACCAGGGATGGGGACTCGGACTCCAGGACTCGACTCGTGAGTCGGACTGAGTCCCCCCTCTGACTCGAGTCCCAATATTTTTAATGAGACTCGACTCGGGACTCGAGACCAAGGACTTGTGTTCCAAAATCGTGTTCCTCAAATGCAACATGGATAGGTTTTAGGAAGTACAGCAAGTTTATTTTTTAAAATCATTTTCCTAAAATGCAACCTTTCAGACATTTTGGGTTTGGCTGCCTCTGCCTGCCTGCTTTGGGGTTCCCTGCCTCCTCTGCCTGCCTGGTCTCTTCTTAACCAGTTCCACAGTTTGAATTGTCCAAGACAAAGGCCTCTGCCTGCCTGCTTTGGGGTTCCCTGCCTCCTCTGCCTGCCTGGTTATTTTGGGTTTGTCTGCCTGGTCTGTTCTTGCCAAAATCAGTTGCAGAGTTTTGAAATAAAAAGGCACACTTGTGCCTAGAATTTATTTAAGCCACACATCTGAAGTAGCCTTATTTTGTTGGGGAAAACCCCCATTGATTTTAATAGGGACTCGTGGAGTCAGCTTTGGGAGTGACTCGTGACTCGTGAGTCACCATTTTGGACCAAGAACTCGGACTCGAGACTCAGGCCCAAAAACTCGTGACTTGACTCGTGACTCGAAACCAAGGACTCTTCAACATCCCTGCCAAGCACTGACCCGGCTCATAGCGTCCAAGTAAATATGTATAGGATCAGACTGTCAGACAGAAATATTTCTAAAGTTTTATGTTGTTCCCCATCAACGCTCCCAACATTTTCGCCTATTCACTCATTCATCTAAGAACACTCAAGTTTTACTGCTACAATACTTCCCTCCCCCCTTAATTATAACTTCATTAATACATGCTGGGACAGACTAACATGCTAAGAGCAAAACAGAGAGAGAAAAATAATTAAAGGGTCATGCAAGCCCCAAATGCCCACCTACCCAGAGTGTGGGTTGTGGTTGAACCGTGGGTTGTTGTTCAAATGTGGGTTATCATGTCGTCTGAACCCAGCCGAGATAACAAACCATGGTGAACAACCCACAGTTCACAGCCCAGCAACAAACCATGGGTTCTCTTCATGGTTTGTTTGTGGTTAACAAGCCATGGCTTGTTTGTGCAGCTGGGTTCAGACAACACGATAACCCATTTCCACCACCTGCGTTCATACAACCCCTCCGACGCCACCATGCGAGGCCGTTGGTGGCAGGGAGGAGGCTCTCGTCCCCCATTATGATCCTCCCCACTGAACCCGCTCAACCTTACTATCTTTTCGCGCCAAGTAAACCCCTCTGAAGGTTAGTTAGGTCTTGAATAGCAGGGGGGGGATGTCACCTGTAGCTCATTTTTTGCTTTGATTGTTTTTTAACTGTGTTTAATTTGTTTTATTTTTTAAACCTTTTGTATGTTTTAGGTTTATCAAGATGTTGTGAACCCCCAGCTTGGCATGGGGCGTAAAATGATGAATGAATGAAATAAGAAGAACCCCACACCCTATTCAGTTGGACCCAGTTATTGTTGACCGGATGGAGGGCTGTGTTGGTGGAGCTTGTGAGGTGGGTAACCCTTTCACATTCCTAAAGCAAACCTTCGGGGATGTAAGAGTGAGTTGGACCTCCAATTTTAATTCAGGAAACAGCATGGCCCAGCTGCAGTAGCGTAGTGATAACACTGAAGTGCAGGCGCTCTTCATGACAGGCCCCTACTCACGCCCCCAAGGGGAGTCCAGAAATGCAGCTGTGTTGATCCTTAAAAACAAACCAATTCTAGCAGTTTGCATCTCTACCAGGTGCAGACCATTTGCAAAGCTAACAAGTCTGTGTGGCAGATGACATCAGCGTCTCTGCTGATCAAAAAGTGCGGGGGGGTTGCATCTACCACCCCACTGCTTGGCTGCCTGAAGTCTGGCAAACGCGGCTTTACTTATATAGCCACGCCCAGGCATCCTTAAGAGTGTGAATTCAGTACCAGTGAAACTGAACATTTCGGGACTCCCTGTAGCCCTGTTTCCTCCTTCAGGGGCACACATTAGAATAAGCTCTCATCACCATCACCACCTCTTCTTGCACGACACAGATTTTAAATTATTCAAGTGATGCCCAAAGAGTAGGCACAGACGTGACAGCGACAGCATCCAACGGACATGAGCGACGCCAACCAGAAAATGCAAAACCATCCGTTTCCTGCCAAGTGTTAGCTAAACGGGATGTTGCCGAGGTGGGGAGCAGGTTAACGGCTGGGTATTTGCTAGGCAGGAAGTTGAGTAAGAAGGGAAAAAACCCCAACCATGCAGTTTGTACAAAAGGGTGAACGGGCAAAGCGAGCCAGAAAGCCACATATTGTTATGGGGCGGAGGAGAAGGTGTAAGGAGAAGGAGCCTCTCTAAAACCCTTCCCCATAAATAGAAACAATTTTGCAAATAAGTCTGCATGACATCGAATTAAATTATTAAAATGATGCTCGAGTATTTCTTACTCTCCCTCCTGCTGACAAGTACTTTTTATCAGCCTTTCTTTGGCATAAAAAGGGCAAGCTTTCGTACGTGATCACCTGAAGACAATTGTCAATCACCATACGTGACTAGGCAAGCAACAATTTAGAAAGACTGACACAGGGCTGCTCTTCAGATTGGGTAGTTTTGACCTTCAAGCATGGGGCTGACAACGCACACCCTAACATCCTTTCTCTGCTGTTCAAAGCAAAGTCCACCGTGAAACTTCTTAATGGGGTAGCAAGTCAGACGGGATCGTCCAAATTCAGCTATGCTCCCCACCGCAAATAAATGATGCTTCTAGGGAACAGCGCCATGGGGGATATGTGATACAATATGTGGTACAGTAATACCTTGGATTGCAAGTAACTTGGTTTGAGAGTGTTTTGCAAGACAAGCAATTTTTTAAATATTTAATTTTTTTTTTTTTACTTGATATACAAGCAACATCTTGCAATACAAGTACTGTAGTACGGCTTAAATTAAAAATCTCTGTACAAATTTCTTTTGGGGAATTTCGTTTTGATATAAGAGTGTTTTGGATTACAAGCACGTTTCCGGAACGAATTATGCTCTCAATCCAAGGCATGATTGTATTTTTAAAAACAATGCAAGTGGATGAAAGGCTCCACAATATGGACATAAGAAGAGCCTTGTTACATCAGGACATGGCATTCTGTTTCCAACAGTGGATATTTGGACGCCTCTTCCAGATGCCTCTAGAACAGTGTTCTCCAACCTTGGGTCCCCAGATGTTTTTGGCCTACAACTCCCAGCATGCTGGGAGTTGTAGGCCAAAAACATCTGGGGACCCAAGGTTGGAGAACACTGCTCTAGAAGTTGGTAAGTAAGAGATGAAGTTATGCCCTGCTTTTATAATCCCAATGTCTGGAACTCAGAGGCACACACTGCCTCTGAACTTCGAGGTTCCATTATGGCTAATAACCGTTGATGGATCCATCATTCATGAGTCTGTTTTATCCCTTCAAAACAAACAAAAGAACCGTGATCGCCATCATCACATCCATGCATAGACAGCCGCATCTGCTGCAAAGCAAGTCATGCCACAGAAAAAGATCAGTAGCATTTTCAAGCAGCCTGGCACCCTCCAGATGTGTTGGACTACAACTCCCAGCATCCACAGCCAGTGAATGCTGGGAGTTGTAGTCCAACACATCTGGAGGGTGCCAGGTTGGAGGAGGCTGCTCTAAGGGAATGCATGCAGCTGCCTGGCAGCTTGTGGGGGTCGGGTGATCAGAGCATATAACACCGAGTCTGTGCCAGCAACACTAGCTGCCAGTGCCTTCCCAGGCTCAGTTCAAAGGGCCAATAGTTACCTTTAAAGCCGGAAACAGTTTGGGATCAGGTGATCTGAAGGACTGCCTGCACCTACATGAACCTGCATGGGCCTTACAATCAGCCACGGAGGGCCTTTCTGGTGGAGGCCCCGTCAGAGTGGAACTCCCTCCCTCAGGAAGTACGCTCAGTTCTCATTGCCTGCTTTTAATTGATCAATCTGATGCTCATCTTTAGCTGAAGGATTGTAATGATTGGTACTATTCAATTGCTGGTACTGAATTTAAAATCTATATACATATTGCTGGTTATATTATCTTCGTCATGGTTTATGTTTTTAATGTTGTACACTGCCTTGAGGGAGCTTTCTGCCCAGAAAGGTGGTATATAAACACATAATCATACCAGGCAGGAAGGATGAGAGTCCTGTGGATGATACCCAGCTCTTTCTCTGTCTCTTTCGTTTTCATCAAATCCGGTGAAGCAGTGTGTGTCCTGAGCCAATGCCTCTAAAACAGGGCTCTCCAACCTTGGGTCCCCAGATGTTGCTGCCCTACAGCTCCCAGCATACCCAGCCAGCATGGCTAATGGCAAGGGATTCTGGGAGCCGTAGTCCAGCAACATCTGGGGACCCAAGGTTGGAGAGCCCTGCTCTAAAAGGAGGAGCAAGGGAGACAGGAGCAGGCAAAGGGAACATCAGGGCCTGCTCCAGTTGTACTGCTACCCCATGGGAGATGAGAAGTGAAGCAGGACCATTCCACTAGCCCGGCTGAAAATCTATTTTTTTCCTTTTCCCTCCCCATCCCGCTTTCCTTGCGTGCTGTGTCTTTTTAGATTGTGAGCCTCCAGGCAGGGACAGTCTTGTTTTACCGATTTTTAAAAATTTAATTTATTTATTATATGTATATCCTGCCTTTTTTCCTGCAAGGGACCCAAGGTGGTTTATATAATCCTCCTCTTCCTCCTCTCTATTTTATCCTCACAACAACCCTGTGAGGAGCCTTTTTTGGCTGAAGAGTGGTATAAAAATACTTTAAATAAAATAAACAAACAAATAAATAAATGCTTGGGTGCAGTGGGCTGGATGAGGACCAATAAACTGAGACTCAGTTCGGACAAGATGGAGGTTCTGTTAGTGGCTGGATTGTCTGCCCAACTAAGTGGTGCTCAACCTTTTCCTGGAGAGGGTTACACTCCTTTCTGGGCCTGTGGGTACATCTGGCAATTTGAGAAACTGTGTGGCCCAGAGCCATTCACGGAAAAAGGTGATGGAATGCAGCAGCTCGGCTATTGTCAGAAGCTGCCCCTTTCTGCATGCAACTCCTTTGCCGAGGGAACTGCACCGGCTGCCTTTTCGCTACTGGGCCAGGTTTAAGGTTTCAGTACTAGTGTACAAAGCCCTGAACAACTCGGGACCAGGATACCTGAGAGAGGTCCTTTTCCCTTACCAACCTGCCCGGTCACTGAGGTCATTGGAGGACATTCTCCTGGTGGTTCTTCGTGGACCTTTGGAGTCCACCAGAAGGGCCTTCAGAGTTGTGGCTCCATTTCCGTGAAACTCCCTGCCTCTGGAGGTCAGGCAGGCTCCGACACTGTGTTGCTTTCGGCACCTGCTGAAGACATCCTTGTTCCGGGAAGCCTTCCTTGCTGATCAGCCACGGTTTTAATTATACCTTGTTTTCAATGCAATGTTTTTATTCTTTTATCTGTTTTTATCTTTTGATTGTTCACCGCTCCGGAATCTGCTTAGATATGGAGCAGCATACAAATACTGTAAATAAATAAATAAACTTAAGGTGCAATCCTGTGCATGTTTAGACAGAAAAAAGTCTTACAATAAGGCATTTCCGTAGGACTTTTTTCTGTCTAAACATGCATAGGATATGCACCCTTAGTTATTTTTAAATAAATAAATAAATAATGGGAGGGATAGGGCACCTTTGTGGGCACCAAGAAAGGTATCCAAGGACACACTGGTGCCTGCAGGTGCCGCCTTGCTTACCCCATGCCATAAAGGATCAAGGCTCTGGGAGCTCTGGGGGCCAGCATTGCCACGGGGGATGGAGCACCTTTCATCAGCTTAGTCTGCTATTACCAGCTACAGTCCTATCTGGGCAGAGATGGCCTAGCCACATTTATCGATGCTCCGGTAATCTCTCATTTACATTACAGCAATGTTCAGGCTTGCGGCTGCCTTCGAAAATGTTCCAGAATCATAGAATCATAGAAAAGTAGAGTTGGAAGGGGCCTACAAGGCCATCGAGTCCAACCCCCTGCTCAATGCAGGAATCTAGGTCAAAGCATCCCTGACAGATGGCTGTCCAGCTGCACCTTGAATGCCTCCAGAGTGGGAGAGCCCACCACCTCCCTAGGTAGTTGATTCCATTGTCTTATTGCTCTGACAGTCAGGAAATTTTTCCTGATGTTTAGGTGGAATCTAGGTTCCTGTAACTTGAGCCCATTATTCCGTGTCCTGCAAACTGGGATGATCGAGAAGAGATCTTTGCCCTCCTCTGTGTGACATCCCTTCAAATACTGGAAGAGTGCGATCATATCTCCCTCAGTCTCCTCTTCTGAAGGCTAAACATGCCCAGTTCTTTCAGTCTCTCCTCATAGGGCCTTGTTTCCAGTCCCTTTATCATCTTTGTTGCCCTCCTCTGAACCCTCTCCAGTTTGTCTACATCCTTCTGAAAGTGTGGTGCCCAGAACTGGACGCAGTACTCAAGATGAGGCCTAACCAGTGCCGAGTAAAGGGGAATTATCACTTCCCGCGATTTGGAAGCTATACTTCTATTAATACAGCCCAAAATTGCATTTGCCTTCTTTGCAGCCACATCGCATTGCTGGCTCATATTCAGTTTGTGATCTACCACAATTCCAAGATCCTTCTCACTTGTAGTATTGTTGAGCCAAGTGTCCCCCATTCTGTAACTCTGCATTTGGTTTCCTCTCCCTAGGTGCAGCACTTGGCATTTATCCCTATTAAATTTCATTCTGTTGTTTTCGGCCCAGCGCTCCAGCCTATCGAGGTCACTTTGAATTTTGTTTCTGTCTTCCAGAGTATTAGCTGTTCCACCCAACTTTGTGTCATCTGCAAATTTGATAAGCAATTCCCGTTACCTCCTGATCCAAGTCATTAATAAAAATGTTGAAGAGCACGGGCCCAGGACCGAGCCCTGTGGTACCCGCTCGTTACCTCTCCCCAGGTTTGAGAAGGAACCATTGATAAGCACTTCTTTGAGTCCGATTCTGTAGCCAATTGTGGATCCACCTGATAGTTGTTCCATCTAGCCCACTCTTAGCTAGCTTACTAATCAGGATATCATGAGGCTTTCCCTCCGGTAATCTCTCATTTACATTACAGCAATGTTCAGGCTTGCGGCTGCCTTCGAAAATGTTCCAGAAACTTCAGCTGGTCCAAAATTGGGCAGCAAGACTGTTAAAATGGGGGAATGGTCGATATGAACATGTTACGCCAGTGCTCTGTAATCTGCAAATTACCTGAAGGATTCTCTCCTCCCACATGTATTTATTTATTTATTATATTTTTAAATCGCCCATCTGGCTGGTCACCCGGCCACCCTCCGGGTGTACCTACCTGGACCCTAAGATCATCTTCACAGGCTCTCTTCTGGGTGTCCCTGCCAAATGAGGTGAGGCAAGTGGCTCCTAAGGACAGGCAGGGCCTTTTTAGTGGTGGCACCCTGGTTGTGGAATGCCCTCCCTAGAGAGGCTCACTCGGCATCTACATTGTGGTCCTTTTGGCACCAGATAAAGATCTTTCTATTTTCCCAGGCTTTTTTAGTTCTTCAGTTTTGTTTTTAAATGTGTAATCTGTTTTTAGATTTTTCTTTTCTGGTGTTGTTTTACTCTCTGTGTGTGTTTTAACTCTAGTTTTATTCTGTTTTTAAAATTTAAAAGTTTCATACTATGTTTTATCATGTTGTATTTTAGGTTTTTAATTTTTGTGAGCCGCCCAGAGAGCTTAGGCTATTGGGCGGTATAGAAATGCAATAAATAAATTAATAAAGGTATCATATCGACACACACACACACACACACACGTTTCAGGTACTGTATCTCCTCCTATTCTTCCTTTTTTAACCTGCCCTCTCCCTTTCTTGTTCCCTCCTGCACTGCTGGCATTTTGACTGTATGCTCTTTGAGACAGGGAGCTGACTTGTTCATGGCACTCCGCAAAGGACTGGTGTTGCTATAAAAAAAGTGATGCAGTTACAGCAAGCACACTGCACTAAGGAGACAAAAGAGCAGGCCCTACGTGGCCTGTCGTGGCTTGAGTTTCCCGTAAGCGAGCTCACACATGCGTGTCAGCCTCAGAAATGCCACTAGGACTCCTCTCTTTGCAAAATCCAGATCTCTGAATCTTTTTAGCTACTGCTCAGTGCCTACATATTTGTTAAATGGGTTTGAAGAGTCAAGCAGGTGTATTTTCTTGTTGGTTCCCCCCCCCCCATCTTCTAAGTTTATGACAGGGTGCCAATTCGGAAGAGCGAGAGGGGAACTTCACACACCCTCTTTGTGTCAGATCACATACCGATATAGTCCTCACACACCCCTCTCTGATTATTATGTGGTATCCAAACAAATACCTGCAACAAATGCTTTCAAAATCCACTATTTTTCAGGGCGGGGTGACAGCTCCAAATAGATTTAAGACTCTCCTCCTCTCCAGCTAGTCCAGCAGTTTTGACACAACACTCGAATTTCCAAATGCGGGCGCAGCATCAGCAGCTCCCATAGGCTCCCCCTGTGCACCAATCCTGGCCCCACAATAACTGTCCTGGATCAGAACACTCTGTCTATTCTGTATTCCATCAGAGACCAAACAGATGAAACAAAGACATTTGCAGGATGGGGGGGGGGGGGATACACAGCCAGAGGTACTCAAGTGGTTGTTTTGGGCTCAGGGTCAGCAACCAACCAAAAGACCTATCCTGCACGTATTCGTGTACATCCTTTTTCTTAAATCCCATCCACACCAGCAGCCACTGCAACCCCTTGCCACAACAGATCTCAAAGCAGCCAGGTAACAGGCCTCGGATACCGCGCCCTACAGTTTCAGCCCTCCGCCCTCCCCAGGTACGGCAGAGCAGGACTGCGCTGAGCTTCCTGCAAGACGCAAACAGGCGGCTTTTCCCACCATCACATTCCGTTTGATGGTGAGCAACGAAGCCGGACGCTGGAGGGAAGGGAGATTCTGCCTTTCAACCTGGGCGTCTTTTAAGAAGGCGAAAGGGAGAAAACACACACACACGCACACGCACGCAAGCACGCACACAATCTAAGTTACAAAACCCAGGATCCGAGAAGAAACCGGAGCTAGGGAAACGCAGCTGCCGCACTCCGAATCCCTCCCGTTTGATCCTCTCCGGCGGATTCTGCGTGGCGGTTCTTCTATCTGCCACCGCCGCAGCGCTTGCAAATGCAGCTTTTGAGAAGGGAGCGAGAGAGGGTGGCAACTGGCAGATCCCAGGGGTGGGAGCACACACACAGACCCGGGCGCGCTCTCACTCAGGGTGCCCGGTGCCGCTGCAGCATTTACGGAGCAGGAAGTGCAGCAGGCACAATGCGAAACGATCGCCTCCCCACCCCCCCCCACGCGCGCGCACCCAACCAACCAACCGGGGAGCAGGCCAAGTTGCTTGCTTGTGCTGCAGCCACGAACCCCGAATCCCAAGTACCCCTCAACTTCCTGCCAAGGGCGCAGGGAGGCGAAACACCACCGCATTCCCAAACCCCACTGCTGCATTCCCAAGCCGCACTGCAAGGGCGCAACCCCCCCCTTCCCCCCACAATTGCAACCCCTCCTCCCCCATGCACAGAGAGCCGAAGACCCATGGCACCCGAAGTCCCCCCCCCTCCCTTGCGTACCTGCAACAACAGCAGCGGTGGCGGCGGCGACCGAAGCTTCACCAGCTCACACCATCTTCTTCGCCCTCGTGGAAGCGGAACCCGCCCTCGGAGCGTCTCATTGGCCTCCTGGCCCCGTCAATCGGGAACATGCAAATCGCCTGGCACCTATGCCGCGGGGATTGGCTGGTGGGGCGGCGCCTCCTGGTGACCGACAGGCCGCGGAACCAAAGCCCGGAGACTTGAGTCTGCATCCCCCCCCACCCCGACTCCGCATCAGCATCTTCCCAGGGCTGGGTACCCATTGTGGTACCCAGGTGCCCTGCATCCCTCCTCCATCCAGAGCATCTTCCCTGCAACGCTGCTGCATGATCCTTTGGTGCGGCCATTGCCTGTGGCTCTTGGGGAAAAGGCTGCAGCGCACGCCCACCCGGGGAGTAAGCCCCACCAAAAAACGCAGTGGGGTTTTGCTTCCCAGTAAACATATGATGCTGCAAATACCCCGCACAGTCCCCCAGGAGCGAGCCGCCCAGCGGAACACAGTGGGGCTTGCTTCCGAGTAAACATGCAGATGATCAAGCACATGCACACTCAACCTGTGGGATTCGCAGCTGCAAGTTGTGGTGGCTGAGACGAGTTTAAAATGCAATTAGAGAAATTTGCGGCTGTCTGCCAATGGGAATTTGCTTTGTTAGTTTAATGCAGTGTTCTCCAACCTTGGGTCCGCAGATGTTTTTGGCCTACAACTCCCAGCATGCCCCAGCCAGTGTAGCTGGCTAGGGCATGCTGGGAGTTGTAGGCCAAAAACATCTGGGGACCCAAGGTTGGAGAACACTGGTTTAATGGAACCTCCAGGTCCGGAGGCAGTGTACCTTTGAACAACAAATGCTGGGGAATCATGTCATCTGGTTGGCCACTGAGGGAAATAGGATGCTGGAATACATTGGGCCCAGCCTTCCCTGACTTGGTGTCTTCCAGATGTTTTGGACTTCAACTCCCATCAGCCGCAGCCAGCATGGCCAATGGTCACAAATGCTGGGATAAGACTTTGGTCTGATCCAGTAGGGCTCAAACTTACCTAGGAGTAAGTCCAACTGAACACAGTGGGGCACCTTCTGAGTAAACAGGCATAGGATTGGGCTGCAACCTTGTGCACAAATGACCAGGAATCGTCTCTATTGAACACAAGGAGACTTCCTACCTATGCATGCTTACTAGAAGGATCAGGCTATACTTTGCCTGGAAGTTCACCTTATGGAGCAGCACAATTGGATTTACTTCCATTCCAAGTAAACATGCACAGAATCATCTGCAGTCCTATGGTGCACTTATCTGAGAGTAAGCCCTATCGAACACAGTGGGACTTGATTCTGTGTAAGCATGCCTTGGATCAGGCAAAAGTTGTTTCTGCATCATCTCTTCTCCCACTAACTCAGTGTTCTCAACCTTGGGTCCCCAGATGTTTTTGTACAACTCCCAGCATGTTGGAGAACACTGCACTAACTGCTGTCCCTCTTCCATGAGATCTGGAAACTTGCATTCACAGGGTAAGAATCACGAGGACATGAGGCCCAATTATCCAGCATTCTGTACTCAGGTCCCTGTGAGCAGCTCACAAACAGGGGTGCCACCTTTTTAATTGGCACTGCTCCTGTGTCTTTAGCAGCAGTCAGAACATTGGCAGCTGCAGCGTTTCTATTTCTTCTCTCTGTTTCAGTGAAAAAACACACCCTTCACCTCCTAGAGTTTGTTGCTGAGCAAAGGTTTGAATTAGGAAGTGTGAAGAAGAAAGGGACTTTCCTATGCCAGACTCACATAATTCAGTGCCCCAATAAAGCTTGTTGGCCGAGGCTTCAGGACTGACAAAAGGAAATTCTTCACACAGCACGTAACACATGCTACAGAATTTACTTTTATGAAATGTGGTGGTGATTATTACTTTTATATTACTATTTTTGTTTATACAGTGTCATCAATATAGACAGTACTTTGCAAACTAGAAGAGGCCAAGTCCCTGCCCCAAGGAATTTGCAATCCAAACTGTGTGATGAATACTGGTGAATGGTTGTTTACTGATTATTTATTTAAAGGGTTGGGTATTTTAATGGAGGGAAAGGATAACGTTTAGCCACAATTTTAGCTAAATTGATCCTCCTGGGAACAAACAGCAGAGGAAGACCTTAACTGCTGAGAGCTGGTGTAGCAAAGAAACTGAACTATGAATTAGAAAGTCCCTGGTTCAAATCTCACATCTGCCATGAACTCCGTAGGTGGTCTTAGGCAAGCTGCCCTATCTCAGCCTCAGGCCTTGCAATATGTTGATTAATAATACTGAAAGGGTTTCATAGATTCATAGATCGTAGAGTTGGAAGGAGCCTGCAAGGCTATCGAGTCCAACCCCCTGCTCAATGCAGGGAACTAGAGGAGAGGTCTCCCATCCAAGTAATAACCAGGCCTGACCCTGCTTAGCTTTCCACGCTCAGACAAGCTGAGTCAGCGTAAGCCACAGGCCTGTATATAGTTGTTGTAAGGATTACAAATAGAGAATACATGTGCAGTTCTTTGTACCCTTAACAGTGCTATGATAAAAGTATTATTACTTTTATTAGCTACATATCCAGCTGCACCTGGGTCCTGCTTGGGTTGCCAACCTTTTTCCTGCTCTCTGCTCCTGTGAGTCTAATGGTAAGTCAGACAGACAGAAATTAAGCATTCCACCCCCACCCGCACACACTATGTGGAATTGCATTAACCATGTGAGGTAGAAATAAAGAGTCTTGTGGAACCTTAAAGACTAGCAAATTTATTCTGGCATAAGCTTTCATGGGCACTGTCCACTTCAGCAGAAGCATGTAAGGTAGGTCAGCTTTATTACTATCTGCATACATACCCTCCAACATGGTCAAGTACAAAAGTTATTAGAGGAAACACACAAAATCTTATATATTATAATTATTACATTATATATTATTTTATAATGTTTTATAAGTGGCTTTAACTTGGTCTGAGAGTGTTTTGCAACACAAGCAAATTTTTAATTTTTTTTTTGACTTGATAAATGAGCAAGGTCTTGCAAGACAAGTCGTAGGGATGTAACTGCTCGCCTCGAGTGGGCGTAGCGGGCCGAAATCGGCCCCGCTCACGCCCGCTAGAGACTCGCTTTGATATAAGAGTGTTTTGGATTAGAAGCACGGTTCCGGAACGAATTATGCTTGCAATCTGTGAAGGACCAGCACCCGGGTCCTATGCGTGAGTTCGGCGCTTAACGGGTTAACCGGCACTGAGTTACAGCCGGTACAAGCAGGTGAAACCGACTAGGAGGAAACTAGAGCCCTTTAAATGACCAAATAAGGCTTTATTTATTTACACAAGATACGAGCGGAACTAACAGCTTTCTAGGAATACTATAATGTCAACACAACCTGAGGTGACCTCTACGTTTATCAATAAAACAGGCTCCCAGGCTAGCGCGTTGGGATTAGTCAGTTACCTTAGACTAAAGACTTTACGCTAGTCAATTTCAGCCTGGCTCTGGGTCCGCCGATCCGGGGATGAGAACAGCTTACTCCAGCCGCCGCTTGGAGGATGAACCTTGTTCCAAAGCACCCTGTGTTCCCAACAACCCCTCACAGGAAGGGAGAGGGGTTTTCTACCCCTGAGTTTCCCGCTCTCCCCACCCTCCAGGTCAGGTGGGGGGTTATGCCTGCCTCTTCGTATCAGGTGGGCTTATTCCTGCCCGGGAAGAAGGTGACGTACTGGGTACTTTACAGCTCTTTGATAGCTTGATGGTCTTGATGGTCCTTTCTTGGGTTTTGTGGAATTCAACGGAGACTCTCCATTGTTGGGGATGCCGGTCTGCCTGGCTGCTTCCCTGTAACTCAATCCCCCCTCCTCGCCCCCCTCCCCTGGATGGAGACTCTGTGTGTGTGTGTGCATGCATACATACTAGTGTCAGGCTTTCTCCACACAATCCAAGGTATTACTGTATATTTTTTACCTTAAACCTTTAATTGTTGATATCTGGTGTTTTTCATGGGTGTGTGTGTCAGTGCTTGCAGGGCAATCTCTTTCTTTTTGTTTTAAAATTGTCAGGATTGGCACAAATTTAACAGGTGAAGCTTACCCACCCCACCCCATATCCCCAAACATGGAGCTTCAGAGAGAAGGGGAAGTTTCTTGCATTTCCTTCTGACACTGTAAACTCACCTGTTAGAGGCAAAGATTCAGCTCTGTTAGGAAATAAAATCTTTGGCAATATAAAGATATGAATCATGTGATAAATTCCCTCATTCACCTCTCCCTTGGTCCAGGCTTTCATCCTGCTAATCCCTTTCCCACAGCAACGTGCAGCAGAGGCAGTAGGTAGAGTGCACATGCACACACGTGTGCGCGCACACATCCTCACCTAGCCCTCCCAGCTTAGCAGCTTCTGTTCCCTACCTGCTTACTGCTGCTGTTTGAGCCTAAGCAGAGCTATCTTAAAGGGGCCATGGGCAAAATTGCAGCTAAGCTAAAACTGCAAGTTTAGCTGCAATTTTGCCTATGGCTCCTTTAAGCCCCTTGGGTTCCTTGCACGAAAAAAAGACGGGGTATAAATATAATAAATAAATAAATTTAAGTAGCTTGCAGTTGCAGGAGAATTTGGGACTCTGTATGACAAAGTGAGAAGCTCTGATGGCTTAAGGGTTTATTGCAGATGTGGTGAGGGTGAGGGTGAGGGTGAGAGCGTGCAGATTAAGGAATCTTGGGGAGGCAGCATGGTCTGACTGTTACATCAGACCAAAAAGACCAGAGTTCAAATCCTCACTCAGCCATTAAATGTATGGGGTGACTCAGGCCTGGTTGTTACTTGGATGGGAGACCCCTCCTCTAGTTTCCTGCATTGAGCAGGAGGTTGGACTTGATGGCCTTGTAGGCCCCTTCCAACTCTTATCTATGAATCTATGAACCTCAGGCCACTCACCATGACTGGGTTCAGACAACACGATAACCCACACTCAAAGGTTGAGCATGAGCTGAGTGTCAGTTGTTGAACCGTGAGTTATGGTGTTGTCTGAACCCAGCCATGCTAACAAACCATGGTTTATTAACCACGAAAACAACCTATGAAGAGAACCCACAGTTTGTTGTTGAGTTGTGAACTGTGGGTTGTTCGAGGTTAACCAACCATGGTTTGTCATGTCGGCTGGGTTCAGACAACACCCATGTTACCCATGTTTCAGTAACAGCCCACAATTCAACGACAACCCACACTCCACCCTTGAGTGTGGGTTATCGTGTTGTCTGAACCCAGCCCATCTCTCTGCCTAACCTACCTCACAGGGCCGTTGTGAGGATGAAAAGCGGGGAGCTGGAAGTACTCTGTCAAGTCGAGCTCCTTAAAAGGAAAGGTGGGATATATATATATATATATATATAATAAGGAAATAAATGATGACAACAGGGGTGATGATATCAGCTTTATTTTTTTATTTGCAACATTTTTGCTTTGCTCTTCAGCCAAAAAAGGACTCCCAGAAGCTTACAGATTTATAAGATAACAATAATTGTAGTTAATAATAATAATAATAATAATAATAATCTTTCACTTCAGCTAGACGGGTAGAAATCCCTCTCATGTTAAGTTTTTGCCTCAGAAGTTGCTGAGATGGGCCACTCTACTGCCTATCTAAGGGCCCGATCCTGTGCCTGTTTAGACAGGACGCTGGCTGGGGCATGCTGGGAGTTGTAGGCCTTTTTTTCTGTCTAAACAGGCACAGGATCGGGCCCTCACTCGCCTTTCCCGCGCGCGGGCTTTTCGGGCCGCTCATGGCCACGCCCCCTCTCCCGTTGCCACGGCAACTCCGAAGCTACAACCGCCGCCGCCTGGCCTGGTTGGGCCGTACCATTCACCAGAGTTCGGGGGGGGGGAGAGGCTGGAGAAAGCTCGCAATGAAGAAGGGGGCTGCGGCGGGGGAAGGCGAGAAGATAAAGACGGGCGGAGAACGAGTAATACAGGAAGAGGCGCAACGGTCGTAGGGAAGCGTTTCCCTGAGAAGGAACAGCGGCGGGTCTGCAACTCCTCCTCCCCCCGCCTCTCGCTCGTCAGGAGCATGGCTCAGCCGTAACAAGATGGCTGCTGCGCGCCGAGAGCAGGAGAGTGGCAGGTAAAGAGAGTGGGGGAGGGGGAGAAGTGGGGAGCGCGCCTCTCTCACCCCATTGGGAGAGGAGAGGAGCCGAGCGCGCTGATTGGCTGCCTGGTCCCCCCATAAGCTTTGGGGCCACTCCGCTCTGCTACTCCCCGCTTGAGGAAAGCGGAGGAGCCCGCTGATTGGCTGATGATTCCCCCCCCTCCCTGCTCGTCCCTCCCCCCCTCCTTCCGCTTGCTTTCAGGAAGCACTTCCCGCGTTCCCCGCCCCCTCCCCTTGGCATTTTCACCCCGCCCCCTTTCCCCCCTCAGGGACCCCCCCTGGCGAGGGAAGGGTATCCTTTACTTTGGCTGCATGAAAAAAAAAGGGGGGGAAGAACAGAAAAAGTGCCTCTGACCATGTGCAGAGTGGACTCGTTCTCACCCCCTCAATTTATAATCACTAAGGCAGTGTTCTCCAACCTTGGCTCCCCAGATGTTTTTGGCCTACAACTCCCAGCATGCCCCAGCCAGCGTAGCTGGCTGGGGCATGCTGGGGGTTGTAGGCCAAAAACATCTGGGGAGCTGGCTGGGGCATGCTGGGAGTTGTAGGCCAAAAACATCTGGGGAGCTGGCTGGGGCATGCTGGGGGTTGTAGGCCAAAAACATCTGGGGAGCTGGCTGGGGCATGCTGGGGGTTGTAGGCCAAAAACATCTGGGGAGCTGGCTGGGGCATGCTGGGGGTTGTAGGCCAAAAACATCTGGGGAGCTGGCTGGGGCATGCTGGGGGTTGTAGGCCAAAAACATCTGGGGAGCCAAGGTTGGAGAACACTGCACTAAGAGCAGGATCCTATGCATGTTTAGGTAGAAAAAAGTCCTACAGCTCCCAGCATGCCCCAGCCATGGCAGATGGGGAGGCAGCCATGCTGGTTGGGGCATGCTGGGAGTTGTAGGACTTTTTTCTGCCTAAACATTTAATAGTGGTGTTGCGCCTTAAACATGTTCTCTCTCAAAATATGCATCTTAAAGCATATTTTGATACATCCTTCCACCCCCCCCCGCCCCCATCTATACCTTAGTCGGGGAAGTGTGGCTCTGATTGGTTTTTAGGGAATGATGGTAGTTGTAGTCCAACACATCTGGAAGGCACCAGGTGGGGGAAGGCTGCCCTAGCACAGTGATGGCGAACCTTTTTGAGCCCGAGTGCCCAAACTGCAACACAAAACCAACTTATTTATTTCAAAGTGCCTTAAATTTGGCAGGAAGGAGGAGGGGGCACTAGCTAATCACACCCCGCTCTGTCTCAGGGCACGGCTCTTCATCGGGCACGCAAATATTCGGGCGTGCACGCGCTGTGCTTCTGAGCTGTCTGTTCAGCTAGAAGGAGGGCTGGGTGCCTGCGCAGTCCGCTTCTGGGGGTGGAGATGTCGGAGTGTGCCTGCCTGTGGAGGCCAGCGAGGAATGAGTGCAGAGGAGTTGCTATGGAAACCCGACGCTGAATGCAGAAGGGGACGGTCTTTTCGCGATCTGGACAACCAATGACTCGAGTGCCCACAGAGAGGTCCCTGCATGCCAGCTGTGGCACGCGTGCCATAGGTTCGCCATCACTGCCCTAGCATGTCGAATTGCCACCATTTCCTCCAAAGCGACCTGGGAATCAGAGTTTAGTGAGGAAGGCAGCCATGCTGGGAGTTGTAGGCCTTTTCTGGGTCTGATCTTGCATAGGATTGCCCACCTTGGAAGAGGAGTGCTGGAGGCTCCCTCTTGTTGCATGCACCACAGTGGCTCATCCAACGGAGGGCAATGCTCTGCTCGCACATGTGCCTGGCACATGGAGCCGTGTGCATGTGGTGGGGTTTGGGGACTGTGGTAAGGAAGTTAAAGCCACTTCCTGAGTTCGTTTTCCAGCTGACTTGTGGTCAATAAACCAGCCAGAGCGGGTAAAAAAAAAAAAGAATTCCTTTATTCAAATACAGCGCTGTATGGTACCACTTAGAAAAGAAATGAAAAGTGGGACCCCGAAAGTTACAAACACCTCTATATTTACATCATGGGAGCACAGTTCTTCCATCGCCATATGGGAATTCACTTCTTTCATGCTAGGCTGAAGTGGGAGATGTTACTGGCACGCCACTCAGGAGTAGCAGGAGTCAGTGGTTATGATTTATTTATTTATTTTTATACCCCACCTTTTTTCCTGCAAGGAACCCAAGGCGGCTCACATAATCCTCCTCCTCCTCCTCTTCCATTTTATCCTCACAACAACCCTGTGAGGTAGGTTAGGCTGAGAGTCAGTGACTGGCCCAAAGTCACCCAGTGAGTTTTATGGGGACTAGAACCCGGATCTCCCGAGTCCCAGTCCAACACTCTCACCACTACGCCACACTGGCTCTCATGGTTGGCGGGGCTCCTGTGTTTAGGGTGCAATCCTATGCATGTTTAGACAGAAAAAAGTCCTACAACTTTTTCCTGTCTAAACATGCATAGGATTGCACCCTTAGGAGACAAATATTGTAGGAGTTGTAGGACTTTGTTCTGTCTAAACAGGCATAGGATTGCACCCTTAGTGTTGTAATGGGTGGGAGTGCAGTAGGCTGGGAGTGCATAGATAGGATACCCTCAAGTTATGCCAAAGCAATGGGGTCAGGAAAAGCGGAGTTCTGTTCCACAAGAATAATCAGTTCCAACACATTTCCATTCACATCTGCATGGAAATCTGTAGAAAGTATACAATTTCTGTGTAATATGTAATGTAACAAGTATTCTGTTTTAAATGTAATCTCAGAACCTTTCCTTACCCTTATGTATGTGCCACAAAAGTCCCAGAAAAGTCCTGCCTTTTGAGAGACAAGAAGTCATTATGTAAAGCTCTTTTACACTAAGGATTATCCTTGTGAATTTCTTTGAACTGGTAAAGTTGACTGTCTGTGTAGAGATAGGATAGTTGCTTGATAATACCCCCCTCCCCAACACCTGGGTGGCAATTAACATTATTTACAGCAAATGTTGTCCAGGAGCATAAATCTTTTAGATAAGCAAGCAAATACTGACATCAGAGGAAGTACGCATGTGTAAACACAAATGTCTATCAGAAGGGTATAATAAGGGAAGTATTCTTTTGTCTTGGTCTCACTCCAACCTTTCTTTTTGGGAGTGAGGACATAACAGCACTTTTATTTTAGAATAAAGAATTCTTTTAACCCTCACTTACCTGCTCTAGCTGATTGTTGACCACAGTCAGCTGGATACGAACTTTTGGAAGTGGCTTTTCTTCCTTACCGTCCACAAATCTATCGAACAATGTACAAAATTTATATCATCGACATTAAACATGCCCCTGCATTTTAGAAATATGTATATTCAACATAATTACAACAACAGCAATACAATTGTATATCAAAACTAAAAAAAAAAAAATCTGATGAAAGAGAAGTTCATAGTACCAAAGTGTGCATAACCATGACATATATCGGATGGCAAAAGTATCTCAGGAATAAACAAACTCACCCAGTGGGACCAAATTCAACAATGCATGCTCTCCAGACCCCAGTCTCATGTGCTAGACCAGAGCAGGGAGAAGAAGCCAAGCTAATATGAGCACCATATAGTGATTGGAAACAGCTGTATTTTCAGATTGGCGTTGCACGGTTGAGAGACTCATTAAAGCAGTGTTCTCCAACCTTGGGTCCCCAGATGTTCTTGGCCTACAACTCCAAGTTATAGTTGTAGGCCAAAAACATCTGGGGACCCAAGGTTGGAGAACACTGCATTAAAGCCAAAGGGAGTCATTGTGTTTAACCTCAAAATCCACCTGGCTCGCCAAGAACCTTGTCTATCTGCCTTGAGTGCCATTTTTTTTTTTGGAAGAAAGGCAGGGTACAAATAAAATAAATAAATACAATTTGTTGCAAAGACAAAGTATAGCATATACCACAAATTTACTACTGCATGTTATAAAATCTCTCAGCATATATATTTTCCCATCTCCAGTGTGGTGTAGTGGTTAGAGTGTTGGACTGGGACTCGGGAGATCTGGGTTCTAGTCCCCGCTCGGCCATGAAACTCACTGGGTGACTTTGGGCCAGTCACTGACTCTCAGCCTAACCTACCTCACAGGGTTGTTGTGAGGATAAAATGGAGAGGAGGAGGAGGACTATGTAAGCCGCCTTGGGTTCCTTTCAGGAAAAAAGGCGGGGTATAAATATAATAAATAAATAAATAAAGCTGTTTCAATCTTAGTCAGTGTTCACAATATTTACGAAGTCCACAGGGAAAATTTCCTGTTAGAGGACTTGATTCTGGCAAGAGAAATTGTTTGTGAGTGATTTGTTTTCCTCAGACATATCATTTCTAACTACCGGTACCTAGTCCTCTGTATTTCTAGTTCTTTTGTATGCCATATATGTTTTTTCTTTGCATGCAGCTATATCTTTTACCCAATAACTGTATCTATTGATGGATCAACTTAAAGAAACTCTGGTATTATTAAAGGGTAAACTACATACCACTGGTTGTCTGTTGTTTGGGTGACATTAAATAACTTCTACTTATTATCCACCCTCTTTCTAGTTCTTTATAACAATCTCCCTCCAAATAACCCCCTCCCTCTACAGAGTTCATGCTAATTGTCAGATTCCCATCTATAAATTGAGTCGTTTATACAGTATCTCTTAATTCTTATAAAGTGGCCATAAGGAATGTTTTCTCTGATACAACTGGGATGTGAACTGTCATATCTGAGTAGTTTATTTCGATCGGTACTTTCCTTACACTTAACCCTCCCTCCTCCTTTTTCACTGAGATATCTAAGCAGTTGAGATTCTGGGAAATCTGGCATCATCTCAAATTTGATATTTTCAGTTCTAACATTCACCCACTTGTGAAACTCAAGCAACTCATCCATGTTTCCTTGCTAGATCAAAAATATGTATGTATCTGCATCAAAATTTAATGACATTGCTGGAAGGATGTCAGAAGAATATATGTATAGATCATTTATTTATTTATTTATTTATTATACTTATTGTGGAAGACCAACAGCCGGGTCTTTTGTGCGAGTTCGGCACTTAACGGGTTAACCGGTACTGAGATATTGCCCTTCAAAGGGATATCAAGCTGATTCAAACCCAACCGTGACCTAAATATCACTCGTAACCGTATTTAGACCAAAGAATAGACTTTTATTTACGGTAGGTTAATGGAGCGGAACTAATAGACTTCCAGGAATGTTACAACATAAACAAAACCAGGTCGTGTCCTGAATAGGCGGAAACCTTCAATCTACAGGCATAGCGTATTGCAGTAAGGGAGTCACCTCGCCTCAAAGACTCTGAACTTATGGACTTTAGCGTAGCGGTCTGCATAGCCTGACTCCGAGCCCGTCCGCGCTCGGGGAAGAGAACTGCTTGGCTCTAGCCGAGGCTAGGATCCGGAGATGACAGCTCGCCCGTGTTCCCAACAACTCTTTTGGGGCTGGCAGAGGGGTTTTCTACCCAGTACTCCCCCTCCCCGCCCCTTGGTGATCAGGTGGGCTTATTCCTGCCCAGGAAAAGGTGGCGCCTTGGGTCTACCGGTTCCCTTTGGGGAATACTTAGCAGCTCTTTGAGACTGCCTCTCACCTCTGGATGGTTCATGCTTCATCTTGTGGATTTGGGGCCAGACTTGCATCTCCTGTCCCCCCCCCCCCTCCCGTGGGGATTATGCAGGAAGGGGTTGTCAAGGGAAAACTATGTGGGGTTGCCAAGGGGAAACTGTCAGGGTTCATGTCACGGTATGTGTGCTTAGGCTTTCTCCACACTTATATCCTTCCTTTTTTCCTGCAAGGAACCCAAGGTGTCTTACATGGGTCTCCTCCTCTCCATTTTATCCTCACAATACAGGCCTGTGGCTCACACTGGCTCAGCTTGTCTGAGTGTGAGGCCTGGTTGTTACTTGGATGGGAGACCCCTCCTCTAGTTTCCTGCATTGAGCAGGGGGCGGGACTCGATGGCCTTGTAGGCTCCTTCCAACTCTATGATCTATGAAATCTATGAAAGGGCTGAAATCAGGCATGGAGGGAAGGAGGTAGCCACGTTCAGAAACATGGGCAGTGCTAGGTACCAAAAAGATCCTGGGCTCAGGCCCACAGTATGAAAAAAGTGCACAAATTTACATATGCTCTAGTGTCTGTAAAGGACCCTGTCTCCTAAAGACACCCCTATTTGTAAAAAGGGGTGTAAAAGAGAGGGGAGAGGAGGGCATTTGATTGCAGAAAAAAACCTCAGGCAGAAGGATGCGGGGGGGGGGGGCAGCAGGAGGTGAAGCACATGTGGCCAAAGAGCCAGCTAATCTAGGGGGATCCGATGCAACAGAGATCCTCAGGGCCCCTGCACCTTTATTTCAGCAAGTGTTGACTGGGACTCGGGAGATCCGGGTTCTAGACCCCGCTCGGCCATGAAACCCACTGGGTGACTTTGGGCCAGTCACTGTCTCTCAGCCTAACCTACCTCACAGGGTTGTTGTGAGGATAAAATGGAGAGGAGGAGGAGGATTATGTAAGCCGCCTTGGGTTCCTTGCAGGAAAAAAGGCGGGGTATAAATATAATCAATCAATAAATAAGTTCCCCTGGACAGCAGAGTGGTGGGGCAGATGGACTCCCAGAGATCCAGGGCTCCAAATGAAAGTTTCAGGGCTCCCAACCCTAGTCGGTTGCCTCTGTTTGGAAGGGATATGGGGCAAATCTTGCACCCTCCTTCTCTTGGCCTCTGCCGGAGAGCAAGGGGATAGATCACTGCCAGCCTCTTTCTTTTGCTGTTTAGCTCCTAAGCCTCTCCCTGACCAAATCTTCGTATTCCATGCTCCCGCTTCTCTGCCTTTCCAGCCACACCCACTTCCTTCTCCCTTGCCTTGCTCACAAGTAGGCCCTTGCTCACGGGCAGGTCGTCGCTCATGAGGATGCTTCACTCTGGCTCAAGGGAGCTGGAATGCCCGCCGTCTCCGTCACGAGCCTGGCGCGGTGTGTACGATATCGAAAGCTTCTTGGGATAATCCCTTTTGTGGACAAAACTACCCTGGTGGCACAGGAAGGAGTGGCACTGCAGTGGCTCCTATCCCGTGACGTGTGTGACGTGAAGAGGGGACCCAGTGTTCCTTGAGTCACCTCCCCTTGCTTCTCTCCACCCCACCCTGTGTTTTTTTTTTTAAGGCAAAAGTCTGTGTGGCTGGTGTGAGACGGTGCCAGGCGTTTGGTGCAGAATGATGGGGGAGTGGCAAAGGCTCTTTGCACAAAATCTAACGGTCCCTCCACACCACCAGAGGAGACGACACCTGCTGTCCCGGGAATCCACGGCGTTTCAATGTGTCTTGATGCGCGTGGAGGGGAACGCGCTCAAGCAGGTAAGGGAACCTTGCAGATATTTAATTATTTATTTATTGCAATGATAGACTTGCCTTCCTGTAACTAACCAAGGCTGTTTACAGGAATTCAAAGGACAAAAGTAGCAAACCAACGTTATGAAATGTTTAGAACAACTTTAAAAACCATAACAGTTTAAAAAGCCAAATATTCCTCCCTTGCAGCCTATTCAAGGAGGAGGGGGGGGGGTAAAAAGGTTACTAGCATGTGTGTGTGTGTGTGTGTGTGGAATGGGAAACACAAATCAATACAGTTATATTTCTATGAAACACACATAGAATCATAGAAAAGTAGAGTTGGAAAGGGCCTTCAAGGCCATCGAGTCCAGCCCCCTGCTCAATGCAGGAATCCAGGTCAAAGCATCCCTGACAGATGGCTGTCCAGCTGCACCTTGAATGCCTCCAGAGTGGGAGAGCCCACCACCTCCCTAGGTAGTTGGTTCCATTGGTGCATTGCTCTGACATGTAGAATCCTTTCCTACAAGTGAGACTGTCAGAAGCCCGCTGTCTCCGATAACTCTCTGTTGCATCCGTGGCCTTTGTGGGAGTGAGATCCTGCCGTCAAGGGGCTCTTTCTGTTGGCTGAAAAGTGTCTTTGCAAGAGCCTGGGTGTAGGTGATGACTTTCTGTTGGGGACTTGAACCAGGAACCTCATGGCCTGCGGCAGGGGGCTGACATAAGGAGCAGCCCGAGAGACCTCGTCAGGCCTGGAAGGGAATTCGCTATGCTATGCAGTTAGCTGAAGGTTCTCCTGCTGCTGTTTGAATGTTTAGCTGTACAAGATTAAAAGTAAAAATATGCAAATAGAAATAAGCAATAAATACAATACTATAAAAACGCTATAAAAATAGATGACACCAATAAATCCGGCAGCCCACGGTTTATACAAAGGCCAGCAAAAATAAGTGGGCCTTCAGAGCCTTCCTGAAGACTTACAGAGAAGGGGCCTGACAAACTCCTGCTTGGAAGTGCTTTTATCTTTGTAATGTGTTTTTATCTCTCTGACATGCATGTTATTTATGTTATATATTTACATTAGCCACATTGTAAAGTATACTGTGAAATGGTAGAACATAAATATTCTCCTATCACACACACACGCACGCACACACACACACACACACACACACACATATCATAGAATCATAGAACCTATCATAGAATCATATACCTATCTATCTCCTTTCTTTCCCCTACTCCATCTGTCTTCTTATTTCTCAGAATATGGTTGTGGCAATGTTAGGGGTGAGGGCAGTTTAGGCAAGGTGGCATTGGAAGATGCATCTGCTAAAGCAAGCCTCTCCCAAATACCTTGTGGGGGTTGTGGTTGGTGGGCTTAACAGTGAACATTTCAACTGTTTGCTCCTTCTGGACCATCCTGCCAAAGGATAATAGAGTGGAGGCAGGGCCGGTGCAAGGCAGTTTGGTGCCCTAGGCAAGATCAGATATTTAGAGCCCCCTCTTCCCACTTGAGAGCGCTGTATTTTTTTTCAAGGCATTTCTGGCGTCCTCTTTAGCCCTGAGCCCTAGGCAGCTGCCTAGTTGGCCTAATGGTAGCACCGGCCCTGAGTGGAGGATCCTCTACCCCACTTCCAATCTGCAAATATAGGCATGAGAATGTTGTCCTGTATCTCTCCAGGCCGAAGCGTTCAGCGGGTTAGCTGGGCCGCTAAATAATGCAGAGCAGCTAAATCTTTAATGGCATGCTCGGTAAGATCGCTCTGCTCTAATTCTGGACTTGCTGATGCTATTGCAAGTGAGGAGCAGTTGGGAGCTAAAAGGCCTCGGATCAGGAATGCCCACTGGTGGCATATGGGCTCGTCCAGGCCCCTAGTTGCACTACCAAATTGTAACAAAGCTGTGATTAAAAATTGCTCACCATTTCTCTCGCAAGGAAAAGAATACACACGTGTTTAATGCACATTCTTAGGGTGCAATCCTATGCATGTTTAGAGAGAAAATGGCCCTACAACTCCCAGCTTCCCCCAGCCAGCGTGGATGGTTGGGAAATTCCGGGAGTTGTAGGACTTTCTTCTCTCTAAACATACATAGGATTGCCCCCTTGGCATCCCTTTCTCAAAACATTGCAGACTGCCTTCTGATGGGGACAGGTTGCTGGTACTAGTACTCTAATCTCTGCTCTGGCTCCCTCCAGGAGCTTCAGAAGCTGCCTTATACTATAGTGAGTCAGCCCCTGCTGGTCCATCTAGCCCAATGTTGTTGACACTTGACTGGCAGCCGTGGCTCTCCAGGGGCTCAGGCAGGATTGTTTCCCAGCCCTACCTGGAGATGCTGCTGGGGACTGCACCCGCGGCCTTCTTCTGCATGCAGAGGTCCCTCCCTCTCCCCACCCAGCCTCGGCTCAAGGTGCTGGCGATGGCCTGTGAGCTGGGCCCAGCATCCCGAGGAGACCCTGGCGTTCTACCGTGACCTTCAGTGTCGACTGAGAGCACACTCCTGCATCTGTCACCATGCGCAGAGAAGTACTGAGGCTGCCCCTGCGCTGCTCCTGGAGGCGCGTCGGAGCCTGCTCCTCGTTCAGTGGCATAACGCATTTTTATTCAAACTGGCTTTTAGTGGCCAGTCACACGGCAGAATCGTTAGCATCTCGGTACCCACTCTGAGCTCTTAGGACAAGTCTGGCTGTACGTCCTAATTTCTTAGAGTGTACTTTCCGGCCAGGCAAAGGGTGGCCTGCTCTTCTGCTTTTTGGGTGCAACTTTGAGAGGCAGCTTAGCCCCTCTGCACGCTTTCCAATGAATGACCACAGACCACCCCACTGCCTGCGTTCCGTTCCTGCGCTGGTATTTGGATCATCTCGGGAAACAGACTCTGAGGCAGCCCCTCTTGCAGAGGCTTCCCTGGAGGAAGGACTCCGAAGGATCTCACCTCCTCAACCCCTGGGAAAGGTTCCTTGCCCGCATCCTTCAACACTGGCGACTGCCTCTCAGAAACCTCCTCCGCTCCACCGCTGAGCTCCGGCTCTCCTCCTAGGTCAATAGAATTTCTCATTTCTAAGTTTGGTGCACCCGACTACATCTCAGAAACCTCCTCAGTTTCCAGAATCAGGGCCGGTGCTACCATTAGGCCAACTAGGCAGCTGCCTAGGGCGCAGGGCTAAAGGGGGCGCCAGAAATAGGGAGGGAGGGCTCAAGTGGGAGGAGGGGCGCGCTAAATATCTGATCTTGCCTAGGGCACCAAACTGCACCAAACTGCCTTGCACCGGCCCTGTCCAGAATCCTACCTTTGCACTGTATCAGTCCCAGAGGCTGCAGGGGACACACTGTCCCTGGCCACAGCACGCGGCTCTGAAGCCGAGGGTTGCTCCCCTCACAGAGTGCTGTTGATCTCCTCCAGGGAGGCAGGGCCATCAACACACATTCCTCCTACACATAGGAGTGTTTCACCACTCAGTGGATTTCTGAGCAACACTCAAGGCTGCCTGCTTGTTCCCCTTCTGCGTAGTCTTTGTCTTGCCCAGGGATGTGGGAGGAATCTGATAGGTGGGTGAAAATCCAATGAATTTTCATGATCCTCTCCCCCCGCCCCCCCGCCGGATTCTGGTGTGTTAGCCCTGTGCTGGCACCAGCTTGCTGTTGTGCGAGTTGAGCCAGCTCGTGGACTTCTTGTCTCTTAAGATGGGCTGTGGTTTGCGCATTTTGTTTGAACACTAAGGAAATTTGTGCAACTCACACTATTTGTGCAAATTGGAAACCGAAAACAGTGCGGTTTTAGCACGATTTGTGTTGAATCGCACTAGAACTGCAGAGTTCCCAGCTTCCAATTTGTGCAAGTACTGCAAATTTGTGTGTAAATTTATGCAAATTGCACAAATAGCACAATTTGCACAAATTTCCTCAGCGTTCTTTTTAAAAAATGCGCAAACCACAGCCCGTGTTAGAGTCAGAAGTCCACAGAAATCCCCCCCGACTTGTCCTGCTTCCGATCATTGGATTGGAAGCGGGCAGGACGTCCGTCGAGCTCAGTCGAGCCGGACTTCGCCAGCGTCAGCACATCCCTAGAAGACTCCTGCTTCCAGATTCTGTAGTGCAGGCTCCCCGGTCCTGATGCTGGGCTACCACTGTGTGCTCTTCAGTGCCTGCCACGGTGTGCAACCCACCCAAGACCGGAGGCACTCTGCGACCGCACCCCACAACCGCCATCAAACAGTGGCGCCTTCCGGGGATAACTATCGACTCCTGTAAGGTTCCTTGATTTCAGCAGGTCTCTCGCAGAAGTGCAGAACCTCTTTCAGCCCAAGGGTCAAATTCCATGCCGGAGAAGCTCCAGCAGTAGATGGGGCTGATGGCCAAAAAGGGTGGGGCCAAAGGCAGAAGGGGAGTGGCCCCAACCCCCCCAAAATAACAGCATATTGTTACTTCAAGCTCTTACTGCCGGTAACTCAGCCTTAGGAAATGCATTTCAATGGTTTAGGATTGGGGGAACATTCACAAAAGCCAGGAAGCCACCAAAGGATTGGTGGTTGGTGGAAAGGGGGTCAGACCAGGGGAGGAGGCATGGCTGTTTGGGGAGCCCCACAGGGCCAGATTGGGAACCCAAGTGGGCCAGATTCTGCGCCCGGGCATGAGATTCTGCGCCCTTGGTCTACTCTGCCCTGAGTATGATTAACTCTGGATCCAGCCTACCACTGCTACTATATAATAAATAAATAAATAAATAAAGTAGTGTCCCTTTACATTTGTGTAAGAAAAGCAATATGTAAATAATTTAAGCAGCCCCGACTGAATGCTGCATTCACCCAGAGAGGTGCCACGTGGGCTCTTGACCTAACCATCGCCCAAGTGCTTTGTCTTAACTACACAGATCTGCCTGTCGTGTTTTCAAAGACGTGAGCATGTAGAAGGCACGAGCCTTCCAGCGGTTGCTGTGCAATGATGTGCCCTTTCTGGCGGCGAAGCCAATCGTGTTCTGTTTGAAAGACAGAGAGAGCGAATGTTGCCTTGTTTACAGAGTTGGTATTAGGGGGTGGCCCACCAGGGCTGGAGCCCCGAATCTTTCATTTGGAGCCCCGAATCTCTGGGAGGCCCTCTGCCCCACCACCCTGCTGGCCACGGGCACTTGCTGAAATCAAGGTGTGGGGGCCCTGAGGATCTCTGTTGCATCGGGCTAAGCAGGGTCAAGCCTGGTTATTACTTGGATGGGAGACCCCTCCTCTAGTTTCCTGCATTGAGCAGGGGGTTGGACTCGATAGCCTTGTAGGCTCCTTCCAACTCTGTGAACTATGAAACTATGAAACTATGGATCCCCTTGGATTAGCTGGCTTTTTGCCCACATGAGCTTCCCTTTCTACTGCCCCTCACCCTTGAACATTTCTGCCTGAGGGTTTTTTCCTGAAGTCAAATGCCCTCCTCTCCCCTGTCCATACACCCCTTTTTACAAATAGGGGTGTCCTTAGTAGACAGGGTCCTTTACAGACACAGACAGAGAGAGACTTTAGAGAGTATACAAATTAGCATATGCAAATTTGTGCCTTTTTTTTTGTCCTGTGGGGCTGAGCCTGGGACCTTTTCCGTACCTAGTACCACCTCTGCTTGTTTAAAAATCTGATGTACATAACTTTAATTGGTTGTTGGTGGTATTGGGCAAGTGTTCCTTATTTATTACTTCGCCCCTAATTACTGTAAGATTTTGTTTTAAATACTGAAATCATGAACGTGTTCCTATATTACCATGTTCAGCTTCCCTTTTGCAGATGACATCCCATGCCCAAGTCTGCTTGCACTCTGCACTATATATATATATATAGAGAGAGAGAGAGAGAGAGAGAGAGAGAACAGCTGAATATTGCAATCAATATAAATTTTATTTATTGTATTTCTAGGTCGCCCATCTAGCTGGAACCTGGCTACATAATTTACTTAATTATGTATATTAAGCAAATTTGTGTGACTTCCCTCATTTTGCATAATTAGTTCTGGTCTTATTAGTTAACAGGGAGGGGTAGGGACTGAAGCCCCATCCCCAAGCAGTGGGAAATCGTATTCAACCAGAGCTCCACTTTTTTGTTTGTTATTTTAGTAGGCATTGCTTACATATTTGTAGCCATAAGGGCTAGAAAGTTAGAAACCTGCTCTTAAAAACAAAACAAAATGCAAGCTAATATCTTCAAGTACAGCTGATGTTAAATATATGTAAGTATTCATGTGCATTCACCCCCACCGCACCCCCCACCCCCGCTTTAAATATCGGGATCTGGCAGGGCAAGCAGGACCTGATCTGTGGTGTGTGGGGTGGAGAGTTAACCCTTTCCTTGCGTGCTGTGGTCCTGCTGAAAATCACCCTCCTGACGCTGCCATTAAATGCTTACATGCATTTATTGTCACGTGTAGTTTGGCCCTGAGATTTATTGTCGCGTGTAGTTTGGTTAGCTGAATGCTGCACCCAGTATCATGCTCTGCGGTCCTTCTGTGCTCTCCCAGCATACACAGAACCCTGTTCGTGCACCTTGCACTTTATGTTCTCCTGTGTATCTTGTAAATTTTACTATAAACTCTAAACCCCCATGTTTCCCAGTTTCACAATTTTTGGTGAAAGGTTTGGGCTGCCTTTACATATAATTTATATATTTAAAAGCAAAGTACACACAGCTCAGTGCAAAGCAGGTGATAAGGGTATGTATTCTTTAGGCTGCAATCCCAGACTCACTTACCTGGGAATAGATCCCATTGAACTCAGCAGGGTTTACCTCTGAGTAGGCATGTATAGGATTGCACTATCAACTGACCTTTATTGATTGATTGTACTTTTAAACCACCCAATAACGAAAGTTCTCTGGGCAGTATACAATACATTAAAAACATATTGCAAACATTAAAACAAACAAACAAATCCAGGGCAGAATAAAATCAAGGTAAAACCAGCAGCAAAGGATAAAACTGCCTCCAGCACATAAAACCAAATTAAAACCAGCAGCAGAATAATGTGCTGATAGCAGTAAAAATAGTTCTTAAAATGCCTGGGAAGCGCAAAAGGGTCTTCACCTGGTGCCGAAAAGGCCACTAAAGTAGGCGCCACACGAGCCTCTCTGGGGAGAGCATTCCACAAAGCGGGGTACCACAGCATCCTTGTTTTGCGACATCTCATGTAATCAGTCTGGGGCAGGGGTGGGCAGTCTTTCTTTCTGATAAGGGCCGCGTTCCCTCATGGGTAATCTGTTGGGTGGCCCATGCCGGTGGTGGGCAAGACCAGAGGCAAAAGTGGGTGGGTCACCCCTTTTCCCTTCTTTCTTTCTTTCTTTCTTTCTTTCTATCTTTCACCACCCCCTTTTCTCTCTCTCCCTCTTCCTCCCTGCCAAGCCAGCTGGCAGGGAAGGGACCGACTGCTCTTGGGTCTGAGCTGATTGCTGAGGGCCGCAAGCTGCCCGCCCCTGCTTTAGGGCAGGGGTGGGCAACCTCAGGATGGTTAGGGGCCATTTCCAAGGGGTCAGACTCAACAGAAACATCGATGGTTTGAGAACAAGCAGCTGTGGAGCAGGACAAGCTAAATTTGACCCACCGCTGCTCCATAGCAGTTTGCTGCGGAGATTTGGGAGCAAAGTGCCGCTGTTTTTGCCACCACTGTGGATTTCAGAAGGGGGGGGTTGTGGTTGGGGGGCACATGTGGCCTGCCCCTGGTTTGGGGCGTAGGTTCCCAAGCAAAATGGCAGTGGCAAAGTAGCATCAGTGGGAATGCAGGTCCTTTGCCTCTTCGGCATATTGACATAAATGCAGCAAAGAGATTTGTTAAAATAGATGCAAGCGATTTCCCTTCTTCTTGGGATCCATCTCACACTGATGGGACTCAGCCCACATTCACTTAGCTTACTGGTTTTGTCTCCCATTGGCAGAGAGCACTGGACGACATGTCGGATGTTGAATTCCAGCTGCGCCTTTCACTCTTCGACACCGCCTACCGACATTTCTTTGGGAAGACCTGGAGAAGTGCCACGAGGCCCCTTAAAACTGTACCGGGAGAGCCCCCCGTGGTGGTCTTCAGTGAGGTAAGGAGGAGCCGCGCTGAGCGATGGCTCAAATTGTGGGCAAAGAGACACGCACAGGGCAGTCAGATGCAGGTGGCCCAAATCAGACAGGGTGTCTGTATCAAAAAATATGTAAGCCATTCAGGACTTCTGCAGGAGAAAAACAGTTATGTGTATACTGAAGTAGACAAGATAATAATCAGGTTGTTTTAAAGGACTTGCAATCATATCATTGTTTGAAATACCGGTCGTATACTTCATTCCTACCAGGATGCAGGCCAGGGTAGCGTGAGGCCAGTGGGGAGCATGGTGAAGGTCCGAAGCAGGGGTGGGCAACTCGTGGCCCTCCAGACGTTTTGTCCTGCGCCTCTCATCGCCCCTCACCATTGGCTATGCAGGTTAGGGCGGATGGGAGTTGTAGGCGGAAACATCTGGAGGGCCGCAAGTCGCCCGCCTGTGCTCCAAAGAGACCGAGAAGGACAGTCTTCCAGTTGCCCAGACGCATGGACACACTTGCCCTCGGGGGCTGCCTGCTGGCCTGCCATGCGTGCTGCTGTCAAGAGGGCTCCACGCTCCTTTCCCCCTGGAAGGCACTCATGGAAGGCTGGGCAGCAAAATTAGCCTCCCCTGTAGTTCACTCCCGGATAACGGGGCAGGGTTGAAGAGAGAGAGAGTCCTCATAGCAGGGTAAGTGGCTGCACCCTATTTATTTATTTACTAATGAATAATGTGTCATTGACCTGGTTCATATGTAACACTGACCCATGTGTTATTCAACCCATGGTTAACCCATGGTTTGTTGCCGTACCCAGGGTTGGTCTGGCAGACGATTGAACAAACCGTGGTTGTTTGTTTCTTTCCTCCTTTTCCCGCTGCCTCCCTGTATTGCAAATGCCTTTGCGGTGCTGTAGTACTGTTATGTAGAGTGGCTGGTGTTTTTTTTTTACCGCTCTTGCTCGCTGCCTCTGTAGCCGGGCAAAACAACTCATGAACAACCCACGGTTCTGGGTTCACACATAATGGCAAAACATGGTTTAAGCCTCCCAGAGTTCACATCCCAGCAGTGAACCATGGCTTCTCTTTCTGGGTTGTCTGTGATTAACAAAACATGGTTTGTTAGCACAGCAGGGTTCACACATCATGACGACTGAGAATTCAGCAACCCGTACTGTGGGTTGGCATTTCGTGCGAACCCAGCCGTTGTGTTTTTAGCTCTTTACGCTGCTGCTGGCTTTTTCTCTGTCTTTTCCTTTGGTTTCCTTTTGTTTTAAACTTTTAAATGTCGTGTAATATGTTGTATTTTAAGGTTTTCATTTTTGTGAACCACTCAGAGATCTTTGGCTATTGGGTGATCAGGAAATGTAAATAAACATTTAACATGTTGCCTTTAAGTATAATAAATAAATAAACAAATAACCGCTGCATGGCAGAGCATGTGCTTTGCCTGCAAGTAGTGCTGGGAGCCTGGGATCTATCCAGGCTTCCCCAGTTGAACAGATATCCGGTACCAGGACTGGAAAAGACCTCCGAGAGTCACTGCCAGCCTAGCTAGGTTTCATAGGTTCATAGCAGGCTCCTTCCCCCCCCACCCCCTGAGCTGTGGGGAAGGGCCACTGCAGAGCAGAATGGTAGAGCTCACCCTTTGTGTCCAGGAGCTCCCATGTTTGATCTCTAGCATCTATCGTGAAGAGGGTCTCTGCTATTAGCGCTGGGAAGGGCCATGACTGAGACCCTGGAGAGCTGCTGTTACTCAGAGTAGACCAGCTTCCCCCAAACTGATGTGCTAGACGGCAACTCATATCAACCCCCGCCCCAGCCAGCTATATAATCCCTCTCCTGGCTTGGGAATTATGGGAGTTGTAGTCCGAGGGCAGCAGATATTGACCACACGAGCCACTGCCTGACTCAGTATACGGTGTCCATCAAGTGGTCACGTTCACTTCCCCACTCCTGCGGTACCCAGGCTAAGCTTCAGGTAGCTGCAGTAGACCCACATCTGCCCTGTTCTCAGTGCCCTCCACCTCATGGCTTTGCCCTGCAAAAAGGTGGCGCCACCCGGCCGGTTTCATCTGTGCCGAGATGCCGGCGTATGTGCCGGGGCTCTGTTTCCACTGCGGTGTCCCATGAGGATTTAGACCACGGCCGGTGTGGCCAGGATTGCAGGGCGGGCTGCTCCTCGGGTATCTGTGTTACATGCTGCAAATAATACAGCGCGAGCTGGTATCAATTATTGATAATCATAACGAACTAGAGAGGTGGTACGTGCCCGGGACGCGAGGTTAGAGAAGGGTCTCCCATCGTAAATCATGCAGATGTCTGGCAGTGAAGCATCTCCTCCTTACTGTAACCGTAATCTGGTGGGTGGTATTGATGTCTCAGTGGAAAACGTTCTCCTCCCCTTACACTTTTATTAATAGCCTAATAAGCAGAATGCACACCTCTGAGCTTCTTGGTCTCTGGAACTGGGATAACTGGTTCTCTGCCCCCCCCCCCACACACAACTGTGTGGAATCATGTGGGCATTGGGGCTGGAAAAAGCCTAGACACCAGGTTGCCTGGGATCATAACCGTTGTATGCTGGCCCTTAGGAATCTTTTACAGTGAAATCCCTTATTTCCACACCTGTTCTCTGTCCATTTTCTCCTCCAGGACTGCTTTGCCAGTGTAGGGGAAATAAATTTGGTTCCAAAGCTGGTAGGGTTGTGTTCCATTTTTATGCTTCTGTGCCCCATTAGGACAAGTCCCTACAAGTACAACACTGCCCAATGAGAATAGAAATGGACTCGGGACTTAGGACTTTTTCTTTTGTCCACCAGAGCACAATTCCACAGCGGACTGAGTTTAAAGAAGATACGCTTTATTGAAAGTAGGGAAGAGAACTTATCCATTCATACAGAAAGAAAAAAGAAGCTAATCTTACAATCCTTTTTCAAGCAGTAAGCTGCGTTATCTGTCAACAGGCTCTTCTGACCAGGCAATGCCAGAAGGCCAGGCAGGCTTCATTATTCGTATTGGGCTTGGTCAATCCTGAGCCTTCACCCTGCGTGTCAGTCACGGGGGCCACTGCTCTGTGATCCCCTGTTCCCTTTTGCACCTTGGAGCCAGGAGTGCACCCAGTCTGCAGTCGTTCACTGGGCTTACTCCCTGCCATACCTTCCTTCTCTAGTTCATCCCCTGCCTTGTGTGGGTCTTTCATTGTTCTGCCTTCCTCCTTCTGCCCCCACCCCAGCAATGGTTGCTCTAAAACCAGGGCCACCTGCAGCCTTGGAGCAGCGTGCGACTCAAAATCTCAAAAGCCCCCTGCAAGTGATCCGTTCAGACATCTTGCAAGGGAGAGAGAGATGGGGATGCCCAGGAGAGAGGACAGGGCGCTGGCAGAAAGAGAGATAAAAAAAGAAGTGTGTGACCCCTGGATGGGAATTTCCCCTGAAGGGTTTGCATAACGCTGTGAATTCTCCTTGGTGTGCAGGGCCCTTACCATCACAATTATGCGTCCCTTGTGTCTGTCTAATCAGCATGTCAGTGTAAACAGGCTGGGAGATGAATGGATATCTTTATTCCTCATGGGGTGTCATGCTCGAGGTGCGGCAGCAGAGGGTGCTGTTGCCCCAGGAATGGTCCAGGCCAGCAAACATGAATCCGACTATGCCAGGCACGGCGGGCAAGAGAGGGGGGAGTCCCCTTGCAGTAGTTCTGCTCCGTGGAATCATAAGCTTTGCGCTGCCCGCCCGAGCTCTGAGCAGCCCCGGGTCTTCCTTCTTCTCCGATGTTCCCATCAGGCGGTTGTCTTTCATTTTTAAGTGTCAATAATGGCTATCTTTACTATTAATAAAGCACAATTGCCCAAGAGCCTCCATATTGCGATGCGTTCTGCCTATTTTCTCTCCCCTGTTAAAATTGGGTGCGCTGGATTGATCCGGTGTTCGCATCTCAGGCAGAGAGCAGTGCGCATAAACGTGCATCGCATGTTTCGTTAAAGGGTGATCGCTTACTATTAGGGCTATTGCCGGATTAAAATACTCTCAGGGTGCAATCCTGTGGCGATGGCTGCAAGCCCCTGAACTCGGGAGGCGTACGGTCATCCAGTGCAGAGCAGGTCTTCGCCTCCCCGTCCTCCCGCCCTGCATTTTCCACTAGTCGGGGTTTTTTTTGCCCGTCTAGCTGGAGCATCTCAGATGGAGAAAGAAGAAGACTGGAGCGGCCTCAGGGTAGCTCGTATCCTGGCCTCTCCAGTCTCCTCCCTTCCCTGCCCCCCGAAATGCCCCCTTTCCCCCCTCTCCGAGGTCGCCCTCCTGACCTCAGAGAGCAGCTGGTGTGGTTCTTTCCGCGCCGGCCGTGAGGGGTCGGGGGTCAGTGGGTCGGAGCTCCAGTTCCCAGCTTTGCGGTCGGAGCGCTGTCTCTGACCTCCGATCTGGGGAATCTGAACTATCTGATCGCTCCCTCCATGGATGATTCATATGAGCTTCAGTCAATCCGTGGATTAAATGTGCCGCCTTGAGTATTCTATATAGAAAGATTGGATAGTGAAGAAATTGGAAATTGAAATTAATTAATTAAATTGACATATGAGAAAAGGAACGACAATAAATCTGAAAGGAAAAAAAGGGAGTGAGAGCTTCCTTCCTTTTTAGATGGTGCTGGCACATGTCAGAAGAGGGACCATGTTGGAAGCTTTCCTCATCCTCTCTCACACAGGAGGAAATGCCTCTTCCGAGGCAGAATTTGCTGTCTGCAGTTTTTACAAGAACAAGTACTAAAAATAATATATTTTCTAAAAAAAGAATAATTCTGCTGCCTTCTTAGATTGACTAAGAAGCGGGCACCTTCCTAGTCAATCAAAATGTGTTTAAGCAATTAATCAAATTGATTAATATACCAAGGGTGCAAAGTCTTGCAATGCCCAGCATTCCGCAGCCAGCCATGTTTAAAGACTTTTCCCCCCTGTCTAAACATGCATAGGATTTCACCTTAATTGCGAAGGATTGCAGTGTTCGCATTTCAGGCAGAGAGCTGTGCGATAAACGTGCATCGCATGTTTCGTTAAAGCAGTGTTTCTCAACCTTGGGTCCCCAGATGTTTTGGCCTACAACTCCCAGCATGCCCCAGCCAGCTACGCTGGCTGGGGCATGCTGGGAGTTGTAGGCCAAAAACATCTGGGGACCCAAGGTTGAGAAAACACTGCGTTAAAGGGTGATCGCTTACTATTAGGGCTATTGCCGGATTAAAATACTCTCAGGGTGCAATCCTGTGGCGATGGCTGCAAGCCCCTGAACTCGGGCGGCGTACGGTCATCCAGGTGCAGAGCATTGCACCGCAATTACAAGTGCCATGTAAATTCACATTGGCACATGATTTATCTCTTTCCAGATGCCCTCCGCAACCCTCCCCCGAGAATAGCTTTGGGGATCATGCTGGGGTGCAGTGCTGAAATGCAGAATGATGTTCTGAGCAAGCATACAAATAATGGATTTTGAGTTTCTCTCTGCCCTGTTAAAATAGATATGCGAGTTGAGTCTTTGTACCTGAAATGTAGAATTTTGTCACGAATGTGTGTACTGAATTTTCTTCCAAGACTTCCCAATGTTTCAGGGGCAATATTCCGTTGCACGCAAATGGGCCAGCCAGCAAACAGAGCATGCCAAACACTTGTGTTCAGCCTCTTGGGGAATCCTAGTGAGATTCCCATTGTCCTGACAGTGGGCGTTGGGGGAGGAAGCTGTGCCTATTGCAGGGGGACCCCTCTTTTTTAAACCCAGTAGTTTACTCGGGCCGTAACTTCACCAGTAAATAACACTTCCCTGCCGTCCGCAGTGCTTCTTAGCGAGGGGTAAACGGTTAGTGATGCCGGAGCAGGATGGAAATTGGAGCAGGGTGTGACAGTGGGAGGGAAGGCAAGGAGCTGGCTTTTGCACAGGGCGGGGGCAGGCGTCCTGGGGCCCACCAGACGAGCTGTCTGCAGACTCCCGCCAGCCCTGGCCAGCATGCCTAATGGTCAGGGATTAAGGGAGTTGTAGTCCAAAGTATCTGGAAGGTACCAGGCTGCTTACCCTTGATGCAGGGCATCTTGTGAAGTCCTGGACACGCTCTGTCCAGTGGGGGGGGGGGGAGGGCTGTTGGTACCTTAGGAGAAGCCGTAGCTCTGTGGCATGTAGACGGTCCCGGATTCAACCTGCTGGAGCCGCTGCTAGTGCCGCTGGGTGGGAAAAACGGAGCTGCCACGCAGGTAGGTACTTAGATTTTCCCCCTCCGGTGGGTCTGGTCAAGAAAATGGCACCAGGTTGTTGTGGTGGTGGAAGGAGAGGTTTAAGTGCCTCTCCCAGGTGCTGCTGCCTGATCTTGCGAAAGCCACCAGCAGCTGCTTTATATTGAAGAAGCCCGGAGCTCTGACGAGGAAGAGGGCCTTCTCTGTGGCGGCCCCCGTACTGTGGAACTCTCTCCCGAGTGACCTCCGCCATGCCCCCTCTCTGATGAGCTTCCGTCGCTCATTAAAAACCTGGTTGTTCAGGCGGGAATATGGGGTGGGTTAAGATTTTAAAATTTTTATATTGTTATATTTTTATATTGTTTTAATGTATTTTATTGTATTTATGTATTTTACTGTCTGTACATCGCCCAGGGTGGCCGGTTGCCGGCCAGATGGGCGATAAATAAATATTAATAATAGATAAATAAATAAATATCTGTTTTGGCCTTGGCCACTCTAAAGCTGGCCATGCTGGTTGGGGATGATGGGGATTGTAGTCCGACGCATCTGGAGGGCACCAGGTTGGGGGAGGCGGCTCTAAAGCGTCACAGGATGTTGGGAATCAGTTCCTCCCGAATAGGCATGTTCTTTGTACAGGGAAATCAGTGTGCACGATGCATTAGAAACAAATGCAGACAAGCAATAACAAAGGAAGGTTCCGACCCTGAGGGTGACGGGGCGACAACGATGGAAGGGGAGAAGCAAAGGAGCAACAAGCAACAGAGTGAGAGCAGGAATATGCAAGCAGATGCAGGCAGACCGATACAGGCCTCATTTTATTTATTTATTTATTTATTTACATTTATTAATCGCCCATCTGGCCGGCAACCAGCCACCCTCACTCATTTGGGGTGAGTGAGGCATGAGGGGGATTGAAATTCAGTTTATTTTTTGTTTATTAATCAGGGATGATATCACACCCAGTAAGGTCTGTCTTGCTACTTTTGTATTCTTCTAATTCAATACCAAATTACTGTTGGCCGTGTCATATAGACCAGCCTTCCGCAATCTGGTGTCCTCCAGATTTACAACTCTCATATGGCCAGTGGTCAGGGATACTGGGAGTTGCTGGAGGGCACTAGAGGCTTGGAAAGGCTGATGTTGGAGCATGTCCCATATCCTGCCATGAACGCCCTCCTCGGTAATGCCAGCGTGGCTACCGATAGGCCAGAGCGTGTCAGTGGTACTCTCTGAGCTTCTGGGACAGAAACCTGCTCCTGCTGGGTGCAGATCACCTTCACCCTCGCCTGATCCTCAGCTCGGCAGGGGCTGGGCCTGGCAGTGTCAGAGAGTCAGAGTCCTCCTCCCATTGCCGCTTGGAGTGCCTTGAATGTGAATGTGTGAGGAATCCTTCTTACGTATGTAGGAGCGTCTTGGAATTTCAGAAGGAAGTGGCTTGGGGAGATGGAATCGCCCGAGTGGCCATCATTTTGAGAAATGCAAGAGAAAGAGAGCCGTGACCGTCTGCTGCAGCAAATAGAGCAGTGTTCTCCAACCTTTGGGTCCCCAGATGTTTTTGGCCTACAACTCCCAGCATGCCCCAGCCAGCGGAGCTGGCTGGGGCATGCTGGGAGTTGTAGGCCAAAAACATCTGGGGACCCAAGGTTGGAGAACACTGAAATAGAGCAATGAGTCTTGAAGGTGCCTGCCACAGTGAAAGCCTTCATCCCTTTGAGACTCTGGCCTCATCCGTCGGCCAGAGAACCAAGGGCCACTGGGAGGCTGCACCCCCTGCCTCCCAGGATTAAAATCATGGCAAGGGGGAGACCAGCCTGACCCCGTACATCAGCCAAAGAAAGAACAGCTGCAGGGAGCTTGTTTTGCCCATCCCTGCCAGAAAAAGAAAAAAAAAAACATCTACAAGAACCTTGTAACTAAGAGCTAGACCTGAGTTTTGCTTTCTTCCTCCTCCCTCCCAACCCCTTTTCCTTTTGTGTCATGTCTTTTAGATTGTAAGCCTGAGGGCACGGACTGTCTAATATTAATCTTTGTAAGCCACTCTGGGAGCCTTCTCTGGTAAAAATGCTGTAAATAAATAAATAACCCGATAGGGGGGGTGAAAATCCAATGGATTTTCTTGACTCAGCCCTGCGGATTCCATTCTGTTAACCCTGCACTGGCACCGACTTGATCTGATGCAAGTCAAGCCAGAATGCGGACTTCCGTTTTTAAAGCGGGCTATAATTTCTGTAATATATATATTTTTTAAAGCTGGAGAAATTTGCACAGAGTTCGAGCCTCCGCTCTGCAAATTTGCGCAAATTGCATAAATCTGCACAAATTGCAGAGCAGAGGCCCGAGTTCTGCACAAATCTGAAGTTAACTATCAGAAAATTCAAGGTGGGCAAGGTGGAGCGTGTGCGTATGCAGTGAGAGGAGGAGGCTTCCAGACTTCTCATGTTAAATTTATTTATTTATTATATTTATACCCCGCCTTTTTTCCTGCAAGGAACCCAAGGCGACTTACATAGTAATCCTCCTCCTCCTCCTCTCCATTGTAAATGCTCCAGGAAGAACAACAACAAAGGCAACAACAACCACTCGAATCTAACAAGTTGGCCCTGATTTGTGCAAATTGCTCTAGAGATACGCAGTTCTCAGCTCCAAATCTGTGCAAACATTTGAGCGATTTTGAGGAAGCTGGACCCCGCCCCCCCAACTTGGCCTGCTTTTGGCCATTGGGTCAGAAATGTGTTGAAAGTTCGTCAAGCTCAAACGGAACGAGTTTCCCAGTGTTGTGCATCCCTGGCCTTGAATCCTTCTTCTCATCCTTCTTTCCCACAATGATGGCAGTGAAGTGCAAAGGAGCCAGTCAAATTGTTCAGCTTTTTCTGCTGGCGACGGAAAATCAGGGTTTTTTTGCATTGAGGGTGTTCCCTCTACAGGGAATGGAATGCAGCACATTTATAAAGTTGTTTATTTCGCCACAGAGAATAACTGTCAAATCCAGATAAGCAGCTCCAAAGAGGGCAGGACAACATCGTCTGGTCTGTCACACGCAGGGTTGCTTCATGGATAATTTGCTGAGCTCCCTTTGCCTTTCCCCCCTAGCCATTCTGTTCCAGCTAATGAGTAGCTTTCTGTCGGTGCGATTATTCAATTATTATTTCCTCCCAAAGATAATTGGGGATCACTTCTTCAGAGAGGTTTGCTATGGAGCCGCTGTAAATAGCTACATTTCCCAATTTTCCTTCTAGGGGACAGAAGCTTCTTTTAAACCTTTCAGGCAGTGGAAGGACGGATACAGGCCTGCCTTTGCGCTAACCGATTGACGCTTTTCTTCTTAACGACAAACATAGAGACTTGTCTGCATTACTGAAATGCTGGTGCCTTCCCCCTATTGACAGTAAGACATGTGGAATATGCTCTACACAAATAATCCTGTCCCCGTTTCAGAAGCTATGCATGGACGTAATTGGATAAGTAAATAATTGTATTTCTTTGGATTGATCAGTCACCGTGTTCTAAGGGATCCACGTGGATGGCAGTAGATCCAAGGCAATGTAAAAACAAATGTGCCACGTTCCGTGCCCCAAATGGCTGATTTCTTCACTATGTATAAATTAACATTAACAGGGGCACCTGTCTAATCCCAGGCCAGACCATTCATTCATTTGCTCATTTATTACATCTCTATAACTACCCAATAGCCAAGGCTTTCTGGGCAGTTCACAGTAGGGTAAAGCCTAATATAAAACCTTTAACGTTCCTTGCAGGAAAAAAGGTGGGTATAAATATAATAAATAAATTTATTTATTTATTTATTATATTTCTACCCTGCCTTTTTTCCTGCAAGGAACCCAAGGCGGTTTACATAATCCTCATCCTCCTCTCCATTTTATCCTCACAACAACCCTGTGAGGTAGGTTAGGCTGAGAGACCAGTGTCTGGCCCAAAGTCACCCAGGGAGCTTCGTGGCCAAATGGGGACTAGAACCCGGATCTCCCGAGTCCCAGTCCAACACTCTAACCACTACGCTACGCGTAGATAAATAAATAACGTTCAAAAGTTTAAAACCGTTTGGAAGCAAGTTAAAACACAAATAGCGATAAAACTACAGGACCCAATAAAAAACTAAAAGGCCTCATCAGATGCCTGGGGTAGGGGAAAGTCTTAACCTGGCATCAAAAAGATGTCTATGTGAGTGTCAGATGGACTTCAGTGGGCAGTGAAGGCTGGTGGCCCCAATGTGAGTGGGGTGATATATCCACTCTGGGTTTCAGCCTGAACTTTAAAGGAGCTATTGGTGGTGCTGGCCCCTATCCCCAAACTTGTTTCAGAACTATGGATAGCTCCTTAAAAGTTCAGACTGCGACCTGGAGTGGATACAGGGCCCCACTGACATTGGAGCCACCAGCTTCCACTGTCAGTGGGGAGAGCATTCCAGAACCGGGGGGGGGGGTCACCACTGAGAAGGCCCTCTCCCTCGTTGCCATCCTCTGAACCTCCCTCAGAGGAGGCACTCAGAGGAAAGCCTCGGGTGTTGATCATAGTGTGCGGAGAGGTTCATACTAGGAGGACTGTTAGTCCTTCTAGCTTGGCATTATCTGCTCTGAATGGCAACAGATCTCTAGGGGCTCAGAGAGAAAGCAGTCTTTACCATCACCTGCTACCTGACCCTTTTAACAGGAGATGCCTGGGATTGAACCTGGGGCCTTCTGCATGCAAAGCAGGTGCCGTACCCATTGAACTGTGGTCTCCCGAATTCTGCAAATTCATCTGATTGATTCTGCTTTTTTCCCCACCTGCCCCTGCTGCTTGTGGGGGACCGAAGCCCTACCCACCCGCCACGGAAAGCCTTGCTTAACCACCTTTTTGGCTTCTTGGATTTCAGGAGACATTGCTCTCATGTTTTCAAGCATATCTTCATAGCCATAAGGCTCAGAGGCTTGCATTTTAAAGTGAAAAGTTGAGATTCTTGGCAACTGAATTTTACGCATATGACAACTACTGTTGGCGGTCCCACAGAATTATATTGCATACGCATCCCAGTACATGCACCCTTCCTTCTCCCGCTTGTTCTTGCATTTAATGTGATTATTTTTCAAGACAAAAATAGTCACCATGGAGCCCACAAGACATACCGGGACCCTTTTCCTCCCATCATGGTCCTGATGAAAATGGCCCACCCTGAGGCTGCAATTTGCCATCTCGCATTTAATGTACCCTGCAGTTTGGTCCTCAGTTTGAAGGAACAGGCATTCCGGTTTGAGAAGGAGTGGTTATGATCTCCCTTCTAAACTGCAGCCATGGCATTTCCCAAGTGGCCTGGAATAGCAAACATGGCTGGCCCTGTAGAGTGGAGATTCGAGAAGAGAGGCACACATCAGCAAAACCAATATTAGCATTTATGGAGACAGCAGTAAACTCGGCCGTACAGCGGGTCCCACTTCGGAAGAGGGACCCAATCTTTCAGTAATTCAAACATAACTCTGCCTGGCCGGCCTGCTTGTCAAGAGTTACTGACCATTTTTTTCATCATTTTGCAATAAAAGATAATAGAATAACGATTTATTTCTGTGGGCTGATGTTTTAATGCCTCTCTCTGTTATCCTTTCCCGACAGTCTGTGATTACAGCAAATGTTTTGCTCGTGACACTTGGATAATGACTGTTTAATAGAAGGATTAAGCCTACTCTTCCATCACACTGCTGCCAGAGATTGCACCCAAACTCTCCCGTTCATGCTTGGTCTGAGGAGGAGAGGCAACTGGACAAATTCCCTTTTCTCTCCCCCCTCTCAAGGCTTTGGCGTGGCCAATACGTGATTTTCTTTGTCTGTGTGCATTGCCATCCTCTTAACTTCTTTCCCCATTTGCCACTGCTAATGTCTGGCTCAGTCTAGACCAGGTCTGTGGGCAACATATCCAGGCTGGGAGGGTGTACTGTCCAGCCCAGGGTCCCTCGGGCCTGGAGTCCCTCAGACCTCAGCTGAGGGCGTCTGCTGGAAAATGGAGCTGAAAGGGCAGCAGGCAGAAGGTCTAGGCCAGTGATGGCGAGCCTATGGCACGGGTGCCACAGCTGGCACGCAGGGGCCTCTCTGTGGGCACTCGAGCCATTGGTCACCAGATCGCGACAAGACCGTCCCCTTCTGCAAAACACTAATGATTTTGTTCTTTCTCACAGTGTGGAACAGAATGATTTTATGCTAGAATTCCTGTTACAGAATTCTTTTCTACATTGTTATCACATTTAAAAGATTTTGAAGAATGATGCACAGAGAGCATGGCTTGGATGTAAAGCCCTAACAGTTGACCTGAGTGCTGCATGTGTTGCTCTCAAACTAACGGAGTATGAGCCAAGGTTTGACAAATTATCAGCATGCATGCAATAGCAAAAATCACATTAATTGTGGAAAAGCATGCCCAATGCAAACTTTTACCTAATGCAGTGTTTGCAGTCCAAGACATAAAACGTTTAAAATGTGTTCAGCACGTTTAATTTTCTTGTTTATCTTGCTCATCCTAGTACAGGTTGACTTTTACTTTTACTAATCCGACACCTGTAGAAGCAGGGAAAGGACCCGGGGTAAAGCTTGCCCCATACAATTTCAGTCTGGCATATAATCATATTACAAGTTGAGAATCCCTTATCCAAAAATACATGTGCCTAATTATTTAAAAAGTTAGTATATATTCCCTTCAGGCTATGTGTACAATGTAGTACTATAATAATTTTTTGAGTTGATTTTTTTTCCAACAAAAAACTGTATCATTGAAAGCTCTGTTATTGTGTTTTTCTTTAAAGACAAAAGATGTTAATTAGTTCGGACAACTATATGAGTTGTTTTTCTAAAACCTCGGTATTCAGGTTTAATTGCAGTGTTGGCACTTTGAAATAAATAAGTTGGTTTTGTGTTGCAGTTTGGGCACTCGGGCTCAAAAAGGTTCGCCATCGCTGGGCTAGGCAAAAGCAGGAGGTCTTAGGACCCTGCATAAGAACGTTAGAGGAGCCCCGCTGGATCTGGCCAAGGGTCCATCTAGTCCAGCATTCTGTTCACACATGGACCAGTTGCCCATAGGAAACCCACAAGCAGGACAGGGGTGCAACAGCACCCTCCTGCCCACTTCCCCCAGCAATTGGTGTACATAGCCATACTGCTTCTGATACTGGAGGAAGCATTGAACCATCAGGACTAGTAGCCATGGATAGCCTTCTCCTCCTCCATGAATTTGTCCAATCCCCATTTAAAGCCCTCCAGATTGGTGGCCACCACAACATCCTGTGGAAGTGAATTTATTTTATTTATTAATTTATTAATTCCATAGATTAACTATGTGCTGTGTGAAGAAGGACTTTCTTTTGTCTGTCCTGAATCTCCCACCAATCAACTTCATGGGATGACCGCATTTGGATTCTAGTCCTAGTGTTACGAGAGAGGGAGAAAAATGTCACCCTATCCACTGCACCATGCATATTTTTGTACACCTCTATCATGTCTCCCCCCACTCACCTTTTTTCTAAACTAAACAATCCCAGATGTTGTAACCTTTCCTCGTAGAGGATTTGCTCCAGCCCCTGGATCTTTTTAGTTGCCCTTTTCTGCACTTTTCCCAACTCTACTACAATGTCCTTTTTTAGGTGCAGTGGCCAGAACCGTACACAGTATTCCAACTGTGGTTTCATCATAGATTTGTATAAGGGGAGTATGATCTTGGCAGCTTTATTTTCAATGCCTTTCCTAATTTGCCTGTTTTACAGCCAGCCGCTGCACACTGGATTGACATTTCCATCAAGCTGTCCACCACAACCCCAAGATCTCTTTCTTGGTCAGTCACCGCTAGCTAAGATCCCACCAGCCTATTTGTGAAGTTGGGCTTTTTTCTTCTTCTTTTTTTACTTTTCACTTATGTACGTTGAACCACATTTGCCATTTACATAGCTGGCTGGAGCATGCTGGGAGTTGCAGGCCTTTTTCCTGTCTAAGCGTGCATAGGATTGCGCCTTAAGTTTGCATTAAAATGCGAACTGAATAGATTTCTTCTCCATCGCTACTGCTGCTGCACATATAGTACACATGGTGCCAGGTAGTCTCAGGCCATATTTGAATGCTGGGCTGTTGGCAAGCTAGAGATCCCACAGGTGGTGAGCAGGCAAGGAATGAAGCAAGTGCTCACACGCACAAGAACCGGGTCTCACTGCCACGATACATACGTAGTCCAGACTTACCATTGTTGGGTAAAGGCCAAAGCTGACCTGGAAGGTCGTCATAGAATCATAGAATCATAGAATCATAGAAAAGTAGAGTTGGAAGGGGCCTACAAGGCCATCGAGTCCAACCCCCTGCTCAGTGCAGGAATCCAGGTCAAAGCATCCCTGACAGATGATTGTCCAGTTGCACCTTGAATGCCTCCAGACTGGGAGAGCTCACCACCTCCATAGGTAGTTGATTCCATTGTCTTATTGCTCTGACAGTCAGGAAATTTTTCCTGATGTTTAGGTGGAATCTGGGTTCCTGTAACTTGAGCCCATTATTCCGTGTCCTGCAAACTGGGATGAACGAGAAGAGATCTTTGCCCTCCTCTGTGTGACATCCCTTCAAGTACTGGAAGAGTGCGATCATATCTCCCCTCAGTCTCCTCTTCTGAAGGCTAAACATGCCCAGTTCTTTCAGTCTCTCCTCATAGGGCCTTGTTTGCAGTCCCTTAATCATCTTTGTTGCCCTCCTCTGAACCCTCTCCAGTTTGTCTACGTCCTTCTTAAAGTGAGGTGCCCAGAACTGGACGCAGTACTCAAGAAGAGGCCTAACCAGTGCCGAGTAAAGGGGAATGATCACTTCCCGCGATTTGGAAGCTATACTTCTATTAATACAGCCCAGTCAAGCCCAGGTCAAGTGCGGGGGGCTGGCCTGCTTGGACAGGTGCAGCCACTCTGGAGCCTGGGAGGACATTATATTCCAGGGAACCTCCTGGCCTGTAACGGCTCATCTCAAGAGGCAGCAGAGTGCAGATCCCAAAGTTCCTGATGCTAACCCCAGCGCCTGCTATACAAGACACGAGATTCTTGGTCCAAACCTCTCACTGCAGCCCATGACAGGTAATCCGCAGGATGCTCAGGGTCGTCTTTGCAGTATAATCACATTTCACTAGCACCAGAGTGCATCAGGAACGCTCCATGGGCTAGGAGCGTCATTCTGGAAGCACACAAGTGTCCTGCAGATGCCGATAGCACCCTATGTTATCAGAAAATGAATTCTTCAGATAGTGGATACCTAAGCCTATCAAACATTGCTGGACCCATATATATCTCCATATTTTTATGGTTTTTAGTTTAGTTTTGTGAACTTCCCAGAGAGCTTTGCCTAATGGGCGGTATGGAAATATAATAAATACGAATACATATTTTTAAACATGCTTCATTTTTAATGGGAAGTAAGTTCCCAGTCCTCATAGTTGCCCAGAGACTGGGATTTCAAGCTGTTGGAATCAGAAATGTGTGTGTGGTGGGGGGTGTTCATCAGATGTATCTGCGTGGAAAGAGTTTGCTGGAGGAAGAAAAGCCACCGTATTTGGGGAAGGAAAAAGGGCTAGATAATCTACTGGTGTCGTTTCTAAGTGATATTTATGTAACGTAGCACCTACTTGGGCATGTTGCCCATTGAACCAATTCCGGTGTCAGGATAATCTCCAGGTGACTGAAATCATGATACGTGTACCTGAGAGGCGAGATCACCCGGAGGTTAGTCTGGTAAACAATACACTGATGAGTGAGGTAGGTGATAAAGGACACCAGCACAGCTCAGTCTTAGGTCAGGCGAGGCCAAGGGATTCTTTGTGAGTTGGCCCTGGTGCAACAGGCCTGTGGCTTACGCTGGCTCAGCTTGTCTGAGTGTGGAAAGCTATGAAATCTATGAAACTCCTGCCCCTCGAGGAACACGAGGACAAGGGTGGGCAGCCTGGGATGCTGGAGGCTTGTGGCACTGCTTGACGGGGAAGGGTTCCTGTTTGCTTCCCAGATCAGAAGACCAATAGCAAAAACAAGACATGGGAATCTGCATACATGTGGTAGGGCACACGGGGGTGGCGCCGCCCCACACGTTGGAATTGTGGCGTGCCTCTCCAAAAGGCTGGGAAAAACAGCAAGATGGGAAGGCACTTGTGTGTCATGAAACAAAAGAGAGAAAGGTCTCAGGTGCCTGAAGAAAATGTTTATTTTGCCCAACGCATTTCGGGGGAAAAATCTTTTTCCTTCCTCAGGGGCTGCTTAGCTTTTCTTCGAATGTATTGAGAAAAATGATCTTTCCAGTGTCTCTTCTGTGTTGAAATGTTCTGGCTTGACATCCGGCTTTCACGATCCCTGTTTTGACAGCCAGTAACAGCCCCTTCAAAGTGCCCAAGCAGCACCTTGGAGGGGCTGTCAGTGGCTGCCAGAACCTTAAAAAATATATCATGCAATTGTTTTTGTGCAAATAGGTTTGTATTTTTTTTTTAAAATATTGTTTTAGCCACACTTGTGCAACTGTTTGGATTTGAAGCCTTGGCTGGGGCGCTGTCCAACCCTGAACATTGCCCAAAGAGGCTCCAAATAGCTCCCCCCGGTTTCTCTTGACAGATGTCAAAAGGCAAGCTGTCAAGAGAAGCCAAAGGTGCGAGTGATCTTTGCTCACCAAAAGAGGGTGGTGTCATTTACACCCCTTTTGCAGCAACATCCTCAAATTTTTCACCCTCACAGTCTTCAGGCAGTGCACATCCTGGGACTCTAGGTGCTTGGGAAAGTGCAAAGGTGCCTCCTCCCCCTTTTTCTGGGGAAAATGAGTTTTGACAGCTAGCTGTCAAAACTCTGGGTCTCTTTAAAAGGTTTTTTTTTTGACAGGGTAAGGGTTTTTCTTGACTGGGACATACACAGCCTATTAAGCCAGAGAAAGAGAGAGAGAGAGTTTGCTGGAGTTTTGAAGTATCTCTCAGAAGAGTGATAACACCCTATCCACCACGGACAGGTCAACAAAGAATAGTTTTATACCTGCGGTAGGCTCCCAAATTTCTGCCCCCTTCCTCAAAGGTGGAATAACTCCTGGACTGAATCTTTTGGAAAGTGATTTGTAAGATGTGGGGAGAGTCAGTCATCTCTTATATATCCTCCACCACCAGCAGTATTCAATGACTAAATGTGCTTTCAGGTATTAGGCTTCAAGCACAGCACTAACGCAAGACTGCAGCAGTGCCATCCTGCCTGGCCAGTTGCCCTTACTAAACCTCTGGGCAGACTAATCATGTGCCACCTTGAAAACATGGTTGATTATTCCAGCCAGAAAAGCAGAAGTTACATAATTTTACTGTCAATTTATTACTTTGGTGTCTGTTTTATGGCTGTTTTAGTTTGAAATCTGCTTTAGTAAGTCATTGGCTGCTGTAATGACCAAATTCACTCAATCTCCCCTCATGTCTCCGCAGACTGTTTATCTTCACACCTCTTTGGATCATCCCAGCATCATCATGGTCGTAGAGGTAGTGGCTACTGCCAGGAGACGAGATGGGACCCCCCAGAACCTGTCATGCGGCTTTGGGATACTACATTTATTTAGCAGCAAATCTGAGCTGACAAGTCTGGTCTTGAAGGACAAAGGGTACGTACATAATCTTTTGGGAGAACCCGGGGCAGGTTGCTGTGGGGGTTGTTTGCGCCATCAGGACTCTCAGGTAGTTAAGCCTAGAGCTGCCAGCCTGTAGACAGAGAAAACAGCAAGGAGTTCCTCTAGGGTATTTTGGCCACAACAAGGCCCTATGAGGAGAGACTGAAAGAACTGGGCATGTTTAGCCTTCAGAAGAGGAGACTGAGGGGAGATATGATCGCACTCTTCCAGTACTTGAAGGGATGTCACACAGAGGAGGGCCAGGATCTCTTCTCGATCATCCCAGTTTGCAGGACACGGAATAATGGGCTCAAGTGACAGGAACCCAGATTCCACCTAAACATCAGGAAAAATTTCCTGACTGTCAGAGCAATAAGACAATGGAACCAACTACCTAGGGAGGTGGTGGGCTCTCCCACTCTGGAGGCATTCAAGGTGCAGCTGGACAGCCATCTGTCAGGGATGCTTTGAATTGGACTCTTGCATTGAGCAGGGGGTTGGACTCGATGGCCTTGTAGGGTCCCTTCCAACTCTACTTTTCTATGATTCTATGATTGTTTGGGGAAGAGGCCATAGCTTGGTGGCAAAGCACAAGCTTTGTATACAAAGGACCCAAGTTCAATTTCCAGCACAACCAGCCTCAAGAATCTCAGATAGCGGAGCTGGGAAAGAGACCTGCCTTGGAGAGCCTGCTGGATATGCTGGACCATGAGTCTATAACAGACATCCCCAACCTGGTGCCCTCCAGATGTCTTGGGCAATGACTCCGAGTATTATTTCCATAATAAAGACGGTGCCACCACAGAAAAGGCCATGCTCCTCACTGTCATGAGCCTTACCTCTGAAAGCAGTGGCAACGGTGCCTTCCCAGAAGATCTGAATGTCTGGGTGGGTGGGAATATCTGGCAGAAGATGCCTTTATTTATTTATTTATTTATTTATTTAATATATTTATATCCTGCCTTTTTTCCTGCAAGGAACCTGAGGCGGCTTACATAATCCTCCTCCTCCTCTCCATTTTATCCTCACAACAACCCTGTGAGGTAGATTAGGCTGAGAGTCAATGACTGGCCCAAAGTCTCTCAGTGAGCTTCATGGCCGAGTGGGGACTAGAACCCAGATCTCCCAAGTCCCAGTCCAACACTCTAACCGCTACACCACACTGGCTGTAAAAGATGCTTTTTGTGCCCCTGGATTCTGTGGGTTGCATAAACTGCCCCACAGTGGTGATTTATTTATTCATTTAATACATTTCTATACTGCCTTTCTGCTAAAGCATCCAAGGTAGTTTATAATTTTGTAAATGCAGAAACAGACAAACGTTACCAACCCTCCTCCCACACAAACAAATACCACAGTATGGTCATCTCAGGCTGTTGACAGTCCCTTCAGGAGCTGATGGCATGAGCTCTCCGGCCTGGATCTAGTGAATATGGAGATTTACACAGGGGTAGATCAGTGGGGGAGGGAGTACAAGGTGTGTTTTTTTTTTCACGCCAATAATAATACTAATACTGTTATTAGGAAGGAGGAAGAGGCAGGGAGAGAAAATGGAAGAAGAGAGATACTAAGGTAGAATCGCAGGAAGTTAGAGATGGTCTGGGAGAGCAGATCTGTCTTGAGGCTCTTCTTAAAGCAGTGTTCTCCAACCTTGGGCCCCCAGATGTTTTTGGCCTACAACTCCCAGCATGCCCCAGCCAGCTATGCTGGCTGGGGCATGCTGGGAGTTGTAGGCCAAAAACATCTGGGGACCCAAGGTTGGAGAACACTGTCTTAAAGGGTGGGTTGGGGGTGGCTGAATGGTACAAATATCTGGACACACTGAATTCCAAAAAAAAAAAAAAGGCTCTCTCATCTACCAGCTCTTGCCACTTAGTTGTTAAGAGATCCTGGGTTTTATCTACCTTTCTGTGCCTGGGGAAGAACCTCTGTACCATGATCTGCCCCTCTCTTTTGCAGGCTCATCCTCTATCATGGGACGCCACGGGCTCTCTTGCACCCGCTGCTGCAGGAGCCGGTAGAGAGTAAGTCACTTTTCATATGCTAGGCTTGGTGTATGCTTTGCAAACAAAAGGTGACACGTTGCCTCCGCCTGGGTCTCTGAGGGAGGAGGAGGACCTTCTGCCTTCTCCCATCATTGAAGACCCAGAAATGAATGAGGCCCTTCAGTGGGTTTCTCCAGCTGAGGCGAGATCAGGCGCCACCGGGAAAAGCTGGTTTTCACTAGGGGCCCCGGAGTTCTCTCCTTGTAGAGATCCACCAGATCCACACTCCGTTTGTCCTTTTAGGCAGGCAGTGACAATCGTCCTTTTAAACTCTAGGTCAGTGTTCTTCAACCTTGGGTCCCCTAGCTGGCTGGGGCATGCTGGGAGTTGTAGGCCAAAAATATCTGGGGACCCAAGGTTGGAGAACACTGCTCTAGGTTGTTGGAAGTGACATGGTTTTCAGGATTCCTCCTGCTTTATGAGGACATTTCTCGATCAGTTTATCGTTTTAAATGTAATATTTCTGAATGAAAGGAGTTGCCGCCGCTGCCCTTTGAATTGGGTCATCCTGTCGACAGGGCTCGGGACAAACCAGCTCTCTTCTACTATCTACTGCTGCATCTGTAAAGTTTCCTTTTCCCTTTTCTTCAGAGAACAAGTACCTGACAGTGATGGAGAACAGTCACCTTCAGTGCACCTTGCAGCCACACCCGCCCCTGGAAGCCATCTATCACCTCCTCCCCGAGAACATTCCCGTGTCCAGCTTGCAGAGAATCCCTGGCGTGTTAGCAGCACATGAAGGTATGCGTAAGGCGTGCTCTGTTTTTGCAGCATGCAAAGCTTGTGTGCGCCGTGACTGCCGACCCTTCGCTGTTCCCTTTGTTTTGCTAAAGCAGTGTTTCTCAACCTTGGGTCCCCAGATGTTTTTGGCCTACAACTCCCAGCATGCCCCAGCCAGCATAGCTGGCTGGGGCATGCTGGGAGTTGTAGGCCAAAAACATCTGGGGACCCAAGGTTGAGAAACACTGTGCTAAAGCGAGGTGCGGGCCTGACTTTGGACCGCCAAGCTCCTCCAACATCTAAGGCAGGAGTGTAGAACTTCAGGCCTGGGGTCCCAATCCAGCCTTCCAGGGTTCCCGAGATGGCCACGCCCCTTTCCCCCAACCACCGATCGCGTGGTGGTTTCCTGGCTTTGGTGCAGTTCCCCTCCGCACCACCTTCTAAGGCTTAGTTACTGACAGTACGAGATTTAAGGTAAAATACGCTGATATTTTTGGCATTTTGGTCTCTGGCCCTGCCCGTCACTGGAATGCAGCCCCCCAAGAGCGTCTCCGAAATGGAATTTGGCCCTTGGGCTGAAAGAGGTTCTGCCCCCCCCTCGATCTAAGACCATGGAGAAACAGCCAGGAACTCTGTAAGGGCTGGAGGGCTGGCTGGTGAATCACACCAAGAGCTGGAGCCCCTCTTTTCGAGCAGACAGCCCATTGCATCGGCAGGCAGCTCACAGGTCTCCGCCTCAGCAATTTTTACTATCTCTATGGTTCTGAACTGTACACATTTAAGTTCTGTAAGGGTGCAATCCTATGGCTGGTAGACGCTATCTGGCTGGCCATAGGAAAAGTCGGAGTCCCAGTTCCGACCTTGGAAAAGTGGTCTGAGGTTGCAGCCGGGACTCTGGCTTCGGAGCGCCCTCCCTCCCGCCTCGCAGCCGGCACGGTTCTTTCTGCACCGGCTGCGGCTCCAAAGATGGAAGACCGACTTCGGAGCCAGCGCTCTGTGTGTGTGTGTGTGTGTGTGTGTGTGTGTGTGTGTGTGTGTGTTCCAGGGAGTGGGGAGCGGAGGAACGAGGCTCTGCTGGGATATGTGGAATCCCGGCGGCGCCTCAGCCCCGCCTCCTTGCGAGCAGGGGTAAAAGGCTTAGACGGCTGAAGTAGGCTGTCTAAGTGTTGGGGGGGGGGCAAGGGATGCCTGTAATCCTCTGAGTTCAGGGGGTTACGGGCAGCCACATTGGATGGCACTGGAAGCCACTGGTTCATGCTCTAACTTGCTTGCATCAGCAATATTCTCTTAGATTCTCTTCAATCTTATCATATAGCTTCATAGAAATGTAACAAACAAACCTATAATGACGTCCTGCACCCCTTCAAGTCTTATCTGTCCACCTTTTCCTTCTGAACCACTTTGTCCGCACAGGCGAGGCAAGTACTGCCTGAAACGGAGGGGAAGGCGTTTGGGGAATGTGCAAGTTTTCATCTAGGAGAGTGCCTCCTGTAGGTCCCTTCCCCATAAGGATTACACAGGGGACTATCACGGCTTTCTTCTGCTTAACGGAGCCTCCAGTTCCTTCGTAGCATCAGCAGCCGTTGCACCACCAGCTTCTGCCCTCATCCCAGAACTATTTGCATGCCTAGCCTAGCAACCGGCATATCTCCCACTCAGGAAAAAGGGGGGAAAGCTGCTGTGCTTAACAGGCTGGGAAGCAAGCAAAGGGTCAGGAATAATTGTGAGCAAGCAGGAGGTGAGTAACAGCCAGCAGAGCTACTGCCGGGATAATTAGAGCTGTAGGGCGCGGTGGAGGGAAGGAGCAAGCAGGGTCCCAGAGGGAGAAAGGTGGGGGAATCCAACGCATTCCCACCTACTCAGCTACAGGCCACATTTAAGCCCTCATTTACTTATTATTTATTTTATTAATGTATTTGTAAGGTGCCTATAAAACATCGTATAATTTTAACATAGAATAGAACACAATGAGATACAAAGCTCTAAAAAAAACACAAAATGCAATATAAAACATGCACGATAAAAATACAAATGCACATACAAAGCAAGCATGATTAAAAAAAAAAAAGTACTGCATAAAACCAAGCTGATGAAATGCATTGCTATATAATCACCAACATATAGCAGGGGGATTAAAATAGCAAAGACTGAAAAGACCGGGGAGAACAAAAAAGATCTTAACCAGATGGTGGAGATAAAACAATGTTGGTGCAGGAGAATTTCCCTGGGGAGAGCGTCCCATAACGGGGGCGGGGCAGGGGGGCGGAGTGGCTATCACCAAGCTTCAGAATGAGGGGGGCCTTGGAGAAGGGCCTCTGTAGTTTACCATAGGTATGTATGTTCGGTTGCATTTTTCTAGTGTCTTCCAAACTCCTCTTTTGGAGCATAGAGCAGCAGTTCTCAGACTTTATTTTTTTCCCTTGGACCACTTGAAAATTGCTGGGCGGGTCTCTGTGGACCGCTTAATAAACTTTCTGTTGTTGCTGTTCGACAAATCCAAGCACATATATAACACCCATTTTAATAACATTTTTTTTCCCTTCAGTGCCGGCATCATTGTCAAAACCAGTGCCGTATTATGAAAAGCACGGTCCCTAGGCCAGGCTGCTGAGAAGGGCCCCTTTCACTGGTAATTCTTAAGGCAAAATTAGTAGATTGCAGCAGTGCGGCATTTTGAGAATTGTGGGCTCCAGGCAAGGGCCTTGCTAGCATTTCTGATAATCCAGCCCAGGTCAAGCTGGCCTTGTTCTGTGTCATCAGAAAAAATAAATCAAGTGCAGGGCCAAGTCCAGATTATCCTTGCCTGTTTCATGGGCTACCTGAATGGAGCTTGTGAGCCACCAGTGCTCCATGGATCACAGTTCAGGAGCCCCTGGCCCTGGGGACCGAGTTCCTAATGATCCACAGCTCTAGCAGAGGCCTTGCTGTATTTCCTGTTGCCGGAGCACTGGCATCTGGACAGCTTTCTTGCCCGCAAACAAGCCTGTGCTCTTCTCTGACACTGCCAAGCTGCTGTTTCCACAGTGCTCAAACTGGCAGTCATTGGCTGTGCCCGTCCAGCAGGATTTCCTGGTTATGCTTTGTGCTCATTTTGCTTTGTATCGCTTAAAGTGCATTTAATTATTATTTGCTGCTAGCAAAGTGGCCACCGTTATGATAGGGGGACATGTGTTGGGGGAGGACCTGTATGTTCCAGGCTTCCTGGGTGGGTGGGTTAGAAAGTCAGACCTGAACCTAGACCTGGAGGTGTTTTCCTCAGCTCAGCATCTTTGAGGCCAGGGGGCAGAGCTGGGAGTTTAGGCTGGTGACTCCAGATCAGGGGGGGGGGCAGAACCCCTGACCTGCTGGCCAAATCTGTCCAGCTAGGCTCCACAATATGGCCTGTGGGGACCCTTGGAGGAATTCCCCCCGGAGGGAATCCCCACTGTTATCTCTGATCACAGCGGGGATTTCTCCGCAGGCTGCTGACTCTGGAGCCTCACATGCAGGAGGGAGACAACGATCCCAGCTTTATTGACCGGCCAAGGATAGAATGTTAGGTTCCCTGTTTAACACCCGGCCCGGACAATCCAGAGGCTCTGTATGGCTTTCCATTTGTAGACACCGATGTTGCATGAACCTATATCCTTTTGTACCTGAAGACCTGAACACATGCAGCCAATAGCAGCTCCCTTGGCTAGATCCAGCCCTGGGTCATAAGGTTGCTCCTTCGAGCCCCAGAGCCCCTTTTCTCTTTAAGCTGATTTCGGCTGGAGATTGCACTGCAGCTGACTAGACGGAAGTGGGAAAAGGGGATGTCCATATCAAAGCTGCCGGCCTTCACGCTCATTTTTAGATTGCGCTGGCCTGAGGCTAATGCTTAGAGAGGCCACCTCTCAGTAGACAAAATATAAATGTATCGATAAGCCTGATGTGTGGAGGTCCTTGAACCCTGAAGGGATATTGCTTCTGTCGATGTTGCAAGGAACTGGGGTTCCTGGTCATAGAATCATAGAAAAGTAGAGTCGGAAGGGGCCTACAAGGCCATCAAATCCAACCCCCTGCTCAATGCAGGAATCCAGGTCAAACCATCCCCGACAGATGGCTGTCCAGCCGCACCTTGAATGCCTCCAGAGTGGGAGAGCCCACCACCTCCCTGGGTAGTTGGTTCCATTGTCTTATTGCTCCGACAGTCAGGACATTTTTCCTGATGTTTAGGTGGAATCTGGGTTCCTGTAACTTGAGCCCATTATTCCGTGTCCTGCAAACTGGGATGATCGAGAAGAGATCCTGGCCCTCCTCTGTGTGACAGCCCTTCAAGTACTGGAAGAGTGTGATCATATCTCCCCTCAGTCTCCTCTTCTGAAGGCTAAACATGCCCAGTTCCTTCAGTCTCTCCTCATAGGGCCTTGTTTCCAGTCCCTTTATCATCCTTGTTGCCCTCCTCTGAACCCTCTCCAGTTTGTTTATGTCCTTCTTAAAGTGTGGTACCCAGAACTGGACGCAGTACTCAAGATGAGGCCTAACCAGTGCCGAGTAAAGGGGAATTATCACTTCCCGCGATTTGGAAGCTATACTTCTATTAATGCAGCCCAAAATAGCATTTGCCTTCTTTGCAGCCACATCGCATTGCTGGCTCATATTCAGTTTGTGATCTACCACAATTCCAAGATCCTTCTCACTTGTAGTATTGTTGAGCCAAGTGTCCCCCATTCTGTAACTCTGCATTTGGTTTCCTTTCCCTAGATGCAGCACTTGACATTTATCCCTATTTAATTTATTCCCCGCCTTTTTTCCTGCAAGGAACCCAAGGCGGCCCACACAATCCTCCTCTCTCCGCTCCATCCCCACAACAACCCTGTGAGGCAGGCCAGGCCGAGTTGGCGACTGGCCCAAAGCCACCCAGCGAGCCCCACGGCCGAGCGGGGACCAGAACCTGGATCTCCCGTGCCCCAGTCCAACACTCTCAGCGTATATAAGGCCAGTCCCCGTTGGCCTTTAGAAACAAAAAAAAGCCACCCTCAAAACAAGAACCGTAACTACCACTGGCCCAAAAAGATTGTCAGAATGATGCTTAGTTAAAATAAAAAGCACTCGTGCGTTCGATGCTGAATGGAGATTTGTTACATGCACGGGAAACGCGCAAGGCTGGCGCCAGTACCCTTTCCACCGCTAGAGGCGCTACAGACATTTGAATAGGTCCACGCAGCGCCCCCTCGTGGCTGTGCGGTTAATGTATGGAGGACCGCCCAGGGTACCTGGTTGCAGAGCTTTTAGATGGGAAGCTCCTTTTTTCAAGTAACCTTTTCCTAACACCGCTATGCTGCTGTTTGAAACTTGTCTTTTTCTGCCCCATGGCAGAGAAATTCCATCTTTCTGTCTCTTTCTGTTGTTGTGTTGCTGTTGTTGTTATTATTATTTACAGTATTTGTAGACCACTCCATATCTCAGCAGATTCCAGAGCGATGAACAATAAAAAGATAAAAACAGGTGTGTTGTTGTTGCTGCTGTTGTTTTTATTATTGTAAACCGAATCCTATTTCGGTGGGGCTCCTTTTCCATTGCAGGCTTTATTTGGAGCTTCATAGGAGCTCTCCACGGTGCTGAACTCCACCCCCCCCAAATAGGTTCACCACCATGGAGCACCATGGATAGCTCCTATGAAGCTCCAAATAAAACCTGCAAAACCTGCAATGGGAAAGGAGCCCCGCCAAAATTGGAGTCCGCAGCCTCCCCTGCCGGCAGGCAATCACAGTTGGGACCGAAGCGGCTGAGTGAGCAGCTTTATGCAGACAGCTTGCTCTTCTGAGTCAGAGGCTGACACCCCAGGATCTGTATCGCCTTTGCTTTTGCTTTTTCCTTTTTCCTTTTGCTCGCCTTCTTTCATTCAGACTGGGAACCCTCTGGGAGCCTCAGCTGGTGCAGAATGTGGCAGCCCACCTCCCACTGGGGACTGGCCAGTGGCCAGCAGGCGCATGCTGCGCTGATGCACAGATGCTTGCTTGCTTGCTTGCTTGCGCGGGCTCCCTCCCTCCCCATTTTTTGCACACTGTCCAAGGTGCTGATTAGAACCTAGGAAGATCTGAACTGAGTGGGCTGCATGTGTCTGGCCCTGCAGCTGCTACTGAGCTGCCGAAATTTGGCGGTGCAGCCTTGGGGGGTGGGAAGCCTCCCTTTAAAAGCACAAATAGCCTGTCTTCCTCACCCTTGCCACCCCACCACTGGATTTTGGCAGCATATTTGGGGTGCCGTCCCCGGTGGGGGCAAGGCGGCCCATCAACCCCTGGAAATTGCCAGCCCTCTAAATGGCTCATGTGATAGAGAGTGTGTTCTCTCTTCATAGGGACTGTGTCATCTCTTGGATCTCCAAGATCCACCGAGGATGCCTACCTAATGGTCACATCTGTTAGTTGGGCTCATTCAGCAAAGCTGCAAAGAAAGGGCTCTGGCTGGATGCCTGTAATTAGGGAACCTCCGAGTACCACCACTACCACAAACCTTTGGGGCACGTTGGAAGACCTCCCTGACTGGGCCAGTCTTTATGGCTCAGGGTTAACTAGGGAAAGGGTGGGCAGAATTTCATCAATTCGAATGAAAGCACATTCTGCATTGTGTGCGTGCGTGTGTGCATTTATATATATATATATATATATATATTTATTTATTTATTTATTTATTACATTTATACCCTGCCTTTTTTCCTCTTGCAAAGGAACATACATAAAGCAACTTACATAATCCTCCTCCTCTCCGTTTCATCCTCACAACAACCCTGCGAGGTAGGTTAGCTTGAGAGTCACCCAAGGCCACCCAGTGAGCTCATGGTGAGTGTGCGGGACTAGAACCCAGCTCTCCCGAGTCCCAGTCCAACACTACATCACACTGGCTTACAATTGCAACTTTCTCCCAACCCCCCCCCCCCCCCCCAATCTGGATCAGGACCATGGTGCAAGAAGGAAGGGGTTTAACTCTCCTTCCTATGCTGTTTTCCCTCTGAAAATTCCTCCAGGCCTGCTTTTGCTAATAAAACAATAAAGAGCTTTACATGCTGTACATAATGCATAGTTTGGCCCACAGCTTTCACTTTAAAATAGAATGCAAGTTTCTAGTCCTTATGACAGTGAAGGGCCATTGGAAGGACCATGGCCGAGTGGGGACTAGAACCTGTGTCTCCCTAGTCTTAGTCCAACACTCTAACCCAGTGGAGGCTGGTCACTCTTATTTCGGTGGGGCTCCTTATCCATTGCATCTTTTATTCTGAGCTTTATAGGAGCTATCCATGGTGGTGAACCTATTTTGGGGATGTAGTACAGCACTATGGATAGCTCCTATAAAGCTCCAAATGAAAGCCGCAAAACCTGCAATGGATAAGGAGCCCCACCGAAATAGGAGTCACCAGCCTACCCTGCAGCTCTCGTGTGTGTGTGTGTGTGTGTGTGTGTTGCTTCTGTTACCTGCCTGCTCTGAGCCTTTGAAATAGGATAGAGTGTAAATGTGATCAATTAATATTTATCCCTTCCGTTCCGGGCATGAAGGGACCTAAGTTGGATGTGTTACTTTGATGAAAATCTGTGTCCTCCAAAGTTAAAACTCCAGCCCTTCTGTTCTTGTTTGTTCTCCTTTAACCAAGGCAGCTGAGCAGTAAATACTACTTGGTTACTGGACATAAAAGAGCCGAGGGCCCGAAATTGGCTGCAAATGGGCACTTCCAGCCAAATGTACTCTGTAATTTGATACTCCGAAGCTTCAGATAACAGCCTCTATGAAATGGAGAAGGTATATTTGGCTCCCAAAATTGAATTAAGGCAGATTCTAGTGTTAGCAAAGCTAATTTGTCAGAAAGTCTTGTTCCCGGCACTTCCCGTGGCTCTTAAACTGCTCCACCAGCCGGAGACATATTATTTCGTTCTATTGCCGGGTGCTTTCTACGTCGCCTGGGCTTCACCTCCTAACTATACAGGGGAAGCTCAGTAATGTTCAGTTGTGGATCTCGGGGAGGAGTAGGAGAATCTTAATCAGCAGCCTGTTCCGGAGAGAAGCTTTTTGGGAAGTTCCCCCTACCTTTTTCTTCCCTCCTGGGACCTTCCGGGCATGAAGGTTTCAGGCACTGCAGGTACGTAGGAAAAACAACAACAGTTCTCTGTAGCTCAAGGATTTTGAAGGTGAGCAGTCTCACCCCAGAAGCCAGTCTGGGAATAGGGACAAACTGGAACCTCATATAACTGGTATACCACAATGGCTAGTTGTGAATGGAGCTGAGAATGAATTATGAATCAGGGAGCCCTGGGTTCAAATTTCACCTTGGCCATGAGTTCACTAGTGGCCTTTGGCAAGCCATTCTTTTTCAGCCTCACCTGGCCCGCTGCTCTGTAATGTGGGAATAATAATAATGCTGTCTGTCTTTCAGCGATGTTGCACATTAAAACGGGCAGGTATCATCCTTGTTCTATGTGCGGTGCTTTGAACACCCTAAAAGCACGACCGAAATGCTAATTCCTGTCGTTACTAGCTGGCTGCTAAGGATGTGGATGGGGTAGGCCATGATGGCACAGAAGTGGAAAGTTGCTGTGCATTCCTGGGTGGAGAGAGATATGGGGTGGGTGGGTGTTTGCATTTGAGGTGGGTTTGCATTGCTTGACTTCCGTCTCTGAGCAGGAATCGATATGGGGAGGGGGCTCGTGTTCATATTGCTAGGTGCCAGCAGTGATGAGTGGGCGGGTCAGGATGTGCTGACACGGCTGTTGTGCTGAGATCAGTTTGAACTATGTAAATTTGTCTATTCTGCTTAATGATCATATATACAACGTGAACTCATCAGGTGCTGAGTTATGATGGCTATGTGGCCAAAATGGGGCTACTGAGATTCAAGAGGGAGGTATCGGTATGCTTCGAGGAGCTCCATGTTTTGCAGAAGTACAACAAAACCTTTTTGGGGGGAGGAGGGAAACACCCTAAGGGGGCATCCTCCACCCCCCCCCCATACTCAGCCCAGTGAGGACTGAGCATGCATGTGCAGTGGCCACAGAATGCTGAATCTTGGGGGGGGGGGAGGGAGAAAACTGAGGGGAGGATGGAATGGCATATCCTTAAAGAAGGCCCAGCCGGCTGGCTGGAACACTTAACAGGAGCAATTCCATACTGCAACATTTTGTTGCAGATCCCTCTTGTTCATTCTAATTATAGAATTTGGCTGGTGAGGGAGGGGTGTGTGTTTGACGATGGGGCAGAGTGCGCATAGTCCTGAACTTTGTCGATGGTGGTCAGGTTATTAGGAAGCTGCCTTATACCATGTCAGACCACCATCAGTCCGTCTACCTCAGTATTACCCAGACTGACTGGCTGCGTCGGCTCTCCGGGGTTTCAGGCAGGGGAAGGCGTTTCCAGCTCTAGCTTGGAGATGCTGGGGTTTGAACCCTCCGCGTGCAGAATATGCGCACTACCGCTGAGCTATGGATGTGGTCCATCTAGCCCAGTATTGCTGACACTGACTGGCAGCAGCAGCTCTCCGGGGTTTCAGGCAGGGGTCTTTCTTTGCCCTTCCCGGAGATCATAGAATCATAGAAAAGTAGAGTTGGAAGGGACCCTACAAGGCCATCGAGTCCAACCCCCTGCTCAATGCAAGAGTCCAATTCAAAGCATCCCTGACAGATGGCTGTCCAGCTGCACCTTGAATGCCTCCAGACTGGGAGAGCCCACCACCTCCCTAGGTAGTTGGCTCCAATGTCTTATTGCTCTGACAGTCAGGAAATTTTTCCTGATGTTTAGGTGGAATCTAGGTTCCTGTAACTTGAGCCCATTATTCCGTGTCCTGCAAACTGGGATGATGGGAGAAGAGATCCTGGCCCTCCTCTGTGTGACATCCCTTCAAGTACTGGAAGAGTGCGATCATATCTCCCCTCAGTCTCCTCTTCTGAAGGCTAAACATGCCCAGTTCTTTCAGTCTCTCCTCATAGGGCCTTGTTTCCAGTCCCTTGATCATCCTTGTTGCCCTCCTCTGAACCCTCTCCAGTTTGTCTATGTCCTTCTTAAAGTGAGGTGCCCAGAACTGGACGCAGTACTCAAGATGAGGCCTGACCAGTGCCGAGTAAAGGGGAATTATCACTTCCCGCAATTTGGAAGCTACACTTCTATTAATGCAGCCCAAAATAGCATTTGCCTCCTTTGCAGCCACATCGCATTGCCAGAGATATAACCTGGGACCTTCTGCACGCAAAGCAGGTGCTCTCCCACAGAGCTATATCCCGTCTCCTTCGGGTTGTGCTTGTGGACTTTACCTAGCCCAGGTTCCTGGGGGTTGAGCCCGCCTTCATGACATACTTGCTCCCCACTCCTGCCCTGAGCAGGGAGAGTCATCCAGCCCCCCAGGCTGAAAGACTTAGAATCATAGAGTTGGAAGGGGCCTATAAGGCCATCGCGTCCAACGCCCTGCTCAGTGCAGGAGAACAGATGTGGGCAGCCCAGGCAGTCACCCATCCAAGCCCTGACCCGGCTCACACCTGCTTAGCTTCAGCATGTGGCCTGGGTTATGTGCTCTCGACACCACCTGCAGGTTGACAGACACCTTTCCCACTGGGAAATGAGCGATCTCCCTAGAGCAGTGTTCTCCAACCTTGGGTCCCCAGATGTTTTTGGCCTACAACTCCCAGCATACCCCAGCCAGCGTAGCTGGCTGGGGCATGCTGGGAGTTGTAGGCCAAAAACATCTGGGGACCCAAGGTTGGAGAACACTGCCCTAGAGGTACCCTGATTACCAGTTAAAAAGGTGTGTCTTTCACTTCTTGCCTGGCATTGGTGTGTGGGTGTGGGTGCGGAATGGGAGGGTTAGGATGTGACCCATGAACCGCCTCTTGGTCTCTTGATGTCTACAATGCAGAGGTCCAAAGGAAGCAAAAAAAAGAAAGGGAAAAATAGGACAGACAGCCTGGACATTCTGCCTCCTGAATGTTGCACTTTTTGCAAGCAGCAGCCTTTGTTATTTCTAGAATATCCCTGAGAATCTCAGGAATCTCATGGTCTCCCCTGGGAACCTGAGTGCCCGCAGTATTCATCCCTTCAGTGGTGGGATTAGTCCCCCAGAGGGTTCTCCAGCCGTGCCTTAAAGAGCTCTCCTCTGTATCCCGGGGATTCAAGAAGCTTGATCAGTCATCCCTGCCAGCGGGCTCATCAATCTCCCACTTCACTGCTGTTTGGCCGCGAACTTTCCGAGCGGTGAGCTGAGCAACCTTGTCGCCTCGAGCAAAGTCACTCTTAGCGGTGCGGAGTGTTGGAGTCACCGTCGCACCTCCCCAGCTTCCATTAGTGTAATGGAGATGGATGGGTCCTGAGGGTGAAAGGTGGCTCTCCGGTGCTCTGCGGAGCTGTTGGCACAGCGCAGACTAGGGAAGGATCAGGTGAGCTTGTCCCATCCTCCCCCCCCCCTTGCGTTGCGGTGCTATTCTGTTCAGGCTCTGCTATGGACTAGAGATAGCCAAGACTTAGATTAACTCAGAAAATTAGTTGAGATCTTCCAAAGAACCCTGGGAAGTTTGGGGTAATTTTTCCTAGCCAGTTTGAGGGGCTCAGAAAAATCACCCACCCATCTCTGCCAACCTCCTTTTTATCTCTACACTATTCTTCAGCATCCCCTGAACATGCCCCCCCCTTCCCTTCCCTTCAGTCAACAGCTGGAGCAGCAGTGAAGGCACGCAGAGAAATCTTTCTTCTTTGTGTCTCCCTCTTCTCTTCTCCACCATGCTAGTTAACACTGTGCCAGTGCATGGGAAATGTAGTTCTCACAAGGGCCCCTGCAGTTCTTGGGGCCCCAGAAGCAAAGATGCCGGTGAACTGAGACAGACGCGCCAATAGAAAGTGGAGCGCATCCCTGTCGGCGTGCGTGAGCTCTCTGTTCAGCGCATTAAAAGAAACTGCCCTGCAGGAACAGACCGCAGGCCCATCTACATCCATGCTCCTGTTTCTCACAGTGACCATTTGGGAAGCCCATGAGGAGATGTGAAGGTAATAGCCACGGTACGCGGAGGCATTTGGCTTCTGATTCTGGAGGTCCTGTACAGGCATCATGTCTCTTAGCCATTGAGAGACTTATCCTCCATTAATTTGTCTAATCTCGTTCTAAAACCTTCAAAGCCAGTGGCCATCACTACATCTCGTGGTTGTGAATTCCCAGGGATGTTGAAGAATCCTTGGTCTCGAGTCACGAGTCGAATCACAAGTCTTTGGACCCGAGTCTCGTCCGAGTCCGAGTCCTTGGTCCAAAATGGTGACTCATGAGTCATGAGTCCCTCCCAAAGCTGACTCCATGAGTCCCTATTAAAATCAATGGGGGTTTTTCCCAACAAAATAAGGCTACTTCAGATGTGTGGCTTAAATAAATTCTAGGCACAAGTGTGCCTTTTTATTTCAAAACTCTGCAACTGATTTTGACAAGAACAGACCAGGCAGACAAACCCAAAATAAAAATAACCAGGCAGGCAGAGGAGGCAGGGAACCCCAAAGCAGGCAGGCAGAGGCCTTTGTCTTGGACAATTCAAACTGTGGAACTGGTTAAGAAGAGACCAGGCAGGCAGAGGAGGCTGGGAACCCCAAACAGGCAGGCAGAGGCAGCCAAACCCAAAATGTCTGAAAGGTTGCATTTTAGGAAAATGATTTTAAAAAATAAAATCTTCGCTGGCGATTGCACTTCTCTCCACTCCTTCTGGCACAGCCCAGGGATGTTGAAGAGTCCTTGGTCTCGAGTCCTGAGTCGAGTCTCGAGTCCCATTAAAAATATTGGGACCCGAGTCGAGTCAGAGGGGGGACTCAGTCCGACTCACGAGTCGAGTCCTGGAGTCCGAGTCCCCATCCCTGTGACTTCCACAAATTAATTATGCACTGTGGACTGTACCAGAACTGTATGCAGCATTTTAAGTGGGGTCACATCCAGGATTTGTATCAGGTCGTCATGATAGTGGTGGACGTTTCATTTTCAACCCCTTTCCAATTAATTCCTGGCATGGGATTTTCTTTCTTCACTGCTGCTGTACACACTGAGTTGATGTTTTCACTGAGCTATTTACCACAACCCCAAGATCACCACCAGTTCAGACTCTCACAGTGTATATGGAAAGGTAGGTCCCCCCCACCACACTTAACACTTACTTACATTGAACTGCATTTACCATTTTGTTGCTTATGCACCATGTTTGGTGAATAATCCTTTAGGAGCTCCTTGCAGTCTGCTTTGGTTTCCACCTCACTAGATACCGTGTTGTCATCTGCAAACTTGGCAGTTTCACTGTTGATCCCTAACTAGTTCATTTATGAACAAGCACCATTCCCAATACATATCCTAAGGGACTCCTTACATCCCTCCATTAAGAGAACTGACCATTTATTCCTACTGCCTGCTTCATGGCCTTTAATCAGTTACCATTCCCTAACAGGACCTGCCTTCTTATCTCATCATTGCCAGGAGCCATTGAAGAAGGACTTTGCCCAAAGCTTTCTCAAAATCCCCTATTACCATATTTGCTGACACTCTCAAAGAACTCCAAAAGGTTGGTGAGGCAGGACTTACCTTTGCAGAAGCCATGCTGATTCTTCTTCAGCTAGACTTGTTCTTCTATATGCTTCATCCCCCCCCCCCCCAAGATATGATTGCTTCCAGTATCAGGGCTTCCACTGATGCACCAGGGAGGGTGGGGCTGCAAGGCCTCCTATAAGAAACCTCTGTTGCTGTCTGGCTGCTGGTGGTATAAAAGACTGGTTTATGAAGCCATTGTATTACCAACTCTATTGTATGCCTGCGAAACATGGACTATCTATAAACGTCACTTCCACCTCCTTGAAAGGTTTCATCAACGTTGCCTCCGGAAAATCCTGCAAATTACTTGGGAAGATAGACGAACAAATGTCAGTGTACTGGAAGAAGCAAAGACTACTAGCATTGAAAAAATGATCCTTCAACGCCAACTTCAGTGGACCGGTCATGTTGTTCGAATGCCTGACTGCCGTCTCCCAAAGCAGTTACTTTACTCCCAACTCAAGGATGGAAAGCGGAATATCGGTGGTCAATATAAGAGGTTTAAAGATGTTCATAAGGCTAATCTAAAAAAATGCAATATAAGCATCGAAAACTGGGAAGCTCTGGCCCATGAACGATCTAAATGGAGGTTGGCCTTTCACAAAGGTTCCATGGACTTTGAAGAAGCCCGAGTGCAAGGTGAAAGGGAGAAACGTGCTAAGCGAAAAGCACGTCAAATGAATCCTTTACAGGACCATCTTCTATCTGGTAACCTGTGTCCTCACTGTGGGAAGCTGTGTGGATCTAGAATTGGCCTCCACAGTCACTTACGGACCCATCGCCAGAGTCTACACAATCTTCTTTAGAATTTCCTCCTTTTATCCCGGAAGACAATCTTACTCGGTCACGAGTGATCGCCTGATGATGATGATGATGATGATGGTATAAAACTGTTGCTGTCTGGCTGCTGGTGATATAAAACCGTTGCTGCTTATCTCCTTGCTACAACTGCTTTGTGGACATCCCCCTGCTGTCTGTTAGTTCGGTCCCAGAACCTAGCTCCAGCAAGAGTTTCTTTTTCCACACTGGACAGCTCTCCCGCCTCGCTTGCCAGCCCATGCCTCCAAACCCGCCTCCTCCTCTGCCGGCGGGAAGAGGACACTACCACCCTCCAGAAATGCGTCTAGTCTGTTTTTAAAGCCACGTCAACTAAATCCCTTAGTTCAGCCTACCTGCTGCACCACAACATTTCTGGCTACCAGCCCGCATGTCTTCTCCTTCCCACCTCCCTGCCCTGCTCTTGTTCGGCAGGTGCCTTTAGAAGGACCCCAGATTTTGGTGTTACGGGTTCCACAACTGTGGTCGGCTCTTCATGTTAGGGAGGGCCCAGAACAGCAGAGGACGGCTTGCTGCTGGTTTTTTCCTTCCATGCTTGAATTTGTTCAAGTGCAACTTTCTCCCAACTGGCCGGGAAGGATGAAGGGCTGTGCCGAAGGGAGAACAGCTGTTCCCGTTCCTTCCTGATGTGCTCTCTTTGAATGATTGAACAGTACAATTTGTCGCCTAAAGCACTTTTGTAGTAGCACTCAGACGGCATCAGCGGTTTTAACGTTTGTTTATTAATTGTTTGTGTCAGGCTTTTTTGCTTTTTGAAAGTGGGAAGCTTTTCTTTTTTTCTAAGTACAAGATTTTATGTATCTCATTGCTTTTGGAATGCAATATAAAGGCCGCTTTCCCCACAGAGGCTGTAGGAGAGTTCTCCGACTTGTGCTGAAGCTGCATGGGAGGAAAGCAGCATGTCAAGTACCTCAGCTAGTGGCGGTAGGACTGATGGGTAGGCGCTACATGCACTAGAGGGCTTAGTTCTGAGCCCCTTAAAATGCTTGTAAAAAAACTCTTTACCGATGCAGGATTGGGGTCAAGTAGACCCTGATTGGCACGTAACATTAAACCATAATTTAGTGCAACATGCACGCATGCTACCCCCTTTGCTGACCTCCTCTTGTGGGACCAGGAGGAGGAATAAACCAGAATTCAGTTTTGCTTCCGCAGATTGTCATTACACAGGATCCAAGAATTGTGGTTTAACATAAACTCTACTCTAGTTTGTTAAAGAAGCCAGAAAAAACAACCCAGGTTTTTTTGTTGGCTTGTTTAGCAATTGAGTAGAGTTTAAATTAAACCATGATTTCTGATTCACACATAATATAAGCCAGAAATATGCTGAAGCAAAACTGAATTCTGGTTTATTATTCCTCCTCATGTGAGAGGACAGGGGTGCGAGAGAGCCCGAAGATTCATGCAGGCTCTTTTCTGTTTGTGTGCTTAGCGCCAAACCATGGTTTAGCGTCACGTGCAAATGCTCTCGCAGTCTAAACAAAACAACAACAGTGAGCCGTATTTATCTATGACTCTAATGTAAAAGACCCCAAATGTATGACGTTTATTATTTATGAACTCACGTGCAGATTTGACAGTATTGGATTTGGGCTGATTAGGAATTGGGAGTGGCTAGCCCACTAGAGAAAGTAATTGTCCCTTATTCGGTGTTAATGTCATTCGTTCTTCATGCTTTGCCAATTAATTACCAGCTATAACTGGGTCACCCCACTTTGATTTGATCTTTTACCCTTTTTCACTAGACTATGGTTTGCATTTGACTCTTCATCGTAATCGGAAAAGAAAAATGGGAAGGCACCCATTGCAGGGGGGGAAAGGGATGAAGCCTCCAGGTGCCCAAAAGTATATTATTTCAGCCCAATGCATTTTGAATATCAGTACTTCAGGGACACTCTTTGGTGGAAGTGCCACAAATCTTTGGTGTCCAACTCTGTTGCAAAGAGTGTGTAGCCTGTAGGGCTCGATAAATATACTCCAGGCTTCCTTCCTCCTTCTCTTCATTGCCTTATCACTTGGTAATAAAATTTCCCTCCACCCTGTGCTGTCTGTACCCCACCTGAGGTTAACAATGCATTTATTCATTATACTTAAATCCCACCTTCCTTCCATGATTTTATTTATTTATTTATTATATTTATATTCCGCCTTTTTTTCCTGCAAAGGACCCAAGGCGTCTTACATAATCCCCCTCCTCTCCATTTTATCCTCACAACAACCCTGTGAGGTAGGTTAGGCTGAGATTCAGTGACTGGCCCAAAGGCACCCAGTGAGCTTCATGGCTGAGTGCAGGGGACTAGAACCCGGATCTCCCCAGTCCCAGTCCGGCACTCTCACCACTGCGCCAAACTGACTCTCATGGCGAAACTCAAAGCAGCAGGGATAGGGTTTGCAGGCAGTCTTCTAAACGGGCACAAACGTGACCCAGGCCTGGTTAGGTTTAGGAAGGCTGCTGCGTGCGGGACATTGGGAAGCTGCCTTATACTGAGTCTGCCCCTGGGTCCATCTGGCCCAATACTGTCAACACTGACTGGCAGCAATGTGGCCCTCCAGGGTCTAAAACGAGTCTTTCCTAGCCTTCCTGGAGAGGCCGGGGATTGAACCTGGGACATTCCTGCATGCAAAGCGGGGGCTCTGCCACTGAGTCACGGCCACTCCCCGATGAGCTGCCTTCAGACTGTGCCCAGACTGTCACTGACAAAGTGGACTTTTTGACCCACAAAAAGCTGATGGCGCAATACAGTAATACCTTCGATTGCAAGTAACTTGGTTTGAGAGCGTTTCGCAAGACAAGCAAATTTTTAAATATTTATTTAATTTTTTTTTTTAACTTGATATACAAGCGACGTCTTGCAATACAAGTACTGTAGTACGGCTTAAATTAAAAATCTCTGTACAAATTTTTTTTGGGGGGGATTTTGTTTTGATATAAGAGTTTTTTGGATTATAAGCACGTTTCCGGAACGAATTATGCTCTCAATCCAAGGCATGACTGTACGTCCATTCATCTTTAAGGTGTCGCCAGGCTCTTGATTGTTTTTAAATGGGATACGGATAGTATCTGAGGTGTGTGATGAACCCAAAACATACACATGTCCATACTGGTTTTGTATTTTGTCAAATTATTTTCAAGAAAAAGAAAAGCATATATCATGTGTGATAGATGTTAAATTACCAAAATACGTCCTTCCAATGACCATGTTTACAGTATATTTATTTCAGTAGTTAATAAGCACATGTAGAACAGATATTAAATAACAAAAATGTGTTTTTCCAGTAACAGTTGTTGCAATATGTGTTCCAATAACTGAGAAACACATTTAATTTCTCTCCTGCCTCTTGCAGAATATAGCATCTATTACGTTAGTTTATTAGTTCAGTCAATTTCGACAATATGAAGAATTTTCCTCAGCCAGCAGGAGTCAGAGGGCACAACATCCATTTTCCAATATTGAGCCCAAATATTTTTCTTGCAAGTTTCACGTTTTCTGAATTGTTGTCAACGAATCACCTATTATATTCAATAACATTGTCAGTAGTTAATGAGTTATAGTATAGTCCAATCTTCCAGTATGATTGCTCTTTCCACATTTCCACCATCAATGACAAAAATCAGTTCTGACAGCCTGAAGATTCCAACATTTGAAAATATCTGTATAATACAATGAACACCAGTTGTACAATCTTTTATATTGAGGTTCTCTCAATATTAAATAATGTGACATCCGATGTTATATGAAATGTCCACAGACCCACATTTCTTCAGGAATTTCAGGCCCTGGTTCCCAAGGGTGCTTCCAGATAGGAGGCCTCCTATCACTATCAATCAAAAGGCATCGGGCAGCTACTCTGCCTCTTGTTCCTTAACAGATTATTTTCTGGTAAGAAAAAAAAGACGGAAGAAGCACTGGGAAAACACTGGAGGAAATGGAAGACATCATCTGGATCCCCTGTAAAGTTTCATGAACTGAGGCAGTGCAGTTCCACAATAAAAGCTTAGTCTGGAAGTACCCCAGGACTTTTCCTATATACTAATTGTGGACCCATTCTCTGAAATGCCGATCCGTGTGTACCAGCCCTGCATAAGAGGTAGTAGCAGGTTCAGGGAAACCCAAGGTTTGCGGAAGTACAGCCACTCTTTAGTGGGACAGCCTAAGTGGAGGGCGGAAGCCCCCAAAACAGCCTACTGAGAGCTCGGCATGCTCAGGGGCCACAGAATGCTAACTGTCGTGGGCGGGGGTGGGGGGCAGGGAATGGAAAACCAGATGGGGAGGGGAATGGAATGGCATAGCCTGGCAAAAGGCATGGCTGGCTGGCTGGGGCCGTGATCAGGAGCACTCCACACTGCAACATTTTGCTGCAGGTCCGACTTCTGCTTATCTGATGGAGACTGCAGAGCCATCGTATTATCCTAGACCTTCAAGAACAAGTCCACAGCCCCTGTTCCCATCTCCATTAACTTTTCACAAGTTCTCATGCTTGTGAATGAGACCTTAATTTGTCTTAGTGGATGCTCTCCCAACGGGGGACCGTTTTGTTCCTTTGATAGCCAATGGCAACCTACTTCTTCCAGCAGGCTTGCAAGGTGCCATGGCACTCATGAGATGCCCCATGTTAATAACAATGAGCTGAGCTAAAGTGACTATGACGATGTTGATTGCTATGGTTCGGCTTTAGTTTAGGCTAATGCTCTTTGGTGAGTTGCATTATGGTGTGTTTGTTTAACTGCTTTGAGAATTTTTGTTTTTAAATGGAAAAGCGGGATGAAATAAAAGATCTCAAATGGAAATACTGGGTGGGGTGGGGTGGTGGAAGGCAGCAGCCATCTTGCATTTTTTCTTCCCTCTTATTTGATCCAAAGTAATGGAGGACTTAAGAACATCAGAAGAGCCCTGCTGGATCAGTCCAGGCCAGAGGTCCAATCTAGTCCAGCATTCTGTTCACACAGTGGCCAAATAGCTGCCCACGGGATTCTTCAAGCAGGGCAGGAGTGCAACAACACCCTCCCACCCATGTACCCCAGCAACTGGAGTACATAGGCATCCTGCCTCTGATCCTGGAGGTAGCATGTATCAGGACTAGTAGCCATTGGTAGCCTTCTCCTCCATGAATTTGTCCAATCCCCTTTTAAGGCCATCCAGATTGGTGGCCATCACTCCGTCATTACTTATTCACAATCATATTTATACATAAAACAGCTCATATTGTACCTACAAGGGGAAATCACCCAAGGTTATTCTTTAGGCAAAATTATCTTGTTACAGTAAACTATGACATCCCACCTGCCTTGCTGGTTCAAGCTCACAACCCTGGATGTAGCATTGACACAACACTGAGGTTTCTTATGGCCTGCACCTGAGGCAAGTGACACCTAGATCGGTCCTCGCCTCCATCAGAATGGATGGCAGAGGCCTAGTTTGTCCACCATACTATAACGTGTGATTCTCTTTGCAGGGGATTTCTTGCAGAAACCGCGGCTCATGAAGACAGTGACGTGTTACTTGGATAAGCTCTCCATTCACCTGTACCCTTCATTAGAAAAATTTGAGGAGGAGCTGTTGGACTTACTCATGAGTGATCAGGTACTTTCCCAGATGCTGAAAAGGTACCAAATGCAAGGAAATAAGGGAAGAGAATGCCAGGTGCCCAGAAGTATGCTTGGAGCCCAACGCGTTTCAATTGGAATTTTTCTTCTTAGGCACAACAATCAATTGCAGTTTTTGGTCTCCAAACACAAAATAATTCTCTCCTAGACACACGTAACATCAGGAGTGTGTGAAGTCCCAGTGATGGTTGGAGACAATTTGCTGCCTGAAGCTGAACCTAAATATTAATCTCCCCCTTGCTAGGGCCAACACTTAAGGGTGGCCAACTTACGAATTGCCAACAATATGTGTGTGTGTGTGTGTGTGTGCAAATTTAGAAATAATAATTTAAATAGGAATGCAATACATCTCACCATAGTGGGGAAGATTGACCAGGTGACCTGTGTGCCCGCTCAGTCTGCTGTCCAGGTGCCAACTGTTGATGGGCAGCTTCAAGGACCCCCGGGCTCCTTCCGTGTGGTTCTTTGACTTTAAACCAGACTTGGACTGGACACCTATGTCCAAAGCCCTATGAGGAGAGACTGAAGGAACTGAAGGGCATGTTCAGCCTTCAGAAGAGAAGACTGAGGGGAGAGATGATAGCATCCCTTCAAGCACTTGAAAGGTTGCCACACAGAGGAGGGCCAGGATCTCTTCTTGACCATCCCAGAGTGCAGGACACGGAATAATGGGCTCAAGTTACAGGAACCCAGATTCCACCTAAACATCAGGAAAAATTTCCTGACTGTCAGAGCAATAAGACAATGGAACCAACTACCTAGGGAGGTGGTGGGCTCTCCCACTCTGGAGGCATTCAAGGTGCAGCTGGACAGCCATCTGTCGGGGATGCTTTGACCTGGATTCCTGCATTGGGCAGGGGGTTGGACTCCATGGCCTTATAGGCCCCTTTCAACACTAGTATTCTATGATTCTATGGCCTCTTCAAAGAGAGGACACCTTAAAAGAGAGGACTGTCCTCTGCCAGCTCTCCAAAATAGAGGGCTGTCTTCTGTAAAGTAGGACACCTGGTCATCCCACCAACACTTTAAAAGATCTTTCAGTGACATTCAGACACCGATTCCTGCTTTCATCCATCCCAGTCTCCTGATTCCACCTGCTGCAGGTCAGGCTGGCCCTGTGTAGTTCAAGATAAAAATAAAAATCTGAGGCCAGGTAGTCCAGTTTCATGAAAAACTAGATTCTGTGACCTGTCTCAGTCTTGCAACTCGAACAGATTTCCATAATTTCACTTATTTTGCATCCTTTATTCTGCAGTTGTTACTGTTTGGCATATTTATTTTGGATTTGCTCATCTTTATGGGGAGGAGCTATGTATGTCAGGGAAGCCCCACCTCAGCCACTTAGAGCGCAGTCCTATCGATTGCTCCCTCATCGTTCAGAAGCCCCCAAACCTGGAGGGTTCGAAGTTTCCAATGCTCTGCCGGGCAGAGGCTGGCAGGGCTGGAGGAGTGGCGGAGTTGATCTTTGCCTCTCCGTCCTCCGTCTTTCCTGATTTTCACTGGACGGGTTTTTCAGTCTGTGCTATACACAGGTGAGGTCTTGCTGCATCACCTAGTGACCGAGGACACTTGTCTCCCCTCAGGAGCCACCCTGCCACCCAGGTGCACCTCCCAGATAGCCAGCGCTTATCACCACACTGCTATTGGGATGACTACCACCACTGGGGCTTTCCTGCCACCCAGCCTGGTAAACTCAACAGATGCTGCTTTCCCCCTCTTATTTCTCCCACCTATTGTGGGCTGTATCCTTCAGATATGCTGCCACCTTTCTGAGTACAGTTTTCCGCTGCTACCAAACCCCTAAGTAGCGTGTGACCCTGGCGAGGCATGTGGGGTTAACTGAAGCCTTATCTATGGATATAAATAGAAAACAGGCTGTTTGAATAAAAAAACCCACAAGGTTTGTTTTGGGAACACAGCTAGGAACACAGGGTCAGGGAACATAAAGAATTCGGGGATCAAGTATAGGTCTCTGGCAATAACAGGTAAGTAAACATTCACCACACTTTAAGAAAGATGTACACAAACTGGAGAGGGTTCAGAGGAGGGCAACAAGGTTGATAAAGGGACTGGGAACAAGGCCCTATGAGGAGAGACTGAAAGAACTGGCCATGTTTAGCCTTCAGAAGGGGAGACTGAGAGGGGAGATATGATTGTACTCTTCCAGTACTTGAAGGGATGTCACACAGAGGAGGGCCAGGATCTCTTCTCGGTCATCCCAGTTTGCAGGACATGGAATAATGGGCTCAAGTTACAGGAACCCAGATTCCACCTGAACATCAGGAATAATTTCCTGACTGTTAGAGCAATAAGACAATGGAACCAACTACCCAGGGAGGTGGTGGGCTCTCCCACTCTGGAGGCATTCAAGGTGCAGCTGGACAGCCATTTGTTGGGGATGCTTTGACCTGGATTCCTGCATTGAGCAGGGGGATGGACTCGATGGCCTTGTAGGCCCCTTCCAACTCTACTTTTCTATGATTCTATGATCTTCCTTTTTATAACACTCTTTCATTCTTCTAACAGACCCATCTCTAATACCTTCCTATCTCATTACCTCCCTCCTTCCAAAACCACCCCCTCTCTAATTGCCCTCTTCCCCTTTTAACCCTTTTTTCCTTTTTTAAAATCCAGCCACTCCCCCGCCCCAGCCAATCACACACAAGCTCCATCCAAACATTCCGGTCACTCCAGCTGTCAGTCATACACCCCAGGCACAGTATATATGCCAACCTCAGTAGTATGTATTTCCACCTTAAACAGAACTAAAATTGTCGCAGCCTGTCTAGAGAGGGCACTTTGGAGGGGGAGGAGGGCTCAGGATAACTCAATTCTTGGCCTCTCCTGCCCCCTCTCCTCGTTGCCCACCAGAACGCCCCCCTCTCCCCCTTCTCCGAGGTTGCTTTTTGGTGGTTCTCTCTGCGCTGGCTGGCAGTGAGAGACAGGGGACTGGGGTTGGATCTCCAACTCCCCCTTCCGAGGTTGGAGTGCTGTCTCTGACCCTGGAGGTGTTTTCTGAGCCATCCTATGGTGCCTGGGACACTCGCTCAGGGACCATAGGATTGCTCTCTTAAGACCTTATTCAGCTACCATTCCGACTTCTTAGTTTTAAGCAATGCCCTCTGAATTTTCTAGATATCTTCTAGAAAAGATGTCTAGTCCATAAGGACTACAAACCTTTACAAAAATGAAACCGATTTTCAGGAAATAAATAGCTGGATGTCCTGCGTCCTCCCAATACCAGGCAGTGAAAAATGACGGATCATTTCTAAGAGGAATGGAACTCCCGTTATCTGGACAATAACAATGTGTTTGCTTGTTTGCTTGCATATGAATTGCTTTAGAGGCTGTATTTTTTCTCTCCCTGGGAGTCATTTTATTGCCTTAGTTTTCCTTCTGATTAAGAGACAGATCTTCTCAGCTTTCTTGTTGCTGTTTTTCTGGAATGAGCCAACGCTAATGAGCTTCATTGTGGGCAGCCTGCTTTTGAGTAATGGGCACACAGAGCAACTTCTGAGTTTTAATGTTTGTGTTCGAGCTCCTGTAATTTAGGAAGCAATAATGACCCCAAGGATGAGCTCTGTTGATTTGTCAGATGCGCAGTGGATTTTCGGAGGGGGAAGATGAAACACTTTAATATCCAGCAATCACTCTGGGGCAGCTTTCATTTTTATTAGTTTATGACATATAAACTAATAAAACGTGGTTTCAAAATGCAACTGTGTTTGATAAGTTGCCATACCCACAATCTTGGGCAGTTTCCAGTTTGCTTGAAGAGAGAGAAAGGAGAGAATTTGATTTTCATGTGGGAGGCCTGGGGTTCAGGACTCACCACTGCGATCCGGGGAAATGGAATGGCAACGCGTGTTTGCCGAGAAGACCTGAGTGCACTATCATCTTGGTCCTGAATTTGTAAGGCAGCCTTTAGCAAGATCATAGAACGGGTGGGAAATGTGTGACCATCCAGATGTTGGTGGACTGCAAGTCCCATCTGCCCTAGCCAGCATAGAAAGTGGTGAGAGATCATGGGAGTTGCAGTCCAACAACATCTGGGGGGCCACATATTCTCTGTCCCTGTCATAGAATCATTAAGTTGGAGGGGACCCTTGGAGGCCATCTAGTCCAGCGCCCTGTTCAGTGTAGGAAATCCAGAGTTAGGGTATCCCCAACAGGTGTCTGTCCAGCCTCTGCTTGAAGACCTCAGTGAGGGAGAGCCCGCCACCCCTTCCTAGGCAATTGGTTCCATGGTCAACTTATTCTTACTCACCAGAACGTTACCTAATGTTCAACCAAAATCTACCTTCCTATAGCTTAAGTCCATTAGAACTAGTCCTGTCCTCTGGGGCTACAGATATTCTTCTCTCTGCCTCGGTCACACCATCTGGAATATGGGGATGATATTAAAACTGTCCTGCTTTAATGTTGTAAAGATTACCAAGGTTATATATGTGTTTATGTATACGAGGCATTTGCACTTTACCTTTTAGTTTTATTCAGATTTACAGCAGTTTATCAATGTTGTAAATAAATCAAATGACTCAAGGTAGATTACCCTCAAAATTTATTTATTTATTATTTATTTATTATTAATATTTATTTATCGCCCATCTGGCCGGCAACCGGCCACCCTGGGCGATGTACACGCAATAAAATACATAAATACAATAAAATACATTAAAACAATATAAAAAATTTAAAATCTTAACCCACCCCATATTCCCGCCTGAACAACCAGGTTTTTAATGAGCGACGGAAGCTCATCAGAGAGGGGGCATGGCGGAGGTCACTCGGGAGAGAGTTCCACAGTACGGGGGCCGCCACAGAAAAGGCCCTCTTCCTCGTCCCCACCAGTCTAGCTGCTCTGGCTGAAGGGACAAGGAGAAGGCCATCTGTGGCAGATCTTGTTGAGCGGCCCACTTGGTGTTGCTGGAGACGCTCCTTGAGATAGACTGGACCGGAGCCGTATAGGGTTTTAAAGGTCAAAACCAACACCTTGAATTCGGCTCGGCAAGCAACTGGTAGCCAGTGCAGCTCCTTGAGCACTGGCGTGATGTGATCCCACCGGCGGTTGCCTTTAACCAGGCCAGCCGCCGCGTTCTGTACCAGCTGTAGCTTCCGAACCGTCTTCAAGGGTAACCCCACGTAGAGCGCATTACAGTAGTCTAGGCGAGAGGAGACCAAGGCATGAACCTTGTACAGAAGGCTGGATCCAGATTATTGTTGCATGGCGTCTCACCAATGGGCGGAGGTACATGTATGCGTGGGCAAAAAGCACTGTTCCTAAGATAATAAAGCACCAGAATACCAAATAAAACCAATAAAATCAGCACCATAAAGCAACTTCAGCAATAGCCACAAGCAGCAGCCGCAGCCGCATAGCACACCTCACCGGTCATTAAAAGCGCAGGTTATTCACCATTTTAGCCTGGCAGGGAAGCTCAGAAAAATGGCAGACCTCTCTAGGGAGGGAGTTCCAAAACTGGGACGCCACCATAAGAAAAAGCCTCATGCCACCCATCTAAGCATCCAAAGTGGGGGTTCCTGGAGAAGGGCCTCTGAAGATGAACTCTGTGACCTGACAGGTTTCCTATGGGAGCCAGTCACCCCTGAGATAATGCATGTGAAGGTCCTTTGAGTCCTTTGAGTCCACTGCTGAGTAGCAGTGACTGTTCAGGATCTCCGGCAGAGAGAGAGAGAGAAAGAGGGTGTTTCCCGTTGTCTGTTACCTTATATTTATTTTAATTTAATTAATCCCTTTGCTACATTTCTATACCGCCCAATAGCTGAAGTTCTCTGGGCAGTTCACAAAATAAAGCTTAAAACCGTCGACTATAAAAACATAATTAAAAGCTTAAAGGGTTTTAATCGACAGAATAAAACCAAAGTAAAAACCAGCAGGAGTGTGAGATCTAAAAAGCACTAGTAGCACCGTTAACCCCCCCCCCCAAACCCTGAACTAAGCAGCCGGGGAGAATAAAAAGGTCTTCACCTGGTGCCAAAAAGATCACAGTGTAGGCAGGGCCGGATTAACATAGGGGCGATTGGAGCGGCCGCTCCAGGCCCATAACAGACAATAGGCCCACAATATAGGGACACGACACACGATTTGAGTTAGCTCTGATCATTATCATTCAGCATAATTAATGATTTTTTCAAGATTAGAAAGGTGTTCTAAGCACATCTGCATTACAGGCTTGAGGCAAGACCTAGCAAGAACTGTTGTTCTCAAATTAGCATTTCGGTAGGTTTTTGCATTTCAATCACTGTTACTACATTTCTTTGAAGCACATGGGGGCTTGCTAGGGTCTGTAATATTCAGATTTAGAAGGGACCTCTCTCTCCAGCCTCGAGCAAAAGATCTTTCTGATTCGCAGCTCAATTGTTCAAATGCTAGTTTAACAAAAAAACAAAAACGAAAACGAAACAAAGCAACAAGAACAACACAATTATTCTTGTTCAAGCAAAGCTTCCTGGATTTTGTTGTGGCTGCTTTTTCTTTTTTAATAAATAAATTTGGGGGAAATTGGGAAGACCCTTACTGATGAGCTGCAGGAGTTTTTGAGTTTTGGCACTTTAATGGTAATTAAAATATTTAATTTGTTTTAATATAAAATTGCGTCTTCATTTTATTTATTTCCATAAAAAGGCCTACCAAAATCCTCAGCACCAGGCCCATAATGCTCTTAATCTGGCCCTGAGTGTAGGTGCCAAGCGAGCCATTCTGGGGAGGACATTACACAACCAGGGTGCCACCACTGACAAGGACCTCTCCTTAGCAGGCTACAGAAGGTATATTGCATGTATAGTATCAGTGGCAGTGTGCCTATGTACACCAGTTGCTGGGGAACATGGGTGGGAGGGCGCTGTTGCGCTCATGTCCTGCTTGTGGGTTTCCCGTGGGCAGAGGTTGGCTGCCATGTGAACAGAATGCTGGGCTAGATGGGCTCTTGGTCCGATCCAGCAGGGTTCTCCTTGTGTTCTTATGTTTTTATGTGTTTGAGTGCTCTTTTCCCCCCAAAAGCCCTCAGGAAAGTTAGAAGGGTTTTAGCTCAGTTTTCCTCCAACGTGTTAGTTTTTTTATCTGCAGTGCAGTGTATGTGTGTGTGCATTGTATATATTGTATTTTTGTATCTTCTCTGACATAGTAAGTAGTATAATTTCCTATCTTTTAGGGGTGGGGTGTGCATGCATGCACGCCTTTCTGTTTTCAAAGCATGGCCCAGGGTTCCTCTGGTGCAACACAGCAGAAAGCCAGCCAGGGGCATTTGAGGAACAAATGAGAACTAGTCGATGCGCTAGAGCAGTGTTCTGGGCATGCTGGGAGTTGTAGGCCAAAAACATCTGGGGACCCAAGGTTGGAGAACACTGCACTAGAGGCTGCACTAGGCCGAAGCCATGCAGAAAACTCTTGTGGGTGGTTTGCAAGGCTGAATGAGATCAGGTAGTGCTGTGCATACAAGGGGTGAGGGAAGTCACACACCACAGAAATTATTAATGTCCTGTCTATGGTTCTAATTTTAGAAGGTGCTCAGCTTCCAAGAAGGCATTTCTGCTTAGCTAAAGAGAGCTGTGACTGAGAGGATGAGCTGTAGAGTTGGGAAATTTGTCTCTGCCACAAACTCGCCAGGTGGCCTTTTTGGGTCAGGATGGCACATTCGGAATTTTGCCAGAGTGTTGTGGGCACTCCCACAAAATGGCTACCATGGGGGGGGGCTTGCCCATTTAGAAAATGGCTGCCATGCTAGGCACAGCCAGTCACAAAAGACTAATTTCCCAGAAGGCAAGCTGGTGAGATCAAAAGAAAAGTAACTTGTCCAAGAAGAACCTAAGTCCAAAGCAGAGTTGGGGTATGAGCTTCAAAATCCAGAACCACTCTTTTGAACCCAAATAAAGATGGTGCTGGAGGGCAGCTCTTTGCTTTGCAGCATGCCAGCCTCCCAGTTAAACATTTAAAATAAAAATAAAAATTTGAAGAAATAAAATGAAGATCAGGAGGAGCAGGGAACCTTGGGGAGCCAACAGAGATGTCTGTGGGCACATTGTACCCACAGGTACCTCATTGGAGACCCTAGGCAAAGCACCATCTCTCAGCCTCAGTCCCCCAAAATGGGGGTGATAACATGAGCCTGCCTTGCAGGGCTGTTGCAAAGATTCATGAGATCATGGGCAGGTTTGATGCTATGTGGACCAGCCATATGCTCACATGCTTTCTCCTTCCCTTACATGTTCCGATTCAGTCTGCTACTTCCTTTTTTAGGGCAAACCCTGGGGTTGAAGTTGTTTCTCCATCCTGGCTAGGGGGACAAGTGCAAACTGTAGTTTGCCAGTTCAGGTGCAATAGCAAAGCATGGTTTGCTCTTCCAAAGCATGGAAGTCTCTCACTGAATTGAGGAGGAAAATGGGAACACATGAGCACAAGGCTTGTTCACTGGGTCAGTAATTCAGAGGAAGGGGCAATATATCACATCCATTCCCTAGTGAGTACTCAGATGCTGTCATAGAAGATGTGATATTAGATTCATACAGTACAGGAGCTGGAAGGGGGTCTTGTAGGCCGCATATAGACGTAGCTGTATGCTGTTGCTCTGTATGCTTATTTTCTGCTGCTCTGTATTCTAACCTGTATTTGAATTTACATCTTAATAAGTTGCTCATTGGTTCTACGGTATCCCGTTGCTCGCTTCCACTCCCTGCTACCTTCTGCCTTTCTCAATGCAATTGGAAACAGAAGGCTTTCAGAATTTAGTCGATGATGATGATGATAATAATAATAATAATAGTAATAATAATATCTGTTAGCTTTAAACTTCCTTTCTGTATGGAGGGCCAAGTGGACCGTGGTTGTGGGGTTATTCCTTGTAATTTGAAATATGATTTAGCCCCCTGTGGATTTCCCTAGGGCAACTCCACACTGGACGGGAACACCCTCACCGTGCAGGAGCGACGGCTGCATGTTGGCGTGCACAACGGCCTGTGCTTCGTGCAGCCCCCGCAGGTGGTAGTGGTGGTGCCAGAGGCCGAGGTGGCGCGGGGACGCACCAGCAGCTTGCACAGGAAACAAGGGGCCACCATCAAACCCAGGTGAGGAGATAGGTATCCTAGCCTCTTGGAAAGAAATGCCTTGTACCTGTGGCCACAGGGAGGGGCTGACTTGGGCTCTTCCACTAGATAGGAAGTGTGCTGAATGAATGGGGTCAACATGGGGAGAGAATTGTCTCTCAGCTTCAGTGCCCAAAAGGACAGCCTTCACCCAGACCTACCTGCCCGCACGCTGAGATCAGCATCCTACTAGTGTGCCCATCTCTTAAGAGCGATTGGGCTGGTGGGCACAAGGGACAGGCCCTTCTCAGTAGTGGCCCCCTGCTTGTGGAATTAGGTTCCAAGTAATGTCCACCAGGCCCCTTCACAAGCCTTCAGGAGGGCCAGTAAAGAGTCACCTGTTTACCTTGACCTGTAGGTGAATTAGGATTCTACTGGAGCCATAGTGCTTATAATGCTCTCTGGTATTAATTGTTAATTCTGATTTTATCATTGTTTTTGTTATGTTTTCTTATTGTTTTATTATGTTTTGTAGTTTTTCGTGTTGTTGTACGCCACCGTGGGAGGATTTGCTCAAAAATATGGCTCCCAAATCTTTAGAAATAAATAAATAAATAAACAGGCTAGCACAAATGCTAGCTCTTGAAGTGAATCACAATATAAAAAATCTTAGCATGCAGTAAGTTCAGTTATAAAACAGAAATATAATTAAACATATACACTGCCGTAGCCAAAGTAACAGAAGTCTTCAATATCTTTGCAGAGGTCCTGAAACAGGAAAGGCTTTCACACACTTTTTAAAAAGTCAATCAGAAGAGAATTGGCAGGCAGGCTACCCTAGAAAGGGCATTCCATTGATAGGAAAGGGGAAGGGAATTCCATTCCCCTCTGTTTGTTTAGGCAACCCAAAACGATGGAATGGTCAATAAGAGCTCCCCAGCAGATCTTAAAGCATGAAGGAGAACACATGAGAGGAGGTGTGATCAGCCCCACTTTGAGATTAACTCCAAGGAGCTGTGTATAGGATTGCAGCCTAAGGGGCTTAAAGATCAACACCAGTACTTGAACTGGGCCCCAGTGATAAACTGGCAAGTAGTGCAGCTGCCTAAAAGAGAGGTGTTATAAATTCCCTTTGAATAGCACGACAAAGGAATCTAGAGGCCACATTCTCATTTGGATCTGTTGTAGTTTTCTGAAACTATTTAAAGGCGATGCCACGTGGATCAGAGTATAGGAGTCCAAAACCTTGTGTGACATGTGTCATGGCAGCAAAGTCTCCGTTTTCTAGGACAGGGTGCCGCTAGAACTACCAGGCATAGCTGGAAAAGAAGTTCTCTTTGCCACTGCCACAACCCATGAATCTAGCAGCAGCAGCAGCAGCAACAGCGGGCCTTGAAAGGAGCCTGGAAGGGAATGGGAAGCTAGTGCCCTACTGATATGGGAGCAGGGGTCTCCTGGGCTCCTGATGACTGATATCATCCTTTGGAACTTGGATGATGGAGAGGGATCTACTGAATCACTTGAGCAAGAACAGTGGTTCCCCAACTTTGCCATTATTTATTTATTTATTATATTTTTGAATCGCCCATCTGGCCAGTCCTCCAGCTACTCTGAGCGATGTACGGTGCAATAAAATACAAGAAAAAACAGAGTGTAAAACACAATAAAAACAACAACAACAACAGTACAAAACTTAAAAATCCTAACCCACCCCATATTCCCACCTGAAAAGCCACGTTTTTAATGCACGGCGGAAGCTAATCAAGGAAGGGGCATGGCGGAGGTCACTGGGGAGAGAGTTCCATAAATTGGGGGCTGCCACAGAAAAGGCCCTCCTCCTAGTCCCCACCAGCCTGGTTTCTCTGTCTGATGGGACAGGGAGAAGGCCGTCCGTGGCAGATCTTGTTGAGATTATGAATCTCCTCAAGTCAAGAAACCAATAGTTTGTTCCTCCTCATGTGGAAATTAAGACAAAAGAAAGAAATCTGCTCAGGGAACATAAACCACTTTATCTTTATGGTGTATGGTTGACTGACTTTTAGTAGCAGAGATCCGTCCCGTTGTCATTGTTTCTTTTGTGGCATTCCAAACACAGTTCGGAGGGGCAAGCTCTTGTCCTGCGAAGCCGCATCCACTTGACAGAGATGGTCCGTCACCCAGCGTTTGGAGTGGTCTTCCTGTTGGAGTATGTCTTTTCTGCAGCAAGTGGACCAGATGGGAAGGTAGGAATTCCATTTCCCCTCTTCGGCTTATTTCTTCAGGGAATGCAAGGATGGGTGAAGCTTTCATCTTCATAGGGTTACTACTCCATCTTGCCAGCCTTGATTTCCCAATATCTCCTCATCTTCTTACCTGACCCTTCTTTATAAGAGAGATCTGATGTGGACAGCTGAGCAAGGCTCTCCTTTCCTTTATACATATGCAGCACCAGCACCACCTGTTCACAACCAACCAGGTCTGTGACGACAGGCAGCCATCTAGCCTGTATATGTTGACATCTTGAACCTGGCCAGTATCTCTATCTAAAACAATGGCGGCTATACAATACACAGCGTCTGTTTTTGCACATAACCCTAAGCATTGGTTTATTCTAACCATGATTTGTTGCTTTAGCCATGCATTGTCTGGCAGTCAAGCAAAGAAACTGCAGTTTGTTTTCCCCTATTTCTGGTTTGTTCCTCTCTTGCCCATTTTGCCCACCTTCAGAGCGGTTTCATTTTCAGGCTGCTCTTGCTGGGTGCCCCTGTTTCAAGGTGGGTAGGAGTGCAAACAAACCAGGGATCAGCTATGGTTCTGCATTTGGACATCACAATGCCATGGTTTAAGCAAGCAAGACTTAGTAAGGCAACAACAAACCATGGTTTCTATTTGTGGTTTGTAGCTGGTTGACAAACCATGGTTTGTTTGTGGGGATGGGTTCAGACACAACAACAAGCCAGGTTTCAACAAACCATGCCATGGCTTAGCGTTATGTGCAAACCAGGCCAGTACTTCTGCTACACACTTGGGAACATTAATGCTAGATCGCCAGAGCCTGGCTGTTGCTGCCTCTTGGCATCAGTCAACAAGGAAAAATGGGTGGCTGGTAGAAGATCAGAACGTGTGCAGGCTGTGGGTCACTCGGATGAGGACTGCTGCTCTGGAGAGCGTGACCCGAATTTCCAAGGCTGCCCCGGATGCCACAATTCCACCTGCGCACAGAGAAGTCACCGAATGCGGTACTGGGATCAGAATCCAGCCTGCTGAGATTCACAGCCCGTGTTGTTCTTATTTTGTACAGTGCCTACCAATTTTACATGAAGCATCACCATTAACTCCAGGTTTCTGGCTCTTAAGGCTACCAAGATGTGTTGGGAAGCGTGTAGTCAGTTCCTGCTGAAACCTCTGAAGTCAGAGGCAGTTGTGGGGATGGGGCGGGTGGGTGGGGAGGGGGCTAAATAAGTTTTCCAGTGGTGGGGGTTGGAACTTCAGTGCCCTGCTCTGCTCCTTGCTCCTCCCAGTGACTAGCAGAACCTACCTCACAGGGTTGTTGTGAGGATAAAATGGAGAGGAGGAGGAGGAGGATTAGGTAAGCCGCCTTGGGTTCCTTGCAGGAAAAAAGGCAGGGTATAAATATAATAAATAAAATAAATAAATAAATAATAAATTATGCAAAATCAAGCGAACAATGCAAAGCAAATTGAGCAAATGTGCATAATTTATAAACATTGCAGAATCCAACCAATCTTGATGCAGATTTTTTTAAAAAAAAACACACACAAACGAATTAGCGTTAATACCCCACTTCAAAAAAATATTTTTTCTTAGGGATATAGGAAGCTGCTTTATATTGAGTCAGGGCATTTGTCCATCTAGTCCAGTATCTAGAGCCAGTGTGGCGTAGTGGTGAGAGTGTTGGACTGGGACTCGGGAGATCCGGGTTCTATTCCCCGCTCGGCCATGAAGCTCACTGGGTGACTTTGGGCCAGTCACTGACTCTCAGCCTAACCTACCTCACAGGGTTGTTGTGAGGATAAAATGGAGAGGAGGAGGAGGAAGATTATGTAAGCCGCCTAGGGTTCCTTGCAGGAAAAAAGGCGGGGTATAAATATAATAAATAAATAAATAAAATAAATTGTCATCAACACTGACTGGCAGCAGCTCTCCAGGGTTTCAGGTAGGAGCTTTTTCCAGCCCTACCCTACGTGGAGATGCTGCCAGGGATCGAACCTGGGACCTTCTGCATGCAAAGGGGGGACTCGACCCCTGAGCCCCGGCCCCTCCCTTCTTACAAGAAAAAAAGATGATAAGTATAATAGCAATAAAACACAATTAAAAATAAATCAACTAATATAGATAGACAACCCGGCAACATTAGATCAAAGGAGACAGCATAAAAACAGTCAAATTTTAATTAAAAAAATTATTTTACTTGTGCGTGCGTGTGTGTGTGTGTGTGTGTGTGTGTGTGTGTACAGAAAACACAGAGTCCTCTGTATTTGTTACAGTGTATTTCTTGGGCAGCCAGCCCAGTTGTCTTGGTTAACGGGGCATCATTTTTGCTATTTCTGTGATGAATCCTTAAAGAGCATACAAATTTAAGCCTGATGGCCCATTAAGCCATGGGACAATGAGAAGCAACAGGTGAGTCACTCCTTGCAGTCTCTTTCTGCCTGACTTGTAATTAGTGCTGATATATTATACCTTCCCTTTCTGGTGTTTGTAATGTGTTGAATTGTGTGTCATGTTTAGCTAGATAGAAACTGACATCCCTCACCTTTTTGTCAAGGCCCTACACTCTCAGGTTTTTTTTAAAAATTGAATTTTTAACATATATATAGCAACCAAACAATAAACAAAATCTCCAATCTATTACATAGACTGCAATAAACCAGAATAAAATACCCCCCCCGCCCCAAATTAGAATTTCAAAAGAACAAATCCAGCTGGGCGCCCTTTCCAAATGGATAGAAATAGTCTCCATAGTTCAAAACCATGGCTAATGTTTCAAGCCAGAACAACTTCCCTATTTTTAATTTGCAAAACAGTGCCAAGATTAGAATTGCTACCTTCTCTTGGCAGCTGTTTTTTTGGCTGCCCATAGCGCCCCCAAACTCGGGGGCTTATCGGCATCCTGCGGAGGGCAGGAGGAGTGTGGAGGCGAAGGTCAGTTTTGGTTTTGCCCCAGAGCACGAGGAGCGGAGGCTGAGGCCCCACCAGGGCAGGGCATATCATGGCAGCGCCGGTCTCCTCCTTCCCCGCCCTGTTCCCCGCACACAAAACTCCGCCTCCGAGGTCGCTCTTGTGTCCTTGGAGCAGCCGCCGGTGAGGTCCTTTCTGCGCCTGCCGCAAGGGCGGGCCGCATTTCTCAGGGCGCGTTTCTGAGGTCGGAGCTGGGACTCCGAATTATCCTGTGGCTGTCTAGACTCTGTCTAGCGGCCGTAGGATTGCACCCTTATTCTTAAAGTGCCTCACCCTCTCATTCCCCCTCAGCTTGCCTTTAAGCATTGCCCACAGGGTTTCCCCAGGCAGGCCACCAGCTTCTCCCCCGGTCCCAACCAGCCTCCTGGCAGGGAAAAGCTCTTGCCGGCAATCAGAGGCTCGGTGTCTGGGATTCTCCGTGAAAGTGCTGCTGAGTGATTCATCCCTGTTTGCTTATATAGAAGCCAGTGGTTCCGATTCACGGCCCCAGTGGCTCCTGACAGGTGCAATTGTTGAGTGTGGGCAGGTGTCAAAAGAAGCAGTCCGGTTCCAGTGCCGTATCTCCTTGTACCACCTGTTTCTCCTGGAAGTCTGGTGGCCGGAGCTTGGTGCTACACCTGAGCATTCAGCCAGCCAGCCCAAAGGCCCTGTAAAGCCCTGGCTTCAGGGCAGCTCTGTGTCCAGCCCTTGCCTGGTTTGGATCACGTACGTACCTGCTTTGAAGCTGACCATCAACCCCGCCCCCTGCTGGGCCTGGCACGGAGTGGCACCCAATTACCCGGAGCCTTGCTGAAGACAGACAGAAAGACAGAGTGCAATGCACTCTACGTGGGGCTGTCTTTGAAGACTTTGTAGTGCAAAATGCGGCAGCCAGGTTTATTGCAGGGACCGGAAGGTCCGAGCATATTACACAGTTCTGGCCCGCTTGCACTGGCTGCCAATATGCTTCTGAGCCAAATTCAAGGTGCTGGTTTTAACCTATAAAGCCCTACACGGCTTAGGACCACAATACCTGACGGAACGTCTCTCCCAACCGTTATCTACCCAGACACTACGCTCAACATCTGGGGCCCTCCTCCAACTGCCACCTCCAAGAGAGGCTTGGTTGGTGGCAACGAGGAGGAGGGCCTTCTCGGTGGTAGCCCCCCAGTTATGGAATCAGCTCCCCACTGAGACCCGCCTGGCGCCAACCTTACTATCTTTTCAGCGCCAGGTTAAGACTTCCCTCTATGCCAAGGCATTTAGTTAGGAGCTTGGAATAGCACGGGGGGGGGGGGGATTGTCACCTGTAGGCTCAGTTTTATTGGCTTTTGTATTGTTATTTTAAACTGTGTTTTTAAATTTGGTTTTTAATTTTTTAAACTGTTTTGTATGTTTTAATGTTGTTTTTATGTATAGAGTGTTGTGAACCGCCCAGAGAGCTTCGGCTATGGGGCGGTATATAAATGAAATAAATGAAATGAAATGAAAGCCTGGAGTCCTAAACTAGCAGCCTCACCCTCAGGGGTATTTGAATGTATGAAGTGAAGCTACCTGAATTTCCCGGGGAGCTTGCTAAACAGTCCTGGCTGCAGTTGATCAGTAGGCGGGGATGAAGCGCTTGACACCCAGGCTCAGGTCGTGGCCTGTTTTCTGGCCTCTGTCGCCTTCCCTGCTTAAGGCAGCACCGTCTCCCGCCTGAGCCTCCGCACGGCCCCTTTCGGACCTCCGGAGGGGCTAAGTGGCACCCGACAGAAGCGAGAGCGAGAGGGCTTTCTCTCTGGTGCTCCCACAGGCTTGGGACTCCTTCCCTGAAGAGGCCCACTTGGCTAGATCTTTGATTACGCTCCGAAGGACTAGAATCATAGAATCATAGAATCATAGAAAAGTAGAGTTGGAAGGGGCCTACAAGGCCATCGAGTCCAACCCCCTGCTCAATGCAGGAATCCAGGTCAAAGCATCCCTGACAGATGGCTGTCCAGCCGCACCTTGAATGCCTCCAGAGTGGGAGAGCCCACCACCTCCCTAGGTAGTTGGTTCCATGGTCTTATTGCTCTGACAGTCAGGAAATTTTTCCTGATGTTTAGGTGGAATCTAGGTTCCTGTAACTTGAGCCCATTATTCCGTGTCCTGCAAACTGGGATGAACGAGAAGAGATCTTTGCCCTCCTCTGTGTGACATCCCTTCAAATACTGGAAGAGTGCGATCATATCTCCCCTCAGTCTCCTCTTCTGAAGGCTAAACATGCCCAGTTCTTTCAGTCTCTCCTCATAGGTGGTGAAGACCCTCTGGCTCGTGGGCGCGATCCAGCCTGCGAGGCCTCGCCCCCTCATTAGGGCCCCTCCCCCTCGCACTGCCCCCCCCCCCCCGGGAAGAGGTGAGCGGTGCACAGAGCTGGCTTCCTTTGGTGCTGCCGCCCATCCAAGTCACCTGGAGCAGTGTTCTCCAACCTTGGGTCCCCAGATGTTTCTGGCCTACAACTCCCAGCATGCCCCAGCCAGCTACGCTGGCTGGGGCATGCTGGGAGTTATAGGCCAAAAACATCTGGGGACCCAAGGTTGGAGAACACTGACCTGGAGCACCTTGAAAGGGCGGTTCCTGAAGGCTGTGTGTGTGTGTGTGTGTTCAAGCCAGCATATTGGGGCCGCATGCCAGCAGTGGAGGTGACCTCGCCCACTGCTGGCATGCGGCCCCCGGCCCCCACCACGTGCTTGCCTGGAGCCAATGCCGCCCTCGAGCAGAAAAAAGATCCCCAGCCCGGAGCGACCGTAACGCCCCTTTTCCAAAAAGCTTTCGGAAGTGCCAGCAGATGATTCTAATAAATGTGCGGTTGGGATTTGATGGTGGTTTTGTTGTGCCTCGTTCTATTGATTTAATTGGTGGTTGTTTTTTTAACAAATGTGTAGCCTATATTTGTTTCATAATCAGAAGGAACGGGAGGTAGAAATGCAGCCGGGTGCCCTTTGCTTAGGCTGCTACCTCCTGGCAAGAGGGAATATAATGACAGAGCTTTGTTGTGGGAAAACTCATTTTGGGTGCCATAATGGAAACGATTCCGTGCCTGGAATCCGGCTGCCATCGAAAGGCCTCCCTGTCTCAAGCGGTGATGATACTTTTGTGGGGCACGAGAGCAGCTGCAGAGATTTACGGCATGTCATACGGCTTTACACGCATTACACAATATGTTCAAATTGATTTTTAAGTCCTTTTAAAATTATTTAAGACTGGTAAGCTGATGTGGAACTCGCCGCCTCCCTTGACCTGTGCCAGATGGTTCCGTCGCACTTCATAAATCCGTACGAAGTGGCGTTGTCTTAATAGAGTGCCAGCTCCCACCAAGGCTCAGGGAAGGGAGCATTCCCCAGGCTGTGGAGGGTGGGGTGGGGAAAGGAATCATTTTCCAAAGCAGGGGGCGGCCAAGCACAGCCCCTGCGGGCGGCTTCAAGATTTATCCTTGTGGCACTCTCTCTCTTTCCTGGGATAGAGGCGCAAGGCCTTCGGAGGAGCTGGTGCCCAAGGGTTGTAGTCGCTTTAAGCCCCTGGGCCAAATCTGGCCCACCTGTGCTCCCAGATGGCCACACACCCTTTCCCTAGCCCCACCTTCTTTCCGCCAACCACCAATTGTTTGGTGGTTTCCCGGCTTTTGTGCAGTTTTTCCTCCCATCCTGAAAGGTCGAGATGCCTCTCCGAAGGCTGAGCGACTGTCAGTAAGAGCTTTAAGTTGAAGTATGCTGGTATTTCGGCCCCCGCCCCCTTTTGCCTTAAGCCCCGCCCATCCGTGGAATGTGTGCCCCCCCCCCAGAGCTTCCCTGAAAAGGGATTCAGCCCTCGGGCAGAAAGAGCTTCTCCACCCCTGCTTTAGGTCCTGGGAACAGGGTGGGGGCAGGCAGCAGCAGTGAGCACAGGTGGCTGGCATGGAGTTAATACCCTGGGCGCAGTGCAGTGGGGCGAAGAGGCATGTAAGCATAGAGATGTGAAGGCCTGGGGGGGGGGGATGAATAAAAATGGAGAAAAAACTTCCTCACCCCCCACAAAATTTTCCAAAAATCTCTGGGGAAAGAAAGGTTCGTCTTCTGTTTTTTCCTCCCCCCTCCATTTTTTTCTGTTTCTTTTAAAAATCTCCCAGGCCTTCACCTCTCTAGCTACACACGTTCACCTGCCTTGTTTGGAGGAAGAGCATTGGTCCGTCTAGTCCCAGTATAGCAGTGTTCTCCAACCTTGGGTCCCCAGATGTGTTTGGCCTACAACTCCCAGCATGCCCCAGCCAGCGTAGCTGGCTGGGTCATGCTGGGAGTTGTAGGCCAAACACATCTGGGGACCCAAGGTTGGAGAGCCCTGGTCTAGTCCCAGTATAGTCTACTCTGACAAGCAGTGGCTTCCTATCTGGCGATGCTGGGGATTGAACCGGGGACCTTCCGGGTGCATAACGTATGTTCCACCACTGAGCCCCTCCCAAGGGAGCCATAGAAAGATGGTAACCTGGAGCGGGGACTGTGTGCGCTTCTGTGCGTGTGTGCATGTGATTCGAATTCACTCCTGCGTGGTCTCAATTTCTTTCTTTCTTTCTTTCTTTCCTGGAGTACCTGTGGTCCACCAAAATGTTTTAAATCTACAAAGCAAGAGTGCACACTCAGTATCGTTCGATAATTAAGACATCACTTATTTCCGTGATTCCGAATATGACTCTTAGGAACAGAAGCAGTCCCTTGCAGGATCAATCCAGGTTTGACATTGTGAACTTCCTTATCTTGAGGAGGAAGGCCACTGAATACTGGTTGCTGAGCATGAGGTTAAGGGCAACAGTGGGGGAAGAATTTGCACTGATCCTTTGCTTGCGTGCTTCCTGGAGGCTTCTGGTTGACTGTTGTTGGATGCCGGCTGCTGGACAACATAGACTCACGTGGAGTGATCATTCCCCTTTACTCGGCACTGGTTAGGCCTCATCTTGAGTACTGCGTCCAGTTCTGGGCACCACGCTTTCAGAAGGACATAGACAAACTGGAGAGGGTTCAGAGGAGGGCAACAAGGATGATAAAGGGACTGGAAACAAGGCCCTATGAGGAGAGACTGAAAGAACTGGGCATGTTTAGCCTTCAGAAGAGGAGACTGAGGGGAGATATGATAGTACTCTTCCAGTACTTAAAGGGTTGTCACACAGAGGAGGGCCAGGATCTCTTCTCGATCATCCCAGTTTGCAGGACACGGAATAATGGGCTCAAGTTACAGGAACCCAGATTCCACCTAGACATCAGGAAAAATTTCCTGACTGTCAGAGCAATAAGACAAGGGAACCAAATTTACCTAAGGAGGTGGTGGGCTCTCCCACTCTGGAGGCATTCAAGGTGCGGCTGGACAGCCATCTGTCGGGGATGCTTTGACCTGGATTCCTGCATTGAGCAGGGGGTTGGACTCGATGGCCTGGTAGGCCCCTTCCAACTCTACTTTTCTATGATTCTATGACTCTTGGTCCAATCCAGCTAGAGGGCTCTGAAGTATTACATACATTCCTGGGAGGCAAGCCTACCATCAGCAGCCGTGATCATCCAGTAGAGCAGCCTTACCCAACCTCGTTCCCTCCAGATGTGTTGGACTACAACATAGCTGACTGGGAGGATTATGGGTGTTGTAGTCCAGCACATCTGGAGGGTGCCAGGTTGGGGACGGACGCAGCAGCTCCTCCATTCTCTAGGAACACAGTATAAGGCAGCTTCCTATGTTCCTGAGTCAGACCCATGGTCCATCTTGGCACTGGCAGCAATGGTTCTCGAGGGTTTCCGGCAAGAGCCTTTCCCAATCCTGCCTGGAGATGCTGCCATGGATTGAACCAGAGACCTTCTACAAGCAAAGGCAGGTGCTCTACCGCCGAGTTACAGCCCACCTCTGAATGCCAGATGCTGGGGATAAACCCACAACAGGGAAGTTGCCTTCTTGCTTATGGGCCGTCCACAGTGCTGTACCCAGCAGCCTCCTGAACTAGAACCCGATAAGACCCCTTTCAGGGGAGGACCCAGTCACTGGCCCTAGGATGTCTGGGGCTCAAGGCAGGGCAAGACCTCCTTTCTCTGAGCCATACTCTGGAGGAGGAAACCAGAACCAGTACATGCCTTGGATCAGGGCCCTGCTGACACTCCAGGAAGGTGCGGGCTGTCATGCCCCATCAAGAATCCATCATCTGTCCTGGGTGATGGCTCCGGCAAGGAGACTCTGGGTGGTCAAGGTGGCCGGGTCACGTCTGGAACTTGGGTCAGGTTTCAGGACCTTGCCAAGAATGCTGGAGCTATAGATCTAACATGTTACTCTAGCAGAGTCTAGGAGTAACTGGCTTCTTCAGTTCTACTTGGAAGAATAAGAGCATCAGAAGAGCCCTGCTGGATCAGACCAAGGGTCCATCTAGTCCAGCATTCTGTTCACACAGTGGCCAACCACCTACACATGGGAAACCCACAAGCAGGACATGAGTGCAGCAGCACCCTCCCGCCCATGTTCCCCAGCAATTGGTGTACAGAGGCACACTGCCCTTGATACTGGAGGCAGCATATTGCCATCAGGACTAGTTGATAGCCTTTTCCTCCTCCATGCATTTGTCCAATCCCTTTTTAAAGCCATCTAAACTGGTGGCCATCACTACATCTTGTGGAAGTGAATCCCACAGCTTAACTCTGCACTGTGTGAAGAAGGACTTCCTTTTACCTGTCCCGATCAGCTTCATGGGATGGAAACAAGGCCCTATGAGGAGAGACTGAAAGAACTGGGCATGTTTAGCCTTCAGAAGAGGAGACTGAGGGGAGATAGGATAGCACTCTTCCAGTACTTGAAGGGTTGTCACACAGAGGAGGGCCAGGATCTCTTCTCGATCATCCCAGTTTGCAGGACACAGAATAATGGGCTCAAGTTACAGGAACCCAGATTCCACCTGAACATCAGGAAAAATTTCCTGACTGTTAGAGCGATAAGACAATGGAACCCACTACCTAGGGAGGTGGTGAGCTCTCCCACTCTGGAGGCATTCAAGGTGCAGCTGGACAGCCATCTGTCAGGGATGCTTTGACCTGGATTCCTGCATGAGCAGGGGGTTGGACTCGATGGCCTTGTAGGCCCCTTCCAACTCTACTTTTCTATGATTCTATGATTCTGTGACCCCTTTGGGTTCTAGTATTATATATATATGAGAGAGAGAGAGAGAGAGAGAGAGAGAGAGAGAGAGAGAGAGAGGTCTCCCTGTCCACTTTCTCCACACCAGGCATAATTTTGTACACCTCTATCGTTTCGCCCCTTTTCTAAGCTAAATCGCCCCAGATCCCAATGCAAATTACCGGTACCCAGGGGGGAAGCAGGGCATGGAAGAAGCAGGGCATCTGCCTGGCTATTACTTGGATGGGATACCCCTCCTCTAGTTTCCTGCATTGGGCAGGGGGTTGGACTCGATAGCCTTGTAGGCTCCTTCCAACTCTGTGATCTATGAATTCTATGGTGGCAAAAACCCTTCGCGTGTAACATCACATCAGAACTGTCTCCTTCTTGTACTAATTCTGCTACATACCTATGAAGGTTTTGTTTTGTTTTTACATGAGGAAGCATTCAGATCTATGGGTCCAGTTCTGCTGTGTCATGTCAGTCCACCACCTCTTCTGTGTAAATGGGTAGATTGGCTCTCGATATTTCACCCAGAAGATCACAAAACACCCGTGGAAATATTCCTAGTTGCAACGAATGGGCAACTGAGACTTATTCTGGATGAACTTAATTCTCTGTTTTGCAGAGGAGAAAAAAATATTGTTGCCTTAGCTCTGAACTGGCCCTCAATTACTGTCTCCTTTAACTGCGCCAATTGCCCTTTCAGCACAACTCAATTAGCGAGTGTCTTGATTTTGGAGTTAAATATCAAGTGTTCAGCCCCATGTCTAGGCACAGACAAAGGCAGCTTAAATAAAGCAGCCCAGCATGCTTTTTTATTTATCTTGATGAAACCAGGAGCACTAATCAGGCACTTCTCTGCCTTTTATTAATGAAATGATCCACCTTAATCCCCCTGTGCTTCAGTGTCTTGCAAATTTGAAATGGCGATCATGTTTGGCTCATTAGCCGGCACTTCAGAGCTCTGACTTGGAGAACAACATTCACTGCCTTGCTCTGAAATTGTTCCACTTCTTTAGGAGCTGAGAGGTCGTTGGCCGGGGGCCCGGAGCTCTTATAAAAGCATCAATCCTTGCTGAGCTTCCCACAGGTCTGATGTTCCTTATAAGGACGTGTCTGCAGAAGATATTATCTTCTTTCATTCTAGTGTGGCTTTGACCTTTGCGTATGTCGTGTTGTTTCATTTTTATGTGACAGGGCGGGTGTCAAGGGTAGGCACAGCTAGGCTCCCGCCAAGGGCCCACACCCCCGGCAGGGGTCCACTGACAAGGCCTCCCCGGTCTTGCTCCTCCTCTTCACCGTTGCAGCCTGCTTGTTCATCTGGCTCTCATCCTGGCCGAGACACAATCGATGGTGAGAAGGAGGATGAGCAGTAGATGCCACTGCCTTCTTGCTCGCTGGCTCTCCTCCTGCCAAGCAAGCAGGAGGTAGCAATGATAAGGGAGAGGAGGAGGAACGGGAGCTGGTGACAACGGCAGGGAGAAGGTAGACTCACTGGGGGGAGGAGGGGCCACGATGGCGTCTTGCCCCAGGGCCCTCAAAAACCTGGAGCTGGCACTGGGGAGAGCAATTTCTCAAGGATGAAAAGTCGTGACCAGAGCGCTAGGGAAATGCAGCTACCCCACAGGCAGAAACACTGCCTTGTGGAAAGACCTCTGGATGCCCCCATAGCAACAAGTTGTCTGGAAAGATCCTTCTCCTAAATCGGTGTTCTCCGACCTTGGATCCCCAGATGTTTTTGGCCTACAACTCCCAGCATGCCCCAGCCAGCGTAGCTAAATGAAGACCCAGATGACGCAGTGACTTTGGTTTCCCATTCATATTCCCTTTGATGCATGGTGTTGATCCCCCCCCCCTTAGAATAATAGAATCATAGAAAAGTAGAGTTGGAAGGGGCCTACAAGGCCATCGAGTCCAACCCCCTGCTCAATGCAGGAATCTAGGTCAAAGCATCTCTGACAGATGGCTGTCCAGCTGCACCTTGAATGCCTCCAGACTGGGAGAGCCCACCACCTCCCTAGGTAGTTGATTCCATTGTCTTATTGCTCTGACAGTCAGGAAATTTTTCCTGATGTTTAGGTGGAATCTGGGTTCCTGTAACTTGAGCCCATTATTCCGTGTCCTGCAAACTGGGATGATCGAGAAGAGATCTTTGCCCTCCTCTGTGTGACATCCCTTCAAGTACTGGAAGAGTGCGATCATATCTCCCCTCAGTCTCCTCTTCTGAAGGCTAAACGTGCCCAGTTCTTTCAGTCTCTCCTCATAGGGCCTTGTTTCCAGCCCCTGCTCGTGCCATTCCCAAAATGACGCGTCACCTGCCTTTGCATTAATGTGTTAATTAACATGGAGGTAGCTCTTCAGTTAAATTTCCCTAAATATTTTCAGGAGCAAATGCCATCAAGGAACAGTGTGCCCTTGGGGCTTAGAGCCCAGCACCATCCTGTTTGCCATCTGGACACTGCTGCTCTCCTCGCCGACTGCCCCTTTACTTAAACGTTTGGACAGTGGCCTGCCTTTGGCTCCAAGCCCTTCGCTCAGTGTCTCACACTTCTTAAGAAAAGAGCGGAAGAGGTGGGAGGATCTGTCAGTTGTTAATTGAGCACTTAATTGTGTGTTCGTGCGCAGATTGCAAGCAGCCAGCCTCAGCAGGGCCCGCTTCCCCCTGGCTCGCTCCATCTATCGCTCACCTCCTTTGCCCACTGTGAACAAACTCTGAGCTCCATTTAGTGGCCGGTTCCCGTGACTGCTATGGAGACAATGGAAGTTGTCAGGCAATACATCAACCCAAGCCTTGATTTCCCCCGAGGATTTGGAAATGGTCTGAGGTGTCATACCTGACCGTGTTGCTTGCTTGATAGTACAGCCGTGCAGCTGGAATGAGCAACCTTGTTCTGACAAATGCATTGTCAGAAATATAACAAATGAACTTGCCATGGGTCTCCAGGGAAAGAGGAGAGAGATATTGTGTGCTTTCACCCTAGAGCAGTGTTTCTGAACCTTGGGTCCCCAGATGTTTTTGGCCTACAACTCCCAGCATGCCCCAGCCAGCATAGCTGGCTGGGGCATGCTGGGAGTTGTAGGCCAAAAACATCTGGGGACCCAAGGTTCAGAAACACTGCCCTAGAGAAAGATTACCTCTTGTACTATAGTGTCATGGATCTGCAAGGGACTTAATAAGTGATATTCCTTGCTCTGACACAAGGTGTCCTAAGACAGTGCAACCTTTTCCTGAAAAGCTTTGTGGAAGGACCATAACAAACATTGCTGAACTGCTCTTGCAGCCACCCACCCACCCCATCTTTGGTAGGGAGTCTATGGCATAAACCACCATATTTCATTTACGTATTTATAAAAGCAGTTATATCTTTCCTCTTCTTCAGAGAAGACACACCCAAAGCAAGGAACGAAACTCGAGAGCAACACTATAAGAAATCTGAATACGTGAAGAACAACAGCAGATAATGTCAGCCAGCATGCTAACTGCTTGTTGTATTCTACAGCCCCCATTGAATTCTTTATGGAAGCTCTACATTTTTGCTATGTAGTGGAAGGCCAAGAGCGGCAGGTCTCTCATGGGAGGGCATCCCACACACCCCTCCAACATTTCGATGGTGCAGTGATGCTTACGTGGTCCTCTAATGTTGATCTAAGCGGCTGGGTAAGAAACCTGGGTGGAGACAGTTCTCCAGATGTGTCGGACTGCAACTCCCATCATTCCCTGCCCGCATGGCCATTCCCTGCCAGCATGGCACCAGGTTTGGAAAGGCTGCCTTAAGATATCCTGATCCTAGAGAGTGTAGGTCCTTAAAGGCGTAATCCTATGCGAGTTTAGACAGAAAAAAGGCCTACAACTCCCAGCATGCCCCAACCAGCTATACTGGGAGTTGTAGGCCTTTTTTCTGTCTAAACTTGCATAGGATTGTGCCTTAAGAACATAAGAAGAACCTTGCTGGATCAGACCAAGGGTCCATCTAGTCCAGCATTCTGTTCACACAGCAGCCAAACAACTGCCCCCAGGATCTCACAAGCAGGACAGGAGTGCAACAGCACCCTCCCACCCATGTTCCCCAGCAACTGGTACATCGGCAGGCTGCCTCTGATACCTTTAGGCTGCAATCCTATACACAGCCCCGTGGAGTTAGTCTCATTGAAATCAGTGGGACTTACTTAAGAGTAAACGTGTATAGGATTGTGCTGTTAATGGCCTATGGTCAGGATCCCATGAATCACACCTCCGTATGTTCTTCCTCATGCTTCCTGATCAGCTGGGGAGGCCTTTTCATCCATGCAATCGTTTTGGGTTGCCTAAACAAAGAGAGGGTGATTTATTTTATTTGATGGAATTCCCTTCCCCTTTCCTATCAATGGAATGCTCTTTCTAGGGTAGCTTGCCTGCCAATTCTCTTCTGAGTGACTTTTTAAAAAGCGTGTCAAAGCCTTCCCAGTTTTGGGACCTCTGCAAAGATATTGAAGACCTCTGTTACTTTGGCTACAGCAGTGTATGTGTTTAATTATACCTCTGTTTTATAACTGAACTTACTGCATGCTAAGATTTTTTATACTGTGATTCACTTCAAGAGCTAGCATTTGTGCTAGCCTGTTTATTTATTTATTTCTAAAGATTTGAAAGCCATCTTTTTGAGGAAATCCTCCCAAGCTGGTGTACAACAAAACAAAAAACCACGAAATGTAAAAAATCAATAACAAAACCAGCTATGCTGACTGTGGCATGCTGGGAGTTGTAGGCCTTTCCCCCCTGTCTTAACTTGATAGGATTGCGCTCTAAGAGATAAAACCAGTCCTTGTTCACTGGGTGACTTTGGGCCAGTCACTGACTCTCAGCCCAAGCTACCTCGCAGGGTTGTTGTGAGGATAAGATGGCGAAGCAGAGGAGGAGGAGGAGGATTAAGTCAGCCGCCTTGGATTCCTTGCATGAAAAAAGGTGGGATATAAACATAGTCAGTCAGTCGATCGCTAGCCAGGCCATTTGCCCCAGGTGAACCCTGACAACTGTATTCAGATCAGTTGACATTTTGGGGCACTTTTCAAAGCATCACAGTAGCCTGGGCATGCATGGCTTTGGCCATATCTGTGGAATCAGCCCCATAGCTCAGTAGGCAGAGCACATAGTTTGCATGCCGAAGGTTCCAAGTTCAGTCTGTGGACTGTGGGAATGCTGTGGACATTATATACCTGGACTTCAGCAAAGCTTTCGACAAAGTGCCTCATGATATCCTGGTTAGCAAGCTAGCTAAGAGTGGGCTAGATGGAACAACTATCAGGTGGATCCACAATTGGCTACAGAATCGGACTCAAAGAGTGCTTATCAATGGTTCCTTCTCAAACTGGGGAGAGGTAACGAGCGGGGTACCACAGGGCTCGGTCCTGGGCCCGGTGCTCTTCAACATTTTTATTAATGACTTGGATGAGGAGGTACAGGGAATGCTTATCAAATTTGCAGATGACACAAAGTTGGGTGGAACAGCTAATACTCTGGAAGACAGAAACAAAATTCAAAGTGACCTCGATAGGCTGGAGCGCTGGGCCAAAAACAACAGAATGAAAATTAATAGGGATAAATGCCAAGTGCTGCACCTAGGGAGAGGAAACCAAATGCAGAGTTACAGAATGGGGGACACTTGGCTCAACAATACTACAAGTGAGAAGGATCTTGGAATTGTGGTAGATCACAAACTGAATATGAGCCAGCAATGCGACGTGGCTGCAAAGAAGGCAAATGCAATTTTGGGTTGTATTAATAGAAGTATAGCTTCCAAATCGCGGGAAGTGATAATTCCCCTTTACTCGGCACTGGTTAGGCCTCATCTTGAGTACTGTGTCCAGTTCTGGGCACCTCATTTTAACAAGGACATAGACAAACTGGAGAGGGTTCAGAGGAGGGCAACAAGGATGATAAAGGGACTGGAAACAAGGCCCTATGAGGAGAGACTGAAAGAACTGGGCATGTTTAGCCTTCAGAAGAGGAGACTGAGGGGAGATATGATCGCACTCTTCCAGTATTTGAAGGGATGTCACACAGAGGAGGGCAAAGATCTCTTCTCGATCATCCCAGTTTGCAGGACACGGAATAATGGGCTCAAGTTACAGGAACCTAGATTCCACCTAAACATCAGGAAAAATTTCCTGACTGTCAGAGCAATAAGACAATGGAATCAACTACCTAGGGAGGTGGTGGGCTCTCCCAGTCTGGAGGCATTCAAGGTGCGGCTGGACAGACATCTGTCAGAGATGCTTTGACCTGTATTCCTGCATTGAGCAGGGGGTTGGACTTGATGACCTTGTAGGCCCCTTCCAACTCTACTTTTCTATGATTCTATGAGTCCCTTGGGCATCTCCAGTTACGAGAGCCTCAGGTAACAGGGGCAAGGGCTCTCCCAGGTCCCAGCGCAGAGTTAAGGCATGCTGTGACATCGGCAGCCAGCGGACCAATAACCTCCCTCTGCCCTCTTCCCCGTTTGCACATTTGAAATTTCCGGGCTCACAGTGGCGAACTGAGCCATGCTACAGATTCCAGAGTTACCCACCATTTGCTGGGCCTCTCGCTGGTTATATGGAAAAGCTGTCTGTAGAGCTGAGTGCGTGAATGAGAGAGACTCCCTCCCATCAAAAGAATGAGAGAGACTCCCTCCCATCAAAAGGCCTCGCGGGGGCTTTGACTGCTAACCATGTCGGGCAAAGTTGGATCCAGTCATGTTGTACTCCTCTGCTTCCATCCCCTAATACAAGCTGGGTAACGTTGTACAAAGCCCTCCCCCACCCCCGCAAGGCAATGCCACCCCCTATATTCCTGTATCCACTCCATTACCCCCTGTTCTTCCCCCTCGCTTCAGTTCCTGGAATCCTTAGTCCGTGGGATTTGAGAATGGCTTTGTTCTTTCTTAATCTTCTTCCACACAATAATGTAAATTCTGTGGTTGTACATGTCCCTTTCCTTTAATGCAACTTAGCTATAATATACTGAAAACTGAATACAGCTAAAAAAGAACTCTCTCTCTCTCTCTCTCTCACACACACACACACACCAGCTTCCTATGACTCAAAGAAGTAAGAAAGCCTTGCTGTTTGCGTGCCCTAGATCAGCTTTCTTTCTGTGCTATGACCTCAATAATTTCTTTAATTAAAAAAAAAGAGAGACTTGATAGCTTTCAAATGCATTTTCTGGAGCTCGCCAGGACTGCTGTTACAGGCGAACATTCTCTGTACACAGAGCCAGCAGGGAAATTTAATGCCACAGGCTGAAGGGAGGAAAAGAAGAGATTTAATAACCTAATTTGTGGCGTGTTATTTGTGGCAACATCGCAAAGCACCAAGGCATTTGGGTGGGGAGATCCTTGGTCTTTTGTCAGATTGAGCAAAATAACCCTGCTGCAGTCAAATTTTAAATGTACCTTTGGGAAGGGATGTATCGTTGAGCTTAACCTGCCCCTGTAAGCCCAAGAAAAATGGTCTTTGGGGCAAGGGCTGTAGGTCAGAGGTCGAGTACAGATCAACAGGGCCAGACTGGTACCCAGGAACAATCTACGACAGGACAGACGGCAAAGAGAAAACAAGAGCACACTTCCCAGCTGAAACCACTCAAATGCACCATCAGAGATATGTAACCCAACCCAGGGAATGATGTGCCCCTCTCACTGGCCCTGGGTGGAAGGCCTGAACTTGTTTACAGACAGCTACCCAACCAAAAACATCTGTTTACCAGCAACAACAAACCACATAACTGAGATACAGGCACAGGAACAGACCCAGATGCCTACCGTGTCCCCGTATCTGACCCAGGTGTGCCATCCAGAACATCAAGGGTTGTGTGCTCATCTTCCATTGTGACGGCAGAGGCTGGTGACTCCTATCTCGGTGGGGCTCCTTATCCATTGCAGGGTTGTTGTTGTTTTTTGTGGGGGGGGAGCTTTATAGGAGCTATCCATGGTGCTGAACTTATTTTTATTATAACGCTCCAAATAAAAGCTGAAAAACCTACAATGGATAAGGAGCCCCACTGAAATAGGCATCAACAGCCTCCCCTGCATTACGATATATGCCGGCAATGCCCTTCTGCATTCTATAAAGGACAAACAGGCCAGTTTCTAAAGAAAAGAAGAAACAGACCCAGATCTGACGCCAGAAATGACAGTGTTCAAAAACCAGTGGGGGAACACTTCAAACTCCCAGGGACACCTTGTCACTGAACTTAAGGCGGCTGTTCTTAAACAAAGGAACTTGAAAGACCAACATAAAACTGCTGAGCTACAATTCGTCAGGAGATTCAACTCCTGGTTTTTATTTTTATTTATCACACTACATGTGTTAATCAGCTCGCCCATGCAAGGATGGCTGTGTTTTGCGAGTGGCCACACTGGAGGTGATTATCGCCGCCTGTACTTTCTGCATCCAGTTCCCTCTGACCTCGCTGTTTAGAGTCCCCCCCCCCCGGCCAACCATGTGAGGATGACCCTTCATGCATCTGATGAAGTGAACTGCATCCATGAAAGTTTGTGCCATAATCAATTTGTTTAAGGTGTCACAAGACTCTCTGCTGTTTCTACCGGTGAGGAGATAAGCCCCTGGCTATGGCAAGATTGGCAGGAGCTTAAGGTACCGCGGGCGTCTTGGCTGGGCAGGGACTGCAGCGATGAGCGTGTGTGTGGGAAGTGTCGTCACGAGTAGCTTTCTTTCAACATGAGCAGAGTTGTCCTTCTCACTCTAGCAGCCAGTCCCCGTGATTCTGGAATTACGAGAGAGGCATTTGCAGGGAAAGGAGCAAATCGCCTTGGCAAGCCTCAAGCCACACCAAGTTTTACAAAATGAAGGACTGGCCTTGCATACAAGGATCCTTGATTTCTCCTGCGATTAGCTGGGTAGCTGGGGCCGTGTAGCTTGATCAATCGCCATTGATTTGTTATGAGCGCCTCATTATCCCACCGGGGGGGGGGGGGCTGCAAGCAAGACATTGACAATGCATTAAATGGCATCTCGCATTAGAGCTATCCAAAGAAAAACCAAGAAAAAAAATTGATATTTAAATGACACGTGGAACGATAAGCAGACAGTGGGCTTCAATCAGTTGGCGGGGCCAGCCCAAGCTATTTTGCTGCCTGAGGTGAAGAACAATGTGGCACCTTCTCCCGTTCCATGTACAAAAGCTGACTGGACTGGCACTTGGATGTTGAGGAGGGTGGGCATGGTATCTATTTTTTCTTGCTTGCATTTTTATCCCTCCCTTCTCCCAAAGAACTCAGGCTGGGCTTCTTGGCTCCCCAAGTACTTGTTTTATTTTGACCTCGCAGCAGCCTGATCAGCAGTTGCGCGACTAGCCTTCTCTTCTCCCGGGACAGGCTCCCGGTGCGGCGCCTTCTCCCCTCGGACCAGTGCCCAGGTGCATTAAGAATGCCTCCTGGTTACTGCTGATGAAATTCCAAGTACCTGTTGGTTGCATAGACTGGCTCAGAAGCAGCTGTGCAGAAAAGGGCCGTAACAACACAGCGATACAGCAGACGCTTTGCATCTGCGGTGTTGCATAGTTCATTCCACTTTTCATCTGCTGTGTTGCATAATTTATTCTGCAATTTTGGATCATTTATTTATGTTGGATCATTTATTCTGGTTTGGCTAGTCATAGGGAGGAGCACAGAGCAGGGCAGGGCACCGAAGCCCCCTCCCCTTATCCAGCCGTCGCACTACTTCTTTGATTTCAGCAGGAATTGCTGGCACATTTCAGGCATCCCCTTGTGGACATAAGGGACAGAAATGTGCCACTTTTAAAATGGAGAGGAGGAGGAGGAGGATTATGTAAGCCGCCTTGGGTTCCTTGCAGGAAAAAAGGTGGGGTATAAATGTAATAAATAAAAAAATAATAAATAAAAAGGAAAGCTGAGACTCTCAAGAAGGCCAGCACGATGCTTTGTGCTTTCTCTATGCTCCTGCAGAATGATGGCATGCGTGTGCACACACACACACACACACACACACACAGGGCCCTTGGTGGAGGAGGCAGAAGCGGCTTCCCCAGAGAGCAGCCAAGTAGCTGTTCTCTGTCCTGAGCTTCCACAGTCAAGCTGCTGTCCCAGACAGTCTGCCCAGTTATCTGAGCATGAGATGGGCAGATTAGCATGCCTCCAGTGTGCCAGAGTGCCATCGGTGGCCCTTACGCCCAGCCATCGGTGACTTCACGCTGAACCTAATTAACCCCTGCCCTCCCCTTTCTGGAGGGCGGATAATCCTGAAGCAGATTGCCTGTGTGGCTTTCGTAAGGAGCAATTTATAAAGAACCAGGAGAGAGATTTCAAATGCTGAGATGGAGTTGTGAGTTTGTTGTGCTTTTCTTTGGAGACCCTTCTCAACAGTCCTTTTTGGGAACAGAGGCTCTTAACAGCCAGAGCCAGAGCCTTCCAACCTTCTCCACCCACCACCTTTCTCTTCTCAAAGAAGCTGGGTCAGAAGGACATTGTGAATGTTAGCAGCCTGTCAAGATTGTTCAGTTTTTAAGGGGCTCCTCAGTCGGCCTCAAAGGAAACGACTCCCTCCCTCATTGGAGAGTCAGGTTCTCCTCCCAGTCCATGTTATCGGAGCAGCCTTGGCTGAACCAGAGTTCGCACGCTCTGAAGACAAACTCCTGGTTGTTGGGGCCAATTCCTGGGTTGATATTTGAGCCGGTAAGTCTTGAAAGAGAAATAGTGCTCTCCTGACCTCTTTGAATGCCAAACACGAGTGTTCTAGAAAGCTAGAGGCAAAATATTTGTTGCTTTTGTGTATATTTGTTTGGTAAAATCTTTGCATCCTGCCTTTCAATGAATCCCTCCCCTGCCCCCCCAGTGTAGCTAACAAAGTATCATACAGATCCCCAAGATACATTAATAGTGAAATCCTATGCATGTCTATGCAGAAGTAAATCCTTTTGAATTCAATAGGACTTAGCTTCCAGGTTATGTGTCTCTAGGATGGCACCCTGTAAATGGTTATCATAAAATTAACAAGCAAAACACTGTTCTATAAACAGCAGTCAACATTTATTAAACAGCAGAAAACTAGCCACACTATTGATCAGAGGTTTAACTTTCAAAGTCTTCTGAAATAAAACCACCTTTGCCTGGTACCAAAATGCCAGGAAAGAGGAAGCATCTCCACCGTCTTGGTGTCACTGTTGTGAATGTGAAGTCCCCATCCTGGGTAAGCCAAGTACCCATTGTAGCTCCGACTGTGGGGGAAGGGGAGGCAGAGGGGGAAAGATACCGGTAAGTAGATTTTCTGCATGTCGGGTGGAATGGTCCTGCTTCACCTCTCTTTTCCTGGGGGTTGGGGACAGTCCAACTGGAGCAGGCCCTAATGTTCCCTCGGCCTGTTCCTTCTTTCCTTCTTTTTTGCATTTCATGGTCACACTGGAGAGTGATACTAAGAATTCCAGGAAATGGCATTTAATTAATATGGCTATATCTTTATTCTCATGCCCATTTTTCCCCACCGTTAAACCTTAGACATCATCAGTTACCTCTTTGACGACGCCGGCTTATATGCATTCAATTCGCTGGGCCGCTTGGAACCCCTTGCTGGATGCGAGCTCTTTGGACGTGGTTCTCCCACTGCAAGGAGGAGCCCAGCATAATCCCAACCACGTTTTGGTTTATAAGACACCACCGGCCACCATGAGCACTAAAGAGGTGAGAAACAGCCCCAAAGCCATCTTTTGGGAAGGCGCTGCCAGGGCCGGTGGTCTGCAGGCAACAGGTCTCAGCCGGGAAGAGGAGTTGGAAATGTGTTCAGGCGGAGGAGCCAGGGCAGCAGTTTTTATAGGACCAGGTGGAGCCCTATTGGTCCCTGGAGTCACATGACCCCTTCTAGGCTGGGGGTGACAATGCCGTCTCTGTTGAAGACGAGCAGAGATCAGGCCAGCAACTCCCTCCTGTAGCGCTGGAGGGCAGTGCAGAGAGTAATGTGCCCGAATCCCTGGTTCAAGACCCCTTGCATGCCTTGCAGACACTTTGAAGAAAACCCAGAAGGCACCAGTGAACAGGTCAAGCGAGGTCCGAGGAGTAGGAGGTCAAATCTGTGTGGCCACTTCTCATTTAGCTTTCCTGCTCCACGAAGCCAGGCTCGAGATGAATAGGATCATGGGGCTGGGATGAAAATAGAGGCCAGCTAGGGTAGGACAAGCTGTGTTCGATTTGAAATACAAAGAGAGAGACTTAGATTAAATGTTGAAGGATGCAGGGAATCCTTAACTGAGATCAGCTCTTGCAGGCGATGTCCTGGTTCCTCGGAGACCTTCATGTGTTTCACACTTAGTGGGGTGTTCCACGTTTGGGTCAGTCTCCTCCAGCGGGGGCATGACACAACCAACCCCTCCCCCAAATAGGTTTCTAGCCCTGATGGATGCAAAGGTGCATTTGAAAGTGTGTGTGTGTGTGTGTGTGTGTGGGCAACGCTTGGCAAAATCTCAGAACGCACCTTCATAGAGCAGGAAAGCTAAATGAGAAGTGGCCACGCACGATGAGTGGGCCCTTGAACGGATTCTTCTCTCTGCCAATATTCTGCTATTGCTGCAAGTCTTCTTTAGCCACTCCTTTGCCTTCTGAGATTTTTTCAAACATTGCCCCCCCTCTCTCCACACACACACACACACACACACACACACACTTCAAATGCACCTTTGCATCCATCAGGGCTAGAAACCTTTTTTTGGGGAGGGGTTTATTTATTTATTTATTTAATTATTATATTTATACCCCGCCTTTTTTCCTGCAAGGAACCCAAGGCGGCTTACATAATCCTCCTCCTCCTCTCCATTTTATCCCTCACAACAACCCTGTGAGGTAGGTTAGGCTGAGAGTCAGTGATTGGCCCAAAGTCACCCAGTGAGTTTCATGGCTGAGCGGGGACTAGAACCCGGATCTCCCGAGTCCCAGCCCAACACTCTCACCACTAGGCCACACTGGCTCGTGTCATGCCCCTGCTGGAGGAATCCTCCTCTGAGGAGCAGCTAGAGTTCCCAGAGACCAGACAACGCCCAGGAGCAGCCGCCCATGGCAGGAGGATCGGAGCATAGAAACTTAAAAGTCAAGAATTGTATATATAAAAAATAACCATAAAATATAGTAAAATAGATTAAATTTTATAATGTAATATAAAAATTTCCAGAAATGTTTTTTAAAAAATTATATATATAAAACATGTATAAGACAGAAACAATTAGACCTGTAAAATACAACGTCTTAAGGGCTGAAGATGATACTAATGTCCTTTCAGACTTGAGGACCTCTCTCTCTCTAGATGAAGTATTATTAGTGCCAAAGTTTTTTTGTTTGGTGCTTCCAGAGAATGTCCTCACAGCCTGTAAGCTTTCTTTACTCGTGTGTAGAAGCCAAACGCGTTTCGGCCCAAAGGCCTTCTTCAGTGGCCCTGTAGTTTTCACTTACGGTAGGTCAATATACAAGCTAATGCTCTGTATCCCTCCAATTCAAGGTTGGTTTCATCTACCAAGCTCCTGAGGCCAAATTACAAGTGCACAATGACAAAGGAGGACTCCTCAAGAGGAGAGGACTCCTCAGGAACAAGTTCCTCCTCCCAAGTGGGACTTTTGCCAGCGGGCCTGGAACGCCCCGCAGCTGAGCCCTGAGTGGGGCTCAGGAAGCTCTGGCTGTAGAAACCTTCAGTGGTAGCCTAACCAGCGCTGGGACAGCATTGTTCTGCTAGCTCTATGGCTGTGTGTTTTGTTTTCCCGACCTTGCCTTGTGATTAAACCTCTGTACGGCTGACCCTTGGACTCCCGCTTGACTCTGCTTCTGGGCTGTGTATTGTGCCCGAGTGCTTAACTACGCTTTGACATTTGCCTGTATCTTGGCCACTCCTGCCTTAGCTTGATCCCATACTGGGCTGAAACTTCTGTGCTTGACCGTCGGCCTGCCTTCTCGCCTTGCCTTTTGGCTTGCCCCATAATTGGCCCTAACACAGAGTCTGATTCAGCCATAGCAGGACAGGTTGGGGCGTGGAGATGAAAGCTGAGATTCTCAGGAAAGTACATTCTGCAGTTTTTTCTCCAGCCATGCAGGATGAGGAGAACACATAATTGTCCTGGTTAATAGTGAGAAATACTGCTTCCGGCATGGTTGTGGCTTCTCTTTCTGTGTTTTAGGCAAAGAAAAAAAAAGGGAGATTTCATAAATCATAGAGTTGGAAGGAGCCTACAAGGCCATCGAGTCCAACCCCCTGCTCAATGCAGGAGACTAGAGGAGGGGTCTCCCATCCAAGTAATAACCAGGCCTGACCCTGCTTAGCTTTCCACACTCAGACAAGCTGAGCCAGGAAGGATTTATATTGGATTTTAAGCAACTGTGTAAGAAGAGGCTGCAAGAATAGTTGTGTAAGAACTCCTTGCTCTAAGTCTGTGCCTATTAGATGCAAAGATAATGGAAGGCCTACCTCAAGGTATGCAGCATAGATATTAACAGACTGAACCCAGATTCCACCTGGACATCAGGAAAAACCTCCTGACTGTTAGAGCAATGGGACAGTGGAACCAATGACCCAGGGAGGTGGTGGGCTCTCCCACTCTGGAGGCATTCAAGGTGCAGCTGGACAGTCATCTGTCAGGGATGCTTTGACTTGGATTCCTGCGTTAAGCAGGGGGTTGGACTTGATGGCCTTATAGGCCCCTTCTAGCTCGAGTATTCTAAGATTAATACCTTGGAGGTTGTGGCATTTGGCAATTTTAGACAGATTGGTCTGTGTCTGAGGAGTGACACGAGGAATCTCTCTGCAGGAGCACATGTCACAGGAGGACCACGACCGAAAACTCATAGTGATACATATGCTCGCACCCTATGCAAACATGTCTGGCAGTTTAAGAGCTGGGATTACATCTCTCGGGAGAGAAGCCATAAAAACTAAATATTTGAGGTGATAATGGCTGTCAGGGCTATTTTAAAAAAAAGCCCAGGGGGAGCTTCTTAATATAATTGAATTGCCCCACCGTCCACCCTCCTCTTAGCTTTTTGGGGTGGATGAGGCACTGCCCTCCATTCCTTCTTCCCTAGGCTGTGCATATGTCTTGATTTAGGGGAGTACAGAAAACCTGTCAAATGTGGCATTAGTTGAAGATGTTAGCTTCCTGAGAATCTCAGATTTCCTTAAAGAGAGAGAGAGAGCCAAGTTTCTAGCCCTCATGGGGCATGAATGTCTGATGAAATTGCATAAGCCACCGTGGTGACCAAGCAAGATTCCCAGTGGCTGGGAGTGGGGACACAAGGCATCAATGCCTGCGTGGCTCTTTCCCTTTCCCCATGACAAGACCAGAATGAATTATGCAAAATAAGAGACATGACATAAATTTGCATAATTTATACAGGTCTTGGAATTCAGCTTTTCTTGGCATGAAGGTTGGATTGTCTTGGCAAAAAAAAATCAGGTTTTTTTTAAATACTGTACTTTCATGTGTTGCAGCAATTTGAGGAGGAGGAGGAGGAGAGAGAAGAACATAATTACTTCCTCCCCAATCTGTTTTTAAATTTCAGGTGAAGCAGGTGGAGTCCGGAACCGTCCAGTTTCACTTCTCCACCAGCTCCGACGAATGCCTCGGGAATGCTGCAAAACCCTCGGGAAGCATCAAGGCAGAGTCGCCTCTCTCAAAGACACAGAATCCTCCCGTGCCATCCCCCAGTGAGTGTTTTTTCAGATTGCTAACTCTTCAAACGCACAGCAGGACTTCAGTTCCACTCCAAGACTGGGGGAGCACTTAAAATTCAGTACTGTAGTCAGAGAATTTGAGCAATAAGGGCCAAGAACTTGAGCTAAGCTTGCTTGATGAGTTTCTCACTTTGTTCGCAGCTTTTTTTTAAAAGAGGCACAATTCAGCTGCAACGGGTGCCTGCAGCTTGAGAGGGCATTGTTTCTGACGCATGAACGTGGGCTCATTAACAATAACCACCGGCTCCTGTGGCAGTCGCTCAAGCACTGCAGTAGAGTGCACAGTGCCCTCCATCAAGAGCCACGGAGATCACGGCTGAGATGGCATTGATCTCCCCTGTTACATTACGTTACAAAGTGGAGATTTAATTCCAAGTTCCAAAAAACTGTTCACTTTATAACAGGGGTAGGCAACTTCTTTGGGCTGTGGGCGCATTTGGCAATTTGAGAAGCTGTCCTGGGCACCACCACAAAATGGCTGCCATGGAAGGTGTGGCAAAAGATGAGTGACCTGCCCGAAAGACTGAGCTCAAGGCAGAGGTGGGGTCTGATCCCCAACACACTAAGCAACAGCAACAGCAGAAACCTGTTTCACAGCAAGCCCAGCTGCCAGTAAGAAAATGTGTTGATTTAAAAAAAAAAAAAGAAAAGAAAGGAGGGAAGGAAAGAAGGAAGGTGTCCATGGGCACCACCGTGCCTAGCCCTGCTTCATAGCGTCTGAACTTCATGTATTTATTTCTGTGGCGTGTTCCACTTGGCCCCCTCTGAGGTCTGTGTCAGGTCCTAGCACTGGTCTGCGAGCTGCCTTGGCCACGGCTCCAGAGGTTAACCGCACCCAACTCTCCTGTGCTGTTTCCCTGGCAGACGCCACGGTTTGCCCTGTGGTGGCTGGGAGCTGCACCTCTGTCGCTGCTGTTGCAGAAACCCGTGCCTTAGCAGTTCCAGCACCCGGCTGATTCTGCTCTGTCCGCTCTGTCTCCATTAAGGACACGTGGCCGGGAGTCAGTCCCAGACAATTTCTAGTGCAGGACTGCAGTGGTTTTTCCAATCACCTCCCACACAACTGTCCCTCACTGTGAACTCCTAGCCTTACCCAGCAGACCCTCTCCACCAAACTTACATAGTGGGGGCCGTGGCGGAAGTATGGTCCCTCTCTGGAGGGTTCTGCCTTCCTCCGTCTGGTACCTAGAATGCTTCAACAACAACATCCCAGGCATAAGGAACCCAGTGTATCCGAGTCTATACATTTCCCAGTGCTCTTTGTGCCTGGGGAAACTACATTTCCCAGTGCTCCTTGTGCCCGAGATGTGGCTGATGCAGCATTCTAGTCACTGGAGGGAGGAAAAGGGTGTGTGAGCGAGCGGCAGCAGCTTCTAGAGCAGGGCGCTCCAGCCTTGGGTCCCCAGGTGTTGCTGGACTACAGCTCCCAGAATCCCTTGCCATTAGCCATGCTGACCGGGTATGCTGGGAGCTGTAGGCCAGCAACATCTGGGGACCCAAGGCTGGAGAGCTCTGCACTAGAGAGAGAGACTTTGCTGCTGTCCCTGTGCCACGCCAGTTTCATTTGGGAGAAAAGGAGGTGGCAGTGGGGCGCGTGGGGCGGTGGTGGTGTTTCTTCTGTGGATTGGATCAACACCTGAAGCTGTTTTACACTTAGCAAGTCAGACAGGATGCAAAAATCACCTCTGCCCCACCATGTGTGTATCTCGCACTGCAGATAGAAAGCTGACACGAAGTGAGCTAGAATTCTCCTATCTGTCTTCAGCCAGGGCTTTTTGTGTCGGGTACCCTCAGACATGCATGGCACCTTCTGAAGTCTGAGATGGTATAGCCCAGCCATAGCTGTACCACATAACTCTGACTTCGTAGCTCAGATCTAGGCTTTACCATTCAGCCAGTAAACGAGAAGGTAGGAAATTGCATTGAACTCTCAACCCCACCATGTTGGCTTCAGTTCAAGAACCAGCGATAGGGATTAATACATTTATACAGTTTCTCTTCATCTGGAGTGGGTGACATACAGTTTTGCATTAAAAGGTGAAGTGAAGCAGAGTATCCCCCCGTTCATCAAAATCCACTCCACTCTGCTCTTTTTAATCTTTTCCCATTTGTCTGTGGCTGTTTTAACCAGATTGCTCTCAACTTAACAGCCTGTGCGAACACCCATACGTGACTCTATTACCTTATTAATGTGGTGTAGTTACTGAAATCTGTAGGATCACGTGTGCTTACGGAGGAGCCAGTGAGAATCAGCTATTAGCAAAAGTTTTGCCTCCTAGAAAAGGGCTGGTTTGATTGTGGGGTCAGGAGGGACCATGAGAGTGTTAAAAAAAAGAAAGAAAGAAAGGAAGGAAGGAAAGGAATACTTTGGAGAGCTCTCTGGCTGTCTTTGGGAGATCGGGGTAGTTCTAGAAGCTTGTTTTTGTTCTGTAGGCCTTTATGGAGCTACAAATGTTTATTCCAGCCTTCTCCAACCTGGCGCCCTCCAGAGACGGTGGACTGCAATTCCCAGCATTCCCAGCCAGCATGGCCATAGGCCAATTAGGCCGTGCTGGCTGGGAATGCTGGGAGTTGCAGTCCATCATCTCTGGAGGGCGCCAGGTTGGAGACAGCGGGTTTCTTCCATGGGGCAATTATGTCCTTGACTGTTCATTACAGGGATTAGCTTGAGGTGGCAGAAAGCGAACGTCAGTGTGGTCTCCAGAAGCCATAATATACGGGGACCCCTCCGTGATCGCACCATTGGTCCATCTTATCTAGCATCTTTCTAATAGCGGCCAGCAAGATTCTTCTGGGAAACCTTCAGGTAGGGCATCATGAGCGTATCAGTCCTCCCTTGCTGCTTGCCTCCCAACATCTGGTCTGCAAAGGTAGACTTCTTCTGCACCTGGAGGTTCCATCCTGCCCCCCTAGCTCGTGGCCACTGATAGAGCTGCCCTTCTCTCTGCATTTCTCTAACCTCCTTTTAAAGCCGCCTGGACTAGTGGCCCATCAGCAGTGCCTCGTGGTGGTGGATTCCGTGAGTGACTTATGAACCGTGCGAGCTGGACTACGTTTTCAGGCTCAGGCGCTTGTCTGCGACAGAGGGACAATATGACTGGCCTACCCTGCGCGGTTTTGAGGCTTACTGAGATGACACGGGTAAAGCTCTGCGCACTCAGGAAAAGGCATTGTGTAAATGCATCTCATTGCGCACAGAACATAATCAGCAACCCAGTTTGGCAGGAAGAGCCCTTATCCCTGCCCCCCCCCAAACTGGAATATACTGTAGGTATTCCACACTGGGGGTATTCAAGTAGAGCAGGAGTCCCCAACCCTTTTGGACCTGTGGGCACATATGGGAATTTGAGGAACTGCTGTGGGCATTTATTTTCCTGCATTATGGAAATTAAGTTAACAAATGGAAGGGGAAATAGATTTGCGCCCTTTTGACAGCTAAAAGACTGATATGGTGTAGTGTGGCGTGAGTGTTGGACTGGGACTCGGGAGATCCGAGTTCTAATCCCCGCTCAGCCATGAAACTCACTGGGTGACTTTGGGCCAGTCACTGACTCTCAGCCTAACCTACCTCACAGGGTTGTTGTGAGGATAAAATGGAGAGGAGGAGGAGGATTATGTAAGCCGGCTTGGGTTCCTTGCAGGAAAAAAGGCGGGGTATAAATATAATACATTTATTTATTTATTTATTTATTTATTATATTTATGCCCCACCTTTTTTCCTGAAAGGAACCCAAGGCGGCTTACATAATCCTCCTCTCCATTGCATCCTCACAACAACCCTGTGAGGTAGGTTAGGCTGAGAGTCAGTGACTGGCCCAAAGTCGCCCAGTGAGTTTCATGGCCGAGCAGGGACTAGAACCCGGATCTCCCGAGTCCCAGTCCAACACTCTTAACCACTACGCCACACTGGCTCTCAATAAATAAATAAATAAATAAAATATTGCAACATTGAAAGGGTAAATGCTCACCTCCTATAATGCAATGGACTGGAGGGCCTTACAACGCTTTCGATATATGAACAGGTGGCATAGAGACATCAACTTCAAACGGATACTTATTTGGATATTTGGTCCGCTTTTGTTGAAGACTATGTATAGTTGCTAGAAAGCTGTACGCATTACATACAAATCCGTGTACGTATATTAAAAAAAATGGAAAAAAATAAAAACAAATTTTAAAAATAAAAAAAAAGTCAGGTGCCTGTGAGCACCATTTTGGGGACCCCTTTGTCTGTGGGTACCATGGTGCTCGCAGGCACCACATTGGGAACCCCTGAAGTAGAGACTGGACACTGGACAGCCATCTGTCAGGGATGCTTTAAACTGGATTCCTGCACTTGGCAGGGGGTTGGGCTGGATGGTCTCAATGGCCCCTTGCAACTCTAGGATACCATGTAACCACCACAGTCAAGCCAGCTCCCCGGGGGAAGGATTGTGTGGGAGGAGCACAGTGGCCTCGGTACCCATCCTTCAGGTCTGGATGTTGCTATCTGCTCTGCTCCCGGATTGGTCTGTGCGGGTGGAGGGAGGGCGCAGACGTTTCTGGAGGAGGCTTGGCTGTTGCCCCAGCGGACATTGTCAGGGGCTGTTGGCCCTCTGGCATAAACGTCAGGCAAATGGTGGAGTAACTTGTTGACTTATTCTAAGGTGGAAGTTCTACGTCTGGATGTTTGCCCACTCTGAAAACATGTTCCTTTTAGCACAATCATAAGCCTTGAAGACCTAAATGATAGAAAGGTGGGATGTAAGCCTGTTAAACAAATAATTAACTTCCTTCCCCCACTACACACACTCCAGACTCCTCCGTTTGTGATTCCTCAGACTCTGACCAGGAGGCAGAACCATCTGCTCAGGAAGCCCGCTGGCTCCGGGATCTGCCCGGCCTGGAGCGCAAGGCAAAAGAGCTCTGAGGCAGAGGTGGAGTTCCAGACAGGCTCTGAAGCCTGGAGGGGCTGCTCGGACCGCTTGGAATCTGAGCTGAGCTACCCACCACTCTTGGTAATTATCTCGGGGAGCGAGGGGGAAGGCATTAAGAGAGAGGGCACTGTCTGGGACTGGGGTCTGTTTAAATGCCGTGCAGCTTTGCTGGAGGAGCAAGGCCCTGGCAATCACTCATCAGGCCTGCTGGTGTATGGAAAGGCTCAGTTAAGCTCTGTGAGAGCAACCCTGGCCTTTCCTGGGAGCTCTCCGTGGTCCTGCAGAGCCTGAGCGTGTTGCTCTCAAACTCTTACTCCGGCCCCCGTCACTGGAAACTGCTGCCTGCTATTGCAGTGGTCTTCACTGCCAGATCTAAGGGCCACTAGGAGCTCCTGATCACCTCAAGTAAGTGTGTGTGTGTGTGTGTGTGTGTCTGTCTGTCTCCCTCTTAATTTGCAGTAGCTGCTCACTCTTAGCAGGGACTCTTTAGTTTGCTTTAGTGCTGGGCCGGCTACTGTGATCTGGGCTACCAGAGGAGGCTTTGGGGGCAGGGAGTCCAGAGACCTGCCGTTTGTCAGTTGTAAGGTGGCCGGGGGGTGGGGAGGGGGAGAAGCTAATGCAGGAGCCATCAGCTGATTATCTGTGGGAGGGGGGAGCCCAGGAGGCAAAAGGTGATGTGACTGGCTAGCTGCAGTGGTGTACCCCGAGTGGCCTTCTTGGTGGTGGTGCCTTGAGGCAAAATGGCTCCTGCTTGAACAGTAGTGAAGATCGCTGTGCTATTGTGTGAGTCCAGCTGAAGATGGAGTATGGAGCCAGGGTGATGTAGTGTCTAGGGCAGTGGTGGGCAGAAAGTAAATCTCCAGATGTTTTGGACTTCAACTCCCAGCATTCCTGGTCATTGGCCATGCCTGCAGGGGCTTCTGGGAATTGAAGCCCAAAACATCGGAGGCAGTATTCCTATGTACTCCAGTTGCTGCGGAACTTGGGCGGGAGGGTGCTGTTGCACTCCTGTCCTGCTTGTGGGATCCCGTGGGCAGCTGGTTGGCTGCTGTGTGAGCAGAATGCTGGGCTAGATGGAACCTTGGTCTGATCCAGCAGGGCTCTTCTGATGTTCTTACATCTGGAGATCTACCTTCTGTCCACCCCTGGTCTAGGGTATTTGACTTAGACAGGTGGCCCAGGATCAGCCACAAAGCATCCTGGGTAGACTTTACCCGGTCACATTAAGTCTAACCTACCCCTCACAGGGTTGTTGTGAGGATAAATGGAGGGGGGGGGCACCATGAATGCTGTCCTGAGCTCTTTGGAGAAAGGGCAGGATAAAATTACCACGGGGAGGGTTCCATAGGTCAGTGGTAGAGCGCGTGCTTTGTCTGTAGGAAGGTTCAATTCTGTTCAGGTCTCCACATGTCTACTTAAAGCAATTCAATTTTGCAGATCGTAGGTGCTAATAGCAAACTTAATTCTCTTCTGAGTGTGGATCCTTATGTGGTCAGAATGGCACCATCTGCACCCCAAAGGGAGGTTTGGGGGAAAGGCTTGGGGGGGGGGGAACCTAAGGTTTGCAGAAGTACAAGAAAACTTCAGGGGGGGAACCTTAATGGGGGGACCCCAAATCAGCTCAATTAGAACTGAGTATGCTTATTATTGGAGGAGTTAAAAACCCAGGAAACCAGGGGGGAAGGGGAATGGAATGGAGTATCCCGACAAAGGGCACGGCTAGGCTGGCTGGCTGGCTGACGGGAACCCTGAGCAGGAGCACCCCCGGTCATCTACATTAAAAAAAAGGGGGGGAGTAGCTGGACTGGAAAGATCTTTCTCTGAATTCTTGGAGAGCTACGGTGGTGTGAGAGTAGACCAGCTCCCTGCTGCCCTCCAGGAGTGTTGGACTACAACCCTCATCAGCCAGCTGATCCAACACATCTGGAGAGTGCCAGCTTGGGAGAAGGCTGGAGCAGATAATGCTGGCCTCGATGGGCCAATGATCTGACATGGCATGCTGCAGGCTTGCACATTCGGAGGGAGACCAGTCCCTCACGTGCCCAGCCTTGCTAGGCCAGCCTCTCGCGAGGAGCAAGCGCAGGAAGAAACTGAGCACCCAGAATCCTTTTGGGTCACTGTTGTTCATGTGTTCCTGCCAAAATGCATTTCAGTTGAGCTGCACGATTGTCCAGATCTCTCAACCACTCCTGGAGACGTGCTTTTCTGGAGAGTCCAGAAGAGGCAAAGTATATAACAGCAGTTCTGACTGAGACCTTTCCTTTCCCTGCCTGAATATTTCACCAATCGTTCCTTTGGTGATCCTAATAACACTGGCACCATCACCTTATGGAAAGCACTTTGGCTTAGAGAATTGGACAATTTCTGATTGTCTTTTATTTCTTGCTCTAATCATAGAAGTAAAGATGGGGGGGGGCGTGCTATTCATCTTTGGGCCACTAGAGTGCAGTGCCTCCATGGGTTCTGCCTTCTCGGGGACCCGCGTTGACCTATATTCTGTTTGCAAATGCTTTCGCTTCGACAGGAGGGTGGGTTTCATGTGTTGTTTAATAGGTTTTAAAACCTGGAGCTCGAATGGGTCAATTGGAAAAAAAAAAAGTTTAATGGTGGCAATTTCAGTTAGACTCTCCTTGACATAATCCCGAACAGTTTCCGAGTTAGTCAGGAGCGGTGAAAAAAAAGGCGGAGCGGTGCTTAGGAGACAATCTAGTTTATTGTGACATGAACGGACGCGATCAGGGCACTGCTGAGTCGCTGACGCTCCTCTCCACGGACGCAGTTCAGCTGGTTCGAATCAAAGTGATCCGGCTCTGCGAGGGGCTTTATCTGGGCATGCTCTGTGCACCGACCCCAGTCGGGGCTCTGCTTGGCCCGAGAGCTTTCTTGTTCCAGGCGGGGGCTTGTGGGAGTCTCAGAGGCATCTGGCTGGCCACTGTCGGAAAGAGGATGCAAGACGAGATGAGCCTTCAGTGTGATCAAGGAGGGGTCCTCTTACATTACGGTTGCTGGAGACCACCAGGGGAGGCTGGGGACTCCCGTGTGTCGGCCGTGCTGTCCTCCACCCCCAAGATAGGTTCACTGCCACGGAGCACCACGGATAGCTCCTGCAGAGCTCAGAAGAAAAACTGCAGTGGATAAGGAGCTCCACTGGCATAGGAGTCACCGGCCTCCCCTGGAGACCCCCCCACCTGCCACCTCCAGCCGATCCTTGTAGCGAGCAGTGTAGGACAGACAGCCGTGGCTCAGGACCACGGAGGGCTGCCCACGGAGCAAGCTGCCGGGCCAGCGCAGAGGGAGAGGTTGGCCGACGGGTGGGAAGCCACGTGCTGCTTAGCACTCGCTGGGACCGGCTCGGGGTTTAAGCCAGAGGTGGGGGGCCTCGGGCCTGGGGCCAAATTCGACCCTCCTGGTGTCGGAGTGTGGCCCTCTGGGCTTCCCCAGAAGGCCATGCCCGTCCCCCCGCAAGCCCCACCCTCTTTTCCTCAACAACCAATTTGTGGTGGTTTTACAGCTTTTTTTGCATCCCCTCCCCCGTGCCTTCTAAAAGGATGAAATGCATCTCCGAAGGCCTCATTAGTAGCAGTAAGAGCTTTAAGCTACGATATGCTGAGGGTTTTTTAAAAAATTATTTCTGCCCCTGCCCCTTTGGCCGCTGCCCTGCCCCCTTTGCCTTTGGCCCCCCGCCAGCTTCTCCAAAACTGAACCCGGCCCTCGCGCTCAAAGGGGTCCCCCACGCCTGCTTTAGAGCGGAGTGTGTGTGAAGCAAGGAGGGCGGGTGGGAGGCAGCCTTCTTGGTGCCAAAGGGGCTGCGCTCTGGGATGTGGGCAAGCCCTCCGGCAGGACCGGCACGCCTCCTCTGGCCCCTGCACTTGGCGTGGGGATCGGGCAGGGAGAGGCTTCCTCCACTTGCAGTGGGCGTCTGCCAGGAAGGCCCTGCCAATCCTGGCTCCCTTGCATACGCCTCGGAGCCCCTAGGGGGGAGTGCCTGCCCCCGTGACCAGCTGCACAAGGGTGGAAGAGGGGATGGAGGCTGCGCGGTCCCCTGGGGCAGCTTCCAGATAGCCAGCCCCATACAACGTGGGTGGTTTCTTGCATACGCAGCACTGCCAATATGCAAGGCGGTTATTTATGGACTAATGTAAGCAAGTGGCAGGTCCCTGCCCTCAGGTGCTGTGACACTCTTGAGTTTTGGAAAGTGGTGGATGCAACCAAGGGACAGTCACGGGATGAGCAAGAGCCGATGCAGTTTCATGCACGTGCGGAGCAGTCCTGCGCATGTCTATTTAGGCCTGCTCCGTTCAGTGGGGTTTACTGTCCTAGTTGCAGGGGTGCGAGGACAGAGCTCCAGGGGAGTAGTCAGGGCCAGTTCCTAAGGCGAGGTCAGCAGGCGGTCCGAACACAGGGAGTTCCAGAGAAGAGCAAAGTTAGTGGGAGATTGCAAGGGAGCCGGTGCAGCGTCCAGCACTCCGTGCCCAGGACGGAAGACGTGTAAGCCTGAGCCTTCAGATCCTACCCAGAGCACAGGTGCAGGCCCTCAGGGCCACCTGAGGAATGGTCTACTCATGAGTAGAGCCTTGTTCATGAGTAGACTCTGCTCATGGGGAATCCTTATTCCCCGGGTGGGCACTTCTGTGTCTGGTAGCTAGCTCAGCCTACACCTGTAGGTGCCTGCACTCTCTGGGGTTATTTGGCTGCTCAGTGTCTGCCTCCGAGACCAAGAGCGGGCTAAGTGTGTGTTGAGGGGAAGGGTCAACAGCCGTCTCCACCAGGGCCTGGGATCCCCCTGATCTGCTGCCTTAAGGTCCTCTGATACAGGCTGTTCCTCAGTGATGCTTGGCTTGGGGGAGGGTGGGGGGCTCCAGGTCATCCTCTGAGAGCGACTCCTCCAGAGGGTGTATGAGATGTATTCTCTAGTAAGCACTGCAAATGTATATACCACTATGAAGATAGCAATGCCACCTAGAACACAGTTTAAGACCTGGTTTGCACATGACAACAACCCAGAGTACGGGTTGAGTATGAATTGAATATGGGTTGTTGTTAAGTGTGAACCCTGCACTATAGTTTAACCATGGGTTGTTAACCACAAACAACCCAGAGTTCACAATCCAACAACAAACCATGCATACTCTTCTTGGGTTCATGCTTAACAAACCATAGTTAAAACATGGTGCAGGATTCGCACTTAACAACAAACCACGATTCAATGACAAAGCACGATTCAACCCATACTCTGGACTGAACCAGACCTAAAAGACAATTAAAAGTAACAGAGATCCAGCAGTAGTAAGTAAACCATTCAGCAAAGGCCATTTGAATGAGAAAGAACCAGCCTCCAACAGGAAGGAGGGATATAAGAGTTTCTCCGAGATTAGGGCCCTTGGCTTTGTTTCAGTTATGGATGGAGACTAAGGCCTTAGGGCAAATGCTTCATGAAAATGGTAGCGCGCTGCAGTTTTTCTATGTGTTTGTGTTATTGGGATCCCCTCAAGAAGCAATCCCACGTGGCACCAAATATTATGTGAAGTTGGTTGGGAAACTGAGTAGATTCTACTGGAGGGAAGCCAAGAGGACATGCTTCAATCTGCCCAGGATGTCTCTCTCACTGAGAATGGCAGGCGTGTTCCCTCCTCCTTCCCATTTCTGTGGGGAGCGTCCCTCTGCCCCCTCTTACTCTCCTGGTTGTCCCAGGCAGGCTCCCAGCACCGTCACCGGTAAGCATTCAGCACGTGGGCTGATGATGTCTTTACCCACACAACATCTCTGCCTGCAGCGGAAGCGGGGACGCATCGGCCGTGCACACTCCTGCCTCCGCCTCACGATTCTTCCTCAGGATTCTCTTTTCTACCGCGATTTGCTGAGGACTTCATTTCCCCCTCTCTCCATTTGGACTCCTGATCTCTCCTTAATTGTGAATCCATCTATTCACGGAGCGGCAGTGTCCTGCTGATTGGGACTATTCAGGAAGGGCTCTACGGAGGACGGTTGGATTGCATTTTTGGGAGGCGGGTGCTATTTCAGGACGCACTCCTGGCCTGACACTGCAGTAGTGCCTTTCGGAAAATGCGAAGCCTTTGAATTGTCTTTGGCCAAGAGCGACGCGCCTCGTAGGGATGGGGAGCGGAGAGGAACGCTCAAGAGGCGGACACGCACGTGCTGCCCTCGCGTTGTCTCTGCTCAGTCAAGTCCATCACGTCGTATCCATCACTGCCAAAGAATCTTCGTGCTCCGGTGGACACAACCATTCTGGAGTGGGCCAAGTCTAGAGTATTGGAGCCGGACTCTTTGTGATTTGGCTTCCGGTCTCTGCTCCGAGCTGCCTTGCCCTGAAGTCAGCGGCCAGGTGCAAAGGGTAGGCACAGCTCCCTGATGCTGACGGGGGTAAGTAAGGGAGCTGTGATGGGCCGTGTCTTGCTAGCAGAGGTCCGCTTCAAGTTCAGGGACGGCTGTGTGTTCTGGTCTGGGCAAGAGCCCACAGGGCTCGGTGCAAGGCAGCACTCAGGAGGCCTCCTAGCGAGCCATCTGCTCGGGCAAGGTCTCAGCCCAGATGGAAGCCTTTTATGCTTCAGTCCAGGGGCCCCTCCCAGGCTCCACCCCTTCCCACAAAATGGAAGCCTTAAAGGGACAGGCCTGGAGCCTAGCACTGTTCCTCCTCTCCAAGTCTTCGTTCAAGCGCGCTGCCAGCGCATCAGCTCCATGGAACGTGGAGGTCGTGGAGATGGGTGTTCTGGCCCAGTGCCCGAGCTGGGCTCAGGGGTGGCAGATGTTGGTCCAGGCTTGGGCTCGGGGGGTCTCCAGTTCCATAGTGGTCTGGAGCCTCCTCTGCCGGCACCACCGCTTCTTCCGCCTCTGAGTTTATGTCCAGGTCACTGCAGGGACTGCCATTTTCACCCTGCACGTTTACTGCAGGAAATCTCTGGAGAACATGAATGTAACCCAGCTGCCATGGAAACCATGGAGAGCAGCCCCAAGCTGGAGGATGTCTCTGCTTGAGACCCTGTCTGATAGGATCGATGGAACTGAGCTAGACAGACATTTTCAGGTGACAATGAGCCATTTTGGTGGGGCAGGAATTGGCGGCTTGTCCTTCTCCTCTCGCTCATCTCTTTGCAAAGAGACGGGAGCGGGGTTACATTCATCCATCACTTTCTGGTGCTGAGCTGGCCACGCATGTCTCGGAAAAGTGTCCTTGCATCATGTGGCCGTCTGCCAACAGGCTTTGTCCTAAAAATAGATCTGACCCCTGTCTGTTGCTCAGGACAGCTCCTCCCAAGATGGCTGTGCACTTTGCTTTGCCCCTCTGGGCCAGGCTCGTGTGCTGACCATCACTCTTGAATAGTGTGATGCAGAACTGTGTGGAGGACACATGCTATTCACTCTTTCCGGAGGAGAAGGAAAGAGCTGCGGTCTACGCGATTGGAACTAAAAAGTATTTTCAGTTGCAGGGTGAAGGATCCAGGGATGTTGAAGAGTCCTTGGTCTCGAGTCACGAGTCGAGTCACGAGTCTTTGGACCCGAGTCTCGAGTCCGAGTCCGAGTCCTTGGTCCAAAATGGTGACTCACGACTCACGAGTCACTAGTCACTCCCAAAGCTGACTCCACGAGTCCCTATTAAAATCAATGGGGTTTCCCCCCAACAAAAATAAGGCTACTTCAGATGTGTGGCTTAAATAAATTCTAGGCACAAGTGTGCCTTTTTATCTCAAAACTCTGCCACTGATTTTGGAAAGAACAGACCAGGCAGACAAACCCAAAATAACCAGGCAGGCAGAGGAGGCAGGGAACCCCAAAGCAGGCAGGCAGAGGCCTTTGTCTTGGACAATTCAAACTGTTGAACTGGTCAAAAAGAGACCAGGCAGGCAGAGGAGGCTGGGAACCCCAGACAGGCAGGCAGAGGCAGCCAAACCCAAAATGTCTGAAAGGTTGCATTTTAGAAAAATGATTTTAAAAAATAAACTTGCTGTACTTCCTAAAACTTATCCATGTTGCATTTGAGGAACATGATTTTTTCTAAATGTTTGGCCCCCATTCTAGAACGGTGAGATCTCATCACAATTCCACCCTCACTGAACACCCGCTCCACTGGTGATGAACTTGCTGGAACCAGAAACACACTCAGAGCAGCCACACAGAGTAATCTCAGGTCCTTCTTCTGCCTCTCCCAAGTACGCAACACATCAATCAAAATAAATCTTGACATACTGTTGGGGCTGCACTCCTGGTAGCCGTCCATAGTGGCCGAGCAGCGGCACACCTCGCTTCCATGCGCTCTTCGCCGGCAATCACGCTCCTCTCCACTCCTTCTGGCACAGCCCAGGGATGTTGACGAGTCCTTGGTCTCGAGTCCCGAGTCGAGTCTCGAGTCCCATTAAAAATATTGGGACTCGAGTCCGAGTCGAGTCAGAGGGGGGACTCAGTCCGACTCACGAGTCGAGTCCCCGAGTCCGAGTCCCCATCCCTGGAAGGATCCATCCCAGCGATGTTGTCAGTGACCCGAGCTTTTGACTCGTTGCTTATCCAGGTACCGTTCAGGCCATGGTGTGGCTTTTCTGTCGAGGATGGGTTTTGGCTGTGAGCCTCTCATGGGAGGGCGTGGCTGTGACGTGAACCGAGAGCGTTGGGGGTCTGCAGCCGCGGCTGGCGTCGAGGGCAGGCTGCAGCAGGGACCCACTGATGAGAGTCCCCTGGAGTTGTTCCTCTGCTTCACTGTGGCACCCTGCTCGTTCACCCCGCCTCTCGCTCTGGCCCAGGCGACGGCGGTGGCGGCGAGGAGGAGGAGGAGGGTGCCACGGCCCGCGTGCTCCCTGGCTCTCTGCCTCTCAAGCAAGCAAGCAAGCGGCAGCAGTGATGAGAAAGACGGTGAGGAGCAGCAGCAGCCGCTGGTGACCGTGGCAGTGAGAAGGTAGACTCGCTGAGGTGGGGGGAGGCACGGGGCATGTCTTGCCCAGGGGCCCGCCAAAACCCTGCGGCTCAGATCTAGTCCGGGGAGCTACCATAGACCGTTTCCCCTTAAGCTGCAGAGCCCTCCCGTGGGTGCAGAAGGGAATAGGGTACGTAACAGCGGCTCCTGCAATTGGCAGGCAATATGGGGCCCCTGGATTGGCTAAGAACAGCACGCATACCTGGAGCCCAGGATTCCGCCTCTCCGATCAGCGGAGAAGAAAAGGGCCCAGCCTGGGCAAAAAGATGGCACCCAGGCCAGAGTCCCGATGGACAGGAAGGGAAAGGCGCTCCCCGAAGCACGCTCTTGGAAACTGGGAGGCCCAAACCGACGCTAGATGAGCCCTTGGCGCCTGGTGAGGCTCCAGTGGACGGGGGGGGGCGGCTGGGGTGTTGGATTCCACTCCCAACCGAGAAGGAGTCGCCAGCCAGGTGCGATGGCAGCACAGCTCTTAACGCGGGCTCGGGGGACGAATGCCTCCGCAGGCCGGGACGGTGACAAGGAATAATGGAAATGCCACAAGAAACCTTAAGTATTCGGAAATGTTCACGCCTCATTAAAGAATCCATTTAACCAGGGCCGCACGGCTGTAAGGGAGAACACGGAGTATTCTGGAGATGTAGGAGCTGCGTTTTACAGCGAGGAAGTACCAACGCCTCATCTCTGCAGGGAGCGAGATAATGGGATTCTGGAAAGTTGCTATGCAAGAAATATAGCAGCCCCCTGAACTGTCTGTCTATAACAGTGTTCTCCAACCTTGGGTCCCCAGATGTTTTTGGCCTACAACTCCCAGCATGCCTTAGCCAGCGTAGCCAAAAACATCTGGGGACCCAAGGTTGGAGAATCATAGAAAAGTAGAGTTGGAAGGGGCCTACAAGGCCATCGAGTCCAACCCCCTGCTCAACGCAGGAATCCAGGTCGAAGCATCCCTGACAGATGATTGTCCAGCTGCACCTTGAATGCCTCCAGACTGGGAGAGCCCTCCACCTCCCTAGGTAGTTGGTTCCATTGTCTTATTGCTCTGACAGTCAGGAAATTTTTCCTGATGTTTAGGTGGAATCTAGGTTCCTGTAACTTGAGCCCATTATTCCGTGTCCTGCAAACTGGGATGATCGAGAAGAGATCCTGGCCCTCCTGTGTGTGACATCCCTTCAAGTACTGGAAGAGTGCGATCATATCTCCCCTCAGTCTCCTCTTCTGAAGGCTAAACATGCCCAATTCTTTCAGTCTCTCCTCATAGGGCCTTGTTTCCAGTCCCTTTATAATCCTTGTTGCCCTCCGCTGAACCCTCTCCAGTTTGTCTACATCCTTCTTACAGTGTGGTGCCCAGAACTGGACGCAGTACTCAAGATGAGGCCTAACCAGTGCCGAGTAAAGGGGAATTATCACTTCCCGCGATTTGGAAGCTATACTTCTACTAATGCAGCCCCAAAGAGCATTTGCCTTCTTTGCAGCCACATCGCATTGCTGGCTCATATTCAGTTTGTGATCTACCACAATTCCAAGATCCTTCTCACTTGTAGTATTGTTGAGCCAAGTGTCCCCTATTCTGTAACTCTGCACTTGGTTTCCTTTCCCTAGGTGCAGCACTTGGCATTTATCCCTATTAAATTTCATTCTGTTGTTTTCGGCCCAGCGCTCCAGCCTATCGAGGTCACTTTGAATTTTGTTTCTGTCTTCCAGAGTATTAGCTGTTCCACCCAACTTTGTGTCATCTGCAGATTCGACAAGCATTCCCTGTACCTCCTGATCCAAGTCATTAATAAAAATGTTGAAGAGCACCGGGCCCAGGACCGAGCCCTGTGGTACCCCGCTCGTTACCTCTCCCCAGTTTGAGAAGGAACCATTGATAAGCACTCTTTGAGTCCGATTCTGAAGCCAATTGTGGATCCACCTGATAGTTGTTCCATCTAGCCCACTTTTAGCTAGCTTGCTAATCAGGATATCATGAGGCACTTTGTCGAAAGCTTTGCTGAAGTCCAGATATATGATGTCCACAGCATTCCCACAGTCCACAAGGGAGGTTACCCGATCAAAAAATGAGATCAGGTTAGAAATTGAACACTGGTCTATAATTATATATTTATTATCCCACCTTTCTTCCAGAGTTCTCAAGGTGCTGGGCAAATGGCTTACGTAGAAAAGTTAAGCACCCCGTACGGGGACATGGTTTTCTCCCCCCCCCCGCACTACATTTTTCTTTTCCCAACAACCCTGTGATGTAGGCTAGGTTGAGAGAGATTGAGAGATTGAGAGGGAGTGACAGGCCCAAAGCCACCCAGTGAGCTTTATGGCTGAGCAGGGATTTGAACCTGGGACTCCCCAGACTATAATGCGCTGTCTCTGGCACATAACTGTTCCACATCTATAGAGGGCAAAGAACAATCAAAATGCCCCCCCCCCCCCCAGTAATCGACTTGCAGCAAACCTTGAATTTCTAGAGTCAGTAGGTATATACGTCTGTTGATTTATGGCATAGCTGTAGGCTCTCTGGACTACTAAATGCCTTTTCAGAACCAGAAGGCATGAGGACGGGGACACAGAGCAAGGGACCGGCTCAGTTTCCAGTGGCTCCTCTTGAGTTCTGGGGGACTAAGGAAGTGAAGGGGCTGCAATCTGGGCTCATGCTGCAGACTTCTGGGAAAGCCCACCCAGTGGGCAAACGGCCGCCGTTCCCTGTTACGTAGCGAAGTTAAGAACCCAGTGTGGGGACATCATTGCATCAGCGCCTTCCCACTTCCTCCTGACTCGTTTGCCTGACTTCCGTCAACTGGACTGCCCTGGATCGTTAAGTCCACACACAGGTTGCATCTGTACTTCAAGGGTCCGCATCTCCATACAGCATCTGGGTCTCCTGAAATAGGCAGGCCCATCCTCCGCTGGCAGCCCAGGCGATGGGCGTGTTGCTCAGGGGGCAGCGAGAGTGCGCCCTGATCCCATGGCACCCCAGAAAACCTGCAGAATGCAACTCAGTCACTGCACTTGACCTGAGCATCTCAGCTTTTATTTAATAAGATTAAGGCAAGTTTCTAGCCCTTGTAGATGCAAGGATGTGCTTGAAAGTGTGTGCCAGTTTATTCGGAGAGATGGCCAAACAGGTTTACCAGGGATGGGAGGTTGGGTGTCAGTTCTCTGCACATGCCTCTAGTCCATCCCCTGACTGCCCAAACCAGAATTATGCAAAAGAGGAGAAACTGGGCAAATTGTTCTATATGTAATATACAGAGGTAACAAAATCCAGCGTTTTGTGGCAGAGAACTTGGGTTGGCTGGGTGCAGAATTTTTACTGCTTTTAGCACTGCAGCAAAGCCTCGATTGTATCCCAAGCAGGAAACAAAAGATGAAGGTTTCTCTAACCAGCCAATACATTTTATGGAGGTCAGAACAGCAGGAGTGCCATCAAAAAATTTAATAAATAAAAATGCTCCCTATCAATGGGGCTGGAAAACAATGCAACAGGATTCCTTGCAAAACCTCAAGGCGAGAGATATTCTGGGGAATCCCGAAGCACAGACCAACCGATTTACTGTTTCAAGGCCAGCAAGAAGAAAGCTCTTCACTCTGGAATACAGGCCCTAATCATTTTCTGTATGGGGTGTTCCTGTACACCCCCAAGGTTGCATGTTCAGGGGATCTCTGCATACTGGGAATACGGGACAGCTTGGCCATGCCCCTGCTTTTGCAGCCCATTCCTTGCTGCCCCTTGTGCCTTGGTCTCCCTCCCAGATCCTTCAAAGCAACCTCCCCGCTCGCTTCCTTCAAATCCTTCCTCAGCCTGCCCCATGTCTGTACAACAGGTGTGGATGAGCATTTCGTTTTTTGGGTTGTTTCCATAAACGGGACAGGAAAAAGAAAAGTGAGTTTAAACAAATTTAAGCATGGGAGAAACCAGAATGCACTGCTTTGTCCATCCAGGCGCTGGCCTGTCAGCACTTAGCTCTTAAAAGTCTGGCTCTGGATCCCTGCCTATTCAGCCTTATTTGTGGTGCTGCATTAGGGTTGCCACCTTTTTCGTTTTTCTGACGGGCTCCTCATTTTTAACACGGCAGGCAGGTAAAACATGGCCCTCTTCGTGCTAGGAATAGCTGTAGCTATTGAATTTGGCCAGCGCAGAAAGGTGAGCATTTAGCTAAGTTCGATTTTTTTTTTTTAATAAATACTTACATTTGCAAATTTCTTCATATATGGGACAGAAAGAACTTGAGATTAAAAAAGAAAAGTGAGAGAAAACAGAACTGACATCCATCCATCCCCGTCGCGGAACCTTTTACCTTAGCGCCATGTCCACGCAAAATGAAGCCTAACTCTGAGGTCTCCAATGTGGCATCCGTGGGCACCAGTGTGCCCATAGACACCTCTCCGGGGACCCGCCAGGTTCCCTGCCTGCCTTGTTTTTAATTTTATTTCTTAAGACGTTTTGAAGTGTTGTTATTTACTCGGGGGGGGGGGGGCTGGCACGCTGCAAAGCGAAGGGCTGCCCTCCAGTGCCACTGTTATTTGGGTTCAAAAGACTGGTTTGTGGGTTTTGGAGCTCATATCCCACCGCTGCCTTGGGCTTAGATTTATTGCGGAAGTTACTTTTCTTATAGCCTCACCAGTTTGCCTTCTGGAAAATGAGTATCTTGTGACCAGTCACGCCCACCATAGTAGCCATTTTGTGAATGAGCAGCCCTCCTCCCCATGGCAGCCACTTTGTAAGAGTGCCCACGACACTGTCTCGAAATTCCAAATGTGCCCTGCCGACCCGAATGGTTGGGGACCCCATCCTAACTGAACTTGCTCACAGTTGTCAAAAAAGGATGTAAGCGCCTCGGGACGGGGACCTGGCACCCTTGCTTATGGTGCACTGTAAAGCCCCGTGCACGCCGATAGCACCTCGTCTGTCAACCGATCCAGTCCACCTTAGTTGTTTCCCCCTCTTTAAAAAAAAAATGCTGGTGTGTGTAAGATGTTCAGGACAATACGAGTTCAGCCTGGAGAAGACTTACCTGTGGGTCCTCCAGGGGGGTAGTTGTGAATGTCTCCTTGGTCTTAAACGTGCCTGAGTGCGTCCACTTTGAGAACTCCACCATCAACTTCGCCTCTGGCTAATTGTGCCTGTCCTACCTTCTCTCCCCGCTCTCCTAGGTTCCCCAGTTTCTCCTCAGATTCTAGTTTCCACTCAAGATTACACGCGAGGCCCAGGGGTAAGTGTTGGTGCACCTGCGTTCCTGTCAGTTGGCTTATTGCAGGAAGCCAGGAGGGAAGTGGGGAGGGCATTTATTTATTATTTATTTTAGTTATTATTACATTTGTTAATCACCCGTCTGGCCGGCCACCCGGCCACCCTGGGCAATGTACAATTAAAACACTGCAATGAGACATGACAATTAAAACAGTATAAAAAATTCTAACCCACCCCATATTCCCGCCTGAAATACCATGTTTTTAATGCGCAGCGGAAGCTCATCACGGAGGGGGCATGGCAAAGGTCACCAGGGAGGGAGTTCCATAATGTGGGGGCCGCCACAGAGAAGGCCCTCTTCCTAGTCCCCACCAGCCTGGCTGCTCTGGCTGATGGGATAAGGAGAAGGCCGTCCGCGGCAGATCTCGTTGAGCGGCCTACTTGATGTTGCTGGAGGCGCTCCTTGAGATAAACTGGGCCGGAGCCGTGTAGGGTTTTAAAGGTCAAAACCAACACCTTGAATTCGGCTCGGCAAACAACTGGTAGCCAGTGCAAATCCTTCAGCATTGGCGTGATGTGATCCCGCCGGCGGCGGCCCTTAACCAGGCGAGCCGCTGCGTTCTGTACCAGCTGAAGCTTCCAAACCGTCTTCCGGGGTAACCCCACATAGAGCGCATTACAGTAGTCTAGACGAGAGGAGACCAAGGCATGAACCACTGATGATAATTTAATGTAGCATCCCCACAAAGGAATGTGGTTTCCTGAATCAAAACTGGGGGCACACTTAACTCTGATGCCTCAAAAGGTTATAGTTTAAGGCTGTGATGGAGTAAGGGTGATCTACTCTCGGAGGAGTCTACCCCCTTGTGCCTCTGTGAGTCACTGTTCTGGGCATACCTCCTCTGAGGCAGGTAGAGCTGCCACATCTCTGCATCTGGAATGATCATCTAATCACATCTGATGTAGAGAAGCGGCATAATAATTATCCACCCCCTGCGGGGGCTGATTGAAAAGCAGCAAGTGCAGAGCAGTGACTCATTCGGAGATGCAATAAACAGCCTCATCTGAAAGCGAGTAATTCTCATGAGTCTTTGCAGTAGATTTCTCACTGTTCTGTGACACTTTGGTTGGTACTAAAAAAAGGTATTGCCTAACTGTGGGTTTTGGGATTCTGCATCAGGAGTGATTCAGCGGTCCAACCACACTCATTGTGGAATAATAATTACTGGCCTCAGCATAGGCTGATTAGGAGGAGGAGGCCAGGCAGACACAGTGACACAAAGCGCAGGATCCCTGCGAGGGTGGTTAATTCTGCATTTGCAGTGATTCAGTGATCCAACAGGCTGATGAGAAGGATGCAAGGCCAGAGCAGGGACTCATGCAGAGGTGCAAACGGCAGAGCCCTCCTTTGGGAAGCACTTTGGGCTCACAGGAGACTTTCATATATATATTTTTAAAGTAATTCGTTTCGGGTGGCTCACAGTTTGGGAATTACCAGCCTAATGTCTTTATTTTGTTTTTAAGTGTGTAGTCCCAGTTCTTGCCCTCGCCTTTCATGGAGGGCAGCCCCCAGTAAATTAAGGAGCTCGGCTCCAGCAGAGAAAGGGCAGGGGAGAAATAAAGAAGCTTAGTGGGTCAGCTTGCTGAGAAATGCTGCTGGGATCTGAAGAGAGAGCAGAGGCAGAGGAGAGGGACAGGCAACCTCCCTCCGTGGCCGCCCCTTTGGTATCATTGGATGAAAAGCCGATGTTGCACAAATCCCAGTTTTAACAGAATGCTCAATAAAAGGCCGGCTTCGTGCCGGCCACTTCTGTTCTCCTCCCTTTCATGTCACGCGCACACAGAAACGCTCCCTCCTTCACTCAGCTGCTCGCTCATGTGTTTTTAAGCTTCATTGTTTTTAATAATGGTCAGTGCGTTTAGTGGTTAGAGCAGTCTCCCCCAACCTGGTGCCCTCCAGATGTGTCGGACTACAACTCCCATTGTTCCCAGCCAGCCTGTCCAACACATCTGGAGGACACCAGGATGGAGCAGGGCATTCGACTGGGGCTGGGGAGTCCTGGGTTCAGATCCTTGCTCAGCCAAGAAACTTGCTGGGTGATCTTGGGCCAACAACTATCTCTCAGCCTGACCTCACTCACAGGGTTGCTGTGAAGTTAACTTGGAGAGGAGAGAACCGTGGAATGCTTCCCTGGACTCCTTGGAGCAGTGTTCTCCAACCTTGGGTCCCCAGATGTTTTTGGCCTACAACTCCTGTTGGATTATGAATCAAGCATGAGCTTGCTTAAAGGTTTTTTCTTTCAGTAAAACTTAGCAGCCTGCAATTCAGCATTGCAATACTGAAGGTCTTTGGAACAGGTGTTCCTCGTTCCCATATCTAGATGTCCTTGGCCATCTAGTAGGAGAAAGTGGGTGTTACAATATGACAGTTGCTATACTGTCATATGCCTGTCTTGATTCCCATTGACTCTCTCTCAAGCACAGCTGGGTGTGTATGTTTGCTGTGCTTGCTTCTTCGGTCTTCCTCTCTTCTTCTTCTAATTTGGATGTCTATGTTATGTAATGTTCTCAGAACTGACTCTGTCTTTATTTTGTAGTGTGTAATTGTTTTATGAAAATAATAAAACAATTAGAATAGGAAAGCTTCTGTTTCCTGATTGCTGCAACAGAGCAGGAGAACTAAAGGTCGGACTGTGGTGGAATTTGCTCTGTGTTTGCTGGAAGCTAAAGCAAGGTTGCAGTTAGCAGGCACACAGGTGAACCACAGGACTTTGGGCTGGCATGTAAATGCCAACAACTCCCAGCATGCCCCAGCCAGCGCAGCTGGATTAGGCTGCGGGCCAGAGGTTGCCGTCCCCTGCCCTTGTTCAGGGCCAGAGGCAATAGCATCGTCCAGGGCGGGCAAAGATTGAGTTCCAGATGGAGCAAATGAAAGTGAGAAGGGGACAGATGACAGCAGGTCACATAATCCAAGGGGAGCAGAAGGTTAAGCTCCAAAGGCAAAAGCGTGGAGGAAAGGAATAGATGGACCCCGAGCCTGGGCACAGCCTCTCATGACCAGACAACTTGATCAGATGGAAGGCCCTGTCCCCTATAACAGGGTTCTCCAACCTTGGGTCCCCAGATGTTTTTGGCCTACAACTCCCAGCATGCCCCAGCCAGCGCAGCTGGCTGGGGCATGCTGGGAGTTGTAGGCCAAAAACATCTGGGGACCCAAGGTTGGAGAACACTGCCTTGGAGGAAGGGCGGGATATAAACATAGCGGATGAGATGATGATGATGATGATGATGATGATGATGATGATGATGATGATGATGATTGTATAGTTAGAAGAAGGTTATGGCTGGTTAATAATAACACATCTCCTCCATTGACAAGCTTAGACTGTAAGCCCCTTGGGGTCAGAGACCTGACATTTTGTCTTAAGCTTTTAAAAAAAAGTGGGGGGGGGGAGGAGAGAAAAAGTCCTCGGACCCCCTTGTAAGTAAGTACCCACCCACCACCTGAAAGTCATATGACAGGCTGGCTGTCATATGACTTTGCTCCCCCCACCCCCGAACCGCTCTACTAGGAAACAAAGCTGCAGCAAAGGTGGGGTGAGGAGTAGTACCTGGCCCTAAATCTCAGTGTGGCTGAGCTTTGTATCCATCCATCCATCCATCCATCCCACTGTTCATGTGCATGGCACTTTTCAGAGCCAAAGAGAACAGGCCCCTCCCCAAGAAGCTTGCAATTTGCTGTTGAAATCCCCTCCCAAGCCACCATGGAAAAGCAAGCTCCTCCTTCCTTGACTTTATTTCTATTTCATTATTTATTATTTCATTTATATCCCACCTTTGTTCCTATTTTTTCCTCTTGCAAGGAACCCAAGGTGGTTTACGTGGTCTTCCTCCTCCTCCTCCTCCTCCTCCTCCTCCTCCTCCTCCTCCTCTCCATTTAATCCTCACAAAAACCCTGTGAGGTAGGTTAGGCTGAGACTCACTGACCTGGTTCACACGGCACAGCTTGTCAAAGGTTATTTAACCTGTGGTCTGTTCTAGGGTGAATCAAGGGTTGTTTAACCCTTGCATAACCCACACTTGCAGGGTTCACATGGCATGACACCCCCTGAGCGAGGGACTTGGATATGCAAAATGGCAGCTGCACTCACCCCTACATGTGCTGCAGCCTCACTCTGGGCTAAATTACTGTTATGTTGCGTGGCCCAACATGGAAGTTACAGGAACCCAGATCCCACCTAAACATCAGGAAAAAATTCCTGACTGTCAGAGCAATAAGACAATGGAACCCACTACCTAGGGAGGTGGTGGGCTCTCCCACTCTGGAGGCATTCAAGGTGCAGCTGGACAACCTTCTGTCAGGGATACTTTGACTCGGATTCCTGCATTGAGGAGGGGGTTGGACTTGATGGCCTGGTTGGCCCCTTCCAACTCTACTTTTCTATGATTCTATGATCCAATGAGCTTCATGGCTGAGTGGGAACTAGAACCTACGTCTCCCAAGTCCCAGTCCCAATACTCTAAGTAGTATGCCATTATTTCTGTCCAAGAGGCTCTGCTTTGATCAAAAACACCCCATTCCTGGCCCTCATCAAATAGCCACACCTCACAATGCTGTCTGTTGCTCCCAGGATGATAATACTTGTATTATTTATTTATTATATTTATGAATCGCCCATCTGGCCAGACATCCAGCCACTCTTGAGCGATGTACAATGCAATAAAATGTTGTTGTTGATTAAAAAACAGTATAGAAAAATGACCTTTAGCAGAGCTGAGTTCCAAGCAAAGATGCATTGGGATCAAGCTGCATTGTTGCTATCCTGAACGTGTTTCGTTGGGAATAAGCCCCATTGAAATCAGTCGGGCTTCCTTCTGAGTGAACATGCTTACGACTGGGTCACGTGCTTTAGTTCCAGACGAACCTTGTTCCCAGCACGTAGTGAAGCAGGTACATCAGGGGTGGGCTGTGCTAAAACGTTCCTGCAGACATGTTAGCTCACGATGTGCAAGGGAGCATTTGATGTGAGGATCTCTTCAAAGATAAATGAGACACACACGTGTGCACCCCCACCTCCAGTCTGAAGTGGCGCAGTCGAGAATTTAGCCCAACACCCTGTTCTGAGTAATATGTCGATCGGCTCTTGGTCACTCACGGCACACTGCTGCCACGACTTCGGGAACTCCAAGCATCTCCCACGGTGCCTCATCTGGGGGATGGAGTGGGCATCAGGAGTAGAACTCCCCCCCCCCATTGCGACAGAAGAGCGAGCGGAGGGAATGTTTCCCACTTGACCATAATCCTTTCCTTTCAGCTGTCAATATCCCAGCTCTCCGCATCTCCAGTGAACCACGTCTCCAAGCCCCCGCGGCATCTGCCTGGTGGCGCTCTGCGGTCGCGGTCCTCGCAGGCTCTGAGGCATGCGCAGGAGGAGGTAAAGCCTGAAACCACGCTGTTGTCTGGAGAGCTTGCTTATGTTCTCTCCCTCATGTGCAGCCTCATGGGCCAGGGCTGTGTGTGCCCCAACTTCCTACCTTTAGGAACCCCTTTCTGTATCAACGTGTCTGCCGCAGGACTCCCCCACACATTGCAAAAGAACCTGGGGCACCTTCTAGTGCCCACCCGCAGTGCCCACAGAGCACGGGACAACGGAGTGTGTGCCTCGAACATCCAGTAGCCTTCATGCCCTGCTTGTCGCCTTCCCTGAGTTCCTGCAACAATTAGGATGTTGGCCTAGCTGGGCCGAAGGGATCGTATCCATTGCCCTAGCAAGTGCGAGTCACGCCGCACAGGCGGTGGCTTATGCCAGTGCAGCATCATTAGTGCTGGTGCAAAGTTGGATGCTGCCATTGGTCTGATCCAGCAAGGCTCTTCTTACATCCTCTCATATGGAACACTTCCCTGCGACTGCACATGACAGGGGAAGCCGGTTGTGGTGGGGGAGTTGTTTTTAAGGGGGAACCAGCACTGGAGAATAGCCAGCCCAGGTCTGTTTAAAGGCGGAACCAGGACAGGGAGAGTTGAAGGCCGATGCTGCAAGTGGCCACAGGAGCAGCAAAACAGCGGAACAAGGCATGCTGTGTGTTGGGAGGGAGGCGTGGCACGCCGGAAGTGTTGCAGCAAAGGGAAGCTGGACCGTGGGCGACTAAACTCCCGCTGGGTTCCCTCTAGCGCAGGGCTCTCCAGCCTTGGGTCCCCAGATGTTGCTGGACCACAGCTCCCAGAATCCCTTGCCATTAGCCATGTTGGCTGGGTATGCTGGGAGCTGTAGGCCAGCAACATCTGGGGACCCACGGTTGGAGAGCCCTGCTCTAGATTATTCTCCGCAGAATGCCGTGCAAGGCCAGGCTGGTTGATACAGAGTGGGCCTTCATAGGAACATAGGAAGCTGCCTTGCACCGAGTCAGTCCCTTGGTCCATCTAGCCCAGTGTTGTCGGCACCGACTGGCAGCCATGGCTCTCCAGGGTTCCAGGCAGGATTCTTTCTTGAACCTGAGAACTTCTGCGTGCCAAGCAGGGTCTCCACCTGCTGAGCCAAGGTTCTTTTAAAGCTCCGAGACTCCCTCCCGATGGCCATTTGGGATTAGGAGTAAATGTTGCCCTAGTGCAGCCTTCCCCAACTTGGTGCTCTCCAGGTGTGTTGGACTACAGCTCCCACAATTCCCAGCCAGCATGGGAGTTGTAGTCCAACACATCTGGAGGGCACCCGGCCGGGGAAGGCCGCCCTCATATCCGGACACTTCAGAATCATATTCAGGCTGTGTGTGTAATCTGTGTTTTAATTTATCTAATTATTTGGCCGAACTAACCAGAAAAGCAGAATTCTGGGGCTTGCATAAATAGCGCATATTTGCACTTACTCGTTTATTTTGAATAACATATTCTTTTTTCTGCTAGTCCTGCAGAGAGGCAAGGTGTGGTGCAGTGTGTTGACTCTCCCTCCCCCAGTCTCTGGGCACCTTATTCAGCATTGCTCACACACCCCACAAGCCTATCTCTTTGGTCATGAGGGCTAGGGACTTCTTTATTTTATGAATGAAAGCTGAGATTCTCAGGAAGCTGGCTTCCCCACCCAGAGCCGCACTGCATGGCTTCTCTTGCACACGCAGCCCTGTCGGAGGGGAGTGAAATAAAGCAAGGCAGAATCCGGGGTGGAGACATGGAGTGACCCTTCGTGCAGGTTGCCTAAATGTTTCCGGCCGTCCCGGTGGAGTTGTCTCGCTGCTGCCGCGTCAGCCCACTTGCCTGTTTCAGAGGCGAATCCTTTTCATTTGTTTCCTTTCGTTTTCAAGCACGAGAACCCACGTGGGGGCATCACCCACTTGGAGACGGACCTCAGCTACAACTCCCTGGCTCAGGAGGCCTCCCCTGCAGACCAGCTCCAGGAGCTGCCCTTCACGCCGGTGCATGTGCCCATCCTGGCCCTGGGGGCACCCTCGGGAAGGTGAGGCCAGGGGAGGCGGGGCCTCTTTGCCAGCTGGCATGCCTATTGGCTGATGCTGCCGCAACAGACAGGATTGCGGGGGGCGAGGCTCTTTGACAAGGGGAGGGCCGACTCCCACCAGTGCCGCTTTTGAGGAGCTGCCGCCGCCGCCGAGACCCCTCCCTCATTGGCAGAATTAAGGCAAAGGAGGAGGAGCTTGCTTTTCACCGGCGGCTTGGGAAGGGAGGTTGCTGGAGAGGATTTTAAGAGGAACTAAGGTGATGCTCAGCCCCACACCCAGCCTGGAATGGCTCAGGACCCAGGGAGTCAGACCAGAGGCTCCAAAAAGCCAACGGTAGTCCACTCACGGCTCAGTCTGGTCCTGAGGCCATGTTTGCTCGGCCCCTGAGGGCGTGGGCGGGGACGGGGACCTCTCTCTGCAGGGTGCACTGATACTGGCTGGTGGGTCCTTGCAGTGACCCGGCTCTCGCTCTTCGCTCTTCTCGGGCGCTGCTGAGGGAGGCTGCCCCACACGCTGCCGCCTGCTTTTTGCCGTGGAGCAGGGGTGCTGCGCCTCAGGGCCACGAGCCAAACCCGGCCCACGTGGGGTCCCGATCTGTCCCCCTGGGATTCCCCGGAAGGCCCCGCCCCCTTCCCCCAACCACCAGTCGTTGGCTGGTTCCCCGGCTTTTGTGTAGTCCCCCCCCCATTCTAATTTTTGGGTATTTTTCCTTTGTCCCTTTTCCGCCTTTGGCCCTGCCCACCACCGGAATGCAGCCCCCGGAAGCTCCGAAATGGAATTCGGTCCTTGGGCCGCACGAGGATCCGCTCCCCTGCCCCGGAGCGTTGCTTGTGTTTGTTCATGAGCTCACGCCAGCCGCAGCCTCCACTCTTTCGGTGCCACCGTTATGCCGTCCCCGGTCTTGTTCCCTTCCTGGTCTTCGTATTAGGGAAGCCTCTTCCTCCACCTCCAGCAGCAACAGCCAGTTTCCCATAAGCACTGCGGGGAAAGGGCTACACCCCCCTCTTCTAATCCTCTTGCGGGGGGAACAGCTCCAGAGCAACCTGACGTCTCTTGCAGAATGCCCAAATGAAGTGATCCCTAAAGCACCTGTGGGCCCAAGTCTGTACTCCGAGTTTCAGACAAAAAACAGATGATTTCTCAACATAAATGCCCCCCCTCCCACCTTTAATCCTAACCCATGCACTGATCTTCCCCATGGACCGTTTTCGTTTCACCCACTGTTTATATGGTGCTTTTGATCCAGAACCTTCTCATTAATGTATTATTCCTATCATAAAAAGAGAAGATCCCTTTCTCCGAGGGGTTTCCAGTCTAAATGCTTTGGCAGGAGTCCCTTTCATTCAGGGACCACCCAGGGGCACTGCCTTGTTTTTAGGCCAGGGGGAGTGCGGTGCAGTGAGACATGGGGAAAGCGGGAATTTCTGTTTTGAGTAAGGCTTGGTTGGTCTTCGGTCTGTTGCCCCGATCAAGCTGCACACACTGGAAAAAATGTAGGACCCCCAGCTGCCCCCTTAGCACCTCTCCAGGCCTCCTCACGAAAGCACCCCCCCCACCTTAAGAGAGCTATGGCGCAGCGGAAGGTGCAAATCTTGTTTGCAAAATGAAGGAGCCAACCAGATTTTCTAGGGGCCAGGTAGGAGGAGAAACCTGCTTCCTGACCTCTGTAGGAATGTAAGATTGGGCACCCACGTTATTATACCCCCTGTTCTTGATTTCAGCTGATTCTCCCAGGAAAAGCGCTGGGGAAACACAGAGGCTCAGGTCAAGCTACATGCTACCTTAGTGTAAGCGCACAGGCCCCCTGATCTGGATTGGGACCACCGTGTGCCAGAAGGGGAGGTTTAAACCTTCCCACTCACCCACATTTCCCCCCAAAATTCACCCCCTCCCACCACCGCCACGGGGTTTTAAAAACAAAACACCTCCATTGGTGCTGATGCAGGTTTTTTCTTCTTTATTTCGTTCTTGTGATGGTGGCGTGGGGGAATTTTTTTGGGGGGGGGACGACGACGTGGCTGGGTGGGAAGGTTTAAACCTCCCCTACCTGCATGCAGTGGCCCCAATCCAGACGGGCCCCATGCAAAGGTAAACAAAATGGTGAGGATCAGCCGCACACTACATATTTGTGCTATGTAGAATCTCTGCTGGCAACTGGTTTCCTGCCCCCCGCCATGCCCAGACCTAGACCTCTGCCTCTTCTTCAGCCCTAGTACTGCCCTTACGCGGGCCTCTCTTGCCCGCCTCCGTGCCGCTGGATTTCCCGAGCTCCTGGACTGCAATAAGGAGCCTGCCCAACTGGTGGACCCTACGGACCCCGTGAGCTGCAACCCACAACGGGAAGAAGCTGACCTCTTGCAAAACAATGAAATCGTCTTGCAGTTTCTCGCCTTTACCAGGTAAGACCCCAGAAATGGTGTAGTTTGGCTTTCATTGTTCTCAAAAAACGCTTCCAATTTTGCGGTGGTTGTTCAAAGGCTGCTTCAGAAATGTCCCTATTTTCCTTTCAAGCCCTGGACAAATAGCAAACTCCTCGCAAAAAACAAAAACCAGCTGGAAGTGACAAATAGCTGTTTGTTGTTGTTTAAGGCTCCTGAGAGCTGTGTAGTTCCTGACCTAGCTGACAGGAACCCAGGTGGGGGAAGCAGTGCGGTCCCTGAGCGAGCCCACAAGGACTGCCTCTTGGAGGAAACATGGAAACATCACTTTCAGTTTTTACATGATTTGCATATCTGTTTGCTGAAAAGTTCTTCCCCATCATATAAATTCTCTCCCTTTTGGGGGCTGAGGAGTGGGATAAGAATACTAAATAAATAAATGGGCAGCTTTCTCTAGGAAGCATGCAGGCCTTTGGCTCAGCTCCGATTTTTCCTTCAGGAAAAGGGAGAGATCCTCATTTCTTACTGCCCCTTTGTCCAGCCAGAATGTGCTGACCCACCCCTTGCACCCTTTGCCGGGAGGGGCTGGAGGAGTTTGGTCGTTGCTTCTTTGGCACCATTTTCAGCGACTGCCATGGAAACCACAAAAAATGTTTAACAGCTTGTAGAGATAGCAAAGGGCCCATTTGAGAGGCTGTTTTGTGACTCAGACGTGCTCATTTGTGGTAATTCATTGGACTGATTTTAATCTAGGAATAAACTGGGTTCAATCTGTCCCCCCCCCCCCCCTTGCCATCCTTATGTACTGCCTAGGAAGCTTCCTCTGGCAGGACTAGGCTCTTGCAATGCGATCTAAAAAACTATCCCTGCCACTGCCTTCATGTTTCCAGATGTATCTGCACAGCCATGAGGGTTAGAGAAACTTGCTTTCGGGGTGTGTGTGAAAAGCCAAGATCCTTAGGGGTTTAAGGCTCAGGGTGGGAAGGAAAGGAAAAGCAACGAAAACAGATTTAATCTGAATCATTAGACTTTCCCCCACCTTTTCTGAACTTAACTCTGAGCCCCAACGGCCAGTGCAGACAGGTGGACCTCACGGAGCTTCCAGAAGGGGCACAAGTCTGCAGTAGGAAGGGGCTCCCATGACCCCCAATGCAGAGAATGGGCAGAATTATCCACTTCCACTTGAGGGTGATTAGAAAGAGGCAGGGCCAGAGCAGTGAGTCACGCAGAGACACCGTGCGCAGTCTCCCCTGTTAGGGTCCGCCTCACAGAAACCTTTTAACTTTCCAGCGAATGTATTTCTCCTGGCGCCCTGTAGCCATTCCTGGGCGGGCGGCAGTTTCTCCAGTGCCCAGTCTGGTGGGAGCTGCTGGTTTATGATGTTAAGACAAACGGTTTAATGGTACCTCTGGCTGTTCCTCTGGCTTGCTGTTCGCCCAGGACTGCGCAGGATGGGACGACGGCAGAGACGTGGCCCAAAACCCTCTACTTCACCTTCCAGTTTTACCGGTTCCCTCCGGTCACGACGCCGCGACTGCAGCTGGTCAAGGCGGATGCCTCCGGGACAGCGCCGCTGGGGGCATCTTCCCACATCTTGGTGCAGATTAACCAAGATGGGACCCTTAACCTTGGTAAGGCCTGAGGGCAACGGGTGGGCAGTCTCTATGGGGCGGGGAATCCCCCCGCCTCGCCCCCAGGGGCCAACCTCTTTTCCTACCCCCACCCCACACTCTGCTTCCCTTGGTCCTCGGCCTCCCCCAGTTTTCCTAATTATTCTGCCCCTCTTCTCTCTACCCTTCCTCTCCCTCGAGGGCATGGGGGGGGACACACACGTGTGGCCCTGCGGAGGGTGTTGGACTCCAGCAGCCCCAGTCAGCATGGCCCATGGTCATGGGTGGTGGGGAGTTGAAGTCCAGAAACATCGGGAGGGCCCCTGGTTCTCCGCTTTGCCCTAGGATCTAAGAAGCTTCACCCATGGCATCCGGGAGCCCTTAGAACCAGGACAATTCAGTTCTCCGGGACCAGACTTCTATTCTCCAGGGTTCAGGCCTGTAGCGCGTAAAGCAGCCTTCCCCAGCCGAGGTTCAGGGTTGGCCCTGCTGGCTGGGAGCGGTGGGAGTTGCAGTCCAACACATCTGCAGGGCGCCCGGTTGCGGAAAGCGTGGATTCCTCAGAGGCCTCCCTTCCATCGCTTGAACGTCACAGCCATCTTTCAGACCTCCCTTTTGCGTGGGGCGGGGAGGATACCGTGCCAGAGCGTGTGACTTCCAGGCAGGCTCGAGCACATCAGCCTCTCATTTTAAAAAACTGAGCCCCCCCAACGAGGATCGTTCCCGGTTCAAAATACATCATGCAGAGCAGGCTCAGAGCTCAGTGCGATCTCTCTGTTGGGGACGCCACCACGGGCATCGTCTTCAGCGGCCCGTCAACAAAGTCCATCCTCCTCTGAGCCTGATGGGGGCCCCTGCGAGTGAGGTGAACGCCACTTTTTAATAGCTCCTTCTCATGTCTCTCGATGGATGCCCAAGCGGAGATTACAGGAATCAGCATCCACCGTGTTATTGACTCTTCATTCCTTTCTAAGGTAGATATAACTAGTAGCGGCCAAAGTTTGAGAGGCCTCGCTTAGTCAAGCTGCAGAATTAGTTCGTCAACACGCAGACCACGGTTCATTCCGATCTCCCAGTGTTCAAAGCAGATTTTCTGTCAGAGTGTGTCTCTCAGTGTGTGCTTGACCTCTTTGGAAAAAAATGTGCAGGTTGAGCTGGTGTTCAGACTTAAATCGTAGAATTCTACCCTGCGTAGACACCGGCATTCATTCTAGTATCTCAGTATTCAAGGGAGATACTGTGTTAGATACACACAGCCAACCAAGTGAGTGGGTTAAAGCAAAGGCCCTTTAATCAGTCCTTCGGCCAATTAAACACTCTCTCCAACACCAAATGGGGAGGTAAAACCTGTGTCTGGACTGTGCCACTTTGGAATGCAGATGGGGTTCATTTTTTTTATATAGGCTTGGATCCTAAGAGAAGTTAACTGAAGCACGTTCACGGAAGGAGTCTTTGTCATCTCCCCCCCACATCAGATCCCTAGGGCCCCATCCCACATGGTTCAGAGGGACCCCCCCCCCCAAGAGACTTTGGAGGGCACAGGTGGCTGCAGGGAAAAGGAGGGGGACAGGAAACTTTCCCTCCATGGACTTCCTTAAATCAGTTTATCTTGGGATCCAAGACACAAACGTTTCTTCAATATAGCATTCCACTTACAAAATCACTTAGGGTGCAATCCTATGCATGTTTAGACAGGAAAAGAATCCTACAACTCCCAGTTGTGGGGCACTTTTCTCTCTAAACATGCTATAGGATTGCACCCTTAACACACTAAAATGTAGCCATAATAATAATACAAGAGCAGCACAAGCAGCAGTAAAGCCAAACTGTTTCTACCTGGCGCCTAAAAGCCATTGGATGTAGCTCAGATCTACAACTGAGGCACCACTGCGGAGAAGGCCCTGTCTCCTTCTCATTTCACATGATGGGGGATGTTCCTCCATGAAAGAAGATCTGTACTCATAGGAAATTAGCACCTCAGGGGGAAGGGGCAGACAAGGGGCAGGCTGTCTATATGCATGGATTTTTATTTTATTTGATTGGAATGGAGAAATACTCAGTCATGTAAGCCGCACCTGCAGTCTGGAGTGGTCCAGTCCAGACACAGGCTTAAGGCGCAATCCTATGCGTGTTTAGACCAAGAAAAGGCCTGCAACTCCCAGCATGTCCCAGCCAGCCATACATATACAGCACAGGAAGAAAAATTATAAACTGTGAGGTCAGAAGGAAATTTAGTGCAGAAAGCACTGATGGTGACAAACCTGTTATTGAAAGTGGTCATTTATGGCAGGGCTCTCCAACCTTGGGTCCCCAGATGTTGCTGGACTACAGCTCCCAGAATCCCTTGCCATTAGCCATGCTGGCTGGGTATGCTGGGAGCTGTAGGCCAGCAACATCTGGGGACCCATGGTTGGAGAGCCCTGATTTATGGTGATTAGGAGTGTGTGTGTGTGTAGACTATTTTCCTTGGCAGCTGGTGATACAATCCAGGCTCTGCGCTCCAGAGAAAGGAGGCAAAAGGAGCTCCAAGTGTACTCCCAAGGCCTAGCTGATGGCAAAGATGCCGGAGTGCACAGAAGCGGCCCGTCCATTGGTGATACTGGTCTGGTTCCCAGCTTTTCCCTTCAGAAAGTTAGTGACTGGTCACGTACATATCAGTCATATAAAGACAGACGTTGATGTTTGGACTAGTAGCAAGTTTTTGTGGGCCAGTCACTTTTGTGGAGCAGTTTACAAGGTTGTTGAAACTAAAGCCTCTGTGTGTGTGTGTGTGTGTGTGTGTGTGTGTGTGTGTGTGTGTCTTTTGCTTTGGTTGTGCTGTATTAATAATGCACCGGTGACACGCTGCTTTCTCAACAGGCTCCCCAGGCTTCCAGCTGAAATATATGGTGGATCCCGGTTTTCTCAAGCCCGGCGAGCAGCGGTGGTTTTTCCGTTACCTCGCTGAGCACACCCTGCAAATAGACACCTGGGATGGGGATTCCTTGCTGCTTGTCGGATCTGCTGCCGTGAAGCTGAAGGTGGGGATCTGTCGGCTGGATGTTGTCTCGGAACTGACTCTTGGGAGAGAGGAGTGCCAGTGGCAGTCACATTCAGCTTGTTGAAATCAGGACATTCAGAGATGACTTCAGGGGTGCAGAACCGAGAAGCCTTCGGGGGCCGCATTCTAGTGGCAGCCAGGGACGAAGCCAAAAGGGGGTGGGGCCAAAGGCAAAGTGGGCGGGGCCCAAAATACCAGTCTATTTGAGCTGAGAGCTCTCACTGCTGGTAGCCAAGCCTTAGGAGAGGCATTTCAGCCTTTTAGAAGGGGGGGGGGGTTTGCACCGAAGTCAGGAAACCACCAAATGATCTGTGGGTGGGGGAAAGCATGTGTAGCCATCTGAGGAACCCCACACTTCAGTCCCACTGATTTCACTCTCTGCAGATTATATCAAGGGGTTGGGAACTTTTTTCTTCTGTCGAGGGTTGTTTTCCCTCAGGAATAATCTGTCAGGGGCTACATGCTGGGGGCGGGGGCGGGCAAAGCCTTCTCTCTGTCTCTCTCTCTTCCTCTCTGCCCAGCGGGTTGCTGGGAAAGGGGCAGAGGCCTGATCTTTGGCAAAGGGCCTTTTAAACGAGCCCTGAGGGGCACAGGATGCCTGCTCCTGGATGATCCTATTTCAGGGTAAACCTTAATCATGAGGATCAACAGTAACACTTTGATAATTAACATCCAGCACAAAAAGGAAGCAAGTTTACATGTGTGGCATGTGGCCAACTTCCCTGCCTTCTCATACAGGGGATGCATTTGTGGAGGGTTGGAGGAGAGACTGCGTGCACACACACACACACACACACACACACACACACGCGCATGCACACATGGGCGCACACTCAGTCTGTATTTCTGCTCACATATGATAATTCTTCAGGATGTCTGCATTTCTGTGCAACTCACCGATGGCCTCTGTACTCAGCATACATGCCAAAGGCTCAGCTTTCTTTACTTAGACAGAACAGAAGGGGGTGGGGAGAAGGGACTGTGGCTAGTACGACTGTCCTTTTTATGAGATTTAAGAAACTAATCTCCTTAGATGGGGGGGGGAGGAGAGTGGGAAGGTAATTTGGGGGTCATTTAGCCCAACCCCTGTTCAATGGGGGATCAGCGATGCAGGATGCAACTACAGCTTCCCTGACAGATGGTGCCCAGCGTCTGCTTAAATACCTCCCCCGAAGGAGAGCCCACCATCTCCTCAGGCCGTCTGTTCCATGGTCAAAGAGCTCTTTCTGTTAGGGAGGAGATGATGATGATGATGATGATGATGATGATGATGATGATGATGATGATTTACATTTATTTATCGCCCATCTGGCCGGCCACCGGCCACCCTGGGCGATGTACATATGATAAAAACAGTATAAAATACATTTAAAACAGTATAAAATTTTAAAATCTTAGCCCACCCCATATTCCCGCCTGAACAGCCAAGTTTTTAGTGAGTGGCGGAAGCTCAGCAGAGAGGGGGCATGGCGGAGGTCACTTGGGAGAGAGTTCCACAGTACTGGGGCTGCCACAGAAAAGGCCCTCTTAATGTTTCTCTTAATGTTTAGCCGAAATCTGCTTCTCTGCCATTTCTGCCCATTGTGTGTAGTCCTGTCCTCTTGAGCAACAGAGGATAAATCCGTGATTATCTCATGCCGAGCTGAAAGGTCCAGCTGGAACTTCTTTTTCATGGTCTCTGTGCATCACACGTACGGGCTCTGTGCCTGCGTGGAGCCCCGTTTCGGGAAACCTCTGTAGCTGAGGAATGTTTGGCGGGAACACTGAACATCCAGTAGCCTTCATGCCCTGCCCGTGAAGGGGTTTAAGGAGGGGTGTCACATGGTCAGAGTGACAAGAGAAATGAATGATAGGAACATAGGAAACTGCCTTACACTGCCCTTCGTCCACCTAGCCCAGTATTGTCAACGCTGACCGGCAGCAAGGTGGGTTTCCTGGGTTCCAGGCAGGGTTCCTTCCCAGCCCTACCTGGAGATGCCACCAGGGATTGAAGATGGGGCCTTCTGCATGCAAAGCGGGGGCCTCTACCGCTGAGCTACGGCCCCAGCAAAGTGCTGGGGTGGTGGGGTTCAAGGTGAGATAGTCGAAGACCAGGCAGGAGGAGATTCAGCAATCAAGGCTAGATTTGGGTGAGAACTTCTTGAACTTAAAACACAAAGTTTGCTGTCAAATCCGTATATTTCTGAGGTTTGTGATGCAGGTCACTGACAAAAATGGGTACATTAAAAAATGTGTATAAAGATACTTTATTCCATGGGGGAAAGTGTACATTTGCAAAAAATGCACACAAAATGGCCTACATTTGGAAAAATGCGCACCAAAAACATGGATTCATGCGCAAAACTATTTTATGTGGACAAAAATAATGATGCAAAATTGGGATGGGACGAATTTAGCATTGGGAAAATGAGAAGCTGACCAAAGGTGAGTTTGATGGATGTGCCCATCTTTATTCAAGGCTAGAGGAAGGGCTACAGGTTTGTAATGTTGTAAAAGGAGGAGCAAGATGATTTGGTGATGGACTGAACAATATGAAATGAAGTGGAGGCAGGGAAATCTGCACCATGCCGGCATCACCTCACATTAGTGGCGGAGAGAGGAGGTGGAGTCGCAAGGCCACCCCTTTGGCCCATAATGTGTAGTTCCAGCCTAAGTACTTCTTTTAAGGGTATCTCCCAATATTTGAAACGGGTTGGTCTCTCCTTGGGCCCACACTCTGCTGCACCATCCTTCTCCGCCATCCCCAGCCCCCCGAATTATCTGTTCTGCTCAGATGAAGATTTCCTTTCTTCTACAGCACTTGCTCCGCCAGGGCCGGACAGCCGTCCAAGTCCACCATGAGCTGGAGGTAATCACCATGGAGTACAAGCAGGATGCAGCAGTGACGAGCGGGGAGGCATTCCAGCACGGGTGCGTGAAGCCCGTTGGAGTCCATGTGGTTGTGAGAGGCCGACTTCACTTGAGCCTGGCTAACATTGGTAAGGGTCCCACTGGTTCTGTTTGCTTTCTGGAGGAACCTGTACCTCTTCGGCCTCCTGGAAACAAGGCTGCCTTAATCAGGGGCTCAAGCAGTAGCTGGGAGCTTGATGGATCTCATCCTTCTTAGATTCATCGATCATAGAATCTATGGAGCCGGTGTGGCGTAGTGGTGAGAGTGTTGGACTTGGGACTCGGGAGATCCGGGTTCTAGTCCCCGCTCAGCCATGAAACTCACTGGGTGACTTTGGGCCAGTCACGGACTCTCAGCCTCAGCTACCTCACAGGGTTGTTGTGAGGGTAAAGTGGAGAGGAGGAGGAGGAGGAGGAGGAGGAGGATTATGTAAGCCGCCTTGGGTTCCTCGCAGGAAAAAAGGCGGGGTATAAATATAATAAATAAATAAATAAATTAATAAAAATAGAGAGTTGGAAGGGGCCTACAAGGCCATCGAGTCCAACCCCCTGCTCAATGCAGGAAACTAGAGGAGGGGTCTCCCATCCAAGTAATAACCAGGCCTGACCCTGCTTAGCTTTCCACACTCAGACAAGCTGAGCCAGCGTGAGCCACAGGCCTGCATACCCAACCCAACCCATCCCAGCCTGGACCAGTTGGGAGCAAACACAATGCAGTGCACCCTGCCATGCACTTGACAAAACAGAACTGTGTTGTGAGGGAAGTACCCTCCTCTGCCATTAGATTGGGAGGGATGACCCAGCAATGGATAGAGAACAAAAGTTGGCTGCAGGGCCGTGAATGGAGAAGGTAAACTCTCTTCTGATTGCCCTGGGACTCTCACCTGGGTTTTTCCTCTCATGGGTAGCTGGGGATAGAAGGTCCTTGCCTAGGCTAGGGATGCAGGTGAAATTCATTTCACATTTTAACGCAAACTTATTTAATTTCACACGTTCGAATCAATATGTGAACCGAAACACAGTTGTCTTTCAAAAGTCGCACTTTTCCAAATTTTGCAATGGAGTACTCCAATTTTTTAAAAATGCCTACAAAAAGGAGTATATTAGAGAAAAATACTGTTCACCTATGCATTATATTAAGAAAACCGCTTGCATAAAACATGTATATTGGGCAGAAATGCATACAAAAATGCATGTATTAGGAGAAATGTGCACAAAAGAATGCTTTTGAATTGTCATGCAAACTTTTATATATATATATATATATATATATATATATATAAAAAATCAAAGTTCTGACAAACGAAACTTAGGATTGGAGAAATTCTCAAAGTTTGAGATGAATCGAGCTTAAAATCGGAAAAATGAGAAACTGAGAGGAACTGAAATGGACAAATTTGTCCATGCATAGCTAGGACTGCTTTGTCCTCCTATAACAGTGTTGTCCAACCTTAGGGTCCCCAGATGTTTTTGGCCTACAACTCTCAGCATGCCCCAGCCAGCTACGCTGGCTGGGGTATGCTGGGAGTTGTAGGCCAAAAACATCTGGGGACCCAAGGTTGGACAACACTGTTCTATAAGCTCAGGAACACCACTGGCATTCCGGCTGGGCTCCGTATCTGATTCAACTATGGGTGCCTGGCGAATTCAATCTTTGTGAATTTCAATGCCTGATCCACACGTCCCGGACGAATCCACGGATCAGAATGTACTTATCTAGTGACTTTGGCACTTCCCAACTGTTCCAGCACAGGTCTCAGCTCAAGCCCCCCACCCCCACTCCATTTAAACATGTACTTCTAGAGAAAGTATATTTACGGTGCAATGCGATGCATGTTTAGACAGAAAAATGGCCGGCTGGGAAATGCTGAGAGCTGTAGGACTTTTTCCCCCTGTCTAAACATGCATAGGATTGCGCCCGTTAGAAATGCATTGTTTTGAGAGGAAATGTGTTTGAAAGTATGCATTTGAATGCAATTTCCGTGCAGATTAAAAAGAAAAGAAGGATGCGCAGATTAACGCGGAAGCAGGTTGGAGAGATTTTATGGGTGGAATAAGTGCAGAAGTGACACAGGCCGTAAGTAGGCTGATCCGCCCATCCTGAGTTCCAACCGGTATTCAGGCAGGAGTTGCTCCGTCTCTTCCAGTGACCAGCCAGTATTTGGAGGTCCAGGAGCAGCTCAGCTGTCCACTCACTGCTGCAGCGTGCCTGCCTTTCTTTCCTACATTACCAGGCTCGCCCACCTCATTGCCTGTCGTCAGTCAGAGCCTTCCAGGGGAGAACGTCTTGGGACACCTCCAGCGTTGGGGTGCACACGCCCCATCTGATCACACAATCCAGCACTCTGTGCGTCTGAGTCTGAGAAAAGGTATCAGCCTCACAGCTGCTTAGAGAGAATTTTCAGCTCCTTGGAGGAGTTGGGGGAAGATTCCCAGCACGCACTGCAAAAGCCCATTATCCACCCTGTGTCCTGACGACGGTAATAACACCGGGTCGTTGCAGGCACGATAGAAACACACAGGCCATTAATTCTGCTTAGCCTTGTTTACAAACGGGCAATCCAAGGCAGCTTTGAAGGAGACAATATAAAAAAGGCGACTCTCAATTAGATGCCAACAAAGCAGCAACATGGTGGTGGGAACGGGACGCAGGGGGGGGGGGGGCAGGGAAGCTGCACAGACAGAGCCCTGCCTAGCAGGGAAAGGAATCCAGACTCATAAGAACCTTAGGCCGCATAGCAGGTGCTTTAATTCATCCGCCTGTAAAAGGCAGAGTGACTCCATTTAAAAAAATAAAAAAAAATTCTTATCTTCAGAAGAAAGATTAGCTTCCATTCTACCATATCATAAATTGACATTTCATACTTTGCCTGCAAGAGGGTGATAAGCTCTTTTGTGTGATGTGGGGGATGATCAATCCTGAGATGCTTCGAAGGCCAGGGCCAGGCAAGGAAGCGGTCTACTGGTGAAGAGCGATGGGAAAGGACATGGCAGGTTCCGGTGTATGCATCCTTCTCCTCTTTGATTTTGCAGCTAACATTTCCGGTGCCTCTAAAAACAAAACAAGCCCTATCTTATAAAGATATCTGCGAGAGGCAGAGTACGGAGGAGGAACTCCCCTGTGTGGAGGTCTCACTGCCTTGCTGGTTGGGCAGGAACCAGTCAGAGGTCTAGTCCAGACTTCCCAAACCATGCCGGCCGGGAATGATGGGGGTTACAATCCGACACATCCAGGTGGAGCCAGGTTGGAGGAGGCTGCACCAGACCTTTGTGTCAGAGATCAGTTTCTGCCCTTCTGCTACGGGGATCGAAACAGGGATGGGGACTCAGACTCCAGGAACTCGACTCGTGAGTCAGACTGAGTCCCCCCCTCTGACTCGAGTCCCACTCGAGTCCCAATATTTTTAATGGGACTCGGGACTCGAGACCAAGGGCTCTTCAACATTCCTGGGCTGTGCCAGAAGGAGTGGAGAGAAGTGTGATCGCCGGCGAAGATTTTATTTTTAAAAATCATTTTACTAAAATGCAACCTTTCAGACATTTTGGGTTTGGCTGCCTCTGCCTGCCTGTTTGGGTTTCCCAGCCTCCTCTGCCTGCCTGGTCTCTTCTTAACCAGATCCACAGTTTGAATTGTCCAAGACAAATGCCTCTGCCTGCCTGCTTTGGGGTTCCCTGCCTCCTCTGCCTGCCGGGTTATTTTGGGTTTGTCTGCCTGGTCTGTTCTTGCCAAAATCAGTTGCAGGGTTTTGAAATAAAAAGGTGCACTTGTGCCTAGAATTTATTTAAGCCACACATCTGAAGTAGCCTTATTTTGTTGGGAAAACCCCCCATTGATTTCAGGGATGTTGAAGAGTCCTTGGTCTCGAGTCACGAGTCGAGTCACGAGTCTTTGGACCCGAGTCTCGAGTCCAAGTTCGAGTCCTTGGTCCAAAATGGTGACTCACGAGTCATAAGTCACGAGTCACTCCCAAAGCTGACTCCACGAGTCCCTATTAAAATCAGTGGGGGGGTTTCCCCAACAAAATAAGGCTACTTCAGATGTGTGGTTTAAATAAATTCTAGGCACAAGTGTGCCTTTTTATTTCAAAACTCTGCAACTGATTTTGGCAAGGACAGACCAGGCAGAAAAACCCAAAATAACCAGGCAGGCAGAGGAGGCAGGGAACCCCAAAGCAGGCAGGCAGAGGCCTTTGTCTTGGACAATTCAACTGTTGAACTGGTCAAGAAGAGACCAGGCAGGCAGAGGAGGCTGGGAACCCCAGACAGGCAGGCAGAGGCAGCCAAACCCAAAATGTCTGAAAGGTTGCATTTTAGAAAAATGATTTTAAAAAATAAACTTGCTGTACTTCCTAAAACTTATCCATGTTGCATTTGAGGAACATGATTTTTTCTAAATGTTTGGCCCCCATTCTGGAACGGTGAGGTCTCATCACAATTCCACCCTCACTGAACACCCGCTCCACTGGTGATGAACTTGCTGGATTCAGAAACACACTCAGAGCAGCCACACAGAGTAATCTCAGGTCCTTCTTCTGCCTCCCAAGTACGCAACACATCAATCAAAATAAATCTTGACACACTGTTGGGGCTGCACTCCTGGTAGCCGTCCATAGTGGCCGAGCAGCGGCACACCTTGCTTCCATGCGCTCTTCGCCGGCAATCACGCTCCTCTCCACTCCTTCTGGCACAGCCCAGGGATGTTGAAGAGTCCTTGGTCTCGAGTCCCGAGTCGAGTCTCGAGTCCCATTAAAAATATTGGGACTCAAGTCCGAGTCGAGCGTAGCTGGCTGGGGCATGCTGGGAGTTGTAGGCCAAAAACATCTGGGGACCCAAGGCTGGAGAACACTGTTCTAGGGGATTTCAATGTATTCAATATGTTATACGCACACTCTGGACCTTCTGTTCAGTTCTAGATCCTTTTGCTCTCACCCACCCGCCCTTCCCATGATCCCTCTCTTTCTGCCTGGCCCATTTTCTTCATTTCTTCACACTGCTTGGTTCTGCTCTTCTTTCAGACCACCGTCCTATTTGCTTGAATCTCCTGCATTTCATTTCTCCTCCCTGAGTTTTCAAACTGTTCCCCACTTCCCACCCCGCCCCCAAAATCTTCATTCTTTTGACCCAGGCCAGTTCTCAACTTCTCTTCTTCTTGAGTTTACTTCAACTCACGGACTGGTGCCCTCCAGATGCTTTAGGCTACAACTCCCAGCATTCCCGACCATTGTCCATGCTGGCTGTGGATGATGGGAGCTGTAGTCCAGTGCATCTGGAGGGCACCAGATTGGGTAAAGCTGTTTTAGACACAACTGCTCTGTCTTCCTTTCATTTCTTTCACACACACACACCCAACCTTCCTGTTTACACTGTTTTCATTTCTGCACCAGAGCTGCTGAACAGGCCTGTGGCTTACGCTGGCTCAGCTTGTCTGAGTGTGGAAAGCTAAGCAGGGTCAGGCCTGGTTATTACTTGGATGGGAGACCCCTCCTCTAGTTTCCTGCACTGAGCAGGGGGTTGGACTCGATAGCCTTGTAGGCTCCTTCCAACTCTATGATCTATGAAATCTATGAAACATTTCTGCCTCAAATCAAGTCTTTAGAAAACTTTAGAAATTTTATTACGGTCATATGACCCAGTCTTCATTCCTTAGTCCTATTCGTCTGGTTTATTTTCTGCTAAACAATCTTACGTTTCTTACTTTTCTCTCTCTGTTCTCCTTTTAGTTCCTTTGTAGTCTAAACATGCATAGTATTGCACCCTTAATGGCTTAAGACCAGGACACCTTAAGGATTGCCTTTTTCCTGTAGGAAGGAACCTGCCTGAATAGTTAAGAGCAGCTCTGAAGGCTGTTCTGTGTGGCCTGTTTTTGTTTAGAGGTACAGTAGACTGGCTTGAGAGACAGGGCCTTCTCGGCAGTGGCACCTAGATTATGCTACACCTTCCTTGGGGAGATTAGCTGGACACCCCATGAAGTTGCCTTATGCCGAGTCCGACCATTGGTCTGTCTTGCCCGGTATTTTTGACTCTGACTGGCAGTAGCTCTCCGGAGACTCTAGCAGGGGTTCCCCCCCCCCCACACACAACCCAGCTCTGCAGATCCTTTTATCAGGGGTAGGCAACTTGTGGCCCCAGGGCCACATGCAGTCCTTGGCTTAATTTCAAAAGCCCTCCTCAAGCAATCAGTTCAGATCTCTGGCAAGAGCAATTAGTTCTCCCCTCAGCAGCCTGCCGAGCAGGGAGGAAGAGAGAATGGAGTGGTAGAAAGAGGAAAAAAAGGGTGGCCCTGGCCACTTTTGCCTCTGCACCCACCCACCACTGGCTTCCGTCCCACCCACCGTCAGATTAACCCTGCAGGAATGTGCTTCTCAACAGTAAAATGGTTACCCATCCCTGTTCTAACTGGAGACGGCAGGAACTGGTTCTTGTGCCCGCAAAGGAAGTGTTCTAGCACCTTCCCTAAAACCAAATCAGTGCTTCATCACCCAGCAACTGCGGAGGACTGTAGGAATGTGGCAGCATGTTCGCCATGGTCCTGAGAGGATGCCAAGAAAGGGAAAGCTCCTTGCATCTGGGGAACAGATCAAGAAGGATCTTCTTGAAAAAGCACTTCTTAGCTAGAAATCTTAAGCATCTTCTGCAACATCCAAGGAGTGAAGGCGCTCGCTTGCGTCTCTTCCGAAGGAACCCCGCTTCCTTGCACACTGCAGATCAAAGTCTCTCTTATGCAAAAAAAGCCTTAAGGTGTCTCCTTTGATAACTCCCCGCCCCAAAGGGCTGTGTGGGTTTTGATGGGGGAAAGGTTTCTGGGTTTTTTTTAAGTATATGTGCTGCCGAAGCGAGCACTTTGGTTTTTTTTTTTAAAGAGAGTTTTGGCTTGCAGGTTGTGGCAGAGATCAAAGGGACTGTCAGCCGTGTAAAGGGACTGGATAAGCCTGCTATTATGCATCAAGGTGCTTATTTCCAAAAGTCAAAGCAGGCCCTGCTGAGCTCCGCTCCTGTGTCAGAAAGGTACAAAACAAGATAAGGAGATTGTTGCCAGGTGGAAAAGAACTGACTCTCCCAAGGGTGCGCTTTTTGGCGATGCAGTGTCATTCTGGTGCCCCTGCACAGTTTTCCCGCTATGCCCCTTGCTGGAGCGATGAATCCCAGCCTGCTCAGTCACCTTTATTATTAACATTGCTCTGGGGAAGGTTGACTTTGTTTTCTGCGGCTTGCTTGTTCTGGTGCTTCTTGTCAAATAAATAAATAAATAAATAAGGAAGTAGCCCGAGGCTCTGAGAGATCTGAGAAAAAGAGCAGAAGTGGGGGGCAGGCGGGAGACATCACAAACGGGGGGAAAGGTCCAGCAGCCCAAAAGTCTGTTTTGCATACTTCTGCATACCACCTTATCTGCCCAAAAGCCATCAAGGCTTTTGATACAACAATTTAAAACAAGAAAACTTTTAAAACAAGAAGAACAAAAATAGTGAAAACATTTAAATATTTTAAAAGGCTAAATTGAAAGTCTTCCACTACCGCATCTTAAGAATGGAGTTAGCAACTTTAAAACTCATCCATCTGCCCAATATGTCTCGATGTGGAACTTTGGAAACACGTAAAGCACTATCAACATAGATGGTAGTGCATATATAATCGTAATCTACCCACTTCCCTACCTATCTATATTAAAAAAGTATCTTCCTGCCACACTCTAGCACAGTGTTCTCCAACCTTGGGTCCCCAGGTGTTTTTGGCCTACAACTTCCAGCATGGCTACGCTGGCTAGGGCATGCTGGAAGTTGTAGGCCAAAAACATCTGGGGACCCAAGGTAGGAGAACACTGCATCTAGCATGACCAAGAGAAGACAAATGCAGAGTTACAGAATGCAGAGTTACAGAATGGGGGACACTTGGCTCAACAATACCACAAGTGAGAAGGATCTTGGAATTGTTGTAGATCACAAACTGAATATGAGCCAGCAATGTGATGTGGCTGCAAAGAAGGCAAATGCTATTTTGGGCTGCATTAATAGAAGTATAGCTTCCAAATCGCGTGAAGTGATAGTTCCCCTTTACTCAGCACTGGTTAGGCCTCATCTTGAGTACTGCGTCCAGTTCTGGGCACCACACTTTAAGAAGGACGTAGACAAACTGGAGAGGGTTCAGAGGAGGGCGACAAGGATGATAAAGGTACTGGAAGCAAGGCCCTATGAGGAGAGACTGAAAGGACTGGGCATGTTTAGCCTTCAGAAGAGGAGACTGAGGGGAGATGTTTCCCATCCTGTTCAGTGGGGCAAAGTGCAGATGGGATCCACTCAGCAAGCTGAGTGAGTGGCAGAAGTTTCAAGCCCCACAAACATGGGCTTGTCAAGAGCAGGCTTCGTACCTGTGCCTGGGCTGCTGGTGAGAGTGCCTGCCTGGTCACTTGCTGCGATCCCCTTTTACGGAGAAAAACAATTAAATGCTGCACTTGGGGCAAGATTGCTAACCAAGCGGTGGAGAAACGTGGAACCAAGAAGTTCCTTTTGTGTCACCAGCTGTTAACACAGCCCACCCAATCCTGTAATCCTTTCAGGACTCTCCAGCCAGCCCCGTGTCCTCCGTTCACTTTTGCCCTGTCCATCTTGCTTACACGGAAAGGCTTTGGGCCGGGGCTGTCTCTCATCTGTGTTCTGTAGCATGCTCAACATAGCAGTTGACAATGGTAAGCCGCTTTTGCACATTAGTTGTGTTTGCAGTAACAAAATTCTTCTCTTCCTTGACCTTCCTTGAGAGCCAGTGTGGCGTAGTGGTTAGAGCAGTGTTCTCTAACCTTGGGTCCCCAGGTGTTTTTGGCCTACAACTCCCTGCAACTCCCAGCATGCCCCAGCTGGCTGGGGCATGCTGGGAGTTGTAGGCCAAAAACATCTGGGGACCCAAGTTTGGAGAACACTGGGTTAGAGTGTTGGGAGAGACAGTGAGGTGTAGTGGTTAGGGTGTTAGACTGGGACTTGGGGGGTTCTAGTCCCCACTGGAGCATGAAGCTCACTGGGTGACTTTGGGCCAGTCACTGACTCTCAGCCTAGCCTACCTCACAGGGTTGTTGTGAGGATAAAATGGAGAGGAAAAGTATTATGTAAGCTGCCTTGGGCTCCTTGCAGGAAAAAAGCAGGATATATAAATATAACAAACAAGCTTTTAATAGGGTCCAGGCAGAAGCCCTGTTCCTAAATGGGCCCCCCACGGGACGATCCGTAGGCACGCTAAACTTTTGCTGCTGCTTTCTTTCCCTGCACCTTTCCTCTGCTGCCCCATCACCCATACCAGCTCGGTGCCTATAGGCACTCTGTAGTATAGCCCATTCTCACAATTACTGGGAGGCTTGAATTCAGTGGTGGCAGGTTAGGCAAGGGAGCTACCCATCCAGGCAGCCTTGGCCAACCCGGCGCCCTCCATTGGCCATGCTGGCTGGGGATGATGGGGGTTGCTGTCTAGCACATCTGCCGGGCACCCAGTTGGGGAAGGCCTGCATCAAGGCAAGGAATGTGTTCCCTGGTGGGGGATGCAGGGGAGCTGCCCGGCCAGGTGGCTATGGTTGAAGGCCACAGACAGGGAGCAGGTCAGAGAAGGGTTTGCCACCTCAGCAATCGCGTGGCCATGTGCCCTCTTGCCCGGAGGACCGTCCTCTGTTTGAAGAGAAAGAACCACGAGGACGGCTCCCGTCACAGCAGGCTGGGTGGGCTGGGCATGCAGGTCACCTGGCCACAGCCTCCCGCACAACGGTGAGATGCCCTGCATTTCTATTAAATGTTAATGCTCATTTTTAAATTAGCATCTAGACATATAACTTAGCATACGCACATTTTATGCAGATTGCCGCCCCCTTTCGTCCTCTTTTTGGGTGATTCATAAGTGGCTACCCTGTGCAGCGACTCCTGGCTCCAACGGAAGGTCCTTTATTGCTGCGGCCCTGCAGCAAAAACCCTTTCCCTGGTTGCCCTTGTAGGGCGGGTCCTGCTCATGCACTTCTCAGAAACAGCAGGAAGGCCCCGAGCTGCGAGATCCGCGATCTGCCTTCCAACGCCTTCTTCCATTTCGGCTCATCAGTTCCATCGCCGCTGGCGGATCCTGCGTTTGGGAGGTGTGGGGTGTGTGTGTGTGTGTGAGCTGAAGCATGAGGCATTGGGCCCAGAGCTGGCCCCCAGGATCCAGCAGCGCTCCAGACTGAGGCAGCCCCCAGGGTGCTTGATTCTCCCTGACCTCAGCAGATGCTGGGGCCTGCCCATGGAGCTGAGAACCCGGGGCCCATGCTGGAATGCAAGGGTCCCGGTGTGCCAGCCGCCTCCTCGAAGGAAGTTGGTGGGAGGGAGGGAGGGAGGGAGGAGGGCGCTGTCGTGAGAGCAGCGGGCCCCTCGGGATGCCGATGGCCTCGGAGCAGCAGGTCTAAGTGGGGGCTGACCCGCCAGGCCCCCCGCCATGGAGCAGATGTATTGATTTAGGGTGCAAGCCGATGGATGGTTAGGAATGCGTGCTGGGAGTTGTAGGACTTCTTTTCTGTCTAAACATGCATAGGATCACGCCTTTATTTATTTATACAGTAGTAGTAGTAGTAGTAGTTGCATTTATATACTGCTTAATATAGTAAAATCTCTAAGCAGTTTACATATAAGAATTAAAAATCTCAGTTACAAATACATATATAATACAACACTAAAAGCATCTTAACTTTCAACAACAATAAAAGAGACAGTAAAATGGAGCAGCATCATAATAATTATAAGCCAGGGAGAACAAGTACATTTTCAGGAGCTGTGAAAAACACTCCATAGACATTTCCTGCCTCCTGAACTGTTCAGGGGAGGAGGGGTTCCAGAAGGTGGGTGCCACCACCGAAAAGGCCTGCTTTCGAGATGTTATGTGGCAACGTTCTGTTGGTTGCGCAGTGGCCAGCAAGGCCTCCTCTGAAGATCATAGGGGTCGACTGGGTATAAATAAGGCAGTGTTTCTCAACCTTGGGTCCCCAGATGTTTTTGGCCTACAACTCCCAGCATGCCCCAGCCAGCATAGCTGGCTGCGGCATGCTGGGAGTTGTAGGCCAAAAACATCTGGGGACCCAAGGTTGAGAAACACTGAAATAAGGGAAGGCAGTCTGCTTTTGGCCCTAAAATATTTATTGGGCTGAGGGTTGTGAGGGAGAACTTTGCCTGACCCCTGACACCGGCCGGTGCAGAGGATATCGCTCTTTCAGAGTGCCTGTCTCAGTGGGAGGGGCTCGCACCGCACACCCTGACCCTCCCGCTTGGCTTCTTTTGCAGGCCACCTGTGTGAGCAGAGGCTGAGGAAGTCGCGCTCCTTGCCGCCCTCCCGCTCGCGGATCATCTCCTCGCACGACGGGACCAGCGGCTTCCGTGGGGGCGGCCTGCTCTCTCTCAGTGCTTACCACGGTATGCCGGGCTGTGTCTTGGGAATTTGCCTTACTGACTGAAGTGCAGAAGGCAGGTGGGGCAGCAGGAATAGCAATCCTGGCAAAAACACCTGGCGTGCCCCCTTCCCTTCCCCAGCCAAAGAGTGACGCATCGAACTGAAGCAAGTGAGTCAGTGAACAGCCTGCCAAGGGCTTGGCGGATGAGCCTTTTATCTCTTTTTTTTCTCCACACCCCCTTATTGAGTTTATTGTGAAAAGGTGTCCAGGATGAGGGTAAAATACCTCTTTATAGCCTCTAAAATAGCTTTAGGTTTGGGGTGGAGGGTGGGGTTGGGAGCGTGGATCTTTTAGTCCTGTGGGTACCTCCTCGTACATAAACGGGCATCCATTTTTCAAGGGGCCACAGAGACTGCTTCAGGGTATGCAAGGTTTTTAACCTGAACGCAAAGAAAGAAACTTCAAGTGGAATTAGCAGCGGCAGGCTGGAAGGTCGACCACCACCTGTAATTTACCCTGGGCGGCGGGTGACCAACTGGGAGGCCGCCCTAGAAGGAGCCAGTCATGTCACTGCCCCTTTCTGCTCCAGGAGGCAAGATGGGCCCTTCCAAAAAGTCGCTGCAAGCCCTGGCAGGCTCGAGAGGTCCCAAACGCCCTGTGGCAGGATTTCCCTTGCTTCTAGCTGTTGCAGCTGTCCATGAAGCAGCGGTTAGGAACCAGGAGAATGCTGCTGCAGGTCTTCAGGACCTCCCGAGCCGGCCAGGTCCAGGCTAGCTCAACTTCCGCAGGGCTTGCAGCGCCCTTGCAGCTGAGAGACTGCTTTCCCACCTTGACATTTGTCTAGGCTTTAATAATCTGTGATTTTGTTGTCGTCATTAAACTGTCCTGAGCCAGTTTGCCACCACTGGGAGAATGTTAGTTGGACTGAGGGTCAAATTAAGGGCAGCTCACCTGGAAACAGCCTGCATTTACTAATCTCTCTCACACACACACACGCACACACACACACACACACACACACACACACACAGTGCAGTCAGACTCCTAGACCAGTGTTCTCCAACCTTGGGTCCCCAGATGTTTTTGGCCTACACCTCCCAGCATGCTGGGAAGTGTAGGCCAAAAACATCTGGGGGCCCAAGGTTGGAGAACACTGTCCTAGACTACCTTGGTCCAGAATTCCATGTCAGTTCAAGAATGTCATCAGGGAACCTGGCATACGGTGCATTTCACAGAGCTGGAGAGGGGCTGAAGGACCAAAGGCCTTTCTTGTTGAACCACCCATGCAGCAGTGCCCCACAGACCAGTCCAGAGAGTTGCGACCCTGAACACAAGGAAGCTGCCTTATCCTGAACCAGACCATTGGCCTGCCTTGCCCGGTTCTCTAGAGAGGCCTTTTCTTGGTCTGCTACCGGAGAACTCTTTAATTGGAGATGCCAGGCCTCTGAGCTGGGCTATGGGGCACCTTAATCTATAAGCTGCTCCCAGGCTGTGGAGCTCCCTGCCAAGGAAGGTGAGGTTGTTGGCCCCATTTCTCTTGTCCTCCTGCCGGCAGGCATTCATGTTTGTATTCAGGCAGGCCTTTGGCACATAAGCTGGTCTCTTGCTGAAGGGATTTTTAATTGGTTAGCTGCTGTTTATTTCTATGACTGTATGTTTTAATTTTGTATTTTTGTTTTCCATGTCATGTTTTAATTAAGATTTTGTTTTTAGTCTGTATTTTATTGTTAGCTGCCTTGAGCACCTTTTTTTTTTGTTGTATACTAGAATGGCAGGGGTTATGAATTAAATAAATAGCCGTGGAGGTGGTGAACCCAAGGTGCACACCAGGACCCTGGACGGATCAGAGTGGAGTAGGAAGCAAAGTCAAGGCCAAGAAGCAGCTGCTTTTGAGTGTTGCTCCAGCAGTTGCCCGGAGCCTCCTCTGGGGTGGGGTGTCATTTTAACCTTGCCTCCCTGGGGAGGACCCCCCCCGGTCCCAGTTAAAGGGGCAGGGCCCTTCGACGTGCATTTTCATGACTCCTGCGACACCTACTGCTGCCGTGGGAAGTGATGGAGCGGCCGCGGCGGGAGCTCCTTTGTGGCCACCGGTGCAGTCCCAAGGTCAGTTGGTCACGAGCTGGATAAGAAACAAACGTCAGCTCACTTGCCTCCGTGGACAAGGAGGGCAGGAAGTGGAGTGTTGCTCAGAAGTTCCGTTCCTCAGCTGTGCTAGCCCTTCGCTTTCAGGCCGCCATGCGTGCACGGCTATAGGTCGATACTTTCCGTGAGCTAAATTTGTCCGGGCAGAAGCTTTCCGGTAGCAGTGGAGGCAGCTGTGACTTTAGAGTTGCCGTCTGCTCTGTGGCGAGCCACGTTGATCAGGCTTTTGAGAGAGAGAATGCTTCTTAGCTGGGAAAGCTTAGCTACCTTCTTTGGATCCTCTGGGAATGTCTCAAAGAAGGTAGATTATCTTTTTCCCACTGGAAATATTGGTAGCTAGCCATGCATACCTGATAGTCTGAACCTGAAGGCTCAGTGCAGCAAAGGAATTTCATTTCTCGGGCTGTAACACATCCCATTTCCTGCCCTTTTTGTCCATGGGAGAAAATTGAGCAGGTGCGCTTGTTTCTTCCCCAGTGCCAATTTGATCAAGTGTGCTACAGCACAGATGACCACCTGAGGAACTCCCATTACACGTAGGCTGGCTGTCTTTCTGGGAAGGAAGCATCTTTTGGGGCCTTCGAATGTGCCTCGTGGACTGAGGAGAACGAGGGAGTTGCCTCCCATCAAGATGATATCCCCTTTCACACCTGCCTGGATCTTCTCACTCCGATAGCTGTGTACAAGCCCATCTACTCTTGTACAGCTCCAATTCCTTTCCAGTAACGCTTGTGCAGGAGACCGTCCCAATTCCAGTTGTGCTCCATGCTAACTCACTTTTCACATGCTTTGCATGCAAAGGTCCCAGGTTCACTCCCCAGTCTCTCCAAGTAGGGCTAGGAAAGGCATGGAAACCCTGTGGAGCTACGGCCCGTCCTGGCAGACCAGCCTTCCGGAGCCTGGCACCTTCCTGATGTGTTGGATTGCAACTCCCATCATTCCCAGCCGGCATGGCCAACGGCCATGCCGGCTGGGAATGATGGAAGTTGCAGTCCAACACATCTGGAGGATGCCAGGCTGTGGAAGGCAACTGTAGACAATACTGCTGTAGTTGGGCCAACGTTCCGATTCTCTGTCTTAAATTCTCTTTGTTCTCCTTTTGCGTCGCCTCTGATAGTTTCCCCCTGTCTCTTGCTCTTTCGGGGTTTGTTTTTTTGTTGTTGTTGAAAAAGTGTATTGTTTTCTTAGCAAAGCTACATTTCCCACCACAAAGAAAAGAAAGGACCGCATCAGACGAGAAAGGGAACAATGCGAGAATGTCGCTAACTGGTGTGTTGAAAATTGGTCCCCCAAATGAAATAAATCTGGATAGATAAAGCAGCAAATTAATAACTTAATACTCAACCGTTCGACAGAATAATGTGTCGCTAATTCATCTGCGTAGTCTTCAATACCAAACTTGAAGCGTTTCTTTTGAGATCTAATAGAATTTGAAAGGAGGGCAAAGGTAGCCACGGTTTTAATTGCATTTTTATCTTTATTGCCTGGCAGAAAAAAGGGGCTATTTTTTCTTATTATGGAAATGGAGGATACCACTGGTTTTTAAGATGTATTCAAACAGGTAACAATTCCGCCCCCGCCCCAGTAATTCGCACATGACGAGGCTGAGGGACAAGATTATTCTTTCCTCTTATTGTCTGTTGGTTTTCAACATGACCTCTTTGTGTGTGCGTCTTCCAGCTGGAAATGTGTGCCAGGCGCAAAAGCTGGCGGATGTGGACAGTGAGCTGGCGGCCATGCTCTTCTCCCGCTTGCGCGAAATCAGTGCGGCCTTCCAGCACACCAGCCGTGAGGCCAGCATCACCCGGAGGCGGAAGCTGGAGAGGATGTTGTCCGTGCGGAGGCGGGAGTCCCAAGAGGGTGACTGCGGGAAGAAAGCCAGCCATATCTTGGTGAGGGGCATTAACAGTCTGGCGCACAATCTGCCTTATCTTGAGACAGGCTGGAGTACTGCAAGGCACAGTTCATGGGGATGCCTTTGAAGACAGACCGGCAACTTCAGCTGGTGCAGAATTGGACCAAATCAATTGAATGACTGCCTGCCCACACTTTAAGACCAGCAACAGAGGCCCTTCTTACGTGCCCACCTTTGAGGGCAGTTATGTGGGCAAGTACACGAGAGAGGGCCTTTTCCTCAGTGGCCCCCACACCTCTGGAATGGCTTGCCATTGGGGTCCATCCGGCCCCATGATTGCAAGCTTTTAGGAAGGCCCTGAACCAACTTAGTTGTTTTCTCTGGCCTTCTCCTGATTATATTTTATTGGACTGTTCTGGTCTGTAGCTGTAACTGTGTTGTAGATTTTAGTACTGTCTAATCCAGATGTTTGACTACTGGTGTTTGTTGTTTTTATGTTGTTGTTTTTTGCTGTTTTATCACTGTAACCATTTTTATTATGTGGAATTTTATTATTGTGAACTGCCTTGGGAAGGCTCCCAAAAGACCATAATGTAGGTGCCAGGCAAGCCTCTATTGGGAGGGCATTCCACAACGGGGGTGCCGTGATTGAAATGGCCCTCTCTTTCGTAGCCACCTGCCCCACTTCATTTGGCCGGGAAAACCTGGAGGAGGGCCTCCGTAAGATGATCTTACGGTCTGGGCAGGTAAATATGGGAGGAGACTATCCTTCAGGCAATCTTGCCCCAAGCCCTTTAGGGCTTTGAAAGTTAAGGCCAGCACTTCAAACTGAAACGGGACTGGCAGCCAGTGCAGTACCAAGGCGACTGTTGCTTCCTGTAACTGTTTCCCTGGAGAAGGCTGTGCCGGGGGGGGTCTCCCATGGCAAGGGAGATTGCTGGGTAAATAGAGACCTGGGCTCACCGTCTTGTCTAGGTCATAGGAAGAAGAGGAAGTGCCTCCCCTCCCAGCGTTTCTCGAGTGAATCACCTTGCACGTTTCTCTCCCCCAGGGACGGCACGACGACCGCATTCAGCACTCCAGAGACCTCCAGATCGTCGAGGCTTACCGGGAGCGCATCAAAGCAGAGAGTATCGCCGGCATGCTGAGCCAGGCCATCACCACACGCCACACCATCTACGCCACTTTTGGCGCGGCCGAGTTTTTTGAGTTTGCCCTGAAAAACCCGTATAATGTCCAGCACACGGTGACCATCAAGATCGACCACCCAGAGCTTGGGTAGGAATCAAGCGCTCGGGGTGGGTGGGTGTGTCATAGACAGGGAAGGGCCCCTGCCGGACAGTCTTCTTGGTTGTGCTTTGTGAACGCCAGCACTGGAGTGCTCTTGAGAGAAAGACGGCGGCATTTTAAAGGCCAGAAAGGCCATGCCAAGCGGCCTGGAAAAAGCTGTCAGAGGGGGCCACGTGTGATTAAGGAGGATAATACCAAGCATTTATATCTTCATATGTTTATTTATTTATTTTTAGATTGGCCAAATTTATATGCTGCTTTCCATGGAGTGGTCAAAGTGGTGAACATGTAATATCGTTGTCACAAAAATACAGATATAAAACGCTTTCTCAGATAAAGTGCATTTCGGGTTTTCAGATTGCTCCGCGTGAGTTTGTCTCAGGAATCCACACAACAAAAGTTTTATTTGGGATAACCTTACAAAAATTTACCTCACAGTCTGTAAGCTAGGCCCAGCGTTCATTGGTTTATCAAATTTATATCCTGCCTTTCCACTACAAATGGTACTCAAGGCGGCTGGCGACAATACAATTCAAGATAAAAAACAAAATTATAATCAGAGGGAGGTCTCCGTCCAGCCTATGAGCTTCTCCTCAAGGCCCAGCTCCCTCTTTCCAGTGCTCCCCAGACATGAAAATATTTATCTCCCATCAGCACCTGATCAGAAAGAAGAGATTTTCCCACCTGAAAATCTCTTATCTCCAATCATTGATCAGAGATAAGAGATTTCCCCTTCTCCCCCCCTGCTTCTTTTAGGCCTTTAAAAAGCCCAAATGCAGCGCAGGGGGCATTTCTTCTGTGGGGGGAGCACTGCTGGGGAGGGAAGATACACCCTACCTCCCCTCCTTAGTGGTGCGACCCCCCCCCCCATCTCACCCTGCAATCAGACTTCTTTAAAGCCTCCACTGCAGTCAGTGGAGGCATTTTAAAAGCCTAATTGGCAATTGCGGCATGGAAGAGGCCACCTTGAGGAGTGGGGAGTGTGCACAACTTTTATATTGTATCTTATGTTGTATTTTATGGTTTTGATTGTTGTGAACTGCCCAGAGAGCTTTGGCTAGTGGGCGGTGTAAAAATGTAATGACTGAATAAAGAAATAAGTGTGTGTGTGTGTGTGTGTGTGTGTGAGAGAGAGAGAGAGAGAGACAGACAGGCAGACAGACAGACAGACAGACAGACAGAATGAGACTTGAGTCTGTGAATGGGATCTGGGCAATCAGATTAGGGCCACATGGCAGCAGTGGGGTGACCCTAATGAGAAATTTGACCCTTGAAAGATTTGACCTGAGAAAGATTCCCCACCTCTGCCTCACTCCTTAAACCCTCCTGCAACTGAGCCTCTGTGTAACTGTGTCTCCATTTCCCTCCCCTTTCCCTATCTTTCCTGTGTCAAATTTTGGATTGTAAACTGCACGGGGCAGGGACCTGTCCTCTTATACTTGTTAAAGCGCCGTGCACATTGATGACGCTGTACACAAAAATTATATGAAAAGCCACAGGGTTTCTTCTAATACCCCCAGTTACAAGGGGAATCAGTTTCCCCATCCAGTATTCATGGGGAAAGCCAAGCTGTGCGCCCTCTTTCTCTGCTGCTTCCTAGCTACAGAGAGGGAAGGCACCCCCAGGTTTAATTTTGAGATGGATCGCAGGGAGCAATCCTGCGGTAGAGAGGAATTCCTACTTCAAAGTAAATAACCACCTCTGAGCACTTTTGGTTTTTGGGGCTTCTTCCCCCCAGGGTCATTGTGGACACCAGAGAATGGAGGCATTATAAGGAGGTGACCCAAACCATCACCCCACTGGAGGAGGACATGTTTCACCTTCATGACGACGGCGTGCCTCAGGTCTACCTGCGTCCCAAGGAGACGGTCCACATCCCCTTCAAATACCAGGCCTTCTCCATGGAGCAGACTGCCATGATGCAGGTAAAGAACACAAGCCCATGGCTTGCTGTTTAGCGTATTCCTCCTGTATTTGCCTTCAAGATATGCTGCACAAGTACAGCATCAGGTTCTCATCTAGCCTAGCAAAGGAATCCCACAGCATACAGACCAGCACAGTCTTGCCTACACCAGTGTTCTCCAACCTTGGGTCCCCAGATGTTTTTGTCCTACAACTCCCAGCATGCCCACCAGCATAGTCTTGGCTGGGGCATGCTGGGAGGTTGTAGGACAAAAACATCTGGGGACCCAAGGTTGGAGAGACACGGCCTACCCAGTGCCTTTCTCTGGTGTACATTGGAGGCACACTCGCACTCAAAGACATCCATGCATATTTTCCTGATCAGCTCCCAGAATCTCTCTTGCGACTGCAGGATGCCCTTGTTCATACGAGAGGGATGCAGCCGTCCCTGCCTAGAGGCAGTGAGTTCTCCTCACCTCCTCACTTGGTCACCCGACTGGCAGTCAGCCTTGCCATCCTTCTTCTCCTGCCTCTTGTATGCAACTTCCCAGCCACACCTGCTCGTCCCTTCCCTTGCTCATGAGAAGGCCCTTTCTCCCAAGTCAGCTGCTGCTCATGAAGACGCCTCCCTCTGGCTTCAGGGAGCTGCTCCTGACTTCCGTTGAGCTCCTCCCCCCCCACTCAGCCCGCAGTGCCTGCTGAGATTCTCCTGCGCTTGCCCATATATTGGCAAAGAGCAGCGAGGGGTGAACAGAAATCATGATCTGCTCCAGTTACAAATTCTTCGGTCCAATCTCGGATGAAAAGTCTCAATTCTTTCAGCACCTTGCTGCATATATATGAATGGTTGTGCGTGCACCAGGGATGTTGAAGGGGAGGAAAACTGCACAAAAAACTGGGAAACCACCAAACAGTAGGTGGTTGGGGAAAAGGCAGTCCCTTACCTCAGTCTCACAATCTAAAAAGACATAAGAGAAAAGGAAAAGGATTGGGGGGAAGGAGGGAAAATAAAGCATGATGGCAGGGATGTTGAAGAGTCCTTGGTCTCGAGTCACGAGTCGAGTCACGAGTCTTTGGACCCGAGTCTCGAGTCCGAGTCCAAGTCCTTGGTCCAAAATGGTGACTCACGAGTCACTCCCAAAGCTGACTCCACAAGTCCCTATTAAAATCAATGGGGTTTTTTCCCAACAAAATAAGGCTACTTTCAGATGTGTGACTTAAATACATTCTAGGCACAAGTGTGCCTTTTTATTTCAAAACGCTGCAACTGATTTTGACAAAATGCCTGGCATACACTATCATGAGCATATAAGCCTAGGCATATGGACTAGTAACTTTGCTCAACTTATTTTGCAAGGCTGGTTTAATACTGAGGCGTCAGTATCTGGCTATCACAAAACAGTTTAAGTTAACCATGTTAATGTGTTCCTGAGGGAGATTAGATTGCTGCCAGTGCTGTATTCTTTTAGGTGCTGGGTTAACGTGTTTCTCTTTGCTCAGGCATTCAACCTTGATTAGAACCAGTTGATGAGTTTTGCTTTAATTCCTCTCAGTTTTATGGCTTGAAGTTCTATTGTGTATTTACTATTGCATGTGTAATTTTATGTTTGTATAACTCCCCTGGAACCCACTTTGATTGGCAAAGGGCGGTCTAGACATTTAAAATAAATAGATGAATAATTAGGACTGGAATGCTTACAGATCAACCCTACGCATGCCTACTTAGAAGTCCCATTGAGTTCAGTGAGACCTGCTCCCACGTAAGCATGTGTAAGATTGTGTCGATCAGCTAATTGGCCAGATCAGCCTTACCTAACCCGAGGCCCTCCAGATGTGTCGGGCTAGCCGAAAACATGCACTTTGCAGAACCACTTTGTAATTTTTAGCAGATACAGTAATACCTTGGATTGCAAGTAACTTGGTCTGAGAGCGTTTTGCAAGACAAGCAAATTTTTTAAAATTTTTTTGACTTGATAAATGAGCAAGGTCTTGCAAGACAAGTAGTGTAGGGATGTAACCGCTCGCCTCAAGTGGGCATAGCGGGCTGAAATCGGCCCCGCTCACGCCTGCCAGAGACTCGCTTTGATATAAGAGTGTTTTGGATTACAAGCACGGTTCCGGAACGAATTATGCTTGCGATCCAAGGTATTACTGTATTGGCATAAAAGATGGTGCCTTCTTGGTGGTGGCCCCCAGTTTTAGCCCTGCTGCTGTGACCCATCTTAGGTCAGGCTGTAACCCAGTAGTGCAGGGGTAGAGCAACTCCGATTCATGGACCCCATGCAGACCTGCAGGCCCCTCCGTCTGACCATGCCCCTCTCTCCAGGCCACACCCCTTACTGCCCCGCTCTGGATTATTGATACCGTTTACTCTGTCCTGCTTTGTCCTCCAACTACAAGGCTGACGGAGAGCACCTTGCACAAGCTGGGGAAGGAAAATGCCTGGATGAAACTCTCTCTCTCTCCACACCCCACACCCCCTGTTATATACTGAATTAACTTAAATTCACATCCACCCACTTTTGGCTTTGGCGCCAGCCACTGATGGATGGCGGTCCCTAACGGAGCTCAGTCGAGGTGATGCAGGGCTCGGCAGGGAAAAGGCTGCATCCAGACATCTCCATTCCCCAACTTGTGTCAGGGTCCCTCCATCAGCATTTAATAATATCATAAAGGGTTTTTTTTGGCGGGGGAAAGCCCTAAGGCAAAAGCAAGCATTGAAAACCACAGACATGCAATTCATATATACGGTCCAGTCCTCCCCAAATTGCTAGAATCTTGTTAAAGCAGGATCGCCCCAAGAAATGTTTTTTGTTTATTTTAAATGGTCCTCAAACCCCATGGATTTCCTGCACTTTGCTTCGGTCTTTACCTTGTTCCTGGTACAAGGAGATCATGACTTGCAGTGTGAGACAGCGACGGGGGAGGGGGGGGAGAGCGAGCGAGCGAGAGAGCACACTTGTTCCCTGCAGCCTGTTTGTCTTAAACACTGCAGGACTGCGCTGAAAATGTAAAGCCTGAAGAACGCTTTCATTTCACTGCCGTGTCCATCTCTTTGATTTCCAGCAAGGTCCCACTGAGCTGACTTTCAGCGAAGACAGGAAGGATGCGGCAGCCCCCTGGAAGTCCAGCGGCACGCAGACAAAACACATCAAGGTAATTGCAGCGTGGCAGGATGGAAGGGCTGCCGTTTAAGGAGGCGGAGGTGGCAGCTCGCAGATCTTCTGATCTGGTGGTTCTGTGGCTCTCGGAGTGGTGCTTTCTTCAAGCAGGAAGGTTAACATAGAGAGCCAGCGTGGCGCAGTGGTGAGAGTGTTGGGCTGGGACTCGGGAGATCCGGGTTCTAGTCCCCACTCGGCCAGGAAGCTCACTGGGTGACTTTGGGCCAGTCCCTGACTCTCGGCCTAACCTACCTCACTGGGTTGTCGTGAGGATACAGTGGAGAAGCAGATTATGTAAGCCGCCTTGGGTTCCTTGCAGGAAGAAAGGCGGGATATACCGGTAAATAAAATAGGCATAGTGGTGATGGTGGTGCACGTGTAAGTGAGATGGCTGGGTGTGTGTGTGTGTGTGCTCTTGCACGCCCCCCCCCGCCCCAGCTTGTTCCAGACTTGCAAAACACCAGCACACCCATCTTTTGTTTTTGCAATCTTGTAGCAGCTCCATCCACAATGGAAGAACTTAATAAGAATCACACCATGGAACAACTTAGTAAGGATCGAGGCTGATAAAAAAAGACATTTCCTGTATCTGTGTGATGACATCACAGTGACCCACCACTGAGCTTGTTCAAGGACTTATTTATTCGCTTTTAGGCATGCCACACCCACCTTTTTTCCCCCCATGGAGGAAAAGCCCTCCACTCCCGGAAAGCCTGTTGTAAAAGTGGTGGTCACTGAGGGACATCTTGAAGGCAGACCCTTTCTGGCATTAGCATTTAGTGCCACATGGGCTCTGTAACTCAGTGAGTCCCCCCGACTTTACAAAAAGATTCCTAGTCCTGCAGAAAAAGCCTTGCCTTCTGCCTGGGATTCCAGTGCCCACCCTCTCTACTTTAAGGGATCAAATTACTTAGCAAAAACTGTCCGTGTGGGTTGTTTTCAGGGTTTCTTCTTTCTTTTTTTTTGTAAATATTTTATTTATTTTTCAAAACAAATTATAAATTTATAATTTAAACAAAAAATATATTTAACAAAATACAAAATTATCACACAAATATAACATAATCAACATACAATAAATCATAAAGTGCTCCCCCCCACCCTCCAAGGGACCAATTAATATACCGTACTTCTATCCTCTTGATCAAATAAAGTCTAAATTCCAAAAATATACCATATCCTGACAAGGCATGTTACCCTTCCCCTTTATTAATACATAGTCTAGTAATTGATTCCATATCTCCATAAAATTATTCTTCTTTAGCAATCCTTTTTTGCATTTGATACTACTAGTTAGTTTATCATTTAGGGCTATGTCCCAAACTTCCTTATACCAGTCTGTTATTAGAAAAACATGTTGTACTTTCCAATTTCTCGCTATCATTAGCCTGGCCGCAGTTAACAAGCTTACAATTAACTCCTTCGTATTTTGATCACAAATAAGCTTCTCAGTTATTGATAACAATGCTAACTTTGGACAGACCTCTAAATTAGTACCAATAATTTTCGATATTTCTGTAAAAACCTCTCGCCAAAACACCAATACATTTTTACAACTCCACCACATATGAGCATATGTCCCTTTTTCCTGACATCCTCTCCAACATAATGCAGAACAGTTATTATCTATTCTATTTAATCTTACTGGAGTTAAATACCATCTCCAAATTAGTTTATAAAAATTTTCCTTTATCCTAATTGACATCATTTTCACGATCCGTCTATCCCATATATTGTTCCTTCAGGGTTTATTTCTATTCCATAAGGACTAGAAGCTTGTTTCCCCCCCCCCCCCCAAAGCACATATATAAAATCTTCCGTATGCTCAACAAGGAGAATGCACCAATTTTCATGGTTAGGTCCGCATTTTTGTATGTTCGCCAGCCTTGACAATGCCATCCATGCCTTCTCACATCATTAACCTCTCTCTTGTCGTTGATGACCAGGTCTCCTTCACAGCAAGTGGCGGCAAGCCCATCGCCATCCTCAGTGTGAATGTGGAATCCCAGCCCCATGTGGTGGATCAGACTTTCCGCTTCTATCACCCGGAGCTCACCTTCCTGAAGAAGTCCATCCGCTTGCCTCCGTGGCACACCTTGCCAGGTAGTTCTCGCTTGTTCTCCCGTGCAGCCCCCCCCCCCCATGCTGCGATCTCAAGATGCATAAAGGCACATTAAAAACGACCAATTCAGCCACACAGCCCCGGAACTGGCATCATCATTGCAATCGCCCAGGCCAGGTGGGATCTCCAACCAGCTGCTGATCTGGAAAAAAAGAGAGTTTTTCTCGCTCGGCATTAGACAAAGGCTCCCCTTTTCAGCACTGAGTAAGGGAAAGCTTTTCCCTGCTCAGTGCTTAAGTTCTCACTGCTGAGCAGAGGAAAGCTCTTATTTTCAATCGGCTGCTTTTCCCTGCTCAGGGCTGACAAAGGAAACTGAGAATTACCCCTCTGATCTGCATGGACCTGTTGAGGAGGAGGGGTTGGGAAGCGTGTGTGTATGTATGAACAGTGTGGATAGTGTGTGTGTGTGTGTGTGTGTGTGTGTCTGGGGTGAGTATGTGTGTTTGAAGGGTGTGTGTATGAATGGTGTGTGTGAGAGAGACAGAGTGTGGGGGAGAGAGACAGAGTGTGTGTGTGTGGAGGGCACATGCATGCCAGCGATGGCCCCATCCACTGTTGCCATATGGCTTCCGACATCCCGGCCTGGGGCCAGTTCAGCCCTCGGGCCAAAAAAGGTTCCCCACCCTTGCTGTGCTTGAATCAGAGCTGGAAGGGTGCGTGCTCCAGGGCTGTAGAACTAAAACTGGAGGTTGCGAAAAGCTGGGAGGCTGGAAGCTCTGTGGGTCCAAAAAGGCTCCTAGAAGATCTGCCGTTCGATCACCCCACCCCTCGATTTCTCATTTGGGCCGTGGGGACAACCACCCTTTCCTGCCTGGTGGGGCTTTATTAGGACAAGAAAAATGTCAAGCTTGTCACATTCAGTAGAAGCTGTTGTGACTGTTGGGGAGAGGGATTTGATTTGTAGCTTAGAGGAGCAAGGACGGATGGTATCGATACGACCAGCTTCTGTGGGAATAATCAGGCCTTGTGGCGCACTTTTTCCCCTCGCCAGGTGCCCCAGTGTGTGAGCCAGGTGGAGAGCCGGAGATGTTTGTGCGCTGCAGTGACCCCAACACCATCTGCGAAACCAAGAAATTGGTACCTATTCCGAAACAAGTGTCGCTGGCATTGTTGGTGGTTGCTCTCCGACTTTCTAAGGCAGAGTGCGGTGTGCTTGCCCCCGTGGGCACAGGAGCAAACTTTGGGGCCTGTTCAGGCCACTAGCAGGCACCCTCTGTGGGGGCGGGTGGCCACATGGCCGAGGGACTGGCAAAGAAGTGGCGCTGCTGCACAAGGAGGACCACGGGGCTCGTGATTTGCGGAGTTCGCATAATAGGGAAATCCGCATGATCTTTTGGGGAAGCGTAAGCACGTAGCTCCGTGACGGAGCCCCTGCCTTGCATGCAGAAGGTGGTCCCTTCTGGGAAAGACCTCTTCTGGGAAATGCTGGGAAAGACCCCGGTCAGAAACCCCGGAGAGTCTCTACCAGGCAGTGTAGTCAATACTGGGCAAGATGGACCAGTGGTCTGATTCGGGGGTCAGGGAGTTTCTTATCTTTATTAGGAGCATCCATAGCTCAGTGGCAGAGCTGTTAAAGTGTTTTATTTCTTTATTTCTTTATTATATTGATACCCCACCTTTTTTCCTGCAAGGAGCCCAAGGCGGCTTACATAATCCTCCTCCTCCTCCTCCTCCTCCTCTCCATTCTATCCTCACAACAACCCTGTGAGGTAGGTGAGGCTGAGAGGCAGTGACTGGCCCAAAGTCACCCACGTGAGTTTCATGGCCTGAGCGGGGACTAGAACCCGGATCTCCCGAGTCCCAGCCCAACACTCTCACCACTATGCCACACTGCTTTTAGAGAGCAATCCTATTGCCCCGTAGACAGAGCCACGAATGCAGAGGAGGAGATCCGATCGTGGATCTTCACCCCCCAACCCTTCCCTCCTCCCAGCTGCTGCGGAAAGCTTCCCTGACAAGCTTGCAACTGTGAACTCCTAAGTCGGAGAGGGAGAAAGGGGGGCAAGCTAGTCCCCTGCCCACCCACTGAAAAGTAAGTCAGCTAGACAGGCTGCTTTTTGCACATTAAATGATGGAGCAGAGGCAAAATCGCCTCCATTTTCCTCTCGCCTTTCCTGGCTTGGAGCCTTCTGTCTATCTGGAGCGCAACCCATAGGATTGGGCCCTTAGTACTGTTAGTGTTTAAGATCTGTTATTTTAGTCCCTGCAGTGTGGTTTTAACTTTTGTGCCTGGTGGTCTTTTTTAGATTTTGTATTCCTATCATATGCTACGTTGCCATGTGTATTGGTTTTATAGTGTTGATTGTTTCTACTGGGATTTTATTTTGCTTTTTCTTTGTGTTCTTACGTTTCAAGCTGTACAACACCTAGGGATATTTAATTATTCAATTAAATTAAGGTAGCAATCCTATGGCCCTTAGACATTGTCTAAGGCAGTGTTCTCCCACCTTGGGCCCCCAGATGTTTTTTGGCCTACAACTCCCAGCATGCTCCAGCCAGCGTAGCTGGCTGGGGGATGCTGGGAGTTGTAGGCCAAAAACATCTGGGGACCCAAGGTGGGAGAACACTGGTCTAAGGGGCCACCCCACTGAGGTCAGAGATAGTGCTCCAACCTCGGAAGGGGGAGCCAGAGATCCAACCCCTTCCTCCGCCCCCTCGCAGGTGGCGGGAAAAAGGTCAGACAGTCAAGCTCAGAGAGTGGGGGAAGGGGGCATTCCGGGTGGGTCGGGAGGGGAGAAGACTGGAGAGGCCAGAATACGAGCTGTCCTGAGCCTCTTCCAGCCTCTCCCCCCCCCCAAGGAAGCACCATTGCTAGATGGGCAAAAAAGCCTGTCTGGCAAAACCCGCCATCGTTGGAGGACGGGGAGGCGAAGATGGCCTCCGCCGCTCCTCCCACACTGCCGGCTTCAGTCCAGCAGGGCACTGGGTGCACAGAAGCCTCCACGTTCAGAGGCTTCCATCTCGCGAGGGGGCAGCCCATAGGATTGCACCCTAGATGAACGAACGGATGGATGGATGCTTTGCATGCAGAAGGCCCCAGGTTCAACCCCCGGCATCTCCAGGAAGGGCTTGGAAAAACTCCTGTCTGAAACCCAGAAGGCCACTGCCGGTTCCTATGTTTCAGACCTGTTTCTCAGTTTTAATTCAGGAAGTAGGTGTGTTGGAAACCGGGTTAGAAGCTGGTCTGGTGTCTCAGTCTGGTCTCGATGTTCTCGTTCAGGGGCCGGGTGAGCCACAGGATGTCTTTCTGAAAGTCGCTGGGGGACCAAGTCCACAGATCAAGAGATTCTTTCTGTCGATTTACACGTAAGTGGGAAACCGTTGCAACGCTTAAAGAGAGCAGACTGTCTAGGGTGGTGACCCTATGCATGCTTAACTTGGGAGTAAGTCTCTGCGACTCCGGTGGGATTTCCTTCTGGGTAAACGTGAATTGCATAGGATCAGGCTGCAGGCGAGCTTGCAGGAGCAAACCTTAGTAGTGCCGTCCCTATGCGATAGAAAGAAGATAGGGAATGAGTACTCGGCACTGGTTAGGCCTCATCTTGAGTACTGCGTCCAGTTCTGGGCACCTCACTTTAAGAAGGACATAGACAAACTGGAGAGGGTTCAGAGGAGGGCAACAAGGATGATAAAGGGACTGGAAACAAGGCCCTATGAGGAGAGACTGAAAGAACTGGGCATGTTTAGCCTTCAGAAGAGGAGACTGGGGGGAGATATGATCACACTCTCTTCCAGTACTTGAAGGGTTGTCACACAGAGGAGGGCCAGGATCTCTTCTCGATCATCCCAGTTTGCAGGACACGGAATAATGGGCTCAAGTTACAGGAACCTAGATTCCACCTAAACATCAGGAAAAATTTCCTGACTGTCAGAGCAATAAGACAATGGAATCAACTACCTAGGGAGGTGGTGGGCTCTCCCACTCTGGAGGCATTCAAGGTGCAGCTGGACAGACATCTGTCGGGGATGCTTTGACCTGGATTCCTGCACTGAGCAGGGGGTTGGACTCGATGGCCTTGTAGGCCCCTTCCAACTCTACTTTTCTATGATTCTATGATTCTGTGTGCTGTGTCCCCCTACGGAAGCTCTGGCTTGGAAGGGTTAATTAATTAGTGCCTGTGAAATACATTGTAGCAGAAAATCTATTGTATGGTTGTAAGAACTTTAAAATCTTTCTGGTGATTTATTTACGATTTCACTTTAAATCACAATTATGGCAGGTTCCCAATTTCTATCTACTAAAACTTGGTGCGGGTCAGGAAAAGTGACTGCCCTGAGACTGAGATATGCCGATTTTTACACACACAGATAACCGTTTAAAATAGAATAGAATGCTTTTATTAGAAAAAAGGAACGTGCACAGGCACCTTTCACACTTAATAGAGAAATAGAGAAAGAACAGAATTAGCTTACTATATCACTGTTGAAGGATCTGTCTTACTTCAAAGACCCTTTGTATGGGGTTGGAAAAGGCCCCGGGAATCTTGAGTGAAGGCAGAACATGGCATTTGGCTCTGTTTTATACCCTTGTACTATGGCAATTTCCATGCCCATATGCCTGTTTGTACTGTTAACTATATGTTTGAAGCTTGCTGACTGTGTATTATTATAAGTGTGGTCGTATCTGATTTAAACCATATCGCTCTAAATGTGCCTGCATATTACTAATCCTTGCTGACAGTCTGGTTGTTATGTCCAAAGAAAAGAGAACTCGAAAAAGTCCCCCGCTTCTCATATAGACCTTTTCTCGCACCCTGCATGGTGCAATTCTGGTTAAAAAAGGATCATAAAGCACAAGCGTTTCCCCCCACTATTATCTTTCTTTCTTTAGCAAAGTGAATGGCTTTGCTAAACCATCATAGCAGTTCCTGGGATGTTTTACTCGGCCTCCAACTATGCCTCATGAGAACCAATCTTTGATTTTTTGGAGCAGTGTTCTCCAACCTTGGGTCCCCAGATGTTTTTGGCCTACAACTCCCAGCATGCCCCAGCCCTAGCTGGCTGGGCATGCTGGGAGTTGTAGGCCAAAAACATCTGGGGACCCAAGGTTGGAGAACACTGTTTTAGAGCTATCCCTCTTATACCTATCTATACTATTATATATGTAAGCAAAACCTCATGGCAGGTTCCTATAATCGTCTACCTTAAATAAGCTCCGTCGCAACTGCCCTTTAACCTTCTTACATTGTGTCATGTGAGGAGATGAACATCTTATATTCAGTGATCAAAACACTTGCTGGTTTAAGACCAGAGTCAAGGGCTATCTCATGTTGGCTCGAGCGCCGCAAAGCCAAGGAACTGGAGGCTTAGGCTGAAGCCTTCACAGACCTGCCCCATGATCAGTGACGATGTTGTGCAATGTCACATACTGTGCGTGCTGACAACTTGCCCTCCGCGCACCCACACTTTTCCTGGGTCTTTCGGGCCCAAATCCCGACGGGGCGGATGGAGTGCCTGGGACCAGCAAAGGTGCCCCACGTTGTCCTCGTCCTGTGTGATGCTCCTGTGCCTTGACCCACCCCTGTGTGTTGCTCGTAAGCTTGGGGGTAGCACTCGCATCAGGGGCCCCCACGTAGTCTTCCGGATCTTCATCTGAAGGGTCATCCTGGCCCAGGTCTGGGTCAGGCATGATGCAATCAAGCAAGTGGCAGCAGTGATGAGAGATAAGATGAGGAGCAGTGGCAGCTGGAATCAGTGGCGGCGAGAAGCTAGTATACTCACCGGGCCATTGAGGGTGTCCTGCCCAAGGGTCCTCAAAAACCTGGAGCCAGCACTGCTAGGCATGGAAAGTTTCCAGGAACCAGAAGCCTGGTGCTTAGAACAGGCAGATATGGGGTTGTGTTTTTTTTTCTGACTCACTCTTTTGGAACCGCTGCTCCCTCGATGTTTTTCACTTCGACAAGGCTGTGAAATGCATCTTGTTGCTCTGTTCCTTGCTCCAGGGACCGCTGGCTGGCCACTCCGACACAGATCTGGCAATTCTACCTCCATTCTTTGCAGCGGGTTGATGTTAGCTGTGTAACGGGGCAGCTGACCCATCTCTCGCTGGTGCTCAGGGGGACTCAAACCATCAGGAAGGTGAAAGCATACACGTCACACCCGCAGGAGCTGAAGGTAAGATTGGACCTCAGGCTTGCTTATGGATGAAGTGTTACTCCTCGGAAGCTCTGTGTGTCGCCAGGTAGCTGCTATCAAGGGCCAGAGGACATTTGCCATATTAACTCACGAGATTCACACCAATGTTAAGAATGCCTGTGGAAATATGGCCATCAAGATTAGAGGTGAAAAATTAATGAAGTTTTGAACCCATGGGGGTGGGTTTTTGGGAAATGTTCCCCACCTCAGGGGGAGGAGGTTTGGGGTTTCCCCAGAAAAAAATTGGAAATGTAGGGGAAAATGGAAAGATATGCAATATTTACTTCCTTACCAAACCTAAGAAGGTTATTTCTTATTTCATTGCGTTAACAACATAAAATGCATCATTTATAACTTAGCTTATAAAATTGTACTATTTGGCATATTTATGAAATTGTCAGAGCAAGCCCCTGCATGTTTACTCAAAAGTCTGCTTAGCAGAGCTTATTCCCAGTTAAGCATGCGCATAATCACAGCCTCAAAAGCATAAAAGCCTTTTGTACAAGCAAAACGGTGAATATGCCCCATACTACTGAGAGGAGATGCAAACTGTGTTACCCTAAGCACATGTATCTGCTTTTTGTTATCTGAGAAGTAGGAAAAAATTAAAAATAGAAGCTATAAATGTTGTAGTAAACAAAGGAAGCATATTATTTGGAACCCACTCAAGGCACAGAAATGCATTTTAGATGTGAGCGCTGTACATGTCTACATACAGCGGCCTTCCCCGACTTGGTGCCCTCCATGTGTTTTGTACTACAACTCCCATAATTCCCAGCCAAAGAGAAGGTCCTCTCCAGTGTCCCAACCAAGTATGCCTCTAGGGATGTGTGAGGAATCCAATAGGGTTCGGCCCCCCGGATTCCGGTTCGCCAGCCCTGTGCTGGTGCCGACTTACTATGGTGCTGATTTGCGCAAATCGCGTAAATGTATGCAAATTGCATAAATCATGGTATTTGCACAGATTTCCTTAGTGTTTTTTTAAAATGCATAAACTGCGGCCCGTCTTAGAGATGGAAGTCTGCAGAAACCCCCCCCCCCCCAACTCAGCTCACTTCCGATCATCAGATTGGAAGCGGGCAGGAAAGTCCATCGAGCTCAGATGAGCCAGACTTCCTAGCATCAGCACATCCCTACTTCTAACGCCATTGGAATGTGGAGAAAAGCTTCCTCTACAGGAGGGGATGGTCCTTTTCTTTTTCTCCTCCTGGTTACTCCTTCTACTTTCTTCTTGGATTAATCAAATAGTTGGTCTCAGCCAATCAGGGATCACACAGTGAACAGGATGGCATCACTACACTATGCAGCAATAGTGATGATATCACTGAGGACAAATGAAACAGAGAGAGAGAGAGAGAGAGAGAGAAAATAAGAGTGGGTAATGTAAATAAATTGGCCAATATTTTTGCAAGTAACTGCTGAGAAATCATTCAAAGAAAGTGGCATCTTTTGACATTGCCAAAAATGCCCCTGAAAAAACAATGAGCACGATTGGCTCAGCCACAATATAAATGAAACCACTGCTGGCGTTTCACTGGGAAATTTGATTCAGCCTCCACAAGTGCCTTTGCTCAGAGATTTTAATCGAAGATCCCCAAGAGATGAACCTTCCACTAGGATACAAGAGCCCGTTAGGGACTGCCGACAATTTACTGCTGTAAAGCCTGCTCTATAATTGTCTTTTGATTAAAGCCATCCTATGGAGAGATCAGTGGCCCAAAACCCCAGTGGGCAAGTTATCTGAATTAATGAGGCTATCTGGAGACTAATAATTTCTTTAGAATGCATTTAGTCATAATTATAAATGTGAATAATAAGAGAAACACAAACTCCATTACCCTCATATAAATGGGGGGAAATATGTTTAAAGCTTCTGAAGCTTCAGGACTTCCAACGGAACAGCTAAGGCAGAAACAGATCAAACAAGCAGAAACCTAGACCCACTGTCTGACTCATGGTATGGGGGCCAAATGAGATTCTGTTGGTTAGACCTGGGATTGGATCCCTGACGTGGATTCACTAACGGTCAGCCTTGGTCAGCTCACTTGCCCTCAGCCTCACCTGTGCATCTGCAAAAGAAGCCAATGTAATCACAGTGGCGCGTGGAGTTAGGCATGGATGGGTAGTAGTGTGGGAAGAATTACTTGTTCAGCCATCTTGTTGAAGTCTTGTCTGAGTCCAGTTGCTAAGTTGTACTTCAACACCTAACCTCCTTAGGTTGCAATGATTAGAGATAACAAACTATGGTGAACAACCCACAGTTCACAACCCAACAACAAACCATGGGTTCTCTTCATGGGTTGTTCATGGTTAACAAGCCATGGCTTGTTAGCGTGGCTGGGTTCCGACAACACGATAACACTATGGAGGTGGTGGGCTTTCCCAATCTGGAGGCATTCAAGGTGCAGCTGGACAGCCATCTGTCAGGGATGCTTTGACCTGGATTCCTGCATTGAGCAGGGGGTTGGACTCGATGGCCTTGTAGGCCCCTTCCAACTCTACTTTCTATGATTCTATGATGAACCCACGGTTCAATAACAACCCATGGTTCAACGACAACCCGCTCTCAACCCTTGAGTGTGGGTTATCATGTTGTCTGACCCCAGTCACTGTCTGAGTCATCTGGCCAGAGGTCACCTGGAGAACAGCCCACATATTCTTTGAAGCACTTCCTCTGCTCCTAGTGGAGAGTTATACCTCCATAGCAGGAGTGCAGCCATCTGGACACATCCTTGGTGATTTATCTCTTAAATCAGACAGGGATCTCCTTTTGCCATTTTTCAAACATCCCACCCTTTGATGGCATTGATCATTGCAGCCAGGCTGACCGACCAGAGTCTCCGGCTCAATTCTCAGCATGTGGTGGATGTGACCCATTGCCAAGAGGAAGCCTTTGCAAAAAAAGAAAATGTCAGACCCATGTCTTTTTGCCTCTGCCAGCTTTCATTTCCATGTCAGAAGCACACATTTAAATCAACACCTCATTTACATTCCAAGCTGGAGCCTGAGGTAGAACAGATTAGCTTCCCTCGTGGTTTGATCAAAGGCTGCCGGCATGGTCCCTTTCAGAAGAGCCTCGTCAGTGTCTGTAGCATTTTGGATTAACCTCTGCGAGGCCCACCCTCTCTCCCGATCCTCGAGTGGTGGAGACACTGGCAGCTTCGCGCAAGACTCCAGAGACTCAAGTCGCATCTGTCAGCTGCCTGGACATCCTGGGCTCATTAGGCCGTCACCTGAAAAGGACCAACGTATGGACACTCTGTTGGGTATGGTACACAGATCACAACCTGGCCCACCCATCTTCCCCGGCCGGATCTCTACGACAGTGTTCTCCAACCTTGGGTCCCCAGATGGTTTTGGCCTACAACTCCCAGCATGCCCCTGCCAGCATAGCTGGCTGGGAGTTGTAGGCCAAAACCATCTGGGGACCCAAGGTTGGAGAACACTGCTCTAGGATATGCAGGTGGAGGAAGGTGAAGAGGAGGTGCACACTGAGACGTGCATTTCCCATTTGACTTCTTTTGCTGGCTTCTGACTAAGCCCCGGCAAACCCTGTTGCTTGCTGCTCATAAAGGGGAAGGGGAGAAGGCTCCTTCCTCACTTCCCAAGGGGGCAAAGGTCAATATTATTCCACACAGGCCCTCTAAGCCATGCCACCCCCCCATTTCCCTCTCCAGAATCCTTGGACAGGCTCATTAATGCAGAGTGGGCTAGCCCAGGGCAGGGCTGCAACAGGTGGGATTTGTCCCACCGTGTATCCCCATATGGCCTGCTGGGTCCTCAGTGCAGCCCCCTCACCAAATCTCCCCCTGCTTCGAGAAGGGAGAGGGGTTTCACTGCCAGGTGCCCAGCGCGCCTTGGAATGGCAACGGCCAAGCCTTGACTGAGGCGCCGCTTCAAGGCATTCCGCCGTGTGCCTTAAGGCAGAGGCGCAGCTGGCTTTGCTTGGCCCGCCCCTTCCTCAGTGATGATGGCTGAGCAAAGCCAGCTCACTGGGGGCCCCACGGTCTTCAGGTGCTGCGAGCACTTTGAGGCAGGGATTCACCAGGGTTGAGCAGCTCTGCAGATGGGGGATTGCAATGACAGGAGGCTTAATCTCCCGTCCTCGTGGTCTCCCCCGCCCCGCCCCGCCCTGGATGGGCAGGGGCAGAGGGAGTGTGGGGGAGTCCATGGCCTTACCAGTTGTGCCCCTGTTTGGGATGGAGGAGGACACGGAGCAAGTGAGCCTGAGCGTGCTTGGGGAGGGGCCAGGCACACGAGTGAGCTGAAGGCGTCTAGCCGCGCTCACTCTGCAAGCAGCCCCCGCACAAAAGACAAGCCTCAAACCCAGTTCCGGTGCTGGAAGCAACTGTTGAGGCTCACTTGAAGCGGAAAACGTTCCTGCTTGCTCCCGGACCCAGCTTCGTTCATTCTTGACCCTAGAACGACTTCAACTCCTCTTCAGCGCGCGGCCCCTTTTACTTGTTTGTGATTTCTTTGGCATCGGACAGATATTCTCGGCTTCTTGACCTTGGGCTGGACGGATGACTAACGCTGGCTGCTGCTCGTCACTCGACTCGAGCAATTCAGGGCACTACCCACCTTGGGCTGTGGTCCCGCCCCCTGCTGGCCTGTGGCTCCTGGTGGCCCTCCCCAGTGCAACTGTGGCCCTGGGGCCGAATAGGCTCCCCACCCGTGGCATAAGACCACCCACAGGCCCGCTTTCCCTGGCTGGGAACGTCGGGCAATGCCTCGAGGCTCCTGCTGCAGATGCACTAGTGGTGGCCCCATCTTGGCCATGGTCGCTCCTACCGAAGGCGAAAGCAGACCCGAGGATCCGAGCGAGAAGCCTCTTTTCCGTCTTCCGTCTTGAGGCTTCAGCAGATTCATAGAATCATAGAAAAGTAGAGTTGGAAGGGGCCTACAAGGCCATCGAGTCCAACCCCCTGCTCAATGCAGGAATCCAGGTCAAAGCACCCCTGACAGATGTCTGTCCAGCTGCACCTTGAATGCCTGCAGAGTGGGAGAGCCCACCACCTCCCTAGGTCATTGGTTCCATTGTCTTATTGCTCTGACAGTCAGGAAATTTTTCCTGATGTCTAGGTGGAATCTGGGTTCCTGTAGCTTGAGCCCATTATTCCGTGTCCTGCAAACTGGGATGATCGAGAAGAGATCCTGGCCCTCCTCTGTGTGACAACCCTTCAAGTACTGGAAGAGTGCGATCCTATCTCCCCTCAGTCTCCTCTTCTGAAGGCTAAACATGCCCAGTTTAGCCACACTTTGGTCAGCCGCTCCCTGTTTGCCACAGCAACCCAGGCGTGGGAGGAGGAGCGGGCAGCATCGTTCCCCAGCCTACTAATAAAGCAGCTTTCCGTGACCTGGCGCCCTCCAGGGATGTTGGGCAGCAGTTCCCATCTTTCTCAGCCAGCATAACCATGGTGGTTGGGAATGATGGGAGTTGTAGTCCGGGACCAAGCTATCCTCTCCCAACACTTCACAGAAAGTGTTAGATGGCCCTTCTATGTCCGGAGGAGGCAAACCCCCAGTGTGCCAAGGATGCCTGGAAGCCTTGTGGACGTACACACATGAAGACAGGTGTGTCCTTCTCTTTGCATCCTGGTGGAAACAAGTCACCCTGGATCCCTGGCTGTTCTGTACCTCTGGGGTATGTCCGGGAGTTTGCCTGGAGGCCAGGGGGACTTGGTTCACAGCCTCACAAAGGTACAGGGAAAAAGCCCTTCTAACCCCATCTTCTCGATATAGAGGCCGCTGAGTCAGTCACACAGCATCGGGGGCAGTCTGAGGTTTATTCAGTTTTTTGTCCATAGTCTCCTGCAAGACCCACGGGGATGGGAGGGCTACCCTAGACTTGAAACAGATGAACACATTAGCAATCCAGTCACCTCTTTTCCTGTCTTTCAGTAGACAGTAAAGACTTTTTTTTTTAAAAAAAAAAATCAGGCCAGCTTTTAATCAGTGACCTGCTGCTTTATGACATTTCCACTGAAGTTTGGGGGCTGCTGCCTTGGGTTGTTTTCAATATTATTGTTTCAAGGTTTTCAACACAGCGTATAATTTTATTTCACTTTGCTATAGTGAACTTTTATTTAATACCAGCACTTACGAAAACTGTGGGTGGCATCTTGGCAGAGGCGCCCTCGCTCTCCTCTGCTGCTGCTGCTGCAGTGGTGTCTTCCTTCTATGATACCTGCGTGCGTCCTCTAGCGCAGTGTTCTCCAACCTTGGGTCCCCAGATGTTTTTGGCCTACAACTCCCAGCATGCCCCAGCCAGCGTAGCTAGGCCCATAGAACCAATCTTTGATTTTTTAGAGCAGTGTTCTCCAACCTTGGACCCCCAGATGTTTTTGGCCTACAACTTCCAGCATGCCCCAGCCAGCGTAGCTAGGCCCATAGAACCAATCTTTGATTTTTTAGAGCAGTGTTCTCCAACCTTGGACCCCCAGATGTTTTTGGCCTACAACTTCCAGCATGCCCCAGCCAGCTATGCTGGCTGGGGCATGCTGGGAGTTGTAGGCCAAAAACATCTGGGGGCCCAAGGTTGGAGAACACTGCTCCAGAAAGAGAAGACATATTTTGTTTTATACATAGGCAAATGTACGCAGTCATGATCAATCAACGAGGTGATTTAAAAGCATACAACAACTGGCCTGAGGTTTCTTTATCAGGGGCTAACCCCTAAATCTGAACAGTGCAGTTGCCCGTGGCAAAAGAGCGCTCGCCTTTAACCGTGCACCATGTACAGGGGTGGGGCGGTCATTGCAGTGGGAATTGCACTCCCCCCCCCACTTAGGGGTGGTTTTGGTGGATCCACGGAGGTCAGAGGTCCGTATGCAGCGCCTGCATGCTAGCTGGGGGATGCAGAGCATAGGGCAGGATCTACGTGTGCACTGCCCCCTTCCCAGCCTCTTTTCAGTGCTCCTCGGCGGGCGGCCTAGGGATGTACAAGAATTTTGCTTCCATTCGTTCAAGACTAGAACTTGCCCCATGCGCAACTGCGAATGCGAGTGCATTTTTGCGGGCAAAGCTTGCACATTCCCTGAACTTGCGATGGTCATTTGCAAAATGCATACTTCAGGAAAATGCATGTTTGGAAAAATGTGCATTTTCATGCTTCAGTCAATGGGGGGGGGGAGTATGCATTTGGGTGCACGCTTTCCCCAGTCAAACGAGGTGGGGGAGCTTGCAGTCAGGAACAAGGAGGTGCAACCTGGAGAACTTCGATGAGCCTGAGCCTCGCTGATTCCTCCATTCTCTGCTCCTCAGTGCATTGCCCACTCGCCCAGCCTGTAGGTGGCAGTATCTGTGAATCTTGACTGGCCTTGGGAAGCAGGGGTTCCCTCCCCCACCACCCGCTGTGCACTGCCACTGCAAGGGATGATGGGATATTGGCATGGGTGGCACCAGCTCAATAGGTTGTTCACACTGGCAGTGCAGTCTGGGAAAATAAGAACAGCGAGAGCCAATGGGGAGCAAGAGCCAATCCTGGAGCACCTTTTTGGCGATGACCTAGACCAGCCCACGACTGGGAAAGGACCCCCCCCCTTGAGGCTTGTCGGGGTCACACACCGGAAGCTGTGGGGTTTGGTGGGGGTTGTAACTTGGAAGGCGTCCCTTAACATGAGGAGGTGTGGCCCGCTGGGCTGAAGGCAGGTAATGCGCTGCCTCTGGTTTGGGGCCGCGTTAGGCTCCCCCCGCTAAATTAGGGGTGGGTGGGGAGGGATGTCGGCAGCCAACTCCTGCTTCAACCAGCTCCTGCACTGTTGAGTTGCTGCAGCTCTCCTGCTAATATTCAGTGAAGCGAGACGCTCGTTCTCCCACAGCCGTGTCTCTCCTCTGGGCGTGAGTGCAAACACAAAGATGCCCATTCACGCGTCTCTTTCGCAAGCAGCCTACATTCTGTGAATCTGTGGGGCATGGAGAACGTTAGGGAAACTTCCCCCGCCCCCTTGAGCCAGGCACTCCACGCTCAACCATGTTCTCTTTCTCTCCCTGCAAGGTGGACCCAGAAGGCATCTTCATTCTCCCTGCAAACGGGGTGCAAGACCTGCATCTTGGCGTGAGGCCCCAGAGTGCCGGCAGCCGGTTTATTTACCTCAACCTGGTGGATGTCGAATACCACCAACTCGTCTCTTCCTGGCTGGTGTGCGTGTCCTGCCGACAGCCTCTCGTCTCCAAGGTCAGTCGGGCGCACGCCTTTGGTTGTGCGCTGCACAAGGGTGGTGTGAGGAGATTGGAAGGGCCAGCTGGGGTCATGTTTTCCTGAACTTTGGGGCTCTGGGTTGATCCAGAGCCAGCGAGGACAAGTCTTTGAGTTAGAAGATCTTGCCTTTCACTCCTGGATGTCCAAGGTCTTCTTCCAGTCCTGTCTCAGTAGTGCCATTTCGGGAAGGCACAGATGGAGGCGGAATCCACCATCACGCCACTGCCTTGTTTTGGACCACCTGCAAATATTCCCCAGGAGCGTTCATAGTTATTGTGGTTATTGTGAGTTATACAGAAGTGACCCCACAATAGTGACTGCACAGCAAATGCTCTTAACATGCAGTTTTATGTTTGTTTGTTTGTTTGTTTTACTCTTTGCCATTTGCTTCTCTCCCATTACTGAAATCTGCTGGGCGGGCATGCAGAAGCCCTGGATTGGCTTTCTGTCCTTACCTGCCCAAGAGAGGAACACCTTCCACCTTTTGCCGTTCAGACTCCATCTCCCCCAGTTCATGGATCCAGAATTGGAGAACATGCCCGTTAGGTTCAGTCATGTACTGCTGCCCGCAGCCTCAGCTTTCTACTTCTCAAGCTCTAGAAAAGCACTAGCCTTAACTTTCTCATTGTTCCACTGGCCTGGCTTTCCACTATCTCATTACAACAGCTTGCTTATTAATCACACACACACACACACACACACACCACCATGGCAAGATGTAGTGATATAGCCACTAATTTGGATGGCTTTAAAAGGGGATTAGACAAATTCATGGAGGAGAAGGCTATCTGTAGCTGCTAGTCCTGAGGGCTCTATACTACCTCCAGGATCAGAGGCAGTGTGCCTATGTACTCCAGTTGCTGGAGACAGTAGAAATTATGCTAGCAGAGTTTACAGTGAGCTGGCTATGAAAGCTTCTGCTACTCAGCAACTACTCAAAAGGGGGTGCTAAGGGCTAACTTGGCAACAGCTCGAAGGCAGTTTGTGAAATCCCCCCCCCCACACACACACACAGTGTTCAGCTCTACAGGGGGGAAGAAGAGAGGAACAATCCGTGGACCTTTCTTTTTCGGTGGGAAGGGGGCACTTTACATTGGGGAAGGGCGTGGAAGGAAAATAGTTTAACACCCACTCTTCCAGAGCGCCACTTCTCCGATCTTCAGATCAGGTGCTGGGGCTGCACATTTGTAAAATAAAAACACCAGAGATCAAAATCACAGATTCCTTGCGCCTGATAGTGGCACCACATTATCCCAGCTAGTGTAAATGGCCATTTCCTTTTTCCTATCTGCAGGCTTTTGAAATTCTGTTCCCTCCCGGCGGAGGGAAAGGTTCGAACAAGAGGATCACCTACGCCAACCCCTACCCATCCCGGAGGATGTATTTCCTGCACACCAACCGGCCTGACCTGCTGCAGTTCAAGGAAGATTCCTTTGAGGTATAGCCTCTTACCCCGTCTGGACAGTGTGGCTTGGAGGAGACCTCGCAGTCTCCCAGGAGGCAGTTGTGCCACAGGAGGGCTGGCAAAGTTCTTTTCTGGCCTAAGTTCTAGGGCAGGGGCCGGAGCTCAGTGGCGGAGCCCCTGATCTGCATGCAGAAGGTCCCGGGTTCAGTCCGCGGCGTCTCCACGTAGGGCTGGGAAAACTCCTGCCGGAACCCTGGAGAGCCGCTGCGGCCAGTCAGTCTGCACAGGACTGGGCCAGATGGACCCAGCAGGGTCTGGCTCAGTGCTCAGTACCTGGGCTGAGGGGCTGTCTCCTCCAGTGGGCTTTTGCATCCCCAAAGGGATGTAAAGTTTTGGTTCACGCACATATGCTTCATCCCTTAATTTCTGTGATATAAAGCAACAATTTGAATGCATCACAACCTAAATCCCAGAGGCAAAAACTTCCACGTTGTTTCATGTAGGCTCCAGCACTATCTCAGCATCTTCTCCATGAAGTTCAGCAGCTTCTTTTAAGAACTCCCACTCAGTCCTTGAGGCACAACGGTGCCTGCCTTTGACCTAGATTGTGCCCTGCCCTTTTCGGAGGCGGCAGCCAATGAGCTCCGCTGAGGGATAATTCACTGAATCGCGACTTACTCAGCAGCGATGTATGTGCAGGTGTGGATTAGCCCTGAACGGTGGACCCCCTTGTTGTCTCCGCAGATCGGTGGAGGGGAGACCTACACTATTGGCTTGCGGTTTGCCCCCAGCCAGAGTGCCGGCGAAGAGGAAATCCTGATCTATATCAATGATCATGAAGGGAAGAACGAAGAGACCTTCTGTGTGAAGGTCACCTACCAGTAACAAGTGTGTGTGTGTGTCCTTGGCTGGGTTGTTGTTCACTCCCCAGCTATCCATCAGACTTCCCTAGAGGCGCAGGCCTGTTCCCTTCATTATTCCCAGCTGCCAATAGCCCCGGTGCCCCTGAACTGTCCCCTGATCACAAGTCTGCAGAGAGGCCCCCTCCTCAGCTCCGTGGGACACGTGGGCTCTTTTGGTGTGTACTTTTTTGCCTGCATCCAATCAAGCCTCTGCCAAGCCCGGGTGATTGATTGCCCGAACAGATTCTTCGAACGTCAGCACGACCTCCAACGGTGCAGCCGAGTCGTATCTGTTCTCCCCTCCTCCTAACTTCAGATCGAAAACTCATTCCTCTCACCATGAAATGTCACTCGTTTGGGGGAAGGTTGCTGAGCCTTTCCAGACCTTTAGTACCATGATTCCAAGCTTGCTCGCGGCTTTGGTTGCTTTTGTAACATTATTTCTTCCACAGAGGCTGATTTTTTTTCATTTTTAAAAAAGATAACAATTAGAACACCCGTGTGGCTGAAAGTTTTTTCCTGAAATGGAGCACACGGGACGGGGGAATGTTACTGCTTGATCTTGCCCACATGTGCAGTGCTCAGGAGGGTGTGGCAGATCACAAAGACTGGGCAGGGATGTAAGGGCTGAGGCAGTCCCTAAGATAATCTGGTCCCAAGTTGTTATGTTAACAGCAACACCTTAAACCTGACCCAGTTTCTTACTTGCAGGCAGTGCAGTTCTTTCAGCAAAGGTGTAACTTGCTGTCAGGAAGAGGCCCCAGTTAGCAGCTGTTTCTTCCTGGGTTAATCGGGAGGCACACTTCACTCTAACCCTCCAAAGGTACATTTCCATTTTCTTAAGCAGATCATCGGACAATGACCAGCCAGGCTCCTTGCAACTGTGAGACAGCCCAGGGAATAACTCAGTCGGGGACGCAGGGACGTGCCTCCTGCTCAACTGAGATGCTTTTGGGTTTCCCCTTCGCCTGCCAGCTGCAGTGCAAGTTGCGTATACCAGGGACAGCCATGTGCTAATACTGCGCCGTCCCTTAGCATGATGCTAATGCCCGCATTTTGGAAGGGAATGGGGGTCAGTGTTGCAAAAGGCCTTCCCAGTCCCATGGGCGCAGGGTGAATCATAGAATCATAGAATCATAGAAAAGTAGAGTTGGAAGGGGCCTACAAGGCCATCGAGTCCAACCCCCTGCTCAATGCAGGAATCCAGGTCAAAGCATCTCTGACAGATGTCTGTCCAGCTGCACCTTGAATGCCTCCAGACTGGGAGAGCCCACTTGGGGGCTTAATATTTTCAAGGCACACTGCAGCTCATCCAGTGGCACACAGGTTGGAAATCACTGACCCAGAGGTGCACTAAAAGAAACCCATGCTGGGAGGTTAATGCATTCAACACACCCTGTGTGTGTCTGTGTGTTTGTTTGGGGGGTGGAGGAGGAGCAGCATTATAGATCTCCATGGTGGATGGTGTTGTTGTAGGTCTGAAATCCTGGAAGGATTGTAGCTCAGTGGTAGAACACACACTTTTTATGCAAAACATGCCAGGTTCAATCCCTGGCATCTCCAGGTGGGGCTGGGACGGACCCCTGCCTGACAGCCTGGAGGGCCACGGCCAGTCCGTATAGTTGATACTGAGCTCCGTGGACCAAGGGCCTGGCTGGCAGGGCGAGAGGCAGTTTCCCGGGTTCGATGTTCCTGTATTCATGCCAACCTGGGAGCCATTCCCATTGAACCCTGCAAAAACCTGCGCAGTGTGGTTGCCAGCACGGCCTTCGCCAGCCTGGCGCGGTCCAGATGTGTTGGACTGCAGTTCCCATCATTCTTAGGAGCCAGTGTGGCGTAGTGGTGAGAGTGTCGGACTGGGACTCGGGAGATCCGGGTTCTAGTCCCCGCTCAGCCATGAAACTCACTGGGTGACTTTGGGCCAGTCACTGACTCTCAGCCTAACCTACCTCACAGGGTTGTTGTGAGGATGAAATGGAGAGGAGGATTGTGTGGGCCGCCTTGGGTTCCATGCAGGAAAAAAGGCGGGGTAGAAATATAATAAATAAATAAATAAATAAACAAACACATCTGGACCGCGCCAGGCTGGCGAAGGCCGTGCTAGCAACCACACTGCACAGGTTTTTGCAGGGTTCAAAAGTCTAAGGCTCTAGTGCCTTAGACTAGAGCCTTAGACTGTGCCTTAGACTAGAGCAGGGCTCTCCAACCTGGGGTCCCCAGATGTTGCTGGCCTACAGCTCCCAGCATACCCAGCCAGCATGGCTAATGGCAAGAGATTCTGGGAGCTGTAGTCCAGCAACACCTGGGGACCCAAGGTTGGAGAGCCCTGGGCTAGGGAGATGCAGGTTCAAATCCTCGCTCAGCCATGAAACCCACAGTGTGACCTTGTGCAAAACATTTGTCTCTCAGTCTCAGCCCAACTTATCCAGTAGCTTTTCTGTGATGATGGAATGGGACAACCCTGTGTATGCCACCCTGAGATTCCTTGATTAATAAACTGGATGGAAGATACTTTCAAGTAATCACAAACAGGAGCAGGTTGAAGGTCACAATGCTCTGGTTTTAAACTGGCCGTTCCCAGTTAGCACCCTGGCTACAAAATGGGAACATTCCAATGAAGGATGGGACATGTTTTCCACCACTCCTCTGAAGGGGGCCCAATGCTTAATTAATTGGATCAGAAGTGTAAGCTCTGAAATGGCAGTTCCTGGACTGAACAAAGAACCCCACAGGCAGGAATGTTTGAAAGAACGGATTGGCTAATTCTTCCAAAATGGACCAAGGGTGGAATTTCCATCTCAACGGCCCACGGCACAGGTAGCAAAGAAACCAGCAGACTGGAAAATGAGGAAGTCTTCGTTAGTTAATAACTGCATGTTTCATTCAAGGAGGAATAGAAAAAAAGGGGAGAAAGCGAAAATAGTCATTCAGATTAAACTGGCAGAAGGCTTTAAGGTGGTTGTTTTCTCTCTCTCTCCCCAGTATTAAACCTCAGCATTACAAATTGTGGAATTAATAGGGAGCTTAGAATCCATCCATCTGAAGGTCAATGACAAAAGTGGCAAAGCTCCCCATAAATGCAATTTCACACATCCCAACCATTTCCAAGAGCAGCGGTCTTAGCAACAGGCTGCAGGAAACCAGTGCTGACCTCTACCAGGTCAGCGGCATCCGACACTAACTTTGGAAGCCGTGATGGAACCAAATGGCCAATCGCAGTCATGCTGATCCCATGTCCATCCTGACCAATTGTATGGACTGTGGAGGCCAACATGGAGAGAAGCTCTTTCCTGAGAATGAAAAGCAATGGACCTTCTCTCTCAATCCCTAAATTTTGAATGCCTTGTGGTCTCCCACCCTTCCAGAGGCTTCAAGGAAATATGGGTTGGCGGAGAGCAAATAAATAGCAGCCATAGAGCACTGTCCTTTAAGATTTCAGGGTCTCTGTGAAGCTTTATAGGCTAGCTCCCCCCTCCTTTCCTTGCAGAAGACATACTTCCCTCAGCAAAATTGGATACCGTAGTTAAGGAAACTTCAATTACCTAATGTCCCCAGACAAGCTAATTGCAATCCCCACTCCAGTTTTTAATGCAGTTTCGAGAAACGAAAGAAGGGTTTTCTAAGGATCTTAATAAAAGCTCTTTCCTTCCAAAAGAAAGAGAAAAGGGAACTGTCTCTAGTTGTGCAGTGCTTCTTGGCATGCCCTGATGCAGTTTCTCCCATGAAACGTCGCTATTTTGGCATTATTATTTTTTTTAAGAACTCGCTTCCACAAGCATGTAAGCACGCCCACATTCTCCCTCCCCGAACAGTAGTAATTATGACGAAAAATTATGGAACGGTTTCCATGATTGGAGTGCTTCTCTGGTGAGACAATCTGAATTTGTGCAGAAGTACAAATATAATCAGTTTACGGTGTTCCTCTGAGGGGCCAATTAATGCTGCTGTGACTAAGGCCATCAATGCCTTTGTGGCAAAGGACTGCAGGTAGTGGGAGACATTGCAGCAAACTACAGCAAAGAGTCCATCCAGAGGTTGAGGAGTCCACCAGGGATGGGGACTCGGACTCCAGGGCTCGACTCGCGTGAGTCGGTCTGAGTCCCCCCTCTGACTTGAGTCCCACTCGAGTCCCAATATTTTTAATGGGACTCGAGACTCGACTCGGGACTCGAGACCAAGGACTCGTGTTCCAAAATCGTGTTCCTCAAATGCAACATGGATAAGTCTTAGGAAGTACAGCAAGTTTATTTTTTAAAATCATTTTCCTAAAATGCAACCTTTCAGACATTTTGGGTTTGGCTGTCTCTGCCTGCCTGCTTTGGGGTTCCCTGCCTCCTCTGCCTGCCTGGTCTCTTCTTAAACAGTTCCACAGTTTGAATTGTCCAAGACAAAGGCCTCTGCCTGCCTGTTTTGGGGTTCCCTGCCTCCTCTGCCTGTCTGATTATTTTGGGTTTGTCTGCCTGGTCTGTTCTTGCCAAAATCAGTTGCAGAGTTTTGAAATAAAAAGGCACACTTGTGCCTAGAATTTATTTAAGCCACACATCTGAAATAGCCTTATTTTGTTGGGGAAAACCCCCCATTGATTTTAATAGGGACTCGTGGAGTCAGCTTTGGGAGTGACTCGGGACTTGGGACTCGTGAGTCACCATTTTGGACCAAGGACTCGGACTCGAGACTCGGGTCCAAAGACTCGTGACTCGACTCGAGACCAAGGACTCTTCAACATCCCTGGAGTCCACATGGGCTCTGTCTGGACAATAGAAAGGCAAGCACCAGTGTCAGTAATGGTCAACAACCATCTTTATTACAGTCCATAGACCATTCCTCACACAATGTAGTACAGACAAACAGCTCAGTTAATTAGACACGTGAAAACGGGAAGTCAAACATAATCTGGTAAAGATAGCCCGGTTCAGAAATTTGGCCACTTGCTCAGTGATTAACTTATCAGAGCTGCCGAGTGATAAAGTTATTAAAAATTCTGTAGGGTGCCCAGGAAAAGACCGTAGAATAGGGTAGATCAGGTCTTTCCTGGCCCTATGGTAGAAGCTGCAAGAAAGTAAAACATGCTGTATGGATTCTACCTCAAAGTTATTACATGGGCAGCATCTTTCAGAAAAGTGGAGTTCCGTTATATCTGCCATCCAGCGATTTAGAATTCAGTAACGGTCATGGTGGTATCACCAGGGACAGGGCCGGCATTAAGGGTAGGCACGGCTGGGCACCTGCCGAGGGCACACGCCTCAGCAGGGGCCCACCCACTGATACCGCCTTGCACTGGCTCCTCCTTTTCCCCATGGCCACCTGCTTGTTCACTTGCCTCTTGCTTTGGCCCAGACGAAGGGAGAAGGAGCAGTAGATGCCGTTGCCCATGTGCTCACTGGCTCTCTGCCTGTCAAGCAAGCAAATGATAATGTTAGAGGAGGAGGAGGAATATCAGCTGGTGACAAGAGCAGTGAGGAGAGAGACTCACTGAGGGAGGGGGGCCCCATTGAGGGTGTCTTGCCCAAGGGCCCCCTCCAAAACTTGGAGCCTACTCTGACTAAGGAGTGGGGGGTGCTTTTTTTGCCAAGTAGGTCCTCACCGTTGGGTCTGCAACCCTCTCAAAGCAACAATTGTGGCTTTAAATTGACCCCCCCCCCATTCCAACTTAAATGGGCCTTCAGAACACTAGGAGTTGCACAAGCTTTTCTCACAGAAGGCACCAAACTCCACCGACGGCATCTCCAGTGTAAAGGTTCTCAAGCTGTAACTTGGTACAAAAGTAGCCCAAGACACCTGGGTTACCAGGAAGGACTGGAAACCAGCAAGACGTTTCTGTGTCTCACTCGAAACTCAGGGCATGACAGCTACCTCAACACAGAGCAAGCCAAGGCACATCTTCATCGATGACACCTCAGCTGAAGCTGAAATAAGGACACCACAACCCCATTGCTTTAAGGAGCTAAATTTCAGGTGGGGGTGAGCTGGGGGTAATCCTGTAGATCAGCCTTTCTCAACCTTGGGACTCCAGATGTTGCTGGACTACGATTCCCATCACCCCAGACAGCATGACCCACGGTCAGGGATGATGGGAGTTGTAGTCCAACATCTGGGGACACTATCCATTCTCTGGGATTATTCAAAGATAATAGGCTTGAGGTACTGAGAGGACAAGTTCCTTTAGTCACTGAGGATGTAAGTCAACTGGCCCCAAAGACTTGACCTCATTTAAGGAAGCTTTCCTGACCAGCTGCTTATATCCACCTTGAACTGCGATCCTGACCACTCACCAGTCATGTTACATACACAAGGCTGCACACAGTTCAATGGAGGCAAAATAGGAGCTGAGCTGAGCTGCTCCAGCCACCTTTTTATCACTTCACCATCCTTACTGAATGGGGTCTACCATCTCCTTCCTTTTTCTCTTGCTTCAAACATACCAACAAAAGCCCTTTTTCCTGCTCTTCGCATCCCTAACTAGCTTATGTGTCTTTTAAAATAACATTCCAGCTCATCACTAAGCCTTTTCTGTAGCCCTTTTGCTTTTGGGGGATGTCTCCCATTTCTCTCATTGGAATTGTTTGGGATTGTGCCTTTAGTAACTCTTCCTCCAAGAACTACCATCCGTCTTGGGCTCCTTTCCCCTTTGTATATCTAGTCATGGGATCCTACCTAGCCTTTCTCTGAGCTTGTTCCTGAAATCCAAGGTACGTGATTGACTACGCTCACCTTTAGCTTTCCATAAGAGCAAGAATTCCAGCATTACATGGTCACTTTCCTGCAAAGTTCCCACAGCTTTAATCTCATTGGCCAATTCTTTCCCTATTGATGAGGATCAAGTTGAGGATAGAGGAACCCCTGTTTCCTTCCACCACCTTCTCAAAAAGGGTGGGAGCAAGCACACTAGGAAATTTGTTGGAGGTTCCATGCTTAGCAGAGTTTGTCTCCCAGCAGATAACAAGGTAGTTCAAGTCCCCCACTACTCCTAATTCTTGCTTCCCTGGAACATCTGTAATTTGGTTCAGTTCCCCATACTCTGAGCATTAGTATACATAAGAACATCAGAAGAGCCCTGCTGGATCAGACCAAGGGTCCATCTAGTCCACCATTCTGTCCAAACAGTGGCCAACCAGCTGTCCACAGGATCCCACAAACAGGATATGAGTGCAACTGCACTTTCCCACCCATGTTCCCCAGCAACTAGAGTACATATGCATACTGCCTATTGAAAGCCTTGGATGTTCTTCAATGCCTCTGCTGATGTTTTATTGTGGGATTTGCTAGGCACCCCCCCCACAACTCCCCCAGTTTCTCCTGAAGCATCCAATCTTACGAATAGTAAAGAGCCAAACAAGGAGCCTGTGTCTGCGTGTAGGTGGAATGCCCATATATTGTGGGCTACAATGCATCCCCATAGCCAGATACATTATGCCCTGATGGGGGACCCTTTCAATGGAAACTCGGCCCACCCAGTATTTAGGACAATCTTTTGTTTCCAGCACCACAGCTCTCAGACTGGGGCTAAAGGTGACCACATCCAGACCTGGATGTTTATGTTCTCCAGGTCAGGTTCCCCAAGATCAGTGGCTTGAGCTAGAAAAAATTCAGCAGGCAGAAAGTACATCTTGGCTGACCAGGCAAAGGCAGAAGGTCAGACTTCCAATCACCCTGCCAGCCAACTGTGGAGGATGATGTGTTTTGTCCTGAATAAGCCACCTTAAAGCTTCCATATCAGCTCACATGCAACGAACATGCACATCTGCTCTGTACTGACCAGATCATGAGTCTGTTTATCCCACACTATTGTCTCTGGATGGCAATGGCTTCTCCAAGGAGGCTCTGACTGCTTTGCCACTCATTGGCAGGCACCTTCACAGGTGCACATTTTTATCCAAAGGACAAATCTGTCAAATTGCGTTGCAAGCTGCATGTTTTCTAAACCTCAATAGAGATTCCTTTTTAAGGCGCTGAAGTGCTTGTCATATAACAACGGTCTAAGAATAAAGAGCTACCACTCACTGTTAGAAGGAAAGGGCCCCCAACAATATTGTCTTTTTCATCCCCTGTTACAATTAACATGGCAGAAGCGAAAAAGCCTCAAAAGCACATGTGTGCTCCCTGATTCAGTAGCGTCGACAATTAAAGATCACCCTTACTGATAAATCATTTGAGCTTTAGTTACAATGCTTTGGAGTCAGTTCACCCATTCAGCTGCCAGTGGCCAAGTTACCCAGCTTGCTGGGGAACACAAGCGGGAGGGTGGTCTTGCACTCATGTCCTACACGTGAGTTTCCCCACATGGCAACTGGTTGGCCACTGTGTGAACAGAATGCTGGACTGGATGGACCCTTGGTCTGATCCAGCGTGACTCTTCTTACGTTCTTAGGGTGCTGTTGCACTCATGTCCTGCTTCTGAGTTTCCCAGTGGGCAGCTGGTCGGCCTCTATGGGAACAGAATGGTGGACCAGGTGGACCCTTAGTCTGATCCAGCAGGGCTCTTCTTACGTTTTCAAGTGTAGCAGTTCTCAGATTATGAGGCAGGAAAGAGTCCAGGGTGGGGGGCATGTGTATTTTGTTAGGGACCCACTGCCTCCCCCCCCCCATAATTCAACCACTGGCGTGTAGAGAAAGTATGTGACGCGCATTCCCATGTGAACCAAGCCTTAAGATGTTCAGCCTTTCATATCACTATATATGGTTCTTCCTCTCCCCTTCCCTCCCACCCCACTGGTACTGCTTTGGCCAGTGATGAGCTGGGTTTGTTTCTTTCTAAACTGCCATTTTCCATAGCAATTGCAAGCCAAAGTGCTAAGACAAAAGCGATGCATTTTGTTTCTTAATCATACTTCCCGATGCTTTGCCTCTCATTCCAGTTAATCCCGGAGCACACTGGGTGATTAAAGGGAATCGTAACAATGCGAGAGAGAATCTCAGTGAACTCAAAAACAGGTCTTGAAACATTTCTCCTCAAAGCTTCCCAGACCTCTGGGCCTTTGTTCCTCCACCCTCCCCGCACTACGTTTTTTCTGTTCTGGGTTGAAAGCAAGGGGATCAAAAGAAATAACTGCTTTTGAAGATCCCCCCCTTTTTTTTTAAAGTGGTGTGATCGGTCCTGCCCCACAGTCCTCATTATGCAGCTGATATCTCTTAATTAAAAGCATCATCACAGTTTTGCCAATGCTGTCATTTCCCTTCTGGGAAGGTGGACACCCTCCCCGTTCCTCCCCCCCAATTTGATTTCTCTAGTTATTTCTTCATTACAGTGGATTCAGAAGACTAGATTATCATGTAATGAGGAGGTTTGTCCTGGATTGTCCTTGACTGAAATAATTATCATAGCCCATTTCCATATATATTTCACTTTTCCTCCTTAAGAGTCCTCAGAACAACTTAGTGCAAATAATCATAAAAAACAATACACCAGTGATTAAAACAATAAAATAATAACAAGGCAGCAGCAAGAACCCCAAGTCCAAACAGCAGCCAAAAAGCCATCTATCTGCAGCGCCATAAAAAGCGTGCTCAGAGTTGTTTTTATTTGCTGTCTGAAGGCATTCAAAGAGGTGGCTGGCCAGGTCTCTCCAATGTCCACTGTCTGGGCACTGCTATTAAAAAGCAACCTGCACTGCTCATCCACACCCCTGTCTGCACTTCCCTGGCCAGAAGGACTCATAATAAGATCTCCGTTGTTGACTACAACGTGTGGGCAGGTTTGTTTGTGGTCCTTTCTAGTCTCAAGCCATTTTTGGGCTTTAAATCCAAGAACCAACACCTTGAACTGGGCTCAGAACAAACCGGGAGCCAATGCAGTCGATATAATACTGGCCTAATACAGGCAGAAGTGTCAGCAAGCCTCGAGGCCGCATTTTGCACCACCGGATGTTTCTGTGCATTTTCCAGAGCAGCCCCACGTGTAGCGTGTTACAGTAGTTGAATCTGGAAGTTACCAGCGGATGTGTAACTGTGACGGGATCGGCTTACTCCAGAAAAGATGGGGCTTTCAGCTCAACCTTAGCTCTCCAGTCCACCAAGAAAGGTCAGGCTGGCAATTTGCAGAAACAGAGTCTTTTCTTATCCATGGAACCCCCCTTTCCAGAGATTGTATTCCCTCCGGCTGCTTTGAAATGTGCCGTAAAGACTCATAAGTTTTACTTAGCCTTTCCGGATAGATCTCGTTCATGCTCAACCCTCTTCCAATTCATAGATTTTCATAGATCATAGAGTTGGAAGGGGCCTACAAGGCCATCGAGTCCAACCCCCTGCTCAATGCAAGAAACTAGAGGAGGGGTCTCCCATCCAAGTAATAACCAGGCCTGACCCTGCTTAGCTTTCCACACTCAGACAAGCTGAGCCAGCGTGAGCCACAGGCCTGTATAATTTGATTTCTTTTATGCTGGCTTTATATTGCTGATTATGTTACAGTATTTTTCCATGTATAAGACTATACTTTTTCCTGAAATCGCTAGACTAAAAATTGAGGGTCGTCTTATATATGGAAGTAAGCCAAGGAGAGAACTGTGCGGTTGCAAAACTGCCCAGTGGCGGGCGTCTTATACATGGGGGCGTCTTATAGACGGAAAAATACGGGTACCTGGTTTTTCGTTTTTGATTTGTATTTTTTAATTTATCTTGATGGTAGTGTTTTTAGCTTTTGCTGGAAGCCACCTTACGAGGATGCAATATGGGGGTACAAATGTTTCAGACAAATGGCTGCAGTTCCTGCACCAGCCAGAGTTAGGCAAAACAAAAGCACTCCTTTCCTTCCCAAGGTTGCTACCCTCACTATCCTGGTACTAAGACATTGAAAAAGGAACTGCCAAGGTCAGACTGCTCCCATACAAATCTATGCTGTGACCACGCTTGGAATGCTATGTTCTGGTCACGGAACCTCAAAGAGGATATTGCAGAGCTGGAAAAAGTGTAGAAAAGGGCAACTCAGGGCACATCCCTATGTTAGACAGCATAGCTGGCTGGGGAATGCTGGGAGTTCTAGGACTTTTTCTCTGTCTAAACATGTTTATAGGGATGTGCCCTTAAATGATCAAGGGACTGAGGCAACTTCCCTACGAGGAAAGGTTACAGTGTTCGGTGTTTTTAGCTAAGAAAAAAGGAAAGTACAGGGAGACAGGTGTACAAAAGGATGTATGATGTGGAGAAAGTGGATAGGGAGAAGACAAGTACTGCCTTCTGAGACCTGACCCCCGTCTAAGGACAGGACCACCACAAAACAGTGCCCCCTAAGTCCCACCCTGTTCAGGCGATCCAGAAGGATACCATAATAACCGATGGTGTTGAAAATGACTGAATGGTCCAGCCGAACCAAGAGAGATGCACTCCGCACTGGCGAATTCCTGGCATAGATTGTCCACGAGGGCAACCAAAGCTGTTTTCATTTCCCCTCACAGCACAACGTGCTTTCACATCAGATCTCCGGAGTGGAGCAGCTAAAGCTGGAACTCGGGGCCAAAGTCCAAGACACCCCCACCCCCAATGACTACCCAGAGAGCAGCAGGTGGCAGCAGGGGAGGGGGGCCAGCAGCAAACAGGCCCCGGCGTTGGCACCCGCAGCCTCCTTTCTTATTTTTTAAAAAAACATGCTATACTCGGAGTGGCCAGCTAGGCAAATACTTTCTTTTTCAAGGTTGGCAAACAGTTGTTGTTGTTGTTGTTGTTGTTGTTGTTATTATTATTATTATTATTATTATTATTATTATTATTATTTCTCTAACATATCAGGAATGTAGAAAAAGTTGTAAAGCATGGAATGGCGGTGGGGCTGGAAGAGGAGAAATATTAGTAATGTGTTTCACACCTAAAGAAATACAGATGGCCAATTAATCTTCCTCCAATAAAACCATTACATCCAGAGTCTAAAAATACTCAGCAGCACCAGTGCATTCAAGTGTGTTTTGCATCTTTCCTGACCCCCTTGAAAATGGATGGGGAAGTCAACCCAGTGCTCAAACTTGAAAGGTAGTACTGTGTCTTGAACCGACACCAACTTCCATCCTGGCAGCGCATTCTTCAAGGCACCTGTTATATTACGGTCTATTTCCAAGTGTGAGCTCATCACTCAGTGGTAGAGCACCTGCTTTGTATGAAGAAGACCCCAGCTGCATCTGCAGGTAGAAGGATATGGGGCAGCAGAAAGACCCCCATCTCTCTGAACTGGAGCAGTCCTGGGCTAGATGGCCCAATGGTTTGACCCCAAAATAAGGCAGCCACACATTCTTCATTTTCTTTACCTCTTTCAAAATGGGACTGGGGGGGGTTTCACATCCTTGTCTAATTTCAGATCTGTCCTATGCTTGTTGCGTAAGCACGGCATGGCTTGGGGATTGGTTGGAAGTGAGAAACTGGCTCTATTTTCTGAAAGGATTGAGTTTATGAGCAAGGCAGGGTTGGAAGGGTCAGGTTCTTCTGAAAAAGCAGAGACCCAGCCAGCCTAAGCAAAAAGAGCAAATGAAAACACAGTCAGTCATCATCATGAGGTCTAGAAACATTTTTAAAGCCCTCCAAAACAGATACTCCCAAGATTCTGGTACAGCTACCAGGATCAATGCTAAAGCCCATAATTTCTGATTCACAGCAGAATCATGGACCATGTTGACATTTGGACCACCAGGTTTTCTCTGCAGGTAGAATTAATCATTTCCCAGGGCAGGAGAGGGTTTCTTTAGCATGTTCTCCTCAGCGAGATGTACGCCTTTCACTTTACTGTCCGGCGGAGGAGGTGACTGACAAAGATTAACCGTCAAATGCATGCAATGTCCCCTGTCTTTATGGCGGATTAGCCTGATGAATTAGCAGCCCTCATTAATGCAAGTGCCGGTCTCCTGGAAATTGATTGAAAGCGACAGCTAATATTTTGTCAAAATTATTAGTCTGTCCAGCATACGCCAAGGCCTTCCTTGCTTGGGTTATTAAAGTAGATTAGCTGAATAATTTTCATTACATTTTCTCAAAACATTTCTTAAGGATTATGAGCAAGCGGGAGGTGAATCACTGACCCCCACAGGCTGCAAATCACCAAAGGTAGATTACGCTCTTTGCTTTTCAGTTTTTACTGACATTTGGGATTTGCTGGTGGGGATGCAAACGTGGGAGATGCACTGCAGTTCATTGTGTGGGAGAACTGCATGCCAAATTTACGGGTGAGAAACCCAAGCGGACTACAAAGAGGTCCTATAGGCTCTTTCCAACTGGGTGAATTAGGATGCAATCCTATGCATGTTTAAACAGAAAAAAGGCCTACAACTCCCAGCATGCCCCAGCCAGCAGCTGGCTGGGGCATGCTGGGAGTTGTAGGCCTTTTTTCTGTTTAAATATGCATAGGATTGTGCCCTAAAGGAACAAAAGGCACCAATCATCATCATATCTGAGATCATATCATATCTGACGCAAGGAATAAATGATCATCCAGCAAAACACCAAGGAAAAAACAAAATTGAAGCTACCTTTACGTTTCTTTTCTCCCTGGGAAGGTAGATTTCCCACCCACCTCCACCAACCTCCCATTTTACCCTCAATTTTCTGCTGAATATCTGATGATTTCCTGGTGCACCTCTTATCATCCTTCATCCTTGGCTGTGCTGGTTAGTGCTGATGGGAGTTGTAGTCCAGTAACATCCGGAGGGCCACAAGCCTGCCCACCCATGCTTTGCAGCCAAATAGATTTGGAAAACCCCCCCACTCCTGGTCCTTAAATTTATATAATCCTTGAGTGAAAGGTTCGTATTGCCTCATGCGCCTCGCTCTGAATGGGAAACACCACCATAAAACCCACTCTGCAGGAACGCTCATTTGCTTCTTTCCCAGACGGTCAGACCAGTGACTAGGGGTCAGCCATAAATCCCGCCGCCAGGCTTTGCCTCCCAGTAATTGACATGTGTATTTTATTTCATTTTTTTTTTAAAAAAAACCCTAATTAAAGCTGTCACATTAAGGCTCTGTGTAGCTCATATCACACACCAGCGAAGCGTGCCACGAGCCATAAAGTGGGTTGGGTTGGGGGGCTTTGTCAGACAGCTCAGCCTCAGAGAATGAGTGAAGGAATAAGCAGAGGACGGATCGCACAAGGAGTCAGGTGCCGCCTGCTCAGGGATGCTCATCACCTGAAGTTCTCCCTGCATCTGTTTTGCCTTATTTCAAGTAGAACTGATCAAATCATCATCATCATCATCATCATCATCATCATCATCATCATCATCATCATCATCATCTATTTATAACGCCCCTTACACCAAAGGGCGGGACAAATAACATATACAGTAAACAACAATACAATAAAATAACCAACACCAACCACTTACTATGCAGTATCGAATCCCAGCAACCACCACATTAGCCCAACCACTCATTCTGGCTGACTAAAAAGATAAGTCTTTAATCCCGTTCGAAAGCAGGAAAGATCCTCCTCCAATCAGAGGTCCACGGGAAGCCTGTTCCACAGAAGTGGAACCAGGTCCTGAAAGGTTAGCAGCCTTGACAAGGCAGAGCGTGTCGGTGGGACCGCTAATAATCCCTGGCCCACTGATCTTAAATTCCTACCAGGAACATACCAGGAAAGCGTAGATGATAAGTAATGAGGGACATTAGAGCGCAAAGCCTTGAAGGCAAGAAGCAATAATTTAAATTGGGCCTTAGTCCGAATGGGTAGCCAATGAAGATTCCTACAGGTCATAGTAATATGGGAGGATCGGGGCAAGTTCAGGACAACACGAACAGCGCTGTTCTGAACCAGAACCAGTGGAAGAAGCACAGAAGAGGGCAAGCCAGCTATTAAGCTATTACAATAGTCCAAGTGGGATACCACCAAAGCCTGAACAAGCAGATGGCCCGTTTCAGGAGACAAAAACTTGTGAATCCTGTGAATGTTCAAAAGGTGAAAATTACATGCCTTGGCAGTCCTATTAATAAAAGGATGCAAGGAATAAACGATCATCCAGCAAAACACCAAGGCTCTCGGCAGCTGAAACCGGGGCCTACCACTGAGCCCTGGATATGCAAAGAAGGACATGATAAGGGAGCTGACACACGATCAGGTTGAAATACCAGAATTTCAGTCTTATCCATGTTCAATTTCAGATGATGTGCGGTCCTCCATGAAGAAACGCCCGACAGGCATTCCGTCACGGACTGCCACACTGCAGTATCAATGGATGCAAAGCTTCGATATATCTGTGTATCATCTGCATAGGTGTGATACTGAAAACCCCGATCAGAAACCAAACGTCCAAGAGGACAAGTATACAATGAAAAAAGAAGAGGACCCAAGACTGAACCCTGTGGAACTCCCACTAATAATGGGAAAAGTGTTCCTCTAATGCAGGAGTGTAAGCTGCCTTGGGTTCCTTGCAGGAAAAAAGGTGAGATATAAATGTAATAAATACAAAATAAAATAGGCAATCTGAAAGCAGCTCCATCTGTATCTGAGCAACAAGTTGCTCAGTCAGGATCATGCTCAATTTGTAGCAGCCGTCCCCAACTCAGTGCCCTCCTAATGTTCTGAATTACAACTCCCAGCATCCCTGACCATGGGCCATGCTGGCTGGGGCCAATGGGAGTTGATGTCCAAAACGTCTGGAGGGCACCAGGTTGGGGAAGGCTGGTTTATAGGAACAGGTAGTAGAACTCTCTTGGCGTCGACTGCTGAACCAGAAGCTGCAGTACTGCCCTCTGGCCATCCGCAGTGGTGGCGCCAAAGAGCAGCCCACAGCCAGCCAGCCGGTGCTTCCTACTGTGGTGTTGCCGAGAGCCTCGAGGAGCCCCACTCCAACCTGCCCTTCCGGCTCCAACCCTTCTGATCTCCTGCACCTTTCCCGATCTTATGAACTGTTGCCGCATCTGGAGCCAAACACTCCTCTTTTCTGCTACTCCAGTGAACACCACTGTGGGACCAAGGCTAAAGGCTAGCTAGCCCAGGACACTAGTCATGGCAACTAGTCATGGCAACCTTTTTTTTTTTTTAAAAAAAAGTACATTTCCCATCCTTTCGAGTACATGGGAACCCCTGAACCAGCACTGCAGAGGCCCTCCTGCTCATGTGTACCCCCAGTGAGCGTACAATTAAGAAATATAATTGGGCACTAGCTCAATAAAGGGTCTTTGAGGAGAGTCGCATTGAAATCTGATGGAATTGCTCTGGGTTTGCCTTTGTAAGAAGCTAGACGGATGCCTGCAAAGGACTGAGGTATAATGAGATTACTGAATTATTTACACGGGCCTTTATATTTAATTCTGTGCCTTAGAAATGAAGAGAATTTGGCAGAGAGCAAATCCAGGGGGGAGGAAGATAAAGGGAAGATTTGCATGAGCTAAATCTAGGCCCAAACCTTCTCATATTTCAGGTGAGGCTGTGAGATTGGGGGAGGGGGCTACTAGGCTTTGCCCCCCCCACTGTACCTCTGTGCCCTGTTTCCATACTGTTCCTTTAAATTACTCTTCTCTCTTCTCCACTGCTTTGTTTTCCCTCAGGCCTTCAGATGTGGTGGGCTAGGAACCTAGGAAGCGGCAGGCCCTCGGTCCACCTGGCCCAGCATTGCCGACACAGACCGGCAGCAGCAGATCCCCAGGGTTTCAAGCAGGATCCTTTCCCACCCCTGCCTGGAGATGCTGTAGGGATCGGACTGGGGGCCTTCGGCATGCCAAGCATGTCTCCTGCCACACTGAGCTGTGGCCCCTCCCATTTCAAAGAAGGATTTGAAGGGAGAGAGAGAATGAGGTGGTACATCTGAGAGCTGGAAGAGTGGGTGCCCATGGGGAGGAGTATCAAGGGAGCAGACCTGCATGGGGTTGCTTTGCATGCGTGGATGTGGCCGGGCGGAGACAGGAGGGAGAGTTTGTGTGCGCTGCTGGTTTTGGAGACAGGGCACTGCCCCGGCTGCCCTTAATGGTGGTCCCGTCCTCCTCTGGGTCACAGCAGGGGAGGACCATCACCTTTCCGTCCTGCTTCTGGGCTTCCTAGAGCCTTCTGACTGGCTACTGTGGGCAGCAAGATGCCGTCCAAGTTGCACCCGATTTGGTCTCATCCAGCGGGAAGTTTTGCCAACAGAGAGACGGAGAGAGCTTGACTCTCCGTGCCTCTGTGTGATGCCTTCCCTTCTTCTGAGACCCTTGGCACCCGCTGTTCAGGAGTGACAACAAGCATGGGGATGCGTCAAGGCAAGCCTCATCCATATCTTCCTTGTTTCATCCGCCTGAGGCAAAGGCAGATGCAAATTGAGAAGTCACTTCAGCCTTGAAAGATGAAACACTGTGATTTTGGGGAGCATGAAGAAGGCGCCGGAGAGGACCGCACGGCTCTGTGCCACGACGGAGGGAAATCAGCCTTCCGTGAAGATCCTCTTGTTCTCGGCTGCCCTCACAGCTCCAAGGGTGGGGAAAAGGAGAAGATGCAGATGTTTGGGTGGGGGAGCAGTGTGTGTGTGTGTGCGTGTGTAGAGGGACTGCAATATACAGGCCTGTGGCTCACGCTGGCTCAGCTTGTCTGAGCGTGGAAAGCTAAGCAGGGTCAGGCCTGGTTATTACTTGGATAGGGAGACCCCTCCTCTAGTTTCCTGCATTGAGCAGGGGGCTGGACTCGATGGCCTCGTAGGCCCCTTCCCAACTCTATTATGAAATCTATGAAATCTAAGTCAGTAGCCACTTTGGGGAGAATTAGACATCTGGAAGTCCCAGTTGCTACTGGACAGCTGCAAAGTGGCAAGTGGAGGGTGCAATTTGAAGTAGAGGCTGGGGGGGGCACTTCACCTTGTCTTCACCTGCTGCCTCCCCCCACCTTTGCAATGCCTTCAACATACTCTTGGAATTACAGCTGGGGGTGGGTGGGGAATGAGTTGTGAAGGGGTGTGAGAACTGAGTGCCTCCTGTCTCTGGACCCAATGAGCGAGAATCTGCTTTCCACAGTCTCTCTCCTGCCATGGCTCAGGCATCATGGGATGGAATTCCCCCCTCCCTGGTGACCCCTGGCTACCCGCAGGAACCACGAGGAAATATCTCTCATCCACAGGCCTGCCTACCTGGAAGGGATTAACAGCTCATTTCCACACGTGCTCTGCCCTCTGCGCATTTCTCAAGGGTAACGGGGCACTCCCCGTCAAGGTAAACTAGGTAATCACACCTGCCTGGAGGCTTCTCTCACCACCGCCAGCCCACTTCTCCTGAGGTACAGTGGATGGGGGTAATGGGAGCTGTAGTCCAACTCATCTTGCCACCTCTTTGGACATCCCTTGTGGGAGAACTCATGGGAGATCCACCCGGCTTGCCCATCATTTTGGAAATTCTCAGTAGGACTGTATGCAGTAGATCAGCCTTTCCCATGGCGGGTCCCTCTAGATGTTTTGGACTACATATCCTATCAGCTCCAGTGAGCATGGCCAATGGTCAGGGATTATGGGAGGTGTAGTACAAAACACTGAGGGCACCACCTTGGGGAAAGTTGGCATAGGTTATTTAGAGTTATCCATTTTATTTTATATGTTGTCTTTCTAATTTCTCCCCCTCCTCACTTAACTTTGTTTGTTTGTTTATTACATTTATATCCTGCCTTCTCCTCCAAGGAGCCGAAGGTGGCATCCTCCTCTCCATTTTATCCTCACAACAACAACCCTGTGAGGTAGGTTCGGCTGAGAGTCAGTGACTGGCCCGAAATCAGCCCGGGAGCTTCATGTGTGCGTGTGTTTTATGGGGGGGTGGGTTCAGTTTGACATTCCAATCTCCACACGTGCGGGACATGTCAGCCAGTCCATCCCCCCTCCCCCACAGGAGCCCTACTGACAAGCCCAGGGTGGGGCACCCACATTTCCCATAGCGCTGCTCCGTTCAAGCCCAGCCCTTGCTGAAGCAACAGCCTTTCTCATGGTGCTCTCTGCTGGACAGCTCCCTGGCTGGTCTGACTGTCCTGGTGCTTGAACTACAACAAGACTGCTCCTGATAAGGCTGGGAGCTGACCTGACTTTCTTAGCAGGGATGGCTGGACCAACACACATTATCATCATCATGTGACCGAGTAAGATTGTCTTCCAGGATAAAAATGTACAAAAAGGAGATTTTAAAAGGAGGAAATTCTAAAGAGGATTGTGTAGACTCTAGCGATGGGTCCGTAAGTGACTGTGGAGGCCAATTCTAGATCCACACAGCTTCCCACAGTGAGGACACAGGTTACCAGATGGAAGATGGTCCTGTAAAGGATTCATTTGACGTGCTTTTCGCTTAGCACGTTTCTCCCTTTCACCTTTCACTCGGGCTTCTTCAAAGTCCATGGAACCTTTGTGAAAGGCCAACCTCCATTTAGATCGTTCATGGGCCAGAGCTTCCCAGTTCTCGATGTTTATATTGCGTTTTTTTAGATTAGCCTTAAGGACATCTTTAAACCTCTTATATTGACCACCGATATTCCGCTTTCCATCCTTGAGTTGGGAGTAAAGTAACTGCTTTGGGAGACGGCAGTCAGGCATTCGAACAACATGACCGGTCCACTGAAGTTGGCGTTGAAGGATCATTTTTTCAACGCTAGTAGTCTTTGCTTCTTCCAGTACACTGACATTTGTTCGCCTATCTTCCCAAGTAATTCGCAGGACCAACACACACACACACACACACACACACACACACACCCTCTCCAGGCCTCCTGCACCTTTGGGATACTCTCCATTTCGAGCAACATCCTTCCCTCCCTTTCACCCACCCCCAAGTCCTGGCAACTGTGAGGAAGCCACATCAGCTGGTGGCCTAGCGAGCACCATAAACCCTGATGACCGTCTTTTTATACACACCCTGTTGGTGCTTGTGAGTTTGTTTTCACTACATTAGCTTTAATTAAAACCATTAACTTCCTTTCAACTTAAAAGGCATTGCCCCATTCAGTTCAGCTTTCTCGTTTAAACACAATGTTTTTACAAGCCTTGGAAAGCAGCAAAGTGAATATCTTAACAGGGGTGGTAAACCAGAGGGGAAAACGGACATGGGCTTTTAGTGTGGCTGGCCAGCCATTGAACCTTGTAGCATTCAATCACTGTGAAGCCCAACCTGATCCAGACCAGACCTCCAGGTTGGAGATGTGCACACCGGAACTCAGCCACCCACTTGCTTTTGCGCTTCTCGGAGGTTCCAAGGCAGTTCTGGGCTCAGAAAATGCATCAAAATATATTTTCAAAATGCATCTTTCGAGCAGGGTCTTTGGTACAGGGTCCAAGAATCATCTTTTGGAGCCCAGTACAAACTTGTAACACCGCCTTTCCCACACACTTATGATGATCCCATTCCATGAATTCAATCTCATCTCCTTTCCGTCCCCCGTCCCCCGTCCCCCTTTAGCCTTCTTACATTTCTGGCTGCTTGATTTCTCTTTACAGTCAGATGTATTGTTGCTGCTGCTGCTGCTGTTGTGTGTGAATATATACACTAGACATTTACTTACCTATATTTTGAGCCTGTATATCTTAGCAGCAGCCACTGGCTCCCACTGTCGCTGGGATCAACGGCCCTGATTATAACAGTGCTTTGTCCCTCCCCTCTGCCTATGCACAAGGAACTCTGGGACTTGGAGTTCTTGAGAGAGCACAAAGGGAAGCACAAATTTCTCTGCCTCTCAATCTACCAGTCCTAGTTTAACTGGGCAAGCACGCTCTCTGTGTTCTAGAGAACGGGGCTGGCCCATTAAATCTCTGTTCAGAATGTTGCTTCTTCCGCCCTTACACTGCTTCTCTGATGGCCTCCAGCAAATCTTTCATGAACTGGACATATTGTACATTTGAACAGGGAAACAAGTTTCCATAAATATCCTCAAGCATGTATTTAGCCTCATTTCCCCCCTCATGGGATGGAGTTGCAGCAACCTGGGCTGCCCCCCACCCCAGATCTCAATGCCCCAGTAAAGTGTAATCTCCCTTCACCCATGCTTAGAAATGTGTATTTTGAGGGAAAAAATGTATTTAAAATATGGAGTAAGACAGGAGTGTTGAACCCCAGGAATGTGGGCGAAATCTGGTCCACTCCGATTACCCCAGAAGGCCCTGCCCTCTTCCACTGGCCCCACGCCCATTCCCAGGGACCTCCCAATGTGGACCCCCAGAGACAGCACCCTCTGACCCAATTTCCCCCAAGGGAGTGGCCCTCTGTGCACCAGGGGCCTCACCCTTCCCAGTGCAGGCAGTGCCCATGGCGGGAGCTGACTCAGAGGTGACATAGTGCCAGGCTCCAGGTGTCAGGCTGCCATTCTTCAGGTGGGGTGGGTGGGGTCCCTGTTGGGCCATTTGACCCATGAAGGATAAACTGCCTCTGCTGAACTCTAGCATTCCCTGTCGTGTGAGGGGGAGAGCAGAGATGTATTTGCTGCCCCTGCATTGTGTTAGAACACAAGGAGAGCCCCGCTGGATCAGGCCCAGGGTCCGCCTAGTCCAGCATTCTGTTCACACACAGTGGCCAACCAGCTGCCCACGGGAAACCCACAAGTAGGACATGAGTGCAACAGCACCCTCCTGCCCATGTTCCCCAGCAACTGGTGTACACAGGCACACTGACTCTGATACTGGAGGTGTCATATCACCATCGGGACTAGTAGCCATTGATAGCCTTCTCTTCCTCCTCCAGGAATTTGTCTCAGCTTGTTTAAAGCCATCCACGTCGATGGCCATCACAACATCTTATGGCAGCCAGTTCCCTAGTTCAACTAGGCACCGTGTGAAGAAGTCTTTCCTTTGACTGCCTTGAGTCTCCCACCAGTCAGCTTCGTGGGATGACCCCTTTGGGTTCTGGTATTATGAAAGAGGGAGAAAGATGTCTCCTTATCCACTTTCTCCACATCAGGCATCATTTTGGACACCTCTACCACGTCTCCCCACACTCACCTTTTCTCCAAGCTAAACAGTCCCAGATGTGTTCCTATTAGCCCTGCCCCATTACCCGCCCCACATCGGGGCTGAGAATATCCATAGTGGGCAGCCAGTGCATGTCGGCTGATGCCCCTGTGTGTGATTGAGAACCTACCCAGGGCCCTTGCCAGAGCAGGGCCCTTGGGCAGGAGCGGTCCAGCCCTCCAGTCTGCTTGGAGTAATCCAGAGTCCTCCAGTCCAACCCCAGCCTGACCTCTGTCTGGCTAACCACAGCTGGATCTGGCACCCTCCCAGGCGCCTCCCAGGATACAGGAAGCGGCAGCTCTGCACGTGTGCTGAACATGTCACAGGAGGTGCGGCGGCGGGGCAGGCATGCGGCGCTTGCTGTGGGCTGGATCTTTAATGTGGCTCACGGCTCACGGAGGATTCACTCCCAGCTCTGGCTATGAACTAGCAGGGATGGGGACTCGGACTCGAGGACTCGACTCGTGAGTCGGACTGAGTCCCCCCTCTGACTCGACTCGGACTCGAGTCCCAATATTTTTAATGGGACTCGAGACTTGACTTGGGACTCGAGACCAAGGACTCGTCAACATCCCTGCTTGATGCCACCTGCAGGTGCTGCCTGGACCCAGTTGCAGTAACAATCCAAGTTTATTTTTTAAAATCATTTCCCTAAAATGCAACCTTTCAGACATTTTGGGTTTGGCTGCCTCTGCCTGCCTGTCTGGGGTTCCCTGCCTCCTCTGCCTGCCTGGTCTCTTCTTCACCAGTTCAACAGTTTGAATTGTCCATGACAAAGGCCTCTGCCTGCCTGCTTTGGGGTTCCCTGCCTCATCTGCCTGCCTGGTTATTTTGGGTTTGTCTGCCTGGTCTGTTCTTGCCAAAATCAGTGGCAGAGTTTTGAGATAAAAAGGCACGCTTGTGCCTAGAATTTATTTAAGCCACACATCTGAAGTAGCCTTATTTTGTTGGGGAAAAACCCCATTGATTTTAATAGGGACTCGTGGAGTCAGCTTTGGGAGTGACTCGGGACTCGGGACTCGTGAGTCACCATTTTGGACCAAGGACTTGGACTCGGACTCGAGACTCGGGTCCAAAGACTCGTGACTCGACTCGTGACTCGAGACCAAGGACTCTTCAACATCCCTGTGAACTAGGAGGAAATGGATGGAGCAGAGCAGAAAAGAAAAGAAAAAGGGTGTGGGATTTCACCCCTCCATTCCAGATTTGGGGCTTTGTGGGGAGAAAAGAGGAGGCCTCTTCTCCTGCGACACCAGCCCTGTAAGCCCAGGTGTTACATACCTGACCTCATACGGAGGCTGACACCAGTCTGGGCCTCTGGGTTTGTCCATCCTAACAGCACTCCTGGGGGAAGATGTATCCATGCCAAGACAGCTCCCCCGCCCCACAGCCACTTTCATTCATGCACGGCTGATAGAGAGGCATCACTAGCGCAAGCGCCACACAGCATCCAGCCCTTCGCCTTTGGGGCTCTTGGCGGGTCCGTCTTCCAGAAACAGTGTAATACTTTTATTTATCTCAGGTGGCTTTTGATGGCCGGGCAGAAGCTGGAATAATGGGCGAACCCACACCAAGCCCTCGGGCTCTTTGGTGGCGTACGTGGGGTGCAGAGAGGGGTTGTGGTTGAGAGCACTATAAGCCAGTGTTCTCCAACCTTGGGTCCCCAGATGTTTTTGGCCTACAACTCCCAGCATGCCCCAGCCAGCTATAAATCAGTCCTCACTCAGCCAGGGCAGGATACAGTTAAGAGACACGGTAGAACGCCTGCCGGTTTTTGAGTTTTTTGTTGCAAATATCAGCCGAGATCCACCATTTGCTCCAATGCACTTGCAGGCGGGCGTCTGAAATGAGCAGCCCCCGCCCCCGTTCCCCCTTTTATTGCAATCCAGCTTGTTAATGAAGCTGTCCCCATTAATGACACTAAGCACAGATCGTGGCTGCACCCGATGTGCAGCTTATTATCCTCTCTCCATTTCATTCCCGTCAGGAGGAAAATTGGATTCCAGTAATGAAAGAATTAAATCGTCCTCCAATCTCAGCTCCCATCTCGAGGAGAGAGCAGTGTGTGTGCCTCTGTGTGTGTGTGTGTGTGTGTGTGTGTGAGAGAGAGAGAGAGAGAGAGAGCGAGAGAGCCGGAAGGATCCTGTTGACTTTGCATCAGGTGTAAGCCAATGCTAGAAAAGAAAAGGAAAACCTGGCCTGAATGATTGTCCTGTTCTGGGCCAGGCAGAAGCCCACGGGGGTCCGTATCAGGCAGCAGAGCGACAAGGTAGCAGGGAGACAAGGAGAGCTCCTGGTGAGCAACTTGCTCGGATGAGTTCTGACTGAGACCAAACTTTTTTTTTTATGCTGCAGGCCCAGACTCCACTATTTCCCTCACACTCTCTAAGCCAGGGCTCTCCCACCTTGGGTCCCCAGACGTTGCTGGACTACAGCTCCCAGAATCCCTTGCCATTAGCCATGCTGGCTGGGTATGCTGGGAGGGGAGCTGTAGGCCAGCGACATCTGGGGACCCGAGGCGGGAGAGCCCTGCGCTAAGCATTCATGCCTGCATTGCTGACGGTGCTGGCGCATTGGCTCCCTGGGACGTGGTGTGGGGCTTATGGGGAAGCGGGTGCTGGTCCAGCACTGGAGCTGGGGCTCAGGAGTCTCTGGCCGCTCTGCAGGGGTGCTCGGACCTGGAGTTGCCTCTGCTGGCATCGCCGGTTCATCGTGCCACTGCTAGACTCCTGGGTCATGACCACGATCCCCGGCCAGAAGCAGAGTGATTGGGAGGAGGCCAGGAATCAGAGAGGCCAACCGGGGGTGCTGGACCTCTTTCAGTCCGAGGGCCGGATTCCATTCCAGGGAAGCTCTCGGGGGCCACATTCTAGTGGTAGGCAGGTCCAAGGGCAAAAGGGGCAGGGCCAAAATACCCCCAAATTAAGCCTATTTTGGCTTCACGCTCTTGCACTATGCGTCACCAAGTTTTAGGAGAAGCATTTCAACCTTTTAGAGTGAGGAAAGAATGGCACAAAAGTGGCGGTGGGGGCCAGTGGAAGGGGGCGTGGCCATCTGGGGAATTTTGGGGAGCATGAAGAAGGCGCCGGAGAGGACCGCACGGCTCTGTGCCACGACGGAGGGAAATCAGCCTTCCGTGAAGATCCTCTTGTTCTCGGCTGCCCTCACAGCTCCAGGGATGGGGAAAAGGAGAAGATGCAGATGTTTGGGTGGGGGGGCAGTGTGTGTGTGTGTGTGTGTGTGTGTGTGTAGAGGGACTGCAATATACAGGCCTGTGGCTCACGCTGGCTCAGCTTGTCTGAGCGTGGAAAGCTAAGCAGGGTCAGGCCTGGCTATTACTTGGATGGGAGACCCCTCCTCTGGTTTCCTGCATTGAGCAGGGGGTGGGACTCGATGGCCTTGCAGGCCCCTTCCAACTCTATGATCCTAAATGATGTGGAGGTCGAGAAGGCGGCAGCCTCCTCTCTAGAGGGTGAGTGCTGTGTGAGCATTAATTTTAAAATTAATTTATGTAGTGTGGCACAGCAGTAGTTCCCTGCAGCACACTGGTGTGCTCTGCTCTGATATGAGGGATTCCTGGTCTACTCTGAGCAGTTGCAGCTCGCCAGGGTATTCCCCAGCCCTGCAGCCAGAGATCTCTTTAACTAGAGATACCAGGGATTGAGCGTGGGGACCTTTTGCAGGCGGTCATTGAGCTATGCTTGCCCGCGGTGGCTCTAAGACAGTGTTCTCCAACCTTGGGTCCCCAGATGTTTTTGGCCTACAACTCCCAGCATGCCCCAGCCAGCTACGCTGGCTGGGGCATGCTGGGAGTTGTAGGCCAAAAACATCTGGGGACCCAAGGTTGAGAAACACTGCCATAATTCCATATCTGGTATGCCAGCTCAATGCAGATGGTTTCTTGACCAAGTGTGTGGTTACGTTACGTGCACACGTATATTCTTACGAGGCAGCCTGCTGGACCAGCCTAACGGTCCATCTACTTCCACATCCTGCTTCCCACAGCAACCAATGAGATGCTTCTGGGAAGCCCAGAAGCAGGACATAAATGTATAATACCCTTCTCCCATTGTTCTCCTGAAATATCTGATATTCTGAGGTGCGCTGCCTCCAAGCAAGCAGGTTTCATTTCGCTGTCATGCTAACAACCATCATAGAGTCATAAAATCATAGAAAAGTAGAGTTGGAAGGGGCCTACCAGGCCATCGAGTCCAACTCCCTGCTCAATGCAGGAATCCAGGTCAAAGCATCTCTGACAGATGGCTGTCCAGCCGCACCTTGAAATTGCCTCCAGAGTGGGAGAGCTCACCACCTCCCTAGGCGCACTGGATTTGAACAGGGCATGCTCACATGTTTTGTGAGCAAAAATGAAATTCTCATACATCTCTACGCCCCCTGTTAATGTCCGTGGCACATCATAGGGCACACTCTTCATTGATATGGGGCCCAACAGACTTGGTTTATGCCCTGTGAGAACTGAATGTGTGTGTGTTTACACAGCTTGCCCCCAAACCTTCTACAAGGCACTGGTTTTCAGAGCTTCCGCAACAGCTAAATCAACATGAAATGGAAAAGCAGCTGAAACACCTCTGGTGTTCTTATAGAATCATAGAATCATGGAAAAGTAGAGTTGGAAGGGGCCTACCAGGCCATCGAGTCCAACCCCCTGCTCAATGCAGGAATCCAGGTCAAAGCATCCCTGACAGATGGCTGTCCAGCTGCACCTTGAATGCCTCCAGATTGGGAGAGCCCACCACCTCCCTAGGTCGTTGGTTCCATTGTCTTATTGCTCTGACAGGAAATTTTTCCTGCTGTTCAGGTGGAATCTGGGTTCCTGTAACTTGAGCCCATTATTCCGTGTCCTGCAAACTGGGATGATCGAAAAGAGATCCTGGCCCTCCTCTGTGTTACATCCCTTCAAGTACTGGAAGAGTGCGATCATATCTCCCCTCAGTCTCCTCTTCTGAAGGCTAAACATGCCCAGTTCTTTCAGTCTCTCCCCATAGGGCCTTGTTTCCAGTCCCTTTATCATCCTTGTTGCCCTCCTCTGAACCCTCTCCAGTTTGTCTACATCCTTTTTAAAGTGTGGTGCCCAGAACTGGACGCAGTACTCAAGATGAGGTCTAACCAGTGCCGAGTAAAAGGGAATTATCACTTCACGAGATTTGGAAGCTATACTTCTATTAATGCAGCCCAAAATAGCATTTGCCTTCTTTGCAGCCACATCACATTGCTGGCTCATATTCAGTTTGTGATCTACCACAATTCCAAGATCCTTCTCACTTGTAGTATTGTTGAGCCAAGTGTCCCCCATTCTGTAACTCTGCATTTGGTTTCCTCTCCCTAGGTGCAGCACTTGGCATTTATCCCTATTAAATTTCATTCTGTTGTTTTCGGCCCAGCGCTCCAGCCTATCGAGATTGCTTTGAATTTTGTTTCTGTCTTCCAGAGTATTAGCTGTTCCATCCTTTGAGAATTTGCCCATTCTAACTTTAAAGCCACCTGAGCCAGTGGCAATCTTGAGGCAGAGAATTTCACTTGTTAATTATGGCTAAGAGTGAAGAAATGCTTCCTTTTTTCCTCCTTAAGATCATCCTCAGAGGCCATACTCACTGGCCCACCACAGAGAACAGCAAGGTTAGTCGGCACAAGAGAGAGGGCCTTCTTTGTGGTGGCCCATACCCTATGGAATCCCCCCCCCCGAGATCTACATCCGACTCCTGCTGTGACTGCTTTTAAGAGGGCTTTTAAAACAGACCTGATTTCTCTGATGTTTAATTAGAAAGGTTTTATTGGGTTTGCTGCTGCTACATACAATTTTATGTTATTGCATTTTGTAATAGCTTAGTCTATTTTAACTTACCGGTATTTAAAAGTTGTTCGGGTTTAAGGTGGTTTCATATTGACTTGTATCATTTTGTATTGTAAGCTGCTGCCTTGGGAAGAGTACAGTCATGAAAGGCCGCTAAGAAATATATTAGATAATAAAGTATAAATTAATTCAGGGGTTAATTTAGGGGTTATAGCTCAGTGGTAAAGCACATGCTTTGAATGAAGAAGGTCTCAGATTCAATCCAGGTAGGGCTGGGAAAGAATCCTGCCTGAAACGCTGGGAAGCCACTGCTGCCAGTCAGTGTCGACAATACTGGGCTAGAGAGACCAAGGGTCTGACTCAGCAGAAGGCAGCTTCCGATGTTCCTAATGCACTGTGTCTATCAATTTCACTGGGAGATCCCGAACTCTGCTCACAGCTTTATGAACCTCTGTCATGCTCCCCATCACTTTCTAAGTTAAACAGCTCCAAAGGTTTAGATATGATTAAGTTTAGGTGGATCAGGGCCCAACGGTGGAAAACTAGAATGAGTTCGTGTGAATGCAGCGACAAATTGAGAGTGTTCTACTCAGCCGAAACACACACAACCCCCAAAAGGAAGCCCCAAAAGGTATTGAACAAGTCCAGCAAAACTTTCTCAGGGCTGCGGTGGTTTTGCAGAGACAAACCTATGCGCAAAAACCAAATGGAGTAAGCAACACAGTGACTTACCTTCCGAGAAGGTGATCTTAAGTGGCTCAGAGTGGTTATTACATGGCAGATGCCCTCTGTCAGCAGGAACAATAATTTGTTCCTGCTAGCTGAGGATGGCGCTGTTGCATTGTGTGCCATTCGAACACAGCATGGAAAAAGTTCCTCTCAGGAGGAAGGGGCAGAGACAAGAGCTAACAGGCTGGTGAGTTCTGTCCTGGAGAAGAGGAGGAGGGACACATTTTTGCATAATTCCTGCCTGTCTCCTGAAGGACTCCTTCAGTCCTTGCTTGCTTTAGGGACATGCCAGCAATTTAGGGCCGACGATGACAACCTGGGAGGAGACCAGCAGCAACATTCTTACCAATGACAAAGTGTCTTGGGGCACTTGATTGGTCAACAAATTGACGGTGGCAGAAGATTTCGTAGTGTGGGCTGCATTTGTGGCCGGCGTTGGACTCTCTGACAGTCTGCAATCCTTTATTCAACAGCTTATTGCTCTCATCTCTGTTCCATGTGCTTCCCAAGTGTTGTGCCCTTTCTCATGTTTTGAATGCGTAAGGTTCTCTCCCCAATGGGGAGCTAGCTGACTTCAGTTGTACCCAGTGGGTATACAGCTGGGGGAGGGGCACAGCATCCAGTGGGTGTCCCATACCTTGCAAGATCTCGGCGCACCATTTCTCCTGCTGCCGCAGTGTTTTTTTTGTGTGTTTTTTGGTGGTGGTGGTGGGCTGGAAAAGTTGGGATTGGTAGGCATGGGCAAACATGCAATGATCAAGCTTGTTGAGGTTCTCCAAATCCCCCCTGCATTGTTTGACTCCCAAATGTGAGTGGGGTTTTTTTTTTTCCCGGAATGGGAAAAATTAACATTTTTTTAAATTGGGGGGAAAGTGCATTTTTAGGTGTGCGCACCCCAAATGCTCACTTTTCTCCATTCAGTAAAGCGTGAAAAATGTGCATTTTTTGAACAGGCTCACAAGTTCAGAACCATGTGAACATTTTCTGTGAAAATGCACAGACGTTTGCATTTGGGGTCGCGAATGGGGCCCGTTAGACTGTTTTGCAAACACAAATGGAATTCTTGTACACCCCCAGTGTTCAAATTACAGCATGGGCAAAAGAAGTTAGCCCCCTCCCATCTCTTAGCTACTGTTTCTTAGAAGACTCTAGGAGGCCATGACTTGGCTGAGCTTAGGGGATGGGGCTTGTCCATCTTGGTAAAGGAACCCACTCCCTCCCCCTCCCCAACTTTGAACACTGCTGGGAACAGTAGCCTTGTTCAGGCAAGGACTCTGAAACATCGGCCCTGAAGCTCTTGCAACAGTCTGGAGTGTGGATTGATCAGAGACTTTTCTGAAGAGGTTGGAGATGTCACATTACAGGGCTCCAGACTATGGGTGCCAAGGAACAGGACCCTGAACTGTCATCCTTGGAGGGTCCTGATGCCTCATCTTCAGTGCCAGAATTATTAAGCTCCCCTAAGCTTATTAAGTCATGGCCTCCTAGAGTCTTCTAAGAAGAGGACTCGGCCATGAGATTGCCATATCCCTCAGTCCCAGTTCTTCAGAAAGACAGAAGGACCCCAGGTCAGCTCCCCTGCATCCAGAAGAGGTCACATTACCAGAGTCCTCAGACTCTGAGGACCCTAGCATGCCACAGCCACTCCCACGTCATCGCAGCCTGAGAGTGCTAGAACAGGCCAGGCCCCTTTAAGAGACAACGCCTGAGTCAGTACAGAGGCTGTGCCAATCAGCCTAAATGCAGCTGCACTCTTAGTTAAAGCTCAGTCTTCTTCGTGGAGCAACAGACAGACAGACAGACAAGCCTGTTGGGCTATCTGCCCCAGCACCACTTGGAGCTTTCCATGGTGCTATTCTATTCCTGTAACCTGACCTTGCTGCAAAGCCCAGTCCATAGGGGAACCCTGAAACCTGGGCCTCACTAGCATCTAAACAATGCTAAGCTCTCACCACAGTAGAGGCAAAACAGAGCAGAGGCTGGAATTGTGGCGTCAGAACTGATCTTCCACCAACCCAAGGCCATTCATTTTCCTAAAAGTCCCTGCTGGTGAAGCCAAAAGACTCTATCTCAGGCAAGTGAATGGCAACCTGGTGTTCACCACCAAAGCTGAGCAGTGCCCCCTTTCAATTCTTCACAGCTTCACCACATCTTCTCTATTTTGTTTGACATTTTAAAGGTCTCCATGTTTCACATGCCTAGTAATGGAGGTCTTTCCCCGCACAATATCTTTTTTTAATGGCTATTTTCTCTACAAGCCATATCATATGCCACATTAGAATGTTGAATGCCATAAAGGGCTTTATGACGCAGCTTGCGCGGGAGACACTGCATAAAAGGAAGTTTATCGTTGTGGTATTTCCTGACTTTATAGGCCTTGAATTAAAGAAAGAGGGCTCTAAATTTCCCTCGGTGCATTAAAGGTGAGGAGAGTGCCTCTGCAGAAAGGGGGGGCTGCATGGCACAGATGGAGTTCGGTCGAAGCTCCGTTGTGGCAATCACCACTCCAGGAAAAAGTACATTGACAGGGAACCTGTAAAAGCTTCAAAAGGTGAAATGAATTTGCAGCTGTAGAGGCTCAGGGAGGGGAGAGAAAGAAGCTGGCTTGAATGGCTGCGGGGTGGGGGAAGATGATGGCGGGGAATCACTTCTCTGTTGCATGAAGGAGGGCTCTTTGTCTCTCTGGGATGGGAGAAGTTGGAGTGCTATTTCTGTCTCCAACAATGAAATGTAATTTAAAAAAAAGCAATGAAATCTTCTTCTTCTTCTTCTTCTTCTTCTTCTTCTTCTTCTTCTTCTTCTTCTTCTTCTTCTTCTTCTTCTTCTTCTTCTTCTTCTTCTGACAGCTTTACTGGTTTCAGGCAAATGAAAGGGCTGTACTGGATATACTTCACTCTTGAGTTGAGCAACTTTTAACTGGTATATATGCGATTGGGCAAATATTCACTTTGGAAGGACACTACGGTTTCCTATGACTGCTGCTTCTCTCTCCTTCCTGGACTAGTCACAAGGTTGATCCAGGGATCAGTCATGAATAATAACATCAGAAGAGCCCTGCTGGCTCTTTGCAGAGTGCCCAACAAGCAGGACAGGAGTGCAACAGCACCCTCCATGTTCCCCATCAACTGGAGTACTTAGGCATACTGCCTCTGATACTGGAGGTAGCATATAGCCATCAGGACTAGTAGCCACTGATAGCCTCCTCCTCCTCCTCCTCCTCCTCCTCCTCCATCATCATGAATTTGTCCAGTCCCCTTTTAAAGCTGTCCAAATTGATGGCCATCACTACATTGTGTGGAAGTGAATTCCATAGTTTAACTCTGCGCTGTGTGAAGAAGGACTTCCTTTGATCTGTCCTGAATCTCCCACCAATCAGCTTCATGGGATGGATGACCCCACTGGGTTCTAGTATTATGAGAGAGGGAGAAAAATGTCTCCCTGTCCACTTTCTCCACACCATGCATAATTTTGTACACCTCTCCCCTCACTCACCCTTTTTTAAGCTGACCTGTTCCAGACATTGTGACCTTTCCTCATACGGGAGTTGATCCAGCCCATTCGTCATCTTGATTGCCCTTTTCTGCACAAACTCTACTAGTCTTTCCCAACCCGGCACCCTCCAGATGTGTTGCACTGTCATTCCAATGTTGGCTCCAAAATTGGCCACGTTCCTTGGGAATTATGGGAATTGCAGCCCAAAATATCTGGAGGGCACCAGATTGGGGAAGGCTGTACTACTAGACCACACTGGCTTTCCAATGTCAGTATCATCTGCCTTTGAATTATTATTTTTTTAAATATTTTATTTATTTTTCAAAACAAATTATAACACAGAAAATATATTTAGCAAAATACAAAATTATCACACAAATATAACATAATCAACATCATCATCATCATCAGGCGATCACTCGTGACCGAGTAAGATTGTCTTCCGGGATAAAAGGAGGAAATTCTAAAGAAGATTGTGTAGACTCTAGCGATGGGTCCGTAAGTGACTGTGGAGGCCAATTCTAGATCCACACAGCTTCCCACAGTGAGGACACAGGTTACCAGATAGAAGATGGTCCTGTAAAGGATTCATTTGACGTGCTTTTCGCTTAGCACGTTTCTCCCTTTCACCTTGCACTCGGGCTTCTTCAAAGTCCATGGAACCTTTGTGAAAGGCCAACCTCCATTTAGATCGTTCATGGGCCAGAGCTTCCCAGTTTTCGATGTTTATATTGCATTTTTTTAGATTAGCCTTATGAACATCTTTAAACCTCTTATACTGACCACCGATATTCCGCTTTCCATCCTTGAGTTGGGAGTAAAGTAACTGCTTTGGGAGACGGCAGTCAGGCATTCGAACAACATGACCGGTCCACTGAAGTTGGCGTTGAAGGATCATTTTTTCAATGCTAGTAGTCTTTGCTTCTTCCAGTACACTGACATTTGTTCGCCTATCTTCCCAAGTAATTTGCAGGATTTTCCGGAGGCAACGTTGATGAAACCTTTCAAGGAGGTGGAAGTGACATTTATAGATAGTCCATGTTTCGCAGGCATACAATAAAGTTGGTAATACAATGGCTTCATAAACCAGTGTTTTGGTCTTCTTACAAATATCCCGATCCTCGAACACTCTATGTTTCATTCGAGAAAATGCGGCACTTGCGGAGCTCAGACGATGCTGGATTTCATTGTCGATGTTAGCTGTAACAGAAAGATAGCTGCCAAGATAGAGAAAATGATCGACATTTTCCAGTATTGTCCCGCCAAGCTGGATAGATGGCATCACCAAAGGATTGGCTTGCACTTGCTGATGAAGCACTTTGGTTTTTTTGATGTTAAGTGAGAGACCAAGTTTTTCGTATGCTTCTGCAAAAGCATTTAGGATAGTTTGGAGATCATCCTCTGAATGTGCGGAGACCACATTATCATCAGCATACTGAAGTTCCACAACGGAGGTTGTAATTACCTTACTTTTTGCTTTCAGCCTGCTGAGATTAAAAAGCTTTCCATCTGTTCGATATATAATTCCCACACCGGTGGGAAGTTTCCCCTTGACAAGATGTAAAACCATGGCGATGAAAATGGCAAATAATGTTGGGGCGATAACACATCCCTGTTTAACACCTGATCCCACTTTAAATGGAGCACCATGAGAGCCGTTGTTGTCCAAAACCGTTGCCGTCATGTTGTCATGGAGAAGTCGCAAGATATTCACAAATTTATTGGGGCATCCAATTTTCATAAGGATAGTCCAGAGAGCTGTACGGTCTACAGTATCAAAGGCCTTAGCCAAATCGATAAATGCCATATAAAGGGGTTGATTTTGCTCCCGGCATTTTTCTTGGAGCTGACGTGCAGTAAAAATCATGTCTACTGTCCCTCTAGAGGGGCGGAAACCATATTGAGTTTCAGGGAGGATCTCTTCTGAAATAGATAGAAGACGGTTTGCGAGAATCCTAGCAAATATTTTACCTGCGGTTGCTAAGAGAGAAATGCCCCGATAGTTTCCACAGTCTGTTCTATCACCCTTCTTAAAGAGGGTGATAATTATGGCATCCCTGAAGTCTTCTGGGATCTCTTCTCTTATCCAGATTTTTTCGATGAGTTTATGAAGATGTTGTACAAGTTCGGGCCCCCCTTCTTTAAAGATTTCAGCAGGAATCCCATCTGGTCCACTAGCTTTGTTGTTCTTCATTTGATTAATGGCTTTTTTTACTTCATCCAAAGTGGGGAGTATTGCAAGTTCCTCTTTAATTTGTTTTTGCGGGATTTGCGAAAAAATCTCATTATCCACCTTAGACTTACGATTTAAAAGGTCATAATAATGCTCTTTCCAACGCAGTGCAATAGACTCTTTGTCTTTTAAGAGTTTGGTGCCATCTTTTGATTGTAAAGGGTTTGTACCATAGGTTTTTGGTCCATAAATGGCCCTTGTGGCCTTAAAAAAGGCCCGTGCATCATGAGATTCTGCAAGTTGTTGAATTTCTTCAGCTTTCTTTTTCCACCAAGCGTTCTTAAGTTCTCTTGTTCTTCTTTGGACCTCAGCCTTTGCGCTAGCGTAGGTTTTTTTCTTGGCAGCGCAGTTAATATCATTTTGCCATATTTGGAAGGCTTTCCTTTTTTGGTCAATTATATATTTAATCTCATTGTCATTTTCATCAAACCAATCCTGATGTTTCTTAGTTTCATATCCAATAGTTTGTTCACAAGCTGCAGTAATGGAGGTTTTCAGCTTAGACCAATGGTCCTCAATCAAGGGACCAATTAATATACTTCTATCCTCTTGATCAAATAAAGTCTAAATTCCAAAAATATAACATATCCTGACAAGGCATGTTCCCCTTCCCCTTTATTAATACATAGTCTAGTAATTGATTCCATATCTCCATAAAATTATTCTTCTTTAGCAATCCTTTTTTGCATTTGATACTACTAGTTAGTTTATCATTTAGGGCTATGTCCCAAACTTCCTTATACCAGTCTGTTATTAGGAAAACATGTTGTACTTTCCAATTTCTCGCTATCATTAGCCTGGCCGCAGTTAACAGGTTTACAATTAACTCCTTCGTATTTTGATCACAAATAAGCTTCTCCGTTATTGATAACAATGCTAATTTTGGACAGACCTCTAAATTAGTACCAATAATTTTCGATATTTCTGTAAAAACCTCTCGCCAAAACACCAATACATTTTTACAACTCCTGCCTTTGAATTATTATCTGAGGGTAAGGTGATGGTCCTGCCCATGCCTTAGTTCCAAGAGGCCGTGGCGGTCTTGCTTAGTTGGCCTAGAATGAGAGCAAACAGAACAACTCACTGGCATCTCTCTCTCTCTCTCTCTCTCTCTCTCTCTCTCTCTCTGTGCACACGCTTGTCACTGATTTTCTTTCTTCCCTGCATATTGGAAATATCTTCTTCTTCCTTTCAGAGCTGGGAAATAATGATTCGGGTGGAGTGAGTTATCTGGCCACCCGGTAGCACAGTAATGTTAGCCAAGATGATGCGACGGTCTTCGGTTTCTCTCCCTGTGGCACTGTGGAAACATAACTATCACACTCAATCTATAAATCTGTTTCTCTATCTCTCTGTGCACACATGGGCAGCTTCTGTGTCAGCCTCTTGGCCTAGTTCCAAGATGGGCCTCAGCTGGGGTCCAGTGAAGCTGCAGGTAGACGAAGATCAGAAGAGTAATAGCCATGGTCAGATAGACTGCAGGGCAGGCACCAGATCAGACAGGCGAGAAGCCAAGGGCCAGAGGCAAGTCAGGGATGAGTGGGAGGCCAGGCAGGTCAACGGGCCAGGAGCCGATGCAAAGTCGGCGGAAGGCAGGAGTCATGATCAGAGGTGGCAGCAGGCAGGAAAAGGGAGTCGAGCCGCCACATCCAAGACAAGTCACTCAGGCGGATAAGCTGCCTGGGCTGCAAGGGATTTATGGGGCCCGGTGTGCCCTGATTGGTTTGGAGGGTCAGCTGACAGTATTCACACTGGGAGGGCAGCTGACTCTCTTGAGGCTGGAACTTCAGCCTAGAGGGCACCCTTTTCCTTAAGGCTGCTGTGAGGACCCAGAGTGCCGGTGGAAAGGCGTTGGAGACTGGCGCCCGGAGGCCCTGATTCAAGACCACCTTCCTCAGCACCTTACATTATGTAAGCTGCTGGTGTGTGTGTGTGCACGCACACACACATACCTTACACCAGGACAGCCAATCATGGCTCTGGCATATTACTTCCTGCACCACCTGTGGTCTTGTGTCAACCACAAGCCTGGAAGAGAGAGAGAGAGAGAGAGCCCTCTGTGGTTCCGGGGCGGCACCTAGGATGCAGTACCAGCCCTGTCACCTGGCTGAGTGCTCCATCAGCTGACCCCAAGGACCAATCCCTGTTCGGCATCTATAAAGGCAAGCTTTATAGAGCAGTGTTCTCCAACCTTGGGTCCCCAGATGTTTTTGGCCTACAACTCTCAGCGTGCCCCAGCCAGCTATGCTGGCTGGGGCATGCTGGGAGTTGTAGGCCAAAAACATCTGGGGACCCAAGGTTGGAGAACCCTGTTATAGAGGACAGGGCCTTCCATCTGATCAAGTTGTCTGGTCATGAGAGGCTGTGCCCAGGCTCGGGGTCCACCTATTCCTTTCCTCCACGCTTTTGCCTTTGGAGCTTAACCTTCTGCTCCCCTTGGATTATGTGACCTGCTCCATCTGGAACTCAATCTTTGCACGCCCTGGACGATGCTATTGCCTCTGGCCCTGAACAAGGGCAGGGGACGGCAACCTCTGGCCCGCAGCCTAATCCAGCTAACGGGGTTGGCCAATTTGGCCCATGGAGGGCTAAGCACTTTCCACAGGCCCCACCTTCTCCCCTCCACAAGCCCTTCCCCCTTCCTAAGTCCCCCCCCCCCCGGTCTGGGGAGAGGAATCATCATGTTATCTCCAACCTCTGATTGGAAATAACAATGGGACTCCCTGGCATGCCATTTGCCCTCCCAATGGAGTCACCCTGTATGAGGAGGGGTGGGGAACGGGGTGGGGTGCTGCTGCTGCTGCCTTGCGATGAGGCCCTGCTCCTTCCACATCATTCAGTCCACTGGGCTTGCTTCAGCGGGTAATTCCGGTCCCCAGAACAAAAGAGGTTCCCCTTCCTGCTCTAATATGACCAAGAGACTGAACCCACAATTGAGCCATGCAGATCGAAGCAGATTTGATTCCTAAGGACTGGAGTAAAGCAGGAGCAAAGAATGAGTTTTGCCTCCACCCCTGATCGGTGTTCTGGAGAGGCTGCGTTGCTTTAATTCACCCCCTTTAATGGCAACTTTTCAGGCAGGCCCCGTCCCCCGCCCACTCCCTGATTGTGGGAAGCCTTCAACCCATGAGAGTATTCATGTGTCTTGCTAGGGTTCAGGAAAAAAACCCGTTCTATTTCGGCTACAATAACCCAACTGGATTTGATTGATTTCTGGGAGCTATTCCGGTTCTGTGCCTAAATAAGACACAGTTGTCCCATCTCTTCATTTGTAATTGTTTCACATGCTATGCGGATGCTTGGCTCATGGGCTATTAGAGCAATAAGTTTTGTCTCTTCTGTGGAAACAATGGACAGGAACACAAAAGGCTTGCTGGCACCTGGACTCTGTTTGGTTCTTTTTTTGATTCTCAGCTTTTGTTGATTATTGCAGCAATTTCTCAAGAAGAGCCACCCCATTCAGCAGAGATGTTATTATTATTTATTCATCCACCAAGAAACAAAAATAGCATTTGCTAAAGATTTAAGAACATCCCATAGGCAGCTACCGCATCCCCATTAAGGTGTTGTCAAGCCAAAATACTTCCACTGAACGTTTCTAGGGATGTATGGATTTTATTAAATCTTTTCCATCCACGTTTCATGGATGGGCAGGCATCTTTCATTCAGCCGTCCGCTCATTGCTAGATCATAGAATCATAGAAAAGTAGAGTTGGAAGGGGCCTACAAGGCCATCGAGTCCAACCCCCTGCTCAATGCAGGAATCCAGGTCAAAGCATCTCTGACAGATGGCTGTCCAGCTGCACCTTGAATGCCTCCAGAGTGGGAGAGCCCACCACCTCCCTAGGTAGTTGATTCCATTGTCTTATTGCTCTGACAGTCAGGAATTTTTTCCTGATGTTTAGGTGGAATCTAGGTTCCTGTAACTTGAGCCCATTATTCCGTGTCCTGCAAACTGGGATGATCGAGAAGAGATCCTGGCCCTCCTCTGTGTGACATCCCTTCAAATACTGGAAGAGTGCGATCATATCTCCCCTCAGTCTCCTCTTCTGAAGGCTAAACATGCCCAGTTCTTTCAGTCTCTCCTCATAGGGCCTTGTTTCCAGTCCCTTTATCATCCTTGTTGCCCTCCTCTGAACCCTCTCCAGTTTGTCTATGTCCTTCTTAAAGTGAGGTGCCCAGAACTGGGCGCAGTACTCAAGATGAGGCCTAACCAGTGCCGAGTAAAGGGGAATTATCACTTCCCACGATTTGAAAGCTATACTTCTATTAATACAGCCCAAAATTGCATTTGCCTTCTTTGCAGCCACATCGCATTGCTGGCTCATATTCAGTTTGTGATCTACCACAATTCCAAGATCCTTCTCACTTGTAGTATTGTTGAGCCAAGTGTCCCCCATTCTGTAACTCTGCATTTGGTTTCCTCTCCCTAGGTGCAGCACTTGGCATTTATCCCTATTAAATTTCATTCTGTTGTTTTCGGCCCAGCGCTCCAGCCTATCGAGGTCACTTTGAATTTTGTTTCTGTCTTCCAGAGTATTAGCTGTTCCACCCAACTTTGTGTCATCTGCAAATTTGATAAGCATTCCCTGTACCTCCTCATCCAAGTCATTAATAAAAATGTTGAAGAGCACCGGGCCCAGGACCGAGCCCTGTGGTACCCCGCTTGTTACCTCTCCCCAGTTTGAGAAGGAACCATTGATAAGCACTCTTTGAGTCCGATTCTGTAGCCAATTGTGGATCCACCTGATAGTTGTTCCATCTAGCCCACTCTTAGCTAGCTTACTAATCAGGATATCATGAGATTTTAGGGATGTGTGAGAATTTTGGTCATGTTTGCACATGTGCATTTGTGCTGAGATCCTCTTCAGCAGTCCTTCTCCGAGAGCCCCTGCCAAAGGAAGTGAGGCAGGTGGCTACCAGGAGGAGGCCTTTTCTGCTGTGGCACCCCGGTTGTGGAATGAGCTCCCCAAAGAGGCTCGCCTGGCACCTACATTGTACTCTTTCCGGCGCCAGGTGAAGACCTTTCTATTCTCCCAGGCATTTTAATCATTTTAAGCATCTTAATCATTTTAATCTTGTAGTTGTTTTTAACTCTGTTATTGTAACTGCTGCTGCTAGCTCTGCTGTTTGTTTTTAATCTGTGGTTTTAAATTTTATATTTATATTATATTGTATTTTATGATTTTAACTTTTGTAAACCGCCCAGAGAGCTTTGGCTATTGGGTAGTATAAAAATGTATTAAATAAATAAATAAAGATGAGCGCAAATGCACACTTGCGCAATCCGCCCCCCCCCCCCAGTAAAAAAAAAACCCTGGTCCATAGGTCTGCGTGACTCAGAAAAAGCTGGTCTGCTGAGGAATCTACAGGTCGGATTCATAGAAATCCGAACTCCTTTGAATCGGTTGCGGATTTATCTGCCATTCCTGGTTTCCACCAAGTCCTAATACTTCCTTGTTAAGAATAGATGTTTCATCACCCTTGCTTTCTCCTTCAGTTGACTTCACTTGCCCTCATGGCCTCACAGAGCCTAATCTGATTGGTTATGGAGCACAGTGATATAGCATCCAGTCCATGGCAAATCGGTCTCAAAGGTCAAAAGGCAAGCAGAGGGCAGAAGTACAGGGTTACCAGTCAAGCAGAGAGAGCAGGCCAAAAACACGGTCTGGGGCAGAGCTGAGGTCAAACACGGGCAAACAGGCTGAATCAAGCACAAACCCCCCCCCCCCAAATGGAGTCTTATCAGGAGTCTTTTCCGGGACTAGGTGTTGGCTCCGCATGCATCCCCTCCTGCCTCAGAAGCTGAGCTCTCCACCTGTCAAGAAGGCAGACCTGAAAGCATTTCCCCTGAGGGCCCAGGACTGTCTTGGTCAGTCCTCCTGGGGTCCTCTGAAGTGGCCATCTGATGAGGAATCCCCCAGGGGAGTCATGACAAGGCTCTACCTATGCGGGTGCCCTGTAGTGTGTACCCCTCCCCGTGAAATGTGTGTTCCACAATTCTCTAGTGCCCAGGAGGCCTTTCTGCATTGCCAGTTCCCTGCTTCAAACCTGGCCTCAATGCAGGACAATAATGTTGACCTACGAGTTCGTTTGTTTTTCTGTTTCCCGAGCTGTGCTGGACGTGTGCCTTTGTGTTAAGACTGCTCAAATGATTGGGAACAAGTCTCTGATGATGAAAGATTGCTCCCACATTTGCGACAAGATGAGCATGTGGAGCAAACTGTACAAGCTGCCGCTGTGCCACAGACTTCACTGTACCCACCTACCCACCACCCACATGTGTTCCAGAATTCCGTGACCTCTACCATTTCATTCTGAACACCATGTGGGCTGGCTTCACGTGTCAAGAACTGCCCAGCGCAAATGTTACAAAAATCTCTTCCCGTCTGTTTTTTCTGCATGCATGCCAGGAGCAACCTAATCAGAGCTTTGCACCCTCTCGGGGGAAGAGATCTTTTAATTGACATATGGATTTTCCTGTCATCTGGGCAGGCAAGTCTAAATTGCTCATTAATTTTTACAGTGGTTACTTGCTTTCTGTAACTTCCACTAGGATGATTAGATATTAATCTAAACACTCTTGAGTTGGGCCATGACATTTAAGGAGTAGCTCGGTACAAAAACATCCTCCCCGGCTGGATCTCTCGGAGGCAGAACCCAAATGGGCCGCAGATAGTTGCAAAATGATGCAAGGGAAGTGGTGGTCCATTGAATCAGTGGACACTGATCTCAAAGTACCCATCCAGGATTGTGCTTTTATCTCCCATGGGGAGCTGATCCAGATACCACTTCCATGAACTCTCCATTCACCCAAGGTTTCGATTCCTCCTCCTCAAGAGGAGACGCCTCTGATAGACCGCTCAGACCCAGAGGAGGATTGTGGCGGCAGGAGCACTCCTCAAGGTCCCTCTCTCCTCAGCGCCCTCAGTCTCGGAGTGGCCCCTGGGACCAGATCCCCCTGCTTTGGGAGGAGGTCACACTGCCATCTTCACGTTCTGAGGATTCTGGTTCTGAAGCCAACACCATACCCCAAAGGCTTCAAAGTCAAGCCTTTGTTCATTTTGTTCATGTTTGCACATGTGCATTTGTGCTGAGATCCTCTTCAGCAGTCCTTCTCCGAGAGCCCCTGCCAAAGGAAGTGAGGCAGGTGGCTACCAGGAGGAGGGCCTTTTCTGCTGTGGCACCCCGGTTGTGGAATGAGCTCCCCAAAGAGGCTCGCCTGGCACCTACATTGTACTCTTTCCGGCGCCAGGTGAAGACCTTTCTATTCTCCCAGGCATTTTAATCATTTTAAGCATCTTAATCATTTTAATCTTGTAGTTGTTTTTAACTCTGTTATTGTAACTGCTGCTGCTAGCTCTGCTGTTTGTTTTTAATCTCACCCTTTTTAAGCAGGTGAGGCTGGTGATGCCTGCTGCGTAAGCGGGGCTCCTTGTTGAAAGGGTGATGACACAGCCCTGAAGGCTTTCACAACCAATCCACCCTGTAGGCCCGCCGGCCTCGTGGAAAAGCAGAGCGTGAGATGGAAGACTTAAGATCCTGTTCCTGTGTGTAGCTGCCCATAAATCCACACACAGAAATCCAGACCTCTGTCTCAGCCATCAGCAGCATTCCAAGCGTCTCGGATTTCAGCCAGCCCGCCTCCTCCTCCTGCAGCTTCCAGTAATAAGGAAATAACTCTGTAGACTCCACAGGTTTAATTGCTACCTGTTTATTACTACATCAGAGTATACATCCCTTAGTTACATATGCAGATTATAATGCATAGCACGCATTAGTCCAGTGGAGCAAGTCCACCTCAGCACAGACATTACATGTTTGCATAAGTCAGCAAGCAAATAGTCAGAGCATCAGAGAGAAGAAGAAGCAATCCATCTCTCTACTAAAATGGTTACAGAAACGAAAGCTAACAAATCAATTCTACGTCACCAGAACATACAAACCATGTGACCAGCTCGTATTTCTTTCACACCTACTTTCCCCATGAGAACAGGACAGGAAGTGGCAGACATAACATGACTTGTTTTTCATCCATTCTGTACTTTTCCAAATGTCAACAATTGTGCCACAGCTGTTGTTTTGTTACATGTCACAACACTTGTCCATTGCATCTTCTTGTTTGAGCTTTGTAGGGGCTATCCACGGTGCTCCGTGGCGGTGAACCTATTTTGGGGGGTGGAGTTCAGCACCATGGACGGCGCCTATAAAGCTCAGCATAAGAGCAGAAATGGATCGGGAGCCCCACTGACATAGGAGCCGCCAGCCTCCCCTGCCCTTAAGAGAGAGGCGTGTGGGAGAAGTGGGCACCAGTAGGAAGCCCAAGTCCAACTCAAGGCTCAGTCTGCCACCTGTTAGAGCAGTGTTCTCCAACCTTGGATGCCCAGATGCTTTTGGCCTACAACTCCCAGCATGCCCCAGCCAGCTATGCTGGCTGGGGCATGCTGGGAGTTGTAGGCCAAAAACATCTGGGCACCCAAGGTTGGAGAACACTGTGTTAGAGCAACATGGGAGCTCAGCTTGTCTGGAGTACAGCCCCCAGGACAGGTCCCCTCGGAGCTCTCCATGGTGCTATATCCGCTCCTTGCCTTCTCTAAGTGGTACCCGAGCTTGGCTTTGTCTGGCCTTGCCTCTGGACTCCCCGCTGCTGTGATGACCATCCTGGAACTTGTTGGCCCCTGATATGCCTGATGACCCTGCCTCTTGCATCTGAACCTTGGCTGCTGATTGCCTCCCTGGGTACCAGGGTGCTAGAGGAAGTACCCTCAACTGACAGCACCCACAACCTGAAGCAGCACAGTGCCGTCTTCAACAGAGGGAGAACCAAAATGCCCCACCGTGGGGTTGGAAAGCATCCTCTGGGACGACAAGTGGGCATCGGGGTGAGCTGCTGCAGACCCAGTGCCGTGGTGGTGGGGATGCAGCTCCACTTACAGGAAGTCCAGGAAGTCTCACAAGCGGCCTGGGGCATTCCACAAGGCTGTGCTGCTTGGGCAGATGCAGGTGGGGGAGGGGTTGAGGAGGAGGCAGAGCGTTGCTCGCTCCACAGCTGGCAGAAGAAGGGAGGGGGATCAGGGCCGCTGTGATCCTGCTCCATTTCTGGAGCCACGCGAAGAAGAGTCCAAGATACGTATGGATTTTTGATGCGAACTCTCCCCTCTCAAAGTTTGGGATGAACCAAACATAAAACTGGACAAACGAGAAAGCAAGAGAAACCAGCAGTGTGACCGATTCATCTATCCCTACTCTCAAGTAACTGTAGACATTGTCAAGGCACTGATACGAAGGGAACAGTGGCGGGAGGGAAAGGTGCATTTCATCAACTACTCCTCACCCACGTGGCCAGGAAGAGGACTCAGTGCCACACGATCGCACGTCCAGACCCAGTGGAGGCCGGTGACTCCTATTTCGGTGGGGCTCCTGATCCATTGCCGCTTTTATTTGGAGCTTTATAGGAGCTATCCATGGTGCTCCATGGTGGTGAACCCATTTTGGGGGTGGAGTCCAGAACCATGGCTAGCTCCTATAAAGCTCCAAATAGGAGTCTCCAGCCTCCCCTGCTCAGACCCATAGCCCTCGCCCTCTGCATTGTCCTCATGTCCTACAAGCTATGGAGAAGAGGGGACTGAGTCACAGTTATTGCTAGTTGGAGATGCCACATGTCCACTGAAAAGAGGAGCAGTGGACATGTGGCATCTCCAACTAGCAATAGCTGTTACTGGGCACAGTCACAAAGGGAACAATTGGGGCCAGCCCTACTGTTAGGCAGTGTGAGGTGATGGCCGCAGGTGGCAGGTGCAGGGGGGCAGCGGTGGCAGCCCACCAAGCCGTTCCTCCTGAGCCCCCTGGGGCATTCCCCACACATAGAGGATAGAGCGATGTGCGCCATACTGCTTGTCCCGCAGCCCCTAAACTAGCCTGCTGCCCTCTGGTGTGGTGGAGGATGCAGTCCCATTGCCAGTACTAAAGAAAGAGTCAGCTGCCAGTTCAGTTGGTTTATGTATGTGGGATGTGTGTGTCCCATTTTGTCCTTGACCTCAGCCTTTGGCTTTGGGACAATAGCGGAGTGCTCCTCACTGAGTCGTTTCTCTGCTTGCGCATGGCTAGGGAGGTATGAGAAATTCATTTCAGTTTTGTTTCTGATCAAGGTTTTACCCAGTTCACACCTTCCGGATGGAACATGGACTCGCACGCAATCTCCAGTCAAAGCCTGTACATTTCTGAACTCCCAATGTGATTCGTGGACCCAGAAAAATGGCTTTCGACAGCATGCCTAAATTGAATCTGCATGAAAAATATGTGCCCAAATGTGCTTTAATCAATGAGAGAAAAATGTGCACACTTCAAGGATGCACACAATTGATGCATACATTTGAAAAATTGTGCATGAAAATAGGCATGGATTTTCATGCAAAAAGAAAAAAAACAAAGAGAGAGCTTGCAATATCTGATACCCAAGTCGGAATGATTTTGGAGAACTTCAGCAAGCTTGAGTTCTGCTGATTCTCACTTCCCTATGACATGGCTTTGTTCCTGCAACATGTCCTGTGGCTTTTGATCCCAATGCAATCAGGATTTCAGGCCAAGTACAGTTTTTCAGCAGCAATGCAACGCAAATGTACCAGCAGGGAAGATCCACTGAAGTCGGTGGGCTTTTTTCCAATCACACATGGGGTGGAACTCTGTGGCCCATGATGAGCGTCAGAAGTAGCCATATAGGAAAGCCAAGCAGGAAGGCAGGGAAACAGGCAACCCAGTCCCAGAGGAAGTTACTCTCCTAGCGCCCAAAGGAAACTGAGCTGGACTCAGAAAAACCAGCTTTTTAAAATAAGTGGTTGTACTGCGACCTAGGAGGACACTGTGAGGGTAGGAAAGTGGGCGAAGCCATGTCCTTGCTTCCATTATGACAGAAGAAAGAGGCTAGCAAACCCTCAGGCCATATCTGCAAAATGCAGGACTGAAGCATTTTTTTGTGGTCATATAATGTGGGGGTGGAAAAGGAAGGCAGAGTGAGTGAATTAGCGGCCGGAACCCATGTCTCTTCCTTTGCAAATAAGCCCCGTGGATGCCATTAGGATTTACTCTCAGGTAAGCATGTGTAGGATCGCAGCCTTAAAGGATTGGGAAGTGGCCTGGCAGGGATAGAAAATCATCTGGAACCTGCCTGATCTTGACGGCCTTGAGCAGAGAACAAGATGTTTCAAGCACAGCACTCGCTAACTCTCTCACACACGTCAATGTTATAGGAATGGACCCTAAGAAGAGCTAGGCAAAGATCTCTCCCCCCCTCACACGCATCTTTTTCAGATCTTCATTTGAATGAAGGAGGCAAGATTCAGGGGTCTTTGGGGGAGGGTGGGGTATTGTACTGCTCACTGTGGTTTACAAGGTGGTCCAAGGGCAATTCTTGCCTTTCTTCTCAAACTTCAAACAGCACATGTAGCAGCCGTCACGTATGTTGAAGTGGGTCCACGGATGTCCCTGGGGAAGATGCTTGTTGCTAGGGACACGGTACAGAAAAAAAGTGGGCGGGGCCAGCCTTTTCTTCTCTCCTCTGCGCAACGTCCCTGGAAGTGATGCTATGTCATTACTCAGTGTTCTTCCCCGAGACAGAGACCGCACTTTGGGTTTTTGAAGTTTTTTTTTTTTTAAAGAAAGGGATTTATTGCAGACTGCATAGGAGATCTGTATTTAATGCAGCTTCCACCCTAGTGTGAAAATAAGTGTGCAGGACACTAAGATGTAAATCAAATGTAGATATGAATATTCCCCAGGCACATGGCTGTGATCTTGTATCTACATCCGGATTGTAATGTTTCCGTGCATAACTGATTAGCTGCATGTCCAGATTCGCATCCTAATCTGTGCATGGATCTCTCTCAAAGGATGAGGACACAGGTGTCAAATTGTCAAAGTCTATAGGAGAGGAATGTATGTATGGCACTCTGTTTTAATTTCAAACAAAACATCAGGAAATGCACATGCCGGAATGCCCACGCAGCTTTGTTTATGGCTGTGCTAGGTTGATCCATTGCTTCTTCCCCACGGAGGATGCAAACATCTGTGTGCACTTTGCTTGAGGGAAAAGAAGTATTTGCAGCATATTTGAATATTTGTTCTGCCTTTCAGATAGTGACAGATAAAGTTCCGTGGGAAGAGTTTAAAGTTCTTTCCCCTGGTTCCATTGGCAATTTGGATTCTGCATCTTGCAACGGGTTTTTGCAAATGGAGAGAATTTCCTGGTTGGATCAGATGAAGGTCTTTGGATGCTAGAGTTGGGAGGGACCTTAGAGGTCACCTGGTGTGACTCCTGCTGATGCAGGATACAGCAGACCCTGATAGGGTGTCATGATGCAGCCCCTCGTGAAAAAACCCAAGCTCTGCCTTCCCCAATCTGGTGCCCTCCAGATGTGTTGGACTATGTGAGCTGGGAGATTATGGGAGTTGTAGTCCAATGACAGCAGGACGGCCACAGGTTAGCCCGCCTCTGGGCTAGAGATTTCAAAGCAGATGTTATGAGTAGTTATAATCTTGGTCATCTGGTTATGAGTGGGGCTCACAAGGAAGGCCCCAGCAGGCCAGAGCACCAGTCTGGTTAAGCTTGGGTTCATGAGAAGTGAATAGCCTAAGCCACTGACTGCACGGCGGGCAAGGTGAAAGAGAAGATGCAAATGAGGGCTTTCACGGAGAGTGATTGGAGTCCTGTTGCAGATGCGGGCATGAATGGGCAGTGGCCGAGGTCTTGCAATGATCAGATTAACACGCATGGCCTAAAGGCACAGCAGGCGAGAGACTCCTGAAAAGAAATTGAAGCAGCCCTGGAAAAAGGATGGCCTCCAACCAATGGCAGGATCCAATCAGAGTCTTAAGTTAATCAGGTAAGGGGAACCTTCCTATCAACCCCCCTATCAATTATACCCATTCACCTATCAAGAGCCCTGGCCTCGCACAAAAGACAAGAAACCCTCAGCAATAGGCGCACAAAGAAGATTGGAGACCACTCAACAGGGTGGCCAGCAGTGATTAAGAACATCTGGGGAACAAAGGGGACCCTTTCCCTCCTGCCTCCAGGTGGTACTACAGTTGGGAATCTACTGCAGCGATCACCGACAGACAAGGTATGAACCGGGACTTCTTTCTCTGACTATCCCTTTAGACAGAAGTCTTTCTTCCACCCTTTTCTATCCATAGGCTACTAGGGCAGAAGGAACTCTGTCTTTCTCTCTCTCTCAGAATTATAGAGTGTGTTTGGGGAATAGCTGCGTAAGTGTATTTTTGCTGCCTGAAATCGTTGGGTTTACCGTAATGCAGTGTTTCTCAACCTTGGGTCCCCAGATGTTTTTGGCCTACAACTCCCAGCATGCCCCAGCCAGCTATGCTGGCTGGGGCATGCTGGGAGTTGTAGGCCAAAAACATCTGGGGACCCAAGGTTGAGAAACACTGCCGTAACACCAGACGTAAGACACGGCACCTGCTCCATATTTCACCTTTAATGAGCAACTCTTTGTTTCTGACATCAGTGCACGTGTGCGTGCGTTTAGTGTTAAAGGGCGAAGCGCGCACTTCACCCAGCTGCGCGCCGCGTCTTTACCTCAGCCGAAGATCCGGAACCTTTTGCAAGAGTGTGGGGTTAGACTCCTTTCTTTAAGGGAATCTAACGCCCAGAAAATCTTTCCCTCTTCTGATCCGGTTCATAATTTCGTGTCTCTCCCCCACTCAGCCATTCTTTTTGAAATAAAAAAGCGCCGGGTCGACAAGAGCCTCTTCCCCACAATGGCGTCTTTGTTGTTTAAGCCTCAGATGGGCTAGAGATGCCATTTGTCAGGAGAGGACGCTTAAATAGTCCACTTGGATATTGATTCAGGTAATGCTTTGTGCTTGCCTGTGTTCCCCCCTGGTGATCTTATCCTCTAATCTTTCCCCAGACTAACATAGCGGGAGCGCAGGGAGGTGGGCACGGTGGAGGCGACCGGCTTATTGACAAACATTAATTTTTGTCTCAACAGACGGTGCATTTTGGAAAGACTCCTGCAGGAGGCTTCCGTTGGGGGAAAAACAACAACAACAAAAAAGAAAAACTACAGGCTGCTTTCCATTGTACATTATTCAATCAGCCGAGAGCCATTGAGATTATGAATAAAAATGGAGGAAAAACACACACAGTCCTGTCTATGAATTTGTTCTTAGTGAGAAACGTAACAAGTTCTGGTATGTTGGGAGTATTTGGGACTGTCACTGGCTATTTCTACACTAAGGCTGCCTTCCAGTTTAAGCCCCTCCCTCTGGGAACTGGGATGAGTTAAGAATTGTAGTGAACTTTTAACACACACACACACACACACACACACACACACACACACACACACTGCAGCTGAAATTCCAGATGCTTCTCATCTTGCTCAGAAGCTTTTGCACAAAGAAATCTCTGGCTACTTCTGTCCAGTCACATGCATGGAATTGTAGGACTTTTTTCTGTCTAAACATGCATAGGATGCTGCCCTTTCTGTGCTAGGCAGCACAAGTGTGCCAGTCTGCCTGACCTGCTGCCCTCACCGAGCCTCAGAGCAAGCTGCTTTTCAGCTTTTCAACCAGCATCTCAAAAATACAAACTTGATCAAACAGCCTGGTGTTTGATGTGTGCCTTCCCTCCATTTGGACCTTGCAAATGTTTTATGTGGTTCTCCTGCATTCAGATCCTTTTAAACCCTCTTGTTATCCTCCAACAGTTCTCAGCTCTGTTTGTTTTGGAAGGGGTTAGGGTAATCCGGTCATTGAAAGCCCAAGTGATTCTCAGCCACAGGAGAGTCAATTTGGTAAGGAATATTGTGTGTGGCACCATCAGTATATATGTGCTATTATCGGAAGCCAGGAGAGAACTCTTGGGGATAGAGGAGCTTTTTCAAATACTTGTGGGAGAAATCTCCCAAATCCTGAGCCAATCCAGGATCAAGCGAAGGAGCATTCACACATCACTATTAAGTCCATACAGACATCACTTGCTGGCTGCAGTGATAAGTGAGGAGCTGCATGTGTGACCTTCACCTTTAAGTCTCAGTCATTTTGGGGATCAGCAAACGATTTCTGCTTAAGATTGCCAGTTACATGTTGCTTTTGCCATCTGAAGGCATGATAAATGTGTTACCTTGGGGGGGGGGGATCTATACCATCATGGTCTCAAGGATCCACATTCAGTCTTGGATGGGATGAGAGGTGGGGTATTTCTTGGCAGATGTTTATATATTTATTATATTTATACCCTGCCTTTTTTTCCTGCAAGGAACCCAAGGCAGCTTACATAATCCTCCTCCTCCTCCTCCATTTTATCCTCACAACAACCCTGTGAGGTAGGTTAGGCTGAGAGTCAGTGACTGGCCCAAAGTCACCCAGTGAGCTTCATGGCCGAGCAGGGACTAGAACCCGGATCTCCCGAGTCCCAGTCCAACACTCTCACCACTACGCCACACTGGCTCTCAACCCACACACTGTTGGGTTGATTATGTATTTAGGCTACTGTTCTCACTACCCAGTGGGGAAAAGCTCTGATCAACTGCTCATCAGACACAAGAGCGTTACCCTGCTGGGAGAGATGGTGAGGCTTGGGGAAGAAGCAGGCGGGCCAGGTGGGGAAACTCCATGGACTGGATCTTCCCCATCCTGGATTGAGGAGCTTGATATCCTGCCCTTTGACTGACTGACCCTCAAGGTGGCAAAAAGGAAGGATGCTCTGCTGCCCTCATCCAGGAGACCAAATGCCGCCGGGCTGTGTGAGTTTGAGGTGTGTGTTTACGATGTGTGCATTATTACGATCTGTTGTCAGTGGAGGTTGCTGGTTCTAATGTCGGTGGGGTGGTGGTGTATCCACTCCGGGTTGCAGTCTGAACTTTTAAGGAGCTGAACCTATTTTGGGGATAGGGGTGGGGTTCAGAACCGAGTGACCTTTCTGGCAGGGATGGAGCTGGGAAGCAAACGCCCAGCAGTGGTTCTGGGCAATGGATGGGTCCAGGCTTGTCTCCTTCTTGCCATGACGTTCTTCCTGGGCGGCCGGGGGTGCAACCTTCCGGTGGTCTTTGCTGCTGAAGGCTTCCTGGAAATGTTGTTTTCTAAACCTCCTCCTCCTCCTCCTCCGTTTCTCCAGAGGGCACCTGGAAGACTGCTTGGTTATGCCTGTGCAATCCTCCGCCCACCAGCCTGGCAGGATTAAAGAAACAACAACAACAACAACAACAAACCACCAACACATACATATACAACAGATGCAAATATTTTTAAAGCTGAATAAAATTAATTGGCTTCTTGAGCAGCTCTAATAATCCCTCTTCCTCAAGTAGGTGTGTATATAGCACAAGAATCTCTTTTTGCGGGGGGAGGATGGTAGAACAGATCTGAAGTCTGGGGGATTCTAGGGTTCTTCTTGGGGGTTCCTCAATGAGACAATGAGACATCGCCCACTCACCACCGGTCTCCTGTGCAATGCACAATCCTAAGGATGTGTGAGGAATCCACTTGCCCCCCCCCAAAATTTGGTGTATTGGCCCAGCTCAGCCCCCCAGATTCCAGCTCATCTACCCAGTGTTGGCACCGATTCACTCCATATGAGTCGAGCCAGCACGCAGTTTTCCACTTTTAAAGCAGGCCCTGATTTGCATATCTACTCTTAAAGGCAAATAAATTTGTAAAAAAATATGGCTGCAGGTTGTTCAATTTGCATAAAATATGGCCGCAATTTGGATGAATACAGCTGCAATTTCCATAGAATACAGCTGCAAATTGCGGCCATATTGTGCAGAAATTTCCCTGCTTTAAAACCACACACAACGATGCAAATTGCAGCCTGGCTTAAAAGCGGAAGCCGCAAAATATATATATATATCTCAAGTTGGCCTGGTTTCAGCTCTTGAGTTGGTGAGGTGTGCTGAAGTCCGCTGAGCCAAAGCAGGTCAAGTTCTTCAGTGTTGCCCATCCCTACACGGTGCCAACGAGTTCTTGAGTTGCGGCGGTGGTTGTCGGCCACACTCAAAGCTCAGTCAACCTGCCCTGATATAATACCCTAGTCCAGTCTTCCCCCACCTGGTGCCCTCCAGACGTTTTGGGGTCTAAGTCCCCAGATTCCTGACCAGTGGCCATGTTGGCTGGGGCTGATGGGAGCTGAAGTCCCAAACATCTGGAGGGCACCAGGTGGTGGAAGGTTGCCCTAGTACATTTCGAGCAAGGTGCTGGTGTCAGAACAGAACAGAACAGGCAGGGTTACATGGAGAGATCAGTCAACGTGAAAAGGCTTCCATGGAGAGGGAGAGCTTGAAAAACGTGGTAGAAGAAAGATACAGGAGCCTCCAAGCAATGGCTTACGGCAAGGGTGCTGAATCTCTTTTCAGTCCGAGGGCCGAATTAAAGTTTGGAGAAGCTCCAGGGGCTGAAGCTCCCAGTGCTGTGTGGGGTCAAAGGCTGAAGTGGGTGAGGCTAAAGGAAAACGGGTAGGCCCAAATTATCAAAAAATACCTGCTTATCTTAGCTTGAAGCTCTTGCTGCCAGCAACTGAGGGTGCAATCCAAACGCAGAGGATTACGGTCATCCTGTGCGGGGTGGGAGGAGACAGGGCCGGATTAAGAGCATTATGGGCCTGGTGCTGAGGAGGGCGCGCGGCTGAAGAGGGCGCGCGGCTGAAGAGGGCGCAGAAACGCTGCGCTCCTCTTCGCTGCCGCTGCACCGCCCCCACCAGGCCTCTGCCTCCGCTGCGCCGCCCCCGCCAGGCCTCCGCCTCCCCACCCTCCCTCCCGCCGCCGCCGCCGCACCCTCCCGTCCCGCTCGCCGCTGCGCCTCCCCCCGCCCTCCCGCTCGCTGCTGCTGCGCCTCCCGCCGCCGCCGCCATCACCCCCCCGACCCCCCCCGCCACTTACCTTCTCCGCATTGTGTCGCTTCCGGAGCCCCGCCCGCGTTGTTTTGGCGGGAGGAACCAGGGCAACAGGGCTTAAACAGCCCTGTTGCCATTGTTTCCCCCGGCAAAAAACAGCGCGGGGGGCCCGTCGCATCACTTCCTCCTCCTCTTTGGCGGCGGCGGCAGCAGCAGCAACAGCCGCCGCCAGGGCGGGGGAAGGGTAGGTTGGTGGTGGCGGCGCAGGGTTTTTTTTTTTTTTTTGCAGAGCAGGGCTGCTTTGGAGAGGGAGGCCCGCTAAATATTATTTCGCCTGGGGCGCCAAACTGCCCTGCACCGGTCCTGATTGTGGGCCTGTTTTGGGGTAGGGGCCTGGAGCTGCAGCTCCAATAGCCCCTATCTTAATCCGGCCCTGGGAGGAGAGTGGAGGTGACCATCGCCTCCCTGCTCCTCTTGCCCTGCAAGTCGGCAAGACGGCTGCGTTTGGCCATCTAGCTGAGGCGCTTTGGGTGGGGAGGGAAGTGGTCTGGAGAGCCACCAGGATATGTTGTATCCTGGTGGCCTTGGTCTCCTCCCCTCCCTGCCCCCTGGAATGGCCCCTTTTCCCCTTCTCCGAGGTCGCTCTTCTGACCTCAGAGAAGCAGCCCACATGGTTCTTTCTATGCCAGCTGCGATGCGGAGAGAGGGCGATCCGAGTGTTGACCCCCCCCCCCCAGCCCTGAGATCGGAGCTCTTTTCCCACCTCGGATCTGGGGATCTGAAGAATCCCCTGGGTCTGCTCCGTAAGCCCATTTATTTATTACTCAAATTTATATACCACTTTCCACAGAGGAATCAAAGCAGTGAACAGGAAGTACAGTGGCACACAGTGACATGTGACTGTTAGGTTTTGCATGGGCAGAACGTGATTGTCACCTGACATCAGGATTGTCACCTGACATGGAGGATGTCTCTTGAGGTGAAGTACACAAGGTCTATTGTCACCAGACACAATGTCAAGGTCTATGACTCAGACCCATGGGACAGGTTTGGAGTCAGTAAACATGTTGTGAAGAATAGGTTATACAACTGGTGAGTAATATCCTATTTATAGGTACAGGGTCTGACTATAAAGTAAGACACTTATTGACACAGTGACCCCACTCTTCTCTCTCTTCCACTTGTTCTGGACTTCTACTTCAGGTCAGTCACTTCACTTCATCTCAGCCTTACCACTGGGGTCTTGGACTTGTATCTGCAATGATGTAGCGAGATGGGGGCATCTCTTCTGCTTTCATCTGTGAGGCCGACCACCTGCTTGTTTGACCCTTGCCCATCCTGGCTCATCATGAGCTGCAGGGAGAGACTGGGTGAGGGGATCAAGGCGGTGGTGAATGCCTCCCTCGAGGAGGGAGTGATGCCATCAGCCCTCAAGGAGGCAGTAATAAGACCGCTTCTAAAGAAGCCCTCCTTGGATCCCCAGGATTTAAACAACTTTCGCCCAGTCTCCAATTTACCATTTCTGGGCAAGGTGATCGAGCGGGTGGTGGGTGCTCAGTTGAAGGCACACTTGGATGAAGCCGATTATTTGGATCCGTGCCAGTCGGGCTTCAGGTCTGGACATGGGACGGAGACGGCCTTGGTCGCCTTGGTGGATGATATGAGGAGGGCTTTGGATAGGGGCGAATGCTCCTTTCTAGTCCTCCTCGATCTCTCAGCGGCTTTTGATACCGTTGACCACGGTATCCTCCTGGACCGTCTGGAGGGGTTGGGCTTGGGAGGCACTGTATTGCAGTGGTTCCGGTCCTTCCTCTCTGGAAGGTATCAGAGGGTAGTTCTCGGGGAGGAGGCTTCGGACCCTCGGCTGCTCACTTGTGGAGTGCCGCAGGGTTCCATCCTCTCCCCGATGTTATTCAACATCTACCTCAAGCCGCTGGGAGCTATCATCAGGAGGTTTGGGGTGCAGTGTCATCAGTATGCGGATGACACGCAGCTCTACCTCTGTTTCAAGTCCTCACCGAGGTTGGCCGTTGAGACCCTGTCCAAGTGCCTGGAGTCAGTGGCTGGCTGGATGGGAAGGAACATGCTGAAACTGAACCCCGACAAGACCGAGGTACTTCTGGTGGGGGACAAGGGAAGGTTAGGGGATGTTGACCTGGTGCTGAATGGGGTACATCTACCCCTGAAGGACCAGGTCCGCAGCTTGGGGGTCATTCTAGACTCCCAGCTGTCCATGGAGGCTCAGGTGGCAGCTGTGAGCCGGGCGGCGCTGTATCAACTCCATCTGATACGGCAGCTGCGCCCCTACCTTCCTAATCACCTGCTCCCATCAGTGGTTCATGCCTTGGTCTCCTCTCGCCTAGACTACTGTAATGCGCTCTACGTGGGGTTACCCTTGAAGACGGTCCGGAAGCTTCAGCTGGTACAGAACGCGGTGGCTCGCCTGATTAAGGGCAGCCGCCGGCGTGATCACATCACGCCAGTGCTTAATGAGTTGCACTGGCTACCAGTTGCTTGCCGAGCCGAATTCAACGTGTTGGTTTTGACCTTTAAAACCCTACACGGCTCCGGCCCAGCTTATCTCAAGGAGCGCCTCCAGCAACATCCAGTAGGCCGCTCAACAAGGTCTGCCACGGACGGCCTTCTCCTTATCCCATCAGCCAGAGCAGCCAGGCTGGTGGGGACTAGGAAGAGGGCCTTCTCTGTGGCGGCCCCCACATTATGGAACTCCCTCCCTAGTGACCTTCGCCATGCCCCCTCCGTGATGAGCTTCCGCCGTGCATTAAAAACATGGCTGTTCAGGCGGGAATATGGGGTGGGTTAGGTTTTTAATGAGAATTTTTTATATTGTTTTAATTATTATGTTTTATTGTGTTTTATTGTATTTTAATTGTACATCGCCCAGGGTGGCCGGGTGACCGGCCAGATGGGCGATTGAAAAACAAAAGAAAGAAAAAAGAAAAAGAGAAGAAGCTCGCATTGCTTGCCTTAATCCCATGTAGTTGGGTCTTACAAATAAACTCTTTAATCTTTATTAACTGCTGTTATCTCCTCCTTCCATCTGCGTGACTGGGACCGAGGGTTACTGGCTAGGTAAGCTTTTGAACCCGGGTCAGTCCAGCTCTCACAGTTGACACCCTCAGAAATGCTCCCTCTGATGACTGCAGAGATCGGGCACGGGCACAAGGGGCGAGGCAGTCCCTAAGGTGACCTGGTCCCAAGTTGCTCAGGGCTTCATAGGTGAACAACAACAACAACGTGGCCGGGTAGCTTTTTGGCAACCAGTGCAGTCCTTTTAGCAAACGTGTCACTTGTTGTCGGAAGGAGGCCCTAGTTGGCAGCCGTTCTGCTGCATTCGGCGCCAGCTGCAGCTTCCAGACCAAGCCCAAGGGTAGCCCCACATAGAGCGCATTACAGTAACCCAGTGCCTGGACCACTGTGGCTGAGCTCTCGTGGTCCAGGAACAGCTGGAGTTGGTGTGCCAGCCGAAGGTGGGAAAAAGCCACTCTCAGCTGCTGAGGCCACCTGAGCCTCAAGTGACCAAGATGGATCCAGGAGTACCCACAAACCACATACCTGTTCCTTCAGAGGGAGTGTAACCTCATCCAGAGCTGGCAATTGGCCTATTTCCCAGATGGGCATTTCAACCTTTTAGGGTGTGTGTGTGTGTGTGTGTGTGTGTGTGTGTGGAATGCTCAAAAGCCGGGAAGCCACCAAACAACTGGTGGTTGGGAAATGAGGTGGGGCTAGGGGAAGGGATCGTGGCCTTCTGGGGAACCCCAGAGAGATGGATGGGGAGACCATGTGGGCTGGATTTGGCCTGCAAGCCTGAAATTCAATTGGCCACTCCTGGCTTACACACTCAGCTTCTCAGCCAGGAAGTTCCAGGTTCGAATCTTGCCAAACTCGCTTGGCGGTCTTCGATGAGCCATGTGGAGTCTCGGCCTCCTGGTTCTCCCATCACACATTGGCAGTACCGCGAGAATAATGCCGACTGGCCTGACAGGACTGTTGTAAGGGTAGGTGTATGTAGAGGAAGTGCTTCCAAGGCTCAGGAGTGTTATCTGAACGGGGTGTATTTTCTTCCTGACTTTGCTGCTCAAATGTGGACAGACAGAACTGTTTCTGTGGGACTCCCGATTCCAGCCAAGAGCTTAGCAGTGTGAATGGATTGGGCAGATGGACTGCTTTCTCTTCACTTTCATCGGATGATATAGAGCAGTGTTCTCCAGCCTTGGGTCCCCAGATGTTTTTGGCCAACAACTCCCAGCATGCCCCAGCCAGCTACGCTGGCTGGGGCATGCTGGGAGTTGTAGGCCAAAAAACATCTGGGGACCCAAGGCTGGAGAACACTGATATAGAGCAGCTCAGTGCTCCACCAAGCCCAGCCTTGTCTGCCCTGACAAGCGGCAACTCTACAGGGGATCCGGCGAGGCCCTTGCCTGGCTCGGCTGCAGGAGTTCACGGGGAGTGGAGCAGATCTCAGAAAGCGAACCTGGGATATGACACGTGTCAAGCACATGCTCTGCCTGTAAGCCATGGCATCTGTGGAGATCAAAAATTCAGTGGTTTGTCAACAGGGCACTTTTAGGATGTGCAATGCATGTGTATTTCTGGGGACGTGTACCCCTCTCTCCCAAACACAGTGCCTTAACTAGCTATCTCTTTACCAAGGATGTAGTCCCAGGCCAGCCCCCTTGCCAGAGGAACCAGCGCAAAGCTGAGACAGGAATGGTATATTTTTACTGTTGCTGAAATCCCAAGTCCTGTTCAAATAGACCAGGGTCTCAAACCTCAATAAAGAAAAAGGATGAAAGGAAATATATATATATATATATATATATATAGTTACATAAATTTGTGTATAACCATTTCAATGCATACATATGAAGTGTGTGTGTATAATAAATACATATGAAAATACAGGTTGCTAAGAAATATATATAATCTTCAACAAAGAAGCCCAGATATCCAAATAAGTATCTATTCACAGGTGGCATCTCTACACCGCCTGTTCAAATGTTGAAAGTGTTTTAAGGTGCTCAATCCATTGCATTATAGGAGGCGAGAGTGTTTATCCTTCCGGTGTGGTAATATCAGTCTTTTATCCGCCAGAAGGGTGCAGAGAATCCATTTGCACTGGCCATGCACTAGCTTCCAGGAAGCAGGTAGATAACTTAAAAGAGCATATGCTTCGGTGAATATTAAGGAGTGTTCCAATACAAAATGTACCTGTATAATGGCCTCCTTCCCAAAAGGGGCAGCTACTGTGTGGGTGTGCAGCCCTGCTCATCTTGGTTCTGCCACTGTCAGGCCCCCCCAATATGTCCCCCCCAAAGGATTCCCTAGCCACCCATGTAGCCCTCCACTTTAAGAAGTTGCCCACCAATGACATATGGAAAGGTGCGCTATGTATCATACTAAACAATCAAAGACATGAATACTATGTTAGGTTTCCAGGTCCAAGGCCCAGGGGAAGCTACAATGGTGCAATCCACCTGACCTGCTGCCCTTACCAAGCCTCTGAGCAAATGGGTGTCAGGCTTTCAGTCTCCCATACTGGAAAACACATTCCATCAATCCATACTGACAGGAAAGAATTACATTGTTTGTTATGTGAATAAATATATTATATGATTTTGGGTGCCCGTTTTCTGCCCGTGTTCAGATTTTTCACCCATTGCATGTGCCTGTCTCATTATTGCTCTGTCTCAGTTACCCTGCTGCCATTTTGCATGAAATCTATACATTCCCACAGCAAAGGCGCGAGTCTGATCAGGGCAGGGGCTCAGCTGCGTGGCTGATGCTGACGATTCCCCCTCCTCTTTTAGGTTCTTTTAGACGTGGAAAATTTTGCTGCCTCTGTGGATTGCGCTATGATGACTCTTGCTTCAGTTTGTTAAAGGTGCACTTAGGAATCCACTCAAAGTTACAAAACCTCATTAGCAGATTGGAAAAACATTTGCCTAATGTTACTCTGCCATCCCCAAGTAAGTCTGTCATCTCTCAATTTGGCACAGAGTCTAAATATTCATTTTAACTAATAAAGATCCTCGGCAGTGCCTTATTAGACAGCTGGCATGCTCCCAAGAAATACGATGATCATCTTTTGTTTAATTAGGGGTTTCTCATGCAATCTCAGCTTCATTCTGACATAATGACATTTTTTCCCCGAGAACACGTTGTCCCCATTATTCTGAAGTCAGAATTCTGTACTGACCAGAGACAGCCTCTAAATGCTGGGCTTGTGCCGGGTAAAACGAAGCTCCCACTTTAGCCTTTACAGTTCCGTGAGACTTACTCGCTACAGTTCTGCTTCAGGCATCAGCTGCCTCCCCAGGGACCCTAGAAATTACATCTGTATGGGTTTGGCTCCAACATCACGTGAGCAGAAGTCCACTCATGCAGTGGGACTTTCCCCTTTTATCCCCCCCCCCTGCATCTCACCCCACATACCCTGTGTACACTTGCCAACCATTTGAGGGGCATACGCAAGGATGCAGGGTGCGGGGAGGAGAAATCCATTCTGCTAGCAGTTTCCTTCTGCCCGTGGAATGGCACTATTGTATCCAACCCTATGTGTAGTGGTAGACATCACGACAACAAACTGGAGAGGGTTCAGAGGAGGGCAACAAGGATGATAAAGGGACTGGAAACAAGGCCCTATGAGGAGAGACTGAAAGAACTGGGCATGTTTAGCCTTCAGAAGAGGAGACTGAGGGGAGATATGATTGCACTCTTCCAGTATTTGAAGGGATGTCACACAGAGGAGGGCAAAGATCTCTTCTCGTTCATCCCAGTTTGCAGGACACGGAATAATGGGCTCAAGTTACAGGAACCTAGATTCCACCTAAACATCAGGAAAAATTTCCTGACTGTCAGAGCAATAAGACAATGGAATCAACTACCTAGGGAGGTGGTGGGCTCTCCCAATCTGGAGGCATTCAAGGTGCGGCTGGACAGACATCTGTCAGAGATGCTTTGACCTGGATTCCTGCATTGAGCAGGGGGTTGGACTCGATGGCCTTGTAGGCCCCTTCCAACTCTACTTTTCTATGATTCTATGATTCTATGATTCTATGCACCCCAAGGAGAGCCCATAGCCATGCCCCCCAGGACACACACACCTTGTAGACCCCTTCCAACTCTACTTTTCTATGATTCTACACACACACCTTTCCTATATTTATTCCTAAAGCAGCTGGCACATCAAGATGGCCTTTCCCACCCTGCTGTTGGGAGAGGAGTCATGTCCTGCATGCAGTAGGTCCCACGGTCAATTGCTGTAGCAGGGCTGGGAAATACCTTGGTGAGCTGCTGCTGACCGCAGTAGTCAGTAGTCAATACAGGGCTAGAGGCAGCGGAAGCTGGTGACTCCTATTTTGGCGGGGCTCCTAATCCATTGCAGGTTTTATTTGGAGCTTTATAGGAGCTATCCATGGTGCTGTACTCCATCCCCCAAATAGGCTCACCCCCATGGATAGCTCCTATGAAGCTCCAAATAAAACCTGCAATGGATTAGGAGCCCCACCAAAATAGGCGTCTCCAGCCTCCCCTGGCTAGAGGGATCAACAGGTAGCAGCCCGCTGGGTTCACGTGCATCTGCGATGGAAGGCAACCCGCTCTGTGATGGAAGTCAATGAGCCCTGCATGTGTTCTGGGACATTTCTATGATTTTCCTTCACAAAACCAACATGTATGGGGACTTATGAAGGAAGCAGAGCTCAGTGGTAGAACACATACATTTCACGCAGAAGAGCCTAGCTTTGGGATCTCTAGTTGAAGGATCAGGTGATGGGAAGAAAACCTCTCTCTGCCTGAGACTCTGGGGAGCTGCTCCCAGTCAGTGCAGTGAATACTGGGCTGGTGTTATGTCTCCCATCCTTTGGTCTTTCCAGGGTGCAGGAGAAGACTCTGACAAAGATGAGGATCAGGCTGCCCTTTTAGGGGAAGGACAGTCAGTCCTCTATTCACCTCCCCACCCCCTGGTCAGTATCGCCATCATCCTGTGAGCCAGAGGAGGAACGCCCAGCAGAAGCATCCCTCTCCCCAGAAGTCTGAGACTACAAAATCAGGTGAGGACCCTTTAACAGTCCAGCCAGCTCCTCCAGGGTGGGTGAAGCTCAGCACACTGGAGATCGTGGCTGCCTACATAAGGCCTCTGCTGTTTTCAGCTTGCTGCTGAGACAACATCCTCCTATGGTTCTAGTAAAAGAGAGCTCCACTCAGCAAAGTTCACACTGAGCTCTCCATGGTCCTTTTTTAGCTGCCTCTACACAGGAGGGCTTCTGCCTTAGCATGTTATGCCTGATCTACTTACCTTGAGTGGATCCTACTTACCTGACACACAACCTCACCTGCCTAGACTTGACTGTTCTACCTGGACCGGACTCTCCTTGCTTAAGTCTGGCCCCGCCCTGTCAAGATACCATTGGCTTCTCCTGTGAGCCTCAGATAACCAAAGAATGGGACAGTTAAATGGACAAATAGTCTGAGCAATATAAGGCAGCTTCTTCGGTTTTATGGGTTGATCCCTGGTGAGTACAAATCAAGTCCTGCTGGACCCACCCTGCTATGTTTAGGACAACCTCCCCCAACCTGGCAGTGGCACCTGTGCTGGATTACAACCCCCATCTGCCTGGGCAGCATGGCCATTGGCATGCACTTCCAGAAGAAGGTCAGTTAGTCCTGTACTCATTTCCCCCCAGCCAGAAGATGGTTGGCCATGCTGGCTGGTGAATCATGGGAGTTGTAGTCTAACACATCTGGCAGGTTGGGGAAGGCTGGTTTAGGATCTCAAGTGCTTACACACAGCTTTTGGAGTCTGGGTTCCCTTGGCAAAGCTGGAACTGCATCACACAGTGGGGGGCAGAACTCTGGTCATTGATAGGACTCCAGCGCTGAGGTACTCCAGGAACACTAGACGCGAGAGCTGGGCTAAGATCTCATGCAACATCTCATGCTGCCGTCACCACCTGTGGGGAATGCAATCCTCTTGAGTGGCAAAGAGAGCCGCGCTTCGTCTGAGACATTTCTGACTATGCAGCAGGTCTTTCTCAACCACCATCCATTTTCTCTTGCACGCAGTCAATTTGCATGAAAGCCGCATCGTCGTCGTTTCCGGAAAACGCTTCTCCTTTTTCATGAAAATGTCACTCGTGATAAAGATCAGAGAATGAAAGAGATGGAAATAGAGTCATGGGTTTTGCAAAGTTTCCTAAATCCAAGTGTTGGTTCCTCTTTAGCTTTTGTATTGCTTTTATTCTGCTTCTGTAAAGCCAGATAGACTATGCCTGTGTTTGAATAATAAAGTCGCTACATTTTTTTAAGGATGCTGTGTAGAATTTATTTAAGACCAACACAATGCCCATCAGAAGGTGGGAACACGTTTGGAAGTGGGCGCTTATCACGAGTCCGCTGCCCCGCTTCTTCACGCTGGTTCATTCTCTCTTGTAGTGATATTACTCAAACCATATCTTTTCTTGACTCAGAAATACATACCTTGGGGTCTTGTAATGCTCACCCCAAATATGAGGTGAGCACCAGATCCCATCATTCTTCTCCAGACTCAAATTTGAATCTGATATTGAAGGTTAAAGCTTCCCTCCTTTTGTTGAGGTCTCGATCCAGATTCCCTCCCCCTCAGATGTTACATACATTTTTATTTTTTTTATTTTGGAATTCATGCAATTGTTAATTGTATGAATGACAACATGTCTAGCTTGGCTCTGAGAAGGTCAAATCTCTCTCTCTACTATCACCTACTCCCACTCCTGTCTGTTTTTTGGTTGCATTTTAATGTTTTACCGGTATGTTTTTCATTGATTGCGTTGATGCAATCTTTGAGGCAGAATGCTGGGCTACACATAGGGATGAGTGGATGATAGAATGGAAGATGCCGGACAATCTGCGAAATACAGAGTGGATTTAACAGAATCCGTTCTTCCCTGGCTACAAGTCAATTTTTGATAAACAAACCAACTGTCTCCATTGGTAGCATTGGCAATTGGAGGTCTCTGTCCCTCCAGCCAGTGCCTGAAGCAAGCAGACCTGGGAAATGTAATTCTTCTAAGAGATTCCCCTATCAGCAGAGATTTCCAACCCCAGTTTCATCAGGAGACCATGCAGAGGGAAGGAGAATCCTACCACGGACAGAGCCCACAGCCGGGTAGATGGGAGGGATGTGGTTTGGATGGGTGAGGAGGGTTGTATTGCTTGTTGGTGGGGAAAAGGGGGAAAGAGGCTTGTTGGAGGCTGACCGGGCTCACGTTGAGTTGGGATCAGGCTCCATTGTGCTCCCACTGCAAGCATGTGGGGTACAATTTAATTAATAATTGGCTTGGAATAAAAAAAGCTCTTTTCTGAGTTTGGGGAGAAATAACAGACATAGGCCTGTGGCTTATGCTGACTCAGCTTGTCTGAGTGTGGAAAGCTAAGCAGGCCAGGTCAGGCCTGGTTATTACTTGGATGGGAGACCCCTCCTCTAGTTTCCTGCATTGAGCAGGGGGTTGGACTCGATAGCCTTGTAGGCTCCTTCCAACTCTATGATCTATGAAATCTATGAAATAAGCTCACTTTTCCAAGCCCAGCTATGAGCTTAGCTAGCAGAACAGGGGGAGGGGAGTTCTTGCCCCACGCCTTGAGTCTTGGTCCCTTGTTGGGACTCAGTCGCTATATTAGCAAGATGCTGGTTATTTTTGGGAATTATACATCACCCTTAAACAAGTTCTCAGAGCAGAGTACAAGTGATATCCCCGCCACATCCTGCAATCTAAAGAGCAGAGGTGCAGAACGTCAGGTCCGAGGGCCAAATCCAGCCTTCCTGGGGCCCCAATCTGGCCCCCCAGGGTCCCCAGATAGACATTCTCCTTCCCCTTTTCTCGCCCACTTCCCCCCAACCACCAGCTGTTTGGTGATTTTCTGGCTTCTGCACGCTGTTGGCCCCCACCCCCAAAGGCTGAAATACCTCTCCTGAAACTTGATTACTGGCAGTAGGCGCTTGGAGCTAAAACATGCTGGTATTTGGGTTTTTTTTGGCCCTGCCCCTTTTGCCTTCAACCCCACCCACTTTTGGAATGTGGCCTTCTCCGCCATGCAATTCAGTCCTTGAGGTTCTGCACCCCTGCTATGCACCCTTCCCCATCTCCTGTATTGCCACTCAGTTGCATCCCCAGCCTTATTCCAGGCACGTTAAATGTGTTGATCCTTGTCCCTTTCCTCAGGGTGAGGCGCATTGGCTTGCGAGGCATGCAGATAGGTCTGAGGAGAAGGCAGTGACCGGTGTTAGAAAGGCACGGGTGGCTTCCTTAAGCAGAGTGAAAACAATGCTATTTCCCTATGCTGTCCCTATGGGGAGGGGGCATATTTCTAAGAGATTGGTGGATCTTTCCCAAAGAAAGCTCCCCAAAACACAGCCCGCTTCCTCCCTGTCCATCTCAGGCTTCAGATGGCCCCTCTCCTGTACAAAGTGACAAAATAATTCATGTGGAGAAGGTGGACAGCGGGACAGACTCACAGAGGCCAGTTGCATTGTTATGTAAGAGGGTCTTGGGCGAGCAATCAAAAGAGCAACCATATATGACATGCAGAAAAGAGACCTGAATATCGGCGCACTGGAAACGGTGGAGAATATTTAGAGAAAATTCCACGAAGGGTCTTCTTTTTCTAAGGGGAGTGAGAAAAATAAAAAATCTCAGAACTCTTCCCTGAAAAAAACATCTTCTGAGAAATTTCGGCCCAGCTCTATTGGGAGACCACCTGGGAACCCACAGATGCACCGCTGTGAGTTCCATTCCATCATGGGACAAAGGTGGGGTATAAATGTTAATAATAATAATAATAATAATAATAATAATAATAATAATAATTGTTTCCTGTTTCTCAGTCCAATAGTCCTTTTACTACTGGCTCAAACGTCTATTCCTAAGGAAGTCAGCAATGATCCATCCTATAGTGGTGTTTTCTGACCTTAAAATGCAGGGACAAAGACAATTATGCTTTCCATCCACATGTGTACTGCATCACTTGCACACATTTTCCCAAAGATTCTCGTGATGCCAAGCTGTTCTGAAAGAGATTTGTATGGATATATGCCAAACTGAAGTGAGACAGCCTACAAAGTCAATGAGAACAGAAGCGATGCTGGTTTGAAGGCAACGTTTGCGAACGCAGGCTGTGTTTTCCTCCAGTGTTCAGTCGGCTCTCATCTCCAAAGTATTTTCTTGCCTCCCTTTTAAGCTGTCGACATACGACAACTTGCCGGTTGTAAAAAATCACTGGGAAACAAAGGGATGACGAGGGATACAGGCACGTTGTCAAGGCATGTAGCTTTGATCTAGGTTTCTCATCTCGGTTTGGTGTGCAATAACATTCTTCTGTGCTTGGGCGTGATTCAGTACAATTCTCAGCATCCTGAAGAACCTCCCTACTAAATGCTCAGAAGTTACAGAACAATCCTTGGGGGGGGGTGTGTGAACTGGAAGATCATTCACCACTTCCAAAGCCAGCCAGGACAGGTGGCGTGCACATGTGTGTGTGTGTGTGTGGCAGCTTTACAGTGCTTTTTAGCCCATAGTATCTTTATTTTTTGAGCTCACCCATTGAAATCATGGAGGCTGCACACCACACCTCTGCATGATTCAGTGCTCTGGCCTTGTCTCCTTCCAGTCAGGCTCTACTAAGGATTCATCCTTCTATGCCTGGGGTGGGGTGGGGTGGACACTGTTCAGTCCAAAGGCCAAATTCCAATCTGGCAAAGGTTCTGGGGGCCCACATCCCATCTGTGGGTGGTGACAAAGGCAGAGTGGGTGGGGCTAAAAATGTGATCCTTACCGATCTTAAGCCCACTCAGAAGTAAGCAGGATAAGCCTCTGCATCTTTACTCAGAAGTAAGCAGGACTGAATCATTCAGCAGCACTTTCAAATAGCATCCCAAATATCAAACCTCGGAATCTCTACCCAGAAGTTGGCATAAGCAGCATGTTGTCTATGCCCAAGTAAGCAGGGCAAGCCTTTGCATGTCTGCTCAGAAGTAAGCAGGACTTCTGCAGTTAAGCAGGACTTATGCAGGACAAACCTCACAAGTAAGCAGGACTGAATCACTTAGCAACTTCTCCAATAGGTCCATGTCCTGGCTGGGAAAACCATCCTATGTCTGATCAGCTGCTGTTTGGAGAAAAGAGGTTTTCCCTGCTGGTGTAACTGGATCAATCAAACTTTCCTGATTGTCTACTTTAGGCTGCCTGTTGACTCTCTGCACAAGTGACTGTTCTGAACATGCATCTATTATTTCATTCATTCATTCATTCTTTATTAACTTTGATATACCACCTTATCTGTTAAAAGCCATCAAGGCAGTGAAAAACTATTTTAAACAATAAAAATGTAACAAAAGAAAAACAAGAATATTAAAACCAGTAACAAACAAATAAACATTAAAATTACATATTTTTAAAAGGCTAAATTAAATTGTGGGGTCTTTAACTTTTTTTTTGTATTATTGTTGTTGTTTTAATCAAAAATATTATTATAACTTAATTTTGGCTTTTAACCAGTTTTGTTGTGTGAGCCGTATGGATAATTGTTGTTGTTGTTGTTATACCATGGCATTTAAATGTGAATAAAGAAACAATAAAATAAAAGTAAGAGAGGGTGGTGTAGATCAGGGCTCTCCAAGCTTGGGTCCCCAGATGTTGCTGGACTACAGCTCCCAGCATACCCAGCCAGCATGGCTAATGGCAAGGGATTCTGGGAGCTGTAGTCTGGCAACATCTGGGGACCCAAGGCTGGAGAGCCCTGGTGTAGATGAACAAACAAATATTTTCACAAGGAGCGCTGAAAAAATCATTGAAAAATTGTTGTGTGTTTTCTTACATTGGCAAATTTGCATGTAGTTGGTGCTCCGCCCTTGCCTAAAGGTAGAGAATACTCTGCCCCTGGAGAGGAAAATTCCCACTGAACAGAATGAGCCACTCTCAAGGTTCACACTGAAGCCCCCAAGGACCTTTCAATGGTGACCCCATCATTTTTACTAGATGGCAGTAAATGATGCATTTATTTATTTACAGCACTTGCATAGCACTCCATAGCTAGACAGAGTTCAGAGCAGTGAACAATAAAAAGATAGAACAGATAAAAGAATAAAAACAAAGCATTAAAAACAGGATAACATTAAAACTGTGGCTGGTCAGCAAGGAAGGTTTCCTGGAACAATTATATCTTCAGAAGGCTCAGGAAACAACACAGTGTCGGAGCCTGCCTGACCTCCAGAGGCAGGGAGTTCCATAGAAGTGGAGCCACCACACTGAAGGCTCTTCTCCTGGTGAACTCCAATTGGGCCACAGCAGGTCCATGCGCAAACCACCAGGAGAATGTCCTCCAGTGACCTCAGTGATTGGGCGGGTTGGTGAGGGAGAAGGTACCCTCTCAGGTATCCTGGTCCTAAATTGTTTAGGGCTTTGTACACAAGTACCAGAACCTTAAACCTGACCAAGTAGCAAATAGGCAGCCGGTGCAGTTCCCCTCAGCAAAGGAGTTGCGTGCTGAAAAGGGGCAGCTCCTAGCAACAGCCGAGCTGTGTGCTGCATTCTGCACTAGAGCTTCCGGAGCAGCCTTAAGGGACTTGATGGAAAATAGTGCCTTTCCATACTTGCTCTTACTTCCAGGCTTGCTCTAAAGCAATGTTTGAGTCCAGCTGGTAAGTGGAATATGATCCAAGGGCATTTTCATTGGAAATGAGAAGGCATGGGTTGGGTGAACATCAGCCAGAGATGGTTCAGATGATAATTAGTTCTGCAGAGAAGGCAAAAGCATGCCATGGGAGGTCTTCTCTCCCTGGTGTTCTCTGGTTCCCTGTTGTAGAAACAGCATTTTGTAAAGGTCTCTCAAGGCACTGGGAAATGACTACATGTGTTTCTTCCTCCTACTGGGTATCTTTTAGCGTTCAGCATGGTCTGGTTTCCCCTCTGTTTTCTTCCTAACAGCAGGCACTTTGACTTTTGAGCAGCGATGGAAAGAACTCTCCAAGGAACAGGGGGAATAAAAGGGTTGAGGTTAGCTGACAGGCCAGGAGACTCAGTTAAAGAAAAGGACGGAGCAAGCAAAGCTATGCATGTTTACACAAAAGGCAGTCCCACGGGTCTGTGTTGACAGGATTTACTCCTTGGTAAGTGTACATAGGATTGAGCGTTAAAGCACAAGCTTACCTGATGAGAGTGAATCATGTCCAGGAGGATGCAGTGTAGTTGCCAAATTCTTTCCACTTCCCAGTTCTCTACTTCCCCACAACTCTGCTATTTTCAGTGTCTTGTGAAATAATGGTTTGGATCCAGATTTACTCAGACTTGGAGTAGACCCATTGAAATAAGTGGGACAAGTTGTAGTACCAGTAGTAGTACTTATTGTTAACAACAATAATATGATTAATATTGTTATTGTTATCAGTTATAGTAATATTGATCCCTTCTTCCTCCTTCATATCTTCCAGTACTGACAGCAGATAACATGTACCCCCTGGAACTCGCATAATATTCTCTGCATGTGTCAGTGTCTACCAATTTTCATGGCTCTTATCAGTTTGGCAGAGCCCTTCTTCATTGTACATTCCTTCTTTATGGATTGTGGGATTTCTAAGGGGTCATCCAAATACTGGCTTCTGATAGTTTGATAATGTGATGCCCAACTGGCAGCCCATGAAGAGTACGGTATTGTGGAAAGGTAGATGTAACAGCTGGGCCAATCCACTGCCACCATTTTTGGTCTTCAGAATGACTGGCTGTCCCATGGGTGACATTCTATTGAATGTCTCAATAGACACAATGATTCAAAGGGGATTGCTAAAAAAGAGTTATACAGAGATACATCTTTGGCCGTTTCTTAGCATCTCCTTAACATGAGTTTTCAGAATGGAAGTAGGGCGAGACAACTCTGAAAGTGGCCCTAAAATCACCTCCGCGAAGGCTAAAAATGGGCAAAGAAGCCAAGATGAATCTCCTGATGTGCCAGAGGGATTTGTCTCTCTCTTCTCCTTCCTGCATTTAATAATATTTGCGGTTGGTCAGTCACAGAGGCTCCAGCTGTCGACTGTGGCTCAGGTGTTTTGTGTTGCTCACATATTAGGAGCAGCTGTAAATAGGACACTGGATGCATTATTATCAATTCCTGTAAGACCTTCGGTACTTCCAGCCAGCTCTGAACTCTGCTAACATTTTCTATCTATCTCCCATTACAGTGGTAGGATCAGGACCACGACAGCTGCCAAAATTAGGGCAACTCAGCCCCACAAAATTTAGACTCCATACCAGGAATGCATAATTCTGGTTACCACCACTCTAGAATCGACCATGATTTTAAAAGGCACTTGCCTTGCTATGCTTACATGATGTTTCTTTGTGATGTATGTCTGCCATGGACCACAGATCCCCTGTCCCATGGGCGGAAGGGGAAACAGTCCCTGTTCCTTTTTGCCCTTCCCTTCCTATGCTCCTTTCTGCTGCCACTGGGGGTGGGTGGGGATCTTTCCCCACACTCTTTCTGTGGGTGCCTCCACCTGGTTTTCCCTTCAGCTTTGTTATCTTAAAATTAGTTTTTCCACCCCCAACTGTAGGTTTTTGTTCACTTTTGAAACCTAAATGTCTAACTTCTAGGTTCTTCTTCTAACCTTCAGTTGAACCTCCTGCAAACCTTTGGCTTCCTGAGCAAACAACCTGACTCCTATAATGTGACTAAACTTTCAACCTCTAAACTATTAACCTGTTGGCTGAAACTGACCAGCACACACACAAAAGATTTAACCCCATAATATCCCCAAACCAAAATAAATACAAAAATGGAGGACAGTTATGTTCCTTCACAAAGTTGCTATGGTTTTATACACTCATTCCCATAGCAGACATTGTCCCCTCTGATTGTAAGCCAGGCTAGAAAAACCTGGTCCTAGCTCAACAGTTGTTGTGCCCCCTGGCTCAACCCCCGTTCATGTTTGGCAAGAGGTCTCAGTGGAGGATTATGCACATAGCTTCCTTCATGCTATCAAGATCTCTGTGTCATCGGGGCTCATGATGGCGTGGTGGACCCTTTACAAATTCACCTGTCTGTGCAAAGGCTCCGCAAGCAGACCTTTCCGGAACACCCAGAGGACGAGGGTGCATGTGATGATGGGGACAGGGTTAGCTGGTCTTCTGAACAGGACTCAAGGCCAGTAGTGATTACTGGTACAATACTGGGATACACTGTGGACAGAGGCACAAAACCATAGTAAGATTGTGAAGGAACGTAACTGTCCTCCATTTTTGTATTTACTTTGTCTTGGGGATATTATGGGGTTGCAGATACCAGGGATGTTGAAGAGTCCTTGGTTTCGAGTCACGAGTCTTTGGATCCGAGTCTCGAGTCCGAGTCCTTGGTCCAAAATGGTGACTCACGAGTCACGAGCCACTACCAAAGTTGACTCCATGAGTCCCTATTAAAATCAATGGGTTTTCCCCCCACAAAATAAGGCTATTTCAGATGTGTGGCTTAAATAAATTCTAGGCACAAGTGTGCCTTTTTATTTCAAAACTCTGCAACCGATTTTGGCAAGAACAGACCAGCCAGACAAACCCAAAATAACCAGGCAGGAAGAGGAGGCAGGGAACCCCAAAGCAGGCAGGCAGAGGCCTTTGTCTTGGACAATTCAAACTGTGGAACTGGTTAAGAAGAGACCAGGCAGGCAGAGGAGGCTGGGAACCCCAGACAGGCAGGCAGAGGCAGCCAAACCCAAAATTCCTGAAAGGTTGCATTTTAGGAAAATGATTTTAAAAAATAAACTTGCTGTACTTCCTAAAACCTATCCATGTTGCATTTGAGGAACACGATTTTGGAACGTGAGTCCTTGGTCTCGAGTCCCAAGTCGAGTCTCGAGTCCCATTAAAAATATTGGGACTCGAGTCTGACTCGAGTCAGAGGGGGCGCTCAGTCCGACTCACGAGTCGAGTCCTGGAGTCCGAGTCCCCATCCCTGGCAGATACTGGCAACTATATGAAAATGTAATGTTCTCTTTCAAGTAAAAAAAAAAAATACAGGGGAAGGATTCTTGGCTAGTGGTAGAACCCATATTTTTCAGGTGGATGGTCCCAGGTTCAATCCCTTTCTTCTCTAGGTAGGGCTGGGAACACTGAACAGCGTGGGCAATACTGAGTTAGATGGACTTAGGCCAGGTGGTTTCCTATGTTTGTTAGCAGCATCTTCAGCCCAGAGGTGGAGCCCCCGCTCTGCATGCAGAAGTTCCCAGGTTTAATCCCCGGCATCTCCAGGTAGGGTTGGGAAAACCCCTGTCTCAGACCCCAGAGAGTTGTTGCCAGTCCGTGTAACTGGAGACAACACTAAGCAACATGGATCAATGGCTTGACTCTGTATAAGGCAGTTTCCTAAGTGAGCACCCATATTCAAAATGGTAGATGAAAAGACAGGCATTGGCAGGCCAGGCACAGGAACAGAGGAAGCAAGCAGCCTCATACCGAGTCAGACCCTGGGTCCACCTAGGTCAGTATTGTCGACACTGACCGGCAGCAACGGCTCTCCAGGGTCTTTCCAGCCCTTCCTGGTGATGGCAAGGACTGAACATGGGACCTTCTGCATTCAAAGCAAGTGCTCTGCCGCTGAGCCATGGCCCCTCTCATAGGCAGAGTGGCAAGGTTGAGCCTTTCATTGGCCATGTGCCTGCAGCCTAAGACAGTAGATCACACTCAGCTAGGGATGTATGAGGAATCTTATAAGGGGGTGAAAATCCGACAGATTCTCATGAAACCCACCCACCCCTGATTCTAGTTCATCAGCCCTGCGCTAGCACTGACTTGCTATGATGAGAGTCGAGCCAGCTCGCGGACTTCCGTCTCTAAGACAGGCCGCAGTTTGTGCATTAAAAAAAAAAAATGCTAAGGAAATGTGCACAAATTGGCTGATTTCATGCAAATCACGCTAGATCCACATACTTTTTGGGTTCCAATTTGTGCGAAACATGCAAAATACTGCAATTTATGCAATTTGCACAAATTTCCTTGGCGTTTATAAAAATGTGCAAACAGCAGCCCGCCTTAGAGATGGAAGTCTGTGGAAAAATCTGTTCAGCGGATTGGAAGCAGACAAGAAGTCCATCAAGCTCAAGCAAGGCAGACTTCCCAGTATCATCAGCACATCCCTACTTCCGCTAAACTGGAGACTTTTCACTCTCCAGTTTAAGGAAATTTCGGTTTCTTATGACTTGTGCCTGGCCTACCCAGAACTGTGACATTTCAGCCCACGATCCTCTGAATTTCAAAGGGGGTGGGTGGGGTGGGATTCTGAAATGCCAGCAAAACACAGTGATTCAGAAGCTTGGGGACATTGTCCCTGACAAACCAGTTCAGAATAGACGGCCTTTTCCCTCCCTCCTCATTTGTAGCCCCCTTTGTGCAAAGCGTTGCTTGAAGGAGGCAAGTCGCACACACGGAATGGTAAAGACGCTCTACGTTCCATTTTTAGTGGAAGCAAGGCATGTACCTTTTCCAGGGCAGTGACGAATGCTGACCTGTTGCAATTTTGGGGCCAAAGATAACCATTTTGTTGTAGGAGAACTTCTCCAGAAGAACATTTTGAATGTGTGAATATACTTTTTTTTCTTACTGGATTGGTCGCTTAGGCAATTCTTTGCCATCCTATCAGGGAACGCAGTGCCCAGTCACTCCATGTGAGTCAACCAGCTCAGGCAGCAGACTTTGAGTGTCATGAAAGCGCATAGAATTGTTATGTCATTTGCTATTATTGTACTTTTACTGCCCAGGTTGGGAGGTGCTTGTTGGAGATTCTGCCTCATGTGCCAAAATAACTTTGGGTACTAAGCACCTTGACCTGGATGGTGGTGGGGCACCTCTTGACCTGGTGCCGGTTTCATGGGTGTGTGTGTGTGTGTGTCTTTCCTTTCTCTCTTACGTAGCTCCTAAACTGCTGCCTGTAAGTTTCCTCAGTTATTTGATATTTTTCAAAAATGGCTGCTTTTACTTTGTTTGTCAATGCAGGAAACTAGAGGAGGGGTCTCCCATCCAAGTAATAACCAGGCCTGACCCTGCTTAGCTTTCCACACTCAGACAAGCCAGCAACATCTCTTGGGCCAGCCCTGAGGGAATGAGAGCACAATGCTACAGCATTATCAGGAGCAATCCTGTGGTTGAATGGACCTGGAAGTAGGGACAGGTCTGTGTGTGGCTCACGCTGGCTCAGCTTGTCTGAGCGTGGAAAGCTAAGCAGGGTCAGGCCTGGTTAATACTTGGATGGGAGACCCCTCCTCTAGTTTCCTGCATTGAGCAGGGGGTTGGACTCGATGGCCTTGTAGGCCCTTTCCAACTCTATGATCTATGAATCTATGAATCTATGTGCGCGGAGCTCGATTGGGGGGTGGAAGTCCGGCGACCTTGCCGGGCTCGACCCCTCAAGCTCCACTCGACCTACCTTTTCCCTGGCTCGACTTGCATTCTCACGAGCCGAGCCAGGGAAAGCAACTTCTGGGTTCTGGCGCTATGCTGTTTTCATAGAAAATGGAGTAAGATTAATTAAAGACAGCCTAATTTGCACAAATCGTGGCCTAATTTGCACAAATTAGACCATTTTTAATGTATTGTATGGTATTTTCTATGTAAACAACTTGAAGCCGGGGACCCGGAAGTCCGGCAGGTGCCTCAGCTGGAGCTCGCGCTTGCGCTCAGCTCGCGCGCCGCAAGTCGAGTGCCAGGCGGATCGCCCATCTCTACCTGGAAGTTCAGATCAGCCAGGGAGCTGTCCAGCAGAGAGCACCGGGAGAAAGGTGTTGCTTCAGAGGCTGGGCTCCAACTGAGCAGTTTTATACGGAAAGCTGATGTCTCACCCCTTCCTGGCTTGCCAGGATGGCCCTGATTCTGGTTTTGAGCATGCTTAGAATCATAGAATCATAGAATAGTAGGGTTGGAAGGGGCCTACAAGGCCATCGAGTCCAACCCCCTGCTCAGTGCTTCTTCCTCATGGCTCAAGGATATCTGATATGCTGCCCAATGGACACTGCCCCTCCAGCTCTAGGCTTCTGTCCTCTGCTGCCTTTGTTCCTGGGGTTGATCTTGGTGAGTCTGGGGCAGAGGGGTGAGACCAGTCCACGTGCTTTGGTTCTTCTAAAGCCACGGTCTCCTTGAGTGGGACATTGCTGCTGCTGCTGGTCTCAAGAGGTCTATCAGCATCCTCTGCCTTTCCCTTGCAATCACTATCACTAGTGACCCTTGCAATCACTAGGACCAGTGACAAGATTGTCTTCCTCCTTTTCTGACATCTCCTCAAGTTTCAAGGTTGTCCTGCCAGGAAGGTGGTGAGATGCCCTAGGCCCACACAAGGTGGGTTCTGCAAGCCACACCAATTTGTTCACAGAACTTGATCACAGGAGCTCAGCTAAGCGAGTACCCCTTTTTCAGTTTCTCATGACACAACTGCATGTGAAATCTCACACCACTTCCAGCATAGTGCTTTCCTATGGAGTCACTTTGCACATTCAGCTGCCAGAGAAATCAGGGGATGTATGGATATGTGTGGACCAGGACAATCTCTTTGCATGGGTTAAGGGGTGGAAAGTTGTGGGCTTCTGGCAAAGGCCACAAATAACTTGTTTGGGGGCTTCTGCTGAAGCTGGAAGGAGCATCACAGGATTTTTTTTCACCGTTGCTAGTCTTGTAGGGGAAACATGACATTCAGATCTCAGAGTTGAAAAAGTGTACAGAAAACAAGCCAAAAAAGAGAGTAGAGCTAATTCTGTCTAGCAGCAATCAGAAGAACTCACAAGCAGAAGTGCTAAATGGATTCAGAAAGGTGAAATTCCTGGGCAGACAAAAATCACCTTTCTTGCCCTTTTCATTTTCCATTATTGGACTTATCACCGGAGGGAGACCTTCCAACTTTTGTACCTTCGGTGTGAGTGGGGCTCTTCTGACCTTTTACACTCAGTGATCCCATTGGACAGCTGGGAAGCCAATCACAAGACAGGTCTCTTTCTCTGCCTGGAACCTCATCTGCCTTTGCAGTCATCTTTGACCCCACTCCAGTATGATGACCGACGAAGCAAAGATAGGCCTTTAATCTGACTTGCCTATTTGACTTCAAATATTTGTTATAACAGAAACATCACCCTTGAAGACTGAGATACTGGAATGAACATTTGGTGCAAACGTTGGGGACATAATCCTCCATTTTACATCTGAACACCAGTTTATCTACAAGGAAGCCTGTCAATATTGCTGGAACTGGAAGGGACGTGGTCCAATTGGTTCACATGTCCATCTTTGTGCAGGAGTTGTGGAACGTGGTTGCTGATTACTGTCAGGAATTTCTTATTGTTAGACCACTGGTAACTCCTAAAGCTATGCTTCTTCAACTTTTTGAACCTAATGATCGTAGATTCCTGCATAAAGACCTCCCTAAGCAACTGTGCACAGCTGCAAAGTCATGTATAACATGTAATTGGAAGTCCCCAAAGCAACAAACTAAAGAACAGTGGGTTGATAAAATTTGGGAGCCTATGACTATGTACAGACTTACTCAGCGAGTGCAGCGAGCAAGGTATCCTGACTTTAAAGAAAGATATGATGGCACCATTTATTTCCTGTGTTGAAGTTCTTCAAACTTTTGATCAAATTCCCACCAAATACAGTTGCCTATATTTTTTCTGACGAACAGCGCAATCACAGGGTCTAGACGGCCATAGGATTTTTCAGAGTCCCAGCCCTCCGGCCTGGGAAACTTGCTCCGAGGTCAGAGCTGGGATTCCGAACGTGGAGCGCCCTCCTCCTGCCCTTGTAGCCAGCGCGGAAAGAACCGCACCAGCTGCGTCTCCAAGGTTGCAAGGGCGACCTCGGAGAGTGGCTTTTCGGGGCAGTGATGGTGGCAGGAAGGGGAGCCGCCAGCGTATGAAGTATCCTGGTGGCACCTCACACTCCTTCCTGCCTGCTCCGAGGCTGAGCACTTGGATGGCCGAAATCAGCCGTCTAGGTGCTTTGCGAAGTGGGAGGTGAGTGGAGGCGACCTTCACCTCCGCGCTCCTCCTGCCATGCATAGGATGCCTGTGATCCTCTGAGTTCAGAGGGTTATGGGCAGCCTCACTGGACTGCACCCTAACACACGCACAAAATAGCATACACTCGCACACGCTCCTTTTATATGCTGTATAAATTGTATTTTTACTCTTCCATTCGGTATCGAGCTCCTACTTAGCTTGTTTTACTGGAACTGTTCCATAAGCATATCGGTTATAGACAAAGAATAAGTGAATTCCTTAAAAACAAACAAACAAACAAACAAACCACGCTGAGCAGAAGTCTCTCTGAGCAAGGGGAATTCCAGCAGTAATACTCTTAGGGTGCAATTCTATGCATGTTTAGACAGAAAAAAAGGTCCTACAATTCCCAGCATTCCCCGGCCAGAAATGATGGCTGGGGAATGCTGGGAGTTGTAGGACTTTTTTTCTGTCTAAACCTACATAGGATTGCACCTGTAAAGACTACATACAGGCCTGTGGCTCACGCTGGCTCAGCTTGTCTGAGTGTGGAAAGCTAAGCAGGGTCAGGCCTGGTTATTACTTGGATGGGAGATCCCTCCTCTAGTTTCCTGCATTGAGCAGGGGGTTGGACTCGATGGCCTTGTAGGCCCCTCCCAACTCTAGAATCTATGAAAGACTTGCAGTCATTCCCTCAATTCACCCCAGCAGCAGTTCTTGGAGGGTGGGAGAAAGAGGTTAAATTGGGAGCCTGCGCCAGGCATAGAAATGATGAGTTACTGCACTGGAGGGGGGGGGAGGCCCCCTAAAATATTGCTAGAGCCCCCAAAACCTCAGACTGGATTCTTTCAAAAGTGACACAGTCCTTCCCAACCTGCTCCAGTTATCATATTTTAAAAGTTAAACAGAAGGAAAGCTCTGAATGTGTGTGCTGTTTGCCTCCTTCTCTGCATATGGAGTCTGAAGACTGTGTTTCTTACAGGGTTTGGGAAAACAAGAGCAAAATTGGTTTTAACAGAGCAGCCCCTGCAGGCAGCTCTGCCTTTATATAATGGATGTTATTAAGGCAGAAGTTGTCAAATCAGATCAAAAACAAAAACAAGAAAACACCGTCCTATAGCAAGTATAGATTTAGAGAATTTATTATATTAAGTGGAATATTGAAATACAGTGTGGTGGTGTGGTGGTTAGAGTGTTGGACTGGGACTTGGGAGATCTGGGTCCTAGTCCCCACTTGGCCATGGAGCTCACTGGCCAGTCCCTGATCTCAGCCTAACCTACCTCAAAGGGTTGTTGTGAGGATAAAATGGAGAGGAGGAGGATCATGTAAACTGCCTTGGGTTCCTTGCAGGAGGAAAAATGCAAGATATAAATGTAATGTAATAATAATAAAATAATTTATAAATATTACTGAGAGATAGATAGATAAATAAATAAATACATACATACATACATAGATAGATAGATAAGTGCAGCACAACACTTAATATAGCCTTCCTCAAAGTGCCCTCTAGATGTGTTGGACTACAACTTCTGTCATCCCCCAGACAGTATGGGAGAGGGGAGATGTTTGTTTTGTTTTGAATCCAATGACAGAGTTGCTGAACTGTAGGCAGGACTGTTGTGAGAGCTCCCCGCCCCAACACCAGAGTTCAAAATTGGCTGATGGTATTTGCACGTGCATATTCCCCACAAAGTGGGGACTAGGAAGAGGGCCTTCTCTGTGGCAGCCCCCAAGTTATGGAACTCCATCCCTAGTGACCTTCGCCATGCCCCCTCCGTGATGAGTTTCCGTTGCGCATTAAAAACATGGTATTTCAGGCAGGAATATGGGGTGGGTTAGGATTTTAAAAGATTTTTTTCTATACTGTTTTAATTGTTATGTTTTATTATTGCATTGTTTTAATTGTACATTGCCCAGGGTGGCCGGGTGACTGGCCAGATGGGCGATTCACAAATGTAATAAATAAAAGCAACTTGCAGATGGGAATGTGAATAGCAACTGCCTTAAGCTGTACGTGCTCCAGGGTGAGATTCATTCACACACCAGAATCAGTCCATGCTGCTTTCACACTGATAGGGATGTATGAGAAATTTGTTTCGATTTGTTTGTGATCCGGATTTACCCACATCACACCTTCCGAACCAAACACAAAAATCTGGACTCGGATGTAATCTGTGGTTGAAGTCTGTACATTTCCAAGCTTGCAATGTGATTTGCGGACACCCCCCCCCCAAAATTGCATTTGACAGCATGTGACAGCATGAGAGCCAGTGTGGTATAGTGGTGAGAGTGTTGGACGGGGACTCGGGAGATCCGGGTTCTAGTCCCCGCTCGGCCATGAAACAAACTGGGTGACTTTGGGCCGGTCACAGACTCTCAGCCTCACCTACCTCACAGGGTTGTTGTGAGGATAAAATGGGGAGGATGAGGAGGATTATGTAAGCCGCCTTGGGTTCCTTGCAGGAAAAAAGGCAGGATATAAATGTAATAAATAATAATAATAATAATAATAATAATAATAATAATAATAATAAATGTATACATTTGAAAACTGTGCATGAAAAAAATATGTACTTTTGAAAAATGCACAAATAGTTTAATTAATGGGAGGAGAATGTGAACATTTCAAAGATGTGCATAATTGATGCATATGGTTGGAAATACAGATGGATTTTCACATGAAAAGGAAACAACCCCCCTCCCCAAATCTTGCAATCTGAGATGGACTTGAGTCAGAAGATGCTTCGAGATGGAATTTGGCGAACTTTGGCGAACTCGTGTTTTGCTGATTTACACATCCAGATTCTTTTAAATACTATTTAAAATTAAATGCATGTTTTAAATATACTTTCTCTCTCACACACAGACACATTTCCAGTTGCACTTTCTCTCAAATACACATTTATATCAGAGAAATCCTACGGTTCCTGGTAGGGACAGCCTATGCAAATAATGCATAGATAAATGGTCATTCCTCCTGCAAGTGGTTAGTGCAGGGATGCTGGCAACATGCCCCAGAATCCTCCTTGCCTTGAGAATCAGGTGACCTCAGAGGGCCAATCCCGTGCCTACCCCTGCCAGAAATCTTACAGCTCCCCTGCTCTCTTTCAGCCCTAGAGCCAAATTCCTTTTTGCAGAAGCTCGGGGGGGGACGGGGGACATTCCAGTGGAGGGCGGGGACTGAGGCAAAAGGGGGTGGGGCCAGAATACCAGCATGTTACAGCTTAAAGCTTGTACTGCCAGTCACTCAGGCTTAGGAGAGGCATATCAACCTTTGAGAATGGGGGGAAAACTGCACAAAAGCCAGGAAAGGAAACCGCCCCACAATTGGTGGTTGGGAGGAAGGGGGTGGAGCCCTCTGGGGAATCCTGGAGAGACAATTTTTCTGCTTTTGCTTACAGAAGACCCCATCTTCAATTAACTTCAGTTCCACTTTAGAAAAAGGTCAGGTGATTGGCAAGTCAAAACACGGACCGGAGCACCTGATGCCAGGTGTGCCGCTTTATAGGCTGCCTCTTCACCCGCCCCCTGCGACCCATGCCCTTCATTCTCCTCCTCCCGTCCCTACGCCCGCCCGACGTTGTGTAAATGCCTCTTATTTCAAAGTGGAAGGGAGTGGCAGCTATTGTTAGCAGAGCGGCAGATCAAGAGACCATAAATATGTGTCAAAAATGGTCCATGACAAATCTAGGTTATTTCTCCACAAAGAGATATTCTCTCGGCCCGAATTCAAAGTCAAAGAGAGTTTCAAAGTGTGAAATGTTCAAAGTATGCCTTTCTCATTTCCCTCCCCCCCCCACCACACAAGCTTTGAAATGATTCTGTGGATCCATCAGATTAAAGAATTGTGGCCTTCCTGCCTCGAGCGTGGATTTGCATTGCAATTGTGCTGAGCCGGGCCACCACCCTCCCGTAGTCCTGGCTAAATCCAACACACGTGTCTCATATTATTTAATGTGTGTAGGGCTATCAAAGGACATCACACTTTATCGAGGTTCGAAAGCAGAGCTGGAGCCATAGGGTGGGGGGTTGCGGAGGCTTCCGCCCTCTCAGGGGTATTCCAGACCCCTCCTTTAAATGTTCAGATTTAATTTAACAAAATAAGAAATACAGACCTCTAGCCCTTTTACATGCGGAAATATAAGAAAATCTGTGAAGGCATTTGCTAGTTGAGGGTGCAATCCTATGCATGTTTAGATGGGGGGGGGGGAAAGGCCTACAACTCCCAGCATGCACACCAGGAATTGCAGGACATTTTTCTGTCTGAACATGCACCCCACAGAAGCAGTACAATGAAATCACCTTAGGTAAACTGGGCTGCACATATTTATATTCTGGTTTTCTGCAAGGCTTGCCTGCTCATCTAGGTCCCTTCATCACAAACATTTCTGGCTCTGAGTCTGCTGGTAGACAGCTCTCTGCCCCGAACAGCTTACATTCTAGATCTTGACAGTGGAAGAGACACCAAAGGGAGGGAAAGGTACGGAAAATGCTATGCCAGAGAGAAGGCCAACAGCCGAAAGTCATGTATCTCTGTATATATTGCTTAAAGAATTTAATCCTAGAACTAGGAGGCAACAACATGCCAACACAATGGCCAAGTCGGAGGACATTTTGCAAGCTTGGGTGTTACCTCCTTGTTCAAGACCTGGAGGAAGTAACAGAATCATAGATTCATGGAGCTGGAAGGGACCTTGGAGATCACCCAGTATATTGGATGCTGAGCCTCGTTCAGACACAGGGCCGAAATTAATTTTGGAGAAGCCTCTCATGGGGTGTCTCCCAGTGGTGGGCAGGGACAGAGGAAAAAGGGGCGAGGCCAAAATACCAACGAAATTTCAGCTTAAAGCTCTTCCTGTCAGGAACTAAAGCCCTAGGAAAGGCATTTCGCTGTATTAGAATGTGTGGGGGGGGGAGGACTACACAAAAACTGGGAAACCACCAAATGACTGGTAGTTGGGGGAAAGGGGGCAGGGCTAGGAGAAGGGGGGTTTGTCTAACTGGGGGCCCCCAGAGGGCTAGACTGGGGACCACAGGTGGATTTGGCCCACTGGCTTGAAGTTCAACACCCCTGATTTTATTTATTTATTTATTTAATAGATTTCTACACCAGTGTTCTCCAACCTTGGGTCCCCAGATGTTTTTGGCCTACAACTCCCAGCATGCCCCAGCCAGCGTAGCTGGCTGGGGCATGCTGGGAGTTATAGGCCAAAAACATCTGGGGACCCAAGGTTGGAGAACACTGTTCTACACCGCCCATCAGCCAAAAGGCTCCCTGGGCGGTTTACAAGGAAAAAAACACACACACAACCAAACAGAATAAAAACAATCATCTTAAAACCAAAAAAATATCATTAATATAGAAATACAAACACAATGTAATATAATACAATAAAACAAAAGCAGCCGAATGAATCAGTCTGGAGGTACAGTAGTGATAATAAAAAATAGGAATGAAAATCTAACCATTAAAATATTGGGAGAATAAAAAGAGTTCTACCTGGCGCCTAAAAGGGTAGAGGGCGGGCGCCAGGCGCACCTCTTTGGGGAGATGATTCCACAAATGGGGAGCCACAACTGAGAAGGCCCTTGCCCTAGTAGCCACCCTCCTAGCTTCCTTTAGAGGGGGCTCTCTGAGAAGGACCTCCGAAGAGGATCTCAGGGTTCAGGTAGGCACAAACAGGATGAGGCGTTCCTTTAGATAGCCTGGTCCCAAACCGTTTAGTCTAACTCCCTGTTCAATGCAGGCTCTGCAAACCTGGGGCAGCTACAGCATCCGGCCAGCTGTTCAGCCTCTGCTTAAGTACCTCCAGCGAAGGAGAACCCACTGCCTCGTGAGGTGACCTGTTCCAGCCCTCACTGTTAGGAGGTTTCTCCTAATGTCTAGCCAAAATCTGCTTCCCTGCAGCTTCCACCAGTTGGTTCTATTTCTGCCCTTGGGAACAACAGAGAACCCACCGTCTCCATTTTCCGCACGACAGCCCTTTCGATGTTTGAAGACTGCTCTTGTGTTCTCCGGGCACAATGTAAGAGCTGCTGGCAGTGGGGAGCTCACAAGCTAGGCTGCTTGAGGAATTTGATCTTCATGAACTCCTGATCTCTTCCCATCTTGCTTACATCAGAAACCTGACCTAACCTGACTGCCGCTGAAGATCTGACCTATAGCAGAATCCTGCAGCCAAGGCTAGATTGCATCGACAGGACCCTCTGTCTGAAATGGTACAGATGATATTCCAGAGCAGAGCAGGGGAATGGGCCACGTCAGCCATGGGCATGGATTTGACATATCCAAAGGCCTTTTGTTTCCCTGACACACCCACGGAAAAGGGACAACCTTATGCCAGCCTTGGGGCTGGCAATATTACTTAACTCCCTCCCGTTGTAGTCAAGGATGCTCCTGCCCTGCCCACAGCAAAATGCAAGGCAATGGCCCAGTTTGCATGATCGCAGAGGGGGAAAATAAGCCACGGTGACTTATTTCCCCCTCCGCGTGTGCCGGTCGCGTGCCGGGGTGGTGGTGGTGGATTAGCATAATTATGCTTAGCAGCACGGCTCGTTGTGTCATGTAAACCCAGCCAGGGTGGCTTGTTGCTCTGGGGAACAAGCCACCCAGAATCCTTCAACAGCTCATGGGTTCTGAGTGGCTTGTTACCCATGGCAACAAGCCACCTTGGCTGGGTTTGCGTGACACGACAAGCCATGCCGCCAAGGGTAAGTATGCTAATCACAGAGAGGGAAAGAAGCCATGGTGGCCATTTCTCTCTCTGGAATCATGTGAACCCAGTCGATGGATTTGGGGGCTGCTTGAGCGGGAGACCTCCCTCCGCCAACTGGAAAAGCAGGTTAGGATAGCTCTGTGTCAACCACTGCAAGACTTTCCTTGTTATGGCTAGTGTTTTTGATGGGCGTTTTCAGTGCCCGCTCTTGATCTCATGTTGCTTGCAATGTTACTTGTATTGCTAAGTAAGATCTTCTCACTTCACCTGTCTTTGGGAATCCGGCAAGATTAAAAGCGGTCTAAGATGAACCAAAATAAACCAGCGCGCAAACAAAGAGAACCAGCTCACTGAAGAGGAGATGACGAAGAATGAGAATGTTGACCCATTGGCATAATGGGAAATGTGTTTCTTTCAGCACATCGAAATGACCTTCCTTTTCTTTACGGACATGTGCCTGACTCACTTTGGCAGCTGAATTCCCCCCTCCCCGGTGCCTGCCGAAGGTAACCTTCCTTCGCCTCTCGAAATAGCTCATTGTAGCAAAGCGCTTTAATAAAGCGCATGAGAGAGAAATGTCAAGGACCTCTCGAAAGACAACTGGTCTAAAATGGTTTTGTTTCTTTGAACGGTTTCAGTTCCTGGAACAGCCCAGTGATGGGGGGCAAACAAATTCTGCCCCTCTCCCCACATCAGTAATTTCTTTTGGGGTGATGATGAGTGTCTAGTGCCTACATCTGCCTTGGTTTTGGTTATCTCAGCACTTTGGGGAGGTTCTCTTTGGGAGCTTGCTTTCTTGTTCATTTGTTAATTGTTCTTATAGGTTTTTTCTTTTTTGGGGGGGGGAGGGAATTCAAGGTGGCTAACAGCTAGTAATTAAAGCAATCCTAAAAACAAAAGAACATTGCAAATGAAATCTATTCCAGAAATGATTGCAAAGCAGTCAGAAAACTACAGATTTATGGCAGAGGCAAAGGCATTCAGCTGGCGCTAAACACGTTCTGAAAAGGGCAGTTCTTCTGCAAATGTAACACGTGAGCCGTGCTGGTACCAGGTGAGATGGGGCATTCCACACCAGTGGTAGCATGACCCAAAGGGCCTAAACTTCAGATGGCAGAGTGGGGGAGACGCAAAATACTGTACATGGGAGGGGGCAGTCCTTACAGCAGGGCTGTTGAACTTGAACCTCTTTCAGCCTGAGGGCTGGATTGCATTTTAGAGACGTGCTCGGGGCCACATTCCAGCAGTGGGCAGGGCCAAAATACCAAAAACACCAGCATCTTTTAGCTTGAAGTGCTTACTGCCAGGAAATAAGCCTTAGGAGAAGCACATCAGCCCTCTAAAATGGGGGGAAACTGCACAGAAGCTGGGAAGCCACCAAACGATTGCCAGTAGGGTGGCGGTGGCTTGGGGAAGGAGCGTGGCCATTGGAGGAAACTTAGAAGGCCAGATTGGGACTCTAGGAGGGCTGTATTTGAACTCCAGGACAGAGGTTCTGTGCCTTTGCCTTAGGGTAACCACATCCCAGACTGTGGTCAAACTTCACCACTCCTGACCGCCATAGGGGTGGGTGAAAGAGCAATATTCAAGATCACCAGGATTCTCTGAACATCATCTTGCTGCTTGTCTCATGCCCAATTTTCGGACTGCTGCTTGTTCTGTGCAAGCAGGAAAATTGCACAAATCAAGCTGCGTTCAAACGTGAAATCTGCGCAAATTTCCTCCATAGAGTAAAGGGGCTGATTCAGTCTACAGGGGAACTTGCGCAAATTAGGAAAGTTGCAGCGATCGAACGCAAGCACATGTTTGGCAATTTATGAGTATTTTCAGCGGACACATGCTTGTGCTCACCATCCATGGTGCTGAACCCTACCCCCCAAAAAAAGGTACAGCACCACAGATAGCTCCTTAAAATGTCAGACTACAACCTGGAGTGAATACTGGCATTGGAGCCACCAGCCTGCACTGGATTTGAACAGGACATGCTCACATGTTTTGTGAGCAAAAATGAAATTCTCATACATCTCTACGTCCTGATATCCCCCTGTTAATGATATGGGGCCCAACAGACTTGGTTTATGCCCTGTGAGAACTGAATGTGTGTGTGTTTACACAGCTTACCCCCAAACCTTCTACAAGGCACTGGTTTTCAGAGCTTCCGGAACAGCTAAATCAACATGAAATTGAAAGGCAGCTGAAACACCTCTGGTGTTCTTATAGAATCATAGAATCATAGAAAAGTAGAGTTGGAAGGGGCCTACAAGGCCATCGAGTCCAACCCCCTGCTCAATGCAGGAATCCAGGTCAAAGCATCCCTGACAGATGGCTGTCCAGCTGCACCTTGAATGCCTCCAGATTGGGAGAGCCCACCACCTCCCTAGGTCGTTGGTTCAATTGTCTTATTGCTCTGACAGTCAGGAAATTTTTCCTGCTGTTCAGGTGGAATCTGGGTTCCTGTAACTTGAGCCCATTATTCCTTGTCCTGCAAACTGGGATGATCGAGAAGAGATCCTGGCCCTCCTCTGTGTGACAACCCTTTAAGTACTGGAAGAGTGCGATCATATCTCCCCTCAGTCTCCTCTTCTGAAGGCTAAACATGCCAAGTTCTTTCACTCTCCTTATAGGGCCTTGTTTCCAGTCCCTTTATCATCCTTGTTGCCCTCCTCTGAACCCTCTCCAGTTTTTCTATATCCTTCTTAAAGTGTGGTGCCCAGAACTGGGCACAGTACTCAAGATGAGGCCTAACCAGTGCTGAGTTTTTGGCTGATAAACTTCAGTTTGTAGCAACAGCTTCTGCCCTCTGCAGTGCCTCACCTGTTATGGTCCTGCTCCAGGTGGCATCTCATCTCGGGTTGCATGCCAGGGGTCTTGAACTGAAGATGTGTTGTGTGTCTTTTTGCCTGTTGTTAACAGGATATGCAAGCCCGCACGTGTCATGCAGGTAACCTTGTTTATCACTTCATGACTCTGCACCGATGTAGCAGAGGCTGATGGCTGCCATGTCAGTGCAGCTGTGTGTCCAGTCTGGATTTTACTCCAAACTTTTAAGGAGCTCTCCATAGTGCAGAAACTATTTTGGGGATAGCGTTCAGCACTGTGGATAGTGCACTGCTTTAAACTTCAGACTAAAATCCAGAGTGGATACACGGCCCTGCTGACACTGGAGCCCCCAGGCCCCACTGTATCTATGTCTCCCGGACAAGGGCACACACCGCGCACTGAACCCAGCTCATATATATTTTTTTAATAGGGGTGTGGAGTCTAGGGTTGGGTGAGAATTGCATTTTGGTATGGTTTTGATAAGAATTATTAGCTGCCTATTAGATACCGAGCCCTGTTCAAGGTTATGTTACTCTAAAGAAATCAATGCAGGAATGAAAATGGATGGTAGAGGTAATGCGATTGCCATTTCTCTGAACTGTTTCATATCTTGTTGATCCTATTTTTGGATTCACACATGTTAATCTGTGTAAATTGTGATCCCGCATTACATTTACTATGCATTTTCATTCCTGCATTTATTCCTTTATAGCCTACACAGTCTAGGTTCCTGTGTGTTGTGCATTTATTCGTATTCTGTGTTCTCTGGAGCCTTCTCCTTTTTTTCTTTCTTTCAAGGTTATGTTACTGTCATACAATGCCCTAAACAACTTTGGACCAGGATATCTAGCAGGTTGCCTTCCTATATATATATATATACACACACACACACACACATACACCCAACCGACCGCTCAGATCATCGGAGGAGGCCTTGCTGGTCATTCTGAAATCAACAAAATGTCACGGCATAATACCTTGACGGCGGACCTTCTCAGTGGCGGCACCCACCCACCCTTTGGAAGACTCTCCCTTGTGCAGTTGGGGAGGCGGAAAATGTCGCATCTTTCAAACAACTCCTGAAAATGTACTTGTTCACCCTGACTTCCCCTGACTCACAATGGGCAGCATGGTCCCACGTGGCTGCCCGTAACCTTCTGAACATAGAATCACAGAACCATAGAAAAGTAGAGTTGGAAGGGGCCTACCAGGCCATCGAGTCCAACCCCCTGCCCAATGCAGGAATCCAGGTCAAAGCATCCCCGACAGATGGCCGTCCAGCCGCACCTTGAATACATGGAGGATAACAGGCATCCAATGGAGGGCAGAAGGCCATCTAAGTCTTTTGTGTCTGCTTGTGAGGAGGCAGGATACATCGCATCCCAGCAGAGCCTCCTCCCCATCACTGGGACACCCACCCACGCTGGTCGAGTCGTCTCTGAGCTGGGCCACACCAACGGAATACAAACGCTGAGAGTGGGGACCTCTGAATTCAGCTCCAGCTCTCACCTGAGCGATTAGTCGGCTGAACTCGAATTATCTTCTAGCCATCTGCCGGTTCGTCCACCCTGGGTCCACAGATGTTTTGGCCTAAATCCGGCACCCCGCCAGCGTCTTATGTGACAAAAACTTTGGGACCCAAGTAGAACACTGGTGGCACTCGGCTTAAGATGACAAGCTAATTGGACCCAACTGTCTGCTGCTGCTGCTTCTTTTTAAAATTTTATTTTAAATGTGATTTAGTACTAATATTGTAAATGTGATTTTAATATTTATATGTAAACTGCTTAGTATTTTATTATACTTAGCAGTACATAAAGACTACAAATGAAATAAATAGATAAATAAGAATTTACCAAAATCCCCAAAGGATTTTTGGGACAAAAAGTTGCAATTAAAACACACACACATTCCAATGTGGTAGAAATTGAAACTGACATATTCGTCCACCCAGGCCTAGGACTTGGTGTGCTTAGCTCTTAAAAGTCTGGGTTTGAATCCCTGTGTCTTCAGCCCTGTTGGTGCTGAATTGGGGTTGCCACCTCTTTTTTCTTACATGCTCCTCGTCCTTAACAGATATATATGGCAGGCAGGCTAATTGTGGTTCTCTCCATGCTGGGCATTGCTGTGCCTCTTGAATTTGGCTGCTGTGGACTGGTGAGGATTTCGTTTCCGTTTGTTTTTGGTAAGAATTTGCCAACATTTGCAAAGTTTATATTCAGGAGAGAAAGAACATGATATATATACAGGGCTTTTTTTCTGGTGGAACTCACTGGAACTGAGTTCCAGCACCTTTTCTTCTATTAATTGCATTACAATTTAATCGCCATCTACTCCAGAGGAAATGTAATCCAAGAGTTCCGGTACCTTTTTCTCCAGAAAAAAAGCACTGTATATATATATATATATATTATTTTAAACCTGATTGTGAGAGGTAGTGAAACTGACAATTCGCCTATCCCTACTGTGCACTGATCACAAGACTTGCTTCACATCCCAATTTCGTGCTTTGGTAAACAGCTCAATTTGGCTCAGATCAATTTGGAGGTGGCCTGCTTCCACTCAGGTCTGAATCTGATTTGCAGTTTGGAATCTCTTCTTGATCATCCCGGTTTGCAGGACACAGAATAATGGGCTCAAGTTACAGGAAACCTAGATTCCACCTAAACATCAGGAAAAATTTCCTGACTGTCAGAGCAATAAGACAATGGAACCAACTACCTAGGAAGGTGGTGGGATCTCCCAATCTGGAGGCATTCAAGGTGCAGCTGGACAGCCATCTGTCAGGGATGCTTTGACCTGGATTCCTGCATTGAGCAGGGGGTTGGACTCGATGGCCTTGTAGGCCCCTCCACTATGATTCTCTGATTCTCTGATTCTAAATCCAAATCTTCATGCCTCCACTGCACTCTCACTGAAAATCCACAAATAGCTATAACTGTTTTTAATGTTTGCCAGAATTGGATGAAATTCACAGGCAGAGTAGTCCCTTACGACTAGTCAGCAGAGTGACAGTGTGGTGTAGTGGTTAGAGTGTTGGACTGAGTGAGACTCAGGAGACCTGGGTTCCAGGGCTTCCCTATACGAGACAATTATTGTACACCCATGATTCCTCACTCACAGTAGTTTGCGGGTGCTTTACATGACGTTCGCATCCTCCAGAGGCTGAGTTTGTGAGGAGTAAGTGGGACCTGGGGATTTGGTATCATATAGCGAGACAGGAGACAGAGGAAGAGGCCAGCAACAGAGATAGCATGAAGAAAGTTGGGGGTGTTGCTGCAAATGTGCTAACTGGTATTTGTGTGTTGAGCACATAGATATTCCTTAGCCCGCCCCAAACACTGAAATTCTGAAAAAGCACATATCTCATCTCTTTGGGTGGTGTAGAGTTATCTGGAAGAAAAGAACCTCCGTTGTAATCATTAAATGGCATTCTTACTCCGTGGATTGGCTGAGAATCTCATCTTTTGTCTTTGTCTAAGGAAGTAAGAACATAAAGAACAAGAGGAGAGAAAAAAGAAGCAGCAGGGAAGAAGGAAGGGAAGGGAATTTAACAAAGTTATTTTGATAATAATATGGTGTACATATGAAGTTAACTTATACAGCAGGTCAGAACACTGGACAATCCCAAGTGCTTATTTTATTGACTGACTAGCTTTTTTTACCCGGCGATGCCCGGGTCGTCATTTTCCTATAGGCACTATTTGTTCGAAATTCCTTAAGGTAGCTGTCCGCTGTTTGGAATCCCTCCATAGGAAAGGGCTCCCCCAGGACTGCACAATGAAATCCCAGCTCCCCCCCTGGGACCACACAATGAAATCCCTGCTTTCCCCACCGGGACTACACAATCAAATCCCTGCTCCCCCCGCCTCCCCGGGACCACACAACAATAAATTCCCTGCCGCCACCCCACGACAACACAATGAAATTCCTGTGTGTCGTCCCCCCCCGGGACTGCACAATGGCGTTGCCCGGGTTGTCATTTTCCTATAGACACTATTTGTTCAAAATCCCTCCCCCCCCGCCCGGCTGCGGTTCATATGAACATTCTGTTAGGACGTAGGAGAGATTTGCATATCTGCTTCTGATTGGGCCCCTGTGGCAGTGCATACCAGCATTCTAAATGCTATTGGAGCGATTTGCATAACCGCTCCTGAATGGCCCCTGCGTGCATTCCAAGCGACGCCATTGGCTCTCCTCTATTTTGGGCCGTACAGGCGCAGTGAGGGTTTTTCGGAGATTTGAACCCGCCAGTTTTTGTCCTTGGGTGGTGATGGAGAGTATGCGTGCCAAGTTTGGGGCAGATCCGTCCAACCATGTAGGAGCCTATGCGACGCACGCAAACCCCCGTGCGGACATACGTACACACGTAAGTACAAACTTTCACATTTAATATATAGTAGATCAGTTCAAATTGTCCAATATCTGTTAGGACTGATAGTCTGGGCAATCAATTTGATGGCCCATTAATTTTCAAAATGTTTCTCAGTTTGCCATTTTGTATTGCCACTTTGAGCGCCTGCATCAGAGTGTTGTTGTTCTTGTTGTTCTTGTTGTTAAAAACAGACAAGTAAACATAAGCCAGGAAATGGTAAAAGTGGAAATGCAAAATGTTTTGACGAATTAACATATAGGATTTTTCCTGTGTGTTCTCTCTCAAAAGCAAATGGAGATGCAGACAGCTGCTCCTTCGAAACTAACTCCCGTTGTGATAAAACGCATGGGCCTGATTCCAGGTGCAATTTTCCTACAATTGGAAAAAAACAACAAGAGCCCCACAACAACACCACTCATGTCAAGTGTGAAAAATTAGGCAGTATCCAAGTGAAATGAGATGTCTAAGTGTAGAGGAATAAAGAGCAAGCAAACTCCCAAACATCAGCAATCTCTTCATCTACTCTCTGTCAATTCCACACATACATCCAAGGCCCAATTCATGATAGAATAATGGAAGTACGGCAGCTGCGGTGCCACCGACCCCAAAGTGCTAGTCTTTATTTGTGTAGCCATGGCTAGTTGAGAGATGTATCAGAGGAGTTGAAGGACCTCAAGGAAAAGAGAAAAAAAGGACCCAAAAGGACAAGTATCATGTGGATCCAGTGAGATCCAGTGTGGTGTAGTGGTTAGAGTGTTCGACTGGGACTCGGGAGTCCCAGGTTCTAGTCCCCAGTCTCCCCACTCAGCCATGAAGCTCACTGGATGGCTTTGGGCCAGTCACTGACCTCCAGCCTAAACTATCTCATAGGGTTGTTGTGAGGAAAAATGGAGAGGAGGAGGAGGATTATGTAAGTTGCCTTGCGTTCCTTGCAGGATATAAATATAAAAAATAAACCAACAAATAAAATCCAAAGCTTTTTCCAAGCGCCATCAGGGAAACCTCCAGAAGAGAAGAAGGTCCACCTTCAGAAGTCTCCTCCCTGCTGGCTGGGGCATGCTGGGAGTTGTAGGCCAAAAAACATCTGGGGACCCAAGGTTGGAGAACACTGCTCTACGAGCTGCAGTTCTTCCTCTCATGCAGCGTGGATCCCTCCAGATAATTTGGACCTCAGATCCCAACACCCCAGACCAGTGGCCATTTTGGTAGATGCTGATGGGAGTTGTAGTAAAAAAATATATCTGGAGGGACCCAGGTTGGGGAACGCTGCTCTAAAGCAGGAATGGATGGAACTGTCAATTTTGGTTTCTTATTTCTTTCAGTTTCCCATTTTCCCAATCGTAAAGTCAGTGCATCCTGAACTTTGAGAATTTTTCTAGTCTTAAATTCAACTTGTCCCAAATTCTGATTTCTGGTTTTTTTTTTTAAAGTTCACATGAAAATTTGTATACATTTTTTTGTGCATTTGCCGTAATCCATTCATTTGTGTATGCAACTTTGCAAAATAAACACATTTTTGCAAGTAATTTTCCTAATATACTGCAATTTTAAACATTACTATCACTTAATACACACATTTTTGTGTGCACTTCCCCCCTAATATAACCATTTTTGTACATCCCCCCCCCATTGGAGAACTCCATTGTGAACTTTAGAGAAGCACACATTTCGAAGGATAACTGAGTTTCGGGTCATGTACTGCAGCCTCCCCCAACCTGGCGCCCTCCAGAAGTTTTGCACTACAACTCCCAGGAATCCTGAGCATTGGCCATGCTGACTGGGGCTTCTGGGAGTTGAAGTCCAAAACAGCTGGAGGGCACCAGGTCGGAGAAGGCCAAAGTATTGGTTCGAAAGTGTAAAATTAGGTAAGTTTGCATTGAAATGCAAAACAAATGAATTTCTTCCCTATCTGTACAAAAGGTGAACTTTCCCAGGATAAATGTTCGTGCAGCGTAACCAGAACAAAACTTGCTCATGGGATGCTTAGAAAACATTGTCTGCTCTCAGCACCTCTGCCTGCCCACCCTCTTGTAGGATGTGAGCAGCTGTGCCAATGGTACATGGGGACTTTTCTGACTGTCCAGCCCCTCTTCGACGGGCAAGCAGCTGAGCCAATCAACACCCACTGCTTCCTCTCCACCACACCATCATAGAGATGGTCACACAACCTCATTGCCTTTCCAAATGTTCTCTAAGGTCATGCCATCCTCTGAAAGAGCGCTCTTTCTCTCTTGGCGACAGAGAGCAAAGATTTCTAAAGCTTCTTTCACAATCCTTTATGTTGGTCTCTGACGTTTTTGCTTCTTCATTCCTCGCAAAAAATGAGCAGAGGTCAAAGCAGGTCTGTGACAGGGGCAATGCTGCTCTCTGGATCTTTTTACATGAAAACCTTTGAGTGGGGCTGGATTCTATTATCATCTTGCATCGTCTCATCTTATCTTAACCAGCTTAGGGCTTAGGGCTCACCCCCCAGCTTCCTTCAAAACACAGGTGGGCAACCCGTGGGCTACATGCAGCACTGGCCACTCTCTATGTGGCCCACTGGAGCCCCAGGGAGCCTCACCCATTTTTTCCCACGGCCCAAGATGATCAGCTGGGAGCCTAAGATGCTATTACGGTTGGTTCTAGTGGCAAAACAGATTGGTGGTACTCTAATCCTTATAACAAGGGTGGGAAAAGCTTTTCATGCTCAAGGGCTGCATCCCCATTGGTGCTGGGTGGGGCCAAAACCAAGAATGGACAGGATATTTCTCCTCAACCTTGGACTCTGACCCTTGCTCCCCCAGAACATCTCATGTTCCTCAGCCATGCAGGAGCAAGAGGCTATATAAAAAAATGTGGTCCTTAATTTAAGGGCTACTTCTAGTATTCAGCAGGGGCGGAGCCTCTGAATGTTCTGAGTCTGCCAGCCTTCTTAAGGCCTCAGTTGCTTGCAATCCCCTGCTGCGACATCATCATCATCATCAGGCGATCACTCGTGACCGAGTAAGATTGTCTTCCAGGATAAAAATTTACAAAAAGAAAATTTTAAAAAGGAGGAAATTCTAAAGAAGATTGTGTAGACTCTAGCGATGGGTCCGTAAGTGACTGTGGAGGCCAATTCTAGATCCACACAGCTTCCCACAGTGAGGACACAGGTTACCAGATGGAAGATGGTCCTGTAAAGGATTCATTTGACGTGCTTTTCGCTTAGCACGTTTCTCCCTTTCACCTTGCACTCGGGCTTCTTCAAAGTCCATGGAACCTTTATGAAAGGCCAACCTCCATTTAGGTCGTTCATGGGCCAGAGCTTCCCAGTTTTCGATGTTTACAGCTCTCCTGGTGAAGAAATACTTCAGTGAGCATGTCCTGCGGTGCGCTGTCTATGGTCCTGGCAGTTCTTTATCTTGTGGGACTCTGCTGTACTGGACCTGACCGTGTTTACTGGGCATGACCCCTCTCTACCTGACTCTGAACCATCCAAGGAAAGGTGAACACACAATGCTTGAGCTTCTTGAGGCTCTCTGAATTCCTCCTTGAAGCTTGGTTCTCCTTGTTCATGTTCCTGAACATGAGTATCTCCCCCCACCATTGGGAAAAATGCACATTCTAAAAAGTGTGTATTTTAGGAAGTGTGCACTTTTGAACATGAATGCAAGTTTGGGAAATTGCAAACGTTTCCCGAGAATTGCATTCCGGCTTGTGATTGCATTCAGGGTTGCAGATAGGACATGTACACACATGATTTGCAAACAGGAACAAAATTCTTGTACATGCCTAGATCCAGGCTCCTCCCCCTGGGCATCAAGCCAAGCCAGAACATGTAATGGTACAGGCATTGGTTTCTGCAGGATGGTTTTGGAGCACGGCAGGATCTCTTTTGCTTAGCCATTGGCTGGACTGCTCCCCTGCTGTTTCAGCAGCCCTGCTCTAGAACAGGGGGGCAATGTGGTGTAGCGGTTCTAGTCCCCGCATAGCCATGAAGCTCACTGGGTGACTTTGGGCCCATTCCCTGACTCTCAGCCTAACCTACCACACAGGGTTGTTGTGAGGGTAAAATGGAGAGGTGGAGCAGGACCATGCAAGGCGCCTTGGGTTCCTTGCAAAAGGAAAAAAAAGGCAGGATATATGAATGCGATAAAAACGAAACAAACAAATGGTCTCCCCCAACTTTTAGTTGTTCTAGACTATGACTCCCATAATCCCTGACCATCTGCTCTGTTGGCTGGGCCTGATGGGCATTGTAGTCCAGAACATCTGGAGGGCACCAGGTCGGGGAAACGCTGCCCTAGAACCTGGTCTAGAGTCCCCACCCCCCTTTGTCCTGCTGGACCGCCAGCCTCCCCCTGATCTCATTTGATTGTGACTCTGAGCTTTTTGGTTGATGAGAGCAGAACAACAGGATCCCCAGGGCACTGGAATGGAAGAGATGCTGCTGGGCTAATGCAGATAACTCTACGTGGGGGGGGGGGGGAGACACAGCTTACCTCTTCCCCAGAGCCTTGGCTCAACAGGAGGAGGAGCGAGTGCCCCAGATCTTTCATTTCCCCAACTGCAGCCTCCCCACCTTGATCTCTCAACTTCCGTATATGGGGGAAGGGGCTGCCAATGAAAGAATCTTTGAGGGAACTCCCCCCCCCCCGCCCCTGCCTACAAGATGATGTGGGGCCAGGCCAGGGCGGATTGATTTTTGCCTTGGGCAGCAAGATAGTCTGAGCTGGCTCTGCTGCCTTCCCCTCCCCCAAAGAGGACCACGTGTTGGCAAAGTGAGAAGGAGAAACCGATGGAAGGAGGGGCGGGGAGGCACTTCACCCACAAGAAGAGACAACTCTGAAGGGAAATGAAGTTCAGACTGCCAGGGACTCACTGGTTGATTTAAATTCATTCAAAGGAAGTCACAATCCTCTTAGTGGTTCCCCCGGGGACAATAACAGTCCTCAAATGTCATTGTAGCTTTCAGCAGTAAAGGAACATCAAATCCAACATTTGCAAGAGAGACTGCCTCTTTTGGAACTTGGTATGATTCCCTTGGGGGACTTCTCATCTCTGTAGGAGTTGATTCATCTCCTCCCTACCTCTCCTGGGTCCTTTAAACACACACACACACACAGACACAGACACAGACACAGACACAGACACACACACACACACACACACACATTCTTCCCCCAACACCCACATCACTTCTTCCTGGGAGAATGACTAGGGGTAGAATGCATAGGGATATTTAACATGGGGCAGGCCCTTAAAAACCTAGTCGGTTGTGGCTTTAACTGGAATTGGTTTCCTGTAGACCAGCCTTCCCCAACCTGTCCTGTGTTTGCTTCCCCATAGCCACGCTTCCAAGGAGAGTCCAAAAATTCAGGAAGCTGTGGTGATCCATATCAACAGACCAGCTATCTGTGAGAGAGATCCATGGGGGGGGGCACTTGTGAGGGATCATTGGGATCCCACATTAGAAAAATTATGGTTGTGAACTTAAAGGGATTTGAGAGATAGATCCCTTTAAGAAGAAGAACAAGAAGAGGGGGGGACAAGGGAGAGAGAGGGAGTCTCTTTAGCTTGGGATGAAGTGGGGAGAGACTAAAGTGAGAATCCCTATTTATAATGGTAAAGTAGGAGAAAGGGTTGTTAGTAGAGGCCATAAAGGGAAGCATATAAGGGTATGCTTACTTATAAATGTTAGTGGGAAGATTTTTAATAGAAAAATGATTTTTGAAGATGTAGAAATGTTTAGAAGAAAATAATGACTTGTTTTGGTAGTAAATTAGAACTTGAAAGGTAAAGTTTTATTGGTTAAATGTACTGATATTTGAAAATTGAGGGGGTGTGAGTACAATTGATCTAAGGGGAAAATAGGTGGTGGTTTGTCTTTGGGTAAACAAGCCTGGTTGGTATCTTTGGGAAGGATTATATTAGAAAGATGATTTATGAAGATTAACAGAATTAGATATGATTGATAGAAGAATTAGAAGAATTAACATATATTTTTATTGTTAATAATTCTTTTCTGTCTTTCTTTTCTGAACTTGTGAGAAGGATGAATAGGAAGATGAATGTTTGACAATAGGGAAAAAAAGAAAATTCATTTGTAAACTACAGAGTAGTGTACATAAGGTTGCTTGTATTTTGTTGTGGGTAAAATCGGAAGTCCATTTTAATTTTTGTATAGTTGTTCTTGTGTGATGTTCTTGTGATGTTTGCTTGTGTTTGTTTTATTTTTTTTTATTTTTTGAAAATAAAAAAAAATTAAACTGCATATCAACAGACCAGCTCTAGAAGTTTTCATTTCCACCAGGTCCTTTGTCAATCTAATGGGTCTTAATTGCCCATCCAAGACCAGCACACCCCAAAATATTTTGCATTACAACAGGGATAGCTCACAACAACATATAGTTTCGAGAGCAAGCCACCTGTGGTGGTCGCTGGTCGGTGATGTGATATCCAGACTCTCAGCAGTGGAGGATGATGTCTCTAATGTCAGTGGGGTGGTGTATCCACTCTGGGCTTCAGTTTGCACTTTTAAGGAGCTATCCACAGTGCTGAACCCTATCTCCAAAATAGGTTCAACACCACAGATAGCTCCTTTAAAGTTCAGACTGAAACCTGGAGTGGAAACACCGCTCCACTGACTTCGGAGCCACCTGCCGCTGCTGACTCTCAGGGCCAGAGCCTCGTGACTTGTCCTCCTCTTCGCAAAGCTCTTCTGGGGACTTTGCCTCAGGCTCCAGGTCCAGTGAATTTGAGAGTCATAAGACCCCCCTAGGAAGGCAGTTCTGAGGAGCCAGAGTCAGAGGAGTCACTAACAGAGGGAGCTGAGGACAGGTCATAAAACTGCATCTGGGTACAGGTGTGTGATGACGCACGCTCCTTGCATTTTCAGAACATGGCAGTATGATAGCTGGACAGCTCCCATGTCATTATTAGCAGTGTATGGATTTTGTTAAGTCAGTTTCATCAGTGCTTTGTGGATTGTCCATGCATTTGCTACCTCCAGGATCAGAGGCAGTCTGCCTATGTACTCCAGTTGCTGGGGAACATGGGCGGGAAGGTGCTGTTGCACTCATGTCCTGCTTGGGGGTTTCCCATGGGCAGCTGGCTGGCCACTGTGCGAACAGAATGCTGGACTAGATGGGCTTGTGAGAGCTGGACTGACCCGGGTTTCAAAAGCTTCCCTAGCCAATGACCCTCAGTCCCAGTCACGCAGACGGAAGGAGGAGATAACAGCAGTTAATAAAGATTAAAGAGTTTATTTGTAAGACCCTAATTACATGGGATTAAGGCAAACAATGCATCTCTTACTCACTACATCATTGCAGATACAAATCCAATACCCCAGTGGTAAGGCTAGATGAAGTGAAGTCCAGAACAAGACAAGTCGAGCAAGACGAGAGGAGAAGCTGTCAACAAGTGTGTCAGCTTTATACCACAGACCCTGTACCTATAAATAGGATATTACTCACCCCAGTTGTATAACCTATTCATCAACATGTTTACCCCAAATCTGTCCCAAGGCTGCTGAGTCATATCATCTTGAGACTATGTCTCGTGACCTAGAGACCTTGTGTACTTCATCTCAAGAGACAACCTCCATGTCAGGTGGTAATCCTGATGTCAGGTGATAATCTCGTTCTGCCTATGCAAAACCTAACAGGGCTCTGGGTCTGATCCAGCAGGGCTCCTCTTATGTTCTTATTTTTTGTTCCATTTGTCCGCTCATTGACAGAATTGGATTTTTTTAAAGGAATGTATGAGAATTTTGTCCCACTTGCACAAGTGTGCATTAGTACAGGTGTGCATTTATGCAAATCTCTCCCCCCCCCCCAGTAACAAACTGGCCTGCAGAATCGGCAAGACTTGGAAAAAGCTGGTGCATTGCAGAATCCGCAGGTTGGATTCATAGACATCCAAACTCCCTTGAATCTCCATCACCTCTAGAATTATAAAGCCTCGGTTGATCAATGTTGGTGTGCAGATTTCTCCTGATGTGGATCCGTTTTCCCAACAACAGCCTGTGCCTCTAGATGCAAATAGCTTTGTATTTCTTATCCCATGAAGCGAGCGTAGTCAGTTTAGTGAACAAAAAGAGAACCCAGCAGTCAATTAGCAGTTGCTCCTGTGTGGCCTTCTCATCACACCCAGAATTGGGTGCAGGAGAAACTGTTTTCCCTTGTTATCTTCTGAAGCCATCTTTTTTTTTTTAAAGCCTACTGGCTAAGATTGGCTGTTGTTCCTTGTTCTTGCTGCTGAGTCGACAAGGCAACACTCAGAAAGGGCTCATTTCCTCATCTCCATAATAAATTTCCCCGTTTTCTCTGTTGTGAGACATTTCTCTTTCCTGGAGCTCTCACCTATAGTTAAAGGTGCCAGCATGTTCCAAAGCAGTTGCCCCTTTTCCTATTTATTTTTGTATTAATTCCCATGAAACAATTTCCAGTTACAATTAATGTTATCCCCAAAATCAAGAGAACAGTGAGAGTGTTGGACTGGGACTCAGGAGATCCGGGTTCTAGTCCCCTGCTCAGCCATGAAACTCACTGGGTGACTTTGGGCCAGTCACTGACTCTCAGCCTAGCCTACCTCACAGGGTTGTTGTGAGGATAAAATGGAGAGGAGGATGAGGATTATGTAAGCCACCTTGGGTTCCTTACAGGAAAAAAGGTGGGGTATAAATATAATAAATATAATAAATATAATAAATAAATAAATAAAAGATTAAGAAGGGACATGACGGTGGTCTTCAAATATCTGAAAGATTGTCATGGAGAAGGCAGAGAAGACTTGTTCTCTTCCAGATGGCAAGACTAGAACCATTGGGTGGAAATGGCAGGGAAGCAGACTTTGGCTACATATTAGGAGAAACTTCCTAATGGTAAGAGCTGTTTGTTTCACATCGCAACAGACTGTTGCAGGAGATAGTGGAGGAGGCATTTCAGCAGAGGCTGGGCAGCCATCTGTCAGAGATGCTGCAATCACATCCTGCACGGCAGATCCTGTGTTGACCTGGATGTTGGGCTAGATGTCAAAGCCCATCTTGCTTTCTTTTGGGCAGGGGGCACAATGAGCTACGTTATTCTATCCAGAATTGAATGGCATTTCCTTCCTCCCCAAATCCTAGGTGGCATGAAGCAATGTCGAAAGGTAGAGCGTGGTACCCACTGCACCACCCTGGAGGCTACAGCCCCACCTCAGGAAATGGATGTTCTGCAAGGATGTTCAAGCAGGCCGCTCAACAAGATCTGCCACGGACGGCCTTCTCCCTGTCCCATCAGTCAGAGAAACCAGGCTGGTGGGGACTAGGAGGAGGGCCTTTTCTGTGGCAGCCCCCAATTTATGGAACTCTCTCCCCAGTGACCTCCGCCATGCCTCTTCCTTGATTAGCTTCCACCGTGCATTAAAAACGTGGCTTTTCAGGCAGGAATATGGGGTGGGTTAGGATTTCTAAGTTTTGTACTGTTTTTAATTGTGCTTTATACTGTGTGTGTGTGTTGTCCCCCCCTTGTGTTTTATTGGACTGTACATCGCTCAGAGTGGCCAGATGTCTGGCCAGATGGGCGATTCATAAATATAATAAATAAATAAATCTGAGTGGGACAGAACAGAATGGAGGAGGGATTGGCTGGCTGGAACAGTGAATAGGAGCACTGTTCACTGCAACATTTTGTTGCAGGTTTCACTTGTCTTGCCTATTGATGATTATAATTCATGCCTAATTGCTTTTCCTTTTCCTTTTTTTTTTTTTTTTTTTTGGTAATATTAATCTATCCTATGTTGACAGAGTCCAATACTATTCACTGAGCATCATGAAGACAGCAGCGCTGGGTGCACGGCAAATTTCCAGAGGAGAGGAGAACTCCTTCTTTGTTTCTCTCCAAGTGTGTGTGTGTAGCAGGATATAAATCTGACACTAAACTAAGCCTGGTAAATAAAACCATTGCTCCTGAGAGAGAAGCTGTGCACGATTCGAACCCAGCTCGTCCAGCTCTACAACTCTATATTTTCTGAAAAAAATATACTATTATCAGCATTTGCCAAGAGTCCTGGCATCTTGGGAGGCAAAAGGAAGCAAGTTATGGACATTATTGGGATTAGGATCTGGTGATTAAATCATTATAATGCACAAACACCCATTTCTGGCACATTTGGGAGGCTTATAAATACATAATGATGCTAACTAGGCCTTAATTTAAAGGTTATTTATCTTTCCCTGTAAATATTTGCAGTGCTTTCTGCCTGGGCATTAAATTAAACCAACATGTAAGGGGAGGGGGGGGGGGAGAAGAAAGCACAGCTATATTCCTTGTCTGAAATTTATAGCATGCCAAACAGCAAAGGAACTGTGTTTGCTTTTCCCTTCGAGATAGATCGAAACCCAAGAACGTGGGCAACAGCAGAACTGTCCCTCCTTAAATTTGTGAGGGCTGGGCCCATCTTTCTTTCCCTGAAGAGGGTTTGGAAGAGGTGGCTTGTGTACAATCCTGTGCCTTATCTTTCAAAAAGGATGAGCTGCAGAGAACACACTTCTTCTGGCCGGCTGAATTGCCCAGGCTGATTCTTGGATAGTGCCTATTTTCAAAGTCCCTTGTTGTAGTGGAATCAGGGGCCACAGGTTCAAAGCACGGGCACTTTCTGGCTAGCAGGGGTGGTGGTGTAATCTGCCAGCCCCCTCAGGCCACCCTAGGGATGTGTGAGGAATCTGATAGGGGGGTAAAAATCCAATGGATTTCCATGATTCGGCCTCTCAGATTCCAGTTCGCCAGCCCTGCGCTGGTGCCAACTTGCTATGAAGCGAGTTGAGCCAGCCCACGGACTTCCGTCTCTAAAATGGGCCGTGGTTTGCACAGTTTTTTAAAAAAATGCTGAGGAAATTTGTGCAAATTGCATGAAGCTGCACAATTTGCGTAACTTTACACAGTTAGAATAAATCGGGGTATTTTGCATGTTTTATGCAAATAAGAACCTGAAAAGCACATGGATCTAGCGGGATTTGCTTATAATCACTGGATTTTGTGCAAATTGTGCTAGACCCATGTGCTTTTCGGGCTACTTATTTGCGTGAAACATGCAAAATACCCCAATGTACGCAAATTGTATAAAGTCACGCAATTTGCGTAACTTTACACAATTTGCGTGGCTTTACGCTATTTGCGCAAATTTCCTTTGCCTTTTTTAAAAATGCGCAAACTGCTTCCTGTCTTAGAGATGGAAGTCAGCGGAACCACCCCGCCCCCGACTCGGCTCGCTTCTGATCATCGGGTTGGAAGCAGGCAGGAAGTCCGTCAAGCTCAAATGGCTGGACCTCGCAATGTTGGCACATCCCTACTGATGCCTGTCCCCTCTCAACTTAGCTGCAATCCTCACAATACCTAGAGTAGGGACGAATTTCTCCAGCAGGAATATTGCTGTGAGCTATTTTGGGTTTGCTTGTTCTTGAATAGGCAATTAAGGCCCATTAGATGAGGATGAAGATTTACATTTCTATACTGCCCGACAGTTAAACCTCTCTGGGCACTTCACAAAAATTAAAACCTTAAAATACAACAAAACATAGAACCCTTAACTTGCAAAAATTTAAAGCAATTTAAAACAGCTGAAAACAATTAATATTAAAATACCAGGGCCCAATAAGACAACTGACTTAAAATTTTAAAAGCCCCATCCTATACTGTCAAATGCCTGGAAGAAGAGGAAAGTCATAACCTTGTGCTGAAAAGATGGACCATGTTGGTGCCAGGAGGACCATTCCACAATCATGGAACCAACACCAAAAAGACCCTCCCTTGTTGCCATCCTCTGTACCTCCCTCAGAGGAGTGCGACCTGATCCAGAACAGGCTGAGCACCCTTTCCAAAACATGTGCTCCTGGTGGAGATGAAAATGGCTAGAAAACTGGTGGAAACTGGTTTATTGATATTAATCAACACAGTTGCCTGAAGATTTGGAATCTCCTTGTGGGGGTGGCTACAAAGACTGTCATGATGAGTACCTGCACTTCAAAATTGGCCACTTGTTGTTCTAACATATCAGGAATGTAGAAGCAGCTTGAAAGTGGGGATGTGCGAATGAGTGATGTTCAAGATCACTAGGACTCTCTGAACATTGTCTCGCCGCTTGTCTCATACCCGATTCCTGTTCATGAATGGGAAAATTGCGCAAATCGAGCAGTGATTGAATGTGAAATTTGTGCAACTTTCTCCAAACTTGCGCAGCTTTCCTCCAGAAACTAAAGTGGCCCTGATTCAGTCTACTGGGAACTTTGCGTCAATTAGAAAATTTGCGCAAAATCAAACCGGGAAAGTTGCACAAATTGAACGTGAGCACAGCATTGGCAATTTGCGAACTTTTCACGAGATAGCTGAAGAATTCTTTTCTATCTTATTTGGAAATTCTTTTGGCCCCCGACGAAGATATAAATAAACCAAAACGTGTTGGGTGTTAAACTGTTTTCAATGGCACCTTAGATTTCTTTCTCTTTTGTTTTTTTGTTTACACATCGGTGCCTTCCCCTCCTGTTCTTCTATCGAACATTTTTGGCAGACACATGCTCACACTCATGATCGCATTTGAGGCTTTTATTTATTTATTTATTTATTTATTTATTACATTTATACCCCGTCTTTTTTCCTACAAGGAACTCAAGGCGGCTTACATAATCCTCCTCCTCCTCTCCATTTTATCCTCACAACAACCCTGTGAGGTAGGTTAGGCTGAGAGGCAGTGACTGGCCCAAAGTCACCCAGTGAGTTTCATGGCCGAGCGGGGACTAGAACCCGGATCTCCCGAGTCCCAGTCCAACACTCTAACCACTACGCCACACTGGCATGCTCACATCATGTTTCACGAGCAAAAATGAAATTCTGATACATCCTTATCAAATTGAAAGCATGAAATGGCAGTTGTAAGGGGTGGAGAGAAATGTTGGTTGTGCACTTCAGAACTGAAGTTGTACACGTGGCCATCTATGGGCCCCCTCATCAGATAATTAAGTCCAGGGTCTAAAATTACCTAGGTGCACCATTGCCTGGATATTCCCCCAGAATATCCATTGTTGGCAGTGGTGTGTGATACGAGCATCATCCAGGGATCCATGTGGACAGAACATGCCAGGCACAGGTGGAAGCAGGGTTAAATTGAGAGAGAGAAAGCAAGAGAGCGAGAGAGCGAGAGAGAGAACGGCTGCCATTCCCATGGAAGCAAGGACACTTTTTCAGCAGTAGAAGAAGAGGAAAAGAGTCACCATCATCTCCATGGTTAGCACCCACCTCTTTCCCTGAAACAACCTGAACCATTTTGGCCCCCAAACACTCCAAAATTGTGCCCTCCATTGTAGGGGAGGGCAAATGTCCCCCTCCCCCCCAAATTGGGCAAACAAGCACTTTCAGGGTGATTCAGCTGGGTCCAATTGAGGGCCACATTTCTTGTAACATGGGAATAGCTATTAAACCATTTTTAGCCTGTAATGCAGCTATGCCGAAAGACTTGGGCTATTTGAAAACTATCCACTCTTCCTCCCACTGTTGTGATGTAGAAATAAGGTTTCCGGCAATCCTTTCCCATTCAGTACAACTTGTCCTCCTTGGTTGGATTGGATTGAATCTGGCACCTTTCACGAGCCCATCCTTCCCTTTGAATGACAGTTTCAGCTCAAGACTTGCTCAATATGCAAATGGATGCAAAGTACATCTAATGCTCCACTGCAAAGACCTGCCTGCTAAGTTGACAGAGAACACTGCCTTGCTGACTAATTCTTGGAAATTTCCATAAACCCCTCGCTTTGGTGGCTGGGCTTGGACTGAGCCAAAACTGCACACAGGTTCTTGTTTTGGGTTTTATTTTCCTTTTGTTGTTGCAGATATTGATGACTGTTTCAAAACTCCTCTCTGTTTTGATGGGTTTTTTGACACCCCATTTAAAAACAACAACATACACAACAGTCCATTTTTATTAATTAATCTTGTTCTTCAATGATGTCATCACTTAGCAAAATCTGATTGGCTACATAGGCTTGTGATGTCATCCTGTATGATCGCTAATAGTGTCGGGTGATCCGCATGGCCATTCTAGAAAGTGTGGCATAGTGGTGAGAGTGTTGGACTGGGACTCAGGAGATCCGGGTTCTAGTCCCCGCTTGGCCATGAAACTCACTGGGTGACTTTGGGCCAGTCACTGCCTCTCAGCCTAACCTACCTCACAGGGTTGTTGTGAGGATAAAATGGAGAGAGAAGGAGGATTATGTAAGCCGCCTTGAGTTCCTTGCAGGAAAAAAGGCGGGGTATAAATGTAATAAATAAATAAAGGAAGAAGAGGCAGGAAAACAATGATTCTGAACAGGACAGAAGAAAATGACTTTGTTTCTCAGGAAAAATGCCCAGCCTTCCAGCCAGTTGTGTGGTTGCCCATATCTTGATAGGCAACCATATTAATATGGGGAATACATAAATAATATTGCTAGTTTGTCCCTGAAAATGGAATCTGGGGTGGTGGTGGTATTTGATGCAGCTCTACTGACACAGGGTTGGACCCAGATTTAAGTGTGAGTAACTGTGCTGGTGGAAGTGAAATTCCCCACACCATCCTTCTCACAGCAGTGTGCCCCTTCAGCTAGGGATAGGTGAGAAATCCAACAGATTTTCACAATTTGGCCCCCCGGATTTTGGTTTGCCAGCCCTGCACTGGTGCTGACTTGCTATGATGTGAGTTGAGCCTGCTCGCAGACTTCCGTCTCTAAGACGGGCCGTGGTTTGTGCATTTTTAAAAAACTCTAAGGCAATTTGTGCAAATGACTCTATTTGTGCAACTTCATGCAACTTGCATAAAACACGGTGATTTGCATGTTTTGCCCAAATCAGCACGCGACAAGCATGTGGATCTAGTGTGATTTGTGCAAATTGGCTGATTTTACACAAATAATCACACTAGATCCATGTGCTTCTCAGGTGCTGATTTGGGCAAAACATGCAAAATACTGCAATTTATGCAATTTGCATAAAGTTATGCAAATTCTACAAAGTTCCTTACTATTTTTTTTTTTAAAAGCACAAACCGTGACCCATCTTAGAGATGGAAGTCTGTGGGAGCCCCCCCCCCCCCGACTTGGCCCACTTCTGATCATTGGATTGGACACAGGCAGGAGGTCCATCGAGCTCAAATGAGCCAGAATTCCCAGCATTGGCACATGCCTACCTCTAGCCCCTGAAGATGCTACACAGAGAGCCAGGAGACCCTGCTGAATGGGGTGAGTTCTGGCGCGTGTGTGTATGTGAGGTGAGATCCCCAAAAATCAGGCAGAGGGACCTTTGGCATACAAGGATTTTCTTCTCACAGAAGGTCCCTTCCTTTTGATTCCTTCCTTCCTTCCTTCCTTCCTTCCTTACATTTCTATACCATCCAACAGCTGGAGCTCTCTGGGCAGTTTACAAAGATTAAAACATTAAAAATACAATATTATACATACTATAGAAACCATTTACATCCAAACATATGAAGAGACAACACACACACACACACACACACACCCCTAAGCAATTTTAAACAGTCAACCACAGGAAAAATTTAAGACCTGATTAAAACCGCATCATATTCTGCCAAATGGCTGCTGAGAGAAGAAGAAGCTCTTAACCTGGCACCACAAGGATAACAATGTTGGCACCCGGAAAGAGATCATTCCAGAATTGGGTGGACACCACAGAGAAGACCCTCTCTGACGTTACACCTTCTGAGCCTCCCTCGATGATGAGCAAAGTAAAAGGGCAGGTTCATGCTGAGAGAGGCGCTCCGTCAGGTGCTGTGCCCCCTGGATCCAACCCTAATCTTGTACTTCTTCTGTTAGGAGAGTGACTGGCCAACAACTAATGAATGTTGCAGTTGATCTAGACATGTGCTTATGTTTAGATGTGCTTTCTTTTGCCAAAGTGCTTATTTGCCAAAATACATCTTTTGCCAAAGTGCTTATTTTCAGCAACAGTAGATAAGCACTTTTATACTGTCTGCAGCGCTCCCGCCTCTGGTTTTTATGGGCCTCTCTTTAATGGATCAAAATGCCTTCAACTGGGTGGGCGAATTACCTTCTTTTCACATAGACAGCAATGTCATCTCAGTGTTTCAGTAACAGCCCTGCTCCATTGTTCCACTTTCTTTACTGAAGGAAGGCTGTAAAATAAAATTGAACATAAACGAGCAGAGTTCTCCATCTTTATTGCCATGCTGGGTTCCCATTGGGATGAAGGATAAAAATTTGCATCTGTTGCTAGGGGATAAACAGTCATTAGATTTTAAAAACAACAACAACACGCAACACAATATATTTTTCATTGTAGGGTGTCTCTTTGCTACCAGCTAAATCCCATACTGTCCAATTAGACAGCACTAATAATTGCTGTCCAGTATAAAATAAAAGTATCACAATCTGAAACATAAATGGATGCTTGACAGTTCTCTGGCTTTCATAACCAGTCTCAAAGTTTGGAACCATAGTAGTGAGATGAAATGACATCCAAAGAGATGAAAGGCAGCGGGATGTGCAACATCAGCCTCTTTGATTGGCTGGCAATAAAGCTTCTGGATTGGCCAGGCCTGGTGTACGTACCAGGGGCATTATCCTAAACTGCCTGCACACCAGTGGGACCCACTGCTGGCACAAAGGGGAGCGACCACTTCTTAAAGCAACCAGAATTGAGCAGAAATGCTTCTTTTCCAGATTGGGCAGGTCAGTGGAGCTTGCAGAAGGGAGCATCGTGGTCCCAGGTGTTGTGCTGCGACTAAAGCAGTGTTTCTCAACCTTGGGTCCCCAGATGTTTTTGGCCTACAACTCCCAGCATGCCCCAGCCAGCATAGCTGGCTGGGGCATGCTGGGAGTTGTAGGCCAAAAACATCTGGGGACCCAAGGTTGAGAAACACTGGACTAAAGTCATCTTCAGAGGAGGAGCCCAGGACTTCAAAGCCAGCTGGCCCATCAGAAGACCCTGGCACTAGTACTCAAGATGGTCTGGGACCCCTGGGCTGATGCCTTTGGAAATGCCTCCTGGAGAGGCAGAGAGCTCAGCTTCTGAGGCAGAGGGGGATTCTGCACCATGAGAATGACTGCACCTCAAGATCCATGATAGGATGGTGGCCAGGTGAAGGAGTGCTTGCTTGCTGAAGAGGACTACTCATGAGTTGGGCTCTCTTCATGAGGAGATGAAGCCACTGACCTGATGCAGCTGAGCACTGGGTAGCAGCTCTAGCTATATCAGTTCTTCTCACTTATAACTTGAGAGCTGCTAGAAACAAGGTCCAAACTTCATCATCTCTGGCCTCTGCATCCCTGTTTTCTCACTGACCTTGCTGTATGTTTGGATCTCTGTGCTACCGACCCCTGGACTTCTACCTGACTCTGCTTTTGGACTGCATTTTTACTTGATGGATCTCCTGGCTTTTGACCCTGGCTGTGCCTCAGACCTCGCTCTGCAAGAACCCCTCTGTGTCTGGTAAAGCTGTGTTTGACCATTTGCCTGCTAAATTGACTACTCTATTGTATACATCCCCATGTTTGCTTAGCAAGGAGCCAGGGCTCAGTTTAGAGCAGGACAGCAGGCTCCACTGCTCATTTCTGGGGTCACTTTAGGAAGTACATAATAATAATAATAATAATAATAATGATGATGATGATGATGATGATGATGATGATAATAATAATACAGTAATACCTTGGATTGCAAGTAACTTGGTCTGAGAGCGTTTTGCAAGACAAGCAATCTTTAAAAAATAAATTTTGACTTGATAAACAAGCGACGTCTTAGGGATGTAACCGCTCGCCTCAAGCGGGCGTAGTGGGCCGAAATCGGCCCCGCTCACGCCCGCCAGAGACTCGCTTTGATATAAGAGTGTTTTCGATTACAAGCACATTTCTGGAACGAATTATGCTTGCAATCCAAGGCATGACTGTAACAACAACAACAACAACAATATGGATAATTTTCTATCAGAATCTCTTTGATGAGAGGTCTTCTGGGGATACTTAATCCCCAAGTAGATAGACAATTTCAGGAATTCATTGAGGTTTCAACTAATTCCCTGTTCCCTTCTCTCTCTCTCTCTCTCTCTCTCTACGTATATATATATATATATATGGACGCCATCTTTCCCTCTTATACATTAATGTACATTGATAAAAACACTGGAGCAGAGTTATGTGTTTCTCAAAGCAGGAGAATTTCAGAAGTGGTCCAGGCTCTTTCTTCTGCACACCTCCATATACTTTTGATCCAGCAAAAATATGGAACCCAAGGGCTCAGTTTTTTTCACATAACCAGTGACTTTCCTATTGAAAAGGAAGGCTTTGAAAACTTTGATTTGAGCTCTAATTGATTTTGTCATGCCAACTCATCAATGCCGGCTTGCTGTCCCATTAAAACAAAAAGTATGCTGTGCCACCAAGCAAGCCACATGAGCAAAGTCTTTCTCTGGGTTGGGGGAAATCATACAGGCCTGTGGCTCACGGATGGTTCACGCGGACCACTGACAAACTTACCGATCGGTTGCATCCACTGGCCGCCCCTTGCCTCCCAGTCCGCAGTAACATCCATAGAAGGAATAGTCTGGTATGGCACTTTTCCCAGTAACATCTTTGATCATCGTAGCGAGATTCAAGAGACTTCCGTCTGTTACGATTCCACCTGGAAAACAGTCACGGGCAGCTAGTCACTGGGTGGGTGGGGGTGCGATTTCAGTCACTGGGGAAGTTACAGGGTAAACATGACACTCCAAACCCCATGTTTGTTTAGGAGGCTTCCGAAATCTTTCCCATCTGAAACTCTCGCTGGATTTCCGTGCTCCAGATTAGTTGCTTCTTGTTTCCAATGTGGCAGCGATGCACGAGGTCAGTGATCCCCAGCCTTGGTTCCCAAGGTGCTGTTGGACGGCAGCTCCGATTGGCCTCATTGGTCATGCATGCTGCCTGGGGATGATGGGAGCTGTAGTCCAACAGGGTCTGGGGACCCAAGATTGGGAGCCACTGCGTTAGGAGTTCCCTTCTTTTTTCTTTTTTTAAAAAATAGCACACATACTATACATGTACAACTTGCCGCTACATATGGGTGAGGCATCTGAGTTTCTCCAAGGATTGGCTTGGGGCTTTTCTTAGCTTCCACCCCAAACATGATGCAGATAAGAATGGGGATATTTCCCAACAAGCCAAATTGAGCCCTTAAAGGGTGCTGCTGCGACCCCTCCCTCCCACCCCCTTAATCCCCACCCAGTGCCTAAATGAAACCCCTCCTTCATTTTCCGTCCCCCCTTACCTTCTTAAAAAGAGAGGTGGTGGTGGTGAGTGAGAAGCAAAAGGGAGTTTACTCCTCTCCTCAATCCTCCATCATCACCCAGCACTGCAAGAGTCCTTGAATGAACTGTCACGATTACCGGTATAGTGTCAGTTCACGACTCGGAAGACCCTGGTTCACATCCCCTTTCAGACATGATGCTCATGGGTTGTTCGTGGTTAACAAGCCGTGGCTTGTTAGTGCAGCTGGGTTCAGACAGCACAACAACCCACGGTTCAATGACAACAGCAACCCACGGTTCAATGACAACAGCAACCCACGGTTCAATGACAACCCATACTCAACCCCTGAGTGTGGGTTATCAGGCCTGTGGCTTACACTGGCTCAGCTTGGCTGAGTGTGGAAAGCTAAGCAGGGTCAAGCCTGGTTATTACTTGGATGGGAGACCCCTCCTCTAGTTCCCTGCATTGAGCAGGGGGTTGGACTCGATGGCCTTGTAGGCTCCTTCCAACTCTCTGATCTATGAAATCTATGCTGTGCCAAACAATTTCTGACACCATTCCTTCTATTTCTGATGTTCAGGCGGTGAGCGACGTTGACTATGTGGTCAAAACGGTACCAATCACAGGCAAGGGGGATGTCTCAGGCAGCTGGGGGACCCCAAGGTTTGCAGCACTTTTGAAAATCTTTAGGAAAAGAAACCCTAAGGAGGGGTGGGTGGGGACCCCAAACATCCCAATGAAAATTGAGCATGCTCAGTGCACATGGAATACCGATTGTTGTGAGAGGGAGGAAAACTCTCTCTCTCTCTGTGTGGGGGACTGGAATGCAATGGAGTGGATAGAATCCTGGGCAGCAGCATTGCACATTGCAACATTTATTTATTTAAAGTATTTTTATGCCACTCCTCCACCGAAACAGGCCTCGTGAGCAGCTTACAATCAATCTGTAAAATACGACTGTCCCACTTCCATGGGCTTACAATTTGAAAAGGACAACAGCACAAAAGGAAAAAGGGATGGGGAGGGAAGAGGGAAGAGGGAAAAAATTAAGTGGGTTGTGCAGCAAGGACTGGTGGAATGGCCCTGCTTCCTCTCTCATCCCCGGGTTCGGGTTGGGTGGGCAGTCCAACTGGAGCAGGTGCTGATGCTCCCTTTGCCTGCTCCTGCCTCCCTCACTCCTCCTTTCCCACAGGGCAGTTGATGCCAATTAGTCCCAGGGAAGGGGCAGTCCAATTTGACCAGGCCTTGATGTTTCCTTTAACATTTTGTTAACGGTCCCTTGTATTAACTCTAAAGCAGGGGGAGGAAACTTAGTGCTCTCCAGATGTTTTGGACTACAACTACCATATTTCCTGACCATTGGCCATGCTGGCAGGGGCTTCAGGGAGTTGTACTCCAAAACATGCACAGGGCACCAGGTTTGGTATCCCTGCTCTAAGGGATACATTATTTCACTCCCAACCCTAAGGAGGATTTTCACACCACAATGTCAGTTATTTAAGGTGCAATCCTATGCATCTTTAGACAGAAAGAAGTCCTACAACTCCTAGCATGCCCCAGCCAGCTATGCTGACTGGGGCATGCTGGGAGTTGCAGGACTTTTTTTCTGTCTAAACACTCATAGGATTCCACCCTTATTTATATATATATTTTAATTTATTTGCAATGCGTACATCGCCTTACAGCTTTGCACATTTTCAAGATGGCCTGCGCCGAACAAGTTTAAAACTCTAATAAACAAGTGACATTAAAATACGATCGCTAAAAACACCATCCTTACAAGAAAAAGCAATAACAGAGGGAAATTGTTGTAGATAAAAAGCCTAATACAGCAGCATCAATTTTACAGAACATTAAAAACCCAGGCAAGCAATCACACACGGCCTCATTCAACTGGGTGCACAGTGAGTTTCATAGATTTCATAGATCACAGAGTTGGAAGGAGCCTACAAGGCTATCGAGTCCAACCCCTGCTCAGTGCAGGAAACTAGAGGAGGGGTCTCCCATCCAAGTAATAACCAGGCTTGACCCTGCTTAGCTTTCCACGCTCAGACAAGCTGAGCCAGCATGAGCCACAGGCCTGTTGCCCTGGGAGGGCTATAGATGCCCATATAAATGTTGCTAGATTCAAGCTTGGAAACGAAATTGCGAATGTTAGAAATCCCAGAATTCTCTAGCTCAGTTAAAACTGGAGCAGAAGGAAAACCTTCCCAGCTAAGAAGGTGAACCCCGAAGCAACTGGGGCTGAGTGTCAAAGGTCCACTCCCCCCACAAGGGAGGCCCAACCCGCTCTTAGCCCAAGGGTCCCCCCTCCATAGGGGGGGAATTGTCTTCTCTCCCAGTCTGAGTTTTCCAAGTGGGGAAGCTGTTCAAGGTGGACCCCCTACCAGCAGTGGCTCCAATGTCAGTGGGGCAGTGTATCCACTCCAGGTTTCAGTCTGAACTTTAAAGGAGTTACCTGTGGTGCTGAACCTATTTTGGAGATAAGATTCAGCACTATGGGTAAGAACATAAGAAGAGCCATGCTGGATCAGACCAAGGGTCCATCTAGTCCAGCATTCTGTTCACACAGTGGCCAACAAGCAGGATATGAGTACAACAGCACCCTCCCATTTGTGTTCCCCGGAAACTGGTGTATATAGGCACACTGCCTCTGATACTGGAGGGAGCATATAGCCAATAATCAGGACTAGTAGCCATTGATAGCCTCCTCCTCCATGATAAAATTCTATGGTTTCTACACTTGGTGCCATTATATTTTTCAGGAGACCTTGTAAAACGAATGTGCGAGTCTCCCCTGAGATTTAACAGCTGGGTCTTTTAACTGCTGATGTTAAAATCTGACCTGGAGCAGGAACCGTGCAGATTGATCCTGTCTGTGTTTACTTGGAATTGAGCACCCCGCCCCGCCCACCCCCCAACCGAATTCAGTGGGTCTTGCTCCCAAGTAAGTGTGCATAGGATTGCTGCTCTGATGACTTTGAGATACCTCGCCTGCCTCTTTAGTTTCCGACTGGCATGTTAGCTTCCTGCAGCGTACTGAAAGTATATTGGTTATGTTGGCCCATGGCAAGATGAAGAATCCCTCTCTTGGGATGTGAGTTGGTTGGTAAATGAAGGTTCCATGTTACACTGTGGCTTGGGATCATCATGAAGAAGAATCATCACAGAATAAGAATACCATGCACATTTTTTTTTAAAAGAGGGACATAAAAGGAAAGGTGCAGAATGCAGGAGTTCTTCACCTTTGCCACGAAAGCCACCCCAAGGGAAGGAAACCACTGTTTGAACCTCCTTCAGTGGGTATTATCGCTAATACCGTGCCTGCATAGAAGCTTCCCACACTCCTGGTTCAGGGAACAGCAAGTATTACAGGAAGCAAAATGCAAAGAGCACAGTATTATTTTGCAAGAGATTTGCATTTCCTTTTTTGGTCAGCTGAGCTACCTGGGGTGTGTAAAATCCAGTGTAAGTCCTACTTCAAGTAGACCCATTGGAATGAACGTCTCAAGTTAGTCATGGCTATCATGCCCCATTCATTTCGGTGGGTCTACTCTAAGTAGGATTTATGTTGGATTTTACCCTGTAGTTGGGTTACCTTCCAGGTATCCTGAATAAATGCATCAGAACTTATATATTTATACACACACACACACGTACATTCTTAAGCTCCGCTGTTTTCCTGGCATTGCTTGTGTGAGCAAGCAGATCAAAGAAAAGGGAGCAGTAGGGCTTGCTATGGCATATTTCCAGATCCTTCAGTGTAGGGACTACTAAGGGAGGAAAAGATGTACGTAACAGCTGGTTACTCCATTGCTTGGATCCCTCCCCCCCTCTTTCCTGGATTGACAACCAATGGAAGAGGTGATCTACAAACTCTTGTGTTGCACTGCTCAGGAAAGGGTTAAGGAGAAGCAATCAATTGAGGCTGTGGGGAGGGAACTACTTTAGTGACTAGCCAGGATTCCCACTGGAGGCTCATGCCGTACTGTCATAGCACAGTGTTTTGAGGGTGCTAGTAAGCTAGCTTGGTTCTTGCTAGCTATTGGAACTCTGTAGCCTGGTTTGCATATAACGCTAACCCATAGTATAGGTTGTTGAATTCTGGGTTGCTGTGGGAGGTGGTGGGCTCTCCCACTCTGGAGGCATTCAAGGTGCAGCTGGACAGCCATCTGTCAGGGATGCTTTGACTTGGATTCCTGCGTTGCGCAGGGGGTTGGACTCGATGGCCTTATAGGCCCCTTCCAACTCTACTTTTCTATGATTCTATGATTCTATGAATTTGTCCAATCCCCTTTTAAAGCCATCCAAATTGGTGGCCAATCACTACATTGTGTGGAAGTGAATTCCATAGCTTAACTCTGCGCTGTGTGAAGAAGGACTTATCACAGAATCATAGAATCATAGAAAAGTAGAGCTGGAAGGGGCCTACAAGGCCATCGAGTCCAACCCCCTGCTCAATGCAGGAATCCAGGTCAAAGCATCCCCGACAGATGGCTGTCCAGCCGCACCTTGAATGCCTCCAGAGTGGGAGAGTCCACCACCTCCCTAGGTAGTTGGTTCCATTGTCTTATTGCTCTGACAGTCAGGAAATTTTGCCTGATGTTTAGGTGGAATCTGGGTTCCTGTAACTTGAGCCCATTATTCCGTGTCCTGCAAACTGGGATGATCGAGAAGAGATCCTGGCCCTCCTCTGTGTGACATCCCTTCAAGTACTGTAAGAGTGTGATCATATCTCCCCTCAGTCTCCTCTTCTGAAGGCTAAACATGCCCAGTTCTTTCAGTCTCTCCTCATAGGGCCTTGTTTCCTTTGATCTGTCCTGAATCTCCCTCCAATCAGCTTCATGGGATGACCCCGCTGGGTTCTCATATTACGAGAGAGGTAGCTCCTTAAAAGTTCAGACTAAAACCTGAAGTGGATACACCGCCGCACCGACATCGGAGCCACCAGCCTTCACTGCCCCCTACCCTGCTTCGGTTGTGTGTGGTGAGTTCAAGAGCTGCACCTGTGGAAGCTAGGAACAGGGGCCAACTACGGGGGACTCGCAGGCTATGAGGGTCCACGGCAAGGGGCAGGCTTTTGTTCCCCGCTCCCAGTTTTCTCAGTGGCAGCTCTTTAAACATCCCCCTAGCAAAAGACACCGCCCCCATACACACAGACAGGGGACCCTCTTAGCCCAGGGGTCTCTGCAGGGGCAGGCATTTCTCTCACACCCCTGTTTTCCTGGGAATAGTTCTGCAAAGCAACCCCCAAGCCCATACCAAAGCCTCGTTCGTTGCTTTCCTGGGGCTGTTCTGTGTCAACTGTCCAGATTGCTTTTGGTTTGCCAGTGAAGGGAGTTATGTTCTGATTTGGGCTGAAATATCTCAGCTCATTTCCAAACCACAGGAGCTGAAGGGAGCTCATTTATCTCTAGGGCAGACCATGTCTAAGTTGGGCTTGGTTATAGCACCCACCTAACCTTAACTGGCAGGGACACCTGCAGGATGGCCTCTAATTCATGGGTGCAGGAGGTCCTTTCGCTACCTGGCTTCCAGACCACACAGGGATCTAAAGATTAAAACCAGCACTTTTACTGGTGCCTGGAAATGGCCTGAAAGCCAGGGTTGCTGTTTTGAAATTGGCAAGACATGTTCTGACTGAACTGGCCCAGTCAGTCGCACAGATGTTGTATTCTGAACAATTACTGTTTTGTAGTAGTCTTCAAAGGCAGTCCCATGTACAAGACATGGCAGTAGTCTATCTGGAATGCCACCAGAGCATGGACGACAAGGGCTAGGGCTGTCGGGCTGGGCCAAAACCATTTGGCAGCCATTTTGATTATTTTCAGAGGGGAAAGGCGTGGGGACTGAATCGGCAGCCCCAGTCAGCGCACCCAATGTTCAGGAATGCTGGGAGGAGGAGTCCAAAACATCTAGAGGGCACCTAGTAAGTTAACCGAGTAATTGCAGAATATGGGCAGTGGGAACCACAGACCACCTAGCTCACAGGTCAGCACTGTAGCCACTACAGAACACTTGGTAGTGGCTATTTCAACATTTTATTGTATTATTTATTAGGGTTGCGACCTCTTTTTTTTCTTCCTCCCTCTGACAGCCTCCTCATCTTTAACATCTATGTGGCAGGCAAGCACACACTATGATTTTTTCCATGTACCTCTCGAATTTGGCCTCTGTAGATGTATTTCGTTTCAGTCCATTTTTTGATAAGAATTTACCATCTCTTGATATTTGAGATGAAAAGAATGCAAGATTTAAAGAATTCAAATGCAGGAGAAAGTGAAACTTAGATTTCTCCATCCCTAGTTTGAAGGGCGGGGTATATATCTTAGTAAGAAATAAATCCCATGCTAGGTAAACAGAGCTGGCCAGCACTGGAGGTGGGCTGAGAATTTCCTCTCACTGCCCCTGACCCTCTTAGGTGCTCCGTGCAAAGGGAAGAGGTTGTAGTTGCGTAGATGGGGTGGTCTTGGCCAGTTGGGGCCCCAGCAAATGCACAGCCTCTGCACTCTTGGAGCCAGCACAATGCTGAACACCGTCTCGAGTGGCACACCGTCTCGAGTGGCAGTGGAAGCGGGATACGTGGATCAATGGAAAACGGGCCGGCCTTCACCGCACAGACACGATGTCACTTGGCCTCGCACGCTCCTTGGTACGTTTCAAGCAGTTGTCTTCTGTGTCCTGTCTCTCGTGTCACCCATCTACTCAAAGTCAATGATGTTCCTGCTGAGTCTTAATGGATCCAATCTCTTCCTGATTATTCCCAGGTCTGCAGACAAATAAGCTGTTCAAAATTAAAGGCTTCTTCTTTGCTGCTGGGTTGCTATGGAGATTCAAAGGCATTAAACTCCCCCCACGCCACTTTTCTACGTGCGCATGTTTTCTTTTCTACACCAGCATCGTTACAGTGTTTATAACAGGACGGCATGTTCAGTTACTGCTGAGGAACTGAGGTAGAGCAATCTCACAACTAACTGAGGGAATTGCATTTATGTTGATATTTTGAGGAAAGAAGTGCTCTGTTTCGCATCACACCCTCCAATATTCTGTAGAAATTGGAGGTGTCCAATTTGTCAGAATTGCTCCACCAGGTTTCCTCCTGTTCAGTTCCTTGACAATTTCCTCACCGTCCACTCTTTCAGCATTTTAAAATAATGCAGCCATAGGAGAGATCTGGCGTAGATAGTTTTGGATCTGAGATTTGCTCACCTGAATTCTCCTCGGCATATTTTTATTTCAAATATTCTCTGCCTGTCTGGAGATTTCCCAACTGTTCACCAAATATTTGATATCCCAATTTGTCATCCTATGACATTTGATTTCAATATTTGATAAGTAACACATTTTTTTATTGTTCACATGTAATAGCATTATGTGTGTGACAGCATGTGATAGATGGACATGCAATGGTAGTTAGGATCTACAGCTTAAGGCTGTATTTGAAAGCTCTTAAAGCAGTTAAGAGATGTGAACACGTCTAAAGCAGGAATCCTATACACACAGTACATCCCACTAAGTTCTGAGTAGACATGGATAGGATTACACTGTTAAGCAGTCAAATTTTGTATGTGGAAGTAACATTTCACATTCAAAGTGCAAAGTTAAATTCCGAATTCATAAACCGACGCTCACAGTTTGAGAGGTGAAATTGGCGAGGCTGGCGACATTTGCAAATTTGCAAAATGTTCTTTCAGCTGTAGATAGCTGTAAAGCACTGATTTGGGTATATCTTCCTTTTACCTGGTATAGGTCTTATAAGGAGATGATTCCCAGAAGGCCTTGCAGCTTCCACAGGCTAAATTCTTGGAATCAATCAGTTCTGGCATTCTGAAAGTGCTTTGATGGTCCTAACACTTGGTAGGATCCCCACAGCCATTGGAATCTAATCTAAGGTGATAAAGTTTTTTGCAATCCCCAAACCATTAAAGAGAACTGCAATACCCCACTTGATGATAAAAAAAGCCATTAATCAAATGAAGAACAACAAAGCTAGTGGACCAGATGGGATTCCTGCTGAAATCTTCAAAGAAGGGGCCCCCAAACTTGTACAACATCTTCATAAACTCATCGAAAAAATCTGGATAAGAGAAGAGATCCCAGAAGACTTCAGGGATGCCATAATTATCACCCTCTTTAAGAAGGGTGATAGAACAGACTGTGGAAACTATCGGGGCATTTCTCTCTTAGCAACCGCAGGTAAAATATTTGCTAGGATTCTCGCAAACCGTCTTCTATCTATTTCAGAAGAGATCCTCCCTGAAACTCAATATGGTTTCCGCTCCTCTAGAGGGACAGTAGACATGATTTTTACTGCACGTCAGCTCCAAGAAAAATGCCGGGAGCAAAATCAACCCCTTTATATGGCATTTATCGATTTGGCTAAGGCCTTTGATACTGTAGACCGTATAGCTCTCTGGACTATCCTTATGAAAATTGGATGCCCCAATAAATTTGTGAATATCTTGCGACTTCTCCATGACAACATGACGGCAACGGTTTTGGACAACAACGGCTCTCATGGTGCTCCATTTAAAGTGGGATCAGGTGTTAAACAGGGATGTGTTATTGCCCCAACATTATTTGCCATTTTCATCGCCATGGTTTTACATCTTGTCAAGGGGAAACTTCCCACTGGTGTGGGAATTATATATCGAACAGATGGAAAGCTTTTTAATCTCAGCAGGCTGAAAGCAAAAAGTAAGGTAATTACAACCTCCGTTGTGGAACTTCAGTATGCTGATGATAATGTGGTCTCCGCACATTCAGAGGATGATCTCCAAACTATCCTAAATGCTTTTGCAGAAGCATACGAAAACTTGGTCTCTCACTTAACATCAAAAAAACCAAAGTGCTTCATCAGCAAGTGCAAGCTAACCTTTTGGTGATGCCATCTATCCAGCTTGGCGGGACAATACTGGAAAATGTCGATCATTTTCTCTATCTTGGCAGCTATCTTTCTGTTACAGCTAACATCGACAGTGAAATCCAGCATCGTTTGAGCTCCGCAAGTGCCGCATTTTCTCGAATGAAACATAGAGTGTTCGAGGATCGGGATATTTGTAAGAAGACCAAAACACTGGTTTATGAAGCCATTGTATTACCAACTTTATTGTATGCCTGCGAAACATGGACTATCTATAAACGTCACTTCCACCTCCTTGAAAGGTTTCATCAACGTTGCCTCCGGAAAATCCTGCGAATTACTTGGGAAGATAGACGAACAAATGTCAGTGTACTGGAAGAAGCAAAGACTACTAGCATTGAAAAAATGATCCTTCAACGCCAACTTCAGTGGACGGGTCATGTTGTTCGAATGCCTGACTGCCGTCTCCCAAAGCAGTTACTTTACTCCCAACTCAAGGATGGAAAGTGGAATATCGGTGGTCAATATAAGAGGTTTAAAGATGTTCATAAGGCTAATCTAAAAAAATGCAATATAAACATCGAAAACTGGGAAGCTCTGGCCCATGAACGATCTAAATGGAGGTTGGCCTTTCACAAAGGTTCCATGGACTTTGAAGAAGCCCGAGTGCAAGGTGAAAGGGAGAAACGTGCTAAGCGAAAAGCACGTCAAACGAATCCTTTACAGGACCATCTTCTATCTGGTAACCTGTGTCCTCACTGTGGGAAGCTGTGTGGATCTAGAATTGGCCTCCACAGTCACTTACGGACCCATCGCTAGAGTCTACACAATCTTCTTTAGAATTTCCTCCTTTTATCCCGGAAGACAATCTTACTCGGTCACGAGTGATTGCCTGATGATGATGCCACTTTTCCAGAGTCCAAACCTAGCTGCACATTCAAGAATCCCAGAGTTCCAAGGTGGTCAGCTCAAAAGGCAAGGGCAAGGTCTCAGCAGTCCAGGTCATGGGCAGCTAGGTTCCAAGGCAACACTGCAGGCAAGGAGCAGGCAGAAGGAGAGTCAGAGTTCAGTGTAGAAGCACTCACTCCAGGAATTAGTGAGGGAAGCAAGACCGAACAAAGGAAGCTGAATTCAGGACAGTCTGGTCAACATTGTTTCCAGCAACTCGCTCAGCCTTACACTGCTATTCTTCTGCAGGGGCTGTCAGAGCCACAGGCAAGCCTCGGCTGTGTGAGCTGTTAGTGACTGCAACTGAAAAGGTCCTCCTTGTGAGCAGGGCCCTTATGTGCAAGTAGACCTTTTCTCACAAGGAGGCCTCTGGCTCAGTCTAGCACTCCTTCTGAGTCCCTGTCTTTTCAGGTGGTGTCTCCCCTGAAGGCTTCGGGGTTTCCTCTCCCTCCACCTCAAGACAGAGTCCTTTTCTTGCACAGGTCATGCCCTCCTGGGAGCCACCCCTGAGGGCCCAAGCCCCTCCTGGTCTACTGGAAGATCATGAGCATTGCTGCTGGTGGGTGGTTCCTGGTCCTCCAGCCCTTCCTCCAAGGAGGGGTCTTCTAGTTTGGCATGATAGCCTTCATCATTCCCCCCCCACACACCAATGAACAGAACAGTCATAGGATCATAGAGTTGGAAGGGGCCTACAAGGCCATCGAGTCCAACCCCCTGCTCAGTGCAGGAAACTAGAGGAGGGGTCTCCCATCCAAGTAACAACCAGTCCTGACCCTGCTTAGCTTTCCACACTCAGACAAGCTGAGCCAGGTGGCACACAAAGGACTTATTTATGGGAGAGGAAGGAGGGAAAGAGCTTCCTGCATTCTGTTCCTTTATCTTTTCTCTTGTCCACTCTGTACTTCTGTTCCAGTTCTCCTGAACTCCACCTCAACCAGGAGAATTACTAAAATTAATTCCAGAATTGGAGCATTCACAGTTTGCGGCAGCCTTCCATGGGTTGCATCCAGGATCTGCCTTCCACGAGAGGAAGGACTCCACTCGCAAAAGTTCCTTCCACCCAGTTTTTGGGGATTCCCCTCCCCATCCTCACCAACAACACACCACATTGTGTCAGGAGGCAGGGTCTCCTGACTCTCTGTGTAGCATTTTCAGGGGGCTGCAGGGGCATTCACGGGAAGGAAGGTGTGGGGAAGTAGATCCAGCATCAATCTGGGTCCAACTCAAAGCTTTCAGTTCAGGGCTGGGGAACGTCTGGTCCCCAGATGCTCTTGGACTACATCTCCTATCATCCCTGCCCATCATCTATGCTGGCTGGAGCTGATGAGAGTTGGAGTCCAGCAGTACTTGGAAGGCCGTGACTTCCCACTTCTTCTTCAGTGAATCTGCAAATTCTCCACTCCCCATTGGTGGCTGTAGCCTGATAGGGATGGGAAATGAATTTTAAAAACTTTGCCTGGGGGAAAATAAATAAATAAATAAATAAATAAATAAGGGGGAACCACAAAGGGAATGATGCACGAGCCACACTAGAAACGAAGGCTGCCCCGGTGAGGAAATCTGCTTGGCCAGTGTGAAAAAAGATTTTGCAAGATTCCGTCTCGAAAGGGTCAGATCTTAAGTGGAATTTCCACATGCTCGAGGGACTGAGAGACACTTAAACGTTCAGGCCTGCGGGGAAAGGAGAGGGCATAGAAGGAGATAATGTTTTGGGATAGGTGCTTTAGTTCCTTCAGGAACGATCTCATTTGTAGGCAATTTGCTCACTCCAGTAGAATTTTAATTAGTGTTTTATTTCTTTTGCTGCTACCCTGGATATTATACCTTTAATCCAAATAATCACGTCTCAGTGATAAGAATTTCCACTGGGAGTCTGCTGGAGAGAGGTAGGAGGAGACTCGCTGGGCTGGGGGGGAGAGGTTTCCAGGCAAAGAAGAATTGTGCTGGTCCCTGTAAGTTACGTGCTGCTGGGCTCGGTGCAGGAACAAACAAACCTGCTCCAACTCCAGGAAGCAAACTCCGCTTAAATTAACACCTTTCATTAATATGGAAGAACTTCGCTGGCGAGGCAGCTGAGAGTGTCTTTTTTTTTTTTTTTTTACCCCTAATGGTTGTGACAATTAGATGGGTGTGCAGAAAGAAGCATCGGGGGACTTGAATTGAAGCGAGAAATTGACAATTTCAAAGGAACAGCGCCGCAAACAGAATTGGTCAACGTAGAGTGAGGGGAGCAGGAGGAGGGGCTGTGTCAGGAACTGAGCATGGAGGAGACATGCAGAAGAGGGGCAGAGAAAGGACAGAACCTGGTATGTGATCAGAGGGGCTGGCATTTATTGAGCTTTCAGGACCCCGTGCTGGCTGTGGTTTTCCTGGTTGGATGGGAGGGGCCATGGCTGAGACCCTGCTTTGCATGCAGGAGGTCCCGGTTTCAATCTCTGGCATCTCCAGGTAGAGTTAGGAAGGAATCCTGCCTGAAACCCTGCAGAGCCAATGCCAGTCTGTGTTGACAATGCCGGACAAGAGGGGCCCATAGTTTGACTCAGGACAAGGCAGCTACCTGTGTTGCTAATGCCCTGCCTGAAACACTGCTCTTTAAGGTTTATTTCTGCAAACTTAACCGTCAGAAACCTACCTACCTTTCTTTCTTTTCCCCCTAAGATGCTGGAGCTCTGATTTGCCAGGTCTCATCTTCAAAGTGGAACAGGCATGTTGCTTTCACTGCCTGGTGCATGGCAGTGGTTTTTATTGGTGGCCTGACTCACAGATTACTTCATGACTGGGTTCAAACAACATGATAACCCACCTTCAAGGGTTGAGCATGGGTTGAACTGTGCGTTGTCATTGAACCTGTGGGTTGTTGTTGAAAGGTGGGTTATCGTGTTGTCTGAACCCAGCCGAGATAACAAACCATGGTGAACAACCCACAGTTCACAACCCAACAACAAATTATGGGTTCTCTTCATGGGTTGTTCATGGTTAACAAGCCATGGCTTGTTAGTGCAGCTGGGTTCAGAAAACACAATAACCTACATTTCAATGACAACCCACATTTCAATGACAACCCATACTCAGCCCTTGAGTGTGGTTTATCGTGTTGTCTGAACCCAGTCAATGTGTTCCCTGTAATGTGAGATAGAATCATAGAAAAGTAGAGTTGGAAGGGGCCTACCGAGGCCATCGAGTCCAACCCCCTGCTCAATGCAGGAATCCAGGTCAAAGCATCCCTGACAGATGGCCTGTCCAGCTGCACCTTGAATGCCTCCAGAGTGGGAGAGCCCACCACCTCCCTAGGTAGTTGATTCCATCATGTCCATCTCCTAGTTTCCTTTCCACACAATTGATTGCCACATTTAAGGGCAAATAAGTGTGAAGCATGATGTTGGCACATCATGGCTAACTGAAATGAAATATGACAGAGAGGGAGGGAAGACCACAACATGAGGAGGCTATTTCTGGTGGCCACAACGTATTGGCTGTAATGTGTTGTTTGGCCCTATACTAGGTGAACAAGATAGTACCTTTGGGAACTGCCCAATTTTAGGGTGAGCTGTTACTTTCTTCTAGCCTTTTCAGGTGGGTCTTTTTGAGCACTACCTGGAGATGCCAGGGATCGAACCTGGGATCTCTTGTATGCAAAGCATGTGCCCTACCTCTCCGCTATGGCCCCTCCTGAAAAGGAAATGTGAATCTTCCTGTTATAGGAAGCTGTCTTCTTCTGAGTTAGACCATTGACCCTCCAAGCTCAGTATTTCCTACTCCAGGCTTCCCCAGCTTGGTGCATTCCAGATGTTTTGAACTTCAACTTCCATCAGCCCCGACCAGCATGACCAATGGCCAGGAACGCCAGGATTTGTAGTCCAAGACCCCAGTCCCTCCCCACTCAATCCACATTAGATCATTAAATTTCACTTCTTTATAAACTACTTCTTTATAAACTACTTCTTTTCATGAATCCCACACATTTTTGTACGCTTCCATCAACATTGATCTCAAGTGATTACACACACACACATATGTCAGTCTGTCTATCTATTGAGATCTTCTAGCCATTAATTATTCAAAATTTAATGTTGTAATATTCTCGAAGATGCCATCCAGTGGCGACCCATGTCTTCAAAGGCAAAATTGAATCTCAGACCCTCTTTGCAGCACCTTTCTGGTTTCCATGCCCTAAAAATTATTTTGAAGGAGTTCAGTCCCTCAGATCTATATTTGGTGTGCCCAGGTGTGTTGCTGGTGCTACTCTTAATTCAGAAACTGGCCTTAATTCCTTAAACTGTTTGGCTTGGATATATTCCATCCATTTTTGGTTTCACTGCTGTCTCTTGCTTACCCCCAATTCCCTTGTATCTCAGGTGATGACAGACTCCAACAAGTATGCCTGGAAGAAGGAAGTGGTGCAGAAAATAGTTTCAGTGGGGCTGTCTTCTTCCTATTTGTTATCTATGAATTGGGAGAGAGCCCAGTTTACCATTAAACAGAGGCTAATGGAAATGGATTTGGAAGACCTCTACAGAGTAGCACAGGCTCCATGCTTTCTTTGGTTGTTGGGTTTGCCAGGCCCAAACTTAAAAATTGGATGTGTTATTTAAATTAGTTATCTACTTCAAATATAGGAGAGTTTTTTCTCTGGCTTGGTGCAATGTTCTACCCCCTAATCTAGATGGTAGATATGATAAAATCCCAGTCAATAACAGATGCTGCCCCTGCAACAATGAAGAGGCGGAGTCTGTTCTGCACTTCTTCAATTGTAGTTTTTATCAAGGGGCTAGTGAAACTTAGAATCATAGAAAAGTAGAGTTGGAAGGGGCCTACCAGGCCATCGAGTCCAACCCCCTGCTCAATGCAGGAATCCAGGTCAAAGCATCCCCGACAGATGGCTGTCCAGCTGCACCTTGAATGCCTCCAGAGTGGGAGAGCCCACCACCTCCCTAGGTAGTTGATTCCATTGTCTTATTGCTCTAACAGTCAGGACATTTTTCCTGATGTTTAGGTGGAATCTGGGATCCCGTAACTTGAGCCCATTATTCCGTGTCCTGCAAACTGGGATGATCGAGAAGAGATCCTGGCCCTCCTCTGTGTGACAACCCTTTAAGTACTGGAGGAGTGCTATCATATCTCCCCTCAGTCTCCCTAATATGATTTACTTGATTTACCCTAATATGCAGTCTTTTCCTGGATCATTGTTCTTGAGGGTTTCAACATTTTAATTAGAGAGCAAGGTGCTAATTTTTTTAATGTAGCCATCTGGATCAGATCCTCTATTGTCTCATGAGTCTGCCCTGAACTTTTACGTACCACATTTTTTTTCAATATGTATTTTATATTTGCATATTCTCTTATTCTATATGTTCCTGGTTGGTAGATCATAAACAATAAACTACGAGTGCTACTAGTCACTTCGGAACAACAGCCGGAGAGGCCTGTTGCCTTCGTGTTCTGCTTCGTGTTGTGGCCTTTCCAGAGGCAGTTTTAAAGTTGGCAGTTCAGATTCTGAATACAAAAAAAGGAAAGAAGGAAGGGAGGACAAGAAAGGAAAGAAGGAAGAAAGAAAGGAAGAAGAACCTGCTTCTGTTTTGCTTTCAGGAGACAGAAGGAGGATGTTTTCTCTAAGCAACAGTGCTTGTCTCTCATGAAAGCTCAGAACTGCTATTATCATCCTGAGAAACGGAATATTTCCCACCGGCCTTGCTTGGATACCTTCCCAGGAACGATCCATGTTATTGATGGTGTTACCCTTGTTTTATTCCCTGTGATTTGTTTTGTTAGTTTTTGCTCTGCTGCTGCTCTGCTGCTGCTTCTTCTTCTCTCCCCCCCCCCACTAATCTCTGGATAAATTTGCCTTTTTTCTCCTCCTGATGTTGCTTAGCTTTATGCACCAATTCTGTGGGCTAAGCATCATTCACACATTCCGTGACTGCAAACATGGGTTTGAAATGAAGTATTCACACCACCAGGAGCTGTAGCTAATCCTGAATATGTGATTGGTATATCTTTGTGATATGTGCATATCCAAGCACTATCGATTTATTATATTTCATAGAATCATAGAATCATAGAAAAGTAGAGTTGGAAGGGGCCTACAAGGCCATTGAGTCCAACCCCCTGCTCAATGCAGGAATCCAGGTCAAAGCATATTTATACCTCAACACACACACACGCACACGCACACACACACACACACACACACACACACACGTGCACACACACACACGCGCACACGTGCACACGCACACACATATATGTTGTCTGAACCCTATCAATGGGTGTTCAAACAACACGATAACCCATACTCAACTGAACTATGGTTTTTTGTTGAAACATGGGTTATCGTGTTGTCTGAGCCCAGCTGCACTAACAAGCCATGGCTTGTTAACCACGAACAACCCATGAAGAGAACCCATGGTTTGTTGTTGGCTCGTGAACTCTGGGTTGTTCACCATGGTTGGTTATCTCAGCTGGGTTCAGACAACATGATAACCTACATTTCAACATCTCACGGTTTAATGAAAACTGACACTCGACTCAACCCATACTCAACCCTTGAGTGTGGGTTATTGTGTTGACTGAACCCAATCATTGAATCCTAGCCAAAGGCATGCTATAGTCAGGGCCCTCCTCATCCCCCAAAGAGGAAGAAATTACAGGAGGAGCATGTTTGGGTGGGGCTTATGGGGAGACTGCTTGCCTTTAGACTGGCCTTGCCCTTTTTTAGGAGGCATAAAAAGGAGGCAATAATAAGGCAGAGAGGGGAAAAAATTACTAAAGCCCTCACAGAAGAGCAAAAAACTGTCCCAGCAGAAATATTAAATTTGTATTAAATTATATCCCAATTGCTCAGTTTATTATTAATAATATTCCTATATCGTTACATTTTCATTTAATTCATAACATTTCTATACCGCCCAATAGCAGAAGCTCAAATGATATAGGAATGCTCTGCCCCCATGCTGGCAATATGTGTGATGCCTCATGCACACCAACTGGCCATGCTTCCCTTCTGAGGTGCGTGCAAAGCAGCCCACTGGTTGGTCAGCTAAAGATGTATGGATGTTGTAAAAGCTGTTCCATCTGTGTTTCGCAGATTGTCAGGCGCCTTTTGTTCCATCATTCGCTCATTGAGAGAATCGGATTTTGCGCAAATGCATTTGCATGCACTTGCGCAAATTCAGAGTTGGGCAAATTCGCACTCCCGAAAATGCACAAAGCCATGAAAAATGCATATTTTCATGCTTTAGCCTATGGGGGAAATGCACATTTTTGGTCAGTGTGTTTTTATTTTACATATTTTTCTACAACTAAATTTGCCTAAAATTACATAAAATAATTTTTAGAAAATGGTCCACAAGTCCACGGAATCTGTGCCACTCTGGAAAAACTGGTCCGCTGCGGAATCCATGGATCAGATTCTGAGAAGTCTGGACTCAAATGAGAATTCCGTCTGTTGAGAATTCCTCCGACATCCCTGCAGTCAGCCGGATTCCTGACATGCTCTGAACTAACAGCTGCTTTTGATTGATTCAGTAATAAACAACAGTGAAAAGTTTACATAAGTTGAGGTGTCTTCAGCCCTCTTGTTGAACACAAATCAGGCTTATTTGCATGCATATTTTTTTAAAAAAGAACAACTAGGGGCAATCACTGCAATTTAAATAAATAATAGGGTTTTTGCAATGAATTAAATAGTTTGATCAATGCTTTTTGTCCCGGGAAAGTCAGGCAGATTGTCACATTCTGACAGAGGATATTATCTCAGGGCGTGTGGGTAAATTAACAAATAGCTTGAAGATCCAAGAAATGATAGTAATTATGGGGACAAAATTGTTATTAATGTACTAATTTACTTGGGGGCCAGGCATCATGTAATTACAATTTAGGATCAAGATAAGGTTAATGCATTTACCTTCCCTGGTATTTATAGAAAGTTTAAACGGATTCACCATCGTCAAATCCTGAGAATTATAATTGCTTGTCTGAGGCTTGGCTTTCTGCTTTCTGCTCGGTCTCCAGGGCAAGGAAGAAATTATTAGCGCTGAGCGGAAATTTCTCAAAAGACTTATTTTGGAGGGGAAATTCTGAGATTTTTCTTTTCCTCTCACTTGTAGTATTGTGGGCCAGTGTATCCACTCTGGGTTCTAGTGTGAACTTTGAAAGGAGCTATCCATGGTGCTGAACTCTGTTTCCTATCCTCAGAATTATATGTATCTGACCTCCAATATAGGAGCTGGTCTGCCTCTCTGTACCAGTCTGCTGGGGAAAACCCGAGCAGGAGGGTGCATGTCCTGCTTCTGGCTGTCTGGGCTTCCCATTGGGCCAGCTGGTTGGCCACTGTGGGAACAGAATGCTGGACTAGACAGATGTTTGGTCTGTTCTCTAGCGTGGCTCTTATTAAGTTCAATGCACTGGGGTAACGGTACTGCAGAGGAAAGAAACAAATGAACTGTGAGAAAACTGTGTGTGCTCTGTTCAAATTCCAGAATGAAAGGAACTGGAACTGTCGACACACCCAAATACTTCAGAGATCAGACCAGATCATTCAAAAGTCCAAAATCTTGGGGAGAAATTTGGATAATTATTTCAGGATTATCTTCAGGATTGTTTTATGTGTGAACCTGTGTAAACATGCCCTGAATTAATTTTGCTGGCCAACTCCATCTTCTGCTTGGTTTCTTTTGCAAAAAGTTTGCAAAAGTTGGGAAAGGATTATTTTTTTTTAAGAGAGAAATAAAAAGCTCTTTCTATGCAGCCAAAGAGATTCTCATTCATGCGGTGAGTTCAGATGCTGAATGCATCTCTTGATGCCTTTAAAAGCACATCACTTACATAAGAACTCCTATAAGCTCATCACCATTAATTTTCCATATTAAATACATTCATAATGAAATCTCCAGAGAAGCAAGACTAGCCTGGGACCTGGGCTCTTCCGAAACAAACCATCTTCTCTGGGGAACAGCAGCCAACCAGCCAGCCAGAGAGTGCAGCTAAGTGCTTTCGTGTCCCCTGGGGCATGGCATAAATGGTGGCCCGGGGAATGCGCCTTGCTGCTTTTCTGAAATCTCTCCCAGGTTTATGCATCAATAAATTATTGAAGCAAATTACTTTGACTGTTGGAAACTGCCAGTTAAGTCTAAGGGTATTTCGGTTCGGAGGCTGTTAAAAAGACACAGGGAAACATGCATTAAGAAAGTCAGATTAAACAAACTCTCTCCTATGGAGGAATTATAAAACTGATATCCAGTTGCAAAACCTCCTTGGATTACCAGAAGCTCTTAGTAGGCCCAGTCATCTGAGATTGTCCTCCTGCAAGCTATTCATCCTGTGGGTGCCCTTAGGAAAAGATCTTCCTGTGCTTAACTTCTAAAACAAAAGGTGTTCTCTCTCTCTCTCTCTGTGTTACATTATTGGAGATTACATTCTGAATGGGATAAGACATCAAGCTGTCCGCCACCAGCCAAAGATCCCCTTCTCTTCAGTCACCAGCAGCTGCAACCTCATCAAGCGCAGTTAGGATTTTTTTTTGCCCCAGTGTGCATCACTTTAGACTTGCTCGCATTGAACCACATGTGCATGAGACCCTTTTGGAACTCTTTGCAATCTGTTTTTGTTTTAACCATCCTAAATAATTTGGTGTTGTCAGTAAATGCGGGATCCCACTGTTACAGGCAGCCTTCTACTGCAGGGGTGGGGAACCAGGCCCATAGCCAGCTTAAAACGTCTGGGGAGCGGGGACAGTTCTTCTGGTTTGCAGGCCTTTTAAAGGCAAAATTGTAAATTGTTTTTTTAAATTATTTGTTTGTAAAAAAAAATTAGGGGGGGCAGAGAAAATTTAAGGGGGCAGCCCCCACCCCACCCCTGGATGCAGGATTCCCCTAGCTCACCCCTGGCTGCAGGCCCACGGATAACCTCTTCCAGCTCAAGGGCCAAATTCAGTTTCAGAGAAGCTCTGGGCAGCGGGGCAGGGGACACAACATTCCAGTGGTAGGTGGGCTGAAGGCAAAAGGAGCAGTGTCAAAATAACAGCATGGTGGTTGGGGGAAAGGGGCTTTCTGGGCAACCCTGGGGGGGGGTCAAATTTGGCATCCAGGCTTGAGGTTGCCCACCCCTGCTCTCTTGTGAGAATTGTCCATTTCTTCCCACTGCTTTCTGTTCTTTAACCAGTTACAGACTCTCTCTCTCTCTCTCTCTCTGGGATTGCATCATGAATGGGGTGATGTCATTAAGCAGCGTAGCCAGAGTTGGCTATGTGTTAACATCAGTGTGGATGAAGACACTCAGTTGTGGCTGTGGACATTGTTTCTTGGATCAACCGCATGAATGAGCATGCCCAGTTCAGGATCGCATGGGGGAATGAGTTGACATCCTCAACGCTATTTTGCCAGTCAGATTGCCCATGTGATGACATCACTGAGGGCAAATGGAAGTATGGATCTGTCCATAACTAAAGTAAATATTAACTGAGGCCTTTTCTCATAAAGGGACCTGGTCCGTTCCAGCAGCCTCAGGCTGTCATGATATGGAAATAGCAGGGGTGGGCGATCCACTGGGACCTCACCCGCCTCTGGCTCAGCAGACGCTGCTGCTGCGCCTGCCAAACTGGGCCGCTCAGTGGAATTTCGGGTTCCTGGCAGGCCGCTGTTTATGTAGAAAATGCCTTAAGATAGGTCAAAAGTGGCCGCAATTTGCGCAAATTATGCAAATTGCAGCTGCTTTATGTGTATCTCAAGGCGTTTTCAACGTAAACAGTGGCCCGCCAGGAACCCGGAAGTTGCTTCCCTGGCCTGGCATGACTCGGGAGAATGTGAGTTGAGCTGGGAAAGAGGTAAGTGGGGCAGAGATCAGGGGACTGAGCCCAGCTAGTCAGCTGGATTTCCACCCACTGAATGAAATCCCCACAGATCCCTAGGAAGTAGTGGTGGTATCTTCATGGCTATCATCCTCAGAATTGGAGGAAGGCAATACGACCTTCTCCAGACACGGGGTGGTGGTGGTGGTGGTTCCTGGGGACCTTCCTGGAGAACTAGGTCCTATGGAGGTGGAAACCCCATTACACCCTTCTGTAGCCAAGTCGTGGCCCTGATCTCTTAGTGCAAGTAGCCTGTCCACGGAGGACAAAGGCCTGGGGTCCAGGACAAAAGGTCTGTAGAAGAGCCCATCAACCCAGGGACAGTTGAGTCTGCCCCTACACACTTTTAGACCACCTGTGTTCAGCTGAATGTCTGAACAGGACCTTTGAGTCTCAATCTATTTCTCTCTCTCCATATATGCTTTTATTAAACTTTCCCCATTTTTAACCTAGAAAGAAAGCCTATACAAGGTGCATAGGAAGGTGTGCTAATCCTTGCATTTGATGGATCCAAAATTGCCAGATTGTGTGAGAATTCGTGTGTGTGTGTGTGTGTAAATCAAGAACCTCTGTATGAAGTACAAGACCTTTCATGTTCATGTATGCATATACAAGAACTCTGATTTCTGGATTGTTCAGAGCAGCACAAACCTGGGCAGCAGAGGAGCAGATGCCAGTGCCAACAGCAGGAAATCTGACGCATGAGAGAGAGCAAGAGTGAGCGAGAGCATGGGCTGCATGGAGGGTGGGTGGCCCCAATCCAGGCTGCTTGGCTGTACACAGCTGGTTCCGTGGCCCCTTCTGCTGCAGGTACGGTGTGCGATCAAGAGGCTCAGCCCAACTCCCTCTACATTTCTGCATTGGGATTTGAGGCTCCTTCCCTCTGGAGAGGGTTCAGAGGAGGGCAACAAGCAAGGATGATAAAGGGACTGGAAACAAGGCCCTATGAGGAGAGACTGAAGGAACTGGGCATGTTTAGCCTTCAGAAGAGGAGACTGAGGGGAGAAGATATGACAGCACTCTTCCAGTACTTGAAGGGTTGCCACACAGAGGAGGGCCAGGATCTCTTCCCGATCATCCCAGTTTGCAGGACACAGAATAATGGGCTCCGGTTACAGGAACTCAGATTCCACGAAAACATCAGGAAAAAATTCCTGACTGTCTGAGCAATAAAACAATGGAACCAACTACCTAGGGAGGTGGTGGGCTCTCCCAGTCTGGAGGCATTCAAGGTGCAACTGGACAATCATCTGTCAGGGATGCTTTGACCTGGATTCCTGCATTGAGTGGGGGGTTGGACTCGATGGCCTGGTAGGCCCCTTCCAACTCTACTTTTCTATGATTCTATGATTCTGTGATAAGTGCCACTGGAGCAAAGAGAGTGGGGAGGATTTTCCCAAAGAGGGCAGAGAACCGAGACGGGATCCCTGCCTGCGCCCCTTTAAATTGGTGAGGAGTGGGGGAGCGCAGCACTGCCTGGGTTCTCATCTGGCAGGCCGTCCCAAACTTCAAAAAGACATCCAGCTGGTTAAGAAAGGCTGGTGGGCAAATGTATTTGGGATACAAAGTTCTCAGGCAAAATATCAAGGGGGGAAATAGCTTGTTTCTATGAGTGATGCTCTGCCTCTTCTCTATAATTTTCAGGTCAAAAATAATGGTGAGGTGGGTAGAAATATTTCCTAAACACAAACAAGCAGCACCTTTAACTGTGAGAATATTCACCTTTGTTTTTCATCCTGTTTGTAGCCACAGTTTTCCCCCTGTCTGCTGTTGTGTCCTGCATTAATTTTTCATTCTGCTTATTTGCTGGGTGATCCCAGTCGACAAGCGATCACAATGTGAACAGGTTGCTATGCACAACACGACACAGCCAATCCGATTTGCCCGCGTGATGACAACAATGAGGGCAAAGAAGCCAACTGAGAGATGGAGGGAGCAGCAAGGAAAGGTGATGCAAATGAATGGGTAAACATTTTCACAAGCGTCGCCAAATAATCATAGGAAAAAAGGAGGGGGGTCGTTTTCAAAGCTGTTCTGGGGACTTTCAGCTCAGTCTCAATTTTCAAGAAGTCAGTTCAACACACTTTGCATTCTGAAATTCTGCCACAGCTGAACTTTGCACAAATTATTTCCCTATAAGTGGTATCTAAGATCTATTCCAAGATCAATCCTAGCAGGAATACTTTTCCATTAGGGGTACATTTGGCAGATGCCAGAGCTGTGGTGTCAACAAGACTTGTGTTTCTGAACTCTGAAATATGTATATCCCGGGGTCTTGTAATATTTGCCTCAAATATGAAACAAGCCATTACAACCCCCCAAATTCTTCTCCAGCTCAGCTTTTAATTAAGGACAGAGAAGGGTTCCGAAGTTCCCTTCCACCACTCAGTCAGCCCCCCAATCACCATCCTCAAGCCTAAAACCCCTCGCCTTTTTTGCACCAAGCCCACTGTTCTTGCAGTAAACAAGAGGGAGGGATGGAGGGTGGTCTTCCCTTTCTCCCCCCCCTTCATTGCCTACAACACTTCTATAGATCATGCGAAGCGAAAAGTAGACCTGCGGTCAGTGGAGGGCTGGTGGCTCCAATGTCAGCGGGGCTGTGTATCCACTCCGGATGTTACTCTGAACTTTTAAGGAGCCCTCCATGGTGCCAAACCTATCTTGGGGATAGGGTTCAGCACCATGGATAAACACCTTTACAGTTTGGAGTACAATCCAGAGTGGATACACAGTCCTGCTGACATTGGAGCCGCCAGCCTGGGATATATCATTCTTATGAGTTTTTGAGGCCAAAACCATAACTGAAGAAGACGCACCCACAATCTGCTGCTTGTTGGAGCTGTAACGAATGAAACATAGAGTGTTCGAGGATCGGGATATTTATAAGAAGACCAAAACACTGGTTTATGAAGCCATTGTATTACCAACTTTATTGTATGCCTGCGAAACATGGACTATCTATAAACGTCACTTCCACCTCCTTGAAAGGTTTCATCAACGTTGCCTCCGGAAAATCCTGCGAATTACCTGGGAAGATAGACGAACAAATGTCAGTGTACTGGAAGAAGCAAAGACTACTAGCATTGAAAAGATGATCCTTCAACGCCAACTTCAGTGGACCAGTCATGTTGTTCGAATGCCTGACTGCCGTCTCCCAAAGCAGTTACTTTACTCCCAACTCAAGGATGGAAAGCGGAATATCGGTGGTCAGTATAAGAGGTTTAAAGATGTTCATAAGGCTAATCTAAAAAAAAATGCAATATAAACATCGAAAACTGTGAAGCTCTGGCCCATGAACGATCTAAATGGAGGTTGGCCTTTCACAAAGGTTCCATGGACTTTGAAGAAGCCCGAGTGCAAGGTGAAAGGGAGAAACGTGCTAAGCGAAAAGCACGTCAAATGAATCCTTTACAGGACCATCTTCTATCTGGTAACCTGTGTCCTCACTGTGGGAAGCTGTGTGGATCTAGAATTGGCCTCCACAGTCACTTACGGACCCATCGCTAGAGTCTACACAATCTTCTTTAGAATTTCCTCCTTTTATCCCGGAAGCCAATCTTACTCAGGTCACGAGTGATCGCCTGATGATGATGGAGCAACATGCAAGGGAAGCTTGTCTGGCATGCAGCCCTACCATCACTCGGAGCTGTCCACGGTGCTGCTTTGTTCCTCTCTTTCTCGGAAACCTGACTCCTCCTCGGTCAGAATTCAATGGAACCTGACTTTCTGCAAGACCTCAACGTGAACCAGATCCATAGTGGACACCCTGAAACCTGGTTCTCACAGTGCCCAATGATGCTAGGTCCTCATTTCAACAAAGCACACTGGCTGTAACAACATAACTGTATGCACTGAGCATGAAGGTTTGAAAAGGGTTTCTAACTGATGTGCTTAAAGAGGAACACTGCCTCATCATGGTTTCTAATTGCACCAAGGCTTCTTGGTGTGTTAGAAACCGTATTCAGAGCTTCACACCTGAACATATGAAGCTCTATAGAGAAGCCCACATGCCTGGGGATATTTGGAGAGGGGCTTGCATGCACACCCCTGGTTCCTGCACACTTTTAGCCAAGCCATGTTCAGGTGAGTGCCTGAACAGGGCTTCTTCAGTGTCTGTCAGAGGAGTGGCGGGAAACAAGAGGTCAAGAAAATATAGTGGAGATTTCTGTGTTTTCAGAGGCAGCCAAAATGTAAATGAAACCAGCTTTATAGCTGCCCCTCCCTGCTTTTTGTTTGCTTTGCCCCTTTAATCTTTTTCAAGTTACAAAGTTCAATGCAATCCAGAAATACAAGGGGTCTTTTCTAAAAGGAGCTTTTATTAATGTCAGGCTAAAAAATGTCATGTGTGTTTGTTAACCCACCAGGAATGTTAAACACCATTCGTCGGTGTTTAATATTCAACTCACCAGGAATATTAAACAACATTGTAATCTTTTACAAAAACTGCAAATGAAAAACATCAACCAATTTTCCTTCTAGTGTTAAAGATGGGGAACTCTCTCTCTCTCTCTCTCTCTTGTTAATTCAGAAATAATGATTTGGCAGTAGCAGAATGAGTCCTGTGCTCCCAAGCTTTTGCTTCTTCTTCCTTCCAGTCTTCTCTTCAGTGCTTCACTTAGCTACTTCAGTTAGGGATGGGTGAGAAATTCACTTGGTTAAGTTTTTTTTTAATGGATTTACCAAATTTATGACTCCTGAGCATTTCAGCCAGCCAAGACAGAATTGCATTCTTAAATCAGTATTTTGCAAGCTTTCAAATGCAATTCATCTTCGGGCAAATGCACAGAAAAATGTGCACCTCAGGGGAATGTGAATATAAAACCTGTATATTTGAGGAAATGTGCACACGAAACATCGTTTCAGCGATGTAAAGTGCTTGGAAACAAAGCGGACATTTAAAATGCATTCAAAATGCGTACATGAATTGGTTCATTATGAAAAATGCACAAAAAAGAACAAATTTCCATGCAGATTTAATAAATGAATGAATGAATGAATGAATGAATCACAAGCTCATGTGATGATGGATATGCTTGACCACAAATATCTAGCAATCTTGGTGACACCAAGATTGACAGATCCGTCAATCCCTCTTCCTCTTTAGCATGTCATAGGGATGCATGATCACAGCCTCCCCTGGGACTCCAAGCACATAGACAATGAGGCTGAATCTAAAGCCTGGACTGGAAGTCCCATGTCTACTTGGGAGGAGGAATCATGACGAGAAGTAGTCTCTGGTTCAGGGTAGCGATGGGCAACACTGAGAAACTCGACCCACGTGCACTCGGAGGACTTTGGGCACCTTGCCGACTTGAGAGCCGAAAGCGGGCGAAGTGGTTTTTCTTTTTTCTGCAACTTCCGCTTTTAAAGTGGGCCTCAATTTGCATATTTCTTTTTTAAGTCAGGGAAATTTGCGTGAATTCCAGCCACAGTTTGTGCAATTTGCACAAATTGCGGAAGGAATTTAAGTACATTTAGCTGCCTTAAAACAACAACAACGCCGCAAATTGTGGCCTCCTTTAAAACGGGAAGACTGTGTGTGCTGGCTTGACTCGCGTCAGATCAAGTTGGCACCAGCACTGAGTTGGTGAGCCAGAATCTGGAGGTCTGAGCCAGGCCAATCCACCAGATTTTGACCCCTCAACTAGATTCCTCACATATCCCTAGTTCAGGGCCCCAGTAATGCACCAAAAAGAGGTGGATCAGCAGGACCAGCTATAAAAATGCTCATTTGCGGGATGGATGTTGCTGGGGCAACACCTCTTCTGAGCAACCCCCTTGTTACTAGAATTCTGCTATAGCAACCTGGTACTTGGACAGCACTTGCCCTGTTGGACAGCGCTGCTGCATTGCCAGGAAATGGGGAATCTGTACCTCACAGCTCCTGGATTGTTGGAAACAGGACACTCCATCACAGCTTCCACCATTATTGTCCTCCACGTATCGCTTTTTGATGGCCGTCCTCCTGCTGGATTCTCCATGGGTTTGAGGACTTTGAGCGATGGGGTAATGCGGTGGCTTTGCTTAACTGGATTGTATTAATTAAATATATTAACACAGCAGGGAAGTTTGCTTTTCTTTGGTTCCTCACTTAACTATTCAAGCCGTTCCCTGCCATGGAACAAGAAGGCCGAGAGGGCTGCAAGATTGGATGCAGGTAACCTTTCATACAAACAGGAATGTTTAATAAGGTTACATTAGGCCTTCAGGACTCCGCGGCGGGATGTCAGCTTGGCCTTTTAATAATTTATACAGAAATCACTTTGCAAGAGTAATTGTCTAAAGTCAGACAACTTGCCCTGAAGACACGGGGAGAACTCCGCAGCCCTACAAGGACTAATAGGGGAGGAAAGTAACAAGCCAGAGCGAGAAAGATGTGGAGGCATGACCCAGGTGGGGGACAACTTAACTGAAATAACCAAAATGACGGAAGAATGTAGAAGTCAGACCGGAATGGGCCAGAGAACAGCAATTTTATCACTGAAATTGTTCCAGCTGTTTCTTTACTGCCTGGAACAGACCCTTACAGGTAGATCCTTTGAAACTTTTATGGAGTTTACTCCCATGCTATCCTATGTGGCTAGTCAGTTCGGGACCAGTTGCATTGGGCTGTTTTTGAAATGCATACTTTATTGCCTGGAATGGGCCCTGGGAGGTGAACTATTTTGTGGTTCTGTAGGGTACAACACCATGTTACACCTATGGATGGGTGGATCTGTCAGTTCCATGTCCCCTTGTATTCTCTCTCTCTTTTTTTAAATCTTACCAAAAATGAACTGAAACAAAATTCTCACCCATCCCAGCCAAATTCAATAGGTACAGCCATTCTCAGCATACTATACCTGCCTGTCATGTAGCTGTGAAAGATGAGAAGCCTGCCTGAAAAAAAGAGGTGGAAGCCTAGGGATGTGCACGGATCTTGATCGGGGGTGGAAGCAGGGGCGAACTCACCCTGCTTGACCCCCCCCGAGCCCCCAACACTTACCTTTTCCCCGGCTCGGCACATCTCCCCGGAGAGGAGCTGGGGTGAGGTACTTCTGGGTCCCCGGCGCGGTTTTAACATAAATACCATAGAAAACCACCTTAAAACGGCCGCAATTTGCTATTCGCAGCCGTTTTAAGGTGGTTTTCTATGGTATTTACGTTAAAAACACAGCCCCAGGCACCCGGAAGTGATGCGAAGGGTCCCGGTGCCGTGCCAGTAACTGACGCAACGGGACCCTAACGCTGCGTTTTTAACGTAAATGCCATAGAAAAGTGGTTCATGCCTTGGTCTCCTCTCGCCTAGACTACTGTAATGCACTCTACGTGGGGTTACCCTTGAAGAAGGTTCGGAAGCTACAGCTGGTACAGAACGCGGCGGCTCGCCTGGTTAAAGGCAGCCGCCGGCGGGATCACATCACGCCAGTGCTCAAGGAGCTGCACTGGCTACCAGTTGCTTGCCGAGCCGAATTCAAGGTGTTGGTTTTGACCTTTAAAACCCTATACGGCTCTGGTCCAGTCTATCTCAAGGAGCGTCTCCAGCAACACCAAGTGGGCCGCTCAACAAGATCTGCCACGGACGGCCTTCTCCTTATCCCTTCAGCCAGAGCAGCTAGACTGGTGGGGACGAGGAAGAGGGCCTTCTCTGTGGCGGCCCCCGTACTGTGGAACTCTCTCCCGAGTGACCTCCGCCATGCCCCCTCTCTGCTGAGCTTCCGCCGCTCACTAAAAACTTGGCTATTCAGGCGGGAATATGGGGTGGGCTAAGATTTTAAAATTTTATACTGTTTTAAATGTGTTTTATTCTGTTTTTATCATGTTGTACATCGCCCAGGGTGGCTGGTTTGCCGGCCAGATGGGCGATAAATAAATGTAAATAATAAATAAATAATAATAAAACCACCTTAAAACGGCTGCAAATAGCAAATCGCCATTGCTATGGTATTTATGTTCTCTTTCTCATTTCTTGCCTCTATCATCTCTCCATTCTACACCATGTGCAGTCTAACCCCGTGCCACCACATTCCAAGTTTGCCCCGTTCCACCGAGGACTCCAACACCCCCTGCCAGAGCCTTGGCTCCAGCCATAACTTCCCTGCCTCTGTCACTGGCTGATTCCTGGCTACATGGGTCGATGTGATGGCTGCTGGTCCCAGCTTAATTGGGTTAATAGATCCTATGATTGTATGGACTGTGAGAGCTGGACTGACCCGGGTTCAAAAGCTCCCCTAGCCAATGACCCTCAGTCCCAGTCACGCAGGCGGAAGGAGGAGATAACAGCAGTTAATAAAGATTAAAGAGTTTATTTGTAAGACCCAATTACATGGGATTAAGGCAATCAATGCATCTCCTACTCACTACATCATTGCAGACTCAAATCCACTACCCCAGTGGTAAGGCTAGATGAAGTGAAGTCCAAAACAATAGACATGTCGTGTCGAGACGAACAAGCCAGCAAGGAGAGAGATGAAGAGGAATGACGGAAGACGGAATCAGCAAGTGTGCTAGCTTTTATACCCTGCACCTATAAATAGGATATTACTCACCCCGTAGTATAACCTATTCATCAACATGTTGATCCCAAACCTGTTCAAGGCTGCTGAGTCATGTCACCTCGAGACTATGTCTTATGACCAAAGACCTTCTGTACTTGAACTCAAGTAACACCCACCAGGTCAGGTGATAATCCCGATGTCAGGTGGTAATCTCGTTCTGCCTATGCAAAACCCAACATCCCCCTGCTTTTGCATTTGCGCAGAACGTGGTTATTTACCTCATACAACAGCAACAGCTTTGTTGACATCTGATGCTGTTCCTTCATCTATGGACTTTGATAAAAAAAAACTTCTGCAGGAATGACTTTACCTGCCAGAAATTTGAACCACCATCAAATCACTTCTGATGTATCCCTCTTTATGACACAGTTTTATTTGCAAACCCAAAACGTTGTGTATTGCTATCTGCCTGCAGCATAGCAATCCTGTCCTTGGTTTCCTGAAAAAACTGTAATAGGTTTTTCACATCAATCCCAGCATCATTTAAACATTTTTTTACAATTTAAACTATTTAAACAAATGCAATAACTATTCAAGCTCTACAATAGCATAATAGTACAATACATAATACAATGTATTCAGTTCAATTTCAGTTGAACTTTAACTTTCAGATGATTGTTTCTACAAAATCAATCAAACAAAGTATGGTTATAAAAATAACAAACTTCAGGTGTGTTCTTGTTGTTCTTACTATCACAACCACAACTGGCATGTCTGTGAATCTGTAAGCCACCTGTGCTCTGACTTGTAACTCTTAGTCTGAAGTGTGATGTTTCCTCCAGATAACACTCAACTCCTTTTCAGAGCTCTCCAAGCATGTCCTGTTGGTCTAACAGTCTGCCCATTACACTGACAGCAATACCTGGCCTTGTTGCTTGTACAGTAAAGCTCAACAGCCCAATGCTTCTGTGTAGCATTCAAACTGCTTTTCCATCAGCATGTGCTTGAAAATCCTCAATTATTTGGAGTCTCTCACTGAGTTAACTATCTCCAAAATTCTCAATCACATCCATGATATTTCTCTGGTTTGTTGCAGTAAGATACTGCCCTCTTGGTTCTCCCTCAACTTCTATTTACAAATAAACAGTTGATCCACTACCAAGCAGTTTCAATTCAATGAAATTCCAAACCCTGGATCAATTATATCATATTGCTTTTATCTGTCCAGAAAAAACAATAGATCATCCATCTAAACAAAGTACATACAGTCTATGTCCCTGTTCCTTCTGTTTAACAAATAAACATTGATCTGCCTCTCTGTGCAAATCACAATTCAACAATGTTTGAGTTCAAAACAGAATTCCAGCCTTCAGCTGATTTCTAGCTTTTCTTAAAGAAAATTCTCAGACAGTTTTCCAAAGACTTCTTCTCATTTAAAATGCTTATGTTCCAATATTTCCACTGTGAAATATTCATACATTTCCACATTCTTAAACATCAGTCTAACTGTTTCCAAAGCAAATTGTTGTTGCACTCATCTCATGATTATCCTGCTCCTTTTAACTTGAGCAAAAAATCACAAGCAACCAATCTTGCTATTTTTCATATAACCTTTTTTAATCTGGTTAGTTTTCACTTAAAAAATCTATCTGGTAACAATGAGTTCCATGGACTGCTGTTTGTTTCCCCAGCTTCCATGTTTTGTTCTTTATCCAAAGAATTCAACTCAGCTTGCATAGCCTGAAGCTATGGTTCAGCTTCCTTAACAGACAATTTTTCACCTCTTTGAAATTTTGAAGTTTCAAATGGCTTTTCCTTGCAAATTCATCCTGATATCTCACAGGTTGTTTGACTCACCTGTTCCTTACCTCATCAGTTATCAGGTTCCTGTTCCAATAAACTTGCACCAATGATGAACAATCATTTGTCTAGTCTCCACTAAACCAAATGTGTATCAAAGTTTGTCAAATTTACCTGACTGTCTTTCAGCAAATGCTTTTCTATTCTGACTCTGAGCTTGATGCATCCCCTGCATTAACAGAATTAATTTTGAAAAATGATCTCACCTTTTCATTCAGCATTATACTCAACACTTCTAGATAATGTCACTATCCAAGTGTTTTTCATGTGAAACACAATATTCTCATTTCTAGAAAAATCTCATGTAAGCTCCCTTACAGATTTCTTCTAACTTTGAGGTGTATGTACCTACATATCAGATCCAAGATCCTGAAATGTTTCTCCAGAAGATTCTTCCTTCTACACTACTTTCTATAAGGTGTACAGTTCAGCACACAGAACTAAAACTTCTATCATGTACATAATCAAAAACATTTAAGAGCTTCTACCCAAACCTCATTATCCAAATTAGTATCACCTCTTCTGAGTGTTCATAGAATCATAGAATCATAGAAAAGTAGAGTTGGAAGGGGCCTACAAGGCCATCAAGTCCAACCCCCTGCTCAATGCAGGAATCTAGGTCAAAGCATCTCTGACAGATGTCTGTCCAGCTGCACCTTGAATGCCTCCAGAGTGGGAGAGCCCACAACCTCCCTAGGTAGTTGATTCCATTGTCTTATTGCTCTGACAGTCAGGAAATTTTTCCTGATGTTTAGGTGGAATCTAGGTTCCTGTAACTTGAGCCCATTATTCCGTGTCCTGAAAACTGGGATGACCGAGAAGAGATCTTTGCCCTCCTCTGTGTGACATCCCTTCAAATACTGGAAGAGTGCGATCATATCTCCCCTCAGTCTCCTCTTCTGAAGGCTAAACATGCCCAGTTCTTTCAGTCTCTCCTCATAGGGCCTTGTTTCCAGTCCCTTTATCATCCTTGTTGCCCTCCTCTGAACCCTCTCCAGTTTGTCTATGTCCTTCTTAAAGTGAGGTGCCCAGAACTGGACGCAGTACTCAAGATGAGGCCTAACCAGTGCCGAGTAAAGGGGAATTATCACTTCCCGCGATTTGGAAGCTATACTTCTATTAATGCAGCCCAAATTGCATTTGCCTTCTTTGCAGCCACATCGCATTGCTGGCTCATATTCAGTTTGTGATCTACAACAATTCCAAGATCCTTCTCACTTGTAGTATTGTTGAGCCAAGTGTCCCCCATTCTGTAACTCTGCATTTGGTTTCCTCTCCCTAGGTGCAGCACTTGGCATTTATCCCTATTAAATTTCATTCTGTTGTTTTCGGCCCAGCGCTCCAGCCTATCGAGGTCACTTTGGATTTTGTTTCTGTCTTCCAGAGTATTAGCTGTTCCACCCAACTTTGTGTCATCTGCAAATTTGATAAGCATTCCCTGTACCTCCTCATCCAAGTCATTAATAAAAATGTTGAAGAGCACCGGGCCAGGACCGAGCCCTGTGGTACCCCGCTCGTTACCTCTCCCCAGTTTGAGAAGGAACCATTGATAAGCACTCTTTGAGTCCGATTCTTTAGCCAATTGTGGATCCACCTGATAGTTGTTCCATCTAGCCCACTCTTAGCTAGCTTACTAATCAGGATATCATGAGGCACTTTGTCGAAAGCTTTGCTGAAGTCCAGGTATATAATGTCCACAGCATTCCCACAGTCCACAAGGGAGGTTACCCGATCAAAAAATGAGATCAGATTAGTCTGACAGGATTTGTTCTTGACAAATCCATGCTGGCTTCTAGTAATCACTGCATTGTTTTCAAGGTGCTTGCAGACTGACTTCTTTATAATCTGCTCAAAAATCTTCCCGGGGATTGATGTCAGACTGACTGGCCTATAGTTCCCAGGTTCCTCCTTCTTGCCCTTTTTGAAGATGGGAACAACATTTGCCCTCCTCCAGTCGTCTGGCACTTCACCTGTCCTCCATGATTTCTCAAAGATAATAGACAGTGGTTCTGAGAGTTCTTCTGCCAGTTCCTTTATTACTCTAGGATGCAGCTCATCAGGCCCTGGAGATTTAAACTCGTTCAGAGTAATCAGGTGCTCCTTGACCATTTGCCTATCAATCTCAAGCTGCAATTCTGCCCCTTCAGTCTGCACTTCAGGTTTGCCAGGGGGGTCATAGACCCTCTTTTGGGAGAAGACCGAGCCGAAGTAGGAATTGAACACTTCTGCCTTTTCTTTGTCTTCTGTTATCAATTTGCCATCCTCATTGCGTAGTTGAACCACCAGTTCTTTCTTCTGTCTTTTACTGTGCATGTATCTGAAGAAAGCTTTTTTGTTGCTTTTAGCATTCCTCGCTAACCTTAGCTCATTCTCAGCTTTAGCCTTCCTGACACTATTCCTGCAGTTCTGTGCTACCTGCCTGTACTCTTCCCCTGTAGCCTGTCCTTCCTTCCACTTCCTATACGTGTCCTTTTTTGTTTTCAGGTCATCTTTGAGTTTATTGTGAAGCCACATTGGCTTCTTCTGTTGCCCTCTGCCTTTTTTCCTTGTGGGAATTGTTTGCAATTGTGCCTTTAAAATTTCCTTTTTAAAAAACTCCCACCCCTCCTGGGCTCCCTTTCTCGTGAGAGTCACTTGCCATGGGATCTTACTAATCATTGTTCTGAGTTTGTTAAAATTGGCTTTCCTAAAATCCAGGGTACGTGTTTGGCTACACTCAGCTTTTGCTTCCGTTAGAATCAAGAACTCAAGTATAACATGGTCACTTTCCCCCAGAGTTCCCGAAACTGCCACTTTATCCACTAACTCGTCTCTGTTGGTTAGAATCAGGTCAAGGATAGCCAATCCTCTAGTTCCTTCCTCCACTTTCTGTAGGAGGAAGTTATCAGCAGCACAGCTCAGGAATTTCTTGGAGGGGCCATGTTTGGCTGAATAAGTCTCCCAACAGATATCAGGGAAATTGAAGTCCCCCATTACTGCCACATCGTGCCTCCTTGAAACAATGGCAATTTGTTTGTTTACTCTTCCACACAATCCATGTGTTCAATATCACATCCTGTTAGAAAGTCATCAAAACATGCACTGAATTGAACTTCCCCATATCTGAAAAGAAATAGGTAACATGGGTAATATGCTTGTTTCCCACCCAAGCACAAAACACCTTGACTCTGTTCAATACTTCAGTTTTCTATCTAACATGTACACAACCTGTACCTCGTGTATTGATCAATTGACATCATGAAATAACGTGCCTCTCCTCTAAAAACCATCAGAGTACCCACAAGATTACCAAGAACAAATTGAAAGAAATGAACTGGTTTTTTCAGCTTGCCTGCCAGTTTACCTGTTGAAGCTAGCATCCCTTGTTTATGTGCACAAAATTACCTTTCATGTGAAAATTACAGTTTCCCAAATGCTTTCCCCACAACACAGTTTGCATTTTCTTTCACAAGCCTGTGAATCTAAATGATCAAACATTCATGTGATATGCATGCATGTACATGTCATACATATAAGCATTTAACCTTTTTATAGTTGCAATAGTACAACTTTCCATTTCTTTATTTACATCATTACAGTATAAAAGAAATAACCCATCTCTTAGCTTTGCCATATAAACATACCTACTAATTATTCAGTATTTTACATTTTGCTACAGAGAAATCCACAATATACTCAAGTCATATATACATTCAGTACATTTCCTGACATTTCAAAGCATATATTACACTTTCTTGAATCCAAGTTATCCAAACTTTCAAGAAATACATTTCCAAAACATGATTGTCAAACTCCTGACCATTTGCATAGTCCTCTTCCTGTTTATTCATGTCCAACACAGAAAGCTTCGTTTAAACAATCCACTGTTTCTGCTCACAAACAAAATAATGTCAATTTTGTTATGTCCTGGGTTAAAACACAAAGTTTTTCCCTTCAGCAGCACCCCTGCTGATTTCAAGCTCCTTCTTCTGTGATCCCACATGAAGAAAATGAAGAACAGCTTCACATTTTAAGCACAGCTTTCTCTGTTCAAAACTGTCGCGCTGTTTTTCCCTGCTGCTCTAAAACCACGCCTCCGCTGGTTTGATACAGCTTCCCGTGTAGTATCAAGTTTCCCAGAATACATTCCTGTCACACGTGACTTTGCTTTGCTGCGACATGACGCTCCAGATGCTTTGCCCACGTCAGACGTAATCCACGCATTTGTAATCCAAGCCACTTGTTGATACAATGCAAAAGATAGCTGATCCGCTGCTGTGTGAAGAAGCAAACTGCAAATGAAATATGATCCTCCTGCTGTAGCCTTGATGAGTAGACACACAGAGCCTCCTGGAGATTATTTCCTTGCCCGATACAGCTCCTTGACAATCACTCCAGCAAGCTGTGGAAAACGATATCCTTGTGTCCAGCGTTGTTCACCTTCCAGCCTAGTAGCTGCCCAGTAGCCTCGGATTTTGCCAAGCCTGGCACCTCCGTTCTAGCTGCTTTCAAAACGAAAATTCCTTCGTCTCTCTGTTTGCATTTTTCAGTTGTGCTGCATTCCAAGCCGCTGTTATCAGCTCTAGCAACATTGCCTTCCCCGGTTTGTTTACAAACCGTTCTTACAAATAGTAAACAAATTCCTTTAACTCTATAACTGCTGAATTTCTCCGAACTGCGTCTCTGTGGCTTATCTGCCTTATCTGAGATAACCATCAGATCGTTATCTGGGCCCATAACCGATGTGAGAGCTGGACTGACCCGGGTTCAAAAGCTCCCCTAGCCAATGACCCTCAGTCCCAGTCACGCAGGTGGAAGGAGGAGATAACAGCAGTTAATAAAGATTAAAGAGTTTATTTGTAAGACCCAATTACATGGGATTAAGGCAATCAATGCATCTCCTACTCACTACATCATTGCAGACTCAAATCCACTACCCCAGTGGTAAGGCTAGATGAAGTGAAGTCCAAAACAATAGACATGTCGTGTCGAGACGAACAAGCCAGCAAGGAGAGAGATGAAGAGGAATGACGGAAGACGGAATCAGCAAGTGTGCTAGCTTTTATACCCTGCACCTATAAATAGGATATTACTCACCCCGTAGTATAACCTATTCATCAACATGTTGATCCCAAACCTGTTCAAGGCTGCTGAGTCATGTCACCTCGAGACTATGTCTTATGACCAAAGACCTTCTGTACTTGAACTCAAGTAACACCCACCAGGTCAGGTGATAATCCTGATGTCAGGTGGTAATCTCGTTCTGCCTATGCAAAACCCAACATGGACTTCTCCACTCTTTCTCAAAGCCATATATTTGGCAATCTTGTACATTTTGTAATAGACCTTATATTATTTTGATTCAAGTCTTTTTATTTATTTATTATTTATTTATTATTATATTTATGAATCGCCCATCTGGCCAGACATCCAGCCACTCTGACCGATGTACAATCCAATAAAAAACAAGAGGAGGGGAAACACACACACACACACACACAGTATAAAACACAATTAAAAACAGTACAAAACTTAAAAATCCTAACCCACCCCATATTCCTGCCTGAAAAGCCACTTTCTTTTAATGCACGGTGGAAGCTAATCAAAGAAGGGGCATGGCGGAGGTCACTGGGGAGAGAGTTCCATAAATTGGGGGCTGCCACAGAAAAGGCCCTCCTCCTAGTCCCCACCAGGCTGGTTTCTCTGGCTGATGGGACAGGGAGAAGGCCGTCCGTGGCAGATCTTGTTGAGCGGCCTACTTGATGTTGCTGGAGGTGCTCCTTGAGATAAACTGGACCGGAGCCGTACAGGGTTTTAAAGGTCAACACCAACACCTTGAATTCAGCTCGGCAAACAACTAGTAGCCAGTGCTAACTCTTTGAGCACTGGCGTGATGTGATCACGCCAGCGGCAGCCTTTAACCAGGCGAGCTGGTGCATTCTGTACCAGCTGCAACTTCCAAACCGTCTTCCAGGGTAACCCCACGCAGAGCGCATTACAGTAGTCTTAGGCCCAGTTTGCCCAACATGCTGGGCTCTCCGTGGGTTATTTAACCCATAATGAGCCACGGGGCATGCTGGGTGCTATTTTGAAAATACAACCCCCAGTGGGGTTGCGGCATGTGATATGAGCTCAGCCATCAGGGGTTATGTGAGGGTTAAACAAACCTCACATAACCCTACAGAAACTGAAGGCTTTGTTTAACCCTAGCATAACCCCTGATGGCTAGGTTTGGACAACATGCCACAAACCCATCAGGGGTTGCATATTCAAAATGGTGCTGAGAACACCCCACAACCCTTATCCTGCTTTTTCATGAAACCTAGCGTTCGTTGCATACCGGGGTCCTAAAAAGCCCCCAAAAGAAGTGCCTCAGGCAAGGCAAAGTCTGCATTTGAAATGGTTTTGTCTTACTAAATGCTTCCCCCCAAGGCTGTTAGGATCAGAATAAGAATGAATTTCAGGTATGTAAGGTAAGTAAAGACTTAATCTTTCCTGCAGCAATGTAAATCCAGGAAATCTGCATAACAAAATAAAACCTCAATGGCTGTCAGTTTGCATGTGAATGTACTGAAGAATGCCTGAGGCCTGTAAACTTTAAATCAGCATAACAAATCTTTTCCTCAATGGATTTCTGTTTGAAGGAGGTGTTTGCTATTGTTCTGTTCTTGGCTATCAAAAGAAACTAAGATGACCTGTGGATGGCTTTTTTTGTTCCCCATAATTACTTCAGTTGTTTGGGGTCCAAAAAATCCCATAAAATGTATTCTTATGCAGTTTTCTGGGACATTTTGTGCCCTGGGCATGTTTGATTTATATAAAGAAACCATGAAAGGCAGGTGGCTGAAATCTGGTAATATTTTTTTACTAAACACAGTTTTAGACAATGTCCTAAAAGCATTTTCTGATATGTCTTCTGATGTGTAAATTACACGACAAAATGTGAACCTGGGGAAGGAAAAACCCCGGTTAGCAGGATGAGGTTAAATAACCCCTGGTAAGTCTGGTGTGCCATGCGAACCAGGTCATTGTCTATGTTTAATAGCTAACATACCCTTGGGGTAAGTGTAAAATCAAAATGCAACTTTCCTGTGGTGTGCGTGCCTTATCTCGATGCTCAAGATCAATACTTACAGCTGTCAGTCAGTTACACTTGCATTTTGTTGCACATGTGTGATTGGGAACATGCAATAACAGAGAGCCACATGGGAAACTTACCTGGAGTCTTCCAGGAAGCTTCCTAATGTATATTTATGGTAGGGAGCAACTTGTCTACTAAATGCTTCACTTGAGTTCTGTCAAGAGGAGGAGGAGGAGCTGGATGAGTCTTGTAACCTCAGGGACAGTATCCAATATTACCACTGGTGCTTATTCTGTTGCGCCAGTGGGACCCACTGCTAGCACAACTGGGGGTTAGCGCTGCCTAAAGCAAGCCCAGAAATGAGCAGAAATGCCCATTCCCAGATCAGGACAGGTCAGCAGAGATCTCTTTTGGGAACTCCGCTGACCTGCCCCATTATGGAAAGTAGTGTTTCCGCTCATTTCTGGGCTTGCTTTAAGAAGAACTGCCAGCTCTCCATTGCACTAGTGGTGCGTCCTGCTGGTCTGCAGGTGGGAAAGTGAGGACATTCTCCACCAGAAAGCTCTGAGAGTTCCCATCACACAAAGACTTCTTGCCATGACTAAGATGATGCTGTTGCTATTAGCAACCATATTGGCACGGGAATGACATTGTTGGCACCAGAGAATGAGTCAGGTGTGCAAAGGTATCCTTGTTAATTGACAGAAGGCAGAAAAAAGTAAAGTGAGAAGACAGCAAGCATCAGCCAGCCAGTTGGTTCGGAGTATTGCGCCAGGATGGTATTGCTCAAATGGATAGACAGCTGGAGGCTCTCACAGCTGTCTCCTCTAGTTGTACTAGAGTTGGGAAAAGTGCAGAAAAGGTCTACTAACATGGTCAAGGGGCTGGAGCAACTCCCCTACAATGAAAGGTTACATCTGGGACTGTTTAGCTTAGATAGAAAGTGAGTAAAGGGAGAAAGTGGTGTGGGGAAAGTGAATAGGAAGACATTTTCCTCCCTCTGTCATCATACTAGAACCCAGTGGAGCCATCCCATGAAGCTGATTGGTGGGAGATTCGGAAGAAATAAAAGAAATGTGTCCTTCACACAGCACATAGTTAAACTATGGAACTCACTTCCACAAGATGTAGTGATGGCCACCAATCTGGATGGGTTTAAAAGGGGATTGGACAAATTCATGGAGGAGGAGTAAGCTTTCAGTAGCTACTAGTCCTGATTTGAGATTTGAAAGCCCAGAAAAAAAACTGGAAAAATACAGGGGGGGAAAATATTTTTCTGTTTTTTTCCCCCAGGACTTCACTGATGGCTATATGCTCCCTCCAGTATCAGAGGCAGTATGCCTATGTAAACCAGTTGGTGGGGAACATGGGCAGGAGGCTGTTGTTGCACTCATGTCTTGCTAATGGGTTTCCCATAGGCAGCTGGTTGGCCACTGTGTGAATAGAATGCTGGATTAGACGGACCCTAGGTCTGATCCAGCAGGTCTCTTCTTAAGACCCACTGGAATGAATGGGACATAAGTTCGCCAAGACAAATGAGTCCTGATGGTTCTGTGCTACCTCCAGTATCAGAGGCAGTATGCCTATGTACACCAGTTGCTGGGGAACATGGGTGGGAGGGTGCTGGCTGCGCTCATGTCCTGCTTGTGGGATCCTGTGGGCAACTGGTTGGCCATTGTGTGAACAGAATGCTGGACTATTTATTTATTTATTATATTTATGAATTGCCCTGGCCAGACATCCGACCACTCTGAGCAATGTACAGTACAATAAAATACAAGGGGGGGGGGGAGAAACACACACACACACACACACACACACACAGTATAAAACACAATTAAAAACAGTACAAAACTGAAAAATCCTAACCCCGCCTGGAAAGCCACATTTTTAATGCCCGGCGGAAGCTAATCAAGGAAGGGGCATGGCGGAGGTCACTGGGGAGAGAGTTCCATAAATTGGGGGCTGCCACAGAAAAGGCCCTCCTCCTAGTCCCCACCAGCCTGGTTTCTCTGGCTGATGGGACAGGGAGAAGGCCGTCCGAGGCAGATCTTGTTGAGTGGCCTACTTGATGTTGCTGGAGGCGCTCCTTGAGATAGACTGGACCGGAGCCGTACTGCATTTACAGCATTTTTACCCCGCTGTTCAGCCAAAACAGGGTCCCAGAGTGGACCCTTGCTCAGATCCAGCAGGGATCTTCTTATGTTGTTATTTAGAGTGGCCACACAGGAATTATGCATGTTGATTTAATGCTTTTTGCAGATCCTTGTTAGCCAATGAATTTGTGTGGCCCTTACACCCAAACTGGGTCTCGTGTTTTAATTCTGTGTTGAGGGCAAGATTCAGCACCAGCCTAATAAATAGAAAAGATTACCAAGATCTCTTCTCCATGCCATACTAAGAAAGGATGACATGAAGACCATTTTGCTGATTTTCAAAGAGAATATTTACATGATTGGTTTATATTTTAACAATTAGGGTTACTTTCCAGCAATCTGAATAAAGGTTTAGCTTTAAGGCATGCTGTTTAAACTTCATTATTCCTTATTGCAATTTGGACACTGTGTTCTGCAGAGTTCTGTAATGAACACATTATGTAGCCTACTTAAGGAAAGGCTCAGCTAGGCAAACACAGGCTAATCCTGGCTTCAAGAGTCCTTTTGTTCAATTGGCATTCAGTTTCCTTGCCAGGATGTGGGGTGAGATCCTGCCAACCGCCAGTGATGCATCTGTGTAATGATCAGGAGAGTCGAGTTTCTGCAATGGCTGTTTACCCAGCCCGACTTCAGCCAGCTGACTTGGCACTGCTCCTAAAGATTCTCCGCAAGCGAGGCTTAAGAACGTTTTACAAGATGGTTCGCTTTGTTCCCCAGTTTCACAAATAACACACTCTACATGGGCAAAATTGCCCATTCACAATGTAAGCCCCTGTCTAAAGCTTTCTTTAGAGGACAGAAGTGGGGTTTAAGCAGGGCTGTGCTGCTGGAAACGTTATCCTGAATTGGCAATGCAGCAGTTGGAGGACTCTCTGATAGTCTGACATCCAACAAACAAAGAGAATGGAAAGTTTCTTCAGCAGGATTGACTCACCAGGGCCTATAAGTGTGTTCTGACTCTGAGTGATGCTGTGAGTATCCTCTATGGACAGGTTATGGCATAAATACTGTATATCCCCTTCTGTAGAAGGGGGTTTAGGATGTGCACGTATCAAAAGATTAAAATTAAAATTACCCTTTAAAACAGGACTCACTAACATATGTAGTCCACAGAGGACTACATAGGATGAAGGATTGTATGTAAGCACCAATGACGTCACAGAAAATATGTGGGTGGGAGAAACAGAGGTTCTAGAGAGAGATGTGAAGGTCTGAGAGAGAAGAAGAAGAAAAGAAAAAAAAAGGAAGGGGGGAAACCAGATATTAAAAAATAAAAATAAACCAGAACTGAACTCCATCCCCAAAATAGGCTCACCACCATGGAGCACCATGGATAGCTCCAATGAAGCTCCAAATAAAACCAGAAAAACCTGTAATGGAAAAGGAGCCCCCAGCCTGAAATAGGAGTCACCAGCCTCCCCTGAATATTTCCTGCTTACTTGTGAGTAGGCATGCTGCTCATGCTTACTTCTGGGTGCATATGCATAGGCTTGATATTTGGGATGCTTTTTGAAAGTGCTGCTGAGTGATTCAGTCCTTCTTACCTCTGAGTAGACATGCTTCCTACTATAAACTTGTAACAGTACAATTCTGGGGGTGGGGGGAATTCCTTCAGCCCTGTCCACTTGGGGACCCAAGGTAGGAGAACACTGGGCTAGAGACTGGTGTGGTGGAGTGACAGGCAGAAGCAGAAGCCCGGGGAGGGCCAACCTGAGCATTCCAGAGGCTCTGATTGGTTGAAGCAGAGAGCATAGAACCCCAAGAAGTTGGCAGTTGGGGGGGCGGTTGTCAGTTGTGTGAGAGTGAGTTAGTGAGAGAGGGAGTGGGAGGTTATATTAAAGTAGGTAGGAAAAGGTGGTACTGAAGAAAAGAGTTCAGACAAGAAAAACTAGTAACTAAGTTGTGAGAAAGCAAACGTGAAGGAGTTAGTGAAGAACACTTCACAGGAGTTTCCGCTTAGGAATGAAGGACCTTCTGTCTGAGGAAGAAGGTGAAGCTCTGGACTAGTGAGATGGATAGCTAAGTTCCCTGTTCTTCTGATACTGATACAGTCATGCCTTGGATTGAAAGCACAATTCGTTCCAGAAATGTGCTTGTGTAATCCAAAACACTCTTATATCAAAACAAAATCCCCCCCCAAAAAAATTGTACAGAGATTTTTAATTTAAGCCGTACTACAGTACTTGTATTGCAAGACGTCGCTTGTATATCAAGTAAAAAATAAATAAATAAATATTTAAAAATTTGCTTGTCTTGCAAAACGCCCTCAAACCAAGTTACTTGCAATCCAAGGTATTACTGTACTGTACTTCAAGTAACCAAGCCAAGTTGATACAGAAAAGCACGCAGGGGGTTGGACTCGATAGCCTTGTAGGCTCCTTCCAACTCTATGATCAATGAAATCTATGAAATCTACATCTGCCTACCTTTAACCGGAACTTAAGTAAAGAACAAGTTTGAACACAACTGTTAAAAATCCAAGTTATTTGTTCCTGAGTTGAATATCAGTTTAGAGACTTTGTTAGAACAATAAATCGATCATTTTATTCAAAGTTCTAAGTCTCCAGAGTCTGACTGGTGGACAGGAAAGTAAGAAGGGAATTAATGGAGGGGCACCCTACTTCAAGAAATCAAATAAAACAAACTGCTCTTAACAAAGACAAACAGAGGTGGGTGAACAGCTACATATAAGACCTAAGACATACAATCGGCTAACGCAGTTTAAGAAGACGGAGCTCTCAGCAGCAGCAGTCTAGAGAGACACATTTAGCTGTGTGAGAAAAGAAGACAACTTAAAGTCTGAAGTGACCAATACAAGGTGGCACTTGGTGAGAGTGAAGTACACACCCGTCCGCTACAACTGGCTTTAAAAAAACCCCAAAATAATGGCACCTAGAGATTCTCAGGAAATGTAATTTTGCACCCAAATGCCTCATTTTCTGCAACCCTCCCCTGTGCTCCTGCAGAATTGCAACATATATACTTCTCTGCCAATGCTGTGCAGGAAGATTCCAGCACTGAGTTTTCTCTTTCTGGGAGTGTGTCAAAAAGGGTGTCATGCCTCCACCCCAAGAACGTTGTTCCTTCAGAATGCTGGGCTTCTTATAAGTCATTGGGGCCAGATGCTTCCCATTGTAAGTCACAAGTGTTAATTATGTTCTAATTACTTATTAGAAGAGGCCGGGTTGGCTGGCACAGAGCACAATTGAAACCTGTCCAAGAACATGGAGAGCTCGGGGTGGCAAGAATTTAACTAACAGCTTTTCCTGGCAGCCAGGAGCGTTGCACGCCCACTGCTGCCTCTCGGTGATCCTCCCGGAGTAAAAGTGGGAAATCAAAGGGAGCAAATGCTGTTACACCCCCCCCCCCAAAGGGCTCAGTAAATTGTGGGCTGCTTTATTTCACTAACATTGCGTGAGCAATGCTCCCAAAAACTCTCCCTGGATTTCAGAGTTAGGGACCTGGTCTACTTTCCAAAGTGGAAACTATGTATTAGGAACCTATCGATGTTCTGCCGTTTGGTTCGGAATTTTGTACAGAGGACTGTCCACATGCAGTTTGTTGCTGTTCTCTGATCTTCCAGTTGGGGGTGGGGCAACCTTTTATTTTATTTTATTTCATTTCATTTCTATACCACCCAGTAGCTGAAGCACATACATGGGGTGGCACAGAGAGAAAGAGAGAGAGAGAGAGAGAGAGAGAGAGAGAGAGAGATATGGGGTAGCATGGAAAGTGAGTGTGAGAGAGATAGGGTGGCAGAGAAAGAGTGGGGACCACACATACACAGGTGGGGGGCAGAGAGAGAGAGCGGGTGGTGGTGGCACAGAGTGAGAGAGTGAGAGAGATGGGTGCTACAGACAGACAGACAGACAGACAGACACACACACACACACACACACACACACACACACACACACACACAGGCCTGTGGCTCACGTTGGCTCAGCTTGTCTGAGTGTGGAAAGCTAAGCAGGGTCAGGCCTGGTTATTACTTGGATGGGAGACCCCTCCTCCAGTTTCCTGCACTGAGCAGGGGGTTGGACTCGATAGCCTTGTAGGCTCCTTCCAACTCTATGATCTATGAAATCTATGAGGTATCAGAGAGAGATGGGGTAGTAGCACAGAAAGTGAGTGTGCCAGAGATGGGGTGGCAGAGAGAGGGAGTGACAAGGAGCTATGCCATCACTCAGTTCTGCAAATTATGCCCACTTTGGGCTCTGGCTCCACCCACCACTGGTAATGGCCACTGATTGACTTCTCACATGGATCAATGGCTCCTTCTAGAACAGTGTTCTCCAACCTTGGGTCCCCCAGATGTTTTTGGCCTACAACTCCCAGCATGCCCCAGCCAGCGGAGAACACTGCTATAGAAGAAAAAAGCCCCCCCCCCCATATCTTCTGTTCATTTGTGTCTTCTTCCCATGTACATTACCGGTGCACACGCGTGCATATATGCAACACTGGGGATCCCAATCGAGGTGACCTTGCTTCTTCCCCCATCCCTGTCCCACTGAAGGCGATTGCTGGCTTTCCACTGAGTCCATATGAACATCAATAAAACACAGCAAGCAAGAATCTTGAGGCTGATCATACAGTTATACATCACATCGGGATCACAGCATTATGGTGTTTGTTATTCTAAAGTGCAAAGAGAGAGAGAGATGAAGATGAACCCCTGCATAACTAGAACCCAACGGGGTCATCCCATGAAGCTGGTGGGAGATTCAGGACAGATCAAAGGAAGGACTTCTTCTTCACACACAGCACATGTTTAAACTGATGGAATTCGCTACCACAAGATGTCGTGATGATGGCCACCACGTTGGACAGCTTTAAATGGGGACTATATATATTACATTATATATTGCCTCTAATCAGAGCTGGTGTTGACAAGAGCCCCCTGGACTTGTTCCTCCTCCTCACCACTGCAACCTGCTTGCTCACCTGCCTCTCGCCGTGGCCCAGACAATGGCAGTGGTGAGGAGGAGTAGATGTCCCTGCCTGCTTGCTCCTTGGTGCTCTCTGCCTGCCAAGCAAGCAAGCAAGCAAGCAAGAAAGTGGTGGCAATGATGAGAAAGCGGATGAAGGAGCAAGGGCAGCTGGTGACCATAGCGGTGAGAACGTCATGGACCCACTCACTGACAGAAGGGACCTCGGCCAAGAGCCCTCAAAATCCTGGAGCTGACACCGCCTCTGATATCAGAGGCAGAATGTCTGTCTGAGTACTGGTTGCTGGGAAACAATTGCGGGAGAGAGCTGTCGACCTTATGTCTCACTCGTGGGCTTCCCGGAGGCATCTGGCTAGCCACTGTGAGGAACAGTATGCTGGGCTGGAAAGGTCTTTGGTCTGATCCAGCATGGTTATTTTATTACCCTATTGCTCTGTTTGGTCCTGTTTTCTTCCTGTGTGAGTGAGTTGTATTCACTCAGATGTTAAAGCCTTCCCCTTTTCAGTAATTGCTGTTTAATATTTTGTGGTCTGTTTCTTGCTTGGTTACCCACCCCACACCTGGTAGCCCCCACCTCCACCCCCACAATGTAAAAGTGGTGACAGGAGGAGAGCAGGGGAGGCCAGTGACTCCTATGCCAGTGGGGCTCCTTATCCATTGCAGATGTTATCATGAGCTTTATAGAAGCTATCCATGGTGCTCCATGGTGGCGAACCTATTTTGGGGATGTAGTACAGCACCATGGATAGCTCCTATAAAGCTCAGAATAAAAGCTGCAATGGATAAGGAGCCCCGCTGACACAGGAGTCACCAGCTTCCCTTGCAGGAGTCCCAGGAGGTTTTTTAGGCTGTTTGTTTATTCGTTTATTTTTTATTTTTTATCCTGACTTTCTAGCAAGAAGAATGGTACTCAAGGTGGCGGCAGCCAGGGAAAACAAAGATTTCTACCTGGTGGCAGTGGAAAGGTCACAGGAAGGGAAGGGCAAACTGGATTGGACCAGTCTATTTGGCCTGGTCTCCCTTCACATACGGAACAGGGTGTTGCTGGCCAGTGACACACTCTGACTACATTAATGCAAACCAAACCAATCTGAGGTCAATTAGGGTCTGCTGCTGAGTAAGGTGGGCAGGGTATGTAGTGGAAAAGCAGAAGACATTTGTTATATCAAGGGGTTAGTGGTGAACCACAATTGCTCCTTCTGTGCCTAGACTTCTGGTTGGGCCTGTTTGCTTTAAGTTGTTAGCTTCTTCTTATTCCCCCATAGTCAGCTATCTGTTTGAGATGGTACAACCAGAGAGGCTATTATTTACTTTTAGATAGTAGCCCATGGCTAGACTTCAAGGTCTACACCAAATAAGAGAAGGGAGTGTCTGGGATGTTCATATAGTTAGCTATCTATGCTGGTTGCTTGCCACTTGCTAGAGCTAATCCTTTCTCTTTGCAAGAGTGTGTAAACTTTCTCGAAGTCATTGGAGTATGGCCAGAACATGGGTGGGATTAATATGATCATAATAGCATATATGAATCCCTGAGACACTCCTAGGGCAGAACTTCGATGCAGGCGGAAGGTGCTGTGCACCAGGCCGTTATTCGAGTTCATTCATCACTGATTCTAAGGGGTTCCCAGTGGCAGTAATAAAGGGACATAAGCATTATAATCTTGCTTTGTAGTTTCTTGCTGCAATCATTGCCTTGCAGTATTTTGCTTCCTTACTTTGTTTTGTTCCTTCATTATACAAATCTTTCCTTTTCCCATTAGTGTGTTCATTGGAGGTTCCTTGCAGGAAAAAAGGTGGGGTATAAATATAATAAATAAATAAAATAAATTGGTTCTGGATCCTAAAAAGAGCCGTTGCCTCTTAGCGACACACAGTATGATGGGAATGGTAGTCTGCAGTGACCACTGGGAATATTGAAACTCAAAAATATCAAGCCAAATCCGTTTTATTTTTTTAAATGAACCATTGGGATTTAAAAAGGGATAAGTATCTGTCACACACACCTTTGTTGTACTCAAACTGCAATCTGGGCAAATGGTCTCTAAGGCTGCAATTCTATGCACACTTTCCCAGGAGTAAGGCCCACCGAATACAGTGGGAAGTCCTTCTGAGCAGATATGCATCATGGATTTGTGCTATAAAGCTGTAATAATGAAAATATAGAGTGTTTTTACCTTGGGAGCAAGCAGGGCTCTGTTTTGGTGTTGCTTTCCAACTGCTTGGAACAAGAGCTTACTCTTTATGACAGTTTGTGTTCATTTACCAGTATTCACAATGTACATTCTTTGTGCATGACTAGCCTTTCCCTGGAGATGCATAACTAGAGCAGAAGAGGGTGTGTGTGTGTGTGTGTGTGTGTGTGTGCCCTCAGTCTTTGGTAGTCATTTTAATCTTCTAAAGTGCTACATAATTTAGATTTTTCAAAAGTGGGTTTGTAAATTTTGGATTTATTTTTTTTTAAACGGAAAATACTTTTAAGACTTGCTTTTGCTCTAACAGCTCCTGAATCTTTCATGAGATGTGGAAAGTTTGCAGCACGAATAGAAGTTAGTAAGCAGATCAAAACCAGAAAGCTGGGCTAGTCAGCTTATGGATATTATGGCTTCATCATTAATTATTCCCACCAACTCCTCATTTCTATCAAGTGTCCTTGCTTTAGTTTTTACTCAGGGGTTTATTTCACATAGTCAAAGATGTCTGAGGTCGGAAGAGATGGCTAAAGATCATATAATCTGCCCAATTACATTTCTTCCAGATGTCGCCCTCCATGGACCAGAACTCATTGGGATGTTCTGCAGTGCAAACCCTGTGTGATTTATATTGGTGATAGCTTGGACTGATTGCAAGGACTCTCAATCCTCTTTATTTCCAAGCAACACATGGCAGGAATTAGAGACTTTGCAAGGGTAATGAAGCAAAGAAAGATAACAGATACCTTAATGCCATTACATAAGGCCATGTTTCGAATCTTGCATGGGATTCTGATGCTTCAGCTCACAGAGTGGAATTAGTGAAAGAGGTGCCTGAAATGTTCAAACAAAGTGATAGATCACCTCCTTTGAATAATGCTTGGTGTCGGGGGAGGAGGAGCAGCACTTTGTTGGTTGCTGTGTGAACACGGGGCATTGTCTCTGCTGACTTTTTGGTGGTTCAGGATTCAGACAGAGACAAGAGATTGTGCAGCCATTTCTCCTCTCAACCAGATCCAGCAAAAGGACTGGTTTAGAAAAAAAGATAAAGAAAAAGACCAAGGAGGGGGTGCTGCATGAAAGAGGATTAAAAACATTCCAAATGGCATGGAGACAAGGAAAAGGGGGAAATCATTCTCTCTGGAAATTAAAAACAAAACAGCAAATACCTCAAGCTTGCAATTGATAGGCAGCCAGGGTAAGATGAGCAAAATGAAGTCTCCCCCCCCCCCCCGCAGCTTTCTGTGCAATTCACAGCCCAAGGATGCTATGACAACAACCTGCAGCTTTTGGAAAGGATCGGGTGAACACAACACAGCCCTTTTTGCACATTATACAGGAACAAACTTGGGCGGGCTCGCCACTCAGTGTGCACTCCACAGAGAAATGCAGCCAGTCCCAGCTCGCTGACTTGTACTTGTGTAGGTAGGGATTCTCCCAATATTTTTCCCATCCAAATTTCCCCCTGGATTTTGAAGTTCTCAGTTATAGGATCTTATTTCCAAAGTGGAACATTCGGAATTCTCCATTGTTCTGTTCTCTTTCTCTCTCCATCCCTCTGCCCCCCCCTCCCGACAACTCCTTGGATGCTAGGAAAGGTAAGTATTTCAGTGCATCAGAAACAACATTTCCCAGCATTCCAGGAAGGAGGAAGGAAGAACAGAGAGGAGGAGGAGGAGGAGGAGGAGGAGATGGAAGAAAGAGACAGTCCCTTGTCTCCCTGCCTGCTTGTCCCTGCAGATACAGGAACCATCACAGAGGACGACAAAGAGAAGGAACGATACAGGCCTGTGGCTCACGCTGGCTCAGCTTGTCTGAGCGTGGAAAGCTAAGCAGGGTCAGGCCTGGTTATGACTTGGATGGGAGACCCCTCCTCTAGTTTCCTACATTGAGCAGGGGGTTGGACTCGATGGCCTTGCAGGCCCCTTCCAACTCTAGAATCTGTGAATCTATGAAAGAGGAAAAGGAAAAAGTAGGGATGGATAAAAGTGTCAAGTCTGATCTCATGAAGTCTCTTGTTTTTCCACTGCCAAGCTCATTCCATCTTGGGTCCTCACTGGACTGTGAACCTTCTCCCCCCACTGCCCCACAGAGTGCATGGAAATTAGTACGTATACCCATGCACGTTTTTCAAAATGCTTAAAAGGGATGTACAAGAATTTCATTTCTGCTTGTCAAACAGGTGAGCCTGCCCTGTTTGCAACCACAAAAGCGAGCGCAAGTGCATGTGTTTGCCGAAAATGTTTGCAAATGACCAAACGAGGTGCTCGCATTTGATTCGTGCAAATTTCTTATTTTTCACAAAATCAGCCCTGCTTTAGTCTAAGGGAGAAATTTGCACAAATTAGGAAATCTGCACAAATTTGGGGATTTTTGGCACAACTTTCCTGGTCAATTGCTCTTCATTTGGTGCAATTTCCCCGTTCACATAAAATGAACAGCGACTGCAAATGCGAGTGCCAATTGGGTGTGAGATGAGTGGATGCTCAGAGGAACTTGCCCAATTCTTTGTGCACACCTTTCAAATGTATGAGTCTTTTATATGCATCCCACCCCCAACCCCCCCAATGCATCACAGACCTCAGAAATGTATGGATTTCATCAGTGAGATGCAGTGCAGTCTTTGGAAGTGCAAGCTAACCCTTTGGTGATGCCATCTATCCAGCTTGGTGGGACAATACTGGAAAATGTCGATCATTTTCTCTATCTTGGCAGCTATCTTTCTGTTACAGCTAACATCGACAGTGAAATCCAGCATCGTCTGAGCTCCACAAGTGCCGCATTTTCTCGAATGAAACATAGAGTGTTCGAGGATCGGGATATTTGTAAGAAGACCAAAACACTGGTTTATGAAGCCATTGTATTACCAACTTTATTGTATGCCTGCGAAACATGGACTATCTATAAACGTCACCTCCAACTCCTTGAAAGATTTCATCAACGTTGCCTCCGGAAAATCCTGTGAATTACTTGGGAAGATAGGCGAACAAATGTCAGTGTACTGGAAGAAGCAAAGACTACTAGCATTGAAAAAATGATCCTTCAACGCCAACTTCAGCGGACTGGTCATGTTGTTCGAATGCCTGACTGCCGTCTCCCAAAGCAGTTACTTTACTCCCAACTCAAGGATGGAAAGCGGAATATCGGTGGTCAATATAAGAGGTTTAAAGATGTTCTTAAGGCTAATCTAAAAAAATGCAATATAAACATCAAAAACTGGGAAGCTCTGGCCCATGAACGATCTAAATGGAGGTTGGCCTTTCACAAAGGTTCCATGGACTTTGAAGAAGCTCGAGTGCAAGGTGAAAGGGAGAAACTTGCTAAGCGAAAAGCACGTCAAATGAATCCTTTACAAGACCATCTTCCATCTGGTAACCTGTGTCCTCACTGTGGGAAGCTGTGTGGATCTAGAATTGGCCTCCACAGTCACTTACGGACCCATCGCTAGAGTCTACACAATTTTCTTTAGAATTTTCCTCCTTTTAAAATCTCCTTTTTGTAAATTTTCTTCTTCTTTTTTTTTTTTAATCCTGGAAGACAATCTTACTCGGTCACGAGTGATTGCCTGACTGACTGACTGACTGGATTGGGTATTCTCACATTAAAAAGCATAACCCAATGAATGTCTCACCTACCCCTGGAAAGGAGAGAGAACTATATCCCAGTGCAGTGGTCAGCAGTCAGAAATGAGTCACCTCCAGCACCAGGCTTTATGATTTGTTGGCTGTTCCAGAATTGTTTAAACCACTTCCATTGTAGTTCAAACTTAGCCTCCCTCCCTGACTAGCGCTAAGGTTCTAAGGTGCAATCCTATGTAAGTTTCGACAGAAAAAAGGTCTTACAACTTCCCACATTCCTGGCTGGGAAATGCTGCGAATTGTAGGACTTTTCCCCTGTCGAAACATGCACAACATTGCACCCTGTTAATTTGTTTAGGGAGCAATCCTGTGGCCCCTAGACAGCATCTAGGGGGGGCATGTAGTTCAGATTCCCAGATCCAAGACTGGAGACAGACCTCTGACCTTACCGCTCCAAACTCCCTCCCCCCTCACAGCCAGTGTGGAAAGAACTGCACCTGCTGCCACTCCGAGGTCAGGAAAACAACCTCAGGGAGGGGGTAAAGGAGGCGTTCCAGGAGGTGGGCAGAGGAAAAGACTGCAGAGGCCAGGGTACGACATATCCTGCATCCTCTGCAGCCTCCTTCCCTCCCACTCTGAAGCTCACCACCTACCTGGCTGAAAACGGCCATCTAGCAGAAATGCAGAGCGGGAGGAGCAGGGAGAAGGAGATTGCCTCTGCTGCTCCTCCTACTTTGCATAGGATGGCCTTAATCCTTAAGACGGACGTAGACAAACTGGAGAGGGTTCAGAGGAGGGCAACAAGGATGATCAAGGGACTGGAAACAAGGCCCTATGAGGAGAGACTGAAAGAACTGGGCATGTTTAGCCTTCAGAAGAGGAGACTGAGGGGAGATATGATCGCACTCTTCCAGTATTTGAAGGGATGTCACACAGAGGAGGGCAAAGATCTCTTCTCGTTCATCCCAGTTTGCAGGACACGGAATAATGGGCTCAAGTTACAGGAACCTAGATTCCACCTAAACATCAGGAAAAATTTCCTGACTGTCAGAGCAATAAGACAATGGAACCAATTACCTAGGGAGGTGGTGGACTCTCCCACTCTGGAGGCATTCAAGGTGCGGCTGGACAGCCATCTGTCAGGGATGCTTTGACCTGGATTCCTGCATTGAGCAGGGGGTTGGACTTGATGGCCTTGTAGGCCCCTTCCAACTGTACTTTTCTATGATTCTATGATAATCCTCTGAGATTGGAGGTTTACAGGCATCTCATTTGGACTGCACCCTTAGAAATGCAAAATCCCATAGCTTAATGTACCACTTTCTAATTCTTGGGATTTGATTAGCTTTCCAATGCTTTGCGTATACTGTAGCAGTGACTATCACATGCTGAAGGATATTTCCTTATCCTTATCTATCAGCCCTGTAAAGTTTGGCTGATACAAACACTTGTTGTCAATATCTCTTGGCCTGCCTAGAGTAACACCAATAACTGTACACCTAGCACCCAGGTAGAACCAGTTTTATTTACCCAGGCATTTAAGTCAGTATTTCTTTCAAGATACTATGTTCCCTTTTATTCCTGCTGTTTTTAAGGCTGCTCATTTTATTACACTTTTCACACTTGCCTCTTTTTGAGTGTCAGGCCACATACATACATTTATTAAGTGAAGAACATTACAAAACTCACCCTGCACCTGCCACCTGTGGTACTGACTGGATTCCAGTGTGGCTCTGAATATTCTAGAGCCAGTCTGTTGTTTGACTCCAGATCAGGAAATCTTGAGATAGATCTCTCTGGGAGGTATCTGAAGTGGATTTAACGGAAAGAATGCCGATGGGAGCAGAGGATTCAAACTGCCGAAAAGCTTCATTTGAAGCTTACAGAGCATACTGCATATTTTAACAGGAAAAATCCCTCTGGCGGCTATACACATATTTCTTTAAAAAAAAAATAATAATAATCCTTTTTCCTGGTGTGTGGATTGGCATCTTGTGTTTTTATTACATTGTTTTCTCATTTCCCCACCCCCTGGAGGTCCTTGTTTTTGAATGGTTGTGATTAAAACTGCCAAGCACTATCTCTGTAGCAAAAATGGGAACACTAGGCTGGATTGCTTTCATACCCACAGCTTCCAAAACCATTGCAGTGAAGGTGTCAAAGGCTCAGGGTATCTTCTTTGCAGGGAGTCTTCCACTCAGATCTCCTTTTCTAGTCTATTATTGAATCTCTTTAGCTTCTTACCTTCATGGACAAACACTGGGGAATTTATTATTATTTTTTAATAGCATCATTGCAGAACTTGGCTAGTATCTCAACAACTGAAAAAGACAGATGTAACGTTTAAACTGCGGTCTTAAAAGATTCTTCACCAGCTGCGATTCTGGATTGTACACATGCATGCCAGAAGCCTGCAACCCTTAAAAGCTCAGAACGTGACATGGCAGGATTTGCATTTGCCTGGAGTAAGTCCCCCTTGAACTCAGCAGGAACTTGGAAATAAGCAATGTGAATGAGGAAATCAATTGGGTGGCGGCGGTTGGGCAGTGGTGGCCACACACAATGAAGACCTTGAGGGGCCATGGCGAGCATGATGCTCCTGCCTTCAGTTCAGACCCCTTAAGTGACTTCACAGTGGAAGTGATATCTGAAGCTACAGACCTCTCTGTCAGCCATGATTAACCTTGCTTCTGTCTGAATTGAGCTCGAATCCCTTCCCATTTGTCTAGTCCCTCATGTGCTGTAACAAGGACAAGAAATAGCCCATTTCCCTCTGCCATCTGCCGTGCCCCTACACACTGAATGCTGAGTCCAAATTTTCTGTGTTCAAAACCACTGGCCAGACAAGTGCTTTGACTTCAAATGACTCGCATTACCTTAATTCAAAGCCAGGCTTGGCCTGGTTTCCATGTTGCTGTGATAAACAAAGAGCTCCTGTAGAGCATTGTGACTTTGCACGAAAGAGTTGGCTCAGTCGATCATTCAGCAACACAGGAACAGAGGTGGAGAGGAGGGGGTGGCGGCTAATACCCAGGATTCCACTCACTCATTCTGCACATCACACAGTTCTACAGGACAGTGATGGTGCCCAGGGCATAAAAGGCCCAGTTTGAAGAAATGGTACCCTATTAATGCATGAGATAACAAAGCCCATGGAGGCATTGCTGTGACAAATCATTTACATACTTGGTTCTACCCACTTTGGCTTCTACTGACTCTTTACCTACTGCATCACCAACAATTAATTCCATGTTTTGCTAATACAAGGGCTACCGTGATTCTATTTATGTCTGCTCTCTGTCTTACAAACATGGCTGGAAGAACCTGTAAACATTGGGTTCCCTCCATTTCTCATTTTTCCAACCGCACTACATCCTGTTTCTGCGTCAATTTGTGATATTTTTCTTAACAAAGGAGAATTCATAAGGGTTTTTGTAGGCATTTCTCCTAATATACACATTTTTGTAAGCAATTTCCCCCAGTTTAATGCATTTGCACAAGTCGTTCCCATCCCCCCAATAGACATTTTTTTAAAAAAAAATTGGAGAACTACATTGCAAAATGAATAGGTGTGAGTAATGGGAGGATAAATGTGTTTTGGTCTGAGTATAGACTGGGGAAGTCTGCATTTAATGTGAACTGAATACCAGCAGTGGCTGGGGCGGGGGCTCCACTGTCAGTGGGGCAGTGTATCCACTCCGGGTTTTAGTCTGAACTTTAAAGGAGCTAGCCACGGTGCTGAACCACCATGCTCTTTGCACATCCCTGCTTGCAAGGGACCCCTGCGTTCCAATTAGTGGCAGAAGCAGATCCGAATTATTGCTGTCACTTAGATTTTCCAAAATGGAGAATGGGCTTTCCTTCTTTGTCCTAATAGCGCTCAGTGGAATTTGAAATCTGTTTTGCACCTTGCAGGAGCTAACCTAATCAGCTTTGCATAATATCACCTGTACGTTGAAAGAAAATGGCAAATGTTGAAGCTTTTCCATCATGCTCTAAAACATCTTTTCCCCTTCCCCCCCTTTTTCTTTTGTTTTGCTGAACATCTAGCTGAACTGGGGAACTCAAAACCTTGCCCACAACTTAGTGACATTTTAGCTGGCTCTAATTTTTTAAAAAAAGTTATTATACTACTGTTCCTTTGGTTGAATCCTACAGCAGTTCCCCCTGGACTTACCTCATCAAAGAGCAACTGGTAAAATTTAGGAACAATCCAGTGGTGGCCAGTGTGATGATATGCTGGTTATAACTGTCATGTGCTGCTGTAGGGTAATGAAGCTGAGAGGGGAATTCCCACCTGTACATGTAAGTGCTGGTGGAAGGGGTGGTGGAGGAGGCAGAGGTCTCTGTGTGCTGTAGAACGGGTTGCAGCAATGATAGTAGAAGGGCCAGACCTCCTTTGGTAAAGTAAGATCATGTCCAAGGAAGCAAGGTCTCATCCAATAGGCAAGGCCTGGCTGTTCAGGACCCTGGACAGATCTCTCTGGGAGGTATTGACTGGAACTCACTCAAGAAGAGCAGTTGACTCAATAGTGGTGGGGCCAAGCCTGGAGTCTGCTGGAGGCTCGCTCTGGGCTTGGCCCTCCACGAGCGACGAGCGGCGGCGGGCCGATCTTGCCGCCGGACCCCTCCAGCCCCCTGCTGCTGCTGCCAGGACTCCCCTGCCGCCTACCTGGTCCTGCTTGCACCGCCTTCGCTGCCTTCACCACCTCCGTCGGAGCCACTGCTCCGGCGTGCTGGACCCCCGCCCATGCTCTGTTTTGGTGGGAGGAACCAGGGCAACAGGGCTTAAACACTCACAGGGGGTGTTTCCCCCGCCAAAAACAGAGCATGCGTCACAAAAACAGAGCATGCGTCCAGCGCGACGGAGCAGGTGGAAGTGACGCAACAGGACCAGCAGACGGGGAGGCAGGCTCTCCGCAGAGCCAGAGAGCCTGCAGGTAAGCCCGCGCAGGTGGCCGAGTAGCCCGGCGGACACGAGCAGGCCCAGTTCGGGCCTTGCTCCTGTCTGTCGGGCTACTCGGCTACATCCCTACGAGTGAGTCAGAAACCAGCAGAGGCCTTTTGAAACTTTATGAAGGCTGGCAGGTTTGGACCTGCTGTTAACCACACCTCCCTCTGAGGAACTGTCTGCTTCTCAAAGGGTCACTGCTCAATTCTGCATCAACTGGTTCCTATGGCCCGGGCATGGTGAGGACTGCATCGAAGCACTAACTTGGTTGAATATGCAGGGATACAAACAGGGGAGGCTGATGATGCCTATGTATGTCAGTGGGTCTCCTTATCCATGCAGCTTTTATTCTGAGCTTTATAGGAGCCATCCATGGTGCTCCGTGGTGGTGAACCTATTTTGGGGGTGGAGTTCAGCACCATGGATAGCTCCTATAAAGCTCAGAATAAAAGCTGCAATGGATTAGGAGCCCCACTGACATAGGAGTCCCCAGCCTCATCTGGATACAACCCTAGATTTTTAAGAGCAAAGCACCCGAAGCCTTGAGGGATAAGAACATAAGAATGTAAGAAGAGCCCTGCTGGATCAGACCAAGGGTCCATCTAGTCAAGCCTTCTGTTCACATAGTAGCCAACCAGCTGCCCACGTGACCAGCTGCCCATGGGACAGTAGCCAACCAGCTGCCACAAGCAGGACCTGAGTGCAACAGCACCATCCTGTCCATGTTCCCCAGCAACTGGAGTACATAGGCATACTGCCTCTGATACTGGAGGAAGCATATAGCCAATCAGGGCTAGTAGTCCTTGTTGTGACATGTAGCACAAACACCAGCTGTGGCACATTGTTGACATTTATAAGGTACAGAATGGCTGGTAAACAAGTCATGTTTAGTCTTCTACTTCCTGCCTGTTTCTCATGGGAAAAGTAGGTGTGAAAGAAATACGAGCTGGTCACATGGTTTGTACTTTCTGGTGACGTATTGATTTGTTAGCTTTCTGTTCTGTAGCCATTTTTAGAGAGAGGTGGAATTGTTTTCTTCTTCTTCTCTCTGGTCTTCTGACTAGTGCTTGCTGGACTTAATGCAATCATGTAACGTCTTAAGCTGAGGTGGAGTGATAAACAACTTGCTCCACTGGATTAATGCTTGCTATGCATTGTTCTCTGCACATGGACTGTAATTAGGGGATGTATGCTCTGTAGGATATACTTGCTATAGTAATAAACAGGTAGAACAATAACCTGTGGAGTCTACAGAGTTATTTCCTTATTACTGGGTTCTGCAAGGAGGAGGCTGAACTGGCTGTCATCCGATATGCTTGGAATGATGCGTGGAGTGGGAGAGACAAATCTGAACTTCTGTGTGTAGATTTATGGGCATTTGCACACAGGAGCAGGATTTTAAATCTTCCATCTCACACAAGTGAAGCGCTCTGCTTTTCCAGGAGGCTTGTGCGCCTTCAGGGTTATGTCAACACCTTCAGTCCTTGATCGCCTTCTCCTCCATGAATTTGTCTAATCCCCTTTTAAAGCCATCCAAACTGGTGTCCATCACCACATCCTGTCAGCTGACCACATCCTGACAGACAAACCTGTCAGCTTCAGCTTAGAATCATAGAATCACAGAAAAGTAGAGTTGGAAGGGGCCTACAAGGCCATCGAGTCCAACCCCCTGCTCAATGCAGGAATCCAGGTCAAAGCATCCCTGACAGATGGCTGCCCAGCTGCACCTTGAATGCCTCCAGAGTGGGAGAGCCCACCACCTCCCTAGGTAGTTGGTTGCTTCTCCCTCATTTGAATAGTGGATCCTTATCAAGACCCAACTTAAATGAAATTCTCACCCATCCCTAGCAGGTGCAAGGCCAGCGAAAAGCTGCAATGGTGCCACTCTGCAATGGTTCCAGTGGGGGGCACCATCCTATCCTCCCCCCATATGCCCAACAGTGCTTCTGGAATGATCACAGCATCGCATCAGTCCAAGTAAGGCATTAGGAGGGAACATGGGGGACTACTGGGCTGCCAAGGGGAGAGCTACTGCTTTGATGGCTTACGCTGGCTCAGCTTGTCTGAGTGTGGAAAGCTAAGCAGGGTCAGGCGTGGTGATTACTTGGATGGGAGACCCCTCTTCTACTTTCCTGCATTGAGCAGGGGGTTGGACTCGATGGCCTTGGAGGCTCCTTCCAACTCTGTGATCTATGAAATCTATGACTACTTGTAGTGGTGGCTAAACTGGTTTTAGGAAAAGAAGTGTGGAAAGCTGTTGCCTTGTCCAGGTAACTCTCTCACCCCCACCAAATGCTCATATTTTGTCCTTCTGCCCTGAAAATTCCCAGCTTTCTTTCTACCTTTGCTCCCCTCCCCCTCATCTTCAAAGAGAAAGTTCCAAAATAGCACTTTCAGCTCACCCCTAATTTTAATCCCAGCCAAATAGACAAATTTCCTTCCCTCAAAGAAGGTGAACTACAACCACGCTGCTTCCTAATTGGCTGGAGAGAGCATGAAGCAGATCAGCCAACTGGTGTCAGAGGCTTCATTGCTATGTGTAATACGATACATGTTGGGGTAAGACATTGTCACCCAGTCCTGTATTAGTGGTAGATTCAGCCATCATATCCAGAGGACATTAGCAAAAGCTGAGGTGGGGGAAGGGGTACAATTCAGTTCCTTTTATGAGCTCTTGCAATAATAATAATAATAATAATAAAAACCTTTTAAAGGCACCATTAACAAAATGCTGAGTTTTTCTTTTTTTTCATGTAGCTCTCCTTTAATCCATCCAAGCAGAGAGATTCAGAGTTCCAACCAAGACATTCGTCTCCACTAATCCCAGTTCTAGGATTTGATGTTGTCCATCATGTACATTTCTTTACATCCTGTCGGGATCCATCAGAAATCCATCAGGTGTCCTGGGTGACAGCTCAGGGTCACATCTCGAGCATGGGTCAGATTTCAGGACCTTGGCCAATGATCCTGGAGCCGGAGAACTGACAAGTTGCTCAGTCTGAGAGCAACTGGCAAGCTTTTGTAGTCAGTTCAGAAGACTCTCTCTGGAAACTCCACACCCCTTTTATAGTCAGTTCAGGAGACTCTCTCTGGAAGCTCCAAGTGCTGCCTCTGGCTGTTAAAGGACCAGAAGCCTTTTTCTGCAGGCATTGGCTTCTCCTAGGGAATGAAGGTTGGAGAAGGAGGGAGCCAGTTGGAGACTGCTCCCCAGGATCTCCCTGTTTGCTAGAGGAGTCTGAACGTCGCTCCTCAGAGTCAGAAGATAATGGCACCACCTGGGTGTTGCGTGGCCAAGGCATGGGGTCCAAGGCAGTGGGCCCCACTTCAGAAGGACCAGGAACTGGTTCTGATGCCTCCACAGAATCACTGTCACTGGAGGCTTCCGTTTCTGTGGGGTGCCAGTCTTGGGCCATGACACCTCCCCGCCATTGAACTAAGATACATCCCAGAATCCCAGTTTACACCTATTCAGGTATTCTGCCTGAACAGGTTACACCAACACATACAAGAGGCATGGGGCTGCATGCACTGGTCTTGGACCCAACGTCCTCATGTGCCCTCTAAGTCCCCAACTTTCCCATGTTGAGCAGGGTGGTCTGCAGAGGGCTTCTACTCACATTTGCTTGAATGTGAGTAGAACCCTTTGCACGAATGAGAACCCTGATAAATCAGGGTTCCTGTTTAAAATCAGCAACTTGAATTGTGTCTGGAAATGGACTGGGTACCAGTGCAGCTATTTCAATACTGGTGAGATGTGTTCCACATTCCTGGGTCCATGTTAGTAATTTAGCTTCCATATCCTCTAGTAAGGGTGCAATCCTGTGCTATGCTGGCTGGGGCATGCTGGGAGTTGTAGGACTTTTTTTCCTGTCTAAACATGCATAGGATTGCACCTTAACTGTATTTTCTGGACTATCATCAGGGGCAGCCCGAAGCACAACACACTGTAATACTCCAAACAGGACTTTACCAGAGTGTGAATAACTGTGGCCGGCTATCTCTGCCTAGGAGAGATGGAAGGTGCTTCTGAGGCTGCTCGGGCTAGATCATATGGTGGCCTAAAATGCATACTGAATCCTTAGAAGAGTGTGCAACCCTATCTGCACACCATCTCCCAAATCAGACCATCTCTGTTTGGAGAATGATCTTTGGTTCATTGGCTCTCATCCAGGCATTGGGTCAGCACCCCCCACAGTATCACCTGCATTTGATGAAAAGGAGAAGTAGAGTTAGGTGTCACCAGCATACTGAGCATCTGGAGGCAATTCCACCCAAACCCAATGACCAATTCCCTTCAAATTGACAGACGATCTGAGATGCCAATGATATAACCAACCAACCCCTGTTGTCCTCACTGCAGGAGGAGGGAGGGATTACACAGTCAGTAGGTCTACGCCACAATCGAAGAGCTCAGTTGGGCTCTGATGGTTGCTGGAGCAACAACTGTACAGCAATACCTTGGATTACAAGTAACTTGGTTTGAGAGCGTTTTGCAAGACAAGCAAATTTTTAAATATTTATTTAATTTTTTTTGACTTGATATACAAGCGACGTCTTGCAATACAAGTACTGTAGTACGGCTTAAGTTAAAAATCTCTATACAAATTTTTTTGGGGGGATTTCGTTTTGATATAAGAGTGTTTTGGATTACACAAGCATGTTTCCGGAACGAATGATGCTCTCAATCCAAGGCATGACTGTACTTGTTATTCCTGAGAGCTCTCCTAGGTCCTGAAATCCTCAATTCCCACATATCCCCCAGAAATGTGCTCTTTCTACTCATGGCTTTATAAATCCCGCTGACACTGACACTCTACTCCATATAGGGTCTAACCCCTGGTCCAGCACCCTCCTAGGACAGGCCAGTTATGTTCAGTGTTCATGTTCAGTTAGGGATATGAGAGGAATCCAATGGGGTGTGTGTGAAAATCTGACAGATTTTCTTGACTCGGTCCCACAGATTCTGTTCCATCAACCCTGTGCTGGCACTGACCCGATCTGACACAAGTTGGACTTCTGCATGTGGACTTCTGTTTTTAAATGGACCACAATTGGCGTTATTTTATTTTTTTTTTTTTTAAAGCCGGGGAAATTTGCACAAAGTTTGGTCTTCTGCTCTACAAATTTGCACCAATGGTGTAAATTGGCAAAAACTGTGCAGCAGAGGCCTGCATTTTGCACAAATCTGAAACTGAGTGTCAGAAAAATTCAAAGGTGGCCATGGTGGAGTGTGTGCATATGCGGTGAGAGGAGGATGCTTCCATACATCTCATGTCAAATGCTACAACAAGAACAACCGGAAGAACAACAACGACTCAAATATAATGACTCATCCCTGATTTGTGAAAGTCACGATTTGAGTAACTTGTGCTAGAGATATGCATTTCTCTGCTACAAATTTGCATAAATATTTTGAGCAATTTCACAAAAGCCAGCCCCCCCCCCCAACTCGGAGCGCTTTTGGTTGTCGGGTCGAAAATGTCTCAAAGGTCTGTTGAGCTCGAATGGAACGACTTTTCCAGTGTCCCACACATTCCTATCAGCCACGTTCAGTATTCATGTTATTTATTTATTTTATTTATTACATTTATCAATCGCCCATCTGGCCGGTCACCCGGCCACCCTGGGCGATGCACAATTAAATACAATAAAACACAATAAAATATAATCATTAAAACAATATTAAAAAATTCTCATTAAAAACCTAACCACCCCATATTCCCGCCTGAACAGCCATGTTTTTATGCACGGCGGAAGCTCATCACGGAGGGGGCATGGGCGAGGTCACTAGGGAGGGAGGTCCATAAGTGGGGGCCGCCACAGAGAAGGCCCTCTTCCTAGTCCCCACCAGCCTGGCTGCTCTGGCTGATGGGATAAGGAGAAGGCCGTCCGTGGCAGACCTTGTTGAGCGGCCTACTTGATGTTGCTGGAGGCGCTCCTTGAGATAAGCTGGGCCGGAGCCGTGTAGGGTTTTAAAGGTCAAAACCAACACCTTGAATTCGGCTCGGCAAGCAACTGGTAGCCAGTGCAACTCTTTAAGCACTGGCGTGATGTGATCACGCCGGCGGCTGCCCTTAATCAGGCGAGCCGCTGCGTTCTGTACCAGCTGTAGCTTCCGGACCGTCTTCAAGGGTAACCCCACGTAGAGCGCATTACAGTAGTCTAGGCGAGAGGAGACCAAGGCATGAACCACTGATGGGAGCAGGTGATTAGGAAGGTAGGGGCGCAGCTGCCGTATCAGATGGAGTTGATACAGCGCCGCCCGGCTCACAGCTGCCACCTGAGCCTCCATGGACAGCTGGGAGTCTAGAATGACCCCCAAGCTGCGGACCTGGTCCTTCAGGGGTAGATGTACCCCATTCAGCACCAGGTCAATGCATTTGTATAGCTGAAACAAAGTAAAGATAGGTGAGCCAATGTCCAATACATATTTATGTGCCTAGCTAGGGTAAAATTTGCTCATAAATTTTGCTAGCTCAGCTCAGCTCCCTCCCTCAAAATAAATCCTTGATAGGCATTTGGTAAGCAAGCCTGTGGGAAGCCAGAACTGTCACTGAGATGTCCACAGAAGTATTTATATGCTAGTGCTGACACTTCTGGAAGTATCAATCTCTTGCTGCATGTTAAATATCTCCCGGGAAAACAGATGAATCAAATGGAGATTTATTTCATACAGTGCAATTGACAAAAGTCAAATTTTACAACAAGGCTTTGGTCAATGAAGCCTCATGCCTGGAGTCCAAATCCATCGCTCTGGGGTTCCCCAATGGCCCCGCCTCCTTCCCTCCCAGCACTGATCATTTGGTGGTTTCTTTGCTTTTCTCCACTGTAAAAGGTTGGAATGTCTCTCCTAAGGCTTAATTGCTGGCAGGAAGAGCTTTCAGCTACAATATGCTGTTATGGTTGGTATTCTGGCCCTGCCTCCTTTTGCCTCTGGCTCCGCCCACCACTGGAATGCAGCTTTTGAGGAGCTTCCCCAAAACATTCTTGTTCCCTTTGGCTGCAAGAGATCCAACAGCTATGATTTGTGGCATTTGCATGAACACCCCCCCCCCCAAACAAAGTTCTCTGGGTTGCTTGCAATGAACAACTAGAAAATACAAGTTTCAGTACAGCACAGAGTATATGCAATCATATACAATCAAATATACAATCAAAAGCAATGTAATAATGTGACAACAAAGCGGAGTTCACTGCAGCCTAAAATTAAATCCACAGATTTGAAGAGTGAGAAGCCAGACTACATGTGCTACTGAAAAAGGACTGGGTGAACAGAATGGTTTTCAGTTGGTGCCGAAAATACCACAGGGATGGTGCCAGGTGCACCCCTCTGGAAGGGCTGTTCCATAACTGGTAGTTATCTAGCTCACTTCAGTTGGTGGTCCAGGCAATCATAGCTTGGTAATTTGTTCATTGTTCTCTGCACATCAGAAATGGATTCAGTATCCATGCATGCATGAATTCTTGCTCTGTCCAGGGGGAGGCTAGCGTAGGAGCCATTTTGATGAAAGCTGTGTGCATGAAATATCCATCCCAATAGCAATCAACGAATGAATGCGCCTCTGGGGTTAGGAATGTTGTTGGAATAGCAGAACCTCACATGCGCAAGTGCCACAGGAATGAATGAAATAAAAGGGAAATAGCAAAGCCCAGGTCTTCATGCGCTCAATTAACCCCAAACGTATCTGATTTACAGAAAAATTACAAACAGCTCTGGAAGTAGCCTTAGGCTGCAATCCTATACCCACTTACCTGAGAGTAAGCCCAACTTGAATTAATGGGACTTACTTCTGAGTAGACATCCATAGGTATGGTGATGCGGTGAGTGGATTCATCTATAGATGGGGAAAATCCAGGTGAGCATCTCCGTTGCTTCCAGTTCTGGAAGGGCCCCTGGGTTGATGTTCTACATTGTGCCAGCAGTTCTTGGCTTATTTGGTCTGCCATTTCATGGGTGAAAAAAATCACTCTAAAGCAGGGGTGCAGAACCTCCAGCAGGCTGTATCCGGCCCGCTAGGCAACCCAGCCCAGCCTGCAGAGCCTCTGGGGGCTCATCCATGCAGTGGGTCTCAGCCTCTTAGCACCACCAGCAGAGGAATCCCCGCACAGGGCATCCCCCACTGTTATTTCCAATCTCAGATCAGAGCTAACATGGGGGATGCAGAGCGAGTGGCGGGAATCAGCTGAGCTGGCGAGAGCAGCCACTCTCCTTGGCACAGGTCAAGTCCCGCCGTCTCGGTCTGACATACACGCCCGCCCGCTGTTTTCTCTGACATGAGAGTGGAGATGATGAGAGCAGGGATGAGGGTGCAGGACTGCCTGACTGTCCACTGTAGGAAGGAGGCAGGGAAGCTGAAGCAGGCCGAGTCCCCTTTGCTGCTCCTTAGGCTGCCCTGCATCCTTCCCGCCATGGGAGCGGAGGCAGGGCAGGCAAAGGAGATGCAGCTCGGCTTCACTGCATGTGGGCTTTCCCTTATTGGGAGAGACCCCCCCCCCCCACCAGAAGATCCATCCGGCATTTGGGCCAGGGAGCAAATGAGGTCAGGGGTGTGTGGCCACACCCACAGATGTCAGGGGTGTGCCACACCCCTTAACATCACATGGCCCACAGAAGGCTGGGTGGTCACCTGGGCCCCACCCAAATGTGGTTCGGAAACCTTGCTCTGAAGAGTATATGGCTACAGACATTTCTCCCTGTGTGGCAGGTTTCAAATGGTTATGCCGCTGTTGCTGCTGCTGCTGTTCTTTTTGTTGAACAACAAACAGGCATATGGGTCAACTCACAGGAGGATTCCTCTGGCAATACAGTAAGGCCCAGATACTTTGTAAGGCAATGCAGGACCAGGACACCGTGGGGCATCTTTGCTGGTCCCAGGCACTCCATCCTCCCCATCTGGACTTGGGCCTGAAAGACCCAGGAAAAGTGCGGGTGCGCGGAGGGCAAGTTGTCAGCACGCACAATATGTGACATTGCACAACATCGTCACTGATCACGGGGCAGGTCTGTGAAGGCTTCAGCCTAAGCCTCCCATTTCTTGGCTTTGCGGCGCTTGAGCCAACACGAAATAGCCATAGCTCTTGCCTTAAACTGGCAGGGTTTTGTTTTGCTTTTTTTTTTTTATCACCGAGTGTATGTAGCGGAAATATTATGTTTCCAAACAGCATCTGAGTGGCCATAGGATATTTTGGATTCCCCGATCTGAGGTCAGAGACAGCACTCTGACCCTGGAGGTGGGAATCGGAGGCGGAGCTCTGACCCACCTCCCCCTCACAAGCCGGTGCAGAGAGAACTGCCCTGGCTGCTTTTCGAGGTCAGGAACTCAACCTCGGAGAAGGGGGCACTTCTGTGCGCCGGGAGGGGAGGAGACTGGAGAGGCCAGGATTAGGGATGTAACCATGCATCTTGGGGGAGGGGAGCTGAAAGCAGGCCGAAATCGGTCTGCTCAGCCACCCCGACTCGCGCACCTTACCTGGCCGCCGCTTGACCCATTTTTCCGTGCTGCGTCGGCAGCGCGGGGACCCATCGTGTCATTTCCGGCTGCCAAGAAGTGATGCGACGGGACCCCACGCTGCGTTTTTAGCGTAAAAACCAGGGCAACCCAGCTCGAAACGGCCGCGATTTGCTATTCGTGGCCGTTTTAAGCTGGGCTGCCCTGGTTTTTACGCTAAAAACGCAGGACCAGGGAACCGGAAGTGATGCGACAGGGAGCCCGTCGCGTCACTTCCGGTTTTTCGGGCATGGCGAGCGGCAATAGCGGGCGTGGGGTGCTCAGCTGCAGCACCCCCGAGCAGGTAAGCTCCCCGCCCCCTTCCCATCTCCACCGACGTGCCGCAGCTAAACCGGCAAAGAAGCCCATCACCCAAAACATGCAGGGCGGGAGGACAGGCGGGAGGCAGGCAAAGATCACTTCCAGCGCTCCTCCTGCCCTGCATAGAATAGCTTGTCTGCCACCGAGTTCAGGGGCTTACCATCGTGGGCACAACAACCCACAGGATTTCACCCTTAGAGTACAATCACTCGCAACGCTTCCACTCCACGGCCCAGCGAGCTCCCTTTTCACCATCCGCCTCTGAGCCATTCTGTCGTGCCTCTCCACCAAAGCGGTGCCTGGCCCTTGTGTCTCCTCCCACCCTATTTCCACCTCCCTCCTTGGATGGCCAGGGCCCCAGAGTGTGAAACTTGGCTTTGTCAGTCAAGAGCTATTGGGCTTTGATCAGCACTCACTCACTCTCAGGTGAGCTTTAGATAGCCTTGTCTCTCTGCTCTTCAAAGCCCTTCGCATGGGCATGATGGCAATATTATCATCAGCTGGTCAGGGAGCTGTACCCCAGGCATGCTAGAGGGGTGCCTGACTACGGATTCCTCTCCCCCTAGGAATCTTGCAGGGAGCTCAGCTAAGTCTCCTATTCCAGGGTGGGGCCCTCAAGGCATGGTAGGGCCAGAGACCAGGAAGTAAATGGTTCCTGACCATGGGTGTTGCTAGTCTTGGGCCCACCAGGCCAAAGCCCCAGATATATTTCCCAGAGCCCTAAGAGTCCATTTGTATGAATGGAAGATTTTTTCTAATTGCCATGCCGGGTGCGTGTGTGTGGTGTGGGGTGATTTTCAGGGGTGTGTGTCTCAACTAAGGAGGGAAAGTTTCATTGTGATCTCAGGTGGGGTGAAAATGTGAGAAGGATCTTGGAATTGTTGTAGATCACAAGCTGAATAGTGAGCCAGCAATGCGATGTGGCTGCAAAGAAGGCAAATGCAATTTTGGGATGCATTAATAGAAGTATAGCTTCCAGATCGCGTGAAGTGATAATTCCCCTTTACTCGGCACTGGTTAGGCCTCATCTTGAGTACTGCGTCCAGTTCTGGGCACCACACTTTAAGAAGGACGTAGACAAATTGGAGACGGTTCAGAGGAGGGCAACAAGGATGATAAAGGGACTGGAAACAAGGCCCTATGAGGAGAGACTGAAAGAACTTGGCATGTTTAGCCTTCAGAAGAGGAGACTGAGGGGAGATATGATGGCACTCTGCCAGTACTTGAAGGGTTGTCACACAGAGGAGGGCCTGGATCTCTTCTCGATCATCCCAGTTTGCAGGACACGGAATAATGGGCTCAAGTAAGTTACAGGAACCCAGATTCCACCTGAACATCAGGAAAAATTTCCTGACTGTTAGAACAATAAGACAATGGAACCAACTACCTAGGGAGGTGGTGGGCTCTCCCAGTCTGGAGGCATTCAAGGTGCAGCTGGACAGGCATCTGTCAGGGATGCTTTGACCTGGATTCCTGCATTGAGCAGGGGGTTGGACTCGATGGCCTTGTAGGCCCCTTCCAACTCTACTTTTCTATGATTCTATGATTCTATGAATGGAAGAGTTTACTATATTTGGGGTGATTTGGGTGAGGTATTAATTATCTGGCTTTGCCTTCTCTGTGAAACTTGAATAAATCCTAGGTATTATTTCTCAATCTGCATACAGAGATATAAACCAGCCTATGCAAATTGTATACAAATGTGTGTCTTATAGGTGTGTGCTGCAAATCTTTTAACTGCCATCTGTCAGGGATGCTTTGACCTGGATTCCTGCATTGAGCAGGGGGTTGGACTCGATGGCCTGGTAGGCCCCTTCCAACTCTACTTTTCTATGATTCTATGCTTAGTGACACTCCTGTTCTTGACTACGATATCTTACTTTGGAGCTGGGAGCAAGATCGGGTCAGACACAAGAGCAGAGTCTAAAAGTGTTGCTGGTGCGGAGCCAGTTCAAGGTTGAAATGGGCGTGCAGGGAGAGGTAGGTGAGTGTGTGAAGCTCCACCTTCCAGGAGGAAATCTACTGGAGAGCTAAAGGGGCCACACTCTGTTCTATAGTTGTGCACTCCAGCTGGGCAGGGATGCTGTCTTTGGTCTTGGCGTGGTGATGATGGAGGGGGATTCTACACCGCTGTAGGCAGGTCCAGGGGAAAGATGGAGGCAGAACTACCTCTGTGGGAGCAGAGGATGGGGGCTTCACTGCGCCCCTGGCACTCCGTCCACTCCTTCTCCTCTGTGGAAGCCTTTAGCAGGGCAGGTGCTTAGCGGATGGCCTCCTGTGGCAGTTCTCAGACGTATAGCCCTCTCCATCTTTCCAGTCTTGAGAACCTTCCTCTGGTGGACCTGAAGTGGGCATCCTGGACCATGATGGGAAACAAGGCCACCAGCAAAAGCGTAGCAGGGAAAAAAATGAACATTTCACCATCTGTGAGAAATTTCCTCTCTATTTCTAGTTCAGCTTGGCCTTTTCAGCTTGTAACCCTCTGTATCCTATCTACGCAGACATGTTCTTCCAGACCAGTTGGACCAGATGCAAGCAGCATTCTTAATCACCTTCTTGGTTCTGGGCTAGGTTCTCAGGCAGGCCATAGTGCTGGGAGGTTCATGGAGAATGGACCAGAGGGTGGCCTGGGAACCTGGATAGCAGGTAATAGTATGCAGTTAGCTCTCTGGAATCATCCGATTCCCAGGATAAAGAAATTCAGGCAGGGATGGAGAAATCTTTCAATTCTGGTTTCTCTTGTTCTCTCATTTTTTCCAGTCTTAAATTCTGTTTGAGAGTATTTCCAATCTTACGTTCAGTCCAATCTTATGGCTTTGAGAGTATTTCCAATCTTATGTTCAGTTTGTCCCAAACCCTGCCTGAGTTTTTAAAAGTTTGCATGAAAATTCATATGCATTCTTGTGCACATTTCTCCTTGTATGACGTTTTGCCTAATATACACAATTCTTTGCAAACATTTTTCTGAGTTTAATGCATTCTTGAACATTTTTTAAAATGAATATATGCATTTTTTGTGTGCACTTTCCCCTAACATATACATATCCCATTGCAACAGTTGGAAAAGTGCAAAATTTCGTGTTGGTACAGAAGTGTGAAATTAGGTAAATTTGCATGAAAATTTCCTCCCCATCTCTAGCCGTTGGGCTGTGGCGCTATTTTTGTGGCACAACCCTCCTTGGAGCAACAGCCCCCTATGGCAGAGGATATATAAAACAGGGGAGGGCAACTGATGGAGGTCTGGGGGCCATTTTTGAATCCCCCCAGGCTGCACCCGCTCATGGCACACACCCAAAAAGTATATATATATATATACAGGGCTTTTTTTCTGGTGGAACTCACCGGAACTGAGTTCCAGCACCTTTTCTTCTATTAATTGCATTACAATTTAATCGCCATCTACTCCCGAGGAAATGTAATCCAAGAGTTCCGGTACCTTTTTCTCCAGAAAAAAAAACTGTATATATATATATATATATATATATAAGGCATCTATAGCAGCTATGGAGTGCTAAAGGGTCAAAATTAGCTCATTTGCAAGCTGATTCTGATACTTTGGGTGCTCTGTAGTGGCTACGGAGGGCTAAAAGGGTCAAAACTAGCTTGCAAACAGGCTGATTTTGACCCCTTTTTGCACTCCATAGCTACTACAGATGCCATTTTGGGGTTATTTTTAAAAACTATTTTTACCAATTTCAGGAGGCAGCAGGGGACACATGCGGCCCACATATCGCATGCCGCCCACCCCTGGCCTAGGGAACTGATGCGATGGGGCTTTTGTTTGGAACTCTGTGTTTCATGATTCCTTGCCTGTGAAATTCTGAGAGATGCAATTCTTCCTCTTCCAACACATTTTGCTTCTCAGCTTGTGTTTCTGACTTGTTAAAGAGATAGCTCTGGGACCCTCAGGAAGCTCTTTAAAATCCTCTGAAAATAGAGGATTTCAGCATATTCTCCTGACCCACTGGGAAGCTTCAGAACAACCCAGCACTGTCGGTAGGCATGTGTTTGAAACTTCTCCTCTTTGGCTGCCTCCTTCTCTAGGCTGTTGCCATAGAAACAGGCAGGGTTTCTTTTTCTTGGTCTCTCCCTTTCCTACCAACTTTTTCTTTGAGATGTCAGGAAGGGCAGAGGAAGCAACTTCATATCCTCCATGCATTCATATGTCAATGAGAATAAAATACATTGAAATAAAGACATCCAGGCTTCATTTTAATCACCCAGGATCTAAGAATTGGTCGCTCCGCATGGCCAAACACCACACAACTGGTGGAATGAAAATGCTGGATTTAAAGAGCCTCAGAGATTCAGTACTTGTGGAAAAATGAATGGATGGTACCTCTCAGTACTGAAGGGTGCTTCAAAATTTAAAATAGAACCATCAAGCTCAACATCTTACTGCTTTACAATCAACGAAGTAGAAAGAAGAACTCAGAGAGCTCCCAAACAAATTCTTTTTCTCTCCACCTGACCCGTCAGCCCTGAAAGCATCTGGAAAATACTGGACACCAGCATTTGCAAAAGAAAATTTTGGGGAGAACATTAATTCAGCTCTAGCACTTTTGTGTTTTTGCCTGATTTTTCATGACGGCTGCTGGAAGACAAGCTGCCAGGATCAAGGCCCGTGAAAGATCCCGCCAGTCAAGGGATGAAGCCACCATCTTGGATCTCAGTGCTGATGGCCTGGCTACACCAGCCTCCCCCAACCTGGCACCCTCCAAATGTAGTGGACCACAACTCCCAGAATCCCCCAGTGAGCAGGGCCAATGCCAGAGGGCCCTACAAAAGGAGCTGTTGTTAAAAGCTGCCCCTTTTCAGCAGGCAACTCTTTTGCTGAAGGAACTGCACTGGCTGCCTATTTGCTACCAGGCCAGGTTTAAGGTTCTGGTACAAAGCCCCTAAACAACTTGGGACCAGGATACCAGGGAGAGCGCCTTCTGCATCACCAACCTGCCCAGTCACTGAGGTCATCGGAGGACATTCCCCTGGTGGTTCCACATGGACCTATGGCCTGTTTGGAGTCCACCAGGAGAAGAGCCTTCAGTGTGGTGGCTCCACTTCTCTGGAACTCCCTGCCTCTGGAGGTCAGGCAGGTTCTGTGATACTGCGTTGTTTCCGGCACCTGCTGAAGACGTCTTTGTTCCGGGAAGCCTTCCTTGCTGACCAGCCACGGTTTTAATATTATCTATTTTTAATGCATTGTTTTTATTCTTTTATCTGTTTTATCGGTTTATTGTCCGCTGCTCAGGAATCTGTCTAGATATGGAGTGGTAGACAAACGCTGTAAGTAAGTAAATAATGCAAAAGATGGAGTGGGCCATGCTTATGTTGCACAGTGAAGTGCTGTGCGCAAGAATGTCACCGACACCGTAGAAGTCATACGAACGGCTGACACAAGTATTTACCCATGCAAAACAACACCTCTTTCCCCAGCTCATTTCCACTGATCCCAGAAGCTAGTGAAGTCCCAGTGAAGCGCTGCGACTATCTCGCGTTTGCAGGCAGCTTTGGAGTGAAAGCTGGAGATTCTCTGGCACCACTTGAAGCCTGGCTCTGGATCAAGGCAGCTTGGCGGCTCGGCAGCCCGGCGACTACAATCCCCTCCGCTTAAACGCGGACTTGAAAAGGCTCTGTTTGGCCGTGGCATGAAACTGGATGCTCAGTTGCTGCAAACACAAAAGGCCTTGTAAAGGATACGTATGGCGAGGGTTCGCTTGCAGTTTGCTGAAGCTGAAGGAGGGCGACCGCTGCATGCATGCCCCCCCCCCCAAAAAAGAGGAAAGGTGTGACCCAAAAGGAGGGCAGCAATTTGCATCAAATTTGCATATGCTAATGTATATGTCTAGATGCAAATGTAGGAATACTTATGATACTTTAAACAGAAGCACACAAACCATCTCACCATAGCGTGGAACATGGTGACCATGTGACCAGTGTGCCGGCCTGCCCAATCTGCTTTTTAGGGGCTCACTGTTGCTGGGGAACAGTGCTTTCTCTTTAAACTGGAATTGGACAGGACCGTCCTTCACATAGAGGACACCTTCAAATAGAGAGCTGTCCTCTGTAAAAGTGGACACACGGCCACCCTAACTTGAAGCCTGGGTGTTAGGGCCAGGATGGACCTGGGAAAATGGCCATACCTGAAGCCAACCATGGAAGGTCTCCAAGCTTGTGGTCTCTGAGGTGAATGACCTCAGCTCAGCACAGAAGGAGCCGAAGGACCTGGCCGGTGGCCGGTGGGTGGGCAGCAAGCAGAAGAGATACTGCTCTGTTGGCTGGGCAAAAGACAAAGGCCAGACGCCCAGTATTTCAACCTGGCCAATCCAAAGGTTTCATTCTGCCTGCCAGTCTCAGAGCTGATGCTGTATGCCTCCACTCCCTCAGGTGAGAGAGCTGTGAAGACTGCACAGTCACAGACACAGGATGCCCGGTTCACATTCCTTGCCACTGGATATCATGGTGTTAGTCTGGATGAACTCCATAGGACTTCAGGCATCAATACAGTTCAATGGTCTCACTGGTCAGGTAGACTGCTCCTAGCTCAAAAGCTCTTGTGCACAAAACCTGTTGCTGCTGTCCCGTGTCAAATATCACCAGTATTTTTTCCTCTGCCTCCACCATCAGCATTCAAAGACTTGAATGTGCTGTACTGGGTTAGTCTACAGCAGGGCTCTCCAACCTTGGGTTCCCAGATGTTGCTGGCCTACAGCTCCCAGCATACCTAGCCAACATGGCTAATGGCAAGGGATTCTGGGAGCTGCAGTCCAGCAACAGCTGGGGACCCAAGGTTGGAGAGCCCTGGTCTACAGACATTGCATCAACAATACTATTCTACTTGGCCTGCTGCCCTCATTAAGCCTCTGGGCAAGCTGCTATTCACTGTACTGTGTTAGGCTGTAGCCACAGGGTCAAGGAAATGTGGGAAGGTGCCCCTTGGCCTGGCCTGGCCTGCTGCTCTCACCGAGCCTCTGAACAAGTGGATATCTGGCTCTTTAAAACCAAGCTTAAATATCGCTCACTGAAATTAACTAATTTAACGTTTTGAAAAAAAAAATTAATGCCAAATTATTACATAGTTTGGAGTGCCCATTTTTATTCCTTCCTCCTGTTTGCACCCAGAGCAGGGGCTCTTATCACTTGACACCTGCTTGCTTGTGGCAATGCAATGTTGTAGCAAGGCATGAAGGGCATTCACTTGCTTGCAGAGAGTGAGTGAACAGAAAGCAAGTGCAGGGGGGGGGCAGCATGGTCAGGGAGCTCTGGGAGTTGGCAGTGGGCCTCAGCAGATGCCCAAAGACACAACCCCTAACATTGGCCCTCAATGAAAGTCATCTCCTTGGTAAGCACCAAGCTAGATTACTGCAATGGACTCTACATGGGGCTGCCTTTGAAGATGGTTCAGAAACTGCAGGTTGTGCAAAATGTGGTGGCCAGATTGATAACAAGGACCAGAAGGACTGAACATATATAACACTGATCCTGGCACGCTTGCACAGGATACCTGTATGGTTCTGAGATCAATTCCAGGTGCTGGCTTTGACCTATAGAGCCTTACATGACTCAGGACCACAATATCTGATGGAGTTCCTCTCTCAGCATGAACCTACCTGTGCACTACATTCATAATCTAAGGCAGTGTTCGCCAACCTTGGGTCCCCAGATGTTTTTGGCCTACAACTCCCAGCATGCCCCAGCCAGCGTAGCTGGGAGTTGTAGGCCAAGAACATCTGGGGACCCAAGGTTGGAGAACACTGATCTAAGGCCTTCCTCCAGGTGCCTCCTCTGATGGAGACCTGGAAGGCAGAAACCAGGGAGAGGCCCTTCCCGGTGGTGGCCCCCCAATTCCAATGGAATGGTCTCCCCAATGAAGCCCACCTGGCACCAACATTGTTATCTTTTTGGCACCAGATTAAGACCTTTTCTTCTCTCAAGCATTTGGCAGTATATGATGAGATTTTAATCAGATCTTGATTTTTTCTTGTTGTTGATTGTTCCAAATTATTTTAGGTATATTGCTACCTATTCACTACTGGGTCAGGTTTAAGGTTCTGGTACTTGTGTACAAAGCCCCAAACAACTTGGGACCAGGTTACCTGAGAGAGTGCATCCTCCCATACCAACTTGCCCGGTCACTGAGGTCATCAGATGGCCTGCTCCTGGTGGTTCCACATGGACCTTTGGCCCAATTGGAGTCCACCAGGAGAAGAGCCTTCAGAGTGGTGGCTCCATTTCTGTGGAACTCCCTGCCTCTGGAGGTCAGGCAGGCTTTGACACTGTGCTGCTTTTGGCAGCCTGCTGAAGACCACCTTGTTCCGGGAAGCCTTCTCTGCTCTTTAACCACCACTGTAATTTTAGTTTGTTTTCAATGTAATGTTTTTGTTTCTTTTATCTGTTTTTGTCTTTTTATTGTTCACTGCTCCAGAATCTGCTTGATGTGGAGCAGTATACAAATACTGTAAATACTGTAAATAATAATAATAATAATAATAATAATAATAATAATAATAATAATAATAATTCTCTCTCTCTGCATTGTCTGTATATATGTTTATATGTATATGGTTTTTGTAATAGTATTTTTTAAAGTTTCCATTTTTGTAAACCATCCCAGAGAGCTTTGGCTGTTGGACAGTATAGAAATGTAATAAATAAATAAATGAAATGAAATGAAATGGAATGGAAGTAGCCTGCTGCAGCCTGCAACCAGTGCTTTGCTTACCTCAATAGTGCACAAAAAAATCCACCAATGCCTCCCCCTGGCCCTGCTTTCCAAGGGCCCGTCACTTGCCTGGGGCTGTGTAGGGCAGGAGACAGTGCCAACTGCATGCCAGCAGTGGTGATGCTGAAGGCGCATGGATTATGTGTGCGAGAGTGTCCTGACTGAGTGCTTGTTTTCCCTTCCCCATGGGTGTGGTCCAAATTGAGCACCCATGGCATTTCCTACACCAGGAATACAGGCCTGTGGCTTATGCTGGCTCAGCTTGTCTGAGCGTGGAAAGCTAAGCAGGGCCAGGCCTGGTTATCACTTGGAAGGGAGACCCCTCCTCTAGTTTCCTGCATTGAGCAGGGGGTTGGACTCGATGGCCTTGTTGTAGGCCCCTTCCGACTCTATGATCTATGAAATCTATGAATATCTCGATGCCTGGCGGCGAGACATCGTCTGGCTAGCCACCGGAAGCTTCTTGCCCTCTGAGGCCGCACGCAGCTGCTGTGTGTACGTCTTGTCCCTCCCATATGTGTGGCCATGGCTAGCCTTTTTAGGGAGGTCACTGATCAGGTTGTTGGGCTCAGAACCCTCACCCACCCAACCTCCTTATCTTTTTGTACCTTGAAAAGCCATCCATGAACTTTGAGGAAGGGCCGTGGCTCAGTGGCAAAGGCCCCCGCTTTGCATGCTGAAAGTCCCACGCCCAATCCCTGGCATCTCCAGGTGGGGCTGAGAAAATTCCTGCCTGAAACCCTAGAGAGCCTTTGCTGCCTCGGGATGGGTGAACCAGGGGCGTTTGTGATCACTAGGATTCTCTGAACATCATCCCGCTGCTTGTCTTGTGCCCAGTTCCTGTTCGCAATCCCTGCTCATAGAATCATAGAATCATAGAAAAGTAGAGTTGGAAGGGGCCTACAAGGCCATCGAGTCCAACCCCCTGCTGAATGCAGGAATCCAGGTCAAAGCATCTCTGACAGATGTCTGTCCAGCTGCACCTTGAATGCCTCCAGACTGGGAGAGCCCACCACCTCCCTAGGTAGTTGATTCCATTGTCTTATTGCTCTGACAGTCAGGAAATGTTTCCTGATGTTTAGGTGGAATCTAGGTTCACTTTGCACGAATGGGAGATGTGTGCAAATCTCCTGAAGTTTGCTGAAATCTCCCCAAAGTTGTGCAACTTTCGTCCATTCCCTAAAGCGGGGCTGAAATCAGTCTACTGAGGAAATTTGCACAAATCAGGAAATTTGCGTGAATCAAACCGGGTATTAGAAATGAGATGAACACGAGCATGTGTTTGACAATTTGCCAAAAAAAAAAAATTGGCAGAGGTGTGCTCATGTTCAAATTCTGGGCTTCGAATGGGGCATGCTCGCATGTTTTGTGAGCAAAAACGAAATTCTCATATATCTCCATTGCTGCCAGTCAGTTTTGACAATATTGAGCAAGATGGACCAGTGGTCAACCTTGGTATAAGGCAAGTTGTCATGTTCCTATAGTAGGAAAATTCACATTTCCTTTTGTTAGCTCAGTGGTAGCGCACATGCCTCAAGTGCAAAAGGTCCCAGGTTCAATTCCTGGCATCTCCAGGTAGGCCTGGAAAAAGACCCTCTTCCTGAAACTAGGGATAAGAGGATCAATTGTGCTCAATTTCACTGAAATTCTCCGAACTCCACTTTGTGGCTCGGTTTGATGTTGCTCCAATTTTTTAAAAATATTTATTTATTTATTTATTTATTTACAGCATTTTTACCCCGCTCTTCAGCCAAAAAAGACTCCCAGAGTGGCTTACAAAGATTAATATTAGACAGTCTCTGCCCTGCAGCTTACAATCTATAAGACATGACACAAAAGGAAAAGGGATTGGGAGGGAGGAGGAAGAAAGCAAAACTTGTTCTTAGTTACAAGGTTCTTGTAGATTTTTTTTCCCCCTGGTGGGGAAGGGCAAAAGAAGCTCCCTGCAGCTGTTCCTTCTTCGGCTGATGTATGGGGTCAAGCTAGTCTTCCCCTTGCTGTGATGTTAATCCTGGGGTGCAGCCTGCCCAGTGGCCCTTAGTTCTCTGGCTGATGGATGAGGCCAGAGTCTGCCACCCCAGGGAACTTCCCTGCCAAAGCCATTCTCATCTGCAACCTGATTTCAAATGATTTGCAAACGAAAAGTCCTATGCATCCCTATCTGAAACCCCAGAGAGCCACTCAGTGTAGGCAACGCTGAGCTTGAGGAACCCCGAGGCTGACTTGACACAAGATCGCTTCCCAGGCTCGCAGTTTCTGGAACTCTCAAAGGAGTCGGACGGAACTCTCTTGCAACGGGTGCTCTCTGCATTCAGCCCTTTTAACAGCACAGCTCTGAAGCGCTAAAGCTTCTTTAATTAAATTTTCTCTAAAGAGACAATTGGTAGCTCTTATGTCAGTCATTTATCAACAGCCGAAGTTATTGGCATTGCTGTTGGCAGTTGAATTGACTATAAAATGATATTAAGGTCTTCAGTGCAGTTATTAGATGCTGTGCTTTTTTAATACAACAACCAGCTATCAATTCTGGGGTGATCCTCTTGGACATAAACTCCCCCCCCCATGCTTTCCCTGTGATGCTGCTTTTGCCTTTTCTCTGAAAATAACGTGTAAAGCTGGATTTCTATGATTGCAATAATTTTCAGGTTTTATTGCTGGCTGCTTTCCTCAGGCAACAACATTAGTTCACCTTGTCGTCGTTGGGTCCCTCCAAACACAGAGAAAATCTGAAAGTTGAGATAAATCACAGAGCATGGTCCTTATGGCATATTCAAAATAGGGATGTACAGATTCCACTAAATCCATTCTATCTGTGCTTTGCAGATTGTCAGGCGTCTTCTATTCTGTCCTCTGCTCATTGACAGAATTGGATTTTTTGTAGGAGAACTTTGTTCTACTTGCACCAGTTCTCATGTGCACTTACGTGCACTTATGCATGTGCACTAATACACATTAGTGGGGCAACCAAGTCTTTCCAATTCATATGGACAAAGACCTTAATCCAGCTTTTCCATGTCCTGCTTCCCAGTTTTCTCCTTTTAAGCTGGGGCAGATGGGAGTTGTAGCCCAACAACATGTGGAGAGCTGCAGTCCACATGCCTGCTTTAAACTCAGTTATCCTTCTAAATTATCACTTCTCCGAATTTTGCAACGGAACGCCCCAATTAAAATATACCTATAAAAATGTGTGTATTATGGAAAGTGGGCACAGACATGCACATATTAGTGAAAATCACTTGCAAATATGTATACATTAGGCAAAATGGCATACAAAGATGCATGCGATAGGAGAAATCCACAAAAAAAATGATACAAATTTCACCGTTATGTAGAAAATGCCTTAAGTTATGTCAAAAGCGGCCGCAATTTGCGCAAGTTACGCAAATCGCAGCCGCTTTGGGCGTATCTTAAGGCATTTTCTACATAAACAGCGGCCCGCCAGGGATCCGGAAGTTGCTTCTCCTGTTTGACTTGGGAGAACGTGAGTCGACCTGGGGAAGAAGGTAAGCAAGACAGAGTTCGGGGGATCAAGTCTGGCCAGTCTGCTGGATTTCCACCCCCCCGAATGAAATCCAAACACATCCCTAGTTGTTCCTTTTTGCAGGAAGAGTATGGGGTGGGTGGGGGTGGAGAAGGTGGCAGAAACCTCAGGGGTAGGAATGGATAAACAAGCAATGTTTGCATTTGATCAGTTTCTCCACAAACCAGCTTGATGTTCTTCTCGTCTTGTTTACTGTAGTCATTTGCGAAATCTGTTTTATTTGCCCAAATGGGAAAATTGTGCAAACTGAACGTGATCAAATGAGAAAATTGCACACATTGTCTTGTATAGTTTCCGAAGTTGTGTAACTTCCCCCATAGACGAAAGTGTTACATTGCACAATTTTAAAATTGTGTGCAATTGCAAGCAAACTGCTTGTTCGATAAAAACGTGCACATTTCCCGAACGTGACCACATGCTCAATAATTTGCAAACGTTTTTGGAAAACACATTCTCCTGCTCTTGTCTGTGTTTGGGGTTGCCTACGGGGCTTGTTCGACTGTTTTGTGAACATAAATGAAATTATCATACATCTCTACCAGGGCTGCAAGGCAAGAAAACAACAGGCTGTGTGGGGAACAACCACTGAGGATTGGCAATGCCGCTTGGGTTTGGCCCCTCCAACCCGGAACATGGCTCCCTCCTTGGTGGACTCCTGGGACTGCTTCAGTAACCAACCTCCCTATCACTGAGGTTGCTATATAAGACTGTTTCCTGAAGTTTGTGAACATAACGGCTCCTTAACTGGGGCAGACAGGGACCCGATGTTTGCATAAGTTTAGTTGTTCTCGTTTGCTGGCTCAGGAAGGTGCAGTTTTCACACTTCTCTTAATCTGGAGATACCATTCATGGCTCATAAAAAGTACCACAGTGCATATAAAAATTCAAAGTTTGGGTTAAAATGCTCATAAGAACGCATGATTTTGGAGCAAATGCATACAGAGATGTGTATTTCAGGGGAAACATGCCTACAAAAAAGTTGTGAAAGAAGTTCCGATATAGATATAGATATCAGATTAGTGTGGAAACAGGAAGGAATGGTTGGTTATGGTTATGAACAAACACATGGGATACTGATATGGGCTGGAAATAGACTGATGATTCATCAATCCCTGGTTCTTATGCTGTGAAGCTGTGTACATGGAGGTGAGGTTTACTATCATGATAGCATAATGCAGGGGTGTTTATTTATTTATTTATTATATTTATACCCTGCCTTTTTTCCTTCAAGGAACCCAAGGCGGCTTACATAATCCTCCTCCTTCTCTCCATTTTATCCTCACAACAAGCCTGTGAGGTAGGTTAGGCTGAGAGTCAGTGACTGGCCCAACGTCACCCAGTGAGCTTCAGGGCCGAGCCCGGATCTCCTGAGTCCCAGTCCAACACTCTCACCACTAGGCCACACTGACTCTCCTCAGACCTGTAGGCAAAATGTAGTGTGGCCCTCCAGGGTACCCTAGATGGCCACTCCTTCTCTTGATCTCACCCCCTTTCCTCCAACCACCATTTGTTTGGTAGTTTTCCAGCTTTGGGCCAGTTTATCTCCATTCTAAATGGTTGAAATTCCACTGCTAAGCCTTCGTTACAGGCAGTAAGAGCTTTCAGCTAAAAATATACTGGTATTTTTGACCCAATCCCTTTTGCCTTTGGCCCACCCCCTTTTGCCTTTGACAACACCCACCACTGGAATGTGGCCCCAAAGAGCTTCTCAGGTACTGAATCCGGCCCTTGGGCTGACAGAGGTTTGACACCCCAGCACAATGGAACCTCCATGTTCTGAGGCAGTCTATCTCCGCATACCCAGTGAATGGGGTCGATCGACAAGGGTAACCATCACCTTCACACCTTGCTGGTGAGTTTCCCAGAGGCATCTCTTTGGCGGCGGCTGAAAACAGAATAGTCATAGTCAGTGTATTTGTACACCACATTTTCCACAATACATTAGGCCCCAAGTGGTTCACAAAAACAAATACAGTTGCTGTAATTATAATACAACATTAACTCAATTACAGTACATTCAAAACAAATCGAAAATTCAAGTAAGCACAAGACACACCAATAGGTAACAATATCCAGTACCAATAATATCAACATTATACCCACAGGATGTTGGACTGAATGGACCATACATCTGATCTGGCAAGGTAGGTGGTTTGCTCTTGGGCCAAGGTTGTTCCAACTTGTGCTTGCTACACTTAGAATGGATGGATGCTTTAAATGCAGCTCCGCCAAGCTTCCAAATTAAAAACCGTAGGGGTTTTATGTTTAAAGAATATGATAAAGAACAATGTAATCTCACATCCTTTTAGCATAAAAAATTCCCAGTCTGGGAGCAGGCACATTTGCCAGGCAAACGAAATAAAATGTTCCAATATGCATTCTATGTAAGTGAAGGGTAATAGGCAGAACCCCAGCCAGTTGACGACACTCGAGGCAAGACTAGCTCTTTGAACATGGAGGTTAGGGCAGTGCCAGAAACGCTAAGATGAAAGGTAACACCCCAGCGATGCTGTCAGCAAGTCAGGAGAGTCCACAGGGTAACCATTTTTAGTAGGATGTTGGAGAAATCTGAAATGGGCTCAAATGAGTTTGAATTGCTAAGAATCTGACCCACAGATTCTGCAGTGGATCTCAGCTTTGCCTGAATGCGACCCTGTTAATTCTACTCGATCTCTCAGCGGCTTTCGATACCATTGGCCATGGTATCCTCCTTGGATCGACTTCGCGGGTTGGGCATTGGAGGCACTGTGTTACAATGGTCCCGGTTCTACCGGTGGGGTCAATTTCAGAGAGTAAACTGGGTGACTATACCTCGGACCCTTGGCAATTGCGCTAGGGGGTTCCGCAGGGTACCATCTTGCCCCCAATGTTGTTTAGCATCAATATGAAGCCATCGGGAGGGGTCATTAGGGGATTTGGAGCCAAGTGTCACCAGTACGCTGATGACACACAGCTCTATACCCTGCGACAACTGAATCAGGAGAGGCCGTGCAAGTCCTGGATCAGTGCCTGGATGATAGGCTGGATGAGAGCCAATAAACTGAGGCTGAATCCTGGCAAGACAGAAGTCCTTTTTGTGAGTGGTTCCCAAGTCCGGGAGATAGGCTCATTGCCTGTTCTGGATGGGGTTGCACTCCCTTTGAAAGAGCAGGTGCATAGTCTGGGGGGGTCCTCCTAGATCCATCCATCATTCAGGGCCGGCGCAACCACTAGGCCAACTAGGCGGGGGCCTAGGGCGCGTGGCTAGAGGGGGCGCAGAAACGCTCCGCTCCTGCCAGCCAGCACACACACACACACACACACACACACACAGAGCAAGAGAGCCAAATTTCCTTCAACTTTTGGGGTTTGTAAAATCTGCCGGTTTTTCCTGGGACTTTTCGGGGCTTGTGAGGGCGGCTGAGGGAAACACGCAAGGCTTGGCGTCTGGTTACGTCTCGCTTTTCGGTTCCACGGAGGACCCTCGAAGGAAGGCGGTGGGTAGTCCCACCCCCACCCCTTTCCCCAGCAGAAATCTCATGGGGATCGCCCCCAAGACAGCATCTTTAGAAGACCCGAGACATTTGCAAGCCGAGAGGCATGGAGGAGGGGGGAGAAGAAAGGCCGGTTACGGAAGAGCTCGAGGCTTCCCCTAACCACCCCTTTCCTTTGCCTTTGGCTTCTCCACCCGTCAGGCAGCTCCCCAAAGCCTGGGCTTCTGCTACTTCTTCTTCTCTCGGTCGCTGTAACTCCACTCTCCCGCGTGAGAAAAGGGTAGGGGCCCAATCTCTTTTTCGCCCACCCTTACGGAAACTCCCTCCACTCGTTCCAGGGAGCTCGTGGCAAGTTCTCCTCTTTGGATCAGCGCAGGATACCTGGGAATGAAGGGGGCGCTGGAATTCCAGCCTCTGCGCCCAACCACGGGGTGGGGGTGGGACTACCTGCCGCCTTCCTTCGAGGGTCCTCCGTGGAACGGAAAAGCGAGACGTAACCAGACACCAAGCCTTGCGTGTTTCCCTTGAGGCCATGGAGGAGGAAGAGGATCCCCCTTTCTTCTTCCGACTGTGCCTCGGTGAGCCGCATCCTCCTCTTCCCCGCCACATGCTTCGCCTTTTCCCTTTCCTTTTTGCTCACCCCTCGTCCCCTCCCGCTACGAGCTTGGCCCAGTAATTATGTATGGCGCAAAATATTCGCCGCTTTTGTCGCCGTCCTCAGATTTTGCTTGATTTCCCCCCCTGCTAGGGACACCCACAACGGCTCAGGTTAATTTTGTTTTGCGGAGACCTAATGGTCTTTGCCCCCCCCCCCCGTAATGTGTGCTGCTTCACTTGCTTTAAAATGTGATAAGCCAGCCCTGCTACGTTTGGGGACCCTCTTCCTGCTCATCCTACCCAGTGCTAGGGTGCAGGGCTAAAGGGGGCGCCATAAACGCCTTGGGGGAAAATACAGTGCTAAAATGCGTGTTTTACCAAGGGGGGGGGCACTAAATATCTGATCTTGCCTAGGGCACCAAACTGCCTTGCACCGGGCCTGCCATCATTTTCGCTGGAGTCCCAAGCATCCTGGCAGTGCCTCAGCCTCCTTCGCTCATGCTCTGAGGTGCGGCACACAGATGGAATTGGCTGTCTAAATGTTTTGCAGGACAGGATGAGCACGGAGGCAACCTTTGCTTCCACACTCCTCCTGCCCTGCAGAGGATGCCTATATAATTCTCCAAGTTTGGAAGGCTACGGGCATCTGGATTGGATTGTACCCTAAAAGCTTGTTTGTGCACATTTTTCAAATGTACAGTTTTCTTTGTGCATTTTTCAAATGCACACACACATCATTGAACTTTTTTGTGATCCATGGAATGCATTGCGAGCTTGCAAATGCTGGGATTTCCAGCTGCAAATTGCATTTGGGTCTGTGAGGAACAAATGGGGGTAAATCCATAAAAACGGAGATCATTTCTCATACATACCTAGTGGTGGGCAGTTGTTGCTTTGAGAACACCTTCTTCCAAACTTTTTTTGTTTGCAAACGTTTAACACTGAATGCTTCCGAAATGCTTGAGCTTTTGCAAGGCATTCACATGGAACACTCAGAAAGGCCGAGCAGAGGATGCTGGTGCATGAGATACGGTAAGTGGAAAGAAATACATGAGACAAATGGGAAGAAAGAAGAAGGCAGCTTGGCAGAAACAGGATTTTCAAGAAAAAAATATCAGAACAGAGAACGGAAATTGCAGTACTAAGAAACACCCCCACACAAAGGTCCATCTGTCAAATGTTTTGGGATAATAATTCAGTTACCTATATTGAACGTTCAGTATTTAGGGATCAGAGAGCAGGTCACATATTCTCCAGCAGTACCTACACCTCTAAGTCTGGGGTGGGCCACACACGTGGCCCTTGTCATTGTTGCCACCTGGCAGTGATGCTTCAAAAAAGCAGCAGTGCCTCTCAAATAAGCATGTGCCTTGTTTGAATGAGATATAACAGCTTTTTTTGTTGCTGTTGCTGCACTGCCAAATTTTGGTGGCAAATTGGGTGGTATGGCAGTGGCAGTTTGGGTGGCAGTGGGATGTGGGGGGGGCAGTTGGCCTCTGGGGCCCCTGAAGTTGCCCACCCTTATGTTAAGGGATGTCTTGCTTCAATAATGAGACTATTAAGGCCCAAGGAAGAAGCAGAGTTAACCACATGTTTGGCTCTGGCATACTGGGTGTTGGTCACCATGACGTACAGCCATGGGGACCCCAATCTGGATTGTGACCATGGCTTGAGGGACATGGCTTGACCCTTTCGCTCCACTGCAGACCCACTGGGATATCTCCCCAGCACCTGTTCTTTGTCCCGGGACAAAAACTGACCGGAGTGTCAGCTGGCAGCTTTCCTCGTGGGGCAAGTAGCATTTAAGTAGGGGCATGAGGTTAGAATTGGGACCATGGTGGTGGTGGGGGGGAAGGGTTAAATCCCCTCTGCCCCCGAAGCATCTCCTATGCCCTGTGGCCATGCTGGCTTGGAATGATGGGAGTTGTAGTCTGATACAGCCAGAGGGGTGCCCGTCTGGGGGAGGCTGAACTAAACGAAAACCAAGCATGAATGTGCCAATTAGGTGCTTAATGTCTTGCTTTGCTCTACGTCTTGCTCTAGAAAAGCATTCTGGGAAAACAGTCATGGTGCCTAAAATAGGACACCACTCTTCGTGTTCTTTTCTCTTTTCTTCCTGTTACATTGTTGATTATATTGTTGATCAAGGGTCAGCAATATAATCAGCAGTGGAAGCAGAGGACTGCTCTCAAGGTTCACAATGCATCAGGGCTGCTTCTTGATTTTCTGAACATTCACGGTGGACAATTTGGGTTTATTTATATTAATTTAATTTATCTTTCCCCCCTTTTCTTTCTATGCAAGTGGTTATCAGTCATATCAGGAAGCCGGTAAGTGTGCTTTGTTCTATGAAGGGACCTGGCTGAGACCATAGAATCATAGAATCATAGAAAAGTAGAGTTGGAAGGGGCCTACCAGGCCATCGAGTCCAACCCCCTGCTCAATGCAGGAATCCAGGTCAAAGCATCCCTGACAGATGGCTGTCCAGCTGCACCTTGAATGCCTCCAGATTGGGAGAGCCCACCACCTCCCTAGGTAGTTGGTTCCATTGTCTTATTGCTCTGACAGTACAGGAAATGTACAGGTAGAATCTGGGTTCCTGTAACTTGAGCCCATTATTCCATGTCCTGCAAACTGGGATGATCGAGAAGAGATCCTGGCCCTCCTCTGTGTGACATCCCTTCAAATACTGGAAGAGTGCGATCATATCTCCCCTCAGTCTCCTGTTCTGAAGGCTAAACATGCCCAGTTCTTTCAGTCTCTCCTCATAGGGCCTTGTTTATCCATAGGCCCTTTATCATCCTTGTTGCCCTCCTCTGAACTGTCTCCAATTTGTCTACGTCCTTCTTAAAGTGTGGTGCCCAGAACTGGACGCAGTACTCAGGATGAGGCCTAACCAGTGCTGAGTAAAGGGGAATTATCACTTCACGTGAACTTGGAAGATAAGATTATGGGTATCCTATGCAGGACGGAAGAAGCATGGAGGTGAAGGTTGCCTCCGTGCTCCTGCAATCCTGCAAAACACTTAGATGGCCAATTTTGTCTGTCTAAGTGCAGTGCCTCAGAGGGGGAGAGAAGGCGGCTGAGGCACCATTAGGATACCTCATACCTTGGTGCTGCTGGTCTCCTCCCTTCCTCGCCCCCCAGAATGCCCCCCAAAGCCCACCTCTGAAGTCACTCTTATGGACCTTGGAGATGCAGCCAGCGTGATTTTTTTCTGCACCAGCTGCGATGGGGGGGGGGGAGGGGAATCTAAATGCAGATCCCCAGCTACGAGGTCAGAGAGATTTTCTTTTCTCTTTTTTAATTTTCATTATTTTATTATTTTTATTTAATAACATAAACAAATCAAATACAATGAAACCCGTGCTCCCATCTGCTTGGGACCAATATGATAAACAATCACTACTTATCTATACCATTAAACCTACATTCCAAAAATACATCAAATCTTGACATGGTGTAGTCCCCTTTCCCTCAATTAAGACATAGTCTAAAAATAATCCCCATATATCCTTAAAATTGTTTTTCTTTAATTGTCCCCTTTTACATTTGATACTACAAGTCAACATATCGTTTAAAGCCATATCCCACACTTCCTTATACGTAGGTAACAGGGATGTTGAAGAGTCCTTGGTCTCGAGTCACGAGTCGAGTCACGAGTCTTTGGACCCGAGTCTCGAGTCCGAGTCCGAGTCCTTGGTCCAAAATGGTGACTCACGAGTCCCAAGTCACTCCCAAAACTGACTCCACTGAGTCCCTATTAAAATCAATGGGGTTTTTCTCCAACAAAATAAGGCTACTTCAGATGTGTGGCTTAAATAAATTCTAGGCACAAGTGTGCCTTTTTATTTCAAAACTCTGCAACTGATTTTGGCAAGAACAGACCACAGCAGACAAACCCAAAATAACCAGGCAGGCAGAGGAGGCAGGGAACCCCAAAGCAGGCAGGCAGAGGTGTTTGTCTTGGACAATTCAAACTGTGGAACTGGTTAAGAAGAGACCAGGCAGGCAGAGGAGGACAGGGAACCCCAAACAGGCAGGCAGTGCCTTTGTCTTGGACAATTCAACTGTTGAACTTGATCTTCGCCAGGCGATCGCGCTCCTCTCCACTCCTTCTGGCACAGCCCAGGGATGTTGACAAGTCCTTGGTCTCGAGTCCCGAGTCGAGTCTCGAGTCCCATTAAAAATATTGGGACTCGAGTCGGACTCGAGTCAGAGGGGGGACTCAGTCCGACTCACGAGTCGAGTCCTCGAGTCTGAGTCCCCATCCCTGGTAGGTAAGTATCCTGGACTGTCTTCCTGATCAGTCCAGGGCAGTTCTTGACCATATTAATGGGTCTTGAGCCCTATCTGGGCATCCAGAGATCACCCAGGAGTCCACTCACCCAGAGTGGCCAGGTACCAGCTAGGTGGGTGGTTTAAAAATACAATAAATAAATAAATACTGCTGTGGAGAGAGCTCCATCACTGGAGGGGAATGACAAGGCTTGTATGCCAACACATCTGGAGGGTTCCAAGGTGCAGGAAAGCTGCTTTAGCAGTCTAGATTGAAAACTGATGGGCCTCTCCATCTTCATTCCTTCGATTTTAAACTCATAATCTCCAAAGTTTCATCTCCCCAATTCTGAGGGCGCTATCAAAGGGGGCCTGAAACAGATCTTACAAAATGATTTCATCTCTGAGCATTACACTAACAGTGTTTAATTCTAGCAAGAGTTTTTATTTTTGGTCTCTTCATTTTTCAAGCCTTCTGTTTGATCAGAGCATAAATTCATCATCTCAGAGGCATTAATTTAGTTAGCACATCTCCTCGCTGATGTTCAGACAGAACATTTAAAAAAAATATCTGCATGGCTTCATTTTTAACCATAAATACTGCAGGCTTTCGAATTCAGTTCCAAAATAATGGCAACAAACTCTTTAAAACCTCCTGTGAATATCTGAAGACAGTTCTAGGTCACCCCCTTTCCCCAGCTGAGTTAAAATTCAGTTTGGCTCTGATTTGTATTAGGGCCAAGAAAAACTGAAAAGAAAAGTAGAACATGCTTTTACATATGCACATTTTTCTTGTGGTGTCTGTTATCCTTTGATTAGAAAATGGAAATTGGATGGATGGATTGTGGACACCTTCTGACTGAGCAGCAAACTCATTAATTACTGAAGTTCTTAGGAATCTGACAATTCATTTCTAAGGGAACTCCAGGTGAGTCTTGAAAAAAGGCTCCCAACAGAGGAATTATAAATGTTCTAGAAGCAACTTTAATTTGACAGTTGACTCTATTCAAAGAGAAATCAATTCATTACCCATAGAGAAAGCAGCCACTCTTTTACACATGCTTCTTTGTTTTGAGCAGAAGTCAAACTGAAGACAATGTTCCAGTTTGCAGATCAAACAGTAACCCAGGATCTGACTGTTCTGTTCCAGCCAGTGAGCGCTGGCTGTCACAGTGAGGGCCTGGCGTGATCAGGCCCTATGGGTCTGGTTCACACCAAGGGCTTGGGGCAAGTCAATTTCAATGGATTCCAACTGCACAAGAGCCAGGTTTCCCAAAGAGGCAGGAAGAAGAAGAGCACCGCACCATGGAAAGCTCTGAGTGATGCTGGGGCTGGAAACCAGACAAGCATGTCTGTGTGTTGTTCCAACAAGCAGCAGATTGTGACTGAACCTTAAGTACATTTTTGGACTCCTTTAGACTGGTTTTGGCCTCCCCCATTAAAGGGGGCTGGTCCTTTCCAGCAGATTTGGGTTGCAATGGCCTGGAAGTGGCTGCATGCAGCATGGTAATATTTTTGTGGCTAGAGTACTTAAAATCCAAAGATGGCAACATCCTCACCTTTGGACACAAGGGGGCTGGTTCCTGGTAACTTCCAGGAGAACTGGGTCCCAAGGAGGTGGGAACCTCATGGTGCCCTTCTGTAACCAAGCCCTCTCTCTTATCCATTAACCCAGCAGCCTCATCCTCTGAGGATGAGGGATTTGGGTTCTGGACCAGGACACTGACTCAGAGGAGGATCATCATTACATTCCCAAGCCTTTCATAATGACCCAGATGTAGACCTGAAGCACATGAGGTCAGGCAGCTCACAAGGGACCTAAGAGTTCTAAGGCCCCATATGAAAATGATAACAGACTGCAATAAAGAGGGAGCTGACTCCTCACCCAATGAAGACCCAGGTATCATCAGCTTAGACCACCCAAACAACCTGGCTGAACCCTTGGAGGGGCCAACTTGCCAATTGTGTCCTAGACCCCATGTTCACATCACCCTTCTAAGCAGAGAACAGGCCCAAAAGAGAACAGAGAACTATCCAAGACACTCTCATTCATTCCCTGGCACAACTTCTGACACCTTGTTACCAGCTCCTGGCTCTCCTCTGACTGCCTGTCTGTGGATCAGCCCTGACAGTGGCAGAGCGGGCGGGCTGGTAGAGAGAGAGGTCATTACAAGCCAGGTCCAATTTTTCATCTGGTTTGGGCTCGGCTCTTAATGGGGCCCAGGATTCCAAGCTCCCTTCTGAAATTCACTGCCATGATTGCTCACAGGCTTTTTGTTGGGAGGGTCCAGGTAGCTCATTAACTCATTATGGAGCTAAGACTGGATGTATCAAGCGGCTAGATCAGTGTTCTCCAACCTTGGGCCCCCAGATGTTTTTGGCCTACAACTCCCAGCATGCCCCAGCCAGCATAGCTGGCTGGGGCATGCTGGGAGTTGTAGGCCAAAAACATCTGGGGGCCCAAGGTTGGCGAACACTGGGCTAGATGGAGCAGCTGGAACTTGGCACTTTGCCATCAGTATCTCTAGGACTCCAAAGATTCTCAATTCACTGCTGGCATCACCCACCTCTCCCTGTAACCGCCTTGTTGTCAGGGCTGGCTCTCCTAGCCCCTTCAGTTCTGACTCCCTAAATCCAAAACAGCACTGGTCAGATCCCGTGGGGACGGACTCTGAAACGGAAGGGGAGGGGGAAGAGGAGGCCGCAGCGGTGCCTCTCTGAAGATGACCAGGACCCAGCTGCACCGTCAAGGTTGCAGCCAGAGGCAGGCGGAGTAGGGGGGGGGGAATCTCTGGGAACAGGGGAGGCAGAGCCGGGGGGGGGGAGGAGGAAGAGCTCCTGAGGGGAGGGGGTGGGGAGCCAGCCTCTGTGACAGATCCTTGAGAGCGGCGTAAATTAAAATCACATAGGCAGGAAAAGCTGACATCTCTTCATCGCTCGGCTCAGTTGGCTAACAAGACTTTTGACCCACCCTAGGGGCGGAGTGGGTTCTCTGGTTTGAGGGTGGAACACGCGGAATGCCTGAGTGCAGAATCAACTGTTGATCATTCCTGACCTCCCATCGACGGGATAAAGGGTCTTGAATCACTTTCTTTCCCTTTGTGTAACACTTTTCTGAAACCATCTGAGTTGCCCTGCTTTTGCTTAATAAAGAAACCTGTGTTCTGGCTGGAGAGGGGGGGAGTAAGAGCGTGAGTGAGAGAGAGAGAGAGAGAGAGAGAGAGAGAGAGAGAGACTCGACACTTGTTCTACACCTGGACTTGCTACGCACATTGCTCCTCCTGTTAGTAAACTCAGGGCTGAGCATGTGATGCACTGGGTGAAAAGAAGGGCCTGAGGAAAATGCAGTGTGTGTGTGCTTGAATATGGGTGTGTGTGTGTGTGTGTGTGTCAGGGATGTTGAAGAGTCCTTGGTCTCGAGTCACGCGTCGAGTCACGAGTCTTTGGACCCGAGTCGAGTCTCGAGTCCGAGGTCCAAAATGGTGACTCACGAGTCCCGAGTCACTCCCAAAGCGGTGGCCCATGGAAGGAGCGGGAGGGTCTCCGTGAAAGGAAGAAGAGCTGCCCTTCCTCCCGCGGAGACCCTCCTGCTCCCTCCATGGGCCGCCGCTGCCGCCACTTACCATCGGCGGATCCTTCCCTCTTCCCTGCTCCGGCCGCCGCCTTCACAACTCGGGACTCCTCGAGCTGGCTGAGGCGCTCTAGGGAGCGGGGCGTCGCGGCGTACTGGATCCAGCAGGGGCTGAGGCACTCTAGGGAGCGGGGCGACTGCCTTCACCCCCCCCCCCGCTCATTGGATCCGCTCCAAGCTGGCTGAGGCGCTGCTGGGCAGGACAGACGAAGAGGGAGAGAGCGCTCAGTCCTGGCCCAGGCAGGAAGCCTCGTCACCTGCCCCGCCGGGGCCAGGCGAGCCAGGCAGCGGGAGGAAGAGGAGCGGGTGAGAGGTTGGCCAGCTTGAGGAGTCCTGAGTTGTGAAGGCGGCGGCTGGAGCAAGGACGAGGGAAGGACCCGCCGACGGTAAGTGACGGCGGCGGCGGCCCATGGAGGGAGCGGGAGGGTCTCCGCGGGAGGAAGAAGAGCTGCCCTTCCTCCTTCTCTGCCCCAGCCTTGTTGAGTCCCGAGTCGAGTCTCGAGTCCCATTAAAAATATTGGGACTCGAGTCTGACTCGAGTCAGAGGGGGGACTCAGTCCGACTCACGAGTCGAGTCCTCGAGTCCGAGTCCCCATCCCTGGTGTGTGCGTGTGTGCATGTGTGTGTGTGTGTGTGTGTGTGTGCAAGGAAAAGGGGTCTTTTTAATGCACAAGCACACCCAAACTGCAAAGATGGAGGGCTGAACACGCACATTGCAATCACACACAGACATGCGCCCAGAGCTGGCCGGAGCTGGCAGTTAGGCTGATGGGAAGTCAGCCAGGGGACCAAGCATTCCTTTATGCTGCAAGGGATGACTGACCAGACCATTACGAATCAGACCTAAACAACAGAAGGGGTTTGGGGGTCAGCTTGTAATGGGGCCATAATCTCTGAACTTCCCCAGTTCCGACATGGACTGCTATCGCTCTCTAGGCCAGGTTCACATCCTGAGCAGCAAGAGAGAATCAGAAGGGTAATGAAATATCTCACCATATATGTAAAGGGAATGCCATACCTGCTGCCATCAATTGACCAGCTGAATGACAGTTTTGTTGCTTTTTAGCCACAGGGAAGAAACATGAAGTTGAGCCATGTTGACTCCTCAGAGCCAAAAAAGTAATGAAGCAATATCAAAAGCAGCCAAGTGCATTTGCTGTCAAGCCAACTCGAATGGAAGTGAAATCGGCTCAGACAATACATTTTGGGGATTTGAAATAGTTTTGGAACTGTAATTGCTTCAGCTGAGGCCACGCACGGCCGCCAGGCTGGTGTCATGCTTGACTCTGTGCCTTCAAAAGTGTTGTCTGGTGAATGTTAACATGTCCGTTTCCGCTTCCCTTCAGTGGATGGGCAGCGTTGGTTCCCTGCAGAGCTGATAGTCAAAACTGCTTTAGCCACACACACACACACCCTTCTGTTAGGCCTGATCTGGGTGCATCTCACAGAAGAGTGTAACTGGAGTCCCTGGTGGGTCAGTCCACTCTCGAGATGGAATCGTCAGATTGGAAGCATCTCCAAAGATTATCTGGTCCAACCAACTCTTGCCAATGCAGGAAATCTATTACTATCAGAACATAAGCAGAGACCTGCTGGATCAGACCGCGGGCCCATCTAGTCCAGCATTCTGTTCACACAGTGGCCAACCAGCTGCCCATGGGAAACCCACAAGCAGGACATGAGGGCAACAGCACCCTCCCACCCATGTTCCCCTAGCAACTGGAGTACACTGTCTCTGATACTGGAGGTAGCGTATATCCAACAGGACTAGTACCCATGATAGCCTTATCCTCCATCCCTAATAGCATCCCTGATAGATGGCCATCCCACTCTAAAAAAGCAACAATAGAAGGAGGATCCACCACCTTCCAAGGCAGTCTGTTTCACTGTTGCACACCTTGTACCATCAGGAATTTCTTCCTAATGTTCAATTGAAAATACCCAGCTAAATACCCAGCTCCTTCAACCTTTCCCCACGGGACATGGTCTCTGGGCTTCTCACCATTTTTGTTGCCCTTCTTTGAACATGTTCCGGTTTGTTGATAGTCTTCTTGAACTATTCTGAATCTTCAAGCACCCCACAGTGTTTGAGATCATTTCTGTTTCAGGATACTCAATGCACACCCTCAACATTTCACACATTTAAGGCACAATCCTACGCATGTTTAGACAGAAAAAAGTCCTACAACTCCCAGTACGCCCCAGCCAACAATGCTGGCTGGGGAATGCTGGGAATTGTAGGACCTTTTTCTGTTTAAACATGCATAGGATTGAACCTTTAAGTAAGGACCCTTATGTAAGTAAGTTCCTCTGCTTCACCCTGCCCCCAATTCCACTCTTACTCATTTATTTATTTATTTATTTATTTATTATATTTATACTCCGCCTTTTTTCCTGCAAGGAACCCAAGGCGGCTTACATAATGCTCCTCCTCCTCTCCATTTTACCCTCACAACAACCCTGTGAGGTAGGTTAGGCTGAGAGTCAGTGCCTGGTATGTCCTGCATAGCTGCCAAACCCACTTTGGTCAGTGACGGGGCATAGAAAAGTACCTCTCACAAAGATCTGTTCAAACTCATGTAGGAGACGGCAATCCTTTAAATACCCTGATTCTTGTTTGGGGACAGCTCTCACTTCTGAGTAGCATGATTATGTCTTTATTCCTTACCTTTCATTTAGAGAACTTGTATCACCCCATTCAATTTGGTCAAATTCCTCATGGCCAGTGTGAGAGTGTCGGACTGGGACTCAGGAGATCCAGGTTCTAGTCCCCGCTCGGCCATGAAACTCACTGGGTGACTTTGGGCTAGTCACTGACTCTCAGCCTAACCTACCTCACAGGGTTGTTGTGAGGATAAAATGGAGAGGAGGAGGAGGAGGATTATGTAAGCCACCTTGGGTTCCTTGCAGGAAAAATGATGGGGTATAAATATAATAAATAAATAAATAAAATGGCAGCTTTCAAATTATGGTAAGAAATACATACAATGATTGATTGACAGATAGATAGATAGATAGATAGATGATAGATAGATAGATATAGATAGATAGATAGATAGAAAAATGGTATACAAAATAAAGTGTCAAATAGCAAAAGACAGCATAAAACCAGCATAAAATATGAAGAGCCACAATAAAACTCAAAAGATATCATAAAAATCAATCACCTTTCAGTTAAAACCTGGGGCAAATAAAACTGTTTTGACCATGGCATCAAAACCTTAAAAGGGTTGATACCTTGGAAATGAAGTTCAGCTACAGGGGTGCTACCACAGAAAAGGCCCTGTCTCCAGTAGCCACCCATCTAAACTCCAATGGCAGAACAGCTCCTGGAGAAGGGTTGTTGTTGAAGAGCTCAAAATCCTGGATGGTTCATAGAGGAACAGGCTGCCTTAGTACCCCCTTGGTCTTTCCTAGAGATGGATGAATCACTCTGTTACTGGTCCATGTCTGTTTTGCATGTATTTAACCATAACTCCATTCCATCTAATTTCTCTATCAATCTGTGACTTGAAAAACAACAACATGAAAATGTGCATTTACTTTTATACCCAGTTTCCCTCTAATGTACACTTGTGTGTGCAATTTTGCTAATATACATTCATATTTTTGTATGCCAAGTTCCTCCATATACACATTTTTGTACACAGTTTTTGAGCCAAGAACCACACTGCAAAATTTCGAGAAGCACACAAAAGAGTTTCTATTCACATATTAGTCCAGGAATTATGAATTACGTCAGTGTGCTCAAAAACACAGACCAAACAAAATCCCCCCCCCTGTAGTCTTTCTCCAAATCCAGTAGGGGAAGGTAAGGAGGAAACTCTTGTAGATTTGGAAGGCCCATCCTATAAAGCAGGGCTCTCCTACCTTGGGTCCCCAGATGTTGCTGGACTACAGCTCCCAGAATCCCTTGCCATTAGCCATGCTGGCTGGGTATGCTGGGAGCTGTAGGCCAGCAACATCTGGGGACCCAAGCTTGGAGAGCCCTGCTATAAAGGGTTGTGTTGGGTGGGCTCTACCAGAAGAATTGCAAGGAGGTTATTAAGGTTCAACAGGTAGTGTAGTCAGAGGAGGCTGGCGGTGACTCCTGTGTCAGTGGGGCACCTTATTATTTATTTCGTTTATTTATTTGCAGCATTTTGACCCCGCTCTTCAGCCAAAAAAGGCTCCCAGAGTGGCTTACAAAGATTAATACTGGACAGTCCCACCCTGCCCTCAGGCTCACAATCTAAAAGACATGACACAAAAGGAAAAGGGATTTGGAGGGGGGAGGAAGAAAGCAAAACACAGGCGCCAGTTCTTAGTGACAAGGTTCTTAAAGGTTTTTCTTTTCTTTTCTCTCTTTTTTTTTTCTGGCAGGGAAGGGCAAAACAAGCTCCATGAAATAGGTTTATGGGAGCACCAAGGATAGCTCCCATAAAGCTCAGAATAAAAGCTGCAATGGATAAGGAGCCCCACCAACATAGGAGTCGCCAGCCTCCCCTGAGTGTAGTGAACTTTCACAGCCTCCAAAAGCCAGGATCGTTTCTCGGAGCCATGCCAGGGCCTTACGTACAGCCTTCAGCTTGTTAGGAAGAGCATCAGAGAGAGTTGCCTTGAAGCTGTTTCCCCCAGCTATATTCCTTCGGTAAGGGCTGCTTTTGCTGTGAGAACCAAAACTGTTTGCTTTACTGATGCAGCTTCGCCCCTCTCACTTTGTATCCCAGGAAAGGGGGTTAGCTTGTGGCTTACTGAGAGCCCCTGAAACAGGGGGAGAGGGGAACTTTATAAAACCTATGGCAAGGGGAGCTGTCCTTTGGATTTCCGCTTAGAATAAGGAACATGCAAGTATCTAAGCAACATAGTGCCCCAGAGTGATGTCCCATCATATCAGATCCTCCTGAGACTACTGGAGGATCATGCGTGAGCTTTCTTTTGCTTGTTTATTGATGATCTGCATCCATATTTCAATCGTTGTATTCAATAAGCGGTATGCCATCTTTCACACAAGCAGTCTTGTTTCTTCTTGAGTATCCTCGAATCTAAAGTGAGGTGCCTTGGCTGGACCAGGACCCTTAGTAATTATACAAGGGCCTACCATGGTTAATTAAAAACAAACAAACATCATTCCAGGATGCTCTAATTCTTCAACAAAAGTGGTTGGCAATGGGAAACTAGGGCAAGGTGGATCGGCACATCTGTCACAGGCATGAGACCCTGACGGCTTCATGATTGTGTGGATGTCTCAGGCTTTGAAGAGTCATCTTATACATTAGATATGAGACAACACATCTGTCTGCCTCCATTATTCATGACCGCATTTCCATCCTGGAAGCCACTAAGCATTTAAATGCTCCTGTCAGCAGCACAAATAGCCTTGCCCCAAACAGATTTGTGCCTTCTTGGCTCAGCTGTAGTTGCGGGTGGTTTGGCCAGAAGCTGGTGCGAGCAGATGAGCTCCACCAGACATGGCTGGTCTCAACGACTTTTCCATCCGGATTTGCCTGCAGCCATGCTCTTGAGAGATGCGTCTAAGTAAGCCGCTTTGTTGGTGAGCAGGTGGGCCTGGCAGGGAGTCACTTGCCAAAGGAAAATGTGTGGCTCAGTAAAGCCAATGGGACTCATGCTTGGGTTTCTGATGCAAATGTAAAGATGGAGATGCTTTGCTCCAGTCAAACACTGTCAGGGCCTCACAGGTTGCAGGGTTTGTTGCCATCAGAATGTTTCCAGGACTGAGTCTGTCTAGCTTCTGCATGACCGTGTGTGTGTGTGTGTGTGTGTGTGTGTGTGTGTATTAACCGAAAAGGTGAGTGATGGCAGGTTATCTGGGGAGATGGTGAGCTTGTGTTGCATTGCATGCCAAAACAATTGGAGCTGAGTCGACACAGTCCAGAGGAAAACCAGAGAAAGCCAGGTGCTCAGTGCTTAGTGGAGATGTTTGCAAAATTCTCCTCATCCAAATTTGTTCCTATATTTTGGAATGCTGAACTATCTGCTCTTATTTCCAAAGTGGAACCATTAGGAAAAGGGCACGCATTAGGAATCAATCCTTATTGGGCAGATTAGAAATGTACTAAATAAAAAAAGGAAGCAATCCTATGGCCCCCCCTAGGCAGTGCGTGAAGGGCCATCGGTTACTTTGGATTCCCTGCTCCAAGGCTGGAGATGCCACTCCAACCTCAGAGCTGGGAATCGGAGCTCTGACCCACTCCCCCTTGCAGGGGGAGCAGAAAGAACTATGCCAGCTGCCTCTCCGAGGTCGGCAAAGCGACCTCGGAGAAGGGGGAAAGGGGGCATTTCAGTGGGTGGGGAGCGGAGAGGCCAGGACATCAGCTGATACTGTTCCAGCCTCCTTCCCTCCACCTCCGACGCACCCCAGCTTGATGGGCAAAAAAGCTTGATTGGGGGGTGGAAGCTTGGAGAACTTGCCGGGCTTGACCTCCCCTGAGCTCCGCTCAACCTACCTTTCCCCGGCTCGACTCACATTCTCGTGAGCCTAGCCAGGGGAAACGACTTCCGAGTTCCCTGGCTCTATGTCGTTTACATAGAAAACGGCGTAAGATATGCCGTTTGCGTAGAGTATAGCATAGTATACATTAAAAACGGCTGCATTTCATGCAAATGTGGCCGTTTTTTACATATACTATGCTATACTCTACATAAACGACGTAGAGCCGGGGAACCTGGAAGTTAGGCGAGCGCCTCAGCTGGTGCTCGCCAGAGGCTCAGCTCGGCTCGTGCAGCAGGAGTGCTCGCCGAGCACCCCGCGAGTCGGGGGCTGGGCTGGGCGCCCATCCCAAGTGAAGATCGCCTCCGCCACTCCTCCTGCCCCGCATAAGATGAGCGTAAGCCACCGAATTCAGGGGCTTACATAGGATTGTAACTGAAACTTGGTGGGATGACTCCCATGGCTAGAATACAGCAATTGAAGGATATAACTTGTCCAAAAAGAACAGAAGCAACAGAAAGGGAGGTGGAGTTGCGCTGTATGTTAAAAATATCATAGAATCATAGAATCATAGAAAAGTAGAGTTGGAAGGGGCCTACAAGGCCATCGAGTCCAACCCCCTGCTCAATGCAGGAATCTAGGTCAAAGCATCTCTGGCAGATGTCTGTCCAGCTGCACCTTGAATGCCTCCAGAGTGGGAGAGCCCACCACCGCCCTAGGTAGTTGATTCCATTGTCTTATTGCTCTGACAGTCAGGAAATTTTTCCTGATGTTTAGATGGAATCTAGGTTCCTGTAACTTGAGCCCATTATTCCGTGTCCTGCAAACTGGGATGAACGAGAAGAGATCTTTGCCCTCCTCTGTGTGACATCCCTTCAAATACTGGAAGAGTGCGATCATATCTCCCCTCAGTCTCCTCTTCTGAAGGCTAAACATGCCCAGTTCTTTCAGTCTCTCCTCATAGGGCCTTGTTTCCAGTCCCTTTATCATCCTTGTTGCCCTCCTCTGAACCCTCTCCAGTTTGTCTATGTCCTTCTTAAAGTGAGGTGCCCAGAACTGGACGCAGTACTCAAGATGAGGCCTAACCAGTGCCGAGTAAAGGGGAATTATCACTTCCCGCGATTTGGAAGCTATACTTCTATTAATACAGCCCAAAATTGCATTTGCCTTCTTTGCAGCCACATCGCATTGCTTCTCTCTGCACAGAGATACAGGAGAATGAGCTTGGCAGCCCCATTGAGAGCATCTGGGTTAAAATAAATGGGGCAAAGAATAAAGCGAACATGGCGGTTGGAGTCTACTACTGACCACCCAATCAAGGAGAAGACGAGGATGAAACTTTTGAAAAGCAAATTGCCATTGTTTCAAGGAGGCATGATGTGGTAGTAATGGGGGACTTCAATTTCCCTGATATCTGTTGGGAGACAAATTGTGCCAAACATGGCCCTTCCAAGAAATTCCTGAGTTGTGCTGCTGATAACTTTCTCCTACAGAACGTGGAGGAAGGAACTAGAGGATCGGCTATCCTTGACCTGATTCTAACCAACAGAGACGAGTTAGTGGATAAAGTGGCAGTTTCGGGAACTCTGGGGGAAAGTGACCATGTTATACTTGAGTTCTTTATTCTAAAGGAAGCAAAAGCTGAGTGTAGCCAAACGCATACCCTGGATTTTAGGAAAGCCAATTTTAATAAACTCAGAACAATGATAAGTAAGGTCCCATGGCAAGCGACTCTAATGAGAAAAGGAGCCCAGGATGGGTGGGAGTTTTAAAAAAAAGAAATTCTAAAGGCACAATGGCAAACAATTCCCACAAGGAAAAAAGGCAGAGGGCAACAGAAGCCAGCAGGGTGTTGGACTCCATGGCCTTGTAGGCCCCTTCCAACTCTACTTTTCTATGATTCTATGATTGCACCCCAAATGTACTAAATCAATAAATCCCTCATTGTCCCATTACATCTGGGTTTTGCATGGTGCATTCTGCATGTACAGTCTGCCACAATTTTAAATTCCTTCAGTTCTGTCATCTCTACCCACCCTCAGCCTTGTCGTGACATGTGTGTGAATCGATAAAGGGGTGGTGGAAGCGGCAGAGGACGAGGAGGAAGAAGGAGGAGAAGAACTATTAGCAGTAGCAGCTGAATAACGCAGTCTGAATCCAGAAAGTGATGGGCTTGGCAAATGCTTCTGAGTTACAAACAGATAATCCCTTGTCCAGAAATATAAGAAAGCAGAGCCAGAAGTGTAAAATGGCAGAGCAATTCAGGGCAGGATTTTGACAGAATGGAAGCACTGCTACTATAACAGAACACAGTGAACCTGCTAGTCTTTTTATACACAAGAAACCCAGGCTAAAAAGGAAACTTCTTTGGATCTACCTGGCTGCTGGGCAATATTCCTGCTGCTCCTGTGACCCCTGTTTGAACCCAAGGCTACTGAACGCATCCAAAGCTCTTAATCAGCTCTGCACCTTGAGTCACTGCTGCCACGGTGCCTGCTCACTGCTTTAAAACTCTAATGAGAAATCAAACTCTTTTTTGTGCGTGTATGCTGGAATCACTATTCTAACAACAAATTTGATATGATTATGCAGATGGTTAAATCTAGACTCTTTTTCTATGGTGTTTTGCCAATGTATAGGAGCACATAAGCACATCAGTAAAAAGCTGCACAAAAAGACTCTTGATGGAATCATATACAGAATTGCTGGAAGAGTGTTTGTTTATTTTTGTGGGGTGGGCAGATGAATAGAAGGAACTGAAAGCCAAGGCAACTCTGCATGCAGCATTTCCAGAATTCATTTTTTTTTTTAAATTCTTCAGATTAAACTAAATTCAAGAGCAGGAACCATTAAAGAATGTCTAGTCCAGGTGTCTCCAACCTGTTGCTCTCCAGATGTGCTGTATTAATGGCCATGCTGGCTGGGTATGATGAGAGTTGTAGTACAACACATCTGAAGGCCAACATGTTGGAGAAGGTTCATGGGAGCTGTAGGCCAGCAACATCTGGAGAACCAAGGTTGGAGAGCCCTGATCTAGTACTTGGCAAGGTCAATCATTGACAGCAGTAGAGAGCTTCTAGTGAACAGGGCAAGTTGTCCGAAGGGCAGGAAAAAGCCCAAGGCTGAGATAACATTGACAATAGAATGAAATTTAATAGGGATAAATGCCAAGTGCTGCACCTAGGGAAAGGAAACCAAATGCGCAGTTACAGAATGGGGGACACTTGGCTCAACACTACTACAAGTGAGAAGGATCTTTGAATTGTGGCAGATCACAAACTGAATATGAGCCAGCAATGTGATGTGGCTGCAAAGCAGGCAAATGCTATTTTGGGCTGCATTAATAGAAGTATAGCTTCCAAATTGCGTGAAGTGATAATTCCCCTCTACTCGGCACTGGTTAGGCCTCATCTTGAGTACCGTGTCCAGTTCTGAGCACCACACTTTAAGAAGGATGTAGACAAACTGGAGAGGGTTCAGAGGAGGGCAACAAAGATGATTAAGGGACTGGAAACTAGGCACTATGAGGAGAGACTGAAAGAACTGGGCAGTGGGCATGTTTAGCCTTCGGAAGAGGAGACTGTGGGGAGATCTGATAGCACTCTTCAAGTACTTGAAAGGTTGTTACACAGAGGAGGGCCTGCCCAAGAACTCTTCTTGGCCATCCCAGAGTGCAGGACATGGAATAATGGGCTCAAGTTATAGGAACCCAGATTCCACCTAAACATCAGGAAAAATTTCCTGACTGTCAGAGCAATAAGACAATGGAACCAACTACCTAGGGAGGTGGTGGGCTCTCCCACTCTGGAGGCATTCAAGGTGCAGCTGGACAGCCCTCTGTCTGGGATGCTTTGACCTGGATTCCTGCATTGAGCAGGGGGTTGGACTCGATGGCCTTGTAGGCCCCTTCCAGCTCTACTATTCTGTGATTCTATGATTCTAACCCACTCCAACTTCTGCCAAAATTGCCACAACTGCATAATCAACAGGTGTGTGTGTGTGTGTGTGTAGGCAGCCCGTGGGTTGTGCGTTGCCCACCCCTGCTTTATATGTACACACAAACCTAGATTACATTGTCCTTAGCTGTATGTGTGTGTTGGGGGCTATGGTCCCTATCCCCTTCTACAGAGGGGCTTTGGGGGGGGGGAGAGAAGCTGCCAACCACCAGTCCCAATTCTGCCTCCATAAATATTGCCTCTTTTCCTTGTCAGGAGCAGCTTGCAATTGCAACTTCCTCTGAAGGAATTCCCTTTCCCATGACATGTCTCATAATTTAGGTGGGATGACTGAGGGGAGGGAGAAAGGGGAGAAAGCCTCTTTCCCCCTCTCTGTTTCTGCCGCCACCACCATGGGTATTGTGAGTGGAGGGCCCATCAGGGCATGTGCCCCAAATCTTTTGCGCTCTGCCCAGTGACATCATCTAGCTCAGTACACATCTGCCCCCAGCACTGCTCCTACCAAAGGAAGTGAGGGAGGCAGAACATGTTTGGTGGGAGGAATGGCTAGGAAGGGTGGGGTGGTAGAGTCATGTGCAAGGCACCTGAGACAGGTGGGGTGGCAAATCTTCCAAGCCACTCAGATTGGTTTTGGAAATTCCCCAGGGTTTTTTGTTTTGTTTTGTTTTGTTTTTTGAGGGAGGGGGAGGAACCCAGGTAACTCTGGAACCAATCCAAGGAGAGCCTTGGAGGCTTCACTCCTCCATAATATTCAGTATTTCTTAAAATAATGCTATTGATGATCCTCCAGTTTGGAGTACTGTTTCCCGGCAGCTGCGGTTGCTTCCTCATTCCTGGATTAGTCATACCGGTGATCCCACCCAATTAGGGATCACAGAAGGCATAATTGGAGTGAGTGATGCAATGTTCAGTGAAGGCACATGAGGGCCATTGAATATTCAGAAAATGCAGATGAATAAGCAAACATTTTCACAAGGAGTTCACCAAAAAAGTGTGGGTACTAATTTAAATTGCTTGCACCACAGTAGTCGTTCCACCAACACAGCCACGGAGTCCTTTGAATTTAACTGCTTTGCAAGGTCAAAGTGCCAAACCACTTTGGAAATAGGAACGAGCTTCTTCTAAGGAACAGGGCATGTTGAATTGATAGTCCCATTAAATCCAGTGAACTAGCATTAAACTGCTGTTCATTTAAGAATGCAAAATGGCAAATGGATATTAAAGTTCTGTGCCTCAAGCTGTCCCAAGAGTTTAAAACCATTTTGTTCAAGTCTGTGGAGGAAAACCCTCCCACCCCTATAGTAGTTTTAATTCCCCCCACCCTGTTGCATTGAGAAGGCAATCGAAAAGAAACTGAGAAGCTATCCTGGATTTCTCGCAATATGATGCTAATGTGAATGCTCTTTGAATGCCATTCGAGGGAGCCAGGAGAAACTCGTGGCTGATCAGAATTTACTGATAGGATGAGTGCACAATAAAATGTCTTCATATATTTGGTATTTATTTTCACATTTGTTTGCCTAGTGATTTACATGTATTGCCTGTTCCAAATCAAATGTGTGGGATAGATAACAACAGATTTAAAAAAAATATGAAATGTAAAACAGCACATTGCATTTAAATTGCAACAGCTAAAGCTGTTTACAGCTGAACCCTTTACCAGCTCCGAAAGCCAATTCCTGTGCACAGAAGGTTCACAAACTTTCCAGCTCCCCCCCCCCAATTAATTGGCCTTTTCAAGTATCTGATTGGAATACTCCATGAGTCCAATGATGCTCCCGTTACCCCCATCACAAAATCCTTAGCTTTAGTAACGGAGCAGGATAGGAAGTGGAGGGTTCCCATTATCACAGACCAGAGGGGAAAGTTGCTGCCAAAAGTTGCAGGTTTGCTGGTTGCCCTGTCAGCTTGCCCTCAGGTCTCCGGCCGCTGCTCTTAAATGCCAGATAGCCTAGGTTCAAAATAAGACCTCCCTCTTCCATGATTTAATGCATAACCATGATGGGTGGGTGAGCAAGGAGGAGTTAGTCTCTCCCAGCTGTGCCCACCAGGTTCTTGGTTCAGCATCAGGGTAGACTTGAGGGTCAGAGAGGGGGCAGTTGCTCTGGTCTATAGGAATTCCATCTCCCTCTGCAGGATCCCGGTCCATCTGGCTACTGGTCTGGAGTGTTTGCACCTTGTGTTGGGCCAGCGGGACAGATCGGGGATTCTGTTGGTGTCCTGTCCTGCCCATACTGCTGCTCAACAGACTCCCTACCTGAGTTGATGGAGGTGGACTCATGTGTGCTGATGAGGTCCCCCAGACTGTTGGTTCTGGAGGATGCCAACATTCATACCGAGGGCACCTTGTCTGGGGTGGGTCAGGATTTCGTGGTCTCCCTGACAACCATGGGACTGTCCCAACATACCAACAGCCCAACACATGTAGTGGTACATATTCTAGATTTTTTTTTCCAGCTGGGCATGATGGAGATGGTGACCTGAAGGTGGGGGGACTTTGAATCGGTACCTTTGTCATGGTCAGATGATTGTCTACTGAGGTTTAGATTTACGGCAGCTTTTCCCCCACTGCAAGGGTGGGGTACCTATTAAGATGGCCCACCCCTGGAGGCTAATGGATCCAAATGATTTCCAGAGAGCTGAGGGGGTAGGGTTCTGCCTGCTATGGCTGGCTCTCCTGTTGAAACCCTGGTCGATCTATGCAATGCAGAAATGGCCCAGGTGGCTGACACGGTTGCTCCTGAGTGCCCTCTCCAAAGTAGAGATCATATGGCTCCATGGTATACTCCAGAGCTCAGGGTGATAAAGCAAAATAGGAGATGGCTTGAGTGGAGAAAAACTCCTAGTGGATGCAATTGAATACTGGTGTGTTACTATGAGTATCTATATTCAGGGGCAGTGAGGGTGGCAAAGAAACAATATATTACTGCCTATATTAAATCCTCCATGTCCCATTCAGGAGAGCTTTTCAGGGTAGGGGCTTATTACATGTTGTCCCTAGGGATGTTGTAGATCCATCTGGGACCTACCTACTGTAATACACTTGCTAGACACTTCCAAGATAAAAGCACTTGCTTGCATCTGCTGGGACTTAGACTCCAATGTCATTGCAGGTGAATCAAGTGAGGTATCCAGAGCACAGCCTTGTCCAGTTTCCTTGGCTGAGTTTCAGTTGGTATAGCTCAAGGATTTTGACAAGGTGCTTGGACAGGTTTGTGCAAGCACCTCTGTACTGGATCCTTGCCCATCTTGGCTTATAAAAACTGGCAGGGAGGGAACAGCTGGCAGGGCCAGGGAGGTGATCAATGCCTCCTTCCGAGAGGGAGTGGTCCCATGCCACTTGAAAGAAGCGGCGGTGAGGCCACTCCTGAAGAAACCCTCCCCGGACCTGGAAAATCTGAATAACTTTAAGCTGGTGGTAAGTGTTCCTTTCTTGGGCAAGGTCCTTGAGTGGGTGGTTGCCAACCACCTCCAGATGCTCTTGACTGAGACTGATTATCTGGATCCATTTCAGTTGGGGTTCAAGCCAGATTTAGGCCCAGAAACAGCCTTGGTCACCCTGTATGATGACCCCTGTCAGGAGAGAGACAGGAGGAGTGGGACCCTATTGATTCTCCTTGATCTCTCAGTGGCTTTCGATACCCTCCACCGTGCTAACCTTCTGGGGTGATTGTCTGAGCTGGGAGTGGTGGGGGGGCACTGAATTGCAGTGGTTCTGCTCCTACTTGGATGGCCGGCTCCAGAAGGTGGTGCTTGGGTAATATTGCTTGGCCCCGTGGATTCTCCAGCATGGAGTTCCCCAGGGATCGGTCTTATCCCCCATGCTATTTAATAACGACATGAAACCATTCAGCGCAGTCATCTGGAGTTTTGGAGTGCACTGTCATCAGTATGCGGAGGAAACACAGCTCTATTTCTCCTTTTAATCTTCCTCAGGTGAGGCTGTGGATATGCAAGATTAGTGGCTGGCTGCAAAAATGGACTGGATGAAGGCTAATAAACTGAAGCTCAATCCAGGCAAGACCCAAATGCTGTTAGTGGGTGGTTCTGCTGACCAGGTGGGGAGGGTGCTTGACCTGTTCAGGATGGGGTTGCACTCCCCCTGAAGGAGCGGGTTCATAGCCTGGGGATTCTCCTGGAGCCATCTTTGTCACTTGAGGCTCAGGTGGCCTCACTGGCAAAGAGTGCCTTCTACCAACTTCAGTTGGTGGGGCAGCTACGTCCCTATCTGGACAGGGATAACCTGGCTTCAATCGTCTATGTTCTTTTAACATCCAAGTTGGATTACTACAATGTTCTCTATGTGGGTCTATTTGAAGACCGTTCTGAAGCTGCAGGTTGTACAAAATGTGGTGGCCATATTGATAACAGGGACAAGAAGGTCTGAATGTATAACACCAATTCTGGCCCACTTGCACTGGCTGCCTGCATGTTTCCAAGCCTGATTCAAGGTGCTGGTTTTGACCCATAAAACCTTACATGGCTCAGGACTGCAATATCTGATGGAGCGCCTCTCCCAGCATGAACCTACCTGTACACTACTACATTCCAGGTGTCTCCTCTGAGGGAAGCTCAGAAGGTGGAAACAAGGGAGAGGACCTTCTCAGTGGTGGCCTCCCAATTATAGAAAGATCTCCCTGATGAGGCCCACCTATCACCAACATTGTTATCTTTTCAGTGCCAGGTTATGACCTTCATAGAATCATAGAAAAGTAGAGTTGGAAGGGGCCTACAAGGCCATCGAGTCCAACCCCCTGCTCAATGCAGGAATCCAGGTCAAAGCATATCTGACAGATGTCTGTCCAGCTGCACCTTGAATGCCTCCAGACTGGGAGAGCCCACCACCTCCCTAGGAAGTTGGTTCCATTGTCTTATTGCTCTGACAGTCAGGAAATTTTTCCTGATGTTTAGGTGGAATCTGGGTTCCTGTAATTTGAGCCCATTATTCCGTGTCCTGCAAACTGGGATGAACGAGAAGAGATCTTTGCCCTCCTCTGTGTGACATCCCTTCAAATACTGGAAGAGTGCGATCATATCTCCCCTCAGTCTCCTCTTCTGAAGGCTAAACATGCCCAGTTCTTTCAGTCTCTCCTCATAGGGCCTTGTTTCCAGTCCCTTTATCATCCTTGTTGCCCTCCTCTGAACCCTCTCCAGTTTGTCTATGTCCTTCTTAAAGTGAGGTGCCCAGAACTGGACGCAGTACTCAAGATGAGGCCTAACCAGTGCCGAGTAAAGGGGAATTATCACTTCCCGCGATTTGGAAGCTATACTTCTATTAATACAGCCCAAAATAGCATTTGCCTTCTTTGCAGCCACATCGCATTGCTGGCTCATATTCAGTTTGTGATCTACCACAATTCCAAGATCCTTCTCACTTGTAGTATTGTTGAGCCAAGTGTCCCCCATTCTGTAACTCTGCATTTGGTTTCCTCTCCCTAGGTGCAGCACTTGGCATTTATCCCTATTAAATTTCATTCTGTTGTTTTCGGCCCAGCGCTCCAGCCTATCGAGGTCACTTTGAATTTTGTTTCTGTCTTCCAGAGTATTAGCTGTTCCACCCAACTTTGTGTCATCTGCAAATTTGATAAGCATTCCCTGTACCTCCTCATCCAAGTCATTAATAAAAATGTTGAAGAGCACCGGGCCCAGGACCGAGCCCTGTGGTACCCCGCTCGTTACCTCTCCCCAGTTTGAGAAGGAACCATTGATAAGCACTCTTTGAGTCCGATTCTGTAGCCAATTGTGGATCCACCTGATAGTTGTTCCATCTAGCCCACTCTTAGCTAGCTTACTAATCAGGATATCATGAGGCACTTTGTCGAAAGCTTTGCTGAAGTCCAGATATATAATGTCCACAGCATTCCCACAGTCCACAAGGGAGGTTACCCGATCAAAAAATGAGATCAGATTAGTCTGACAGGATTTGTTCTTGACAAATCCATGCTGGCTTCTAGTAATCACTGCATTGTTTTCAAGGTGCTTGCAGACTGACTTCTTTATAATCTGCTCAAAAATCTTCCCAGGGATTGATGTCAGACTGACTGGCCTATAGTTCCCAGGTTCCTCCTTCTTGCCCTTTTTGAAGATGGGAACAACATTTGCCCTCCTCCAGTCGTCTGGCACTTCACCTGTCCTCCATGATTTCTCAAAGATAATAGACAGTGGTTCTGAGAGTTCTTCTGCCAGTTCCTTTATTACTCTAGGATGCAGCTCATCAGGCCCTGGAGATTTAAACTCGTTCAGAGTAATCAGGTGCTCCTTGACCATTTGCCTATCAATCTCAAGCTGCAATTCTGCCCCTTCAGTCTGCACTTCAGGTTTGCCAGGGGGGTCATAGACCCTCTTTTGGGAGAAGACCGAGCCGAAGTAGGAATTGAACACTTCTGCCTTTTCTTTGTCTTCTGTTATCAATTTGCCATCCTCATTGCGTAGTTGAACCACCAGTTCTTTCTTCTGTCTTTTACTGTGCATGTATCTGAAGAAAGCTTTTTTGTTGCTTTTAGCATTCCTCGCTAACCTTAGCTCATTCTCAGCTTTAGCCTTCCTGACACTATTCCTGCAGTTCTGTGCTACCTGCCTGTACTCTTCCCCTGTAGCCTGTCCTTCCTTCCACTTCCTATACGTGTCCTTTTTTGTTTTCAGGTCATCTTTGAGTTTATTGTGAAGCCACATTGGCTTTTTCTGTTGCCCTCTGCCTTTTTTCCTTGTGGGAATTGTTTGCAATTGTGCCTTTAAAATTTCCTTCTTTAAAAACTCCCACCCCTCCTGGGCTCCCTTTCTCGTGAGAGTCACTTGCCATGGGATTTTACTAATCATTGTTCTGAGTTTGTTAAAATTGGCTTTCCTAAAATCCAGGGTACGTGTTTGGCTACACTCAGCTTTTGCTTCTGTTAGAATCAAGAACTCTAGTATAACATGGTCACTTTCCCCCAGAGTTCCCGAAACTGCCACTTTATCCACTAACTCGTCTCTGTTGGTTAGAATCAGGTCAAGGATAGCCGATCCTCTAGTTCCTTCCTCCACTTTCTGTAGGAGGAAGTTATCAGCAACACAGGTCAGGAATTTCTTGGAGGGGCCATGTTTGGCTGAATAAGTCTCCCAACAGATATCAGGGAAATTGAAGTCTCCCATTACTACCACATCGTGCCTCCTTGAAACAATGGCAATTTGCTTTTCAAAAGTTCCATCCTCATCTTCTCCTTGATTGGGTGGTCGGTAGTAGACTCCAACCGCCATGTTCGTTTTATTCTTTGCCCCCTTTATTTTAACCCAGATGCTCTCAATGGGGCTGCCAAGCTCCTCTTCCTGTATCTCTGTGCAGAGATACGTATTTTTAACATACAGTGCAACTCCACCTCCCTTTCTGTTGCTTCTGTTCCTTTTGAACAAGTTATACCCTTCAATTGCTGTATTCCAGTCATGGGAGTCATCCCACCAGGTTTCAGTTATCCCTATCAAGTCGTACTTGCCCTCATGTATCAAGAGTTCAAGTTCGTCTTGTTTATTGCCCATACTCTGGGCATTAGTATAGAGACATTGAAGACTATGTGCTTTATAGTCCGACTTTCCCCCTTCCTTTACTCTCAGGCATTTGGCAGCACATGATAAGGTTTTTAATCAGGTCATGGGATTTCTTATTGTTGATTATTAAAATTGTTTGAATGTGTGTGGTGCTGTCTTTTTATATGCTTGTATGTAAACTATTTCTATATTGTGTACAATATTGTATTTTTAGGGGTTTTACTCTCTGTAAACTGCTGAGAGAGCTTTGGCTATTGGGCGGTATAGATGAAACGAAACTGCTACCACAAACTGCTATCCCCTGGTAAGATTTTTCTCCTTTGAGGAACCTTGGAAGCTGCCTTGCAAGTCGAGCCATTGGTCCACCTAGCTTTGCGTTGGCGACACTGATTGGCAGCAGCTCTCCCCTTTTGAAGGCAAAACGGGGCCACTGCCTTCAAGCATGGGGTCTCACATTTCCACCACCCATTGCGAATATGCACTAGCGATGAAAACCGAGCGGGGCCATACCTACTTGGGGTGGTGGTGCTCCTGCCCGGAGCACCCCCGCCGCCTGCTCGCGCTATGTTTTTAGCGTAAAAACCAGCGCAACCCAGCTTAAAACGGCTGCGAATAGCAAATTGAGGCTGTTTCAAGCTGGGTTGCCCTGGTTTTTCACGCTGAAAACGCAGCACCAGGGGAACCGGAACTGACGCGCTGGGGAGCTGAAGCTCCTTTCCCCGGCGCAGTCTTGGATTGAGCGGCGGGAAGGTAAGTCGCGAGAGTCTCGGGGGGCGAGAGGGCCGCTTTCAGCCCCCCTGAGACTCATGGTTACATCCCTAAAATTTATGCCCAGTAGGAAGGTGGCACCACCGAATATTGATAGACAGTGTTGAGGTAGCTGAATTTAATAACATAACCCAAGACTAGAAGCTGTCTTGTCCAGTGCCCTTCCCAAAGAGTTTTTTCCGGGCACCTACACTGTTATATTTTCAGTGCCTGCCAAATAGCTTCTTGTTCTCTCAGGCATTTTAGAGACCTACCTATTTCTAGATTTTTTTAAAAAATGGCTGTTTTATCTATTCCTGTTTGTTTTCTATTTTATTCTTCTAAATATTCATATTGCATTTTATATTTTTAACTGTCTGTATGCATCTTAGTCTTTTAGCAGTTTGTAATCCACCCAGTGTACATTGACTAATGGACAGTTTAAAAATGTAAATACATAAATAAAAATAAATGAGTGTATAAAGAAGGCACTTGACAATGACAACACTCTTTAACAATTAAGAGTGATGTAAAATTAAAAGTGAACGTACTTCTACAACAGGCTGGAAGATGGAATTTAGGGCACACTTAGACTAAAGACACGTGCATGAGAAAATTAAGTCTGTACACACAGCACATTTATTCCCCCCCCCTCCGCTCTCTTTTGAAACTTGCAATATGTTATCTGTCTCATAACAGCAGGCAGCATCCCAGAGGCATGGATGGGACAGAACAGTGGGCAGATATACATTCCAGGCAAGCCGTAGAGTGGGAGAAGTCTGCCAGAAATGTATCTATGCTTTCAGAATGCACAATGTGCGGGCCTGCCTATCCAGCCAGGAGGCTAGACTGAAGGCCACTCAGAAACTAAGGAGATTTAGCTTTGCTTTTGTGCTGCTTTGGATGCTTCTGGAATTGGATCTTTGCACATTCCGATCCAAACTGACCTGATCTGCTTCTTCCAGGCAAATGTGTGAATCGTAGCTTAGTTATCTACCTGTCCTGCTATAGCTGGGCCAAGCTCAGTCCTGCAGCGAACTATGGGGCAGATCCATTTAGCAAAGTCAGAAGGCAGGCAGAGATCAGAAGCATAAGGAGAAGTGCCACCCAAAAGCAGGATCTGAGTCAGAGCCAATCGAGCACAGGCAAGCCATCCAATCCAAGCATAATCCAAGGAGAAGAGTCCTATCAGGAGTCCGAACCTAGTTGCACATCCAAGAGACCAAGAGTTCCAAGGTCATCAGCAGAAACAGGGATCAGGCAAAAGGCAAGGTCTCAGCAGTCCAGGTCAAATGCAACAAGGTTCCAAGGCAACGCTGCAGACAAGGAGTAGGCAGACGGAGAGCCAATGTTCAGTCTGGAAGTACTCGTGCCAGGAATCAGTCAAGGGAGCAGTCCAGAGTCAAGACAAGGGAAGAAGGATTCAAGAAGGTCTGGTCCAGCAGGACTCCAGCAGTGTGAGAGATCAGTCAAAGGAAGGACCAAGGTTAGGAACAATAGCTTTCAACTTACTGGGAGATGATACTCAGGCATTGTTCCAGCAGCTCCCCCTTTCTAGAACTGAGTCTTATAAGCTGGAGCTTCCAGAACCCCACCCAGGGCTCACTTGCAACACATCAGAGGTTTCATGAGGAGGGCTATACACAAGAGGAGTCCTTTCCTCATGAGGAGCCTTCCTTGGCAAATAGGCATTCCTTCTCACAGGGATTATTCTGGCCTGCTTCTTGAGATGCTGATGCTCTTGGGGGCTAGGTGGTCACTCAGCCTCTGTCTCAGGGGTGGAATTAGTTACCCTCCTCTTGTAGGGATGGACCCACAACCACCTCCCCCAAGGGCCCAGGCTCCTCCTGGTCTTCTGGCATGGGCTGCTCCTTGATTTTGTTTATCTCCAGGAGCTCTAACACCTCCTCTGAACAGGATTCCTCCAGCAGGGGCATGCATGAGACTACCTAACTGTGCACTTCTGGGATGTTCTGAAGCAGTTCTCAACTCATTTTGTTGTATCAAAATACATCCAAAATGTGTATTTTGAGAAAATAGCTTTAGAAACATATACTTTGAGTGAAAATATGCTTAACATACATTTTTTCAGTGTGTATATAAGTAAATCCTATCTAATCAATAAATATATTAAAATGCAAATTTTTGCATGGATTTTTTTTTTTTTTTTAAAAATGGCTGGCAGATTAGAGCAGAAATGGGATGGAACTGATTTACGGCAAAGTGGCACAGACTGGAAATGGATTAATGAGCCCGTCCCTAGGCAAGATGACGTCATGCCTTCCTCCTCAACAACAGGGAACTTCCCGTATCTTAAGTGGTGCAGGTGGTGGCGCAACGGCATCCTCCCCCACTTATGGTTATTTAAACTGAAAACACCGGGCTGGATCCAGAATCTGCCTTCCATGAGAGGAAGGGCATTCCATGAGAAGGTCACTCCCCCGCCCCCCCAATTTTTGGAGATGCTCTCCTCCCCATCCAGCAAGGTCTCCTGCCAGTGTAGCATTTCCAGAGGGACGCAGGGCTCACCATTAGACGCAGAGGGCAGGGGAGTCCACTTTTGCTGATGCAGTTGATGAAGCAGAAATCTGGATCCAGCCCACTGTGGCTAGCTTCCATTGTTCGGGATTGGCATATGTCTGAAGCATCCCGCTGCCATGTGAAAATGACCATTTACTGAACAGTCAGTGTTGACAATCCTGGGCAAGGTGTGGACCAGTGGTCTGACTCAGTGTAAGAAAGCTTCCAATGCTTTATAGAAGGGGGCTGTCTTTGAAGGCTCCCTCAAAATTCTTCCAGTTTAATCCAGACCCTGAACTCTAGAAGGGATGTATGCAAAAGCTCCCAAAGTTCCTTAGCTCTTGGTTCATGGGGCTCAGCTCAGGGAAGGTCTTGAGCACTGGTAGCAAAGCTCACCTGACCGAGCTTGGGGAAGCGCTCCAGACTTCCAACCTAGATGAGCTGAAGTTTAGGCGGAGTCCTTCTATATTCCTTCTGTAAGCTGCCACCCGTTTCTTGACTGTTGTTGTAAGGGCTGGGGCAGCCACCCCCAACCTGGTCCCCATCAGCTGTTTTGGACTTCAACTCCCATCAACTCCCAGAGAGTTGTAGTCCAAACCAGTAGGTCTGAACATATAATACTGAGTGATTGATTGATTTCATTTATATATCACCCAGTAGGCGAAGCTCTCTGGGAGGTGCAGAACAATTCACAAAAACACTGGCCTTCCTGTGGCCCTGCTTCCCCTCTCATCTCCCAGGGTGGGCGGGGGGGGGACAGTCCAACTGGAGCAGGCCCTGATGTTCCCTTTGCCTGCTCCTTCCTCTTTTGCTTCTTCCTCTTTCCCACAGGGCTGTTTATGTCAGTTAGCCCCGTGCGGTGTGTGTGTGTGGGGGAAGTATACATATGTAGATATCAGGTATAGAGGAGAAAGTGTTACATCATTTCATCATGCCTTCTTGCAAACGTATTTTTCCTCCAAGAAAGATTTGTGGACAGTAGGGGTGGGTGATCTGCCCATCACCTGACTTGCTGCTGGGTGCTCGGCGAGTGCTGCCGCCACGCCTGCCAAGCTGGGCCGAAAACGAGTGCCAGCCAAGGAGCTCGCCGGACTTCTGGGTTCCTGGCGCTACGGTTTTTATGTAGAAAATGGCGTAAGATACGTTAGAAGCGGCTGCGATTTGCGTAACTTGCGCAACTTGTGGCCGTTTTTAACAGATCTGATGCCATTTTCTATGTAACAATGTAGCGCCGGGAACCCGGAAGTAGGGATGGATGCCCAGCCTGGCACCAGACTCGCTGGGTGCTCGGTGAACGCTCCCGCCACGCTAGCCGAGCCAAGCCGAGTGCCAGCTGAGGTGCTCGCCGGACTTCTGGGTCCCCAGCTCTATGTCGTTTACGTGGAATACAGCGTAGTATACGCTAAAAACGGTCACGGGGAAAAGTAGGTCTCGAGCGGAGCTTGGGGGGGGGGGTCGAGCCCAGCAAGTTTGCTGGACTTCCACCCCACCCCCCTATCGAGCTCCATGCACATCCCTACCCGGAGATTGCTTCCCCGGCTTGGCTTGCGAGAATGTGAGCCGAGCCGGGGAAGCAGGTAGGCCAATTGGAGTTGGGGGGGGGGGTCAATCCCGGCGAGTTCACTGGACTTCCAACCCCCAATAGAGCTCTGCACACATCCCTAAAGATTTGCATTTTCACAGAAACTGGGATGCAATTAACCAGGAATTCTTCAGCACAGTGTGGTTTATCTCAGATGATTTGGCCGTGCGCCTGTGATTAACAGTATATTGTACTTAATAAGTAAATGTTATCTTGTTCAGGACAGCGTTCCAGCCTCCATCGCTCTCCATTCTGTGCAGTTCATCATTGCTAATTACGGTAATAACAATAATCATGAAAAGCTCGTTTGGCCTTAATGTGGGCATGCAATTCCAGTCTGAATGCATAGCAATTAATAAAACTCAACTCTTGCTGCCCTGGCACCCAAGACAGGTATACCGGGTTGGAGGCGAATAATTCCCTGCCCATCAAGGAGGGCACCACACTTTAGGAAGGATGTAGACAAACTGGAGAGGGTTCAGAGGAGGGCAACAAGGATGATAAAGGGACTGGAAACAAGGCCCTATGAGGAGAGACTGAAAGAACTGGGCATGTTTAGCCTTCAGAAGAGGAGACTGAGGGGAGATAGGATAGCACTCTTCCAGTACTTGAAGGGTTGTCACACAGAGGAGGGCCAGGATCTCCTCTCGATCATCCCAGTTTGCAGGACACGGAATAATGGGCTCAAGTTACAGGAACCTAGATTCCACCTAAACATCAGGAAAAATTTCCTGACTGTCAGAGCAATAGGACAATGGAACCAACTACCTAGGGAGGTGGTGGGCTCTCCCACTCTGGAGGCATTCAAGGTGCGGCTGGACAGGCATCTGTCAGGGATGCTTTGACCTGGATTCCTGCACTGAGCAGGGGGTTGGACTCGATGGCCTGGTAGGCCCCTCCAACTCTACTTTTCTATGATTCTATGATTCTATGCTTGTTGAAGCTCTGCATGAGTCACTGCTCTCACCTTGCAGGCTCCTCTTGTTTCATCTCTGTGATGGGTGGGGTGGAATCATTCCACCACTCCTTATGCAGAGGCACAACACAGTTACCCACCCAAGAGGAAGCTGCCCACTGTCTTCCTACACGAGTCAATACTCTGGGCTCATCTCATTCTGATCAGAGCTTTTGTACAAATCTGAGATGTCTGGAGAAACACAGGGGTGAGTTCCTCTGAGGGTGGATTACTCTGGCTGTCGCACACTATAAAACAGCCTTTGTCAGTAAGGCCATAGAAATTACTATTCTAAAACGTTTTAAAATTAGTCTTCTGGGGGCTGACAGAGGAAAGATGGAAAAGCTGCATTTTTACGCTGGGCACAGAGGAGCGGGGCTCTCCTCCTCTAGCAGCGCACTCGGTTTCTATGCTGGGTGCAGAGGGGGGAAGGAGCACTTCATCCCTCCTCCACCAGGCGACTCACTCGCCTGCATGGAATTCCTGCTCACCTGTGGCTACTAGGCCTAGTGCTTAAATACAAGGCTGCCTTCAAGTCAACAACTTTGGACCTGAACAAATGCCACATGCCATAGGAGCATCAGAAGAGCCCAGATGCTGGATCAGACCAAGGGCCCATCTAGTCCAGCATTTAGTTCACATGATGGCCAACCAGCTGCCCACGGGTTCCCACACCCAGTGCAATAGCCCTCTCCTACTTATGCTCCCCAGCAATTATGGCCTGAATGTAACACCTTTTGAACAGGATCCTCACTGATATATACACATTTTTTGTGTGCACTTGCCATAATTTACACATGTTTGTACACATTTGCCAATTGGAAAACTCCATTGCAAAGTTCGGAGAGGTGCAGGATCTCTAGGGACAACTGAGTTTGGGCTCACATTTTGGCATGGAACTGTGAAAATTGGTAAATTTGCATAGAAATGCAAACAAAATGAATTTATCCCCTATTCCCACTTGCCACTGTCAGGTATATTTATTTTATTATATTTATATCCTGCCTTTTTTCCTTCAAGGAACCAGAGGCAGCTTACACAATCCCCCTCCCCATTTTATCCTCACAGCAACCCTGTGAGGTAGGTTAGGCTGAGAGTCAGTGGCTGGCCCAAAGTCACCTAGTGAGCTTCATGGCCGAGTGGGGACTAGAACCCGGATCTCCCGAGTCCCAGTCCAACACTCTCACCACTAGGCCACACTGGCTGGATATGTTTATCTACATTACGAGACTTGATGACACAGATCAACAGTAACCCACAATCCAGTTTCCTCTCCTCTCTTTGTAACATTTAATAATGGATGACTATTTTTGTTGGCAACCTTATGATCTGCATGCAGAGTCCTCTAACTAGGAGAACTTAGATAAGTGGAATAAACAGTGTTGCACGAGGGCCACTTTATGAATGAACGAGATGGAGCCCATGCTCTCTCCAAGCAAACTGAACGATATCCTGTTCCACAGCCATTATTTACCTTGGTGGTTTTGAAGCTCTTTCATTTCTGAGAGTGTCAAATAAAACAAAACAAAACATCAATACTTCCCGCTACTGAGTGAGAGGATGGTTTTGTCCTTAATTAATTGTGTCTGCCTGTTTCCTTTGAAAAGTTAATTTAAAGGAAGAAAGAATGAAAAGAAGAAGAAGAAGAGTGCCCCTGGTTACTTTCTATATTTGAACCCAGCTCTTTCATTTCAATTAAAACACGGATGCAGCAATTACCAGGCAATTCGGGTCCCCTGTGATGAAATCACACATAAGGTCACACAATATAAACTCACGCAGATGCAGCTGCTGTTCTCAGACTCGGCTCAGAGGAAAGGACAGCAATGATTTGGGGAAAGGGCAGCTCCTTACGCTTGAGCTGGCTATAGTCAGACACTGCTGTCTGGTGTTTCTCAGGCTCAGTGACCTGAGAAATTTACCTCTGGATTCAGGACAGAGATGGCAGGGCCTGTGTGGCCCTGTAGATAAATGTACTTCATGGCAACTTGTTCTTTTTAGAAACAAAATTAAAATGGGAGAAGGCACACTTCAATGTTACATTCAAAGAGGGTGAATAAAGAAAAATAAACTGCCCTGAGTGAGTGCAGCCAATCCACGTTCCTCTTCATGTAGGAGTGGATGAACCCATCCGTTTCATTTTCTCCTACATTTATTCCCCCCCCCCCCGTAACCTCAAGTTCTTTCCATCCTGTTTATGAAGAAATTCATGGAATTTGTGGTAAGCTCTCTGGACTATCCGTATGAAAATTGGATGCCCCAATAAATTTGTTTTGCGACTTCTCCATGACAACATGACGGCAACGGTTTTGGACAACAACGGCTCTCACGGTGCTCCATTTAAAGTGGGATCAGGTGTTAAACAGGGATGTGTTATTGCCCCGACATTATTTGCTATTTTCATCGCTATGATTTTACATCTTGTCGAGGGGAAACTTCCCACTGGTGTGTGAATTATATATCGAACAGATGGAAAGCTTTTTAATCTCAGTAGGCTGAAAGCAAAAAGTAAGGTAATTACAACCTTTGTTGTGGAACTTCAGTATGCTGATGATAATGTGGATCTTTGCACATTCAGAGGATGATCTCCAAACTATCCTAAATGCTTTTGCAGAAGCTTACGAAAAACTTGGTCTCTCACTTAACATCAAAAAAACAAAAGTGCTTTATCAGCAAGTGCTTCATCAGCAAGTGCAAGTTAAGCCTTTGGTGATGCCATCTATCCAGCTTGGCGGGGCAATACTGGAAAATGTCGATCATTTTCTCTATCTTGGCAGCTATCTTTCTGTTACAGCTAACATTGACACTGACATACAGCATCGTTTGAGCTCCGCAAGTGCCGCATTTTCTCAAATGAAGCGTAGAGTGTTCGAGGATCGGGATATCTGTAGGGAGACCAAAACACTGGTTTATAAAGCCATTGTATTACCAACTTTATTGTATGCCTGCGAAAACATGGACTATTTATAAACGTCATTTCCACCTCCTTGAAAGTTTTCATCAATGTTGCCTCCAGAAAATCCTGCGAATTACTTGGGAAGATAGGTGAACAAATGTCAGTGTACTAGAAGAAGCAAAGACTACTAGCGTTGAAAAAATGATCCTTCAACACCAACTTCAATGGACTGGTCATGTTGTTCGAATGTCTGACTGCCGTCTCCCAAAGAAGTTACTTTATTCCCAACTCAAGGATGGAAAGCGGAATATCGGTGGTCAATATAAGAGGTTTAAAGATGTTCTCAAGGCTAATCTAAAAAAATGCAATATAAACATCGAAAACTGGGAAGCTCTGGCCCATGAACGATCTAAATGGAGGTTGGCCTTTCACCAAGGTTCCATGGACTTTGAAGAAGCCCGAGTGGAAGGTGGAAGGGGGAAACGTGCTAAGTGAAAAGCACATCAAACAAATCCTTTAGAGGACCATCTCCCTCATGCTATGCTGAGGGAGATGAGAGGTGGAAGCAGATTTATTCTCCCCCCTCTTCCCTCCCCATTCCCCTTTGCTTGTATATTGTGTCTTCTTAGATTGCAAGACAACAGACAGGGACTGTCTTGTTTTAAAGGCCAATGGCAGTCTCAAATGTTCCTATCCTGGCATGTTTCCAAACTGAGTCAAGAGACTCAACACTCCAAGGAAGGGTAAGTTCACCGTGCTTATGTATCAGGCAGGATCGAATGACCCAGTCACTGAAAGGGCTAAAATTGCTCCAGCCCTGATGGCTTACAATCCACCCTGCAGGCCCGTCTGCCTACGTGGATACAGCAGAGCGTGAGTTGGAAGATTTAGCCTCTGTCTCATGTGTGTAACCGGCCCATGTAGTTCACACAGAGATTCAGCCTTTGTCTCCTCCACACGCAGCTTGTCCAAGCGTCTCGGGTTACAGCCAGCTCCAGCTTGTTCGTCCTGTCAGCTCAACTGTAATTAGGAATTTCCATAGAATCCACCACAGGGTTTTTTCTACCTGTTTATTCTATATCAGAGTAAATACAATCTCCTAAGTTACAGTCTATATTGCAGATAATATATATATCCAGTCTAGCACACTTCGTTACATGATTGCTATAAGTCAGAGAGAAGAGACAAGAAGAAGCACACAGAAAGCAATCCTTCTCTCTACCACGAAAGTTACAGGAAACGAAACTTAACAATCATACTACGTCATCAGAAAGTACAAACCATGTGATCAGCTCATATTTCTTTCCCACCTACTTTCCCCATGAGAATAGAATAGTAGTGTCAGACTAAACAAGATTGTTTTTCTAGCCATCCTGTACCTTTCCAAATGAAAACACTTGTGCCACAGCTGTTGTTTTGTTACATGTCCCAACAGTCACATCTTATATACAGACATGGCAAACATTATCTGCACCCAGCAGGGTCTGCTTGACAGAGAAGGCCAGAACAGAACACTGAGTCATGCAGAGACGCAGCAAGCAGACGTCCCTTCGTGAAATTTGCTCTCACATGCGACTTACATGATTTAAGGTGCAATCCTATGCATGTTTAGACAGGGGAAAAAAAAGCCCTACAACCCCCAGCATTCCTCAGCTAGCATGGCTGGCTGAAGGGATGTTGGGAGTTGTAGGACTTTTTTCTGTCTAACCATGCATAGCATTGGGTCTTCAATTTCTTTCTTTCTCATGGCACAATTTGGGGGATGCTGGTTCCTCTGGGATGCCCATGTTCTTCCTCAGGCGTAGCTTGCACCCTCACAGGCTTGGCCATCGTCTCTCTGCCTCTAGCCTAACAGGGCTGCTGTGAGAAAGGACAATTGTTTTTCTTTTCTTTTTTAAAATTGTGAATTTCAACAAAACAAAAGGAAATCTAAATACCCCCCCCCTGAAATTAACAATTGCTTGTATGTAGATACCCATATAACAGCATAAATCCAGAGGTATCAGTTATACATGAGCTTCAACAAAGGCAGACCAGATATCCATATATATGTCCATTTGAGAGTGGCGTCTGTATGTTATCCACTCAAATACCGAAAGCGTCATTAGGTCTTCAATCCATTGTGTTATAGGAGGTGAGCTTTTATCTTTCCAGTGTTGTTGTATCAGTCTTCTAGCTGTCAAAAGGGCACGGAAAATCCATTTACGTTGACCATGCTTTAACTTCCAAAAAAACAGGTAGATAATTTAAAATAACATGTACATCAGAAAATATCAAAAGTGTAATAATACAAAGTTTATCCTTATTATAACTTCCACCTCAAAAGAGGCAACTACTGGACATTGCCAAAACATATGATTAAAATAAGCATTTTAAGTATTACTTTTTTTTCTATGCTAATTTATATGAAAGATGCAAATTTAGAAATAATTACGTACTATAATTTGAGCAGAAATTCAATACATCTCACCATAGAAGGGAAGACTGATGAGGTGACCTATGTGCCTGCACAGTCCAGTGCCCAGATGCTGTTATTGGCACCTGCTGCTCTTTTTTTTTTTTTTAATATTTTATTTACTTTTCAAAACAAATAACAAAAAATATATATAACAGAATACAAGAATATCACACAAATATAACATAGACAACATACAATAAATCATAAAGTGCTCCCCCCCCCCTCCAAGGGACCAATTAATATACTTCTATCCTCTTGATCAAATAAATTCTAAATTCCAAAAATATAACATATCTTGACAAGGCATGTTTCCCTTCCCCTTTCATAGAATCATAGAATGGTAGAGTTGGAAGGGGCCTACAAGGCCATCGAGTCCAACCCCCTGCTCAGTGCAGGAGAACAGATGTGGGCAGCCCAGGCAGTCACCCATCCAAGCACTTTATTAATACATAGTCTAGTAATTGATTCCATATATCCATAAAATTATTGTTCTTTAGCAATCCTTTTTTGCATTTGATACTACTAGTTAGTTTATCATTTAGGGCTATGTCCCAAACTTCCTTATACCAGTCTGTTATTAGGAAAACATGTTGTACTTTCCAATTTCTCGCTATCATTAGCCTGGCCGCAGTTAACAAGTTTACAATTAACTCCTTCATATTTTGGTCACAAATAAGCTTCTCCGTTATTGATAACAATGCTAATTTTGGACAGACCTCTAAATTAGTACCAATAATTTTTGATATTTCTGTAAAAACCTCTTGCCAAAACGCCAATACATTTTTACAACTCCACCACATATGAGCATATGTCCCTTTTTCCTGACATCCTCTCCAACAAAATGCAGAACAATTATTATCTATTCTATTTAATCTTACTGGAGTTAAATACCATCTCCAAATTAGTTTATAAATTTTTTCCTTTATCCTAATTGACATCATTTTCACAATCCGTCTATCCCATATATTGTTCCACCCCACCTTCGAGGTCACCTCTTCAAATTCATTATCCCATACTGCCTTAAGCTGATCCTCTTGTTCTTTTACTTTTTGAATCAATCTATATAAATCCCTTGTTATACCTCTTGTTGATGCATTACCTGGTAGGCCATCTCTAGACATGACCATCTTTTCAAAATTAATTCCAATTGGGTGGAAAAGATGGGGACTAGAGATCAAATAATGGAAATTGTTGGGAGAAGAAGATTATTGTGGTTAAATTTATTACAGTTAGAACAGTGGTCGAAGAAATGGAAAAGGAAAACTGAGTATGAGAGAGATTTAAGCATTTTAAGTATTACATCTCCAGCAGTTAGTTGATGTAGACAAACCCGTATTAACAAGACATTGTGGCATCCAAGAAATGTGAAACAAAAGTATTTGTTGAATAAGACGTAACCTGAGGTCCATTGAAACTTCAGATATAGACGCTAAAGCGGCAATCCAATTCCCTGTTCCGTTCCTCCATTAGACCCGATGTATCATGCTTATTCATGGATAATAGATATTTATAAACATGGATCATGGGTCAGTATAAATAATCAGCCTCAATAAGTATTTCCAGTAGCAGAGGAGACTGTGAAGCTGTAAAAGCTGCAGGGCCAAACCTAGATTCTAGCAAATGTTGCAATTGCAAGTATTGTCACTCAGCCACTGCAGGCAAATTGTATTTGGTGCACAAATCAGAAAATCACAAGAAAATGACAATCGTAAAGAACCATAAAAACAGTCAGCTAACAAATACTGTCGGATACAACATCTCATTGCATGCCAGCCAGTGATCAAAAATCACTGAACATCAAAACCAAAGCCACATATTTAACATTGAATTCAGACATCAGGTTCAGTTATCACACATTCTGTGAATAGCGCACAAATAGTCTAAGAATATTTGGCAGCAACCTTTGCAGAGGATTCATAAGGGCCTCTGTGTTGGTACAGTGCTTGGCACCAGGCGAACAGATGATCTTGGGTTCCCCTTTAATGCTGGTAGGCAGGCAAACTTTTGGGGCACATTTAGCAGTTTCAGAAACTCTCCTGCCAAATCATTCTCATACCCCTCTCACCCGCACCCATTCTATGCCCCCTGTCCATCTGTCCGTCCGTCCGTCTGTCCTCCGTCCGTCTGTCTGTCTGTCCGTCCGTCCATCCTCTCTCTCTCTCTCTCTCTCTCTCTCTCTCTCTCTCTCTCACACACACACACACACACAAACACACACACACCTCCTCCTCCTCCTCACTGCAAGAAAAAAAAGGGGGAGCGGGAAGGGGTACCTCAGCAGGCATCGAAAAGGGGTCCAAGGGCACACTGGCGCCCATGGGCCTACTCCTGGTTTAAAGGTTTTCCCTCTCTCATATAAAGGAAAGGGCAGGACTGAGTAATGTTTTGCGAAATATCCACTCAACATGATAACTGTTGATTGAGGTTATTGACATTTCTCACTCTGGCATGTCTTCATCTGATGTCTCTGCTTTGTTATCTTTTCTGTTGCTTTACCCAACATCCCTCTCATGTGGAAGGCAAGCTCAAATAAAACTCCCTTTGGGGATGTTATAATGAATGCCTTGACCACAGAGCAAAGGCAGCCAGCGTGCAGACCCTTGTGATGTGTGAGAAATTAGCTGCATTGAGGTGTTTTTTTTTTTTTTAATGGATTGACCCAGTTTGCACCTCTTGGACCCCCACATCATTTGCAGTTGGAAATGCATACATTGCTGAGGTTGTGATACATTCTGCAAAAAACACAAATAGCTAAATATGTGTTTAACAGTATGCACACATTTGAACAATGCTCAGAGGAAAATGTGTACATTTCCAAAATGTGCACAAACATGCTTTAGTTAGTGGGTGCATGCATTCAAAAATGTGTGTGTTCCAAAGGCACACAGAAATGCACACATTACTAAAAACACACACACACACACAACCCATATGCATTTCTGTACAGATTTTTTAAAATACAGTAATACCTTGGATTGCAAGTAACTTGGTCTGAGAGCGTTTTGTAAGACAAGCAAAAATTTTGACTTGATAAACAACCGACGTCTTGCAATACGTAGGGATGTAACCGCTCGCCTCGAGCGGGCGTAGTGGGCCAAAATCGGCCCCACTCACGCCCGCCAGAGACTCACTTTGATACAAGAGTGTTTTGGATTACAAGCACAGTTCCGGAACGAATTATGCTCTCAATCCAAGGTATTACTGTATATTAAAAAAATGGCAATCTCATATGGAAACAAGGCAGAATGAGCTTAGCCTTAAAACCCCAACAATCTTGGGGAGTCCAAGACTGGCAGATCCATCCAGCCTTTGCAGACACAGCCATGGGAGGTTGCTAGTGCCTTCATATCCTAATTGCAGGTTCCCACAATCAGCTGGTTGGCCACTGTGTACATAGAATGCTGGAGTAGATGGACCCTTGGGCTGATCCACCAGGGCTCTTCTTATGTTCTCAGCCACCCAGTGCCTACTATCCTGTGCTCTCCAGGAAACAAACAAACAATGGATTAGTCATAGGGATGAAATAAATTTCAGTTTGTTTTGGATCAGGATTTACCCAGTTCACACCATCCAGACTGAGAACAGATTTGGACACAATCTGCGGTCGAAGTCTGAACATTTCTGAGCTTGCAATGTGATTCTCAGACACCCCCCCCCCCAAATGCATACAACAGCATGTGTACATTTGAAGAATGCACATGAAAACATGCGGACTTTTGGAAAATGTGCACAGATATGTTTTAATTAATAGGAGAAGAATGCATACATTTCAAAGATGTGCACAATTGATGCATACATTTGGAAAAATGCACATGAATATATGCATGGGTTTTCATGCGGGGGGAAAAAACCCAAAGCTCACAAAGAGAGCCAGTGTGGCGTAGTGGTGAGAGTGTTGGACTGGGACTCGGGAGATCCGGGTTCTAGTCCCCGCTAAGCTATGAAACCCACTGGGTGACTTTGGGCTAGTCACTGACTCTCAGCCTAACCTACCTCACAGGGTTGTTGTGACGATAACATGGAGAGGAGGAGGATTATGTAAGCTGCCTTGGGTTCCTTGCAGGAAAAAAGGCGGGGTATAAATATAATAAATGAATAAATAATCTGATACTGACTTGAGTCAGAATGAGCTTCGAGATGAAATTCAGAGAACTTCAGTGAGCTCAATTTTTGCTGATTTGCACATCCATAGGATTAGATCCTAAGATCTACCTCACAGAAGGGGGGGATGATTTCCATCAATTCCCCCTGCACCCCTGTGAAAATCTGCTCTAGAGGGATGGGAGACCCAAACAACAAGCATGGGAAGTGGCATGAGAGGCAGAAGGGGGAATTTGTGAAAACTGCCCCCTCCATTTCATGCAGTATCACAGCCCCTTTCACAAATGGAAAGTCTATTTTCCATTCATGAAAGGGCCGCATCGGATCCAATCCAATAGAAATAATTTTACACCCAACATAAATTCTGTTTGGAAACAAGTATTAAATCAATGGTGGGTATTCTGTGTGTAAACATGTGAGTGCAAAGGATATCACTTCACTAAACCTTGATTAATTTTATGATTAATCCACTACTTCATTAAATCTGCAATAATTTGCATATGAATAATTCTCAGAGAGAGCACATTCTTTCTTTGCTGTAAATCATGTGTATGTCCCAGCAGGTACCATCTTAGTTAGAAAAGACATTCCCTCTGTGGCAAAGGGGGGGAGGGGTACATACCTCTTTTTCTCACATAGTCATAGTACGAAACTGTTAACTGCTAAAAAAAAAAAAAAAGGTACGGTGCCAAAAACATCTCCAGTCCTACATATTTTGACCATTCTCATACAATCTGATAGAAAATCAATTGCTTAAAAAAAAAATCAGAGAATTAATTTTTTCTACATTATTTCTGTGTTAGTTATGAGATTGCTGTGGGGATTGTGAAAATGTCCAATCTTTCATTGAACAACCATCTCTTTGGCAGTCTGCAGGCTTCCCACACAGCAGTTAAAGCCCAGAAGAAGATCATGTCGTGAGGTTATGAGGCTTTTTTTTCAGCTCAAGTAGCGTGGGCACCCAGGGTGGCTGCAGGGCGATATGTAATAGAAAGGGAAAAAACCCAAGCAGAAACACACAGCATCCTCAAACACCTTGCAGTAAGTTACACTCAAAAATAACCCCAACATAAATTGAAAAGAAATTCTAAAGCATCCTGAGGATAAGGCAGAAAAACAGAACCCTCTCTCATGAGAGTAAAAAGCTTTCAGGAAATTTCATTTCATTTCATTTATTTCATTTGTATACCGCCCCACAGCCGAAGTTCTCTGGGCGGTTCACAACAATTTATACATAAAAACAACAATAAAACATACAATATAGTTAAGAAGATTAAAAAACCAAATTTAAAAGCACAGTTTAAAATAACAATTCAAAAGTTAATAAGACTAAGCCTACAGGTGAAATTTGAAGACAGATTTTGGCATAGCACTAGATAAAGTTGTTGTTGAAGCCTTTCTGATTCAGACCTAAGGTACATCTGCTCTAGGGAAGTGCAATGCTGGGGGAATTCTGTTTCATGTAAGTCCGATGGGATTTTGCAGTGTTTCCATTACAATAAGTGCTGGGTGAGTTGTAGTGGATTCTTTCCCCCCCGGTTGTAGGTACTAGGCCCACTGTTCCTACAGAAGAGGATCTGGGAACAGATTCTGAGGAAGAGGGGGAGGAGGAGGAGTTGGAAGGGGGGAGGCACCTGAATCTTCAAGGCCAGGAGCCTTGGAGATAAACTCTATAGACAGGGAGGATCAATCGGTGTCAAATTCCATGGGAAAGCAGTCTGAGCTCTCTGATTGGGAGGAGGGTGAATCAAGCATCACTAACCCCCAGGTCAGGGGTCAGCTAAGGAAGGGAGAACAGCTGAGGAATGTCAGGCACTCCAAGAGACTGGCCCTTAAGAATAAGGAACTGCCTTAGAGGTGCGGGGGTGGGTAATTTGAGTCTGGAAGTGGGGAGAGGTTCCCAGTTTGGAATCAGCTTCTCAACAACAGGGCAATCTTTCTTAAGGGCTGCTTTCTAACTAAGCTTGTCTCCTTTGGGATTGACTGGTTATGCCTCATCTTGAGTACTGCGTCCAGTTCTGGGCACCACACTTTAAGAAGGATGTAGACAAACTGGAAAGGGTTCAGAGGAGAGCAACAAGGATGATAAAGGGACTGGAAACAAGGCCCTATGAGGAGAGACTGAAAGAACTGGGCATGTTTAGCCTTCAGAAGAGGAGACTGAGGGGAGATATGATCGCACTCTTCCAGTACTTGAAGGGTTGTCACACAGAGGAGGGCCAGGATCTCTTCTCGATCATCCCAGTTTGCAGGACACGAAATAATGGGCTCAAGTGACAGGAACCCAGATTCTTCCTGAACATCAGGAAAAATTTCCTGATTGTTAGAGCAGTAAGACAATGGAACCAACTACCTAGGGAGGTGGTGGGCTCTCCCACTCTAGAGGCATTCAAGGTGCAGCTGGACAGCCATCTGTCGGGGATGCTTTGACCTTGATTCCTGCATTGAGAAGAGGGTTGGACTTGATGGCCTTGTAGGCCCCTTCCAACTCTACCTTTCTATGATTCTATGACTCTGCAAATCACTTCTTTGTAATTCTAAGCCAGATTGCTAGGCTGGCCTCTGTGCTAATAAAGCTTTTCGGTTCGAAGCCGGTGTGTGCATCTTCATGGAAGGAGGAGGGGAAGTATGGCCTTGACACCGATTCTGGAAATGTTTGTATTTTTTTGTCCAATTAAATGAAAAGACACATTCTGGGGGCGGGGTTCCCATGATCTGCACAAATGGGATTGTGTTCCCCCCCCTTTTTAATATATATGTATATATCTATATATCTGTGGTCTTGTAAAGGTCTGCCTATCTGCTATGTATTCCCACTGTAAATATCCTTGTCAGTTTCATCCACTACTTCATTGAGACTAGCAGAGCCATATTCTGTACTTGTCAAAGAAATTGTCAATTTCATCCGCTTCAGTACTTCCCAAATTGACAAGTTCTTTGACATGACAAGTATGGAATATGGCTCTGCTGGGCTAAATGAGGTAGAGTGCAGCGAGGATGAAACTGACAACGGGAATAGCAGACTTGCAAAAGACCACCTATATCTACATCTACATCTACATCTAGATATAGCTATAGATATATTACAACCCTATTTGTGCAAATTTAAAGACCTGAAAAAAAAACCCAACACACATACCCATTTGCACAAATTTAAAGACCTGAAAAATAATAAGAATAATTTTTAAAAATCCCATTTGCGCAAGCCACGGGGCCAGAAAAAAAACAAATCCATGATCCCATCTGGGCAAAATGTCATCATTAAAAAAATAATAATCTAAAATCCGTGTATTGCATGTACTCTCTACAGATTGAGTCGATGCCCAGTGTGTGTGTGTGTGTGTGTGGGAAACTCAACAAAATCCACCAGGGCTGAACCGGTAAAATCCATCGAGATTTCTCCCCCCAAATGGAATTCTCATACATCCCTAATTGGACAACCAACCAGATGCTTCTGGGGAAACTACAAACTACCCCCCCTTCCCTCCTCATTCCCTTTCCCCTGTGTGTTGTGTCTTTTTAGATCAATGTTCTCCAACCTTGGGTCCCCAGATGTTTTTGGCCTACAACTCCCAGCATGCCCCAGCCAGCTATGCTGGCTGGGACATGCTGGGAGTTGTAGGCCAAAAGCATCTGGGGACCCAAGATTGGAGAACACTGTTTTAGATGATAATCCTGTTGCCTGAATTGTTTTACTGATTACATGAAACTCACTCTGGGAGCCTTTCAGCCTGAGGAGAGGGACAGAAATACTTGAACCTGACAAACATACAATTTCTGCGCTGCTCCTGTTCATTTCAGTTGGGTTTGTCTTGGAGAACTTCCAAATGGACTGTTCCTCAAGTGGGCCAGATCTATTCTTCTTCCACTCGACTGCCCTTAATACAGGGATGCAAAACCCCTTTGGCACCACTTGAAATGCTGTGTGGTGGTGTCAGGGGCCACTGCCCTGCTTCAGGTGGAGATGCACCCAGCCTTTCATGCTGCCTGAATGTTTCAGCCTCTGCAGTGATTCATCATGCCAAGGTTGTGGTGCTAGGTGCCAGCAATAGGTTAGTCCTGGCTTGGACATTTCTCAAAGGTGAGGTCTGAAGGAAGCCCAAAGGATCAGAGCACACTTTAGCTCAGTGGCAGAGAGCCTACTTTGCATGCAGAAGGTCCCGGGTTCAATCCCTGGCATTTCTAGGAAGGGTTGGGGAAACACCTGCCTGAAACCCTGGAGAGGCACTGTCAGTCAGTGTTGACAATGCTGGCTCCAACTCAGTATAAGGCAGCTTCCGAATGTCCCTAAGGTCCACATCTATGAAATCTATAATCTATGAAACAGTGTGGAATTAGGTACCAAGGATTGCTAAGGGAAACCTGGGAGCTGGAAAACTGATGGTGCTCCAGCAAACACCTGCCCAGAATGGGAGGCTTTTAAACTTTTGAGAGGGAGTGCAGGGCCATTCCACCAGCCCTGCTGAGAGGCCGCCCTCATGACGGCTCCTCCTCCCTCAACTGCCACCACCAGCAGCCATTCCAGCAGGCTGAGAGGAGGGAGAAGAGAGGGAGCGCAGGGCCATTCCGCCAGCCCTGCCAGGAGTATTCATTAATATTCCCCCTTCTTCCCTCCCCATGCCTTTTTCCTTGTGTGTCGTGTCTTTTTAGATTGTAAGCCTGCGGGCAGGGACTGTCTTGTTAATTGCTGCAAACCGCCCCATAGAGCTTCGGCTACTGGGCACAGTATAAAAATGAAATAAATAAACAAACAAACAAACCTGAGCTCTCAGAGCTCAGCTAAAGATCATCAGAGATGCCTTGGGGAAATTCTTACTCACGAGGAGAGCTTGACACATGTGCATCCCTTTACTCGTGAGGAGTTCTGCTTCTTAGATGGGCACTTCTTAGCCTGCCAGGCAGCTGAGCCTGCACCCTGCATTCCCCAGGACTAGGTGGAGGCTCGGCTTCCATCTCTGAATTGGGATGGCAGCGGCGGCGGCGGCGGTTGCTCTTGGGATCCTGCGGAGATGGTTTCTAGCAATGTCACTCCCAAGGGCGTAGGGTCCTGCTGATCACCCCGGGGTTTCTGGAAACAGTCTGCTCCTCCAGGAAGTTCAGTTCAGCGGCTCCACCTCATCCTCCCATGAGGATCTCTCCATCACACACACACACACACACACACACAACACACAAGCATGCTCTCGCCACATTTCAATGCTCAGGGATGGAAAGATTTAAACCTCCCCTCCCTGCATGCTGAGGTCAGGGGTTGGGATCACTATGGGAGGAGTTTAATGCCTCCCCCACCCCACCAGCAAAGGAACTGATATTAGAGAGCACGCCATCTCCCTATACCAATACCAACCTGCCCGGTCACTGAGGTCATGGGAGGCGGCACTCCTGGTGGTTCCGCTTGGACCAGAGGTTTGTTTAGAGTCCAGTCAGAGCACAGCTTTTCGTGTACTGGCCTCTTCTTATTGCTTTCAGCATTTACAAAGGCATTTTTTTATTTAAGCAATAGTTCCCCCTAATGACCTGCCATAGTTTTATTGGCATAGCTTGGTTTTAAACATTTTTGTTCTTTTGTATTTTGACATTTCCCCCCCAGTATTGTTTACTGATCAGGAAACTTTTTTAGATCTAGAGCAGTTTATACATTTTGTAAATGAAGAAATAAATAAACGGAATACCTAAATCAGCCACCTAAGACGGCTGATGATGCCTCAGTTCCCCTCTTGGAAAAGCTGGCTCTGCCTTAGAAAGAAAGATGCCCCTTTCCTGTAGGAGAAGTCTGCCGTCTTGCATGCATACCCTTTTAGGAGCTTAGCCAACAAGGACACATGATCTTTTTTGTAGTAGCATTTACACATGTTGAGCTAACACACACACACACACACACACACAAACACACACGTTTTTTATTTGTGTCAGGCAGTTCTCAAGTGGGAGATGTTACGGGAAAGGTCTAACCTTATAAATAGCAACACACGTGAATAATCTGTCCCCAGAACACAGTGATGTTGTTTTTTCCCCCACCTTCCTGGGTGGCTTGTAGAGAGAGTAAATGGAAAACTAGAAACAAGTTTCCAATTACCTCCGTGTCCTTTTGGGTCCCTTTATTGTTGTCACAGCATGTTTTAAATCAGACCTACCGGGGATAGAGGGAGGTAATGAAATGTGAATGTTCAAATGAAAGTGAGAGAGAAGTTTGGTGTGATAGACCACAGCACATGAAACAAGTCATCAGTTTAAATTGTTTTTTCTTCCTTCAGGCAGCTTCCCCTCTGCCCGCAGCTCCAGGATGGAAGGGAACTGTCGCAGGTTCTTTCTCAAATATGTTGTTGTCCTTGTTACTACTAGTAGTAGTAGTCCAGCTGAGCAATGTTATGAATGTGTGTGACACTTTAGTTTACGAAGTACCACAAGAAAGGAAGCAGGGATTGGATGTACAGAAATCGAGGTACATGTTGTGATGTCGATTCATAGAATCATAGACCTGGTGTCATGACCCAGGACTGAGAGCCCTCTGAGACTGAGGTTTCTTGTGGTAGCAACTCTGGGGAAGAGTCAGAACCAGTTCCCAGACCTTCACTGGTGGGGCCATCTAACACGGTCCACCCAGTTGCCAGGAGGTACCACTGGCCTGTGGATCTCAGCCTCCTCCAGTGAGGAGGAAGGCCCTGGGGAGCATTCCCCAACCACCCCTCACTCCCCAGACCTTCACCACCCAGAAGAAGACAGTGACGCTGGGAAAGGGCACTGGCCCTTTTAAAGAACAGCAACAGATGAAGCACTTGAGGTGGTGGAGCTCCCATAAGAGCTGTCCTCCGGTGCTGGGGTGACTTGCCTTACCTAGCTGCAGGATAGCTCTCCATGGCCCTGAACCTGAGCACACAGCCCTTGAGTCAGCACATGCCATTCTGTCCAGGGTTCTGAACCTCTTGTACTCAGGAACCGCTTCAGATGTGATCTACCCGTGTCCCCAAGCTTCAGCCATTGTCTTGTAGAGATGACAGAATCCTCCATGGAAAAGGACAACTAGAAAGGGCCTTGTGCACATTCCCCCTTCCCCACATCATTTAAGAGGACCTCCTTGCAAAAGTAATCCATTAAAACATGGGGGGAAATCTCTAAAATTAGTAACATAAAAAGAGTCCTTGAATTGTTTGGTTTTGTTATTAGTGTATAAAGCCCTAAACAAGTTGAGACCAGGATACTTGAGAGAGCACCTCCTCCTTTACCAACCTGCCCAGTCACTGAGGTCATCGGAAGATTTTCTCCTGGTGGTTCTTCTGCATGGCATGGCCCTATGGCCCGGCTTGAGCCCACCAGGAGAAGAGCCTTCAATGTGGCGGCTCCCTTTTCTGTGGAACTCCCTGCCTCTAGAGGTCAGGCAGGCACCAACTTTGTATTGTTTTTGGCACCTCCTGAAAACATCTTTATTTCAGGAAGCCTTCTTTGGTTGACCAGCCACTGTTTTTCACCTATATTCTGTTTTAATATAGCGTTTCATACTTTTTACACATACATAATGGCTATATACTACCTCCAGTATCACAGACAGGATGCCTATGTGCACTGGTTGCTGGGGAACATGGGCCAGAGGGTGCTGCTGCTGCTTGTGAGATCCCATTTGGGGCACCTAGCTGGACACTGTGTGAACAGAATGCTGTACTAGATGGACCCTTGGTCTGATCCTGCCTGGCTCTTCTTATGTTCTTAAGACCCATTGAGATGAACGAGACATAAGTTAGTCATGAAAAATGAGTCCTGATGGCTTACATGCTACCTCCAGTATCAGAGTTCACAAACGGGAGAATCACGGCAAATACTATTATAAACAAAATGTTAAGCCACCGTGATTATGCTAACTCAATCATTGTAATCAAATAATTTTTTAAAATAAATTTTTAAAGATATCCAAATTCAAATTCATAATGTTTGAATTTGGATATCTTTAAAAATTTATAAAATTTATTTGGTTACAATGATTGAGTTAGCATAATCACGGTGGTTTAACATTTTGTCTATAATAACCTCCAGGATCAGAGGCAGTATGGCTATGGACACCAGTTGCTGGGGAACATGGACGGGAGGGTGCCGTTGCACTCATGTCCTGCCTGTGGGTTTCCCTTTGGGGCAGCTGGTTGGCCACTGTGTGAGCAGAATGCTGGACTAGATGGACCTTTGGTCTGATCCGGCAGGGCTTTGCTTATGTTCTGGGCACCTCACTTTAAGAAGGACATAGACAAACTGGAGAGGGTTCAGAGGAGGGCAACAAGGATGATAAAGGGACTGGAAACAAGGTCCTATGAGGAGAGACTGAAAGAATTGGGCATGTTTAGCCTTCAGAAGAGGAGACTGAGGGGAGATATGATCGCACTCTTCCAGTATTTGAAGGGATGTCACACAGAGGAGGGCAAAGATCTCTTCTCGTTCATCCCAGTTTGCAGGACACGGAATAATGGGCTCAAGTTACAGGAACCTAGATTCCACCTAAACATCAGGAAAAATTTCCTGACTGTCAGAGCAATAAGACAATGGAATCAACTACCTAGGGAGGTCGTGGGCTCTCCCACTCTGGAGGCATTCAAGGTGCAGCTGGACAGACATCTGTCAGAGATGCTTTGACCTAGATTCCTGCATTGAGCAGGGGGTTGGACTCGATGGCCTTGTAGGCCCCTTCCAACTCTACTTTTCTATGATTCTATGATTCTATGTTCTTCTGTGTAACTAGGGATGGGTGGGAAGGAATTTGTTCAGTTTGCATTTTCATATGAACATACCAAAGTAGCACTAGCCATACATACCTTGACATGAACTGGAATGCAGATAAATGATATCCGTAGTTTAAAGGAACTCGTGATCAAAGTTCACACGTTAAAAAAAAAAAAAGTGTACAAAAATGTGTACAGTGCCGAAATGTGTACAGAAGAATGCGTACGTCACAGAGCCTTGTGCACAAGGATGCTTTATCGTAGGAGAAATCACTGGGGGAAATGCATATAATTTGGGGAAAAATTACAAAAATGTGTACAGAAGACATCCAAAAAGTGTAGGAAGATATATACATTTTGAGAAATGCACGCAAAAATACGTACACGTTTTTTGTTTGGACTTGAAAAACAACAACTGCAAAGCAATGTGGACATGGAGTGGAATGAACCTAAAACTGGAAAAATGAGAAAATGAGTGAAAGCACATGACAGATTGGGGGCCAACAGAAGGCACACGACGTCCTCCTGCCCTGCCAACAACACACAACACGAATCTGGATGCTTCTTAACCGGCCAGCAGCAACACAGAAATGGTTTCTCCCTGGGAAAAGTTGGAGGAAATTGAGGCCTATCCCACCCTTCTTTGAAGGAACTCAGTGGGGTGTACAGGGATCTTACACCCATTGTAGCCTCACAACAATCCTGTGAGGTAGGCTAGGCTGAGAGAGAGTTTGGCAGAGCAGGGATAACATATGGGTGATACTTTCCTTATACTGCAGTCGAGAGACTGGGTGTGCAACCTGGGGGCTGTCAGCCGAATTTCCTGAGGCACTTGGCCTAAATTCAAAAGCCATCTCCTACCAATCAGTTCAGATCTCTGGCAAACAGGGATATCTCCCTCCTTTGGCAGCTTGCTGAGTGGGAAAGAAGAAAGAGAGAAAGAGAGAAGGAGCTGGCAGCAAGATAGAGAGAGAAAAGGGTGTGGCTCCACCCACCAATAGTTTGGGGCCCACCCACCACCAGCATGTGACCCCCCCCACACACAAAACTGGGACTCGGGAGATCTGGGTTCTAGTCCCCGCTCAGTCATGAATCCACTGGGTGACTTTGGGCCAGTCACGGTCTCTCAGCCTAACCTAGCTCACAGGGTTGTTGTGAGGATAAAATGGAGAGAAGGAGGAGGATTACGTAAGCCACCTTGGGTTCTTTGAAGGAAAAAAGGCGGGGTATATATATAATAAATAAATAAATCCAGGCAGTGTGGTGCAGTGGTTAGAGTGTTGAACTGGGACTCAGGAGATCTGGGTTCTAGTCCCCACTCAGCCATGAAGCTCCCCGAGGGACTTTGGGCCAGTCACTGACTCTCAGCCTAGCCTGCCTCACAGGGTTGTTGTGAGGATAAAAATGGAGATGAGGAAGGCCAAGTAAGCCTCTGTGGGTTCCTTGCAAGAGGAAAAAAAGGCAGGATATAAGTATAACAAATGTAAGTAATAAATAAATAAATAAATAAAGGCTGCTGTGCCTCCCACTTGCTTAGGCTGAGTTTCATTGTCCCCCTCCTCAGAACAAACTGGGTGGTTTTGTGGGCGTTGATACAGGCCCTATGAAGAGACCAGAGAAAAAGGCCGCAAGAAGCGACCTTGCTGAAGATTTACACCGAACACGTGACGTCGGAGGATTGCTATCATCCCCCACTCCTCGCACTGTACATGTTTGCTCATGTGTGGATTTTAATTCGAGGCAGCCGTCTCTGAAGGACATAATTGTCAATTCCAGCATTTTGATTTGAGATATTTAAATTAGGCTGGAGAAATTATATTCCATATTGAACGCTTCTGAGCTCTTTGCTTCATTAGCCACGTTACCAGCAAAAGCCCGGCAGGAAGAAAGCAAACGTGCACAACTTTCATCACTAAGTCCCAATTCAGGCATCAGGGCGGCAGCAGAGTCACCGCTGAGAACACGTGCAGGCCGCCGGCCAGCAGACAGCACCCTTGGGCAGTTGCCAGGAGGCCACTGTCTTGACCCTCAATGCCTGCCCTGGAAATCATCCCCCCCCTGGCAGTCCAATCAGTGTTGGGTGCCTGGATCTTAGAGCCGCTATTGTAATTTCCCACAATGCATTATGGGAAATTTAAATTTGCCCTGCCAGCGGCCTGGCACTGATAGATTGCCACCACTGTATACCCTTGTCAGGGAACGCCATCAGGGGTCACCCTCATTGGAGGGGCCAGAGGACCCTTTCGAACCAGGAGCGGGCCCAGTCCACAAAACAGCAGGGCCAACCAGATGAGCCTCCAGGACAATAACCGTATCCTGCTGTTGTTCTCCAGCAACTGGTATGCCGTGGCATGCTGAATCTGAGCACAGCGCTGTGATATAATAATCCGTGGTGTAGTGGTGAATTTTAGAGTGCAGGAATTCATCTTGACAGCCCCCGCCCTCCAAGTCAAACCCCCAAAGAAAGTCCAGAAATTCAGGCCATTGTGTTGATCCATATCTGCATATCAACAAACCGATTCTAGCAGCTTCATCTCCCCCCTCCCCGGAGCAGGTCTTTTGTAAAGCTACTGGGTCTGAACTGCCCACTCCAGACCAAGCCACCCCAAAGTACTTTGCATTACAACGGGGAACAATATATTGTTGTTGCTGGGAACCCCCAGCTATAGTGAGAATTTCAGATAAGCTTAGAGGGAACAGGGAATTCCGAGAGGGGTGGCAGATGACATCAGAGTCCCTGCTAATAAAAAAAATGCCCTTGTAGCATCCCTGTGAGCCCTGGTGCCACTACACCACAGTATATAACGGCTAATCTTTTTCTTTCTTTGTTTAAAGCATGGGTGGGCAACTTCAGAAGGCGGTCGCTTTGCAACCGGAAGTGGCCATGAGGCTGCATTTTTCAGCAATTCTGCTGGGAAACAAGGCATGCAACTAGCATGCACCTAGCTTCCCAGAGGAATCGTGCCGGGGGGGAGTGCTATTTGGCAGAGAAACAGGGTGTCCGATCCTCATGCAATGTTCCTCTTCAGAGCCCAGCAGTTCTGCTGGGAAAGAAGACACGTGGAGAGCACACACCTCATTTTACAGGAGAAATGTGCTGTGCTCCCCCCTCCCCCCATCCCACCAAACAGCAGTGCAGAATACTGATGGGAAACAAAGCGCATGCTCCCTGCACACCTTCTTTCTAGGAATGTCGGACAAATCTGCAATGGATCCAAATGCGTTTGAATTTCTATGAATCTGACCTCTAGTCATGCAGATTCTGCAGACTAGCAGACTGGTTTGTTACTTTTTTGGGGGGGGGATTTGCACATTTGCACATTTGCAGTAATGCGCACTTGTGCAAGTTGAGCAAATTCTCATACAGCCCTAAAAAAATTCCGTCAATGACCGGACAATGAAACGAAAGATGCCTGACAATCCGTGAAACACAGACAGAACAGATTTAACGAAATGCACACCCCCCCTCCTTTCCCAGCAGAATTGCTGGGAATCTGGTGGTGATGCAGCTGCAGTGGGGCCATGCCATTACTACCCAGTGGGGGCTGCATGTTGCTCATTCCTGGTTTTAAAAAAACTACGTTCTCCCCTTTCTGCCTGACAACAGGACTCCAGTTCATTTGCATCTTTCCTGAGGGAAGGACCATAGCTCAGAACTAGAGCACATTTTGCATGCAGAAGTTCCCAGGTTCGATTCCCAGCATCTCCAGGCAGGGCAGGGAAAATTCCTGCCTGAAACCTTGGAGAGCCGCTGCCAGTCAGTGTCGGCAATACTAGGTTAGAGGGGTCAACCTCTAACTTGGGATAAGGCAGCTTCTGAAGTTCCACTCAGTGTAGACAATTCTGAGTAGGACCGCCCACTCATCTGATTCAGTCTCAAGCAGCTTCTCACATTCCTCCCTTCCATCTTTAACAGAAGGTTGATGGCCTGGGCAGTCATTACCGGTGATAATATTTATCTCTGGGGAAAGTCTTCACTGGACAATTTCTGTAGACTCGTAAAGGCACAGGGGCCCGCCCGCCCAATTTTTACTCATCAGCTGTCCACCCATGGCTGTCTGAACTTAGACTTGAACTTGGGCTTTCTGTAGTTGAACTCGGTGCTCTATTTATTTATTTATTTATTTATTTATTATATTTATGAATCGCCCATTTGGCCAGACATCCGGCCACTCTGAGCGATGTACAATCCAATAAAATACAAGAGGGGGGGGGGAACACACACACAGTATAAAACACAATTAAAAACAGTACAAAACTTAAAAATCCTAACCCACCCCATATTCCCGCCTGAAAAGCCACGTTTTTAATGCACGGCGGAAGCTAATCAAGGAAGGGGCATGGCGGAGGTCACTGAGGAGAGAGTTCCATAAATTGGGGCTGCCACAGAAAAGGCCCTCCTCCTAGTCCCCACCAGCCTGGTTTCTCTGGCTGATGGGACAGGAAGAAGGCCATCTGTGGCAGATCTTGTTGAGCGGCCTACTTGATGTTGCTGGAGGCGCTCCTTGAGATAAACTGGACCGGAGCCTTACAGGGTTTTAAAGGTCAATGCCAACACCTTGAATTCGGCACGGCGAACAACTGGTAGCCAGTGCAACTTTATCTTCTCTTGCTGGCTTTCTGCTATCTTCCTTTCACTCACACCTCATATTCTACTTAGGGATAGATGAAACTATCAATTTCAGTTTCTTTCAGTTTGTCCTTTTGGTCTTTTCTACATGAGGCTTTTATTGTGCGCTGGTCTTTCCTCCTCACTCACAGTTGTTTACAGGTGCTTTAGATGTTGAATGCCATGACCCTCTGGTTTCTAAATAACACTTTTGTGGGCTTTCTTGGAGTGGGGAAAATACAGTACTTTTTTTCATCTTGAAACAAAGTGCAAGTCCCCACCAGTTTAATTGTGTTATTCTGCTATACCATGGCACCACCTAGAGGTTATGTAGCCGAAAGTACAGAAAGGCAAGAAAGGAAAAGCTCTTTGTGTAGAGTTCTGAACTTAATCCTGCGTTGAAACCAGAAATAGATATAGTGGGTTAACAGCCTCATCTAGAATTTCAGTGCGCCTCAAACTTTGGTTTTTTTTTTTTTTTTCAAACTTCGCATAAAAATTAGTAAGCTGTTTTCTGCACATTTTCCCAATACATGCATTTTGTATACATTATTTTCCCTAATACACACAATTTTCCTAATATAATGCATTTTCTACTGTTATTTCCCCCTATATATGTATTTTTGTACACATTTTTTCACTGGAGAACCCCACTGCAAAATTTGGGGAAGGGCAAATTGCACACAATAATTGAGTTTCGATTTGCATTGTGGTTTGGAAGTGTGAAATTATGTAAATTCACATTAAAATGCAAACTGAACAAATTTCTCCCATTTCCTCATTCTGCTTGTACTTGACCTCTTTCTCTTTTGAGGGAAGTGGGGGGTCCTCTAGATGGAATCCAGAACATATTGTGCCAAATCCTACCCGCCATGTAGTGCGTGCACCGGAAAAGCAGACCCTAGTAAATCATACCTGTGGATTTCTTCGGAGCACTGCCTTTTCTATTGTTCATTTTTTTAAAAAACAAATTTTATTTAAATTTTAACATATAAACTACAAAATACACAAACATACAAATTATTCAACATACACATAAACAAACAAACATAATAATAATAATAATAATAATAATAATAATAATAATAATAATAAAGTGCACCCCCCTTCCCCACCGGGACCAAATAACTACATGACTATTCAACCTTCCAAAATTGTAATGACTCTCGTGAAGGTGCACAGCCTTTCCCACTTAATAAAACAAAATCTAGAAATGCTCTCCATATATCTTTAAAGTCATTTGGAATCGATGGTCCCCTTTTCACTTTAATACTACACGTTAATTTATCATTAATAGCAATATCCCATACCTCTTTATACCATTCCTCTATTTGATTGCATTTTCCATTTCCTAGGTTCTGTTGTTGTTCTTAAAGTAGAAGAGACTCCGTGAGCCTCAGACCTGAACGCTCAGTTCACAGCCCTCCCCTGTTCTGAAGGACAGCTGCTGTTAATGCTTAGCTACCTTTGCAACAGACTCATTTGCCAAGCGAGTAGGAGAAACACACTTTTAATTATCTCTCCCATCCCGCAGGCTTGTCGCTGACAGTGTTAGGCGTCACGCGGACGCGGGCGTGTGTCTCCCTGCGTTAGAGGAACTAATTTGGAGTGACATGGTTAACGCGAGCACGGAGTGGGGTGTTGGGTAGTTCATGCTCCAGTCGAGGTGGGCTCAGATGTTTGGAGTGACTTGATGGCTCTTCTGCCAATGAGGCAAACTATTTAATTTTAAGAGGCCACTTTGCATCCATTTAACGAGGGCGTGGGAAGGATGCACTCAGCCAGTGCTTCCCAGTCTTCTGATAACGACAACATGCTTTTTCCTGTCATTGAAGTTAGAAATAGGGGTGGACTTCCCCTGTTAGGTTTCTTTATGGCTCCTCCTTTTCATAGTAGGATGCATGCCGGCTCTCCAGTGTTCTGGCTTTTGACAGAGGACTTCTAAAATTGATTCCGGAATTGGAGGGCAGGCAGGCAGGGTTTTGCAGCAGACCTCCAGGACTCCTCTCAGGAGAACTGAGCAGGAGGACCCCAAACGCATTAGGGCTGGCTTGCCACACTTTGAAATCATTCTCATCTAAAGAGCCCCATCTCCCGGTAAGACCAGTGTGGAAAGCTAAGCAGGGTCAGGCCTGGCTATTACTTGGATGGGAGGCCCCCTCCTCTAATTTCCTGCATTGAGCAGGGGGTTGGACTTGTAGGCTCCTTCCAGCTCTATGATCTATGAAATCTATGAAAATCTATGAAACCCATATTCACCGGTTGCAAATTGGGGCTGGTTATTTTGGTGCTCAGTATTAGGGTCTGTGATTGGGGTCTCTCTCTCTCTCTCTCTCTCTCTCTCTCTCTCTCTCTCTCACACACACACACACACACACACACACACACACACACTCCCTCCCTCCCTCCCTCTCTCTCTTTCTTCCTCTCTCTCAACCCCTGTCTCTTCTCTCCCCCCCCCCACATAATTTTAATTGTTGATGTGGAAGCTGCTGGCGTAGAGTTCTGTCTGCTGCCATACATCCTTCCCAGAGTGCCCCTGGAAATAGTGTCGGCACCATGCATCATGCTAATGGTAGCATCATTTCCCAGGGATGCTCTAGAAAAGAAAGATGATGGTGGCAGCCCAAAGCTCTGCTTTGGCCACTGCATGAGTAATGCCACTGACAGCTTTTAAGTTGTAAAAATAATTTTATGAAAAGGAGGCAGGGAGAGAGAGGGGGGGGGGAGAGAGAGGGAGAGAGAGAGAGGGAGAGAGAGAGAGAGCAAGCCTCCCTATGGTCAGCCCCTGAATAATTTTGCACCACCCTCCCCTGGAATCCTTTAGAACAGAACAAACAATGTTTTGTTTTTTGTTTGTGCTGCCACAGTGGCAAATGCAGTGGTGGCGAGGGGGCTGCAAAAAGGCCAGGTGGGGGCTGCATGCGACCAGGACCACCGCCGCTTTAGACCCATTTCAGGAATCACTCAAAGTGCTCCCCCCCCCACAAACTGGATGAACCCCAAACCAAAGTGAAAGGAGCCTGGACAGGGATGGGTGAACAAGCAATATTCACATTCAAGCAGATTCTCTGAACATCAACTTGATAGTTGTCTCTCCTCATTTACCACATTCATTTGTAATCTCTGTTCATTTCACACAAATGGGAAAATTTTACAAAATGATTGGGAAAACGCTAAAAAAAAATACAGTAATACCTTGGATTACAAGTAACTTGGTTTGAGAGCGTTTTGCAAGACAAGCAAAATTTTTAATATTTATTTAATTTTTTTTTACTTGATATACAAGCGTCGTCTTGCAATACAAGTACTGTAGTATGGCTTAAATTAAAAATCTCTGTACAAATTTTTTTGGGGGGATTTCGTTTTGATATAAGAGTGTTTTGGATTACAAGCACCTTTCCGGAACGAATTATGCTCTCAATCCAAGGCATGACTGTATGCATATTTTCCAGAAGTGCACACTTTCCCCCATACGTTGCAGTGTAATATATATATATATATATATATATATATATATAGCACATTTTTAGAACACAAATGTATGTTCAAGAATCTGTGGACAATTTAGGTGAACATGTTCTCCTGCTCACGTCCACATTCGTGGTTGCAAATGCACCATGTTTGTACGACTTGTGCACATAAATGAGAAATTCTCATACATCGAGCAGCGTTTGAGCTTGCCAAGATTTCCCGAACATCAGCTCACCACTCCTCAATTTGCATCATGTTTGCAATTGCTGTTCAGTTTGCGTGAACGGGAAAATCGCTTAAAGACAAACAGCAATCAAATGGGGAAAGTGGTGCAAAAATCCCCAAATTTGTGCAAATTTGCCCCATACGCTAAAGCATGGCCCATATAATTCATTTTTTTTTTAAAAAATGCACAAAATCAAAAGGGAGAAATTTGAGCAAATCAAATCTGAGCACATGTTCAAGAACTTGTGAACATTTTTGATGGATGCATTCTCCTGCTCACACTCATATATTTGGGGTTGTGAACAGAGCGTGCGTGCATGTTTTGTGAGTAGAAACAACAGCCTCATGCAAACCTACCCTGGCCATCCACTGGCAATCCCCAGCCAGCATGAGTTGGGGAAGGTTGCCTTAGGAAAATTATTTGCTGCTGTGGGGCATCAGGAAATAGGATCATAGGATTATACGTGCCTCCTTGTTGGGCTCTAGACTGCCTGCTTCCCATACCAGTTGTGAAGAATGCCTTATGACCACAAGCACTGGCTGTGATGCAGCTCCAGAAACCATCCTCAGTCCTCTGAGACTTTTCCATCTCATACTTTAGAACTTTTATGGGTCGGTGGTGGCATTTCCATTTCCATTTGCTAATTATTATAGGAGGAACCAAGAAGCGGCTGTAGATTTATTAGCACTTCACAGGCTGTGGTGATCTATTTACAGCCCCTGAAGCCCAAAGTAGAGAAAGAGGGTAGATTAATGCTTTTGCAGGAATGGGAACTCCAATATGCCACAAGAATGGGCCTGTTGCTAGATCGTTGGCGTGCAGGGGATGGGGTGATACACAGCAGCACATGACTTCACATGTTTGCTGGGATGGGTGTCTGTTAATTTCCAGAGGGATGTGCTGATGCTGGGAAGTCCAGCTCATCTGAGCTTGATGGACTTCCTGGACAATTCTGATCTGATGACTGGAAGCAGTCCGAGTCAGGGGTGGTGTTTCTGTGGACTTCCATCCCTAAGATGGGCCGCCATGGTTTGTGTATTTTTTTAAAAAAAATACTAAGGAAATTGGAAGAGGCATAGAAAGGGAAAGAAAAATACTCCGAGTGAATGACTGGCTACTAAGGTGGTGCCGACGTGAGGGATTTGGATTCTGGGACCACAGGCTACACTACCTGGAAGATGGACTGCTGGCAAAGGATGGGTTGCACCTCACAAGGACTGGGAAGAATGTGTTTGGCCACAGCATGAGGAACTTAATCAGGAGGGCTTTAAACTGAGTCCAACAGGGGAGGGAGACATAAACTCGGGGGTACCAATGGAAGAAGGCCTCTGTGCCACAATGGAGAGAGAACAGCTCCAACGGTGCCCAATGATAGTCTACCACAAAACGGAGGGGAAAAGTCGGACTATAAAGCACATAGTCTTCGATGTCTCTATGGTGGCTATTATGTTGAAAGTTGGTGGGATCATTAGGCAGTATGTTGTGTTACTGTACTTGAATATTACAAAGTGTAACATCTATGGGGTTGAAATGCCTCTCCTTAAGGTTAGTTACTGGCAGTGAGAGCTTTGAAGCTAAAATATGCTGGCATTTTTAGCCTACCACTTTTACCTTCAGCCACCCGCCACCACTGGAATGTAGCCCCCGAGAGCTTCTCAAAAATGGAATTTGGCCCTTGGGCTGAAAGAGGTTCAGCACTCCGAGTAATGGGTCTGAATTTGTCTGGCACAGCTATGCAAAATCCAGTTATCCCTGCATGTCTTAAGTGGGAAGCATATTAAATAATTCTTCAATAAGAAATTAGCCTGTGCCTATGTGATGTTCCCACAAAGAAAAATTATATTGAGCTACAGTCTAGAAGGGAGTTCTAGTGCCTGAAAACTTGTGCTTGAATGGTATGTCTTAACTCACTGCCAAATTGGGTAAAGATCATTGGAGCCCTGATTGCAACTGCGCTGTTTGATAGCCTGTGTATTTGTAGTGTGATTTGTTCATGCAACAAGACTGAAGGGTTGAAGAGTTCTTCAGCATACATGTATGAGGTTATGAAGGCTGTTGAAGGTAGAATTAGAAAAGGTAGTTTTGTAATTAGCAATGTCATTATTGTTGCTTGTTTTACTTTGGACAGTTAATTGGCAACTAGTGTCATGTTTAAGAGCTTGAGCTAGGATGTTCTTGGTTCAAATTACAGCTCGGTGATGAACTCGGGTTACTATCCGTTTCAGCTCCCTTTTATGATGTGCTCCTAACCTACCTTGCTCAGCTGTTGTAAAGATTTCTAGGAATGTATAATGTTCTTTCAGCACTTCAGGAAAGTGCTACAGAAATATGAAGTATTATTAGCAAGTCACCTGGTTGCCTTCCAAGCTTAAAATTGTTATTTGGCACCATGGTTGTGCTTTGTGCCCCTATGTTGCTCAAGTATAATATCTTGTCATAAGGTTTACTCCCACACCACATGTGCACTCTGGGAGTGGAAAATAATTGGAGCTTAGGAGGCCAAATATGCTGGTAAGGATGGCCAAAAAAAGGAGTGGAGTCTCGGTGCATCAGGATTTCTTCATGTATGGGCAGGCACAGCATGTTTCAAAGATTTCATAGATTTCATAGATCATAGAGTTGGAAGGGGCCTACAAGGCCATCGAGTCCCACCCCCTGCTCAATGCAGGAAACTAGAGGAGGGCTCTCCCATCCAAGGAATAACCAGGCTTGACCCTGCTTAGCTTTCCACACTCAGACAAGCTGAGCCAGCATAAGCCACAGGCCTGTATGTCTGTGGAGTGGCTCATTCTGGAGTTGGGATGTTGATTCATCCACGAAAAAGTACATTAATAAAGTGGAGGGGAGGAGACTTTTGGGCTAGTGTAAATTCTAATGACATAGCTTGTCTCCTTGTCTGATGAAGCACAATATTAAACATTAAATAATACTAAAATGCATAGACAATATTAAAAATGCATTTCAAAGGTTTTAACCCAAGGCTTGTATAACAGAATGCATTGAATGTTGTTAAATATTACAGAATGTATTGTGTTACAGGATGTATTGCGGTTTATGCTACTGATAGCTGATATGTCCCAAGCGATTTTTGAACATCTTCTGTGGTAGAGTTTTTTGGATTCGTTTTCATCAGCTACTGAAGCTGTTTCCCTAATGAATCCTACAAAAGTGTGTGGATGGTGGGGTCTGCAATGTTAGGATTCCAGTTATAGGCAGAAGGAAAGTATCAGAGTCTAAAGTATCAGAAAGTATCAGAAAGTATCAGAGTCTAAAGTCCTGGTCAAGATAAGTATAGTGCCCCATCCACCCCCACCCCCACTTCAGCTATTACACAGTTGTCCTTACACAGTGCTTTTTTTCTGGAGAAAAGGTACCGGAACTTCTTTGGAATCTGGTGTACATTTCCTCGGGAAGTAGATGGCGATTAAAATTGTAATGCATATTAATAGAAGAAAAGGTGCTGGAACTCAGTTCCGGTGAGTTCCACCAGAAAAAAAGCCCTGGTCCTTAACCATATTTTAATGATGTCTTCTCTCAGCAGCCTAGCTGATAAAGAAGTATCAGCTATTAACCTTTTTAGTGCTTGCATTTTGTTGAAGCTGTAGTTTCCTGCATTAATAGTTTCAGGATGTTTGTTCTCTTGCTGGTGTTTCCTGAACAGTAATCTCTGAACTACTCACATCTTAGTTTGGTTTCCCTAAACTAAACATAGGCTTGATCTAGCACATTGAAAAAAAATTAAGATACTTATACCAGTTGTTGCTACACTTTAATTACAGTATCTAATTTCTAAATATTTACATGTCCTCTGTTTTTATACTTGGCTGTTCATAAACCGGATATCTCCTCAGTAGCCTTTAATGTAAGATAACGTTACTGCCAGGTGCTGATATCTCAGACTGTCACCATTGCTTGTTACATTGGTGGACAACTTCTATTCACAAGTTAATTTTAGTATTTACATTCTTTGAATTTATGTTCCAGCATCAGACAGTGTAACAGTTTTGAAGACCAAAACTTGTAGATATCAACCCTATCTATGAATTTGACTGTGCATTCATGTTTCTGAAGGTAGAAATGTGATGGACGGTGGATTCTGTCCGTTAGTTAAGGACTAAGGGTGTTTGAGTTGATTTCCCTCGTGTACTTTTAATATTCCTTTTATTATATTGCTTTGATAGCCAGTGTGGCCTAGTGGTTAGAGTGTTGGACTGGGACTCAGGAGATCCGGGTTCTAGTCCCCACTCGGCCATGAAACTCACTGGGTGACTTTGGGCCAGTCACTGACTCTCAGCCTAACCTACCTCACAGGGTTGTTGTGAGGATAATATGGAGAGGAGGAGGACTATAGTAAGCCGCCTTGGGTTCCTTGCAGGAAAAAAGGCGGGGTATAAATGAAATAAATAAATAAATAAATAGAAATACAGTCCATCTTAATGTAGTGAGGAAGGCTGCAGCCAGGTGACCTCTGTTCCTGCCTGTTCAGGAACACCTGCTGTCCAGGTGCTCCCTTTAAACTGGAACTGGACAGGAGGACAGCCATTCAAATAGAGGACAGTCCTCTGTAAAAGAGGACATGGCCACCCTATCTGAGAATGTCTGTGCTCAGGCCAAAGGGCAGAAGTCAATAGAGATTTGCAGGCACTGGCCCCTCTGATTGGCAGGCAGTAAGATGCTCCTGGATTGGCTGAGGCTGGTAGTAAATACTGGGAACTTGGTCTTTTCCATTTGCCTGATGTATCGAACAGTAACCTGGTATTTCCCCAAGCTGGAGGAACACACTTGATGGTTCTTGTACTGGATATGAATGTCCATGGCTCTAGCCTGGCCCTCCCAGATGCACGTCACTGCCCAGTCAGCACCCTCTTTTTCCACACTGCACTCCGCACGTGTGCAGGGGAGCTGCTGGCTGGGATTAGCCATGTAGCAAGCTGCATTCCCCGACTATCCGCCACTGCTGCGCTTGTCGCATTAATGCAGCACATTGATATTACAAGCAAATATCCCGGGGAAGCATTATGCGGCATTAGCAAAATGTTACATTAGATTCATGCCAGGGGACAGCTGCTGAGACATAATGCCATTTCGCTTCAGAGGTATCTGCTCCCTTTTAAGCTGAAAGAATTAGCACCCCTCACATTGCATTAACAAAGCCATTCCAGTGCTAGCACTGAGATGAAATGATTCACTTCTCAACTTTTTTGGGTTTTTTTTTTTGGCTTAGATTGAAAAGCAACTCAAGTTTCTGATGGTTTTCGGCACCTGGTTGAACATTTTTTAAAACCATGTTTTGAATGGCACTATCTCTAGAGTGTCTTCACCTTCAGATACCACCATCTTGGATCATGTGGATCCATAATTAGCAATTAGTACTAATTAGTACTAATTAGTAATGGCCAAAGTTTGTTTGTCAAGTTATGAATGCCTCAGTCCTCATCTCAGACTAACATTTTCCGTTCTTTTCAGATCTTGTTGGGTAGATACACAAATTGTTGAGAATGCAATGTCAACAAAGTGCATCTTCTTAGCGTACTGTGGTATGGCACCATGGGATGTGTCATGATGTCACGTCACTACATTATGTTCCCCTCTCTGATTGGCTGATTCGCTGGAGCCATTGCGAGCAGCTGTGGCATGGGCGGTGGGTTTAGAAGTTGCAAAAGAGGCTGAAGCCAAGACCTCCCCCCCTTGCTTGCAGGCTGCACCACTCTTCTCCCAACCTCCTCATCCTTGGATTGCCCATCACTGGATTAAGCCAACCAACATCAAGACATACACAGAAATAGTGGTTTAGGAGCTTAGACATGCAGGTGGAGCACATAGATACCAACCCGTAATCAATCTGGTATGAATAACAAAAATATTAATGTTTGCTAAATAGCTTTAACAGGCTCAATACACATGGGCATTACATGTGTATTCTACCAATGAACTGCGAGGTTTTGAGTTTCGGCAACAGCCCTATGACTATAATCCAATCAGACATATGATTGGATTATGCATACTTATTTTTCTCCTCTTCCCTTCCCAACCCCTTTTCCTTGTGCGCAGTATCTTTTTACACACTGCCGGGGGTGGGGGGAATGGACTGCTTTGTTTGACTGATTGCATGTAAGCTGTGCTGAGAGCCTATTTGGCTGAGAAGTTGGATAATGTGAATAATATTGAAGCATGTGGGTTTCCAAGATGGTGGTATCCACCATGTGTGAGTGTCCTAGATCGGGATGTGAGGATTTCCACGATTCTGTTCCTTTATTATTCCTCTGGTTCAGTCTGGCTTGAGTACCACTCTTCTTGAATGTAATTGAGTATTTACCACTTGCTGCAGCATTCAGAGCCTTCAGCTCATTTGCATCTTTCTCCCCCTCGCTACTGTGCAGTTGTGCATTGGTAGAACACTGCGGAGAGTTGTCAGCAGGGAAAGAAAGAAAGAATCCTGATGTCATCAATATGCGCATCAAAATTCTTTGTGTGTGTGGCATTTTAATAGGGAAGGAGTGAACAAGCGATGTACTGCCCAGATACAGGTGTTTGCCCAGATTCTTCAAGCATCAACTTGATGGTAGTCTCACCTTTGATTTTCATGAGCACTTGTAATTGCTGTTCGAATGGCAGAAATGGGAACATTGTGCAAAGCTTTGAGTATTTTTCCAAAGTTGTGCAACTTTCTCCCATTGACTAAAGTAAAAGGTGAAAGATTTATACGATCTGAAGAGAAACCAGAGTATGAAACCATAGACTAAAGTGTGAAATTGCACTGCTTTAAAAACAAAACAAAACAAGAAACTGCACAATTTCAAATGGCTTTTTCCTCTGAAATTTGCACAATTTTCAAACTTGAGCACATGTTCGAGAATATTCTCCTGCTCGTACTCATGTTCCAGATTGTGAATGCGGCATGCTCAACTGTTTTGTGAGCATATACAATATTTATGTACATCTCTAAAAGGGCATTGGTAATGCATCATATTAACTGCACTGCCAAGAAAAAAAACCTCCTTGAAAGATTTCATCAACGTTGCCTCCGGAAAATCCTGCGAATTACTTGGGAAGATAGGCGAACAAATGTCAGTGTACTGGAAGAAGCAAAGACTACTAGCGTTTAAAAAATGATCCTTCAACTCCTACTTCAGTGGACCGGTCATGTTGTTCGAATGCCTGACTGCCGTCTCCCAAAGCAGTTATTTTATTCCCAACTCAAGGATGGAAAGCGGAATATCGGTGGTCAATATAAGAGGTTTAAAGATGTTCATAAGGCTAATCTAAAAAAATGCAATATAAACATCGAAAACTGGGAAGCTCTGGCCCATGACTGGAGGTTGGCCTTTCACCAAGGTTCCATGGACTTTGAAGAAGCCCGGGCGAGTGCAAGGTGAAAGGGAGAAACGTGCTAAGCGAAAAGCACGTCAAATGAATCCTTTACAGGACCATCTTCCATCTGGTAACCTGTGTCCTTACTGTGGGAAGCTGTGTGGATCTAGAATTGGCCTCCACAGTCACTTACGGACCCATTGCTAGAGTCTACACAATCCTCTTTAGAATTTCCTCCTTTTATCCTCCTCCTCTCCATTTTATTCTCACAACAAGCCTGTGAGGTAGGTTAGGCTGAGAGTCAGTGACTGGCCCAAAGTCACCCAGTGAGTTTCATGGCCGAGCGGGGATTAGAAACCGGATCTCCTGAGTCCCAGTCTAACACTCTTACCACTATGCCACACTGGCATATATATATATATATATATATATATATATATATATATATGGCCCCATTAAGATTCCTTTATTGTCAGTAGTGTTTTATCACTGCACGTATGCGCATCAGGTAGGTGTGTGTGTGTGTGTGTGTGTGTGTGTGAGAGAGAGAGATATGCATTTGTACAAAGTTTCAAAATGAAAACAGGACAATGGATGCATTGATTCTACTTTGTAGACAAGAGCAGATAGATCAGAACTTAAAATGTGAATGAGAATTAATTTGAGAAGCATCCAAGCCTCTAGGACAGTGTTCTCCAACCTTGGGTCCCCAGATGTTTGTGGCCTACAACTCCCAGCTACACTGGCTCGGGCATGCTGGGAGTTGTAGGCCAAAAACACCTGGGGACCCAAGGTTGGAGAACACTGCTCTAGGAAGATGCCCAAATGCTCCTCCAGATTTCCTCATCCCATAGATTTTGCTACTGCTGATTGACTGCTGCTAGCCCAAGCATATTTTTTCGGTCTGTAGAATGGTGCTCACATGAATGGTAGCAGCTCAGGGTATGGAAATGCAAAGCAGTATTCGGAAGTGTTGAACCTTTTTCAGCCTGAGGGCCAGATTCAATTTAGGAGAAGCTCTCAGGGCCCGTATTCCAGTGGTGGGTAGAGCCAAAGGCAAAAGGGGCAGGTACATATATGAGATGGCTGAGGTCTCACCCCCTCCTGTTTTGCACTTCAAAGAAAGCCCACCAATACTGGAAACCTCACATGGAAAGATTTAATAAGATAACATTTAAAGATTCAGATGGTGAGTGAAGATTTTATTACTCTTTTTAATTCAAATTTAAATATAATCTCATCATACTAAATTTGCAATAATGACCCCAGGTGATGATTCCCTGAAAGTTACTCACTTGTCTTACATTTGCTGGGACATTTTGGCCAGTCTGCAAGTGATGGATGGTTCATCCACTTCTCACCGGATCGATAATCTGACTCTCAGACTCAGCAGAGGGATGAAATATTTATTTCATTGTGCTGTGTTTGGATGGAGGCAACTCCTCACGCGAAGGACTCCAGGGAGGCGATTGCAAATGTACATCAACCACTGAAATGTGGGGTGAAGGTCAAGTTCAGGATCTCAGATGCACCGCACGTTGCAACCTTTCTTTCTCCTAGAAAACTTAGTGGGAATGTAACAGAAGCCCCCTGTTTACTCAAGACACCTTCTTCGTCCACAGGCCCCAAAGCATAACATTGTGTTGGACTGCAAGTCCCATCATCCCCAGCTAGTATGGCCATGATGGGAGTTGTACTTCAGCCCATCTGGAGGGCATCAGACTGGAGGACTCCAAGATTCAAAGGTAATAATGTCAGTGATTATTACAGGTGCCTTGGGTGCTTACTGGAGCTTGGCTGTGGGTCCATGGGGGCATTTAAAATAGGTGGGTTTTTTTTTTTAAAAAAACACACAACCCCCCAAAACAAAAACACCCTCAGCCATGTCATAACATTTTAAATGCCTCTAACCTGAAAGTCATACAACTTTGGCCCCCACCCTCAAATCCCTCCCCCCTCAATATGAACAACTAGTACTTGAAGGGATGCCACACAGAGGAGGGCCAGGATCTCTCCTCGATCATCCCAGTTTGCAGGACACGGAATAACGGGCTCAAGTGACAGGAACCCAGATTCCACCTGAACATCAGGAAACACTTCCTGACTGTTAGAGCAATACAACAGTGGAACCAACGACCTAGGGAGGTGGTGGGCTCTCCCACTCCGGAAGCATTCAAGGTGCGGCTGGACGGCCATCTGTCAGGGATGCTTTGACATGGATTCCTGCATTGAGCAGGGGGTTGGACTCGATGGCCTTGTAGGCCCCTTCCAACTCTACTTTTCTATGATTCTATGATTCTAACCTGTCCTGCTCTGGCTGGGTAACTCTCTAAAGCAGGGATCTCCAACCTTGGGTCCCCAGGTGTTGCTGGCTTACAGCTCCTGGCATACCCAGCCAGCATGGCTAATGGCAAGGGATTCTGGGAGCTGTAGTCCAGCAACATCTAGGGACCCAAGGTTGGAGAGCCCTGCTCTAAAGGCACAATCCACTTAGACAGGAAAACGTCCTGCAACACACAACATGCCCCAGCTAGCATAGCTGGCTGGGGCATGCTGGGAGTTATAAGACTTTTTCCCCCCTGTCTAAACATACATAGGATTCCACCTTAAGCTAGGCAAATACACGGATGAAGCCAACAACAGGCCAGCCAGTTAAGCAGGCAAACTCACGTTCTCACAAGCCGAGCTGGGGGAAGCGACTTCCAGGTCCCAGCGCTACCTTGTTTACATAGAAAATGGCCAAATTTGTGCAAATTTGGCCATTTTCTACGTAAATGACGTCGCGCCAGGGACCTGGAAGTCCGGTGAGAGCCTCAGCTGGCGCTCGCGCTCGCGCTCGGCTGGGCTTGTGCGGTGGGAGCGCTCGGATCATGTGCCAAGTGCCAGGCGGGTCACCCATCCCTAGCAAGCCCCAGGTGGGTTCTGGGGAAGTTGGCCACCCCTGGGAAAGCAATGAAGAAAGACTACAGTTTGAGTCAGAGTGTGAGAGACACATATACTGAGAGTCTCTCTCTCTCTCTCTCTTTCTCTCTCTTTCTCTCTTCTCTCTCTCTCTCACTCACGCAGAGACAGACAGGGACAGAGAAATAGTTTTGATCTCTGGAAAAAGGCTTTTAGGGGGCTGCCTCTCTGGAGATCTGATATAAGGGAGTGGGTTTGTTGCTTCAGGTGATCGCTGTGAAGTCTGTCTCCCCCTGTGCTCCAGTTGTAGATTTGTAAATAAATCTACACATTACATAAACACTTTATGTCTCCACTGATCTTTCCTGCAAAAGAAACCAAGCCCTGGTAAGCCCTGGGCCTGAATTGTCTCACTGCTCAGAGAAGGGGAGCATGCAACAGTATCTCTCCCTTCCTCCAAGGAGCTTAGGGCAAAATACGCAGCATCTCCACTTTTGGTTGTCACAACAACCCTGTGAGGTAGATTGGGCTAGAAAACAGTGGCTGCCTCTAGATGAGGAGTGGGCAACCTTTTGTCATGCAGACATTTTGGACTACAACTGCACGACCCAGAGCCCGCATGGACAAAGATCAGGGAATAAGGAAGTTGTAGTTGAGAAATATGTCTGAGAAATACGCAACCAATTCCAGTGAATTTGGATTCGTATGAATCGGACCAGGGGGGTTCCGCAGTGGACTGGCTTTTTTCAAGTCGCATGGATTCTATGCACTTGTGGACTGTTGTTGTTTTCTTACTTTGGGGTGGAGGGGACTTGCACAAGTGCACATGTGCACAAGTGCACTTTGCACTAATGTGCATCCGCATTAATGTGCACTTGTGGTAATGTGCACACATTTGCATTTCATGGGCACTAATACAAAATCCTCTTACAAAAAAATCCGATTCCATCAACGAGCGGAGGATGGATTGAAAGATGCCTGACAACCTGTGAAACACAGATGGAACGGATTTAACGAAATCCGTACATCCCAAGTTGTAGCCTAAAACACCTGGAGGGCGCCTGACTGCCTACATATGCTCTGGAACATCCAGTGGGATTCATGGCTGAGTGGATATGAAATTCAAGACCCCCTGTGCGGTTTAAGAGCAACTCTGTGCCCACCGCAATGCTCCACAACCTTTTTGCCCCGCCGCTGAGAGTGATCTGAGCAAGAGGGAGAGACGGCGGGGTCAGGGGACGAAAGCAAAACTCCTATGAATTAAATGGTGTCACAGACAGCGGTGGGAGCCTCTGTTCCAGTTTGGTGCAAAGGAAAGAGCATGCCGGTCCAGGGGGACACTGAAAGGATACATTCGTGGGTTTGTTGTAAGAGGAAGAGCATCTGTACAACAGCACTGCTGTCGGTTTGGGTTCCAGCCTATGTCTCTTGACTCCTGCTAAATTAGCTTGGATTTCTGACTTGCTGGGCTCCATTTGTTTTGTTTTTTTGGTATGCTTCGGGATGCTTTTTATCTCTTGCTGTTATATAATGCCGAACTGAGTGAGAGATCATTATCTGGGCTGCAGCATCTGCCAGCTATCAGGCCGCTCTGTTTTCCGAAACTATATTTGACGAGTGACTTGGGAGAGGCTGTGCTGAGATATATTCAGGAACAGGGGCTGCCGGTTGCTTTAGCTGGACATCAGGTTTCTGGCATTAGGCAAGAGCTAAGTATTAGGTGAAATCTCTTCACCCTCCTCATCTGTTCCTTCTTCTTTGGCCTAAGTTCCCAGGGCACCATGCACTTAGGGTGCAATCCTCTGCATGTTGGGACAGGAAAAAAAAAGGCATACAACTCCCAGCAGAGCTGGTTGGGGCATGCTAGGAGTTGTAGGCCTTTTTTCAATGTCTAAACTTGTATAGCATTGCACATGTAATCAGGGGAGTCAAATGTCTGGTCTGTGGGGCAATACAACCTGCCTGAGGCCCCAATATGGCTGCCTGGGGTTCCCCTTCTTCTTCTGTTCCCGCCCCCTTTCCCCCCTGATCAACAATCGTTTGGTGGTTTCCTGGATTTTACATGCTTCCCCCCACCCCATTCTAAAAAGGTTCTCTCTGAGTCAAAATGCATGCAACAGCTCCCCAAAGAATCACAGCCCATTGGAAACTGCCTAAAACTTTTACAGTCATGCCTTGGATTGAGAGCATAATTCGTTCCGGAAAGGTGCTTGTAATCCAAAACACTCTTATATCAAAACGAAATCCCCCCCAAAAAAAATTGTACAGAGATTTTTAATTTAAGCCGTACTACAGTACTTGTATTGCAAGACAACGCTTGTATATCAAGTAAAAAAATAAATAAATAAATATTAAAAATTTTGCTTGTCTTGCAAAACGCTCTCAAACCAAGTTACTTGTAATCCAAGGTATTACTGTATCTGTGTTGGCGGTGCTCCGATGGGTGCCCCTGCCTTGAGAGGTTAGGTGAAATTAGGTGAGTTGCAACCAGGTAGTAGGCTTTTGATGGAGGAGGCTGAGTTACAGCATATCCTCTCCGGGGAACTTTGGTAGGTACCATCTTTTTTTTTTTATCATTTAGGTGACAGGTTGCCTTTTAATTTCCCAAGGATTTTAGTGGTCGGTTGGAGGAAGCTGGGTTTTTCTTTCTTTCTGATTTTATCTGATCTCTGATTGCTTCTTGCTGCTGCGTGTGTGTGTTTAATTTTATGTTGAATTGTAATTGAAAATGGTTTGGGATATGTTAATAGTAATGCTCTCTCTCTCTCTCTCTCGTGTGTGTGTGTGTGTGTGTGTGTGTGTATAATCTGTTGGAAACAGAAATTATTTAATTTGTATCTCAATACAAAATAAGTAATCATCCTGAAATATCTAGATATATAATGTAAAAATCAGAGCAGAGAAAACCATGCTAGTAAAACAGTGGCCAGATTCTGAGGAAACAGGGTTTGCAGGGTGGGGGAGGGTGGTAGAATGAAGAAAGGATCCCATGGTTTTCTCATGCTCATAAAACATCCTCTGAGTACATGAAGTCTAGCCTCGGGGTAAGTGGTGGAGGAGGCCAAAAATTTTTCCAGATGGGTCTGCTCAATTGCGAGAGCTCTTCTTCTTCTTCTTCTTCTTCTTCTTCTTCTTCTTCTTCTTCTTCTTCTTCTTCTTCTTCTTCTTCTTCCTCCTCCTCCTCCTCCTCCTCCTCCTCCTTCCTCCTCCTTTTCTGCTCCTCCTCCTCCATCATCATCATCATCATCATCATCATCATCATCATCTATATGGCGCCCACTATGCACACAACAGTTTACAGGCGAGGGGCTTACAATCTAAAATAGACCCTGCGTTGAAGCGACAGGTTAACGATGTACTCAGGGGTAAATTATGGAAGAAAGATATGTGATTATTTCTATCACACATACTTTGGCTTAGTTGCGATAAGGTAGGGATTAAGGGGATGATCCAAAGACTTCTTGGAAATGGCGAGTTCGAGAAGGGACTTGCATTCTGAGAGACTACGCCCTCCCTCATGTGATCTTGCCTTTGCTCCCTCGCTGCCCCAGAAACCTCCATGTGGCCATCTCCCTTACTTCCTTCAAGTAAGGGAGGGGTCACACAGGTAGGTGCTCTGGGGCAGCAAGGGAGAAAGGATGGAGTGATGAAAGGACGGAGTGAGGGAGTAGTCAAAACCTTGCAAGCTTTGACCACACCCCACATTTCCCCCAAGCCCAGAGCTCCTTGGATGGAGGGCAGGGGACACACCTGACGAAGAGCATTGGCTTAGACTCGAAACTGAGGCTGAGAAGGAATGACGAACAAAGCTGCTCGTGGCTGAGCTGGGTTCTGAAGCCAACTCCAAACTCTGCATTCTGTACTTAATGCCACTTTGTCCTTCAAAAAATGCTTGGCAAATGCACTTCTTTTGTTGTCTCAGCTTGTCAGAGCTTCTCATTCCAGATTCCTCATGGCCCTTTCAATCATGCACATAATTCCAGCATTTAACTCATAGGTCTATTCTGGCTCATCTCGTACCATTGTTTGCCGTGATCAGGCCTCAGCACCTGACATTCTGTTGAGTTTCATTGTTTGCAGATAGAAGCAAGCAACACGCAAACAAGCAAAAAAACAAAACAAAAGAAGGAGCAATTCTTGTGGCACTGCATTTGAGGCCTTCCTTTAGCAATTCACAGGCTTTTCCATGGGCCTACAGCTGCGGGAGGAAGGTTAAGAAAGGCTCAGGAATCAAATTTGGAGATGGGTAGTTCCACCCCAAAGAGATTAACCGGACATCCATCGGATATCTAAAATTAACCAAGTGGGCAGAGCAATCCACAGCAGTGATGGAGAATCACTCGATTTGCATGCATAACAGTTAGTTCTTGGTATGGAACAAGATGTCCCAATTGCTGTGGTGCTGGGGTACCTTATGCGGGATTTCTGTGAGCCCCTGCATTCACTAGAAAGGATAGAAGTTGTTGTCTCACTACCAAAGACCTGAGGAGAAATAAACCTATTTTTTAAAAAATAAAGCCTTCCTATCTTCTTCAATCATCTTTTTGAGCAATTCTCTGCACCCCACCCCCCCTCAGATGGAGAATTTCAAATCTGCTAGAGGTCAAGAGGAAAGATTTATTTTGGGGGGAATGGAAAAGGTTAGCACTACTTATCAAAAAAGCCCCCTTAGATGGACTTGCAGGAGGAAATGAACAAGACAGGTTTATGTATAAATTAATATGATTTATAGCAACAGGGAGGAAGATTAGAAAATAATGGCATGTTGTTCCCCATGAGAAACATGCCTGATCTACAGATAGGCAGGTAGTGAGAAAGATAGTGCTAAACGTTAGACTTCAGAAGGAAGTGAACCCACAAGGAGGCCAGGGAAGTCGACTCTTCCCTCCCTTCTTCATAGAATCATAGAATCATAGAAAAGTAGAGTCGGAAGGGGCCTACCAGGCCATCGAGTCCAACCCCCTCCTCAATGCAAGAATCCAGGTCAAAGCATCCCCACAGATGACTGTCCAGCTGTACCTCCCTAGGTAGTTGGTTCCATTGTCTTATTGCTCTGACAGTCAGGAAATTTTTCCTGATGTTTAGGTGGAATCTGGGTTCCTATAACTTGAGCCCATTATTCCATGTCCTGCACTCTGGGATGGTCAAGAAGAGTTCTTGGGCAGGCCCTCCTCTGTGTAACAACCTTTCAAGTACTTGAAGAGTGCTATCAGATCTCCCCTCAGTGTCCTCTTCTGAAGGCTAAACATGCCCAGTTCTTTCAGTCTCTCCTCATAGGGCCTTGTTTCCAGTCCCTTTATCATCTTTGTTGCCCTCCTCTGAACCCTCTCCAGTTTGTCTACATCCTTCTTAAAGTATAGTATAGTAGTAACTGTAAATAAACAACTATGCATATAAATAAAGAACTATGCATAAATCCCCCATCTTCTCCTAATAAACAACTTAGTTTTTCAGGTAAAGAAGCCCAATAATAGCCAGAGGGGGGAAAAGTTCCGAAGGTAGAAAGCCAGCAGGAGTGTGTGGTCTATCAAGTGTATTACACTGAGTATCATCAGGCGTACTCTGACGAGAAGATTGTCTTGATAAAGGAGGAAATTCTAAATTGGTAGACTGCGATGGTCGAGTGACTGGGACCATCTGATCACATCCCCAGTGAGGACCAGGTTACCAGATGAGATGGTCGTGGATTCATTTGACGTGCTTTCCTTAGCACGTCTCCCTTCACCTGCTCTTCTTCAAGCCTGGAACAAAGGCCACCTCCATTTCCCATGGGCCAAGCTCCAGTTTCGATGTTTATTGCATTTTTTAGATTGCCTTGATCTTTAACAATACCACCGATTTCGCTTCCACCTGAGTTGGAGGTAAAGTATGCTTTGGAGACGGCACCAGCTTCGACAACCTCAGTCCACTGAGTTCCGTGAAGGATCATTTTTTCATGCTAGATCTTGTTCTCCAGCCCATGATCACAAAGTGCACATCTATACTATCTGCCAGTGAATTGTGAGGGGGCGGTGTATGAGCTCTGCTCTTAAAAATGATTCCTTAAGCCAAGGTCTGACATGGACACTAGAGGGCGAGGGATTTAACGCCCTGCCCTAGGTTACAATCTAATTACCAAAGAAAAAGGATTGGGAGAGAGAAAAGCAACTAGCACCGTTGCTTTGACTCATCTGTTGAGACTGTATCAGGTTGTCAGCGTTGTATTTTTCTTTCCACATGAAAATCCATGCGTATTTTTCAAAATGTACGCATCCGTTGTGCACATCTTTGAAATGTATGCATTCTTCACCTGTTGATTAAAGTGTATTTCTGTGCATTTCCCAAAAGTACACATTTTTTCATGCACATTTCCCAAATGTACGAATGCTGTCGAACACAGTTTTTTTGGGGGGATCTGCAAATCACACTGCAAGCTCAGAAATGTACAGACTTCGACTGCGGATTGTGTCCGAGTCTGTGTTTGGTCTGCAAGGTGCAAAATGGGTACGTAAATCCCGACCAAAAACAAACTGAAATGCATTTCTCATGCATCCCTACCTCATTGAGGTCAGGGGTTCATTATCACCTGGTATTTAGGAATGACTCCCATAGAATCCACAACAGGGTTTTTTCTACCTGTTTATTCTATATCAGAGTAAATACAATCTCCTAAATTACAGTCTATATTGCGGATTATAATGCATAGCATAGTCCAGTGGACCAAGTCCACCCTAGCAGTACTTCATTACATGTTTGCAATAAGTCAGAGCATTAGAGAGAAGAGACAAGAAGAAGCACACACAAAGCAATCCTTCTCTCTACTAAAAAACTGGTTACAGGAAAACGAAACCTAACAATCATACTACGTCATCAGAAAGTACAAACCATGTGACCAGCTCATATTTCTTTCCAGCCTACTTTTCCCATGAGAATAGAATAGTAGTGTCAGACTCAACATGATTGTTTTTCTAGCCATCCTGTACCTTTCCAAATGAAAACACTTGTGCCACAGCTGTTGTTTTGTTACATGTCCCAACAAATAACACCCAGAGAAACCATGGCATGTTAAGAACTACTAAAGTGGTAACATTCCATGTGGCAATGCAAGCCACAGGCTGCGTTCACAGGAGCAGAAGCATAATTTACTAGCTGCTTTTGCAATATTTGTGAAGAAAAAGGAAATCTTCAGTTTAACTTATCTGTTTGACATTCCATGTGATGGTACTGTATGTGCCGTTGTTGGTAGCACAATATCTGTGTTGAAGATTGAGCTCTCAGAATGGCATTTGATGCATGCATTCTGGACACAATTCCACATTTCAGTTTCATATAACATCTTGGCCTCCACAGATGCTTTGACAGTGAGGAGGAAAATGCAGAATATATTTCCATGCAGTATCTGCCTTGGCAAATGAAATATTACAAAGAAAATGGGCATCAGCATTAAGTTAAGGGGATAACTGTACTCTTTACCAGTATAGTTTTTATGGCTCTGTTTTTGCAATTTGTTATGTTTGGTTACTGCAATGTAATTTGTAGTTTGCATTTGATGATACATGTTTTTTATGGTGTGTGTGTGTGTGTGTGGAACTACATTGACTGCTATTTGCATAGAGGTTTCAAAATAAATCCAACTCAACCTGTGAATCTGGTTGCAAGAGAGACAGGAAGAAGGGGAAAAAGTGCATGCTCTTGAGCACTGAAATATGATAATAAAATCTGGTATGCCTGTTTATGTTATAATGCCCCAAACTGAGCATTATGGCTAAACTCCTTTTCTAGGGGGTCAGCAAAGATTTTGAATACTGTGTGATATCTGCCTTGCTGAATGAAAAATTGGAATGGAAGGAATCTTGGGATTTATGACATACTCCTCTGTTTCAAAGGTCAAACACAACCTTGACCCCAACAACTATTTTCAAAGTGGCTACAAAAAAGAAGTAACACATACATTACCATGATATATTCTATGAAATAGTGAGAGTTCTTAAGGAAATGTGGTGTGTAGGTTTATCATAATTCTCCCTTGGACATTCAGATACCATTCAACATCCACACCATTCTCAAGGCGAAAAGGAGAGATGAAAAATACATTTGAAGGCAATGCCATATATTAGTTACAAGGTGGCTGAGCAGTGTGTGTGAGTGTCCTTCACTGTACAATCTCTCCAGGGGTCTGCAATCTCCTCAGCTAGCGATGGACAAGCATGCAATGCTCGTTTGCTGAGGTTCTCCGAATTCTTCCTCAATGCCTTGTTTGCATTCTTTTGAACATAAGAACATAGGAAGAGCCCTGCTGGATCAGACCAAGCATCCATTCTCTTCACACAGTGGCCAACCAGCTGCCCACGGGATCCCACAAGCAGGACAGGAGTGCAACAGCACCCTCCTACCCATGTTCCCCAGCAACTGGAGTACATGGGCATACTGCCTCTGATACTGGAGGTAGCATAGAGCCATCAGGACTACTAGCCATCAGTAGCCTCCTCCTCTTCCATTTTGCCTCATTTGCATTCTCCAACATAGCATCTTTTCATCTTTTTTGACTGGGAAAAACATGCATTTTAAAGTGTGCAATTTTCCCCATTGAACAAATACGCATTTTTTAAAAAAGACACTTAAAAAAACACACACAGAGAGAAATTTAAAAATATATATTCATTTTTCCTGACCAAAAAAAATGTGCATTTCTTCCCATAGGCTAAAGCGTGAAAATGTGGATTTTGGGGGGATTTCAGCAAAAGTGCACCTCCAAAAATGTGCATGTGTGCGCATGTGCACAAGTGTGCACTTGTGAATGCAAGTTTGGGAAATTGTGTGAATTTCCCAAGAATTGCTTTCCTGCCTGCATTTGCATTCAGAGTTGCAAACAGGGCATATTCGCGTGATGTGCAATCAGAAATAAAATTCTTGGAGTTCCCTCTCCCCAGCATCCACAGCTTTAATGGAAGTCCAGGGGAAGACATCATGAGGTCACTCTTCCCATGAGGCCTTTTCTTATCAGGAAGTGTAGGCAGCTGGGGAGGCTGCAGGATGAGAGAATGATACGTAACAGAAAGAAAAAGGAACAGCACCCTTAGGCACCTCACTTTATTTATTTAGACTCAACAAATTCTGCATCAACAAATTCCAGGGTGGTGTGCAGAATTAGTTAAAACAGCCAGTAAAGTTGAAATAGAAATCTGCAATAAAGACAAGGAAACAGGCCTGTGGCTTATGCTGGCTCAGCTTGTCTGAGTGTGGAAAGCTAAGCAGGGTCAGGCCTGGTTATTACTTGGATGGGAGACCCCTCCTCTAGTTTCCTGCATTGAGCAGGGGGTGGGACTCGATGGCCTTGTAGGCTCTTTCCAGATCTATGATCTATGAAATCTATGAATCCCAGTAAGCTCAACATTAAAATCAGCAAGTGCACAATCCAACGACACTGCCTGCAGCCAGTGCAGTTCTTGGAGCAAAGGTGTAACACGTTCACAGTAGGCTGGTCCCCTCAGCCACCAAGTTCTCCATTAGCTGAAGTTTCTGGACCAGCCTCAAGGGAAGTCCCACATACAGCAGATTGCAGTAATATTGTCTTGGGATCACCAATGATCACTGTGGCCAAAGTATCCATATCCAGGAATGGCTTTAGCTGCTGTAACAACTGAAGCTGGTAAAAGGTATGCCTAGTAGCTGAGACAAGGGCAGTTCAAGAAGTACTCCCAAAAACACCACCAAAAGAAATTCAAATGAAGTTCTATAACACCCCAAGAATGAGGCAGAAGAAGCTACTTTCATGCAGTTTTTGACACAGCACAAATATCTACATGTCATACCTATAGGGTGTTTTATTGCTTGTTTTTTTTTCACATTGCCTTTTCACCTTAAGGGATATCTGCTTTGGTGAGATTGCATGGCCATAGGAATTGCCTAGATTTTCCACGGAATTTTGACTAATGCACAGTTTGATGCAAACTTGGAGGGTTCTCTGCAGGCAAAATATGTGTACAAGTTTCAGGAAGAAGCAGGAGAAATTTCCATAAGATTGTGAGGTTTCTCTGTTTGTGTGTGTGTGTGTTTGTTTTACATCTCTTAGGCGGTGTCAAGCAATTTTAGCTCTTGTGGATTCACGTGGAATAGCTGAGTACATGAGTACCGTAACTCTGGCCCATTGAGATCAACAGCCTAGAAGTTCTTAATGCTAGATGGCTGGCATGCTTAGTATATAGTGCTATCAACTGATTAGAGTTTCTTTGTTTTGAACAAGCTTTATTGGGTGCTTTCTGAACATTCAAAACTGTCTCACACACATTTCCCAGGATTTTCTTTGTGGCAATCCAGTATTAATACCATCTGCCGACTGCAGGAAGGGGGGTTGAGGCTGAAGGATGAGTGTATTGCCGTTTCGGTTCTTTATTGTTCTATAGATTTGCAGGCAGTGCCCTGTGTTCCATTCCTCCTGAATCCTAGTTTAGCTAGGAGAATTCTTACAATTATTTCTGTTCAGGAGTCTCCATAGTTCCAGGGCTTTTTGGACCTCTGCAGTATGGACTCTGGAGTCGGGATGAATGAACCAGTCCGTTTCACTTTCTCCCACACTCACATTGTTTAGATGTCAAGTTCTTTCTGTCCCGTTGAGGAAGAAATGTGCGAATGTAGGGAAATTCTTATTGAGAACAAACTGAAGCAATTCTCACCCATCTGCACTAACCAAATTCAATAGGTAGTGCGCTATTCCCAGCATGAAGAAGACCATGTTGCACCTGTCAGCCATATAAATATTAAAGGTGAGGAGCCTGTCAGAAAAAGAAGAAGTGGCAACCCCAATTCAGCACTGACAGGATTGAATACACAGGGATTCAAGCCCAGACTTTTAAGAGCAAAGCACTCAAAGCCCTGGGCCTGGATGCACAAAAATCTATCACTTTTGCTTTCTCCCACATCTACATGGTTTTAATTTCAAATTCTTTCCATCCCGCTTATGGACAAATTTGCAGATTTTGCTAACTGCTTATAACCCACCCATCCCCTGAACTAAAAGTGGAGAGAGAGACATTTTTTCTCCCTCTCTCATATAATACTAGAACCCAAAGAAGTCATCCCATGAAGGTGATTGGTTGGAGATCCAGAACAGATAAAAGGAAGTCCTTCTTCACACATGACATAGTTAAATGATGGAATTCACTTCCACAAGGTGGAGTGATGGCCACCAACTTGGAGGGCTTCAAAGGGGGATTGGAGAAATTCATAGAGGAGAAGGCGATCAAAAGCTACTAGTCCTGATGGCTATATGCTACTCCAGTATCAGAGGCAGTATGCCTGCGTTGCTGGGGAACATGGGTGGGGAGTTGCTGTTGCACTCATGTCCTGCTTGTGGATCCCGTGGGCAGCTGGTTGGCCACTATGTGAACAGAATGCTGGGCTAGATGGACCCTTCATCAAATCCAGCTTTACAGCTGTTCTCACGTTCTTAAACAAAATTCTCGCCCATCCCCGCTTTGGTGCACTGGAAAAGCCACACTTCCCAGGCTCCTGGGCACCTGTGATGCTTCTATGGCACCAGGCAGGGTAATGCGGATCTGAGCAAGAGAAACATATTTAAATAAAATGGTGCTTGTGCTGGTGAGTACTACAAGCAAGACAGGTTCATCACCTGAGACCGGTAATTAGGAACAGTGCCATCACTTTGAGGACACTCTCACTTTCAGATGGTTCTGCTTAAATGTATTACTGTATGACCCAAAGTGTGCCCTTGGTAAGAGGTATTTTGGCAGAGACGACAGTCATTATGATATAGACGGTGCCGTGGTGGATTCAGTGCTCACAGGAGGAATGCAGCAACAACAGTTTTGTTTTTTTTTTATTAACAGGGATGCTGAATCACCCCACCTCCAGACTCTGCTGTTCCCTCCAGGCTTAGCTGCAATCCCCCCAGTACCTGGGAGGGAAATGAATTTCCCAAGCAACAATATATTGTCCTCTTCCTTGTTGTACAGTATTTCTAGGGTGGGGTGGTCTTGAATGGGCAATTAAGACCTATTAGCTCTATCAAAGACCTGCTCCCAATAGGTGAAAACTGGTTGGTTAGTCGATATATGGATCATTGGATATCATTGGATCAGTAGAGTTGGGAGGGCCCTACAAGCCGGCCATGGAGTCCAACCCCCTGCTCAATGCAGGGAACTAGAGGAGGGGGGTCTCTCATCCAAGTAATAACCAGCCCTGCTGACCCTGCTTAGCTGTCCACACTCAGACAAGCTGTGCTGGCTGTAACTTTGGACTCTCCTTGGGGCTGTGGCTTATGGGGATTGTCATGAAGAGCGCCTGCACTTCAGAAAGTACCACTACACCATTGGATGCAGACCAGGGCTGGCCCAATACTTTTTGCTACCTGAGGCAAAGGACATAATCCCCCCCCCCCGCCCGCCCGCATTCCACCTACAGAAGCCAACTGGACCAGCAGCTAAATCTAACTTTAGCACTGGCGATAGGGGTGCATCCTCCACCACACCGGAGGGCAGCAGGCTAGTTTAGGGGGCGCGGGACAGGCTGTGCGGCACATACCGCTCTATCCTCTACGCATGGGGAATGTCCCGGAGGGGCTCAGGCGGAATGGCTTGGCGGAATGGGCTGCCACTACTACCTCCAGCACCCTCCACCTGAGGCCGCCATCACCTCATGCTGCCTCACAGCAGGTCTGGCACTGATGTAGACAAATTGGAACAGGTTCAGAGGAAGGCAATGGAGATGATCACAGGTGTGGAAAGCGGGTCCAATGAGGAAAGGTTGAAGGACCCATGAGAGCACTCTTCAAATCCTTGGAGGGCTCTCACACTGAACTAGGATGTGTGTGGATTTTCTTAATCTGTGTTTCACGGATTGCCAGGTATCTTTCATTCCATCAGCCGCTAATTGGAAGAATTGGTCTAGGGACATATGAGAATTTTGTTCTCATGAATGCAAGTGCGCATTTGCGCAAAGTAACAAACCAGCTTGCAGAATCTGCACAACTCAGAAAAAAAAAAACCCCGATCTGCTGCAGAATCCGCAGGATGGATTCATAGAAATCCAAACTCATTTGAATCTCTTGCAGCCTTCTCTGACATCCCTACGCAGAAGATGGCAAAGACTTGCTCTCTAGAGGGCAGGTCTAGAGTTAATGGCCTTCAGTTACAGGAAGGTAGATTTTGGTTGAACATTAGTAGAAACCTCTTGAGAATAAGAGTGGCTCAACAATGGACCAAATTACCTAGAAGGTTGCTGGATCTCCCTAGCTGGAGGTCATCAAACAGAGGCTAGACAGCCCTATGTTGGGGATTCTCTATCTCTCAATTTTCTGCATTGAGCAGGGGGTTGGACTAGATGGCCTTCATGATGCCATCCAACCTCATGATTGTATGGTTCTCTAATAGTGGCTCTATAGTTAATAGTTAATAAACTTTACCTGTTGTTTCTCTACATCATGTCTCCTGAAAGGTACCAATACAAAAATACTAGGATCACGAAATATAACCACTCATATCCACTTAATCTAGAACAGCAGTATAAGGACCTATAATAAATAATCTTCCTTGCTCATATTTATTTATTTATTATATTTATCAATCGCCCATCTGGCCGGCCACCCGGCCACCCTGGGCGATGTACAATTAAAATACAGCAAAACAACACAATAAAATATAACAATTAAAACAATATAAAAAATTCTCATTAAAAACCTAACCCACCCCATATTCCCGCCTGAACAGCCATGTTTTTAATGCACGGCGGAAGCTCATCACGGAGGGGGCATGGCGAAGGTCACTAGGGAGGGAGTTCCATAATGTGGGGGCCGCCACAGAGAAGGCCCTCTTCCTAGTCCCCACCAGCCTGGCTGCTCTGGCTGATGGGATAAGGAGAAGGCTGTCCGTGGCAGACCTTGTTGAGCGGACTACTTGATGTTGCCGGAGGCGCTCCTTGAGATGCATGTTTTGAAAGGATGCAAACACAACGAGCCATTTTAAAAAATATATATTTTTGCGTCGTGCCGTGCTTCATACCTCTACATCTTGCTCACAAATGTCAGGCTGGATACAAGTGAAAGAATGAAGCATTATTGCTAATTCTGTCATTAAAGTCTAATTGGAAAATATAATTAATGAGGTTAGTGGATGTCTTTGGAAAGGCCCATGTATTTGCACTCCGTTCCCATCAGCCGATCCTCCCTGGTTTCACTCAGGGGCAAGATGTTAATTAGAATGTGAGCTCGGAGAGGCGGTGGCAAGGGAAACTCTCCGAATCCAGCCGCAGAAATGGAAGCTCCAGATGAAGGATCTTTTCAACCTGATCCATAAGCTGATGTCGCAAGTGGGAATGAAAGGGGGAAAGTGAAGGTTACCTTGGCTGATTACATTTGATTGTCTGTTTTTGTTTATTGGGCTCAATTAATTGGCTTTGCTCATTTGTTTACTTTGGCTTAGCTCACAGCTGCTATGGAACAGGCGATAATTGGAATGTAAAGCACCTCCGAAAACTACATACCGGTATCTATTGTGTAGCTCATTACCTGTTTTTTTTCTTTCTGCAGCGGATGTTGAAGGTGGTTGAGAAATACTTCTGGCCATAATAATATTCTTCATAGCATGGAATGGAGCAGGACCCTGAGACTACAGGTTATTTTCCTCCCCTTTAATTAAAAGGTACCGTACGTTTCTAACCTTCAGGGTTGCGGAGAGACAGCTGAACAACAAGTAGGTGTACTTCTTGCATCAGCGAAGAGGCAGCCGTGGGCAATCATCTACCCTCTCGTCCAGCCCCCTCACCAACACACGACACACGCCAAATACATGCATTTCTAGTCACAACATTTGTGGCATTTCAGCAACGGGACCCAGATACCCAGAACACAATGCCACGCATGGGGAAGTTGAATCCGTGGGTCATGTTCTTTTATACTGTTCCTTCTATCGGGACATTCGCAGAGAACTTATTTTACCTATTTTGTGTAAATTCCCAAGTAGATCAGAAGATCATTACATACTGCTGCTACTCTCTGACCAGATCCCCTCTATTACTAATAAAGTGGCCAAATTTTGTACAGCTGCCATAGCTTGCCGCACTTCCTTGTTAAGATAGTGATCCTTTACCCTGGTTATGGTTTTGTTTGTTTGTTTGTTTGTTTTAAATCTGATATAAAATTTATACACCTTGGAATGTATTATTGTTATAATGGTGCTTTGTACGTTATATGTTTGTATATTTGATACTGTTTTATTATTGGGAGCTGGTCGTTGACCGTAATAAATATATTCATTCATTCATTCAATGCCACGCGCCATTTCACCGAGCAGGGAAAAAAAAGTGAGGCATGCAAGGCAGGCATGTTGCACATAGAGGAGAAAGACTGGCTTCATGACACCAGGCCTAATATATCGGCATCCCCCGACCTGGCACACTCCAGACCTGCAGGACTACAACTCTCATCATCCACACCCATCTGGGGGAGGATGGGGGTTGTAGCCCAACACCTCTGGAGGGTGCCAGGTCGGGGGAGGCGGTAATTAATTAATTAATTAATTACATTTTTTTTTTTTTTTAATATTACCCAATAGCTGAAGTTCTCTGGGCAGCGAGAATGCGAGTCGAGCCGGGGGAAGGTAGGGCAAGCGGGGTGGGGGTGGGTCGAGCCCGGTGAGTTCACCGGATTGCACCCCCCCCAACTGAGCCGCACATCCCTACCTACACAACTGGGAGTAGATGGAGGCGCTAAACCCCAACAGATAGCCAAAGTCCACTGCCCCCAGAGAAACAGACAGCACCGTAGTATACTTAGGGTGCAATCCTGTGCAAGTTTAGACAGAAAAAAGGCCTATAACTCCCAGCACGCCCCAGCCAGCTACGCTGGCTGGGGCATGCTGGGAATTGTAGGCCTTTTTTCTGTCTAAACTTGCACAGGATTGTGCCTTTAATGAGTCAAAACTCAGCTCCTTTGTCTTTCACTCAAAAATGCCCATTCTCTTCACACATGGACCCCTGGATTAACTCAACATTAGCTGGTAGTGGGGAAGGTCTGCTCCCTTATCAGGCCACTTTTCTCTAATTCAGAACTTCAGCCAGAGCAGCTAGACTGGTCGGGACGAGGAAGAGGGCCTTCTCTGTGGCAGCCCCCGTACTATGGAACTCTCTCCCAAGTGACCTCCGCCATGCCCCCTCTCTGCTGAGCTTCCGCCGCTCATTAAAAACTTGGTTATTCAGGCGGGAATATGGGGTGGGCTAAGATTTTAAAATTTTATACTGTTTTAATGTATTTTAATGGAGAAAAATGTTTTAATGTATTTTGTTCTGTTTTATTTTCTGTACATCGCCCAGGGTGGCCGGTTTGCCGGCCAGATGGGCGATAGATAAATGCAAAATAATAATAAAAATAATAAAATAATTCCCCAAATGGTCCTGGATCAAGAAGCAATTGTCTAAACATTTAGTCCCCACACCAACATATCACCTCTAATTTATCTAGGGATAAATTGTGTGTGTGTGTGTGTGTGTGTGTGGATTTGATCAGTTCTCATTTTAACGTTACCTTACCTAACCTACCTCACAGGGTTGTTGTGAGGATAAAATGGTGAGGAGGAGGACTATGTAAGCCGCCTTGGGGTCCTTGCAGGAAAAAAGGTGGGGTATAAATGTAATAAATAAATAAATAAATAAATAACTTTCCATTTTGAAATCACTATGCAAATTGAGTTTTCCTTCTAAATTTGCTCTTCTCCACATTTCACAATTGAGTTCCCTAATAATAATTTTAAAAGAATGCATACAAAAAGTGCATCAATTAGGGGGAAATCATGTTAAATAAATGCATTACATCAGGAAAATGGCTTGCAAAAAGAGGCATATTAGGCAAAAAGGCATACAAAATGCATGTATTAGGAGAAATGTACAGAAAACTGTTCATGAATTTTCATGCAAGCTTAGAAACAAAATCTCAACGTTTGTGATGAGCCAAACTTATGATCAGAGAAATTCTCAAAGTTTGAGAGGAACTGAATTGAAGATTGGAACAATGTGAAACGGAGAGAAACCAAAATTGACAGTTTTGCCCATTCCTACATTTACATTTACGTAACAAAAGGATGTGCCTGGCCAGGTAAGAACATAAAGGAGTCCTTCCCCATCAATCCTCTCCTGTCCAATTCCCAGTCTCACAACAAGACAATTTCTTATATCTGGCAGACACATTTGGACGGCAGAAATATTCAACCCCCACACCACACACCAGTAGCAACAAGCAGCTCAATTTCAAGGAGAAAAATTATGCATTGAAAATCATTTCCTTAGTTCTACAGGTTGGATACGGAGACGCGTCTCTCCGATTGAAACGGAAAATCGAGCAGGCCTAACCGGCTGCAATTGGCACAACAAGCACAGAGAGGAATGTGGCTCTCTCTGTAGCTCCAAAGATCAGCAGCCTGGCCCACTGGCTCGAGACACCAATCTTTGAATGAAATCTTTATTTCGCATGATGGGTTGCCAGCTTTAATAAAGATTTATTGTGGTGCAATTTCCCAGGAGGGAGCGAGATTAATGTTCGAGAAATCAGAGTTTGTAGGCTTTCTCTGCCATTATCCTGTAAGGATATTAGTGCCTCTGCTGCTGATCGAGAGGAGACTTCTGTGGGAGCCCTGTTCTAATACAGAACAGGACTCTGCAACCACTTTTTTATTTCTCAGAAAATAAAAAAAAGGAAAAGTAGATGTTTTTTAGAGTAGTATTTTCTTACATAAGGACATAAGAAGAGCCATGCTGGATCAGACCAAGGGTCCATCTAGTCCAGCATTCTGTTCACACAGCAGCCAACAGAGCTGCCCACAGGAAACCCACAAGTAGAATATGAGTGCAACAACACCCTCCTGCCCGTGTGTCCCCAGCAACTGATATACGTAGGCATACTGCCTCTGATACTGGAGGTAGCATAGAGCCACCAGGACTAGCAGCCATTGACAGCCTTCTCCTCTTCCATGAACTTGTCCAATCCCCTTTTAAAGCCACCCAAGTTGGTGGCCATCACTACATCTTGGGATAGCGAATTCCACAGTTTAACTCTGCAGCTGTGTGAAGAAGTCCTTCCTTTGATCTGTCCTGAATCTCCCACCAATCAGCTTCATGGGATGACCCCATTGGGTCCTAATAATATGAGAGAGGGAGAAAAATGTCTCCCTGTCCACTTTCTCCACACCATGCATGATTCTGTGCACCTCCATCATGTCTCCCCTCGCTCGCCTTTTTGCTAAGCTAAACAATCCCAGCTACTGTAACCTTTCCTCCTAGGGGAGCTGCTCCAGCCCCTTGATCATTTTAGTTGCCCTTTTCTGCACTTTTCCCAACTCTACAATATCCTTTTTTTAGGTGCAGTGACCAGAACTGTACACAGTATTCTAAATGCGGTCGCACCATAGTGTTGCCGTGCGATAGATTTGTATAAGGGCAATATGATCTTGGCAGTTTTATTTTCGATTCCTTTCCTAATTATGCCCAACATGGAGTTTGCCTTTTCCACAGCAGCCGCACACTGGGTCAATATTTTCATCGAGCTGTCCACCACAACCCCAAGATCTCTTTCTTGGTCATTCACCGCTAGCTCAGATCCCATCACATTATACTTGAAGTTGGGATATTTTTTTTTGCCCCAATGTGCAGCACTTTTGTTTCTTCGTGTTCTCTGAAATTAAGATGGTGAGCCCAATAAAGAAAAGAAGCATATGATGAAAAATATGTGAAATCCTATTAAATTTTGAGTGTGAAATGAACAAGAGCCAGTGTGGTGTAGTGGTTGGCGTGTTGGACTGGGACTTGGGAAATCAGCCATGAAGCTCACTGGGTGGCTTTTGGCCACTCACTGAGTCACTCAGTCTAACCTACCTCCAGTGGAGGCTCGTCATACATCACAAAGGGGGCGGAGCCCCACCTAACGTGCTTCTCATTGCTTGTGTCCCAGACCTTGTTTCCCTCCATGGGATGCAATGTACGGTGGCCAGCAGCAGCAGTGCAACTCTGTTTGTTCTTCTTTATTTCCTGCTTTGGCTAGGGGGAACACTGGGCAGGTGTGATAGGTGGCACATGCTCAGAACATTCCCCAGGGAACTACTTTTTTTTTTTTCCCCTAGGCAAATGTGTGTGGGGAAGAGAAGGCTTTTCTGGGAGGGGCCAGGGAGGGCTGCCTGTTCCTTCACTGGCCAAAAGCCTGGATTACTCAAGAGTGCCCTCTGGCTGTGCCCTGGAGAGAGAAAACTGATTGGTTGTTTTCCCTCCCTTCATCTATCTCATGGCTACAGGGGCAAAGGGGAGCCAGCCCTCAGCCAATCAGCCATCAGAAAAATCACCCCATCTCACTTACCCCATACCACATGACTGGAGCCTGTGGAATAAAAGGGGGCAGGGAAGTCACAGACAGTCACAGAGAGCAGCAGCTTCACTCTGTTCCACTGTATACATAATGTGCCTGGACAGACTAATAGTTTGAGAAGGAGAAGAAGAGAAGGGTGAGAAACAGAGAAAGACACACTTGTTGAATGATACGTGTTCGGGGTGATTATGTATGCAGCTTTTCAAATCCATGAAGTGCTGTGACTGCTGCTTCCATCGGGGTTCTTTACGTGTCCCCAAACTTGCCCGCCAGCCAATTCTGTTGTCTGGAAGTGAGAAAATGCTGTCACCATGCTATTGTGGTTTTGTTCGGTCGAGCATCCTGTTCTGAAGGAACGACCTCTTTTCTTCTCAAGCTTAGCAGAGAGAGGAGAGCAAGTAACTAGCACTGAGATCACAATCATAATCTTTTATGAAATACTGTCTGTGTGAGGCTGTGTGAGTCGGTTGCTTGCTGGGCAGTGGCCAGGCACGGACACCATCTCAGCTCACCTCAGATTCAAGCATCCCCCCAAAATGGTATTTATAAGTCATTTACTTACATTTACTTTGTTGCTGCTGCTGCTGCTGCTATGTCTACAGTGCAATCCTATACATGTCTACTCAGAAGTAAGCTCCATTGAGTTCAATGGGACTTACTACAAGGTAAGTGTGTATAGGATTGTAGCCTTACAATCTATACTGGTTGGAAGTTAAAATCAGTAGGAGTTGTAATGCTTGTACATTTTTTTTCCTGCATTTAAAAATCCTGGGCAAAGAAAATTTAAGTTTTTAACTGGTATGTTTGATGTGCTATTCAGTGTTCTCCAACCTTAGGTCCCCAGATGTTTTTTGCCTACAATTCCCAGCATGTCCCAGCCAGCATAGCTGGCTGTAGGCCAAAAACATCTGGGGACCCAAGGTTGGAGAACACTGTGCTATGTAATTGGGTGAACTGTGTTCTGTGGTATGCTCTATTGATCTTTTCCTGCTGATGTGTAAAGACAGAATTTGGGGGAGGGGTACTGGCTGGCTGGATGTGAAAAGAGGCCGTTTCAACTGTATCATTAGGTGATCTTTTGATCTAAAGATCTCTTTTGATCTTTTCCTGCTGGTGTGTAAAGCAGTCTGCGTGAAGACAGAAAGTGTGGTGGGGTGGAGTGGCTAGATATTATATTTATGGGTCATGTTTCCATTACATGTAAAAAGTGTACTATTTTTAATTTAGGCTGCAATCCCGTGTACTCTTCCCAAGAGATAATTCCATTGTAATTATCAGTCCTTCCTCCTCCCCCCTTTCTTTCTTTCTTTCTTTCTTTTTTGGGGGGTGGGTGTGGCTATTACAACTGAGGCTGCAAGCATATACTCACTTGCCTGGGAAGGTGCTTCTGCGTAGACATGTATAGAATTTGCCAAAGATGCCTTAAACCACAGAAGGCTAATATGACCAAGTGCGATCACCCACCAAGTGAGGGGTGGAGGAATGGGGCATGATTAAGCTAAAGTAACACACTCTTAATTTCATCATCCTCAATTCTTAAGTACATGCCGAAATTGACATGTTGCTGGGGCCCATCAAGGTTGCTGCTGGTTCACACTTTTTTCTTTCTTTTTTAATATAGTCTGGGAGCAGCTGGCTGGGCACGCAGATGGTTACAGATGCTTGCCTTTTTTATTTTTAAAATATTTATTTAAAACTATATATTCATTTATTTACTCAGTTTAGAGTATTTTTATCCCACTCCTCAGCCAGAAAGGCTCCCGGAGCAGCTTACACATAATCAGTAAAAGAAGGCAATCCCTGCCCACAGGCTCACAATTCAAAAAGACACGACACACAAGGAAAAGGGAATAGGGAGAAATGAGGAAAAAGTTTCCACTGCAATCCCAGGGTTTGCAAGAGAGAACGCTGTGTCAAAAACTAGGTGTGGTTGGCTCCGCCCCCGTGATCCCCCTTGCTGACCTACTGTCCACCCCACTGGTAAGATTGTCCCACAAGCCACCACTGCCAACCTCACAGGGTTGTTGTGAGGATAAAACAGGGAGGAAGAGGACCAAGTAAGCTGTCTTGGGTTCCTTGCAAGAGGAAATAAGTAATATATTAATGTAATAATATTTTTTTAAAATCATGATAAGGCAAGTACAGGTGGGGAGAATTATTACTTTAAATGCATGGTGATAGGAAGTGTGCCCTTTGTGTCCCTGAAGCTCACTTACATTTACCCAGCCACCCACCCTTACCAATGTGCTGTGTGCATTCATGAAAACCTGCAAGGTTCATTCTCAGGGCCAAACGGAGCATTGTGTTAAATCCATATCTAGCAGTGATGCTTCTTTTCATGTTTAATTTAGAGTAGGTACCGGGGGCCCAATCCAGATTTTAAAAGTGCCTCTACCACTGATGCTAGGGTACTGGCCCCCTGTGTCTACTCTAGAGTAAACATTTAAAAAAGTACATTGCTCCTAGATACAGATTTAAAGTAATGTCTCTTCCAGCCCTCAATATGATCATAGGTATGCTTCCATCAAGATTCTTTCTGTGCAGTGCTTTTCCAATACGCAGGGGTGCATCTGAACTACTGCGTCCATTTCTGGGTGCCACAGTTTAAGGAGGACATTTACGAACTGGAGCATGTCTAGAGGAGGACGATGGTACGGGCTATTCACAGTATACAAGGCTGTCCCAGAATGTGGTGGACTCTCCTTCATTAGAGGTTTTTAAGCAGTGGCTGGATGCCCCCCCCCCCCCGGTCAGGGATGCTGCAGTCACAGATTTCCTGCACTAGCAGGCATTTCAGCTACGTGACCTTTTTAGGGATGTACGAGAATTTAGTTTCAGTTGGCAAATCACTCGAAAATGCCCTACTTGCAATCCTGAATGTGAACAGGAGCACATGCTCCCTGGAAATGTTAGCAAATTCCTGAACTTGCGTTCATATTTGAAAAACGTACACTTCAAAAATGCACAAATTTCTCGACATGCAGAACTTTCTTGATCTGATATGCACAACTTTTTTCAAAAATGCCCAATGTTCTTGGAATGCACAACTCTCTCTACATGCACAGCGTTCTCTACATGCACAACGTTCCCAGCTGGGTCTACCTTCTCAGACAAAATTGAGATTTTTGAAGTCAATGTCCAAGGGAGACACTCAAAATGTCAGTGGGGCTGAGCCGCTTTGGAATACCTCTAGCGGGAAACTTGTAGCTACCCTTTACAACAAGCGCGGGCAACTTGTGGCCATCAAGATGTTTTGGCCTACAGCTGTCCCTGCAGATGAAGGCAGAGGGAGATAGGATTGCACCCTAAATAAATAAATGACAGGAGCGGTCTTGCCAACAGATTTGGCAGGAGAGACATGTCTTGGATCTACCCAGGATTCATGAACAGTTTGTTCAAGATTCCACTGTCCTACTGAAAGCCCGGACTGGGGTCTTCCAGTCACATCATTTCCATTTGAGAGGTTTGGAGACCCAGAAGGAAAGAGTGCCAAATACAGATGGGAGCCTTTGCAAGGGGAGAAATGAAACTAATGCACTAATGAAACTTTCTTCACAGCTACCAAACTGTGTGCATGTGCTTTTATCTCTTTTTATGATACCAGAAATTCAATATAGCTTCCTCGACTTTATGAAATGCTACCAATCAGGCAGTAGGCCTCAAAGGTACACAGAGAACGCGACACCTACAGAGGGACTGGGGAGAGCAAAGCAGGGCACCAAGTCCCACATTCCTGTAAATTCACTAAAAAAATTACTAAAGTGATTTTTATGTTGCCTTGTAAATCTGCAGGATGCCTCCGACTTCTTTACTAAATGTTTTGGGCCGACACCCAGAATAAGAGGCAGTCACACATGTCATTGGATTACAACTTTATTAGCATTTTACAGAGGAGATATGCGAGTGCTGAAACACAGCGTGGGCAAACTTTTAGGTACAGCCAGGAACTGCCTAATAAGCTCTTGCCTCCCACAATTCTGTGTGAATTTGATCCCAGCTCAGACTCCAAGAAGCAGCTCCTTGGCTGCTTCCAGAGCCACACTTCCTGTGGGGTTCAGTGAGGCTTCGCTGCACCGCTGTCCCAGGTACCCAAAGCTCTGGGTGTAGGGATCAGTGAACATGCATTGTTCAAGCTCATCAAAGTTCTCCTGAACATGAGCACTTTTTCTTTCAATTGGGAAAAATGCACATTTTTAGAAGTGTGTACCCAAAATGCACCTTTGTCAAATGGGATCCCAAGTTCAGAAATCTGTGAACATTTTCTCCAAACATGCATGGGCATTTCCATTCATGCTTGTGAACAGGACTTGTTCAAGTTTTTTGTGAGCAGACAACATTCTCGTACGTCCCGTAATGGGTGTGTCATGCCAAGAAGTCACAGGGAAGTTCTGTTCCCACTGCCTGGGTCTATCTATCTGTCTCTCTGTCTGTCTATCTATCTATGGAAGTTTCCACCATCATCAATTATGTACTGTATTTCTTACATTTATATCCCACCTTTCCTCTAAGAAGTTCAAGGCAGCTTACATGATCCTCCTCCTCTCCATTTTATCCTCACAACAACCCTGTGAAGTAGTTTAGGCTGAGAGTCAGGGACTGGCATGAAGTCACCCAGGGAGCTTCATGGCTGAGCGGGGACTCGAATGCAGATCTCCTGAGTCCTTGTCCAACACTCTAACGACTACACTACACTGCCTCTTTACTACTGCTGCTCTTGCTAATAGGTTGGGTAATGTGACTTAAGTTAATCATGACTAATAAATACTCTACTCTAAATATGACTAAGTCCGAAGTCAACACATAATGATAATATAATAATAATAATAATAATAATAATAATAATAATAATAATAGTGAGGATCATCATCATATTCATCATCATCTCCTCTTATGGGCAGAAGGTGTTTGTAAATGTATATTTCCATTCAAGCTAGCAAACTTTATGTCATTACCATTTCAATTATAATTGCTCTTTGAAGCAGTGTGTCTCCAGGCTCAGTTTCATGACTTTTTGCTTTCATGAACTTGCAAAAACCTGGGGGAGAAATTTTAAAAATGACCCCATTTCTTAGTGTCGATGGCTTTCTCTACACCATGTGTAATTTACAATGGCTTATTTCCTTTCTTTTCCCCTCCTCCTCCTAGTCATTATATCTTCAAAGTCTCTCTCTCACTTGAGGGTGGAATAATCCAAAAATACCAGCACATTTAAGTGTAAAGCTCTTCCTGTCAGTAATGCAGATTCTGTGTTTTGCAGATTGTCAGGCATTTTTCATTTTGTCATCTGCTCATTGATGGAATCGGGGATGTAGGAGAATTGCATTCCACTTGCCCTAATGAATAATAGAATCATAGAATCATAGAAAAGTAGAGTTGGAAGGGGCCTACAAGGCCATTGAGTCCAACCCTCTGCTCAGTGCAGGAATCCAGGAATGCAGGAATAATGTGCACTAGCATTAGTAGTAGTGTGCATTAGTGAAAGTGCAAATGTGTGCAAATCTCCCCCAAAAGTTAAAAAACAAAACAAAAACAAAAATGGTCTGCAAGTTTGCAAGATCTGCGTGACTTGGAAGAAACCAGTCCACTGTGGAATCCACATATCAGATTCACAGAAATCCAAACTCAATTGAATCCAAACTCCATTTTATCCTCACAACAACCCTGTGAGATAGGTTTGGCTGAGAGCCCCAGGGAAGGGTGTGTGGCCATCTGGGGATCCCAGGTGGACCAAGTCTGGCCCCCAAGTCTGGTTCTGCAGCCCTGGTGTACAGTGTTCCCTGCCTCACAATGGGTCCAATCTTGATTCTGCTATTCCCACCTAGGGTGGGGTTTCTCACCCAAATTAGCTAGCTTCAGATGCTCAGGAGACCTATGGGTTGCAATGGCATGTTTAATGTTATGGCTTAATGTGAATACATGACAGAGAATATAGTAGGGATGGAGATAATCCATCAGTTTTGATTTAATGATTTCTCCTGATTTGTCATTTTTCGAGCCTTCATTCCATCCTATTTCCACATCAGTATCTGCATGCAAACTTGTATGCATTTCTCCAAACAATCTGCATTTTTGTTCGGTATATGCATTTGCTGCAAGCAATTTCCATAATAGATTTTGCGCAATTTTAAGGTGGTTCATGTGAAACTCTGCTACCAGTAGATGTTGAAAGAACACAGAAAGGGGGTTGTGTGAGTAAGGATGTTGGAGAAATTCATGCAGTTTGCACTTTAATGGAAACTTATCTAACTTTGCACTTTGAAATCACTATGCAAATTGAGTTATCCTTCAAAATCCGCTCTTCTCCTCAATTCAAAAAAAATGTGTACAAAAATACATCTATTAGGGAAAATAAAGTTTAAAAATGCATTATATTAGGAAAATTGCTTGCAAATACATGTGTATATTTATTATATGTGTGTTATATGTAAACTGCTCTGGGATTTTATTATAAGTATTATTAATAAATAAATTAACAGTTATGGTCACTGTACCTAAAGAAGGACATTGTAGTGTTGGGAAAAAAATGCAGAAAAGGGCAACTAAAATGATCAAGAGGCAGGACCGGTGCAAGGCAGTTTGGTGCCCTAGGCAAGATCAGATACTTAGCGCCCCCCCTTCCCACTTGAGAGCGCTGTATTTTTTTTCAAGGTGTTTCTGGCGCCCCCTTTAGCCCTGCGCCCTAGGCAGCTGCCTAGTTGGCCTAATGGTAGCACCGGCCCTGTCAAGAGGCTGGAGCAACCACCCCATGAGGAAAGGTTACAGCAGCAGCTGGGATTGTTTAGCTAAGGAAAAAGGTGAGTAAGGGGAGACATGATAGAGGTGCACAAAATGATGCCTGATGTGGAGAAAGTGGACAGGCAGACATTTCTTTCCCTCTCTCATCAGACTAGAACCCAAAGGGGTCATCCCATGAAGCTGATTGGTGGGAGATTCAGGACAGATCAAAGGAAGGACTTCTTCACACAGCGCAGAGTTAAACTATGGAATTCACTTCCACCAGATGTGGTGATGGCCACCAATTTGGATGGCTTTAAAAGGGGATCAGACAAATTCACAGAGAAGAAGGCTATCAATGGTTACTGGTACTAGTCCTGATTGGCTGTATGCTACCACCCATATCAGAGGCAGTATGCCTATGTACTCCAGTTGCTGGGGAACATGGGCGGGAAGGTGCTGCTGCACTCATGTCCTGCTGGTGGGATCCCTTGGGTAGCTGGCTGGGCACTGTGTGAGCAGAATGCTGGACTAGATGGACCTTGGCCTGATCCAGCATGGCTCTTTTTATGTTCTTAAGTAAGGCAAACATGCATGCATTAGGAAAAATGTTCACAAAAATACTTATGAATTGTCATGCAAACTTGAAGAAAAACATTCTCAAAGTTTGGGATGAATCAAATTTGAGAGTGGAAAAATGAGAAATGGAGAGGAGCTGAAATTCACAAATTGGCACATCCCTAGTTGTAGGGCTCTACTATTGCCTGAGGAAGAAATTATTCCCCAGTGTCTGGGCATTCAGGCAGCATAGGAATACAATACGGATGTACACACATAGTACTCTGCCATATGAGGAGGGATTCACTGCTTACTTCTGTTAACACCCACAGCCTGTTAGATGTTGGTAAAACTAGCATTTCACATCAATATTCTGTTGATAATGTATAATTTCATTCCAAATTAGAACTAGAGAGAAACAGAACAAGTTCATTGACACATTTTCTCTTTCTACAGGAAAGAATCCAACAAGAAAGTGGAAGGGTAAGAATACAAAAACAAACAAACAAATCATCATCATCATCATCATCATCATCATCATCATCATCAATTCCCCATTGGTCTTAAGGTGATAGCTGGAATGTAATATTGTTCAAATGGGGAAGGAAGCCAAAGAGCATAATAGATAACAACCATGAAAAATACTGTAAAATCCACCAGTGGGAGCTGCCATGACTCCAATTAGATTTCCAAAGACAGTTCTGCTGCCGATTGCTTTCCCAATCAATTTACATGATGGTGCAAGCTGTTTGTACTTTGAAAAATAACGACATCTTGGCATAACCAGTCAGTTTGTGGAACGAAAAGGTGGTCTGTCATAAGCTGAGGACGTCCCCTGGTAATTCCCAACCCATGTGCCAGGCACGCAGTTGAGCTGTAAGTGCCAGTATTCCATGAGAAGTAATTGGATTAAAAGTGCAATCCTATGCAAGTTTAGACAGAAAAAAGGCTTACAAGTCCCAGTATGCCCCAGGCAGCTGTGCTGGCTGAGACATGCTGGGAGTTGCAGGCCTTTTTTCTGTGCTGGCTGGGGCATGCTGGGAGTTGTAGGCCTTTTTTCTTTCTAAACTTGCATAGGATTGCACCCTAAATAATTAAGGATGCTGCAAGCCCAAGGCACCTACCAAAGGAGAGTGAGCTACCTGTCCTCTCTCTCCATGATTCAAGGCTCTGGCCACAGCCATCAAAGGACGTGTGTGTGTGTGTGGTGGACGGGGGTATTTCTTCTATATCAGGTTAGGGACAGGTGAGAATTTCATTCTGTTCATTATTATTATTTGTTGTTGTTGTTGTTGTTGTTGTATATATATATATATATATATATATATATAAGAAGAAGTCCTGACTGACTGACTGACTGACTGACTCATCAACGCCCAGCTCAAACCGTTTAATCTAGGAACGTGAAATTTTGAAGGAGCATTGTTTTTATGACGTAGACACCCACTAAGGAAGGATTTTTGGAAATTCCGTCCCTAAGGGGGTGAAAAAGGGAGGGAAATCACCCCACTCTCATATCTCCTATGGGCAAAACAACATGGGAACAGTTATGCAAATCGGCTTCACCTCAGAATTGCTGCAGGAGCCAATAGGACCAGTTATGCAAATAGCCCATATGACACTTAAAATGTTCGTATGAATTCCTGCAGGGGCCAATAGGGGTGGGTATGCCAATCTCCCCTAGGCCATTTAGAATGTTCTCTGAGGGGGTGAAAACGGAGGGAAACTTTTAAAATGACTGCCTGACTGAATGACTGTTGTGTGTGTGGGGGGTGTCGCATAGGCTCCATCACGTTTAGACGGATCTACCCCAAACTTGACATGGTCACTCTTCATCACCTGTAGACTCTCAGGATTAACCTGATTTTCCTTTAAGATCAGATATTTCTGTCAGAAAATATTTCTGCTGCCAGCACCCAGCCTAAACGGTACACTTTCAGTCAGAGACGCTGTATCTTTTCCATACAGCTCTCGCAGGCCTTCAAGGAGAAAAACAACAACACCATTTTCATTTTTAAACCTGTTTTTTTTTTCTTCTCCATAAAAAAAATTCAAAATGCAAATTGAAAATTAATTAATGGGGCATGCCTATTCCGGGCACTATCTTTCATTCTGTGTGGCAGTCAAAATCCAGGTAGGGAAGTACGTGAACAAATAGTTGATCATGTCGTTGAAAACTGGCATGAATTCTCTATAATGTCCCACGACAGTGATGGAAACAACTATGCCAGTGCCGATGCGTACTTTGACACTTTGATACTTTGGTTTGTGCGAGTTGACAGCGGGTGGACAATTGTACCAAATCCTAAAATCCACGCGAGCAAAGCTGTGGGCAACAGCTAGTATATATATATTTAAAAGTTCTTTCCACCACTGTATATGAACTTTTAAAAATTCAAAGGCAGGAGAAAGTGAAATTAACAGATTCATCCATTCCTATATCAGGTCTTTGGATTACTCAACCAGTCTTCCCGCGTACACTTGGCAAAATTATCCACTTCAGAGAAGGCTGCCTCTTGAATCGTTGCATGAGCTTCCACTCTGGACTTGCCCCCTGCCCCACAGTGATCCCCCCCATCCCTGTCTTGATTGGGGCACAAAGCAGTAATCAAAGATCATATCATAACATATATCGACAGTTATTAATATAAGATTAAATTGCATATTTTTTTTCAGTGTGGAAGAACTAAGCATTTTCCAAGTTCGTCTATGAAAAGTCAGATATTATCTTGCTCAGAGGCTCAGTGAGGGCAGGAGACCAGGCGGAGTGTCAATAGCAGCTTCTTGTTGTGCCTGTGCTTCCAGAGTATAGCACATTCAGCCACTGAATAGTGCTCATAGGATAGGAGAAAATAAGAGAGAGATGTGACATTGGACAGCTAGATGGAGTAGTCTTTTCTTTCTTTCAGTAGAGCTTCTGGGCAGCAGCAGTCTATCTGATTCCAAGCAAGACATTGGAATTTCAGCAGCAGTATCCTTAAGCAACCATAAACATTCTTAATGGGTAGAATCATAGAATCATAGAAAAGTAGAGTTGGAAAGGGCCTACAAGGCCATCGAGTCCAACCCCCTGCTCAGTGCAGGAATCCAGGTCAAAGCATCCCTGACAGATGATTGTCCAGTTGCACCTTGAATGCCTCCAGACTGGGAGAGCCCACCACCTCCATAGGTAGTTGATTCCATTGTCTTATTGCTCTAACAGTCAGGATTTTTTTCCCCTGATGTTTAGGTGGAATCTAGGTTCCTGTAACTTGAGCCCATTATTCGGTGTCCTGCAAACTGGGATGATCGAGAAGAGATCCTGGCCCTCCTCTCTGTGACATCCCTTCAAGTACTGGAAGAGTGCGATCATATCTCCCCTCAGTCTCCTCTTCTGAAGGCTAAACATGCCCAGTTCTTTTAGTCTCTCCTCAAAGGGCCTTGTTTCCAGTCCCTTTATCATCCTTGTTGTAGAGCAATCCTATGCCCCCTGGACAGTATCTAGATGGCCATAGGATTGTTTGGATTCCCAGCTCCGAGGTTGGAAAATCATTCTGACCTTGGAGCTGGCCTGGGATCTACATTCACCCACACCCACACCCGCCCACACACATCCAGTGCAGAAAGAACCACACCAGCTGCTTCTCCAAGGCTGCAAAAGTGACCTTGGAGAAAGGGGTTTAGGGGGCGTTCTGTGATGTGGAGAGGAAAGGGGACCGGCGTGTCACCAAGATACGATGTGTGCAGGCAGGCAGCACCTCAGCCTCCTTCCTTCCCACTCGGAATCGCTGCAGTTATACACCTGAAATCGGCCGCCCAGCTGTTTTGCAGAGTGGGAGGAACCTGGAGGCGACCTTCGTCTCCGCGCACCTCCTGCCCTGCATAGGATGCCTAAAACCCCCCGATGTTCAGAGGGTTACAGGCATCCCCATATGACTGCACCCTAAATGTGTTAATTCTTCCCGGCAAAGTATAATCCTGTACACGTTTACTCAGAAGCAAGCCCCACTGAGTCCATGGGACTTGCTCTCAGGAATATTATAACGGTCTTAACTTTCACTTAGCCTTTGAAGTTACAAATACACGTTCCATGCAAACCTACTATTCAAGGAAACCCAACCGACTGGGTGATTTGGAGTAAGAAATCAGCAGAGGAGGCTTGCTTAACCCTTTCCCAGCCCACATGTGATTGGCATAATTGCAAATAATTTGCATTCGATGCAAATTAGGATGCCTGGATTGGGGGGAATGGGAATGCAGCAACACTAATTATGACTCCAGTGGATTTCCCTTGTTGCTAGGGAGGCTGTGTGTCTCTCCCGCTAATTTGGTTAAACCTCTCGTGTCAAGGTTCTGTTTCTTCAAAGACGTTCTGCTGACAGGGAGCACGGGAGAAGGGGGGCAGAGGTGTTCACGGGCTTACAAGCAATTTGTACATTACATTCTAATGCGGTCTCTGAGGGGTTTAGAGTTAAAAAGGTGATGACCCAGGAGTTTTACTTACAACCGTTGTTAGGCAGGAACGCATTCAAAACCAGAGAATTAAAAGGAGCTCGGAGAAAAATCATGAACCAAATGCCCTCTGCGCAGCTTGGCACGTGCTGGTGTGTGTAACTCAGCCTTTCTTGAACGGGTGCCTGCCAGATGTTTTGGATTTTGATTCCCAGTGCTGCAGCCAGCATGGTCCGTGGTCAGGAACTGCTGGGAACTCTTGTCCAAAATACACGGAGGGCACCAGGTTTGGGAAGGCTGGGGTAGCTCATTGGAAACAAAATGGACTGCTCCAAAATAGCAGATTTCTCTGATCCCCTTATTTTGCTAATTAGGGAGAGGCCCACTCTGCATTTGGGTGCCTCACCAAGCCGTTGACACGGCCATTAGATTAGTCCAAAGCAGGGCTCTCCAACCTCGGGTTCCCAGAGATGTTGCTGGCCTACAGCTCCCCAGCATACCCAGTCAGCATGGCTAATGGCAAGAGCTTCTGGGAGCTGTAGTCCAGCAACATCTGGGGACCCAAGGTTGGAGAGCCCTGCTCTAAAGCTTTGTGTCCTTGGAATAGTACGTGAAGATCAAGAGCGTGGCCAGCAAATACACGGGCAGCCGAAGAGACACGGGGGGGCGGGGGGCGGGGGGGCGCAGTGGCAGCTATATCCGGTTCTCTTAAACAAAGGGATATTAAAACCAGCCGTGTGTGGATTCTTCTTCTCATAAATTGCTTCAAGGGAGAGCAATCATTTCAGGGCCTTGTAATTCAATAATGGGGAAATAGAGCTTGTCCTTGCATGAGGGATCCGATCTCTGAACCCCTGGGCTCCAAAATGCAAGCGAAAAGCCCTCTAAGTGGGTGGGTGTATTGGGACATTTCACCTTGAAAGGACAAGCAAGGTGCAGGGTATGATAGATAGCTACATATCTAACAACCTACCAGTTCTGAATCTGAACATCTCGTCATGTTCCGGTATGACCAAGAAACTGAATCTAGGATGGGACAACATAACTGCAGAGAGGAGATACACCTTAATCAACCGTAATCAACTAGGATATCCAGGCCTGTGGCTCACGCTGGCTCAGCTTGTCTGAGCGTGGAAAGCTAAGCAGGGTCAGGCCTGGTTATTACTTGGATAGGAGACCCCTCCTCTAGTTTCCTGCACTGAGAAGGGGGCTGGACTCGATAGCCTTGTAGGCCCCTTCCAACTCTATGATCTATGAAAGTCTAGGATCAGGGTCAGGGCCAGGCATAGGGGGCATATTTTAGCCTCCACCCCAAAGTGTACTTATTTACATTATCCCATACATGTGGATGGTTACCAACTATGGGAAAAGGCAAGCATTTGTGCTTGCAGGCATTGTGGAGGCGAGGGCAAAACCCATCTGCCACCCTTGACACCCTGTGGCCCAGCCAGCAACAGCAAAGACACCATGTCCTTTCTGGAGGCAGCTCCAGAGTTTGAAGCAGGGGGCTGCAGTCAGCGCCCCCGGAAGCCCCCCCTGCCCCGAGTTCAGTTCAGCAGGTGAAGCAGGAATGTGCCACCTCCTGCACCATCCCCCCACACAACTTCTGGCTCATGCTGGGCAGCAGGGTGGAAGTCAGCCTCCCTCATCCCAGAGGTGCAGAATCTCAGGCCTTGCAGGTGGCAAATCCATCCCCCCGAGATCCCGGAATGACCCTTCCAGGGTTCCCCCAATGTCCCACCCTCTTCCCCTGTGCCACCAATCATCTGGTGGTTTCCTGGGTTTTGCGCAATTTCCCCTCCCCTATTCTAAAAGGTCGGAAGGAAGGCAGGAAGAGCTTTCAGCTAAAGTACGATGGTTTGGGGGTTTGGGGGTGTTTTTTTTTGTTATGTTGGCCCCCTCTGCCTTCAGTCCCACCAACCGCAGGAATGTGGCCCCCAAGAGCTTCTCCAAAATGGAATTTGGCCCTCAGGATGAAAGACGCTCGACACCCCTGCCTTATCCCATTCTCAGGTCCTTGTGGCTGCGATTGGTTTGAAGCAACACTGAGAAGTGGCACATTTAGGACAAAGAGGCCAGGCTCCTTCTCTTCCTCCATTCTTTTAAAAATTATTATTAATTCCATTAATGTGAATTTCCCTGAAACAAAGCAAAAGCTATATTAAAGGGAGGGGGATATAATTTTCTTACAGGAATTAAAATGAATCACTTACAGGAAATGTGTATGAAATGTATATCAATAAGTCTCAGTAAGCATGTAGTAAAGTAATACACTTATCAATAAAAAGCAGTTATGCCTAAACTTCAGAAAAAGCAGACCAAATATCTATATATTTATCCATCCGCAGCTGGCGTCTAAATACCACCACTTCAAATGTTGGAAGTGTTATTAGGTCCTCAATCCATTGTGTTATAGGAGGTGAGCGTTTATCTTTCCAGTGTTGTAATATCAGTCTTTTAGCTGTCAAGAGGGTGTGGAAAATCCACTTATGTTGTCCTCGTGATGAGTTCCATACAGCAGGTAAACAATTTAAAACAACGTGTGCATCAGTAAATATTAAAGAGCATTCTAATACTAAGTTTATCCATACTATGACCTCTACCCAAAAAGAAGCAACCACTGGGCATTGCCAAAACAGATGGGTAAACAGAGCATTTGCAGTATTACACCTCCAACAGTTAGCTGACTTAGTCAGACCCTTATTAAAAAGACATGGTGGCATCCAGTAAAAACGAAACAACAGTTTAATAATAAACAATTATTCTTATTCCCTCCCCATTCCTTTTTCCTTGTGTGTCGTGTCTTTTTAGATTGTAAGCCTGCGGGCAGGGATTGTCTTGTTAATTGTTGTAAACTGCCCAGAGAGTTTCGGCTATGGGGCGGTATAAAAATGAAATAAATAAATAAAGAAATAAGATCATAGAATCATAGAAAAGTAGAGTTGGAAGGGGCCTACAAGGCCATCGAGTCCAACCCCCTGCTCAGTGCAGGAATCCAGGTCAAAGCATCCCTGACGTAACCTAAGATGTAACCTAAGATCCATAGACCCTTCTGGCACAGATGCAAAAACAATGTTCCATTGATCAGGCAAAATAGGACCACCTAATTCCCCATTCCATTCGTCTTTAAGACTTTTCCTCCATTCTTGGCAATTGATGGGAGCCAAGGAACGAGTAAAAGGAAAACTCTCCAGTACCACCTCCTTGCCATCCCATTCATCTCTGAGGATATCGTAAGGATCGGTAGAGTTCTCCCATGCTTCTGCTTCATTGCTGATGGGCTGGAGGCCTCATTTGCAACAGGCTATCATTGCTGGCAAGGCAACAGGCATGCAGGCCAGAGGCTAGACGTGTGGTACTGAATGGGGCCGGATCAGGCCACTGGGAACTGAGGGGCAGTGACAGGAGGTCTATCTACAGACAGGCGGGCTGGTTGGCCATCAAATACTGGGCTAGATGGACAAGGTGAAGCAATTATAATAACTATAATGGAAATACAAACAGTAATGTATTTCCTATCTATCTATCTGTGTATATTTGTCATCTGGGTTTGTTAATCTGATAGGAAGATATTTGATTGAAACTAGGTTAAAAATGCAACCCAATCTTTTCAAAAAGGTGAACACATACCAATCATATGCAAATACTTTACCCTTAAATACAGTGCACTCCTACACATGTCTACTCAGATGTAAGTCCCATTAAATTCAATGTAAGCCGCCTTGGGTTCCGTTCAGGAAAAAAGGCGGGGTATAAATATAATAAATAAAAAATTAATAAGATGAGGCGCACACACCCCCTCCCACATTTCATAGATGAAAATAGGGACTCATCCCATGTGAATTTGTAAGAGGTCTGGTTAAGCAACATGAAGGTGTGATTAAGAGGGCGTGGCCAGGCAACATGAGGGCGTGGCCAAGGGTATGGCCAGGCAACCAAGGGGCACGGTCAAGTACAAAAGTTATTAGAGGAAACACACAAAATCGTATATATTATAATTATTACATTATTATATTATATTATATTATTTTATAAGTGGCTTTTGTAATATTGTTTTTACCTTACTTAAACCCTTAATTGTTGATATCTGGTGTTTTTCATGGGTGTGTGTGTGTGTGTCAGTGCTTGCAGGGAAATCTCTTTTTGTTTTAAAATGGTCAGGATTGGCACAAATTCAACAGGTGAAGCTTACCCACCCACCCCACACCCCCAAACATGGAGCTTCAGAGAGAAGGGGAAGTTTCTTGCATTTCCTTCTGACACTGTAACCTCACCTGTTAGAGGCAAAGAGTCAGCTCTGTTAGGAAATAAAATCTTTGGCAATATAAAGATAGGAATCATGTGATAAATTCCCTCATTCACCTCTCCCTTGGTCCAGGCCAGCGGGTGCAGCTCGCGCACGCATGCACATGCACATGCACACACACGCGTGCACACACACACACACCCTTGGGTCTGTTCCCTTCCTGCTTTAAAACAGCTTAAAGTAGCTTGCAGTTGCCGGAGGCAGGGGAATTCGGGACTCTGCATGACAAAGTGAGAAGCCGTGATGGCTTAAGGGTTTTCAGGACTGTCCCGGCATTTTGGGGGCAATTGGAGACTATGGGTGAGGCAGGGCAGGAGTGGGGAAAGTCTGCTTTGGTACCCAATGGGATGAGTTGCCCAGACTGCCAGCTCAGCCTAGAACAGGGGTGAGCAACCTCAGAGGACCTGGGGGCCAATTTTTGACCTCTGGAACTCACTGGGGCCCATAATCACACCCCACTGCCAAAATCGGCAGCAACTTGGCAGCGGCAAAACCCAGCATTCTCACTTTTAAACAAGGCTGGAAGTGGATGTCCTTGCTTTAATGCAAAACTGCGCTCCCAGAACCTTCCTGCACACCTTATTTTAAAGTGAAATTGCAGCCACCTCACTGTCAAAATTCGGTGGCAACAATGCAGCGGCAGTGATGTGTGTGTGTGTGTGTGTGTGTGTGTGTGTGTGTGTAGGCTGCAAAAAAGGCTAGGGGTACCGCACGTATTGCCCGTGGGCCTGCATGTGGCTTACTACCCCTGGCCTAGAAGCAGAAAAAGCATCCTGGTGTAATCTTGCCTATGATCAGATCTATGTTACCTTTCAGAAGTGTTTTATATCAGTGTGTGCCAGCAAGCATGGAAAGGAGAGGACATGAATTGACATAAAGACCTGAAACACTGGAAGCTGCCTTATGTTAAATAAGTTAGACCACTGGTCCCTCTAGCCCAGTACTGTCGGCACTGACTGGCAGCAATGTCTCTCCAGGGTTCCAGGCAGGATTCTTTTCTAGCTCTACCTGGAGACAGGGATGTTGAAGAGTCCTTGGTCTCGAGTCACGAGTCGAGTCACGAGTCTTCGGACCCGAGTCTCAAGTCCAAGTCCGAGTCCTTTGTCCAAAATGGTGACTCATGAGTCACGAGTCACGAGTCACTCCCAAAGCTGACTCCACGAGTCCCTATTAAAATCAATGGGGGTTTTTTCCCCAACAAAATAAGGCTACTTCACACTCAGAGCAGCCACACAGAGTAATCTCAGGTCCTTCTTCTGCCTCTCCCAAGTACGCAACACATCAATCAAAATAAATCTTGACACACTGTTGGGGCTGCACTCCTGGTAGCCGTCCATAGTGGCCGAGCAGCGGCACACCTCGCTTCCATGCGCTCTTCGCCGGCAATCACGCTCCTCTCCACTCCTTCTGGCACAGCCCAGGGATGTTGAAGAGTCCTTGGTCTCGAGTCCCGAGTCGAGTCTCGAGTCCCATTAAAAATATTGGGACTCGAGTCCAAGTCGAGTCAGAGGGGGGACTCAGTCCGACTCACGAGTCGAGTCCTCGAGTCCGAGTCCCCATCCCTGCCTGGAGATGCCGGGGATTGAACCTGCGACCTTCTAGCATGTAAAGCAGGGCCTCCACCACTGAGCTACAAACGGTGCATGTGCCTCAAGTCTCGACAAAATTTGGAAATAAACAGTGGAGGATTGCCAGCACATGGGGCTTCACTATCGAAACAAGTCAGATTGGAGAGGAATTTGGTTGAGGAGAATTTTTGGAAGCATCCCTTTTAATGGTAGAGATGGGCAAAGCAATCTGTTTTCAGTCTGTGACCCTTTCACATGTGTTTGCCTATAGCTATATTTTGTCCCATTTTCCACATTAACCTGCAATGTTAAAAAAAAAAAGCATGAAAATGTGCATTTAAATACATATTAAAATACATTTTCTCTCAAAATACACATTTCAATGTGTATTTTATCCTGAAAATATGCATTTTTAATGTATGTGGATACCTTTAAAAAAAATAAATAAAAAAAAAGCTGAGAACTGCATCAGAAAATTTGCAAAGTGCAAATGTTGACAGATAGCTACATTCCAATCTGCACTGCAATGAGACTCTGAGGGGTCGATCGAGTCAGTTTTTATCAGAATTCACAAAGCATTGTGAGCTAAAGGTTGCTATTAAAGGCTTCACAGGGACACTGGGGAAGAGATGTGACCTCTTACATCTGTCAGACCCAACACAATGAGAACTTAGAAGTGGATCAAGGCAAGCTAATACAGAACTGGAAGGGAAAGTTCATAATTTTTTAAATTTTTTAAATTTTTTTTAAAAAGGGAACACAAATAGTATGCAGATCAATCGTGTGCTTCAAGCTGTCAGTCCCTGGACACATGAACACAACTAGCAGCTGACCACCCTTGATAATTGCTTGCAATGTCATCTTTTTTAATGCAAATGAAGCACTTTCTGGAGCACTAAATGTAGTCTCTGCTGAAACATTTAAATTGCTGAACAGGGAGCCAGGGACCTTGTTCTGACAGGAAGCAAGTCCTTGGACAATTCAGCGTGGACACTTCACATGCAACAGACACCAGTAATAGCAGAGACTTCTAGCCCATCTCACCCTGCCTTAATTTTCAGGGGGCCTTTATTGGCCTCTGGGCTTTAGACACATTTTCATTTGCAGGGCAGGCTATATTGAGAGTCGACTTTACCTGTTTTTCAATGGGAAGTTGGCAGAGCTGTAATTTACAAGGAAAAAGTGGACTGCATGTGATGTGATTCATGGAGGAAAATTATCGGCCGTTGGGTGAGGGGAGTGAGCGAGCGAGTGAGACATGAAGAGAACAAGTGCAATGGAACAGTCAGTACTGCAGGGGGCAGTGTGCAAGTTGCAGCATCGACAAAAGATGTAGAAGGATCTTGGAATTGTTGTAGATCACAAACTGAATATGAGCCAGCAATGCAATGTGGCTGCAAAGAAGGCAAATGCTATTTTGGGCTGCATTAATAGAAGTATAGCTTCCAAATCACAGGAAGTGATAATTCCCCTTTACTCGGCACTGGTTAGGCCTCATCTTAAGTACTGCGTCCAGTTCTGGGCACCACACTTTAAGAAGGACGTAGACAAACTGGAGAGGGTTCAGAGGAGGGCAACAAGGATGATAGAGGGACTGGAAACAAGGCCCTATGAGGAGAGACTGAAAGAACTGGGCATGTTTAGCCTTCAGAAGAGGAGACTGAGGGGAGATATGATCGCACTCTTCCAGTACTTGAAGGGTTGTCACACAGAGGAGGGCCAGGATCTCTTCTCGATCACCCAGTTTGCAGGACACGGAATCATGGGCTCAAGTTACGGGAACCTAGATTTCACCTAAACATCAGGAAAAGTTTCCCGACTGTTAGAGCAATAAGACAATGGAACCAACGACCTAGGGAGGTGGTGGGCTCTCCCACTCTGGAGGCATTCAAGGTGCAGCTGGACAGCCATCTGTCGGGGATGCTTTGACCTGGATTCCTGCATTGAGCAGGGGGTTGGGCTCGATGGCCTTGTAGGCCCCTTCCAACTCTACTTCTCTATCTATGATTCTATGATTCTATGTATTTTAAAAATAAATAAATAAATAAATAAATGCCTATGTATGTGTTACCTCCATGGTAAATGAATGGTAAATTCATCCAGTGGAAGGATGTCAACAGCGGGGTCCCACAGGGATCTGTATTGGTTTTCAACTTATTCATAAATGATCTGGAATCAGGGGTGAGCAGCGAAGTTGTCAAGTTTGCTACTGACACCAAATTATTTTGGGTGGTGAAAACAAAAGGGGATTGTGAGGAGCTCCAAAAGGATCTCTCCAAACTGGGAGAATGGGCCTCAAAATGGCAGACGCGGTTCAATGTAAGCAAGTGTAAAGTGATGGACGTTGGGGTGAAAAATCCCAACTTCAAGTATAAGCTGATCTGGGATCTGAGCTGGCAGTGACTGACCAAGGAAGGGATCTTGGGGTTGTGGTGGACAGCTCGATGAAAATGTTGATCCAGTGTGTGGCGGCTGATGTGAAAAAGGCAAACTCCATGTTAGGCATAATTAAGAAAGGAATTGACAATAAAACTGCCAAGATTATACTGTCTTTATATAGTGCGACCGCACTTAGAATACTGTGTACAGTTCTGGTCACCACACTTCAAAAAAGGACATTGTAGAGATGGAAAAAGTGCAGAAAAGGGCAACTTAAATGATCAAGGGGCTGTCACAGCTCAAGTACAAGGAAAGGTTACAGCAGCTGGGATTGTTTAGCTTAGAAAAAAAGGTGAATAAGGGGAGACATGATAGAGATGCACAAAATGATGTATGGTGGGGAGAGAAAGTGGACAGGCAGACATTTTTCTCCCTCTCTCCTAATACTTGAACCCAAAGGGGTCATCCCATGAAGCTGATTGGTGGGAGATTCAGGACAGATCAAAGGAAGGATGTCTTCACTCAGTGTGGAGTTAAACTATGGAATTCACTTCCACAAGATGTGGTGACGGCTGCCAATTTGGATGACTTTAAAAGGGGATTGGACAAATTCATGGAGGAGGAGGAGGCCATTGGTGGCTACTAGTCCTCCTGATTGGTTATGCGCTTCTTCCTCCAGTATCAGAGGCAGTCTGCCTATGTACTCCAGTTGCTGGGGAACCTGGGCAGGAGGGTGCTGTTGCACTCATGTCCTGCTTGCTGGGTTTCCCGTGGGCAGCTGGTTGGCCACCGTATGAACGGAATGCTGGACTAGATGGACCCTGGGTCTGATCCAGCAGGGCTCTTCTGATGTTCTTATGTTATGTTCTTAGTTCCTATTCCTCAGACAGGCAAATGCACCTGCCTTGGCTTTTTGCCGCTTACACTTCCTGGGGCTAGGTGGCCTCTCGGCATCTTCCTCTGAGAGGGGGCCAGCTATCTTGGGAAGGTCAGGGCCGATGGTTTTCTTCCCCAAGGGCCCGGGATCCCCCTGATCAGCTCTTCTGTGATGCTTGACTCAGGGGGCTCCCCATCAACCTCCAAAGGGGACATTACGCAGACAAGAGGGTACTCCCCTGCGTATAGCTGGCCCTGGCCTCAGAAAGCTTCCATTCAGTTCAAAAAGAGAAAACACAGGCCCAGATGTAAATGGCAGGCTTGCTTCAAAGTCATCCTAATTCATATGCTGTTCATGCTACCAACTGTCCTTCACTCTCCTCTGCTTTTGCTTGGGAGCAGGTGGGCTGAGGGTTTTGGCTGGCTGTCCTGGGGTGGGATAAATCTGACTCCTCACACAGGATTTTGCAAATATGCACAAAGACAGGCTTCCCAATCAAGCAACAAAAGCCTGTTGAGTTCAGCCCACCCGAGCATGAGGTGGCAGCGCAACCCTGATTCTCCTTTCATTCGGGCCGGCTCCTTTCACGGCTGATCTCCCTTCATTCAAAGCTCTCCGGCACTTCAGAATACATATGTATTTTCTCAGCCCCATGTTTGTTTGGATCAAAAGCGGCGGAAGGGCAATGTGGAAGTGATTGTCAACTCTGCAGGTGCTCCGTATTCTCAGAGAAAGGAGCAAGGATCCGGAATACCAATGGTCCTGGTGGGTGCAGAATGTGGATACTACAGGACAAGGATGCTGAGGACCAACTGGTACTCAGCCCCAAAACAAAGTGTTTCTCTCTCTCTCTCTCTCTCAGTGTACACAAGGAAGTGGAAAGCCAAAGGGTGATTCATTTTTGCCATGGCAAGACTAGGCCAGATACCAATGTATTCTGAGAGCTTTGTCCCTCAGAATATGATGCAGGGGACCTAGAGCCAGTAGGATGAGAAGTATGGGAACGCCAGGACTAAGACCTGGCTTCCATCCAGCAACCAGGCAGGAAGGACAGGGAGCAGTGTGCACCTACTCACTTCATTGGTTTATTTGTGGCTTCTACAGATCCAGAATCACTACACCAAGTGCTCTGGGGCACTGTAGGAATGGTAAATGATTTATTGATTTTATTGTATTTTATTGAAGCATTTTTTTATGCCACTCCTCAGCCAAAAAGGCTCCCAGTGTGGCTTACGTATGATCAATAAAAAGAAGGCAGTCCCTGCCTGCAGGCTTACGGTCTAAAAAGACACGACACACACAAGAAAAAAGGGTGGGGGAGGGAAGAGGGGGAGAAATTAATTGTTTCAGCAGGGCTGGTGGAATGGCCTTGCTCTCCCTCTCATCTCCCTCTGTACAGATGATGATGATGAATGATGATGATGATGATGATGATGATGATGATGATGATGATTTAGCATTATCTAGGCACTGTGGTGCTTTACAAAGAACAGGTTTGACAGGTCCTTATCCCAAGAGGCTCACAAAAACATCTGGGGACCCAAGGTTGGAGAACACTGCTCTATGTAGTGCCTCACAGACTGCAATTGTGATGGTGGCCCTATGCATTCTGGGAGATGGCTATAGCTCTAGTCAGGCATTCTGAACCTAAATAGGGCAAACACATGAGAAGGAGCGCTTCAGACTCACCCTTCTCCCTTGTCACATTTGTTGCCCTCTCATCATCATCAGGCGATCACTCGTGACCGAGTAAGATTGTCTTCCAGGATAAAAGGAGGAAATTCTAAAGAAGATTGTGTAGACTCTAGCGATGGGTCCGTAAGTGACTGTGGAGGCCAATTCTAGATCCACACAGCTTCCCACATTGAGGACACAGGTTACCAGATGGAAGATGGTCCTGTAAAGGATTCATTTGACGTGCTTTTCGCTTAGCACGTTACTCCCTTTCACCTTGCACTCGGGCTTCTTCAAAGTCCATGGAACCTTGGTGAAAGGCCAACCTCCATTTAGATCGTTCATGGGCCAGAGCTTCCCAGTTTTTCGATGTTTATATTGCATTTTTTTAGATTAGCCTTATGAACATCTTTAAACCTCTTATATTGACCACGGATATTCCGCGTTCCATCCTTGAGTTGGGAATAAAGTAACTGCTTTGGGAGACGGCAGTCAGGCATTCGAACAACATGACCGGTCCACTGAAGTTGCCGTTGAAGGATCATTTTTTCAACGCTAGTAGTCTTTGCTTCTTCCAGTACACTGACATTTGTTCGCCTATCTTCCCAAGTAATTTGCAGGATTTTCCGGAGGCAACGTTGATGAAATCTTTCAAGGAGGTGGAAGTGACGTTTATAGATAGTCCATGTTTCGCAGGCATACAATAAAGTTGGTAATACAATGGCTTCATAAACCAGTGTTTTGGTCTTCTTACAAATATCCCGATCCTCAAACACTCTATGTTTCATTCGAGAAAATGAATGTTGCCCTCTAATCTGTGCATGATAAGGGGGGAAACCCACTGTGACACAGATAAGAAAGCTTATTCCATTCTATAATTTACTTGATAAGGCAGACCGAAGTCCTGTAATCCATTTACAGCAGGCCTCCCTGGTTGGTGGCATAAATATTTTACAAACCATCCATTTATGCTGACTGCCAAGGTGGGAATAATTGAGTCTCTCTCTGACCTTTCTCGCCCCTCTGTTTGCCCTGAAGGTACAAAAGCTGCTGGGAGCTTTGCTGTGAGGAAAATGCAGATGTTTAAGTGCATTAAATGAGTGAGGATGTAATGAACTGTGCAACCCGCCTATCATATTTTAGACATTTGCACCTATTGGATAGCACATGGGCCTTGGACTGGGAAGCTCCAGATCTGAAGCTGTTGGGATAAGGGGAGCTTGATAGGGATGTGGAAATCAGTGATGCTTAGGCTCCTCGGGGTTCTTTGAGTTCCACCTCGAAGCTCCGTCTGCCTAGTTCTAGGGGTGTATGAAAAATTTGTTTCAGTTTGTTTTTTTAAATCAGGATTTACCTAGTTTGCAGCTTCCGGACTGAATATGGCCTCAGGCACACTGACTGCGGTCAAAGTCTGTGCCTTTCCGAGCTTGCTTTGTGATTTGCAGACCCCCTCAAAAAAAATGTGTCCGACAGCATGTGTACATTTGAAAAATGCAAACTTTTGAGAAATGCACACAAATGCACTTTAATCAATGGGAGAAGAATGCTTTGAGGGGGCTGTGAACAGTGAACAATGAGGAGAAGGAGGTGAAGAAGCAGCAGGACCAGAAGTTTCCAGGTCTCAGCAGCAGACCCCTGATGATAGCTCCATACCCCATTCCAAATGCCTCAAAGAATGGGCAAACCATGTGTGAGGTGAGGCATACCACAGACACATCTATATCAATTGTTGTAAACCTCCCAGAGAGCCTCTGCTGTGGGGCGGTATGGAAATCATCATCATCATCATCATCATCATCATCATCATCATCATCATCATCTTTGTGTGAGAGATCGGCGGGTCTCGAGGCCTCTTACCAAGCACCCACGGAGTCACTCATGGCATCGCTGGACATGCCCGTGCTCCCAGGCCAGTGTGGATGGCAAGGACAGAGCAGCCATTGATGGCGACGGCTCAGAGTGATGACATCACCAGCCATCGCTCGCATGCAGCTTGCTCCATCAGCCGAAATGAGCATCACCTGAAGTGGGGTGGCAGCGAAGGGGGGCGAGGCAAAAGCGGGGAGTATAAAAGGGAGACAGGAGAGCAAGGCGGGAGGTGGCTGAGGGGATGCCCAGGAGAAAGGGATGACTTAGGAGGAAGGCAGAGATGGACAGAAAGAAAGGCAAGAGGGGGAATGGAGGAACTTGGGAAAGACCAGGAAATGGTATAACTTACTTGGGAGGCAAGGGCAACAGCCGACTGGGACGAAGAGTTAAGTCACAGTCTGTTTAGGACGACTCTCACACGGGAGACCCTGCTTCCTTGGGGGAAAGAGAGGTGTTCCAGCTCCTGTGATTAACCCTAACCTGGCAGGACTGAGCAACCCAGTGGTCAGTGGAGTGGGAGACGGTGGAGGCTCAGACGGGATTGCAAATTAGAGGCAACGCAGGCAACAAAGGGAACTGTCTGAGGAGCAATTGGCAGCACTAGGCTTAGTGCAGATCCCTTCTTCAGGTATTGCTGTGGGTGAAGACTGTTATCCAGGGAGGGGAAGATCCATTCCCTGAATGTCAGAGACTGTTCTCTTATTGTTCATGGAGAGCTAATCCCTTTTGTGTTATGGTTCAAATGGACTGTGCCAGTGAATATAACTGGGACAGTCCTCCTCAATGAAATCTGTTTTAAAACACTGACTGTGGCAAATCTGACGGAAACAATGGATCACGGGGTTTCTGAATGTTCCCCTTCCTCAGGACCTGCTCACACGTTGTCCGCCTCGCCGGCGTGATTCACACAGCCCAGTTCTCAAACATTCACCTACAAGAAGATGATTGATGATGTGGCGCATTCATATTTCAAACTCTCCCCTCGTTTCTCCTGTCCTTTTGCTTTTGTCCCCTGTCATAACTTGGGCAAACAGTCACCTTAGTAGACAGCAGGCATGCAGATACTTTTCAGGCAGCGGCTGCTGTTTGGAAGCCAAGTTGCCGGCTGGGGCACGTCTTCCCGTGAATAAAACTGCCCAAATGAGATAACGCTGTGGAGCAGAATATCCCGTTCGAAGACAATGCCTTGCATAGGATCCTGCTGGGGGTGTTTTGCTTTGCCCGGGAAACGCACAATGCCCGATCTCCCTCCGTCCCCTCCCTCTTCTTAAGACAGAGCTGTGTTTGAAAGTGACACTTCTTTAAATGGGTCAGTCATGCTTGCGGTGCACAGTATGCCGACCGCATATTAAACATGTGGCGACGAGCGCCGCAGCCGGAGAGGGAGCAGCAGTTCTTCAGGAGTGCCAAGCGACGGTTTAGAAATAACCCATCATTAGGATGGCATGGCGGAGGTGAGTTTGCAGGGAGGAGGGTTCTGTGTACTGCAAAGGCCCGGTTGGGCTGTTCATTAGACCTGAAGAGAAGTTTCTCCGAGGACATTTTTTCCTGAGAATTTCTGAGTTTTTTCCCCCCTTTCCCCCCCCGTCCCTCTGGAAAAACAAGGACACACTGCAGAATTTCCCCCATCTATTCTCCACCATATTTTTTTTGTTTTGTGGCAGCCAGCAGGCCCCCCCGTGCCTTGCCCACTCTGCTGGAGGAATGAGGAATCACAGGAGGCACTCTGAGGGGCAAACAACATCAAAAAGCAGGCTGCGCCAGAAGACCAGGAGAAGGTTGGGCCCTCGGGGAGACGGCTGCCACTCCATCCCTGCAAGGGGAGGGGAATTCCACCTCTGAGATGGAGGCCGAGTGACCTCCTAGCATGCAAGAGTGGTGGCGGCTTCTCAAGAGAGGAACCCCTGTGAGAAGGAGTGCCTGTTTCCAAAGGAAAGGTCCCTGTGCATAGAGGGCTCCCCGTAAGGAGGACTTCTCCCAGAAGCTTCTGGTGTGCTGCAGCTGAGCCCTGGGTGGGGCTCTGGAAGCCCCAGCTTCTAAGGCTCAGGCAGGGAGGGCTGTTGGAACCATGCCTGAGAGTTTCAGCTCCTAATACCTTGAAATCTCGCTTCTCCTTGGACTGATCTTGCATGCTGTTGATGACCCATGGATTCCTGAGAAGATTCTGTTTCTTGGATTGTGCTTGTTTTGGACTGTTTGCCTGTGCTTCTGACCTCTACCCGCTTGGAGAACTCCATGGCAAAACTCAGAAAAGTGTGAATGTCAAAGGATAACAGAATTTCAGTTCACATATTCATCCAATAGTGTGAAATTAGGTGAGTTTGCACTGGATGGAGGGTGTTCAGCCTATTCTGGATGGAGTTGCACTCCCCCTGAAGGAGCAGATTCATAACTTGGGGGTTCTCCTGGAGCCATCTTTGTCACTGGAAGGTCAGGTGGCTTAAGTGGCACTGAGTGTCTTCTACCAGCTTTGGTTGGTGGCCGAGCTATGCCCCTACCTGGAGAGGAATAACCTGCCGTCAGTTGTCTATGCTCTGGTAACCTCCAAGTTAAATTACTGCAATGCATTCTGTGTGGGGGGCTGCCCTTGAAGACTGTTTGGAAGCTGCAGCTTGGGCAAAATATGGCAGCCAGATTGTTAATGGGGACCAGAAGGTCTGAACATAAAACCAATTCTGGCCCATCTGCACCGGCTGCCTGTATGTTTCTGAGCCCAATTCAAGGTGCTGGTTTTGACCTATAAAGCCATGTATGTCTCAGGACCACAATACCTGACAGAGCACCTCTCCCACTGTGAACCTACCCATACACTAAGATCATCAACTGAGGCCCTCCACCAAGGGAGGCTAAGAGGGTGGCGACAAGAGAGAGGGCCTACTTGGTGGTGCCCCCCCTGCTTCTGTAAAGCTCTCCCCACTGAGGTCTGCCTGGCACCAACATAGTCATCCTTTCAGTGTCAGATTCAGACTTCCCTCTCTTCCCCATCATTTAACAACCTATGATGAGGTTTTAACTGACCATGGGAAGTTTCTTGTTGAGTGTTTCAAATTGTTTTGTAAATGGTTGTATAATATGGTTTATATTTTATTTTTAAGGTTTTAATCTTTTGTAAATCATCTGCAAAGCTTTGGCTTCTTGGTGATATAGAGATGATGATGATGATGATGATGATGATGATGATGATACATTTATTTATTTATTTATTTATTTATTATATTTATACCCCGCCTTTTTTCCTGCAAGGAACCCAAGGCAGCTTACACAATCCACCTCCTCTCCATTTTATCCTCACGACAACCCTGTGAGGGAGGTTAATATAACCCAATGAATTTCTCCCCATTCCTACTCCACTGCACCCTAGTTTTCTTCATATTTCGCCATGTATACCATTTACCATGGCTGAGGTACAGATAATATACGTAATTGAGAGAAGGTGACACTTCAAAAGAACAAAAACACCCCCCCACCCCCCCAAAAGGATGCATTAACAAACCCTGGGTGTTTGGTACTTTGGATCTTAAATGAACATCTATTTTCAAAGACTCAGCAGGAAGTCGGAAGAGCTGCTTTAATATTTATCTTGCTCCTAAGTATGCTTTAATCCATGCATTTCCTTTTGGAAGCTGATCAAACTTTTCAGCATTGATTCATGACAACCAAGGAATACTGCAGATCATTCAGTGACAGGATGGGGAATTCTGGATGAACAAGGCTTTTAGGAATATATCCAAACTTTAAAAAAAAAAATATGTTGTGGGGTTTTTGTCCCCCCACCACCAAGTTCCATTAATCATACCTCTCCATCTTTCTAATTTGCAACTGAAAGATGCTGCTGATTTGTAGCCTCTTAGCTCAGCTGCTTTCATGGCGTGTGTTGGGGTTATATTGTATTCTGTGTTGGTGTACTTCATAATTTCTAAAAGACACATTTCTGCCATCAATAACCATCACCCAAAGAACTGCTAATTCAACTTCTTCTTTTGTTGATGCTTTCCTGTTTAAAAGGCGGCCGCATCTCGGCAGATGGATCTATGGATTTGAAGTGACTGCAAAAGCTGAAGCTGCAGTCCCCGTCTCTACCTGAGACATGATCTTGGGACCTCCCATGAGCTCTAGGGAAAGCCTCAGCTCAAGTTCACATGCACTCTCCCGGCCCGTGTGCCAAATGGCATGGCAGAGAAGGTGCTTGAATTCCTCTCATCCACCATGTACATAATGTCACACATGAGTTAGAGGTCCCACATGGAGCGTGCCCTGTTCCACTGAGCCCATGAGCCCATGGAATTCTGAGCAAGGCCTAGTGGATTCTTGGATCTTGGATGAGCATACTCTAGCACAGGGCGAGCAAGCTAGGCATGGGCAAACGAGTGATTTTTGAGATCGCTAGGATTCTCCAAAAATCACCTCGCTGCTCATCTGGCTCAGCTTGTCTGAGCGTGGAAAGCTAAGCAGGGTCAGGCCTGGTTATTACTTGGATGGGAGACCCCTCCTCTAGTTTCCTGCACTGAGCAGGGGTTGGACTCGATGGCCTAGTAGGCCCCTTCCAACTCTATGATCTATGAAATCTATTAAATCTCATGCCCAATTCCTGTTTGAGATTGCTGCTCTCTGTGTGAATGGGGAAATCGTGCAAACCGAGCAGCGATCAAATGTGAAATCTGTGTAACTTTCTTCTATAGACTAAAGTGGGGCTGATCCAGACTACAGGGAAATTTGCACAAATTGGGAACTTTGCAGAAAATCAAACTGGGAAAATCTCAGAAATTGAACATGAGCACACGTCCGGCAATTTGCAAAAATATTTCGGTGGACGCATTCATGTTTGGAGCTTCGAACAGGGCATGGTCACATCATGTTTTGTGAGCAAAAATGAAATTCTCATACATCTCATACATGAGCAGCCTTTTGTTATGCTGAGGGCTGCATTCCTTCGGGGGCCATCTGTCAAGTGCCACATCTCAGTGATGGGCTGGGGGGTTAAAACCCACATTTTAGGATATGTGAGGAATCCATTTCGGGGTTGGAAATCCATTGGATTTCCTCAGTTTGGCCCCCTGGATTCTGGTTCGCCACCCACGTGCTGGTGCCAACTCAGTGCAGTGCGAGTCAAGCCAGCTCCTGGACTTCTGTCTGTAAGTTGGACCCCGATTTGCATATTTTTTTCAAGCCAATAGAATTTTCACACGCCGGCACTGGGAAAGCACATCGCATTAACACGACTAGCGTGATTTGTGCAAATCACACCAAGCCATTTATTTATTTATTTATTTATTTCATTTTTATACCGCCCAATAGCCGAAGCTCTCTGGGCGGTTTACAACAATTAACAATACAGTCCCTGCCCGCAGGCTTACAATCTAAAAAGACACGACACACAGGGGAAAAGGAATGGGGAGGGAAGAAGGGGGAATACTAATTATTACTTCTGTAATTCTCTGTGTCTCAAGAAGCTCCAGCCTCCTCCTTCTTCCCCACAGGGCTGCAGATGTCAGTTAGCCCTGTGGGGGGGGCAGTCCAACTGGAGCAGGCCCTGATGTTCCCTCGGCCTGCTCCAGCCATATGTTTTTTGGGTGCTGTTTTGTGCAAAAAGAGAGAGAGGCCTATTGCTTTTTGTGGGAAATGGCACCCGAAAAGCGTGTGGCATGGTGGCGCTATTTGAGCACATCATGCTAGTCACGTTAAAGCCGCATGCTTTCCCAGCACTGGTTTGCGAAAATTCTATTGGTGGTTTGAAAAAGAATACGCATATTGTGGTCCGTCTTACAAGAGGAAGTCCATGAAAAAAACCTCAACTTGGCCTGCTTCCAGTCGCTGGATCAGAGACGCAAGCAGGAAATCCGGTGAGCTCCAATGAGCGGGATGCCCCTGTTTCAGTACATCCCTACGTGGTAGCCAGACCAGAGACAAATGTGGCTTCTTCTTTCTGCCCCTCTTTTCTCTCTCTCCTTCTTCCATCTGCTCTCTCTTTCTTTCTCCCTCCCTCTTTTTGCCCCACAAAGTGGACAGCCAGGGAATGAACAGATCTCCCTTGCCACAAGTCTGAACTGTCCTGATCATATGCAGAGGGCTTTTGAAGTTAGGCTGAGAGCTGCATGAAATTGGGTGTGTGTGTATGGCGGGGGGGGGGGAGGGAGATCTAGCTGCTGCAGAGACGCCTGGACCAGACCTGACCGTGCCGAGCCCTTGAAATCTTTTTTTAAACATTTAACAACAAAACATCCCGGAATCAGCACCGGTGCAGTCTCCAGAGCTCGTGGACCCAGGAATTTGCCCAACCATGCCGGGTGTTGAAGCTGGGTCTGGAATTGGCTCAGTGAATTGTGTTGCAATTCACGAAGGTTGACTTTCTCAAGCAACCCTATCTGAGTCACCCTCCTGCTGACCCACATCAATAAGTCCCCTTCTTTGAATTCTTATCCAAGAAGACATCTAGGGTGTTGAGAGAACCATGCGATATTTATTTTTTAAAATCATTTTCCTAATGCAACCTTTCAGACATTTTGGGTTTGGCTGCCTCTGCCTGCCTGTTTGGGGTTCCCTGCCTCCTCTGCCTGCCTGGTCTCTTCTTAACCAGTTCCACAGTTTGAATTGTCCAAGACAAATGCCTCTGCCTGCCTGCTTTGGGGTTCCCCGCCTCCTCTGCCTGCCTGGTTATTTTGGGTTTGTCTGCCTGGTCTGTTCTTGTCAAAATCAGTGGCAGAGTTTTGAGATAAAAAGGCACACTTGTGCCTAGAATTTATTTATTTAAGCCACACATCTGAAGTAGCCTTATTTTGTTGGGGAAAACCCCCATTGATTTTAATAGGGACTTGTGGAGTCAGCTTTGGGAGTGACTCGTGACTCGTGACTCGGGACTCATGAGTCACCATTTTGGACCAAGGACTTGGACTCGGACTCGAGACTCGGGTCCAAAGACTCGTGACTCGACTCGTGACTCGAGACCAAGGACTCCTCAACATCCCTGGCGAATAATGGCCTAATTCAAATACTTTTGTTTCCTTTTTGAGAGGGAGGAATTGCCCCAAACAGGGCATTGCACACACATGGCAGCATTCACCTCCTCTTTGGTAGCATGAATGACTTGTTTTTCCACCACCACATGGATCACAATGCTGGCCCAATGAGTACATGAGTACATGATTTGGGATGTGGGTGTTCTCTAAGTTGTGACCACAAAGATAGGGAGCTGTGCATTTGTGTGTGTGTGTGTGTGTTTTTTTTACAGAAATGCCTAATAAAGAAATACAATGAACAGGAAGGAGCGGGAAAAGGTGATTTGCCTCTCAAAGGCAAAACCATCAAGGATCTGTTGTACAACATACCTGCAATCGATGCAGTTTTCTCTTAGACTGTAAGGAACATATATTTCCCCCCCCCCTCCTGCTTAAAAAACAAAACAAAAAAAAATGTTCCTGGTTGATTTTATTTTTATTTTGGTCGTGAAAATCCATCTGTTATTTGGAATGTTTCATTGTTTGTTTTATCAGCCGAGAAAATAACAGAAGATTGAGTCCAATTTGTTGTAGCTTAATACATCTAGCTTTATACACACTTTCTGCTTTTTGTATCTCTTTGGGGAAGGGTGGGAGGGAGGTAATTGTATCTCGTTTTATAGCAATGTCTTTTGTGGTAGCTATTCAATAGCAATCACTCCCCCCACCCGCCTCGTATTATTATGTTGGTCTTTATTGTAATTAGCTGTTTACGCTGTCACAAACAATAAAGAGCAAAACTTCTCCTCGCCAAAAAATAAAATAATAAAATAAAATAAATATTTATTCTAAGTGATATTTTGTAGCAGATTTCTACCTAGGCCTAGGCATAGGTTTTCCAGGACACTCATGCATCTTGACTTCATGCATCTGATAAAGTGGATGGTGTCCACAAAACCTTATGCTAGAATAAATGAATTTGTTAGGGTGCAATATTATGGCCACTAGACAGAGTCTAGACAGCTATAGGAAAGGTTGGAGTCCCAGCTCAGCCCTTGGGAATGAGCTCTGAGATCAGAGCAGGGACTCCTACCTTGGAGCACCCTAACCCTCTGCCCTCACAGCTGGTGTGGAAGGAACCGTGCCAGCGGTGGCTCCGAAATGGGAAGACCGACCTCGGAACCGAGGCTTGTCGGCATTCTGGGGGGCGGGGCGGGGCGAGGCGGGGAGGAGACAGACTCTGCCGTGATACATAGTATTCTGGTGGCACAGCAGACTCTCCTCCCCGTGCTCCAGGGCAAAACACTTATATGGCCGAAATCAGCCGTCTACGTCTTTTGCAGGGTGGGGGGAGTGCAGAGGCAACCTTCGCCTCCATGATCCTTCCGCCCTCCATTGGATGCCCATAATCCTCCGGGTTCAGGGGGTTACAGGCAGCCAGATTAGATCATAGAATCATAGAAAAGTAGAGTTGGAATGGGCCCTACCAGGCCATCGAGTTCAACCCCCTGCTCAATGCAGGAATCCAGGTCAAAGCATCCCCGACAGATGGCCGTCCAGCCGCACCTTGAATGCCTCCAGAGTGGGAGAGCCCACCACCTCCCTAGGTCGTTGGTTCCATTGTCTTATTGCTCCAACACAGTGTTCTCCAACCTTGGGTCCCCAGATATTTTTGGTCTACAATTCCCAGCATGCCCCAGCCAGCTACGCTGGCTGGGGCATGCTGGGAGTTGTAGGCCAAAAATATCTGGGGACCCAAGGTTGGAGAACACTGCTCTAACAGTCAGGAATTTTTTCCTGATGTTTAGGTGGAATCTGGTTTCCTGCAACATGAGCCCATTATTCCCTGTCCTGCAAACTGGGATGATCGAGAAGAGATCCTGGCCCTCCTCTGTGTGACATCCCTTCAAGTACTGGAAGAGTGCTATCCTATCTCCCCTCACTCTCCTCTTCTGAAGGCTAAACATGCCCACTTCTTTCAGTCTCTCCTCATAGGGCCTTGTTTCCAGTCCCTTTATCATCTTTGTTGCCCTCCTCTGAACCCTCTCCAGTTTGTCTACATCCTTCTTAAAGTGTGGTGCCCAGAACTGGACGCAGTACTCAAGATGAGGCCTAACCAGTGCCGAGTAAAGGGGAATTATCACTTCCCGCGATTTGGAAGCTATACTTCTATTAATGCAGCCCAAAATAGCATTTGCCTTCTTTGCAGCCACATCGCATTGCTGGCTCATATTCAGTTTGTGATCCACCACAATTCCAAGATCCTTCTTACTCGTAGATGCTGCCCATCTTTAAGGTGCCACCAGACTCCTTGTTGTCTTTGCTGCCGCAGGCTAACATGACTGGAAATTATTCCTAGGCCTGGTTCACAAATGCATTTACATTCCTTGATCTGTCTACAATTATTAGGAATATTTCTAGAATTCTCTACATATAAATTACTCCCTCAATTTTGTAATTCTGATTTATCCATCCATGTTGCCAAAGTGGAACTGATGCACTAGGAATACTCCATTGTTCTCTTTTGAATAAAACATTATTTCTAAATGTTGCACTCTGTGTAAAGGGATCTGTGCCTTGTCTTCCTCTCTACATTACTGGACTGCATGTGTGCCCAACAACCTTGAATTGATTGTATATACAGCTGTATCAAAGTTATTGCAGTGCAGTCTTTTATTAATTTTTAAAAATAACATTTACCAATGCAGAAAAGCACTACAAACACCATACATACAAGGCTGCAGTTTGTTCGTCTTTGTTTTTTTTTATAACAATGTTCCTGTCCTTGTCATTAACATGGTGTGGGTGTGGGTGTGGAGATGCAGATGTAACTGAAGGAACATCAAAGTATGCATCCTCCAATCCCAGTACTAATTTTAGAAACACTGCTAGCTAATCTGAAAGGCAGCAGGAGGAGCAACACAGGGGCACAGCAAACCAGGTGAGAAACAAAGGAATGGAATGGTGGATGGGGTCGTCTCATACCTACACTTGACGGTGAGTGGGTAGCTAAGTGTGTGAGCTGCTGCTGATGGTTTTGAAAAACATCTTAGGAACTTGATATAAGATCCATAAAGAGCTGTGCTGGATCACACCAAGCCCTGTCTAGTCCAGCATTCTGTTTCCAGTAGGAAAGGGAGAACCAGGATTGCTCAACAAGCAGCTGAAATTCTCCAGACATTAGTTCAAACCTCAGTTGGGCTTGGTCCTGTTCTCATTTGTGCCCTGGTGTTTTTGGATCATTTGAAGAGGAAAAGCTGCGAATTTTTCAAAAGCTGAGCACCGTTCAACCGCACATTTTGTGAACGCAAACACACGTTTGAAAGACTGATCTCTTCCGGCAGGCCTATCCGGCGGAATTTTAGGATTCTTTTAAGATGTTTTAAAGATGTTTTTAAGATATTTTAAGATGTTTTATAATGTTTTTAAGTTGTTTTAAGATGTTTTAATAGTATGTGTTGTGTTTTGATTAGTTTATGTATTTTATATTTTGTTGTTCCCCACCTCGATCTAGATGGAGAGGCTGGTAAGAATTATTATTATTATTATTATTATTATTATTATTATTATTATTATTATTATTATTAGTTCAGGAATGTGTGGACATTTTTGGAGAACATGCTCTCCCGTTTGCGTTCAATTGTGGATTGCGAACAGGACATTTTTTGAGTGATTTGTGAACTGAAACAAAATTCTCTTACATCCTCAGTGGCCAACTAGATGCCTGTGAGGAGCCCACAAGTAGGACATGATTGCAATAGCACCCTCCTGCTCAGGTTCCCCAGCAACTGTTACTGAGATGGAAAGGCATACGGCCTCTGATCCTTCATGACTAGTAGCTATTGATTGTCTTCTCCTCCATGGACCTGTCTAAAGCTGTTTAAGCTGGTGGCTGAGATGATGGGGCTGATTCTCTCTCACACCCTGATCTAGTCATATGGATGGTTAGTGGGTGCAGAATGTGATGAGAGTGGGTGGGTGAGCAATTGACCTACACACAGATTTGGGTGCGTAGGGATGTTGGAGAAAACCACAACAGACTCAAATGAGTCCAGATTTCTCAAGAATCCACCCTGTGGGTTCTGCAGCAGACCAGCTTTCTCAGGTCACACCGAGTCCGTGGGGCTTGCGGACATTTTTTTTTTTAAAAAAATATATTTGCATAAATTTAACCACAGGAAAATACGCAACAACAACAACAAAAAAACACCACTGATCAAAAATGTGCAAATCCCCCCATAGAGTATGGGGGGATTTGCACATTTTGGGCCAATTTGTGCACTTTCGGGGGTGTTAATTTGCACAAATGCAAATTTGCGCAAACACGCATGAACAAATTCGAAGTCGGTGGAGTGAAAGTCAACTGAAAATCCATAAATTGCTGCCAGGGCAGCTTTCTCAACATTTGCACATCCCTTAGGTGCCTGCCTTCCTTTCACGCAAAATGGCGTTAGAGATTTATTTATTTATTTATTTATTTATTCATTCATTCATTTTCTATACCGCCCAATACCTGAAGCTCTCTGGGCAGTGCACAACAATAATTAAAAACTGTGAAGGATCACTAACTGGATCCTTCAAGCTCAACGGGTTAACCGGCACTGAGTTACAGCCCGTACAAGCGCTGGAGACCGCCTGGGAGGCTCGCGCACACAAGAGGAAACCAGAGCCCTTTAAATGACCAAATAAGGCTTTTATTTGTTTACACAAGATACGGAGTGGAACTAACAGCTTTCTAGGAATACTACAATGTCAACACAACCTTAGTTGACCCCTGCGTTTGTCAATGAAACAGGCTCCTAGGCTAGCGCATTGGAGTTAGTCAGTTACCTCAGATCAAAGACGTTACGCTAGTCAGTTTCAGTCTGGCTCCGAATCGGCCGATCCGGGGATGGGAATGGCTTACTCCAGCTACCGCCTGGAGGACAAATCTGGTTCTGAAGTACCCTGGGTTCCCAACAACCTGTTACCGGAAGGGAGAGGGGTTTTCTACCCCTGAGTTCCCGCTCTCCCCATCCTCCAGGTCAGGTGGGGGCTTATGCCTGCCCCTTCGTATCAGGTGGGCTTATTTCTGCCCGGGAAGAAGGTGACGTACTGGGTACTTTACAGCTCTTTGAGACTGCCCTGATAGTTTGATGGTTCTGATGGTCCTTCCTTGGGTTTTGTGGATCTCCACCGAGACTCTCCATTGTTGGGGATGCCGGTCTGTCTGGCTGCTTCCCCTGTGACCTCATCCCCCCTCCTCGCCCCCTTCCCTTGGGCGGAGACCGTGTGTGTGTGTGTGTGTGTGTGTAGACTCGTGTCAGGCTTTCTCCACAAAAACAAACAATAAAATACAGTTAAAAATATAATTAAAACATTATGAAATTTTTTTAAACCAATTTTTAAATTTTTTAAAGAAAAGTTAATGCAAACACGACTGCTAAAACCAATTTACTACCCCACCACATACCATTTAATTATTAAAAGCCTCAACGTAGAGGGCAGTCTCAACCTGGCGCCGAAAAGATAATAGTGTTGGCGCCAGGCGGGCCTCAGGGGGGAGCTTGTTCCACAGTTGGGGGGCTACCACAGAAAACCCCCCCCTTGTCATTGCCCTCCGAGCCTCACGTGGAGGTGGCAGTCGGAAGAAGGCCCCAGATGTTGAATGTAGTGTACGGGTAGATTAGATTGTGGTTGGGAGAGGCGTTCCATCAGGTACAGTCATGCCTTGGATTGAGAGCATAATTTGTTCCGGAAACGTGTTTGTAATCCAAAACACTCTTATATCAAAACGAAATCCCCCCCAAAATATTTGTACAGAGATTTTTTAATTTAAGCTGTACTACAGTACTTGTATTGCAAGACATCGCTTGTATATCAAGTAAATAAATAAATAAATAAATATTTAAAAATTTGCTTGTCTTGCAAAACGCTCTCAAACCAAGTTACTTGCAATCCAAGGTATTACTGTATTGTGGTCCCAAGTAGTGTAGGGCTTTATAGGTCAAAACCAGCACCTTGAATCGGGCTCAGAGATGGCTGAACACTACAAGCTATTTTTGTGATTGCTCAGATTCGCCAAACACCACCTTCAAGCTTGCCTCACTTTGTTTCCCATGTTTGATTGCACTCTTTATTTTTGTTTCATTGAAACGGGGCAAGTATGCTTTTCCAACAGGAAAAGTGCACATTTTTTAAATGAGCACATCCGAATGTGCACTTTCCTCCTACACACTAATGCATCATGAAAATGTGCATTTTTAAAAAGTGCGTGTTTTCAAACACCGATGCATTCTGGAATTTGTGAACATTCTTGGAGAACATGTGTTTCTGTTCGTGTTCATGTTCGGAGCTGTGAATGGGACATGTTCACATGATTTGTCAACATAAACAAAATTCTCATGCATCCCTATGACAGGCGCACATGGAAAGTGAAATTTTGCTTGAAAACCAGCCCCACGCTCTTTGCGCTCCTGTTTTGAAGCAAAATCACATCTTTTTTGCTGATGTGGTGCCAAAATTCAGCAGCCGATTCGGCAGTGCTCCTCAGTGGGTCAGTGAGGTCTGGGGTGGAGGCACCTTCCCAGAAAAGCTGTTGGAGGCACCTTCCATGAGCTTTCCCTTCCGTCAATGGAATGCATCTCCTGTTGGCGTGTGTGCGCGAGTTGGGAGATTTATAATCCTATCTGTGTGCTAACAGACGCCTGAAATTCCACACACAGATCTTCCAGATCTCACCTCCCTGCGCAGCGTGCAGCGTGCAGCGTGCAGCGTGCAGCGTGCAGCGTGCAGCGTGCAGCGTGCAGCGTGCAGCGTGCTGTGTCGGTACCAGTTTGGCCAGCCCAGTCTGCCCTGTAATCAGACTTGCTTCCAGCTTCCCCGTTGCAGATTAATCCATGGAGTCAGGAAACACTCTGGAACACCACAGGTCTAATTCTACCTGTTTATTCACTTAGCAAGTAAAGTTCTACAGAGTATACATTTCCTAGTTACAGTCCATGTGCAGAGTATAAATGCATAGCAAGTATTACATCCAGTGGAGTAAGTTGAGCTTCACTCCACCTCAGCAAAGACGTTACATTGTTGCAGGAACAAAGTCTAGCAAGAAGAACAAGAAGAAGAGAGAAAGCAGTCCATCTTCTCTCTAAGATGGCTTCAGACAGAAAACAAGTTAGCACGTCATCAGAACATACAAACCATGTGACCAGCTCATGTTGTTCTCACAGTCCAGGTTCCCATGCGAAAACACAAGGATCCCAGCAAGACACAACAAACCTGTCCCTTCCATGTGTAAACAATGTGCTGCAGCTGGTAAAGTGATACATATCACAACAGATCCAACCCAGTGATTTGATACTTGGGGTGGGCCCAAAATGTCCCCTCCCAACTCGCCACCCCATTCACAGGTGGTGAAATCAGGGTAACTATTTTGGGGTTTTTTCAGTGGTCACAATTTGACCCCCCCCAAAAAAAATTGGTTTAAGTTGGGAAGGGGCTAAAAATTCTGGCATGCAGGGCTGGAGGCTACTTACCTACCCACTTTCCACCCTTTTCCTTCTGAATCTTTACTTTTTGAAAACGTCATGGCATAGATTTTTAAAGATACCAGCTCTGCTGGCAGCTTCAGCTATGTGGCAGCAGCTACGGCAGAGTGCCAGCCGCTTCCAATATTTGTCCTTCCTCTTCTTCTTGTGTCTGGAATGGAAGAATGGCAGCTTGAGCTTTTTTTTTTTTTGCTGATGTACCACTGAATCTTGGCAGCGCAGCAGCAGTCTGGGGGCCACAAAAAAGGCCCCGGGGGCCTATGCGGCCTGCTGGTTGCCCACCTCTGATATATGGTATGGTTAAATGACCGTATTATTGAAATTATTGAACTTTATTGAAATAAAAATAAAGAAATATAAAATAAAATGGTGCTGAAGCAGCAGCCAATCGGGGAAAACATTGCCGTGAACAAGAGTGGGGAAAAAATGTAAAAGAGTGGAAAGTGGGGGTTTATTTACACCCCATACCCCACCAATAGCATCTTCCAAATAAAAAAAAAAATCGATCTTCACCGAAGGTCTGTGCAGAACTAGCAACAATGGCACTTCTGGCTTTAATATGTAGTTACAGCAAATCAATTGTATTTTCACTACCAATAAACTTGAGTTTTCCCTGCAAACATACTGTCAGAGCTGTTTGAGCATTTAAGGACTGAGTCACAGAGCAGCAAGAAAACACGTCAGGAGCTATTTATATTGCAGAGAAATCGGGTTGGGTCACCTTTCTTGGGCTGTTCAGACCAGAAAACATCATTAACTGTGGGTAGAAGAAGGGGTGATGCTTAGACCCTGGTTCACACATACACTGTGCTAGAGTTGAGTTCAAGCGTACGCTTGATGAATGTGTGAACTCCTTCCATATAAACAGGTCATGGTTTGCAGTGATTGGAGTTGATATGAACATTGTAGATGAGGAAGGAAGGTTGGTACTTGCCCTTTAGTATCTCTTATTGGGTAAAAGAGGCTTGCCACAGATGTGCCCCTCACGGCTATTTGGCTCAAGGGGACCAGGGATACCCCTTCTGGAGTGTGACCCACTCAAAGCTAATCTGCTCAGGATGTGGTAACTTCGACACACAGCTCCCTCAACACCTTGTTGGATCTGCAGGCTATGAGGAGTCAGGAACAGCTCTGCGACAAGGGAGATTGGTTCTAAAGTTCGAGGGAGGAGAACTCAGTTACCTCATAACAAAGCAAATATTGGGGAAATGGACTTAGTTAAAGACCGTCGTCCTTTCAAATTTAATCAGCCTTTGGCTCTTTGAGGGAGGTTCAGAAGGTGGCAACAAGGGAGACGGACTTCTTGGTGTCAGCCCCCTGGTTGTGGAATGCTGTCCCCACTGAGGCCTACCTAGCCCCAACATTGTCAACTTCTTCGTACCAGGTTAAGACTTTCCTCTGCTCTCAGGCATTTGACATCATACGACGGGTGTTGTGGTCGTCTCCCTCCCCCTTTGGAGACAAGCACAGGAGCTGCTCTTTCCATCGCAGGCTTTTATTATGCTAAACTGTAAGCAAGCGAAGCTGGACAGAGGTTACAGATCAGGCACTGTACAGCAATCAATAAGAAAAGGAACAGCCTGTGTGGCTTACGCTGGCTCAGCTTGTCTGAGTGTGGAAAGCTAAGCAGGGTCAAGCCTGGTTGTTACTTGGATGGGAGACGCCTCCCCTAGTTCCCTGCATTGAGCAGGGGGTTGGACTCGATGGCCTTGTAGGCCCCTTCCAACTCTATGATCTATGAAATCTATGAAATTTTCCTATAGAACTAGTCCATTAGTGCAGAACAACCCAGTTGGAAGTTGAATTCAGAGTAATCAACATTGACCACCCTCCCCTTCACATTAACCAAGAACCCAAAGACCAAACCCTCAAGGTGGTTCCTTATTTCTCGGAACCAACCTCTCAGAACCTCCCACCCCTTCCAGTTGGTCCTCCCTCCTTAACTGATGTCTCACGCTGGGATCGGTCACACCCATCCCCCCCCCCCCCGCCCGATCCTCTTCAGAAAGGCTCTGCATTCCCACGGGTTCAGCAGCAGCTTGACTTTGTCCTCCTCCCTTCATTATGTGCATTCCCTCCATGGCTTGGGGCTGCATTCTCAGATTCCCCATCCCACTCTTCACAATTCCCACATCCTGTGGAGAACCCTCCCTAGAGCTCGTGGGTCCCATCCCTAAATTATGTCAGTTGTTTCATCAGGGCCCAATATCTTATTGTGACCTGATTTTTTTTAAAAAAAATGTTTTAAAATTTTGTATGTTAAAGATTTTACGTTATGTTTTTTGTTATCTTGCCTTTGTGGGTTGTAAATTTTGTGAACCACCCTGAGTGATTTGGCTTTTGGGTGGTACAGAAATGAAATAAATGAAATGAGATGGGCTTAGTGAAATGCAGCGATTCATCCTTTTGCAGATCCTTTCAGATTTAATGAACTTTGGCTCTTTGTTAATCGAAAAATGTCATTGTCTTGTTTCTTTTTTTTTATGCATCTGGGAGCAATTCAGGTTTTTTTTTTTGCAAAACTCCTTTAGAAAGTTTGTGTCTACATTTTTCCTCCCTGTACCCCCTGGGAATTATTGTATTCTCTGGCCCTTAATGCAATTAATGCCATCAAGATGCTAAGACCCTGATGATTCAGGCTGAACCGACACCCCCCCCCCCCCAGAAGCAGCTTGTGAATCAAGCACCACAGTTCCCACAAGATCAGTGAATGGGGAAGTAATGGAGCTATAAAGAGATGTGTGCTTGCCTCTCCCCTGCAAGGGGACTGCTCTTCCTTCTCAACTCGCTTTATGGGTGTCGATTTCAAGGGGGGGGGAAATTATGCCTCTAAAGGCAGGATACAAACTGGAAGACAGTAATGAAACATTGTCTTGGAATGAGCTCCGCCTAGGTAATGAACCATTGTCTGTTTGAAAATCTCACAGGATTCTCGGGTCCCTTATTGTCTCCATAACAGCTGTGGGAATGGAGGAGCTGTTCAAATGCAAAATGGAAGAGTTGAACCAAAAAACAAACAAACTTGCTCTTTCCCCCCTTGCCCTGAAGACTTCTTTTCTTCCTCCAAAGCAAAATGCTTCTGGAAAGTTTCCCAACCCAACTTAGAACTGCCTGGTCACCAATCTGGGTTCAATGATGTTTGTTTTCCCCTGCTTTTGGAAGACTGTGGGCTGTTGTAGGCCACCCTGGGACCTTTTGCTAGCCTTAATGAAATTTTTTGGTGGCCCCACAAAAATCCTTCAGTTGTTTCTTCAGAGGAAGACAACCCCCAAACCCATTTTGAACTTGGCTTGACACAAGAGCCAGTGACAACCTTGGGATGGAAGCTCTTGGGGAGCATTTCACGGCTCGTATAGATTCTCAGGCCGCTCCTCCAATTCCTCCGATGTCTCACCTGAAGGAGATGCCCCACCCCAAAATAGGGATGTACGAGAAATTTGTTTCAGTTCATTTTTGATCAGGATTTACCCAGTTTGCTCCTTCTGGACTGAACACAGTCGGACGCAATCTGCAATTGAAGGCCATACCTTTCTGAGCTTGCAATGTGACTCACAGACCACCCAAAAAAAATGTATTCGACAGCATCCATCCATTTGAAAAATACCTATGCAAAAAAAACTGTACTTTTGAAAAATCCACACAAATACACTTTCATCAATGGGAGAAGGATGCCTACATTTCAAAGACGAACACAGTGGATGCGTACATTTGGGGGGGGGGATACATGCACAAGAATGTGCTCAGATTTTTGCACAAAAATTAAAAAAAAGCACAAAGCCAGTGTGGCGTAATGGTGAGAGTGTTGGACTGGGACATGGGAGATCCGGGTTCTGGCCCCCGCTCAGCCATGAAACTCACTGGGTGACTTTGGGCCAGTCACTGCCTCTCAGCCTAACCTACTTCACAGGGTTGTTGTGAGGATAAAATGGAGAGGAGGAGGAGGAGGAGGAGGAGGAGGAGGAGGAGGAGGAGTATGTAAGCCACCTTGGGTTCCTTGCAGGAAAAAGGTGGGGTATAAATAAAATAAATAAATAAATAAACTATGTGGAGAATCCCGGAGGGCCACTTTGAGAAGCCAGATGGGCTGGATTTGACCCTCAGGCCTGAGGTTCTGCACCAAAATAATGTGCAGGGGGCGGGGGGCACATGCAGGCTAATCCTGCCCCACATGGCGGAAATTGGGAAGGGAAAAATCAGTGATGCCCGATCTCAGCAAGGCTTTCCAGTTTTCAGCTCGAAGCTCAGTTCACCTCATTTCTGTTTCTGATTGCGAGCTTCTGTTGCTCTGGTTGATCAAATGGGGAAGGTGCTCATTGAGCTGCTCATTCTTAAGAGTGTGCACCCAAATGCGCACTCCCCCCCCCTTGACTCAAGTGTGAAAAGGCTCACTTTCCCCAAAATGTGCATTCTTCAAGTGCACATTTTCAATTGTATGTATTTTTCTAATGTGAACACAAGTTCGGGAATATGTGAGCATTTCCCGATGAATGTGCTCATGTTTGTGGACATGAAGGGGGCAAATTCTGGTCACAAACTAATCATAAGAACATAAGAACTTAAGAGCAGCCATGTAGGATCAGACCGAGGGTCTATCTAGTCCAGCATTCTGTTCTCACTCACAGTGGCCAACCAGCTGCCCATGGGATCCCACAAGCAGGACATGAGTGCAACAGCACCCTCCCGCCCACCCATGTTTCCCAGCAACTGGAGTACATACAGTTGGCATCCTGCCTCTGAGACTGGAGGAAGCATATAGCCAATCAGGACTAGTAGCCATTGATAGCCTCCTCCTCCTCCAGGAATTTGTCCAATCCCCTTTTAAAGCCGTCCAAATTGGTGGCCATCACTACATCTTGTGGAAGTGAATTCCATAGTTTAACTCTGTGCTGTGTGAAGAAGTCCTTCCTTTGACCTGTCCTGAATCTCCCACCAATCAGCTTCATGGGACAACCCCGTTGGGTTCTAGTATTATGAGAAAGGGAGAAAAGGCAGACATCTCCCTCTCCACTTTCTCCACACCATGTTTTTGTACACCTCTATCAGGTCTCCCCTTACTCAAAACAAAATTCTTGCACATCCGTCAATGGAAATACTTGCCTGCCATCCACATATTCAGACAGTATGGAAAAAAGCTGTCCAGTCATAACACTGTGCACATTTATAGCTCCTCAGTCCAATGAGTAGGCACGCTGATTATAGGCAGGGCCGGTGCAAGGCAGTTTGGTGCCCTAGGCAAGATCAGATATTTAGCACGCCCCCCCCTTCCCACTTGAGCCCTCCCTCCCTATTTCTGGCACCCCCTTTAGCCCTGCGCCCTAGGCAGCTGCCTAGTTGGCCTAATGGTAGCACCAGCCCTGATTATAGGCCGAGTGTCCATCACTCTTGGGACTGCATTGAAACTTATTCCAGACAAGTGAGAATAGTAAAGAGAGAGGCATTTTGAGACTCTCTCTCTCTCTCTGGGTGTATCATTTAAATTCTGATCTTCCAGAATGTGAAATCTTGAGTGGAATGTGGGATGCTGCAGGAGGAAACGTCGAAGCGAGAGACCCATTTGTTACCGGTGACTTGGAGAGGCAGTCCCTAATGCTGCGATTACCAGAAAGAGGATCAAATTACTACTTTCCTCAGAGACTTTCACGCATGGAGAATCGGAGAGGCCACGAACCCACAATGAAATAATAATTATTATAATAATCAGAGCAATATGTTTGCAAAAGAGAAAGGGGTGCAAATGTGTTATGTATAGCAAAGTATCTTACACTGAAAGATGGCCAAGAGAAATGGAAGGTGAGGACATTGTAAAAGAGCAGGGTCGTTTTATTATCTTAAACACAGCTTTGCTGGAGGGGTGAATTAGGAACATTTCAGATATATTAAGCAAGCCAGTATTAGAATCCGGTGGTCACACGCTTTTTAGGGAGAAGAGGGGAGGGGGAGGGGAGAACTGGAAATTTTAGATGCTACCCATCTTGAGTATGATGCACATGTCCCTCTGTTCTCCTCACTGCAAGCACATGAAAAACTACACTGACTTCTTTTTCAGAATCCCTCCAAAATCCCAGCTAAAACCTTCATCAGTTCCCCTAGCAATTTCTCACGCACATGCAGCCCCTATTCTATTCAGACATGCAAGCACACAACCATCACCAGCCACCCAGGTTGCTCCCAGATGTTGCTCCCACTGGCCCAAAGTCACCCAGTGAGTTTCATGGCCCAGCAGGGACTAGAACCCGGATCTCCCGAGTCCCAGTGCAACACCCTAACCCCTTCTCCTGGCCTTGCCCCCTTTCCCCAACCAATTATTGTTCGCTGGTTTCCTGGCTTCTGTGTGTCTTTTCCCCTCCATTCTGAAAGGCTGAAATGCCTCTGATGGAAACTGTAATCTTGCCTGCTTAGATCAACGAGGTAATGTAACCAGAAGTTACAGTGGGAGGAAAGGGTTAATTGACCAATCCCCAGGGTGCATCTTTTGTAACCCCTCCCCCCCAACCTGATGGACACACGGCCTGAGCTGGCTTCCAGCCAGTGATCTCCAATGAAGCAGACTAGGGATGTGCTAAAATAACTCAATGGCGGTTTTTGCCTTGAGCCAGCTCTGTTCTGTTCACTCACCATGAATTAAGGATTTTTGCGATTTTTGCAAGCATACTAGCTGATCTTTCCCCAACTCCCAGACTCATCTGCATTACAAGTGAGTCAGAGTGGCTGCTCTCAAATTAGCATTTCAATCCTAGTGTTAAATTCCTTTGTGTGAGAACAGGAACTTAGCATATGTAAGTCATAGCAGACAGGTTTTAGCATTTCAATCATAGTGTTACTACATTCCTTTGTGTGAGAACTTCTTGCTGGTGCTGTCTCTTAAGAAGGACATGGGGAGCTACTAGGGTTTATATTTTATATACAACTTCTTGCATACAGACTCAGAGTTAGAAGCAGACAGGTTATGTGTTTATGTAATATAGAAATCATATATTAAATTATATTTTACCACACAAGCTCTAAGTTTATTAAAAATTCCTCTGTAAAAAAGGTATGCATCTCACATTATTATGTCTAATCTGTAACAAAATCCTTTTTGTTACAAAGGAATGTAACACTAGGAATGTAACACTTTTGTTACAAAGGAATGTAACACTAGATTGAGATGCTAAAATCTGTCTGCTGAGAGCTCTCTCTCTTGAGCAAAAGATCTTATTGCATCTCAATTGGGTTCACATGTCAGGTCCGTGGAGGGGGGAGAAGGAAAATCGACCTACCTCGAAGAACTCGTGAGCCAGGAAGGAAAAGGTCAGACCCATCCCTAAATTTCCTGCATATATGAATGAATGGACTGTAAGTAAAACAAATGTCTTTATTAGTTTTAAACCTTGTTTGGACAATACGTTTCCTTTTAAAAGCCTTTTAGCCTGGGTTTAACAACCCACGTGGTAATAACCAGTTTCAATAACCACCAGACTGTGCATAAAGGGGGAAAACTCTGCTTCGTCCTAAGCAGTATAGGACTGGCTCCTTTCCATATCCTCCTATACCCTCTCCTAAGTCATTGGAAGTAAGAGCTTTAAGCTAAGATTAGCTGGCTTCCCCCCCCCCCCGCCTCACCCCTTTTGCCTTTGTTTTTTTCCCCTTTTGCCTTCAGCCCCAGAGAGCTTCTCTGAAATTGAATTCAGCCCTCAGGCTGCGTGAGGTCCAACACCCCTCTTTTAGTGGTGTGTGTGTGTGTGTGTGTGCGCGCGCGTGTGTGTAGGAGGTTAGCCCTGTCGCTGTGATCTGTGCTCCCAGAGTGCTGTGAACTTAGCAGCTCCGCAGCTTGGCTGGCCCCGCTGGAAGAGAAAACTATTGAGTTAGAAGGGCCATGTGCCTAATGGGTGAGAACCAATCATATTTAACTTACAGTCAGGGTCAAGGGTCAAGTGGCAGCCGGCCGACCCACTAGGCTAATAAAGAGGGCACTGGGCCGCTATTACATGGAATCCAAATGCACACAAATTCTCCTTCTGGAACACAATTTCCCTCCTGACAAGGGGTGGGAAATGTTGGGAGTAAAAGAACAATGCTTGCGATAAGTGGTCTGAACCAGGGCGATAGACAAAAGGGAACTTGTTTTCTTCCTCCACTACTTTCTTCTTGTAACTACTCTTTGATGTAGATTGCAACTCTCAGGCTTCCTTCCTTCCTCCTTTTTTTATTGGTAGTAAGTGTTCCTTTGTCTGAAGAGGGCACGCATAATGGCCGCACTCAGCCTTTTCCTCGGAGTCCATCTGTTTTCGCGGTAGCAATGAACCCCCAATAAAATGCTGTTTGCTTCTCAAGTAGTAGTTTGCATGTGTTTCTTTCTACAGCATTTGCCTTGTGCCAGTTACATGCTGAAACGATGCAAGTATAATTACCAAACAAATATAACTCTAAGAGGAAAGACATGGGCCACAGTCCTCATGTGGATCTGTCTCTCCTAAAAAAAAAAAAGAAGGAGAAAAAGTCATGTTTTGCTGCCAAAGCTCAGCAGCAAACCATGCCAGTTAATGGAACAATTTTGCTTGAAAGCAAGCTGCATTTGTCCATTTGCACAGCCGCCATACCGGCTATGGAGGCTTAGAATGGACAAATTTAGCGTTTTCCCCTTTCTTGCAGCATGGGGTGGTTGCAGGGGTGGGCGTGCAGTGCAACTTTGGGTCCAATCAGCCCCTGGACCACCTGAAGTTGCCCACCCCTGTTCTAGATTTAAGATTATTGGAATATATTTTATGTACTGGATATGTGGAGCAGATTTTATTTCAGTACAGGTGTGAAAACAATTCCCATGGAGAACAAGGGTCTGTGTAAGCTTGCCTGCCAGCCTGGACCTATCAAGAGAACGTGCTCTTTGGAATGCAAACAGTCATTTCCAGAGTGATACTCCAGTCCACACAGCAATTTATTAGTAGCCCCATCAGTCTAAATCGGTCTCTTTAACACATCTGCTGGAGTCTTGGCAAGAACAAATATGGGTGACATTTCAAAGGCAGAGTTAAAGCTTCACTTTCCATTATGCCACAGCAAACAGACGAAGTCTGAAATGTAACCCCTGGGAGCTCCGGGGTAGCAGGCTTGAATAGGAATGTCACGTCTCACCTACAGCTGCAGGGAGAAGATGTTTGTATATAGTTTACACGTTTGTTGAGCACCCTCATCGTCCGTCCACCTTCCAACACTTGGAATAGAAAGTCATGGGGGAGGGAACAAAACAAAACTGAAAACCAGGCACACAACAACTGAACTCTGGAGCTGATCTTGAAGCAAAATGCTGGTTGAGTGTGGAAGTTGTAGACAGACTTCACTTAAGAACATATGAAGAGCTCTGGTAGATCAGACCGAAGACTTATCTCTTAGGGATGTGCGCGGAGCTCAATCGGGGGGGTGGAAGTGGGGCAAACTCACCCCACTCGACCCCCCCGAGCTCCGCACAACTTACCTTTCCCCGGCTCAGCACAACTCCCCGCAAGAGGCAGCCGGGGAAAGGAACTTCTAGGTCCCAGCGCTGCATTTTTTACGTAAATACCAGGGGAAACCTCCTTAAACTTAAAGTCTTGAACTTTGAGAATTTTTTGGTGCACATTTCTCTTAATACACACACCTTTGTACACATTTGTGCCCAACAGACACATTTGTTGGAAGTGACTGCCCTAATATTTCTGGATGTTGGTTTCCCAAATATGTGCATTTTTGTATACATTTTTGATTAGAGAACTCCATGGTAAGTCCTTCCTGTGCCTCTACCACCTGGATATGGTGGGTGGTGACCCAAGAGAGAGCCTTCTCTGTGGGGGCATGGAATTGTTTCCCAAGAGAGGCTCTGGGGAAAAAAATATATGTTTTATTTTATTTCCCCAGACTTTTGAACATATTTTAATGAACTTTTTCTTCTTCTTCTAAGCATGTTGCTTTGTTTCATCTGTGTAATTTAACTTGCTCTTTTAAACTAGGGGCGCTAGGGGGCGGGGCCCCGGGATGCCCAGAGGGCCATTTGCCCCTACAAGGCTTACCCCTCTACCGCCCATGGTGACTTTGCGTGCGTCCAGCATGCGGCTCTCCCGCGGGGGCACCCCCGGTCGGCGTTCACACATCATGGGAACCTGCGGGGGCACTTCTGATTCCCCGCGGTTCCCGTGTCGTGCTAACATGCCCTAAGTCTTTTGCCCCAGAGCATGAGGAGAAGAGGCTGAGGCACCATCAGGATGTTGTGTATGCTGGCAGAGCCTGTCTCCTCCCTGCCCTGTTCCCTTCTCCACCCTCAAAACTCCATTTCTGAGGTTGCTCTTGCGACCTCAGAGCTGCAACTGGTGTGCTTCTTTCCGTGCTCAGAGTGTGGAGTCCAAGCTCTGACCTCCGAGATCACAGCTGGTACTCCGAATTATCCGATAGACCTCTAGACTCTGTCTAGTGGCCATAGGATTGCACCCTTAGGGATTTTATTATATTAAGCGGTATATAAATATTAGTAATAAATAGGTGATTGCTGATGTCAAGGTGGTTCCATCACCCTGACAGGATTCTACCCTTAAAGGCACCCTAGAAATAATTTTAGATAGATAGAGAGATAGATAGATAGATAGAGATGATAGATATGTTGATTGAAACTTCCAGGTGTGGTGGAACATGAAATGGGGTGGAGTTTGGCATGGCCAGACAGAATTTTCAGCTGAGCTTATGAAGTGCCTAAACCGCAATATCAGAATTTTTTTTACACATTTTGCTGGCAACGCTATTTGAGGCATAACATGACACACTATTTCCACTTGTACCTTCTCCTTAAGCAAGGCAACGATCTGGCAAGCAGCCATAAACCTTTCAAAGTGACTCAGTGACCTTGCTGGAAGACTTCAATTAGCACATGTTAATCGCTTATTTCTAAAACAGATGAATATTTTGCCGCCAGAATCCAAACACTCATACGCTCCATAAATTTCTGCAGTTTGCTTTTCCCTGACAGACGGATTCAGATATAAATAAATTAGCTAATGAATTAAGTGACTCATTTATACAAATCCGGCCACAGTCAGCAAGTGGCATCTAGAATGAAATTGATTTTTAAAAAGCAAAAAATAATAATAATAATAAAAAATCTTCTGAACAAACCAAATTATTATCCAACGAAAATCAGAAAAGAGTCTTTAAAATATTAATAATAAAAATTCCCATTATAAACTTCGTGACAAATGCAAGGTTCCCCTGACTGTCCTGACAGAGATGCTGCTGGAGCACTGGTGTACTCTGTTCCTTCCCAGTATCCTACTGGTGTACTCTGTTCCTTCCCAGTATCCTACTGGTGTACTCTGTTCCTTCCCAGTATCCTACTTCAGTGTAGAGGCGGGCTTCTATCAAGTCAAACACAGGCCAATACCAGCCATGACTTGTGGCTACACAAGTGCTTGACAACCTTCCTCCCTCCTCACCTTATAGCAGTGTTTCTCAACCTTGGGTCCCCAGATGTTTTTGGCCTACAACTCCCAGCATGCCCCAGCCAGCTATGCTGGCTGGGGCATGCTGGGAGTTGTAGGCCAAAAACATCTGGGGACCCAAGGTTGAGAAACACTGCCTTATAGTGAGTCAAAGCATTGGTCCAGTTTAGAACTGGGACAATATTTTCACCCCACCCAGCTCCTTTTTAACATTCACAGAGAGGATGGAGGGGAAGTGTCTGTACCTCAGCACAGCAGTAGGGCATCTGCTTTGCATGCAGAAGGTCCCATGTTTGATCCCAGCATCTCCAGGAAGGACTGGGAAAGGCTCCTGCCAGAAAGCCTGGAGAACCACTGCCCGTCAGTGTTGACCATACTGGGCTAGATGGACCAAGAATCTGACTCAGTGACTGGGTTCAGACAACATGATAATAACCCACACTCAAGGGTTGAGTGTGGCTTGTCTTTGAACCATGAATTGTTGTTGAAATGTGGGTTATCGTGTTGACTTAACTCAGCCGAGACAACAACCCATGGTGAACAACCCACACTTCACACAACCCAACAACAAACCATGGGTTCTTTTCATGGGTTGTTTGTGGTTAACAAGCCATGGCTTGTTCGTAAGGGTGGGCGAACTGGCCCCCCGACTCGCTGGGTACTCGGCGAGCACCCCTGCCATGCACCAGCTGAGGCGCTCGATGAGGCAGTTGACGGACTTCCGGGTCCCCGACGCTATGTTTTTTACGTAAAAACCAAGGTAAACTACCTTAAAACTGCCGCAAATAGCAAATCACAGCCGTTTTAAGGTGGTTTACCTTGGTTTTTACGTAACAAATGCAGTGCTGGGGACCCAGAAGTGACATGACGGGGACCTGGAAGTTGCTTTCCCCAGCTCCTCTCATGGGGAATTGTACCGAGCCGGGTGAAGGTAAGTCACGTGGAGCTTGGGGGGGGGGGTCGAGCGGAGCGAGTTTGCCCCGCTTCCACCCCCCGGTCGAGTTCCGCACACATCCCTAGACTGTTGTCAGTATTGGACTAGAACAGTGTTCTCCAACCTTGGGTCCCCAGATGTTTTTGGCCTACAACTCCCAGCATGCCCCAGCCAGCCAGCTATCTCAGATTGCAGGACACGGAATAATGGGCTCAAGTTACAGGAAGCCAGATTCCACCTGGACACCAGGAAAAACTTCTTGACTATTAGAACAATACAACAGTGGAAGCAACTACCTAGGGAGCTGGTGGGCTCTCCCATACTGGAGGCATTCAAGGTGCAGCTGGACGGCCATCTGTCAGGGATGGTTTGACTTGGTTTCCTGCATTCAACATGGGGTTGTACTCGATGGCCTTATAGGCCCCTTCCCACTCTACTATTCTATGATTCTATGATTTTCCATCAGAAGTTTTAAAGGGCAACCTTTTGACTGTCCATGACAATCCCTCAAAAAATGGTATATTTGCCTGCAAAATCCTCTGTTCTGATATACTTGCCCACCACTTGTTCTCTGCAAAGTGTGTAGGACCTGGTGATAAGCAAAAAGTTCAAGCCTCTCATCATGTACCTCTCAATGTAGCAATTTGCCACTCTCTGATTGCATGGCAGGGAAAAATGTATTCATCCAACATTCATAGTCTTCTCGTTTCAATTTCCTTTTGCAAGGCTGGAAATTCATCCTTGAAGAAGTTATCAAGCATCGCTGAGAGGGCTTTTCTGTTGTTGTCCCTAAACCTGTCTGAGGATGATGTGTTAAACTCGATTCTGTGCTCAGCCTTGTTCCTTTAAGTGGAAATCATGTCCGCGGCTTTTCCAGATGGCCTCTTTAACAATGTCTTTCCTTCCATTTTATTATTATTATTTAAAGGATGCATGAGAAATCCATTGCATCCTAAGTGTATTTTACCAGCCTATTTATTTACTGGGCTGCTATGGCTGAGCTGTCTGAGTGTGTGGCAACTGGATCAAGGAAGAGGTCTCTTTCTATCTCCATCAAGCAGCTGAAGCTGGCATTGCTGAAGAAGTGTACGTGTGGTTGCACACATCAGGAAAATGTGCATCAAAGGAACGTGCCGAAAGCAGACTAAATCCATGATACGGGCTGAGCACTTGGTGTGTAAGCCATTGCAACTCCATATTGGGCCAGAAACTGTAACACTGCAGCATTGCATTGTGCTAAACTGAGGGTAGGCATCACTGGGCATCTGACAAGGCCCACCCAACCAATGCCTGGAGCCCCCTGGTCATGCTGGTCCAAGTGAGTGAGCAGTGACAAGTGCTAAGCAGAAGGAGCAACAGCAGATTGGTGCAGATTGGGCCCGGAGGGAACAGGGCAAACAAATGGGGACCCACAACGACAATGATGGAGTGGTGGGCATAGTCGAGGAGACATTTTGCTCAAAGGCTCACCCCACAAAAAATTTGGAGTCAGGACTGTACACCTACTAGCAAAATCAGGTTAAAGGTCATTAGGAAACAAGGTCATTAGGTCATCAGAATCCACTATTTCTTCTCAACATTTCAGCTAAGGTTCTGGAAAGTGCTGCCTGGATCATGGCTGCCATAGCCCTAGAGATTCTGCTGTTTGTTTGTTTGTTTGTTTGTTTTGGAGGGTAGGGAAGTGGTTTCCAAACTGTGTTTCAACGAATCTGTCAGGGATGCTTTGACTTGGATTCCTGCACTGAGCAGGGGGTTGGACTCGATGGCCTTGTAGGCCCCTTCCAACTCTTCTATTCTATGCTTCTATGAATCCTAGGAGTTTCTCAAAGATTTACCAGGAGTCCCTCAATGAGATAACAATAGCAGACAAACTTCCCTGTGTGACTGACAACCTCCTCACCACCAATATTCTCCACCATTCTGGGGAGAGGTGTATGCCATGTTCCTCCACCAAATGATGCTTGGACTGGGGCATTGTTTTGTGGAGGATGGAGAAGGATGGCCAGGCTGTCGACACAACTGCTGCTGGCGCTGCCATGGGCAATGAGAGCAAAGAAAGAAACAAAGAAGCAAAACCCTTAGGATAAAAGAAAGAAGCTGTGCTACTGTAACTTCTAATGGTGAACTGGAAAAACTTCAGGAGATTCCTGAATAAATTTGGCAACAAACACACAACCCCAACACAATTCTCTGCCCACAAATATAGTGTAGACAACACCAGGGGAGGCATATGTGAACATCATCAGAGTGGTGAGGAGACGTTTACTCAAAAAACACCTGATGAATTCCAGAGGGAAAGCCATGTTAGTCTATTTCTAGGGATGTATGAGAAATTCGTTTCAGTTCATTTTTGATCTGGATTTACCCAGATTGCAGCTTCCAGACTGAAAACAGACTCAGATGCAATCTGTGGTCGAAGTCCGTACATGTCCAAGCTTACAATGTAATTCAGTGGCCCAAAACAGATGTGTTCGACAGCATGCATGCATACATTTGAAAAATATGGATTAAAAATACGTAGTTTTGAGAAATGTGCACAAATACACTTTAATGAATGGGAGAAGAATGTGTACATTTCACAGATGCACACAATTGATGTGTACATTTGGAAAAATATGCATGAAAGCATGCACAGATTTTCATGTGGAAAGAAAAAAACAAAGCTCATAATCTGATATGGACTTCAGTCATAATGAGCTTCAAGATAGAATTCAGAGAACTCTGGTGAGCTCGAGCTTTGCTGATTTTCACATCCCAAATTGCGCCAAAAACAACAAGGAGTCTTGCGGTGCCACAAGGACTAACACATTTATTCTGGCTAGGGGTGCACAGATTTTGTTAAATCCGCTCTGCCTGCGTTTTGTGGATTGTCAGATGCCTGCCATTCCATTGCTGATGCTCTTTGACAGAATCAGACTTTTTTTTTTTTTTTTAGGGATGTTTGAAAATTTCATCCCTGTTTGTAAATGTGCACTAATATAAGTGTGCACCTGCACAAGTTTGCATTTGTGTCTAATGTGCATTTGTGAAAGTACCCCCACAAATTAAAACAAAAACAGTCTGCAAGTTGTGTTGTGTGGAATCCACACAACTGTGAAAATGAAGGTCAGCTTCATCGCACTCCGAACTCATTTGAATTCATCGCAGATTTCTCCAACAGCGCTAATTCTGGCATAATCTTTTGAGGACCGTGGCCCGCTTCATTAGATGCATTGGAGTACTATGGAGAGTTTCAGGTTTATGTACAGTGTGTAAATGCAGTTTTTGCATTTAATTTCCTCCCCGACTGCACTGTTTACAGTACTTCTCCGCACCATCACTAACAACATTATGTACCTGAAACTCTGCATGATACCCCATGCATCTGATGGTTGGCCATAGTCCACAAAAGCTTATGCCGGAATTACCGCGTTAGTCTCTAAGATGCCGCAAGAGTCTATGTTGTTTTTCCAATTCCTATTGCTTTACCGGCTTGAGGAGATGTGGTGTGGGGGACCGCACCCCATGCTTCGGGTCCTGAAACACTAATTAACCCAAAGGTCCACCAGCTGATGACTCCGAGTGACATGTAAATCAATGAAGATGTTGCCTATAATTCCATCATTCAACCCATTTCTTGAATCTTCACATGCCTTTGTATCGGAGCTGTAAAGGCCAGCCTGGGTTTGCTGCCGTGTAATGTATGAAGAACTCTCTCTCAGGTCCCCGAAAAACAGCTTGGCTACCCGCCGCTGCACAATGCCCATGAGAAAACAACAACGCCAAAAACAAAACCCAGTTCTCATCAGAAGATTGTACGAGAAACTTCTTCCTCCCCATCCACCCCCCAATAACATAATTGGGCCTGACTTGTAATTAGAAGGAGGCCTGCAAAATTGGCATGCATGCCGTTGCCACTAGACTAATGGGGCTGAAAATTGTAATGGAAAATGTACATCTTCTCATCAAAGTAAATTGAACAGCTTCTATGATTCTGAGAAAAGCAGAGTACCCCCCCCAACTTCTTTTTTAAAGTCATACAAAACAGGGGGGGGGATGGTTGAAAAGCAAAGAGCTGACTGATTAATGAGAAGACACATTTCATTCATTTGAGTCTATAAATAGGCTTTTGTTAAGCTTAAAGGTGGTTAAGAGCAATATCAATACTATGACTAGGCTAGGATGGGGGACCTTTATTTTCCCAAGGGAAACATTCTTTTGGAAGTGCTGTGCCAGGGGGGCTGCCATACCATCAGCGGGTGGGTGGGAGGGAGCCAAAAGTGGACAAGGCCACTAAGGACATTGCAGAAATCTGCAATGGACTCAAATGCAGGACCGGTGCAGGGCAGTTTGACACCCTAGGCGAAATAAAATTTGCGCCCCCCCTCTCGTGCCGTGGGGGGGGGGCTCCGGAGCAAAGCAGCCCTGCTCTGCAAACCCCCCCTCCGCACCGCCGTCGCCGCCACCACCACCTACCTACCTACCTTCCCCTGCCCTGGCTGCCATCGCCTCCGAAGAGGAAGTGACGCAACGGGACCCCCGTGCTCTCTTTTTTGCCGGGGAAACCAGGGCAACAGGGCTGTTTAAGCCCTGTTGCCCTGGTTCCTCCCGCCAAAACAACGCGGGCGGGGCTCCGGAAGCGACGCTGAGAAGGTAGGTGGCGGGGGGAGGCACGAGGGGGGGGGGAGGGGCAGGGGCGGCTTCGGCGGGCGGGGGAGGGGGAGGCACGGGGGCGGCTTCGGCGGCTTCGGCGGGCGGGGGAGGCGTGGCGGCGGCTTCGATGGGCGGGGCGGCGGGGGAGGAGGCCCGGCAGCGGTGGCGCGGCGGCGGCAGCGAAGAGGAGCGCAGCGTTTCTGCGCCCTCTTCAGCCACACGCCCTAGGCAACCGCCTAGTGTGCCTAGCGGTAGCGCCGGCCCTGCTCAAATGACTTCTGAATTCTATGAATCCAACCTGCGGATTCTGCAGCGAACCAACTTTCCCCAAGTCTCATGGATTCCCAGGCATATTTTTTTTTTACTCTCCGTAATTTTATGCAAATTTATTCATAGAAAAATATGAAAAATTAAAACAGAAAATGAGCATTGCCCCCCCCATAGACTAAAGTGTGAAAAAAAATTGGGGGGGGGATTTGTGAATTTTTTGGAAGTGTGAATTTGCACGAGGGCATTACAAATGCATTTGGACAAAATCCGATTTTGTCAATGAGTGGACAATGGAATGAAAGGCACAATCCACATAATGCAGAACGCAGACAATCCACAAAATGCAGGCAGAACTGATTTAACAAAGTTAAATCCCTAATGGCCACCCCACACTCTCACTCACTTCCATCTGTTCGTTCACTCATTCTCTCTCTCTCTCTCTCTCTCTCTCTCTCTCTCTCTCTCACACACACACACACACACACACACACACACACACACACACACCCCACATCCATCCATTCATCATTCTCTTCAGCAGCACCCCCATCCATTCATACTCAAGCACAAGACCTCCATTGTAATTTGCATTGAGAGTGGGTGCCAGGTCTGGAACATGAGCGGCAGATGTCCTCGACTAGAACACTGGGGCCAGGGGTGATGGAGGTGGATGGAGAATTGAGGCTGCTTGGGCAAGGGTCAGATACTGGCAAAGTGTGGGAGGGCCAGAAGCAAGATCAGGGTCCAGAGTAGGCCAAGGTCAGATGCAAACAGGGCATGGCAGGGCCAGAGATTAGACTAGACTAGAGTATAGAACAGGCTGAGGTCAGATACAAACAAGGCAGGACAGGGCCAGAGGCAAAGGGCTAGCTAATCACAAGCAAGGTCAAATACCAGCAAGGCACATGGGGCCAGAGGCAGAGTCATTGTTGGGAACAGGCAAGGATAGAGTATCAGCAAGGGACTTCAGCAAAGCTTTCGACAAAGTGCCTCATGATATCCTGATTAGTAAGCTAGCTAAGAGTGGGCTAGATGGAACAACTATTAGGTGGATCCACAATTGGCTACAGAATCGGACTCAAAGAGTGCTTATCAATGGTTCCTTCTCAAACTGGGGAGAGGTAACGAGCGGGGTACCACAGGGCTCGGTCCTGGGCCCGGTGCTCTTCAACATTTTTATTAATGACTTGGATGAGGAGGTACAGGGAATGCTCATCAAATTTGCAGATGACACAAAGTTGGGTGGAACAGCTAATACTCTGGAAGACAGAAACAAAATTCAAAGTGACCTCGATAGGCTGGAGCGCTGGGCCGAAAACAACAGAATGAAATTTAACAGGGATAAATGCCAAGTGCTGCACCTAGGGAGAGGAAACCAAATGCAGAGTTACAGAATGGGGGACACTTGGCTCAACAATACTACAAGTGAGAAGGATCTTGGAATTGTGGTAGATCACAAACTGAATATGAGCCAGCAATGCGACGTGGCTGCAAAGAAGGCAAATGCAATTTTGGGCTGTATTAATAGAAGTATAGCTTCCAAATCGCGGGAAGTGATAATTCCCCTTTACTCGGCACTGGTTAGGCCTCATCTTGAGTACTGCGTCCAGTTCTGGGCACCTCACTTTAAGAAGGACATAGACAAACTGGAGAGGGTTCAGAGGAGGGCAACAAGGATGATAAAGGGACTGGAAACAAGGCCCTATGAGGAGAGACTGAAAGAACTGGGCATGTTTAGCCTTCGGAAGAGGAGACTGAGGGGAGATATGATCGCACTCTTCCAGTATTTGAAGGGATGTCACACAGAGGAGGGCAAAGATCTCTTCTCGTTCATCCCAGTTTGCAGGACACGGAATAATGGGCTCAAGTTACAGGAACCTAGATTCCACCTAAACATCAGGAAAAATTTCCTGACTGTCAGAGCAATAAGACAATGGAATCAACTACCTAGGGAGGTGGTGGGCTCTCCCAGTCTGGAGGCATTCAAGGTGCGGCTGGACAGACATCTGTCAGAGATGCTTTGACCTGGATTCCTGCATTGAGCAGGGGGTTGGACTCGATGGCCTTGTAGGCCCCTTCCAACTCTACTTTTCTATGATTCTATGATTCTATGATTCTAAGGCATGGCAGGACCAGAGGCAAAAGCATCATCAAGAACAGGCACAGGTCAAGTATCAGCAAGGCATAGCAAGACTGCAGACAAGCGGCAAAAGCACAATGCTGCCACCACAAAGACTCATGTTGCTGTGGCAAAGCTGAACAGGAACAGGAAGCCTTTTATAGGGCTTCCTGTGGGTCCCAACTGGTCTTGATGAGTGGGCTGCTCTGGTCCTTTGAGCACCTACAAGTCCGGTGCTAGTCCTGCAAGTATTTGTGGGTGGCCCTGCCTGCCTTCTCCATCAGGCCACCAGGTGGGGCTGCAGCACTGAGCCAGCCGAGCATGTCCTGACAGTGGGTAGGGGAACCTGCCCGTTCACTCCGATGCAGGACATTTGAAGGAAATTGCAGGTGCTGGTGATGGAGCGGGTTTTACTGTTTCCTCCTCCACGGCAGTCCCAGTCTGGATTTGACCTCCCAGGGGCTGCAGTTTGCACTGGGGCAATAAACGTTCCATTGTGGTGAAAGGGAAGTTTCTCTCCCCCCCCTCCAGTGGATATTGTAGGTGTGGTGGGGATCAGGACCACCATAGGGGGTAAATGATTAAGGTCCTCCCTACACCCACCCACACCAGGGTTCCAATCCAGATCTGGCCTTCAGCATCTGCAATGTCCTGCTTTTCTGTGCTGACTTGAGGGGAAAGGGACGCTTGTCCCAGCAGCCAGCAAAGAAATGGAGGAGAGGCCATATTGTCCTGATGGGAATCTTTCAGTCACCACCAGAAGCTCCACATCCTTGAAGAAGAGCAGCAGTGGGGCTGTGTATCCACTCCGGGTTATAGCCAAAATAGGTTTTACAGTCAAAGGAGCTATCCATGGCACTGAACTCTAACCCCAAAATAGTTTCAGCACCATAGATAGCATGCCTGAGTGGACTGAGGTTAATCCTGCAAACACTCACACGTTCCGCCTCACAGAGGCAGAAAATGTGGCACTGTACAAATGTGGCACTATACAGGCCTGTGGCTCACGCTGGCTCAGCTTGTCTGAGCGTGGAAAGCTAAGCAGGGTCAGGCCTGGTTATTACTTGGATGGGAGACCCCACCTCTAGTTTCCTGCATTGAGAAGGGGGTTGGACTCGATGGCCTTGTAGGCCCCTTCCAAGTCCAACTCTGTGATCTATGAAAGGATGTTGACCTCCTGAAAATGCACTTGTTCATCTAGGCTTTCCCTGGCTTGTCCTTAAATTAACCATGCTGCTTCACTTTAGTGTTCCTGTACTGCTCTATATTATTATTACTGTATTTGGAATTGTTTTAAAATTGTGTTTTAAATGTGATTTTAATATTAATATTGTAGATGTGGTCTTAATATTTATATTTGAATCACTTAGGGTTTTGTTTTATACTTAGCAGTATAGCAATATAACAAATAAATAAATAAAGACATAAATAATAAAACCAGAGAGATGTTGCTCTGGCCAGCTGCCGCGGATCAAAGCATTTTGGACATATTTTTGGAGCTGACTCGGTAGGACCAGTCTATCTGAGAATTTGGAATCTCATCAGCGGTACCTTCAAATGTCCACAGTGATTCTTAGATCAACCCAGATTTTACCAAGTACTCCCCTTAGTGCTCCTATATTAAAAAAACAAAGAAACAGAAAATGTAAAATTTGAGGCAGTACCCTCCCGCCTCAGGCACCCATAATCTCTGGATCCTCCCAATTTACCTTGAATTTTGCTCTGGGCAAATATTGCTGGTAAATAAGATGAACAAAGCCTCATTTTCTCCTGCCCCCTTCTTTAATAACCCCAAGACATATGTCAGCTGTTCACTAAATTGCAGGGGGACTCTGTTCAATTTAGTTTAGTTGCAACTTTTTCTACTTATTCTCTTGTCTGGAGAGCAATACAAATTCATCACAAAGAGGGCAGGCTGTACATGTCTGCGGCATGTGAGAGATTCATTTAACTCCATCCCAAGCGACCGTGTCTTTCTGAGACATTAATATCCAGTGGATTGATCCAATACGTTTTTTGATCTCTCTCGAACAAAAGTGTGCAACTGCGTCTCTCCAGTCTCGTGTTGCTATCGAGTGTGAAATTGTATTAAATGGATTCTTGTCCTATCTCAGGAAGGGAATGTTTCAGATTCTGAACCAGAATGTCTCCTTTGTTCCGCGTTCTGCATGCACGCACCCCCCAAGAACCATGTGCAGCTCTATGTGGGTGGTGGAACTATGTTACTCTAAACAGTGCATTATTCTTATGCTCGGGCAGGATCCAAATTCTGCATGACTCCCACTCGCCGTGACCAAATACAATTCAAATCAGGGATGGGTCCCTCTTGCAGCCCGAGGGCCGAATTCAATTTCAGAGAAGCTCCTGGGGGTGTGTGCATTCCAATTGTGGGTGGGGCTGAGTGAAAAGTAGGTGGGACCAAAGGCAAAAGGGGTGGGATTAAAATACGAAACATACCAGCCGAATTTTAGCTTAAAGCTCTTCCTGCCAGCCACTCAGCCTTGGGAGAGTCATTTCAACCTTTTATAATGGGGGGGGGCCTGCACAAAAGCCAGGAAACCACCAAACAATTGGTGGTTGGAGAGGAGGGGGCATGGCCAGTGGGGCAGGAGAAGTGAGCGTGGGCATCTGGGTACCCTAGATTGGGACCCCAGGAGGGCAGGATTTGAGCCCTGGGCCCAAGCTTTCCCATCCCGGATTTACATCTTCTTGAACCTTTTATGCAATCGGTCAAAATGTAAAAGTATTAACCAAGGGTTCATAGAATCATAGAATCATAGAAAAGTAGAGTTGGAAGGGGCCTACAAGGCCATCGAGTCCAACCCCCTGCTCAATGCAGGAATCTAGGTCAAAGCATCTCTGACAGATGTCTGTCCAGCTGCACCTTGAATGCCTCCAGAGTGGGAGAGCCACCAAACACCCCCTAAGTAGTTGATTCCATTGTCTTAATTGCTCAACAGTCCAGGACATTTTTCCTGATGTTTAGCGTGGAATCTGGGTTCCTGTAACGTGAGCCCATTATTCCGTGTCCTGCAAACTGGGATGGAGAAGAGATCGGTTGCGCTCCGACTGTGTGACATCCCTTCAAGTACTGGAAGAGTGCGAGCCATATCTCCCTCCTCAGTCGCCGCTGCCTGAAAGGCTAAACAGGCCCAGTTCCTTTCAGTCTCGCCTCATAGGGCCTTGTTTCCAGTCCCTTTATCATCCTTGTTGCCCTCGCTCTGAAACCCTCTCAGTTTGTCTATGTCCTTCTTAAAGTGAGGTGCCCAGAACTGGACGCAGTACTCAAGATGAGGCCTAACCAGTGCCGAGTAAAGGGGAATTATCACTTCCCGCGATTTGGTTAACTGCGTACTGACCCCCAGGGTAGGGATGTGTGAGGAATCCATTTGGGGTGTGTGTGGAAATCTCAGTTTGGCCCCCTGGATTCAAGCCAGTGGCTTTAACACCAAGTAGCACAATTTGTGCAAATCACACCAAGACACATGTTCTCCGGGTGCCGTTTTGCACAAACAAGGCTGTGCCATTTTGCACAAAAAGGCCTTTTTTTGTGCAAAATGGCACCAAAAAACACGTGGCCTGGCACTATTTGCACAAATCATGCCAGTTCTGTTAAAGCCACGTGCTTTCCCAGTGCTGCTCTGCAAAAATTCTATTGGCGGTTTGGAAAAACTATGCAAATCATGGTCCATCTTACAAATTGATGTCTGCAAAAAACAAAACAAAAACCAACCCACCTCGACAATGGCCGTCTTCTGATCATCAGATCGGAAGCGGGCAGGAAATCCAGCAAACTCAAATGAGCTGGATTTCCCTGTTTCGATACATCCCCACGTAGGGACGTGCAAAGCAGCAGAACTCGAGCTCACTGAAGTTCTTTGAATTCCAACTCGAAGCTCGTTCTGACTCGAGTCCATATCAGATTGCAAGCTTTGCTTTTTTCCCTTTTTGCTTGAAAATCTGTGCCTATTTCCGTGTGTATTTCCCCCAAATGTACACATCAGTTGTGTTCATTTTTTGAGATGTATGCATTTCTGAAATGTATGTATTTTGAAGTGTACACATAGTATTGGACACTTTTATTATTTTTGGTCTGTGAATCACATTGCAAGCTCAGAAATGTATGAACTTCAACGGCAGATCACAACCAAGTCCACGTTCAGTCTGGAAGATGCGAACTAGGTTAATCCAGGGGGTGGGGGTGGGGAATGAACTGATTTTTTAAAATCATACATCCCTCAACTTTGCTGAGATCAAGGTTTGCTGATTTGCACATTCATAAAGAAAATGTTACTGTGAATTAAAATCCCTAACAGCAGGGATGGACAAATCTTTCAATTTTTGTTTTCTCTCAGTTTCTCATTTTTCCACCCTTAAGTTCATTTTGTTTCAAACTTTGACAATTGTCTTTTTTAATATTCTCCTGGAATTCATACACATTTTTTTTGTACACAATTTTGACTAACGTACACATTTCTTGCAAGCAATTTTCCTGATACAATACATATTTGAATGTTATTTTCACTGATATGCACATTGTGGCTAGCCCTTACCACTAATAATAATCAGACTTTTGCAGGCATTTTTTTGATTGTAGAACTCTACTGCAAAATTTGGACAAGTGTGAATCTCGGAACATAACTGAGTTTTGATTTGCATGTTGGTTCTAAAGTGCAAAATTAGGTAAGATCACATTAAAAATGTGAACAGCAACACCTGCCACTGCTCCATCCCTACACAAACATTTTTTTCCCCCAGAGTTCCTGCCAGCCATGCTCTCCTCGAGGATAGAATGAGATGTAAAGAGCAAAAGCATTTTCTATTTTTCTTTTCCAACTGCTACTCAACATTATCTGGCTACTGACTGCACTCACTCATTGGACTGTTTGTGTTCCACTCCACCCTTTGGATTCTTTTTAATTTTTTTCTTTTGGTTTTTTTTTTCCTTTTGTATTTGTACAAACCATGTGTTTCCTTGGAACATCCTGATCCTTTCCCCTTGTTTCTCAGTGCTCCCATTGTGGCTTTTTTTCTGTTGGCACTCACCAACTGAATTTGGTTTTAAAGGGAGTAATTAGAGATGAGATTTCTCCCCTACATATCCCATCATTCCTTCACTGTTCCTCTGGTTTACTCTGCCCTGAATTACTCTCTTATGACAAAAATGTCAGAAGCCTCCCTAATTTCAATGACCAATGAAATGTATCAATGGGTTCTGCACATTTCTCAATTCATAGAATCATAGAAAAGGAGAGTTGGAAGGGGCCCTACAAGGCCATCGAGTCCAACCCCCTGCTCAATGCAGGAATCTAGGTCAAAGCATCCCCACAGATGGCTGTCCAGCCGCACCTTGAATGCCTCCAGAGTGGGAGAGCCCACCACCTCCCTAGGTAGTTGGTTCCATTGTCTTATTGCTCTGTCAGGAAATTTTTTCCTGATGTTCAGGTGGAATCTGGGTTCCTGTAGCTTGAGCCCATTATTCCCTGTCCTGCAAACTGGGATGATCGAGAAGAGATCCTGGCCCTCCTCTGTGTGACAACCCTTCAAGTACTGGAAGAGTGCTATCATATCTTCCCCCAGTCTCCTCTTCTGAAGGCTAAACATGCCCAGTTCTTTCAGTCTCTCCTCATAGGGCCTTGTTTCCAGTCCCTTTATCATCCTTGTTGCCCGCCTCTGAACCCTCTCCAGTTTGTCTACGTCCTTCTTAAAGTGTGGTGCCCAGAACTGGACGCAGTACTCAAGAAGAGGCCAAACCAGTGACGAGTAAAGGGGAATTATCACTTTACGAGATTTGGAAGCTATACTTCTATTAATGCCGCCCAAAAGAGCATTTGCCTTCTTTGCAGCCACATCGCATTGCTGGCTCATATTCAGTTTGTGATCTACAACAATTCCAAGATCCTTCTCACTTGTAGTATTGTTGAGCCAAGTGTCCCCCATTCTGTAACTCTGCCTTTGGTTTCCTTTCCCTAGGTGCAGCACTTGGCATTTATCTCTGTTAAATTTCATTCTGTTGTTTTTCGGCCCAGTGCTCCAGCCTATCGAGATCGCTTTGAATTTTGTTTCTGTCTTCCAGAGTATTTGCTGTTCCACCCAACTTTGTGTCATCTGCAAATTTGATAAGCATTCCCTGAACCTCCTCATCTAAGTCATTAATAAAAATGTTGAAGAGCACCGGGCCCAGGACCGAGCCCTGTGGTACCCAGCTTGTTACCTCTCCCCAGTTTGAGAAGGAAGCATTGATAAGCACTCTTTGAGTCCGATTCTGTAGCCAATTGTGGATCCACCTGATAGTTGTTCCATCTAGCCCACTTTTAGCTAGCTTGCTAATCAGGATATCATGAGGCACTTTGTCGAAAGCTTTGCTGAAGTCCAGATATATGATGTCCACAGCATTCCCACAGTCCACAAGGGAGGTTACCCGATCAAACAATGAGATCAGATTAGTCTGGCAGGATTTGTTCTTGACAAATCCATGCTGGCTTCTAGTAATCACTGCATTGTTTTCAAGGTGCTTGCAGACTGACTTCTTTATAATCTGCTCGAAAATTTCCCCCGGGATTGATGTCAGACTGACTGGCCTATAGTTCCCAGGTTCCTCCTTCTTGCCCTTTTTGAAGATGGGAACAACATTTGCCCTCCTCCAGTCATCTGGCAGTTCACCTGTCCTCCATGATTTCTCAAAGATAATAGACAGTGGTTCTGAGAGTTCTTCTGCCAGTTCCTTTATTACTCTAGTCTAGGATATTGCCATCAGAGTTCACCCAAAGTGTAATTCAAAGAAACTTTGGAGGTTCCTTGGTGTGTGTGTGTGTGTGTGTGTGTGTGTGTGAAACATCTGGAGAAGATTCAAGTTGTTAATCAAAAAGAGTTTTGATAAGCTGAGTGACATTTCTCAAGAGACTTCTGCACAACACTTATTATGATCAATTGATGGTCTCAACTCAAGTCTGCAGCTCATTTGAAAATACTAATTTGCTTTCTCTGTTAGACAGAGATTCATTCCAATTTAGTTGGGTACTGATAAATGCAACTCCCTGCATATATTCTCCTGGGGTGGGAAGGGCAAGGATCTCTTCTACACAGAGATAATAAACTAAATGCCTTTCCCCCATAAATAGGATTTAAAAACATCCAGGGGGGAAGAAGATTCAAGGGGAATGTAAGCTTAAGGAAATCTTCCAACCAGACTTGTGAAACTCCAGTGCAAATGAATTCATTTATACATAAACCCAGCTGATCAATAAACATCAATCTTATATTTCCATTCCTTCTGGATATTTTTGATCCACTTTCCTATAGAGAATTTGTCTAAATAGACAAATGTTCTCAGATAATTTATATGGTGTTTTTTTATTCCTCATTTTTGATACCCCCCCCACCCAAAAAAACCCTACCTTGTGAAGGAAATGAAAGTAATTTCTTGTTTTTGTCTTCTGTGCTCACAGTCAAGACCCCTGAAGCAATGGCATCTTTGGGGAAAATGCTGCTTGGAGCCATGCAAAAACTCTTCCCCACTTCATAGCTCAAGGCAAGACAAAGGAAACAACGCAGGCTTAATATTCCTTTTGGGATGAGGATGCCGTCTTAGACCATTTGCTTAATGTTCCCATCTTTATATAGACGTGTGAGAGAACTGTCATCATCCTTTTGATTTAAGCCAGTGCTGATCTTCTGATACAGAAAGTCTAAGAAAGAGTGTGGAATTGTAAAGCTGAAATGAGCCAAATGTAGCTAAAAATTATGAACCGACATCAGCTCCAAGTATTCAAACCCACAAGTACATACAGGCCTGTGGCTCATGCTGGCTCAGTCTGAGTGTGGAAAGCTAAGCAGGGTCAAGCCTGGTTATTACTTGGATGGGAGACCCCTCCTCTAGTTTCCTGCATTGAGCAGGGGGTTGGACTCGATGGCCTTGTAGGCTCCTTCCAACTCTATATCATGAAGTGGTGAACTTCCTCAGCAAAGGGATTTAAGACAGAAATGAGAGCCTCAAGTCAGGGTTGGGACACCTCAGGCCTGCTGCCCAAATCCAGCATACCTGTGGGCCCTATGGGGCTCCCAAGATGACCATGCCTCTTTCCCCCAAATGCTGATCATTTATGGTTTCCTGTCTTTTGTATTGTTCTCTCCCCCCCCCCCATTTGTTTCAGTTTGTTTTTCATCAGGATTTACCTGTAGATTTCTGAGTTTGCAATGTGATTCATGGATAACCCCCCCCCACACACACACACACAAAATGCATTCGACAGCATGCGTACATTTGAAAAATGTGCACAAATACACTTTAATTGTTGGAAGGAGAATGCATACATTTCAAAGATGTGTACATTTAGGGAAAATATGCATGGAAATTATGCAAAAAAACAAAAACAAACAAAGCTTGCAATCTGATACAGACTTGAGTTGGAACAAGTGTCAAGATGGAATTCAGAGAACTTCAGCAAACTCCAGTTTTGCTGATTCACACATTGCTACTGCTAAGGCTTAGTTACCAGCAGTACGTTTTAAATGAAAATATGCTGGCATTTTTGGTATTTTGGTTCCACCCCTTAACTTCACACCCCCCCCTTTAATGTGGACCCTGAGGGTTTCTCTGAAATGGAATTTGGCCCTCAAACTGAAAGAGGTTCTATCACATCAGAGGTCTATCTAGCCCAGCTTCTGATCCTAGGAAGTTTACTACTTCTGAAGATGGAGGCTCTTCTTAGCTATCATGGCTTGATAGGCCTATCCTCCATGAAAGCATCAAATCTTTTCATAACCACAGCAGCAAACACAAGAACATAAGAAGAGCCATGCTGAATAAGACCAAAGGTCTAACTAGTCAAGCATTTCTAGAGATTCCCAGAAAGGTTCCCATATAGGCGTGGAGTGCTTGAGTGTGGGGGTGAAAGCCCCGTGGACCAGCACTGCTTTGATCTTTGGTCTAGGACAGAGGTCCTCAACCTTCTTGGGTTGGTGGGCACATCTGGAATTTTAAGAGGGTGTTGTGGGTGCTCTCACAAAATGGATGCCATGCAGGGGGCTTGCCCATTTATAAAATGACTGCCAGGGTGGGCATGGCTGGTCACAAAATACTCATGGCCCAGAAGGCAAACTGGTGAGACTAAAAGAAAAGCAACTTGCCCAAGAACCCAAGTGCAAGGCAGTAGGATACATTTTGGGGATTCCTCAGCGTCCAGGGTCCAGCGGAAGTGCAGTCATGTGGGGTCTGCACTGAGGGTGAATCCTGTCCCATTCTGCGTCTTCATCAGAATCTTCAGCCTCATCACCTCAGCATAGGAAGACTGAGCCCAAAGTCATGACATGTGCCCTAGTTAAGCAATCCAAGCTACCAGCCAACCCACCGACCCCCATCTTCTTCGGGTGAATTCCATAATCCATTTATGTGCATACTTCAGTAAAGAAGGACTTGATTGTGTCAACCCTACATCCAACCTGTTTTGTTGAATGTCACCAACAATACATAATATAATGGAAGAGAGAGAGAAATGTGTTTTTCTCTGCTCTCTCCGCACTCTAATTTCATGTGGAATTCGTCTGAACATGGGGACCTTTTCCCTCCCTCCTTGGAAGAAGATGGCATGCCCAAATGTCAGGGAGATCTTTCCCAACCTGGTGCCCACCATATGCTTTGGACTCCTGACCATTGGCCCATGCTAGGAGTTAAAGTTCAAAACTTTTAGAGGGGGCCAGCTCAGTGAAGTCTGTTTTGCATCTTATCCTCTGACCTGGTGCCAGGGTTTAATTGGAGATGGGGATTGCTGATTTTTTTAATTATTTATTTATTATATTTATACCCCGCCTTTTTTCCTGCAAGGAACCCGAGGTGGCTTACATAATCCTCCTCCTCCTCCTCCTCCTCCTCCTCCTCCTCCTCCTCTCCATTTTATCCTCACAACAACCCTGTGAGGTAGGTTAGACTGAGAGTCAGTGACTGGCCCAAAGTCACCCAGTGAGTTTCATGGCCGAGCGGGGACTAGAACCCGGATCTCCCAAGTCCCAGTCCAACACTCTCACCACTACGCCACACTGGTCTGCATTTCAAATTGTTTGCACTGCCTTGCTGTCAGGTACTGTGGGATTCACATGTGGGTGCCTTTGCTATCATCAGTGCTAGTCAGATGTTGGAAGTAGAGACTGCTCAGATGGGACTCTAATAAGCAAAGGCAAGAATCCTCCTGTCCCAGACATCAGCTGACTCCAGAGAACCCAAGCCATAGCTGCTATAAAGCTCCCATATCTTCCACCTGTGTTGCATTCAGACAATGCTCTCATTCTTTAGACGATCCTGGTGTGGACCTGCATTTGGAGCCCCGCCAGGGACCTGTAATTACTTTATAATCAAATCAGTTGATTTTCTAAATGCCGGCATTTCATTTCCATTGAATTCAGTAGTCAAAGTTGAACAGACAATGTAGGGTCTCAACAGTGGGATGAGAGTGGTGGTGGTGGGGAGTCAGTAGGCTGGGCTGCACTTAAGGCAATAGTACACAGTTAATAATTCACTGTGCCTCAATACAACCCATGGCCTTTCCTCTTGATACTGTGAGACTACCAGAGCATACTTTTGCACTAACCAGTGGCTTGCACTCCTGCCATTTGCCTTCCTGCCATAGGAGCATTCTAGGGTTTGGGTTTGGGCAGATGACAACAGTTCTGGAAGACAAGAAAGGGGAAAACTGATGGCTGTGTACTTAAGAGCAGAAGAGCCCAGATGCTGGATCAGACCGAGGGCCCACCTAGTCCAGCATTCTGTTCACACAGTGGCCATCCAACTGCCCATGGGAAGCCCACAAGCAGGACATGAGTGCAACAGCACCCTCCCGCCCATGTTCCCCAGCAACTGGTGTACATAGACATGCTGCTTGTGATACTGGAGGTAGCATATTTTTCCCCCTTTGATCCCAGTTTGAGCTGGATGGAATTGAATTGAATTTTCTTTTAAGATCTCATTTACTGATACAGGGGGGGAAAGGACTTGTCAGATGTAAGGAGCCAAAACGTTTTTAATTCACTTCCCTGTTTCTGATAGGGCCCAAGGAAACAAATGAGCAGAGCGTTCGCTGTGAATGAAGTATGTAGACTCCTCTTTGCTGCTACATTTGTTTCATTGATTAGTCACCTTTGTAAACTACCTTTCAACAAAAGTTCTCGACAGACAGGGGTGGGCAAAACAACGACAACAACGGAACATGTCTAAATCCAGCTTTGAAATACCAAAAGTAAGAAACAACAGCATCCAAAATAATGTAAGTAACCAACAGCAGAAGAGAATATACATGCTCACCCACATAATGCTAATAGCAGGTTGGATTTGACAGTGTTGATCACGTATTAGTGGAAGGAAAGCAGTATTTGGGGATTTTAAAAATATAATTAAAAAAACTCAAAGCACATCTGAGCATATGCTGAGTTTATTTTCTGTGCCACTGAGTAATTATATCCTTCTATTCAAGTCCCCCCCCACACACACACACCTAAGGGTGCAATCCTATCCAGTGCAGCAGAGCAGGGGAAGAGGTGGAGGTGATCTCCGCCTCCCTGCAATTCCCACTCCGCAATTCAGCTCGACGGCCAATTTTGGCCATCTAGCTGTGGCACTTCAGAGCAGGAGGGAAGGATGCTGGAGCTCCTTCAGGACACACCATATCCTGATGGGCCCAGTCTCTTCCCCTCCCTGTAGCTGACGTGGAGAAGCAACCAGCATGGTGCTTTCCATGCCAGCTGCGAGAGCGGGAGAGGGATCGGTGTGCGGATTCCCAGCTCCGAGGTCGGACCTCTGTTTCCAACCTCAGATCTGGGAATCCGATGCATCCTATGGCCCCCTAGGTGCTGTTTAGGGGGCCATAGGATCACTCTCTATGTGGAGTAGATAGGCATTCTAGGTGAGGTGGTGAAGGTAGAGGCTGTGACAGTATTGGGGAGATTGGCTGTCTTCTTCTATGTTATGCAGCACACCACCCATGATTACAAGCTATGGTATCACTTCATCCCCAGATGGTGCTAATGCCTGGAAACTGGGAGCGAACAGCCAAGTGACAGAGGCCCCGCCCCAAGTCTCCATCAGTCAGTGGAGGGGCATGGTAGAGGTAGGAAATACTCAGGTTCCTCAGCTTCAGGGGGGATGCAAGAGAGACAAAAGAATGCCCAGAACTCCTGAATGACTCCTGCAAGAGGGGTGGCCTTCCTAACCTATGCCAAAGTCCCACTGCTCAGAAGATGGCTATCTTTCAATTTCTAGTTACTAGGAGGCTCACAGCTGTATGAACCCAGGACCAGGCTCCACACCTTAAAAACCAAAACAAAAACCCTCTAGCTCAGTCTTCCCCAACCTGGTGCCCCCCAGGTGTTTTGGACTTCAACTCCCATTAGCCCTAACCAGCATGGCCATAGAATCATAGAAAAGTAGAGTTGGAAGGGGCCTACCAGGCCATCGAGTCCAACCCCCTGCTCAGTGCAGGAATCCAGGTCAAAGCATCCCTGACAGATGGCCAGTCCAGCCGCACCTTGAATGCCTTCCAGAGTGGGAGGGCCCACCACCTCCCTAAGTCGTCGGTTCCATGGTCATATTGCTCTGACAGTCAGGAATTTTTTCCTGATGTTTAGGTGGAATCTGGGTTCCTGTAGCTTGAGCCCATTATTCCGTGTCCTGCAAACTGGGATGATCAAGAAGAGATCCTGGCCCTCCTCTGTGTGACAAGACAACCCTTCAAGTACTGGAAGAGCTCTATCAATGATGTCTCCCTAGCTAGTCCAGCATTCTGTTCCCATAGTGGCCAACCAGCTGCTTGGGAAACCCACGACAACAGCACCCTCCTTCCCATGTTCCCCAGGAAATGGTGTACATGGACATATTGCCTCTGATACTGGAGGTAGCATAGAGCCATCAGCACTAGTAGCCATTGATAGCTTTTAAATCCATCCAAATTAGTAGTCATCACTATATCACTATAGTACAGAAGAAGCATATTTTATTTTATCGTCGTCATCATCATCATCATCATCATCATCATCATCATCATCATCATCAAATATACAGTCTGAAGAATAGATGTTTTTCTTGGTGCAATTTTCATACAGTGCAATTGAGTTCGATTAGGGCTTACTCCCAGGTAAAGTGGCTATCGGATTACAGCGTTAACCTGGAATAGAAGAGAAGAATGAGCTTCAATCAAGAAAGCTGGCTGATGAACTGTTTTCTTTCCAGATGGATCACAAACCCCACAGGGGCTGCTTTCTCATTTAGAGGACCTTGGAGCATCCAAACCGGATTTGATTTCTTCATCTGAAGAGCTGACACAACTGTAGCATAGGCAGCCCCCCTACTACTCTTTCGTCTCCATTTGAAATTCATTAACGGAATGACTAAATTTTTGTGTGTGTGTGTGTGTGTTTTCATCCAAGGGCTTAAAATATCAGCACGGTTCCAAGCTGTCAGACTGACACAGAGTTAAACAGAGAAGAGCAAATGAATCAACAAAATGTTTGTCAAAGCATGCAGACTTTGCAAACACTGAGGCTGGTCCAGTGATCTCATATGGAGGGTTCCTGACAAGGCATTTTTGCATGGCAACCCAGATCTACATGAGGAAAAGGGCTTTGGGTGGTGGTGTTGCAGCTTTTTTTAACTGAAGAACATAAGAAGAGCCATGCTGGATCAGATGAAGGTCCATCTAGTCCAGCATTCTGTTCCCATAGTGGCCAACCAGCTGCTTGTGGGAAACCCATGGGGAAGACATGAGTGCAACAGCACCCTCTTGCCCATGTTCCCCAGCAATTGGAGGACATAGGCATCCTGCCTCTGATACTGGAGGTAGCATAGAGCCAACAGGAATAGAATCATAGAATCATAGAAAAGTAGAGTTGGAAGGGGCCCTACAAGGCCATCGAGTCCAACCCCCTGCTCAATGCAGGAATCCAGGTCAAAGCATCCCCACAGATGGCTGTCCAGCCGCACCTTGAATGCCTCCAGAGTGGGAGAGCCCACCACCTCCCTAGGTCGTTGATTCCATTGTCTTATTGCTCTGACAGTCAGGAAATTTTTTCTGATGTTTACGTGGAATCTGGGTTCCTGTAACTTGAGCCCATTATTCCGTGTCCTGCAAACTGGGATGATCGAGAAGAGATCCTGGCCCTCCTTGGTGTGACAACCCTTTAAGACTGGAAGAGTGCGATCATATCTCCCCTCAGTCTCCTCTTCTGAAGGCTAAACATGCCCAGTTCTTTCAGTCTCTCCTCATAGGGCCTTGTTTCCAGTCCCTTTATCAATATTTTGCCCTCCTCTGAACCCTCTCCAGTTTGTCTACGTCCTTCTTAAAGTGTGGTGCCCAGAACTGGACGCAGTACTCAAGAAGAGGCCTAACCAGTGCCGAGTAAAGGGGAATTATCACTTCATGTGATTTGGAAGCTATACTTCTATTAATGCAGCCCAAAATAGCATTTGCCTTCTTTGCAGCCACATCGCATTGCTGGCTCATATTCAGTTTGTGATCTACCACAATTCCAAGATCCTTCTCACTTGTAGTATTGTTGAGCCAAGTGTCCCCCATTCTGTAACTCTGCCTTTGGTTTCCTCTCCCTAGGTGCAGCACTTGGCATTTATCCCTATTAAATTTCATTCTGTTGTTTTTGGCCCAGTGCTCCAGCCTATCGAGGTCTCTTTGAATTTTGTTTCTGTCTTCCAGAGTATTAGCTGTTCCACCCAACTTTGTGCATCTGCAAATTTAATAAGCATTCCCTGAACCTCCTCATCTAAGTCATTAATAAAAATGTTGAAGAGCACTGGGCCCAGGACCGAGCCCTGTGGTACCCCGCTCGTTACCTCTCCCCAGTTTGAGAAGGAGCCATTGATAAGCACTCTTTGAGTCCAATTCTGTAGCCAATGGTGGATCCACCTGATAGTTGTTCCATCTAGCCCACTTTTAGCTAGCTTGCTAATCAGGATATCATGAGGCACTTTGTCGAAAGCTTTGCTGAAGTCCAGATATATGATGTCCACAGCATTCCCACAGTCCACAAGGGAGGTTACCCGATCAAAAAATGAGATCAGATTAGTCTGGCAGGATTTGTTCTTGACAAATCCATGCTGGCTTCTAGTAATCACTGCATTGTTTTCAAGGTGCTTGCAGACTGACTTCTTTATAATCTGCTCCAAAATTTTCCCCGGGATTGATGTCAGACTGACTGGCCTATAGTTCCCCCAGGTTCCTCCTTCTTGCCCTTTTTGAAGATGGGAACAACATTTGCCCTCCTCCAGTCATCTGGCTTGTCATTCTGTTTCCTGTTTGCCTGTCCTCCCAGAGAACATATTAGAAATCCACCAGCATATAACGTTATAGATATCCGCTGTGATCAGACACAATCTTTACAAGGCTATTACAGCTCTTCCTTCCCCCTTTCTTTGCTCACATGTGTGCCCGCTCAGTGCGTTCACCCACAGCCAAGCATAATCCCTTTTGAAGATAGCAATGATTACAAATCCAGCTCTGTTTAAGGGAACCGAATCAGTCTCCAGCCATTTCCTCTGACCTATTTCATGTTATGGTCACCAGGCAGACACGTTCCTCTGCACACCTGCTGGCCACAGTGTTTGCACATCCCAAATGGAGAAATGAGAAACGTAGAAAGGTGCCTCCTTCTGACTAAGAGACCATTGGTCTAAGTAGCACGTCCAGTATTTTTCTACACTGTGATTCTCCAGGTTTATTCAGACATGTGCCTCATGCAGCCCTACTTGGAGATGCTGTGGCTTGAACCTGCTACCCTCTGCATGTGCAAACTGTGTGCTCCGACCAGGGGCCGGCTGGTGGTGACCTCTATGTCAATGGGGCTCCTTATCCATTGCAACATTTATTCTGAGCTTCATAGGAGCTGCCCATGGTGCTGAACTCCACCCCCAAAATAGGTTCGCCACCATAGAGCAACATGGATAACTCCTATAAAGCTCAGAATTAAAGCTGGAATGGATGAGGAGTCCCACTGGCATTAGGAGTCGCCAGCCTCCTTCCACAGAGCTATGGATGTTCCTAAAGAATGCATCTTGCTACCTTATACCATAACCCCCCCCCCAAACTTTTGGATCTGTGGGCACATTTGAGAATTTGGGAAACTGCCATGGGCATAATCACGAAATGCCTAATCAGTGGATCACCACTTTGGCATCTACCTGTGTCTTATTCAGCAAAAAATAATAATAAAATAAAATAAAATAAAATTGTTTCGTGTCTATTGGATGCTGCAACATCTCTTTAATAAGGCTTGTCTAATTTGGCTAATTGCTGGTGGTGCTATACTGCTAATGCTTTTTTAAAACATATGTTTTCGGCAATGTCCAGTAGTTGCTTCTTCGGGGGAGAAGGTTATTACACAGAAAAATGTGGTACTGGAACGGTCTTTAATATTCACTGATGTTAGTGGTGCATTTCGTACCTGAATGCCCCCCCCGAATCTTCTCGATTCTCTGCACTGCACCCCCCCCGATCCTCGATTTCTCCGCGGTGTGGAGGGCCTTTCTGGCCGCTCTCCGTGCCGCTCGGGCAGCCGCGCCACTCGCGCAGGCTCCCTACTTGCAGCCTAACCATAGGAAACAATATTGCAGAGTAACCATAGGAAACAATATTCCAGGCCAGTTGAGGCTGGTGGCTCCAATGGCAGTGGGGCCGTGTATGCACTCTGGATTTTACTCTGAATTTTTAAGGAGCTTTAAGGTGCTCAGCCTAGGTGGGTGGTAGAGTTCAGCATCAGCACCATGGATAGTTCTTTTAAAGTTCAGACTGAAACCCGGAGCGGATATACAGCCCCACTGATGAGCCACCAGCCTCCACCGCTCCTGGCAAAAATAACAAAGAAATACCTAAATCTACCCTATATAACATTACCGAAGTATGGGTGCTCCAACAGGGCAGGCCGGAAGTGACGCGACGGGCCCTGCGCCGAGGCGGCTGAACCCTGTTGCTGCGGCTTCGTCATAGAAACCAGGGCAACAGGGCTTAAAATGGCCTGTTTTAAGCCCTGTAGCCCTGGCTTCTACGCCAAAACCGCAGCAGCAGGGTTCAGCCGCCTCGGCGCAGGGCCCGTCGCGTCACAGCTGGAAATGAAATGAAATGATGTCCAGTAGTTGCTTCTTTGGGGGAGAATACATACAAATTTTCATGTGAACTTTTTTTTAAAAAAAACAAAAACCTCAAGGTCTGCGAGAAACCAGACGTAAGATTGGGAGGGAAAATGAGAAGGTGAGAACAACCAGAAATGGACAGATTTGTCTGTCACTACTTTAGAAAGGAGTCACTTCAGTCACACATTCAACTGAAGGCGTCAAGTGGTAATCGAGAGAAGAACAACATGTGTGAGCCGGTCCTCAATAGAGAAGAAGAAGTAGGGATTCATCGAGGTCAAATGGCCCTTCAGCCCACAAAGTAAAAAGCAAATAGATGCTTGGAAATCTGACATATGGGAACATGGATTCATCTCTCCAATGGGACGGGCCTTCCCTGATAAGTCTGTGTGAGCCCCCGCTCCCCACAACACCCCATTCTTTCATTGTTGAAAGCCCAGGGATCATGTGGATGTCAATTTAAGCTCTTTGGCCTTAAAGACATATACTTGGAAACCCTGACAAGCTGATGGCAGGTATTTGCCAAGAATATCTGATGGGCTGTCAACAAGTGACCACAGTCAAGGGAATATATTGAAAACAACATTTAACAAGCGACAAAAAGGCCTGCTCCACAAACCTGCAAGTAAAAAGGAGAAGGTCAATTGATAGCGAAAAGTTGTCTGATATGAGTTAGTTTAGAATATATATATATATATATATATATATAGAGAGAGAGAGAGAGAGAGAGAGCGCTATCTAGGAGAGCTGACTGTTCCTTATTCTTTCTCTAGTAACCTGTTGCTGAAGTTTCCCCATTCTAAGAATTCCACAGATCAGGAATGGGGACCCCTGACTCAGGGCTCCATCTGGTTTCCTCCCCCATGAGGCAAACGAGGAGAACAATCCCAACTGTTATCTCCGACCAGTGATTTGGAGATAACTGCATGGATTTGCCTTGTGCCGCTCCTCCAGCCTGTTGGGAGTGGGAGTGGCGAGCGGAGTGATTCATTCATTATTATTGTTTCTAACATCTGTATGGAATTTTCCACACATTCTTCAGGAATGTATGCCTTTTCCTGCGCATTTCTAAACATATGTATTTTTTGATGTGTATCCACCCATTGGCTGGCGCGACGCTTGTGCGCATCTTGGAAATCTCCACATTCTTCTTCATGCATGCATTTTTTGTGGAGCCTATTTTGTTTGCTTTGTGTGCAGGGGAGAGACTGGGGCACCCCAACTCCCTGCAGTGTAGGCCGGGGGCAATAATTGCCAAGGTGGGCTGCCAGCACCCCTTAGCCTGTGCCAGGGGACTCTCAGGTCTTACAGGACATGCTTAAGGTTCAGGGAATAGGGGTTCACCTTCACCCCACCCTAACTGCAAACCTCAATCCTGAAACAGTAGCAAGTAAGCACTTGGAAGGAAGCACACACAACTCTTACGGTAGATATTACATCAGTTTACACAGGGAAAAGGGGAAGAGAGATAAAAAGGCATACAACAAGAATCAGAGTAACCATAGGAAACAATATTCCAGGCCAGTTGAGGCTGGTGGCTCCAATGGCAGCGGGGCCGTGTATGCACTCTGGATTTTACTCTGAATTTTTAAGGAGCTTTAAGGTGCTCAGCCTAGGTGGGTGGTAGAGTTCAGCATCAGCACCATGGATAGTTCTTTTAAAGTTCAGACTGAAACCCAGAGTGGATATACAGCCCCACTGATGAGCCACCAGCCTCCACCGCTCCTGGCAAAAATAACAAAGAAATACCTAAATCTACCCTATAAAATTACCGAAGTATGGGTGCTCCAACAGGGCAGGGCCCAGTCCAGGATATGAAGACTCAGAAGCATGAAAGCAAGTTGAAACATGAGGACGAAGATAAAGGGCTGGTTCCAAGCCCCCTCTTTTTATGCTCAAGCCAAGCCCCTAACAACTCAAGGGAGATCTCTGCTAGCCAATTAGAGGCTGGCTGGCACAGCATTTCCAAACCCTGTAGGAGAGGGTGAACGTTTCCACTGGAACGCAGGTGAGAACATTAAATCCTATGAACTGAGTCTGACTCCGACCTTGAAGACCAGAGCCATCTCGAGATAGCGAACACACAGACGGCTGCATCGCTACATGCCGCTCCAGCCTGGCCAAATGGAGTCTTACACACAGTTGGAACACAAAAAGAAAATGGGGTTCTTGACACATTGCAAACTCAGAAATGTGTTGTTTTCCAACTGCTTTTGGAACTGCTTTCCAATTGTGTTCAGGTCTGGGAGATGCAAATCGGATAGATCCATAAACACACACACACACACACACACACACCCTTGACGGAACGAATTTCTCACACATCCTTAAGTAGTTCTAGCAAAGGGCTCTTCTGTATTAATGGAGACATTGCTTTGCAATGGCTGAGCAGCTGCCTGGTCCCCAGGCACAAGAACGGCGATCGTTTCTGCTGTGATCCAGCCCAGTGATAATGATTAATGATGTCCTCAGCTCATGCAAATAAAGCACTCACTTCCTTTCTCATCTCACCATAATGTCAGTTAAACTGAGTTTGAGATAGAGACTGTGTTGGGGCAATGGCCACGTGCCAGCTCAACAAGATCAGGATGGAATGCCGCTGAGTTTACTAAATATGAAGTGTCCATGGATCACGGCTATGGTACATTTGCCATACCACACGACATGCGTCAGTGTTTGATGGCACATTACTCAAGGATTCATCTCTGGCCATGGAGACGTGTTCGGGCCTGGCCGTTTCGACAGCACATTCCCACTTCATATGTAATGGAGGGGCCAATTCTCACACACTGTGAAACCCTTTGCTTTAGTAGGATTTACAATGATTGTGTGTTAATTTTATTTGCAAGCATGAAATGCGCAATTATATTTAAATGTTCTTTTTTTTTTTTTTTTTAAGTGCAGATAATCCATGTTTCTTTTACATGCCAAGTTATTTGTAGGCAACATCAACAAATGCAAGATCGGCAAAGATAAAACTCCAAAACTTGTTCTGTTTGCTTGCTCTTTTCCTTTCTCCCCCCTCCTCTCCATCAGTACAAAATAGATATTGAACACAGATGCAACAATCTTTCATGCATTATTTTTGCTGAGTCTACATAGGTAATAAATATAAACCATTTTTCTCAAATGTCATCTGCAGCGAATGGGATACACACCCCTTTAATTTGGGTTGCAATCAGTGAGGCATAACTTTGTCAAAGTTCTCAGAGTTCACAAATCATGCGAACATGTCCCATTCACAACCTCGAATGTGAACACAAGAAAGGGAGCACGTTCTCCAAAAATATTTGCAAATTCTCAAATTTGCATTCATGGTCCAAAAATCCACTTTTCCCCCCTTTTTTTAAACCATATGTACTTTAAAAAGTGAACATTTTTGAAAAAAAATGTATCACATTTTCATGCTTTACTCTATGGCAGGGCTCTCCAGCCTTGGGTCCCCAGATGTTGCTGGCCTACAGCTCCCAGCATACCCAGCCAGCATGGCTAATGGCAAGGGATTCTGGGAGCTGTAGTCCAGCAACATCTGGCTCTGGGGACCCAAGGTTGGAGAGCCCTGCTCTATGGGGTATGTATGTATTTTGGTGTGCTTTTCTAAAAATGTACATTTTTCTCATTCAAACTGTGCATTTTCCTCATTCAAATGAAATGAAAAAAGAGCACAATCAAACATGGGAAATGAGGTGGTGTTCAGAGAATCTCGGTGATTGCAAAAGATGCTTGCTCGTCCATCCCTAAGTCAATTTCCAAGTGTGGGCTTTTGGTTGCTGTTCAAACAGGAAAAATGTACATTTAGGGACTTTTTTTTAAAGCACACACCCAAATGTGTACATTCCCCCATTGACTAAAGTGGGGAAATCTGTATTTTTTTCAAAGCGCACATTTTTCTAATGAATGCATTTTGCAAATGCAATGGCAAGATCAGAAATATATGAGCTTTGCCCAAAACATGCACTCATGCTTGCATCTGGAGTGTGAAGGGGGCAATTTCTGATGTTTAATGAACTGAAATGAATTCACGTACATCCTTAAGGTTCCCACGTTTTATCAAATCAACCTGCTTGCCTTCTCATTTAGCCACTCCTTGTAGTTGAATGGCCATCCATAATAATAAGCTTAGATTCCTTCTGATTTTTGGCATGGCCTCTCCTTCTAAACATCTGAGGCTGCAATCCAGTGAGGCAGCCTGTAACCCTCCAAGCTTGGAGGATTGCAGGCAGTCCTATGCATGGCATGGGTCACCTCCGCGTTCCTCCCACCATGCAAAACACTTAGGGCCGGTTCGCACAGCCCAGGCTGCGAGCGGGGGAGGCACCAGGGGGCCGTCCGCGGGGTCTGGCGGGGCGCCACAGATGACCTGCACCCTGCGTGTGTGGGCGGACCCCGCAGTCCCTGCACCGCAGTGCGGGCCTCCCGGCGCTAGGGGGCAGGGCGTCGGGATGCCCAGAGGGGCCGTTTGCCCCTACAGGCCAGAACGGCCACAGCAGCACTTTCTGTGCAGCCGCCTCTGTGCAGCCCCCGTGGGACGGCCGCCCGCTGTTCACATGGCAGGGTGGCCACGCACGGTAGGGGCTTAGCCCTCTACCACCCATGGTCACTTTGTGTGCGTCCCATGTGCGGCCATCCCGTGGGGGCGCCCCTGGTCAGGCGTTCGCACGACATGGGAACCGCGGGGGACTTCTGCTCCCCCGCGGTTCCCATGTCGATGTTACCGCTTGCCTCGTGCGGGCTGAGTGGGGCCGAATTCGGCCCTGCTCGCACCTGCGCGAGGCTCGCTCGGGCCTACCTGAGGCCGGCCGGTGGCTCCTCGGCTCGGCTCTCCGCGGCGAGCCGTCCGCGCTGGTCCCATCGCGTCACTTCTGGCGCGGCAGAAGTGACGCGACGGGACCCTGCTCTGGTGCGCTGGACCCCCGTGCTATGTTTCCCCCCCACCAAAAAACATAGCGTGGGGGTCCAGCGCACAGGCAGGAGGACGACTGGCTCGAGCGGCGCCAGCCGCTCGAGTGGCGTGGAGAACGCTCTGTGCCGCTCAGAAGATCGAGCACGTGTGGAGAGCAGAGCCATGGAGAGCCACGAGCCCCCACCAGGTTCGTGTACCACCCATATGTCATGCGAACACGCCCTTAGATGGCCGATTTTGGCCATCTAAGTGTCCAGCCTCAGAAGGAGTGCGAGGCACCACCAGGATACTTCATATGCTGGTAGACCCTGTCCCACTCCCCAAAGCCCATCTCAAGGATCGCGCCTGTGACCTCAGAGCCGCAGCTGCTGAGGTTCTTTCCGCGCTGGCTACGAGGTCAGAAGGAAGGTGCTCCGAGTTCGGAATCCCAGCTCCGACCTCAGGGCAAGTTTCCGAGGTTGGAGGCGGGAGACTCCAAAAAATCCTAGTTGCTGCCTAGACTCTGTCTCACGGCCATAGGATGGTGGCGTTAGTAAAATGGCAGCAGGCTCTAATATGGGACGTTTCCACGTGTTTTTATTTGCAAGCACTGAGTTGGCAAGCTTCAGAGTTCCCCTGTTTCTGATGTCAGACCGCTTGTAGGGCTGCTGTCGGACAGAATGCAGGCTTCTCCTAAACATTGTAAGTCACTAAGGGACAATCCTACGTCCCTCATGAGGTCGTCGCAGTGCTTTGGAGAGCCCCCCCCACCTTGTAGCGGTGCGATTTCTTCTGCACTGGAAGGAAACCGAGCATGGAAGACCTTGCTCGGTTCCCTCATGGGGGGCGTTCCTGGGGATGGGCAAGGGAGGGGTGAGACTGCACCGGATTCCAAGGAATCCAGGTGATGCCTCAGCCTCTCTTCCTTGGGAGGATGGGGGGAAAACCTCTAGATGGCCAAAATCGGCTGTTTGGATATTTTTGAGGGTGGAAGGAGCGCAGAGGATATCCTGTCCTCCGTGCTCCTCCCGACTTCAATAGGATGCCCGTAATCCTCGAGTTTGGAGGGTTACGGGCAGCCTCATAGGACTGCGCTGTGAGTAGGCAAGGGAGTTTCGAAATGACTACCATACTTCTTCAGGACGGGGCATCCCTATTGGGCGTAGTGTAATCCCCCAAGGGCAGGAGGCTATGGATCAAGAAGGGATATGTCTAAACCTTGCTTATCTGGCTTGCACAGATGGCAAAATTACTCAACTCCTGACAAAAAGCTGGCATTACGGGTTGCATCGCTCTCTTTTATGATGTGCAAAATGACTCTCTCGGCAGCAGAAGGCCTGGACGCAGCTCACGATTCATTCGGCCCTCCGCCCAAAACAGTGGGGGGGTGCTGAACTCTCTATGGAACTATTTGTTCATTAGGAAAGACACAAACAAGAACTCTTGTAGCTTCCAGTACTGAGTGATGTTTCTGCTGGAAAAACAACAGCAACAAACTAACGTGCAACGTTGTCGCTTCTTGGCTTGTCCTCCTTCCTGGAGAAATGTGGAATAAGCTCGCTCCTTGCCAGAACACTGGGTTGGCAGTTAGGGTGGCGATCCGCTGTCAAAACAGAAGGAAACAGAAGAGCAGGGTTGTTGTGATGGCTAAAATCTGGAAAATGTCCCAAACGTTTTCTCTCCACCTGCCCCCATGAAAGCAGCTGCCATTTTTCTGCCTCATTATCTCAGGGCGCTTCAGAATTTATTTTGTATTTTGTTTGCTGGTGGTTTGAGCTACCTTATCACTGTGAGCTGGCAGTGCATGCTGTGTGTGTGTGTGTGTGTGTGTGTGTGTGTGTGTCTGTCCCACTTTCCACTCTCCAACACTCTGCAGTCTCCCCTGGTTCCCCGTGCGTCCTGTTCTGATCAAGCCCCATGGGGAGGAGTTGCATCATGATGTCTGCCCCTGGGCTTTAATATATTGTGGGGCGGTGGGAAGGCTACAGGCTGCTAGAGAGATTATTGTACAAGGGAAGACAGGATGCTCTCATGCACACTCCTCAGTCACCTCATGAGTAAAGTAACCACAAGAACCCTGAACCCCATCCATGAAAATTTCTCCAACATTTTCTTCTCCTTCTATTTTCGTTTTGGATGCAATTTCTTTCCTACCCTATTGAATGGGATTTCTTGGGGGTAAAATGGGGAAGAACTTTTTGGGCCAGGACTCCTGCCACAGGAGAGGTGTCCCAGAGGGGGCCGTGAGGTCTCCATCCTCTCCTCCATCCTCCCCAGATCTACCTTGCAGCCAGCAGTGGCTCGTGGCTCCAATGCCAGTGCCAGTGGGGTGGTGTATCCACTCCAGCTTTCAGTCTGACCTTTAGAGGAGGAATAAAGCTCCCTTTCATCCTAGCACCCCAAATAATATTCCATCAGCTAGGGACTGCTGAGGGCTCAGTTAATGGGGAGCTGATGATGAATTTCCTATTTTCTTCTGTCATTTCTGATCGTGGTGCTGCTGACCTGCTGCGGCCAACTGGCGAAGCCGCCATTGGTGTCGTGGCCCCGCAGGGTTCTAAAGAAGAGATGGACGTGTCAGTGTCCATATCCAGTGGAGGCTGGTGGCTCCAAATCCACTCCAGCCTGCAGTCTGAACTTTTAAGGAGCTATCCGTGTTGCTGAACCTATTTTGGATAGCTCCTTAAAGGTTCAGACTAAAACCTGGAGTGGATACGCCACCCCACTGACATTGGAGCCACCGGCTTCCGCTGAATTGCAGCACTCTCAGATGACCATGCCACGGCCAGGGGCTGCAGGAGGCATCCTCATCCGACCAGAGTGCACACCTGTGTAGCCAAGCATGGCCCCTTCAAGTCTCCAGCAGCATTCCTTTTCTGAGCTGAGGCCACACACACAGAGAGAGAGAGAGAGCGAGAGAGCTCCCTCTGTAGACATTGACCTGGCTCCAGAACAGGCACACTCCAGTTCCCTGCTTCTCAGAGAATCTAGTTATCTGGCCTGAAGTTCCATCCAGGCCCTAAGGGCTGTGGTCCTGACATCCATCTACAGTCCTGTCTAGGCATGTGTGAGACTCAAAAACTTGTCCTGTTGGAGCTCAATGGACTTTTGACACATTTCCAACCCAGTGGCCAGAAGCGGGCTGAGTTGGGGGGGGGGTCTGCAAAATTTCTAGATATATTTGTTCAAATTTGGAGCTGAGAGAACTGCATATCTCCTAGGCAATTTGCGCAAATTGGGGCTGGCTCGCTGGATGGATTCAAGTCATCATTGTTGTTCTTGTAGCACTGAGCATGAGAAGGATGGATGCGCCCTCCTCTCACTGCACATGCATGCACACAGTCCATGTTGGCCACCTTGAATTTTCTGACAGCTAATTTCGGATTTGTGCAAAGTTCGGGTCTCCTCAGAGCGGAGGAGGCCCGAAGTTTGCACAAATTCCCCGGCTCTAGAAAACAAACAAACCTCAAATCACAGCCCCGCTTTGAAAACAGAAATCCACGTGCCAGCTCAACGTACGCCAGATCGAGTTGACGCCAGTGCAGGGCTGACAGAACAGAATCCACGGGGCCAAGTTGAGAAGACCCATTGGATTCACCCCCCCCATCAGATTCCTCACACACCCCTAATTTACTGGCCACTTACCACCTGGCCTGTACTCTGGCTGTGTAGCTACAAAACATGTGAAATGTCCCTCCAAGGACCAAATCGAGACCTATTTATTTATCTGTGTGTGTGTGCAGAGCAATAGCCAAACTCCTTGAACTATATGTTCCTTTTCCCTCCCGATTATCTATGCTTAGCATTAGTCTCTCTTCCTGTCCAGTTCAGGTCTGATTGCTGATCAACCAGATAACTGCGAGCCTAGATAGGGAAGTTAATTTTCTTTTACCATATCTCGTCCAGTGATGCTAGTAGCTCTCCACTAATTTATTATTGGGCTATCTCTAGCTACCAGAAACTAGAAGAAACAGATGATCTTTCTTTTTTTCCTTTTTTTTTTTAAACCCTCTATCCTCTTCTCTGGTAAGCTCTTTCTTCATAACTTTGCCTTTTATCAGTGAGATCAGATTAGGCTGTTCTCTTCCCCCCCCCCGCACCAAAGGCAATACGCTGTTATTCAGCTGGTGATGGATATGAAAACTTGTCTTTCTTTCTGTAAGCTAACACAGCATGAAGGGGAAAAAATGTGCTCTGTAGGTTTTGCCTTAAACAGCAGCTCTTGCATTTCCCCAGCCGTGGCTCCATTCAGAAATCACTTTATCATCAACCTTCTGCCACATGTGGATTCCACCCACTCCCCAAGCACACAATTTCAGGTTAGCTCATCCGGAGGTGGGAGACTCATTCTATGTTAATTTGTAAGGAGAGGGGCAGGATGCCTTTGGCCCCCCCGTGACTGCACCGAAACCTGTCTGACCACATGCGCTGCATGGCATTTGCTTTTGGAGGTTGCTTGCGACTTTGATTCCTCCAGCTTCCCATCAGCATCCCGGATCGCTTGCTTATCCTACCAAATCCATCCCTTGTGTGAGAGAGATAGGAATGCAGTTAAAGCGGCTACTGAGAATATGGCTATTTAAGAAGACTTTTCCCTGAGTTCCCCGCCCCCCCCCCCCGACTTATTCTGTGGAATGCTCCCTCTTTACGATGTTTTCATGAATACCAACCACCTTTTCCCAGATCTGAGCACAGGGATCTGGGTGTGGGGAGCATTGTGCCACTCCCCGGGGGCAGCAGGATGAGATGAAAATACAGACAGAGTCACAGAGAAAGCTAAAGCAGAGTTACAGAGAAAGCGAAGGCAGAGTCACAGACAAGGCTGAGGCACCTCAGAACTAGGTATGTGTGAGGAAACCGTTAGGGGGATGAAAACCCACCATATTTTCATGATTCAGCCCTCCAAATTCTGGTTCGTTGGCCACGCACTGGCCCTGACTTATTGCAGCAGTGCGAGCTGAGCCAGTTTGTGGACTTCTGTCTGCGATTTGTGCATTTGGGGGGGGGGGTGGGAACTGCTAATGGAATTTGCGCAAACCAGCACCTGGAAAGCACATGGTTTTAACAGGATTTGCGCAAAGCACACTAGATCCACGTGGTTTTTGGCTGCCGCTTTTCACAAAACAGCCACTGTTGCACAACTCCGCACCCAAAAGCCACATGCATCTAGCACAATTTGCCAAAATTGCATTAAAACCATGTGCTCTCCAGGTGCCAGTTTGCACAAATCCCACTAGCAGTTAAAAATATACACACATTGTGGTCTGTCTTACAGACGGAAGTCCACGAAAAAAACTTCAACTCGTCCTGCTTCCAATCATCGGATCAGAAAGGGGTGGGAAACCTGTCAAGCTCAAACGAGCCAGATTTCCCCATTTCAACACATCCCTACTGAGTCAGAACTTTGTGTCTGTGCAGAAGAATCGGGACTTCAGTCACATCATGCCTGATCTTTACAAATTACAAACCAAGTAATTCTTCTGAACTTTGGAGACAGCAGGAATATTATTTTTTTTTGTGATGCCACCAGATTTTGTAATTTCTTGGCTTGTTGGTCAAAACTCATCCATTAGTAATGCGCATCTTTGTAGCAAGCCTGGATCAACATATTACAAATTTGTGATTAAGTTCAGAATCGATCGTGACCTTTGGAGCATGCACACTCTGCATCTAAATAATGCTGTCTCTTTGCAAGTGCTGAATTGGTTGGCTTAACACTTGACTGATCCATTGCAGGGCCCCCCAACCTTTTCTGACCCATGGGCACATTTGGGAATTTGAGAAACTGCTGTGGGCACCACCACAAAATGGCTCCCAGGGAGGATGTGGCTAGTCAGATAATGGCTACTGTGTGGGCCTGGCTAGTCAAGAGGTGTGTGTGGGGGGTAGGGATGGCCACTTACACCCCCCCTGCTCATCCCATGGCGCTCGGCATCCGGCAGCTGCGGCGCTGGGTGGACTTCCAGGTCCGCAGCGCATCACTACCGGGTCCCCGGCGCTGCGTTTTTTACGTAAATACCAAGGTAAACTACCTTAAAACTGCCTCAATTTGCTATTTGTGGCCATTTAAAAGACATTTACCTTGGTATTTACGGTAAAAAAAACGCAGTGCCAGGGACCTGGAAGCTCCTTTCCCCGCAGGAACTTGGGACGAGCCGGGGCCTAGTAAGTCTCACTGAGCTCAGGGGGGGGGGAAGAGTGGGGCAATTTCATTCCATTCCTCCCCCCCTCAAAATTCTCGGCCATCCCTAGTGGGCGGACAAAGTGAGGCTACAGTCCGGGAGGGAGGAGGAAATGGAAAGGGCTGCTTCCTGGCCCGCCCAACCTTCTTCTGTCCATTACAGAGCCGTTCCCCTTTGCATGTGGTCTCTCTCTCTCTCTGTCCCTCCCCCCTCTCTCCACTCCCAGCCTCCAGCCTTGCTATTTCTCCCCCACAACCCCTTCCCTTTCTATTTTTCTCCTCCCTTCCCCTTCCCCAGCCTCCTTCTGTCTCTCCTTCCCTGGCCCCTGGCCTCGCCCTTTCTCTCCCCCTCCCCTTTACCTCACTGTGTCTCCCCTCCCCTTTCCATTGTGCTGTTTCTCCCCCCCCATCCCCTAGCCTTGCTCTTTTTCTCCCCTCTACCCTGTTCCCTTGTTTTCTCTTCCTGCCCACTGGACAGCTGATCGGCGGCAGGTTCAGGAACAGGGAGAACCTGGCACCCTAACGTTTATCAAGTTTCTATTAATTTTGTTTTTGAAGTTGACAGGGAGTGAAGAAGAGCTGTGTAGGTGCCTTTGGAGGCACCCATGCGCCCTATGGTGCCCATGGGTGCCACACTGGGGACCCCTGATCCAGTACATCTACTGCTGCTTCCCTCATCATCATCGCTGTCGTAGGATCACAGAGTTGGAAGGGGCCTACAAGGCCATCGAGTCCAACCCCCTGCTCAATGCAGGAAACTAGAGGAGGGGTCTCCCATCCAAGTAATAACCAGGCCTGGCCCTGCTTAGCTTTCCACGCTCAGACAAGCTGAGCCAAGGAAGAGGAGGAGGACGCAATGTCCATCTTCTTCTCTCCTCCATATACTGCCTGTCAGTGATGGTGAGTAAAGATCACATCACACTGGCAGGCCATGCAAAAACAAGCAATCAGGAAGGGGGTACATCACATGACGTCATGCCGCACAGCTCCCAAGCTGCAGTTTCATATTGTGCATGCACAAAAACTCATATACCTAGAGCTAGAGTTCATATTAAAGGAGAACTCTCGTCCAAGCTAACCTGGGTGAATTCATTACTTTCTGAGGAAATAACACAAATTCATCTAGGGTAAGTTTGCCTGTCGCTATTATTTTTCATGCATCCCCCCCCCCAGCGTTGTGCAATTCTTCTGCAAACTCCAGTTGCTGCTATCTGAGACCCACCAAAACGTGTTCACAAATTCAAGTCACTGTGTATTACAGATGTATAAGAAATCAATTTCAGTTTGTTTTTTCATCAGGATTTATCTTTTTTATTATTTATTTTTATTTATTATATTTATACCCCGCCTTTTTTCCTGCAAGGAACCCAAGGCGGCTTACATAATCCTCCTCATCCTCCTCTACTCCTCTCCGTTTTATCCTCACAACAAACCCTGTGAGGTAGGTTAGGCTGATAGTCAGTAACTGGCCCAAAGTCACCCAGTGAGTTTCATGGCTGAGCGGGGACTAGAACCCGGATCTCCTGAGTCCCAGTCCAACACTCTCACCACTACGCCACACAGTTACGCTACAGGAAACCAGAGAACCACCTGATTTAAAGAATTGCACTGGCTACCAGTTGCTTGCCGAGCCGAATTCAAGGTGTTGGTTTTGACCTTTAAAACCCTACACGGCTCCGGCCCAGCTTATCTCAAGGAGCGCCTCCAGCAACATCAAGTAGGCCGCTCAACAAGGTCTGCCACGGACGGCCTTCTCCTTATCCCATCAGCCAGAGCAGCCAGGCTGGTGGGGACTAGGAAGAGGGCCTTCTCTGTGGCGGCCCCCACATTATGGAACTCCCTCCCTAGTGACCTTTGCCATGCCCCCTCCGTGATGAGCTTCCGCCGTGCATTAAAAACTGACAGTGGCTCTCCAGGCAAGGGCCTTTCCAAGCTCTCCCACCCAATATCCTTCTAACTGGAGACAACAGTGATTGAACCTGGGCCCTCCTAAAATGCAAAACGTGTTTCCTCACTGAGCCATGGACCTTCCCCATAACTTTAAGTACCCAAAGCTTCAAAATTAAAGGAAGCACCAAGTACAATAAATTATGTAATTTAATCTGAGAAAAACACCACCACTTCCTGTAATAGCAAGCTCATCTGGAGAGTGGCAACAGGATTGAAGCCACTGAAATAAGAGGGAGGTATCAGCATGCTTGGGGGAATCCCAAAGTATGCAGAAGTACAAAACAAAATCTTTAGGGGAGAAACCCAGTTCGCACCTTCTGGACCAAACACACACTCAGACACAATCTCCAGTCGATCAGCTTGCAGCGTGATTCGCTGACCCACAAACATTTCATTCAACAGCGTGCGTACATTTGAAAAATGCACATGAGAAAAGGTGTACTTATGAAAAATGCAGACAAATATGCTTAAATCAATAGAAGAATGTGCACCTTTCAAAGATGTACACAATTGATGCATACATTTTTTTGGGGGGGGGGAACATGCATGAAAATACACACCGATTTTCAAGTCAAAAGAAAAAAAGCACAGCTTCCACTCTGATACAAACACAAGTTGGAATGGGGTGGGATTCTGAGAACTTTGGTGAGCTCAAGTCTGGCCGATTCGCACATTGCTACAAGTGGGCACGGGCAGATAGGCTGAATACTTGCCACTTGAGGCAAAGGGCAGGAAATAAGGAACAACCACCTGGAGCCCAAACTTTTACAAGAGGGAATCATCTGTGGAAATTCATCTTTTGCCTATGACTGAAGACTACTGATCTAGAAGTTGTACAGGTTTCCAACATCCTGCAAGAGAAGGATGGAGAGTGAATCTCTGATTTATTTTTATTTTTTTGCTTTACACAAAGGCTTCCCCCTCCCCCTGCCGCCACCATGTTGCAGTCTGACCTAACAGCCGATTCAATTCATGCTTTGACCCCTAGAAAGATTTCAGTCTGCACAGGTGAACATGGGCAGCTCGTTCAGATGCTGAGGACGACACAAATGACCTGAGCCCACCTGCTGTGACTGAAATCCAGGAATCGTTCTAATGATCTTCTGGCTCAGCTGAGGCCCTCTTAGATCAACAACAGTGGGGTTTTGTGTGTGTGTGTGTGTGTGTGTGTGTGTATTCCTTGGCCTTATCAGCAGGAAAATAGAGGGAGCTGATATTCTAGCAAGATCAGAGGCACAGGGCTTCTTTCTCTGAAGGTAAAACTCTGTCCGTTCTAAATTTAACATCAAAGAGAGGGGAAAACAATATCCCTTACAACAAACCATGCAATGGATAAGAGAGATAATACCTAGTTTATCTTGTGTGCTGAAAAATAAATAGAACTATTATCATCTATCTGTATAGGATTTTTAATTTACAGGGCTTTGCAATATCTATCTTCAATCCCTGGAACAAACTTGCAAGTTAGATCTTTATTATCCTTGTTTAATAGGTGAGGAATGGAGATAAGATGTCATTGAAGGGCATCCAATGAGTCCATGGCTGGGGTTGGTGGGCTTCAGTGTCTACTAGGCCTCACCATTCATTTTACTGTTCCCTTTTTTTCACTGTAGCTTTCATAAATGTTTTCAAAAATACTGGGGAGGCAATGGCTCTCTTTCTTTGCGATTTTTTGACACTCCTAGCAAAAATCCATGCTGCCTATGGTGCCACAAGTCTAGATGTGTCATGCCTCCAGTGGAACTCATCAGAGGAGGAGCCAGAACTCCCAGAGACAATGATAATCCAGGAGGAGGCTGCCCCCCCCCCCCAGGGAAGATGGTTGTCATCCATCCCCACAAGAGGAGGGGAACTCCACCTACGAGTCAGAGCCTGAGAGACAGAGTAGTGGCATCTCCAAAAGATAGGCCTGAATAACCCCTGTGAGAAGGAGTGCCCATTTGCAATGGAAGGTTCCTCATGAGTAGGGCCCTCCTCATGAAGGGGACTTCTTCTGGAAGCCTCTGATGTGCTGCAGTGGAGTCCTGGGTTGAGTTTTGGGAGGTCCATCATATAAGCCTCAGTTCTAGACAGGGAGGGCTGCTGGAACACCACCTTATTTCAGCTCCCAGTACCTTGCAACCTGGTTCTCCTGATCCTTCTTTGGACTTATCTCTTGTGCTGCTGACCCCTGGACTCCTGGCTGTGATCCTTGGATTGTGCTTGATATGGACTGTTTGCCTGTGCTTGATTTTGGCTCTGCCTCAGACCCCACTTTTGGGCTGCCCTACATCTTGACCAGTAATGCTGTGCTTCTGAACTCTGTCCACTTTCTCACTTTGCTGAATGGATTTGCCCCATAGTTTGCTGCAGGGCTGAGCTTGACCCAGCCACAGCAGGGCAATAGGTAGCACTGTGTGATCCCTGATTGGCTGTGATCAACCTATGTGACTTACTTATTAATGAGGGAGAATCTGGATTTACCAAGGGGATGTTTGAATTGGATGTTAGAAAGGGTGAACATTGCATTGTCCCCAGAATGAAGACACATGAGAGAAACAGCAAACAGGTTGAACCATGGGCTGCAACATATATTAATTTATATGTGTGATCTGCTCCATTCTTAACAACTTAAAGTCAATTCCCCCAAACTCAGAGCAGGCATTGCTCCAATTCCTCCCTGGCCACCTTGGATGGGTGTTCCAACTTTGGGTCCAATCACCAAACCAGTCTAATAACTGGTCTTTGCTTTTCATGGCATGACCAGTGGTTTAGTGGTCAGTTTTGAAGTACGGGCACTCATCATGACAGCCCCCAAAGCTCCGCCCCCAAGGAGAGCCTAACCACATAGGCAGCTGTGTTGATCTGTATCAACCAACCAGTTCTATAAGTTTTCGCCTCCACCAGGAGCTGGTCTTTTGTAAAACTAATGGGTCTTAACTGCCCATTCAAGGCCACATCACCCAAAATACTTTGCATGACACCAGGGGAAAAATATATCATTGCCTGGAAACAATTCATTTCCCCTCAGCTTGTGTGAAAATTGAAGCTCAGCATAGAGGGAATGGGGAATTCTGAGCGGGGTGGCAGATGATGCCAGTGTCCCTGCTAATAATAATAAAAAAAGGTGTCAGTGTTATGTCCCAGCAAGCCCTGGCTCCATTGCACACACACCTGGAAGGAAGCCCCATCAGCATCACCAGCCCTGATGGGGCAAGCCTTATAGAATCATAGAATCATAAAAAAGTAGAGTTGGATGGGGCCTATAAGGCCATCGAGTCCAACCCTCTGCTCAGTGCAGGAATTCAGGTCAAAGCATCCCTGACAGATGGCTGTCCAGCCACACCTTGAATGCCTCCAGAGTGGGAGAGCCCACCACCTCCCTAGGTCGTTGGTTCCATTGTCTTATTGGTCTGACAGTCAGGAAATTTTTCCTGATGTTTAGGTGGAATCTAGGTTCCTGTAACTTGAGCCCATTATTCCATGTCCTGCAAACTGGGATGATCGAGGAGAGATCCTGGCCCTCCTCTGTGTGACAACCCTTCAAGTACTGGAAGAGTGCGATCATATCTCCCCTCAGTCTCCTCTTCTGAAGGCTAAACATGCCCATTTATTTCAGTCTCTCCTCATAGGGCCTTGTTTCCAGTCCCTTTATCATCCTTGTTGCCCTCCTCTGAACCCTCTCCAGCTTGTCTACGTCCTTCTGAAAGTGTGGTGCCCGGAACTGGACGCAATATTCAAGTTGAGGCCTAACCAGTGCCGAGTAAAGGGGAATTATCACTTCACGTGATTTCGAAGCAATACTTCTATTAATGCAGCCCAAAATAGCATTTGCCTTCTTTGCAAATGCTATTTTGCAAAGAAGACAATGCTGAGGGTCTCCTCAGGCCTCTACGCTATGCGAGGCTCATGTGTGGAGAGGATGCCACCACAGATGGGAACTGTGGCTTACAGAAGGTGAGGCAACCTGAAATATAGGTGGGGCACACCCACCTAATTGGCAACCCTCCTGGTCACATTTTTTGTATTCCATCCCTGCTAGTGGATGGAGGCCTGATCCCTCCCTCTTGCATGCTGTAGGCTGGGGCATGCTAGTCTCTGAGAAAAAGAACAGAGATTTGTCGTGGAGGCTGGTGGCTTCAGTGTCAGTGGGGGAACGTATCCACTCTGGGTTTTAGTCTGAACTTTGATGGAGCTATCCGTGGTGCTGGACCCCATCCCCCAAAGTAGGTTCAGCACCACAGATAGCTCCTTAAAGGTTCAGAGTGCAACCCAGAGTGGATACACTGCCCCAAAGTCTACTGGATATGTGCCGCACTGGGCTTCACACTGCCACATCCATCTCAGCTTGTCTGAGTGTGGAAAGCTAAGCAGGGTCAGGCCTGGTTGTTACTTGGATGGGAGACCCTTCCTCTAGTTTCCTGCGTTGAGCAGGGGGTTGGACTCCATGGCCTTGTAGGCCCCTTCTAACTCTATAATCTATTAGACCTATTAAACCCCACGGGGCCAAGACACCGATGGCAGCTTCGCCAGTTGGCCGCAGCAGGTCAGCATCGCCACGATCGGAAATGACAGCAGAAAATAGGAAATTCATCATCAGCTCCCCATTAACTGAGCCCTCAGCAGTCCCTAATTGATGGAGTATCTGGAAACTTTGGCACTAGGATGAAAGGGAGCTTTATTGCTCCCAGCTTTCCCATCATTTCTCTTGGCTGTAACTCAGTGATCATAGCTGCTGGCACATCCAGGCACTGCACGTAAAGCAACAAAGAGTGCCAGATACTCTGGAGTAGGCAGTGGTGCAGTTAGGTCATTTTAGACTTGGATTTTTCATTGTTATGGAGGCACCCTTTAGATGGCTAAATGGATGACCAGTGGAGGCTGGGTTGATGTCTAAACTCTTACGGAGCTATCCATGGTGCTGAACCAATTTTGGGGATTGGGGTTCAGCACCATGGATAGCTTCTGTAAAGTTCAGACTGAAACCCAGGGTGGATACACTACCCGACTGACATTGGAGCTACCCAACTGTGTATTGCTTCAGTTGTGAAGCAGGCAACTAACGTTTCTCTTCCTTCACTATTGTCATTCCATATTTTATGACTGCTTCTACATTCCTTCTATGTTAGAAAAACAGCAGAACTGTTTGTCAATCATGATATATATATATATATATATATATATATATTTAAAAAGATACTCTGAGCATGCACACTTTTGCATTTTCTACTCAAATCATAGCACCATCATGACAATGGGAACAAAATGGAGTTTGCTTCTGCTGCTCTGACATCCTCATCCTCTGCTGCTCTCTGGGTGTTCATTTGCCCCCCTCGGGCACTGGGTCCCTGTACTTTGCCCACAAGGTTCAACCCTAGATGCACCGCCGGAAGTATGGATGGATGAATATGTCAGTTTTGCATTCTTCCACATTCTTTTTTCCTTTAAAAAAAAATAAAATAAAAAATCTTAACTTACAGTATTTTCATCATGTTTTTGAAGAAAAACGCCTGTTTGGGTAAGTTGTTGTTGTTGTTGTTGTTGTTATTTTAAAATAAACTGAATCGGTAAGAAAATGGTTTTCTGTCTGACTTGGATGGATAAGTTGATTTATTTATTTATTTCGGATCAATTAGTTGACAATGAGTTTTTGTCATTTTTTGGATTTGCATGCCAAATACGATTTGCCTGCTCTACAGCTGAATGGCAATACTTGCAATTGCAACATTTCTTAGAATCCAAGTTTGGCCCTGCAGCTTTTACAGCTTCACGGTCTCCTCTTTTATTGGAAATACTTTTTGAGGCTGTTCAGTCCTATTGACCCACGATCTGTGTTTCCAAATACTTATTATTGGCGAATAAATAAGATACACAGGGTCTAAAAAGCAGGAACAGAATAGGGAATTGGATTGTCCTATTCAGTCTAATCAATGGAGTGTCACTTTAGTGTCTATATCTGAAGCTTCAATGGATCTCAGGTTACGTCACGCTCAACAAAAACTCTTGTTTTGTGCCTATTGGATGCCACAACATCTCTTTAATAAGGGTTTGTCTAAGTCTGCTAATTGCTGGAGGTGTAATACTGCTAATGTTTTGCAATGTCCAGTAGTCACTCTTTTTGGGAGGAAGTTATAATACAGATGAAGTTTGTATTGGGACACTCTTTAATATTTACTGATGTGCACATTCTTTTAAATTATCTACCTGCTTTCTGGAAGTTAATGAATGCTCAACGTAAATGGATTTTCTGTGCTGTTTTGAGAGCTAAAAGACTAATATTACAACATTGGGAGGATAAATGCTCATCTCCTATAATGCAATGGATTGAGGACCTAACAACAGTTTCAACATTTGAATGGATGGCATATAGACACCACTCTCGAATGGATACATACATGGATACTTGGTCTGCTTTTGTTGAAGCTTACATATAATGGATATATTCAAATCTGTCTGTCTGTCTGTCTGTCTATCTAGCTATTCCTCCCCCCTTTTTATGGTTTTTTTTTGTCGTTGAAACTTACAATACAAATATTTTTTTTAAAAAATGAACTGAATGAAATCCTCAGTTTCATGCACTGAAATTAATATATTCAGATCTATGTAGCCACATTTTTCTTTCTTTCTTTCCCCCTCCCTTTTCTTTTGTTGAATATATATATGTTTAAAAAGAAGTTCCATTTCAGACAAGACCAGTGAGGAAGCTGCCTCATACTGAGTCAGACCATCAGTCCGTCTAACCTAGTATTGTTGACACTGACTGGCAGGAATGGCTCTCCAGGGTTTCAGGCAGGATTCCTTCCTAGCCCTACCTGGAGAGGCCAGGGATTGAACCTGGGTCCTTCTGTATGCAAAGCAAGTGCTCTACCACTGAGGGATGTAGGGGTTTTGTTAAATCTGTTCCGTCTGTGTTTCGCAAATGTCAGGTGCCTCTCATCCCATCATCCACTCATTGATGGAATCAGATTCCCCCCCCCCATTTCCTGAACTTGCGTTTGGGTGTATGCATGCAAATAGTGGTGGCCATGAACTTGCTGGTGGGGCCACCTCGCCGCCGCCTCGCCTCTCCGCGGCGGTGGCGGCCGCACCGCCTCGATCTTCTGAGCGGCACGGAGCTGTTCTCCGTGCTGCTCGAGCTGCCTGCACCGGCCGCGCTGGCCCCAGCACGTCACTTCCGGCAGGCCGGAAGTGACGCGCCGGGACCAGCGTGGCTGGCGCAGGAGGCTCACTGTGGAGAGGCGAGCCGCCCAGAAGAACCGGTAAGTCGGCGCGAGCCTCGCGTGGATGTTAGCGGGGCCGATTTCGGCCCGCTATGCCCACGCGAGGCGAGACGGTCCACCTCTGCATGCAAATTTGCACTTTCAAAAATGACAATTCTCCCCAAAATGCATATTTTCACATTCTTGCCTATGAGGGGAAATGGGCATTTTTGGTTAGTGAAGTCCCCCCCCCCATATTTTTCTATGATTAAATTTACATAAAATTCCAGAAAGTTAAAAAAAAAAAAAAGTGGTCTGCAAGTTCACGGAATCTGTCTGACTCAGGAAAAGCCGGTCCGCTGCGGAGTTCATGGATTTCTCCAGCAGCCCTACTACTGTTGAGCCACAGCCCAGTTAATCCAGAAAGATTGAAGGCGTTGGGTACGCAAGTTTAGCCTGGTGACCAGATGTTTAAAAGGTGACATGTTGGCTTCTTCAAATATCTGAAGAGCTGCCAGACAGATGATGGAACAAATTTCTTTTCTGAGTGCAAGACCTGAATCAAGGGTTTCAGATTGCAAGAAATGAGATTTTGTAACTATATAAGCTGCTTGACAGGGGACCAGCCAGCCTCAAAGATGGTGGGTTCTCCTTCATTTGAGTTTTTAAAGCAAAGACTGGATGGCCACCCATCAGGGATGCTTTGGTGGTGCAGTGGGCTGCACTCAATGTCCTCTGAGGGACCTTCGATGATCTGGTGAAAGTCAGGGGAGAAATTTGGCTGGGGACAATAATAATAATAATAATAATAATAATAATAATAATAATAATAATAATAATTCTTACCCGCCTCTCCATCTAGATCGAGGCAGGGAACAACAAAAATATAAAATACATAAACTAATCAAAACACAACACATACTATTAAAACATCTTAAAACAACTTAAAAACATTATAAAACATCTTAAAATGTTAGAAGCATCTCTAGTATAGATACTGAGTTCTGTTACCTATGATGGGATATTTCTACCTAACACCGGGTTGTCCCTCCTCTCGGTTTGTCTTTTATTTTGCTTCTTCACATAGCTCCCGATAAGCTTCAATATCCCAGCACCAAATGAATAGTGGCAGTTTTATAGAAAAGCACATTTTAAATAATTTAGCAACCGAGGTAAGTCATCTCAGCCGCGTAATTGAAATACAGGGATATGGCATCAATAAATTCCTTGCACTGTGTGTGTGTGTGTGTGTTTGTGTGTTTGTGTGTCAGGGTTCATGAATGTCTTTAAAGAGATAATCTCTTCCATTTCATGAGGAAGTACACATTGGAGGGGGTGGGGTTAGCATCTTTCGGCTGGAAACCAGAATGTTGCTGAGAAAAGCAATTTGTTTTTACTTACTTGGCTCTTCTTCCCATCTTGAGATTGATGCATTGCCATGAAAGGCTCTGATTTTGATGCCAATGATGTAAAAAGTAGGGTTGTGCACGGAGCTTGATAAGGGGATGGAAGCTCGGTGAACTCGCTGGGCTCGACCCCCCTGAGCTCCGCTTAACTTACCTTTCCCTTGCTAGGCTCGCATCCTTGTGAGCCGAGCCAGGGAAAGGAACTTCCGGATTTCCAGCGACTATGTTCTTTACATAAAGAACAGGGTAAACTATGTCAGAACAACCGCGATTTGCATGGCGATTTGCACAGTTTGCATACGCCATGCAAATCGCAGTTGTTCTAATGCATTTTACACTGTTTTTAACATTAAAAATGTAGCACTGGTTACACCAATCGTGGGCATTTCAACATAATTTACGCTGTTTTTTACCTAAAAAACAGTCGCACCAGGCACCAGGAAGTCTGGCGAGTGCCTCAGCTGGCGCTCGCCAGAGGCTCTGCTCAGGCTGATGCACCGGGCTCAGAGCCCATCCCTACAAGAGGCCTGCTGGATCAGACCAGTCGGTCCATCTAGTCCAGCTTCCAGTTTCACGGCGGCCAACCTGACAACCCAAGAATGTACACAAGCAGGGCATGAAGGCAAACCCACCAGACAGTGTTGGCCCAAGACACTTTGATGCCTGAGCTGAAGGACAAGATGGTGCCTCCTCCCATTCTGTGTACAAAAGCTGACCAGACATCCAGTAGAATCCTTTCTTTGACACTGGCAATGGGATGCAGGCCTGTGGCTCACACTGGCTCAGCTTGTCTGAGTGTGGAAAGTTAAGCAGGGCCAGGCCTGGTAATTACTTGGATGGGAGACCCCCTCCTCTAGTTTCCTGCATTGAGCAGGGGGTTGGACTTGATAGCCTTGTAGGCCCCTTCCAACTCTATGATCTATGAAATCTATGGATTGCATCTTCCACCTCACCTGAAGGCAGCAGGCTAACTTAGGGGGTGCTGGACAGACATCATGGTCCACAGGCCTGTTCTCCAGCACCTTGATGCTGCCCTGGCTAACAGTAGGGCCAATCCTGGCACTCGGAATGGGCAGATATGTCAAATCCATTTCTGCAGACTTCCTCCTTTTCCCATCTCCAAGTCCATTTCTGTGCCAATTCTGTGCAGATGTGTGTGTGTGTGTGTGTGTGTGTTTAAATGCAAACAAAATAATAATAATCAGTACATTTTTTGTGCACATCCCCCCGAACCCCAATGAACACGTTGATGGATGGATTCCCCCATTAACTAGAGCATAGTTGTGCACATTCTAGAAATGTACCCAGTGATGGAAAAGAACAGATTTCCAGCCACAAGTTGCATCCATTTCTATGTTTGGTTCTGGGAGGTGCAAATCAGATAGATCCATATCCCTCCCTCATTGGAGTGAATTTCTGATCTGTTACTAAAGAGAACTAGCCCATGTTTGCATCCCAGCAATGGCTGTTATTCAGTGGCATATTGCCTCCGAGGATCATCACAGCCAAGAGCAGAGGGACATAGGGAACTGCCATATGCCAAGTCTGTGGATCAGGGGTGGGAAACCCGTGTCCCTCCAGACCTTGTTGGACTCCGTCTCTCATCATCCCCAGCCAACATGTTCTAGGATGATGGGAATTGTAGTCCCACAGCATATGTGGGGCTGCAGGTTCTCCACCCCTGTTTTAGGTGGTGGTGGGCGATCCTCCCACCACCTGACTCACGGCATGCTCGGCAAGATGGTTGGCCACTGTGTGAACAGCCATGCTGGACTAGGTGGACCTTTGGTCTGATCCAGCAGGGCTCTTAGTATCATAGAATCATAGAATAGTAGAGTTGGAAGGGGCCTACAAGGCCATCAAGTCCAACCCCCTGCTCAATGCAGGAATCCAAGTCACAGCATCCCTGACAGATGGCCGTCCAGCTGCACCTTGAATGTATCTAGAGTGAGAGAGCCCACCACCTCCCTAGGTCGTTGGTTCCATTGTCTTATTGCTCTAACAGTCAGGAAATTTTTCCTGATGTTTAGGTGGAATCTGGGTTCCTGTAACTTGAGCCCATTATTCCGTGTCCTGCAAACTGGGATCACCGAGAAGAGATCCTGGTCCTCCTCTTTGTGACAACCCTTCAAGTACTGGAAGAGTGCTATCATATCTCCCCTCCTCTTCTGAAGGCTAAACATGCCCAGTTCTTTCAGTCTCTCCTCATAGGGCCTTGTTTCCAGTCCCTTTATCATCTTTGAACCCTCTCCAGTTTGTCTACATCCTTCTTAAAGTGTGGTGCGTGCCCAGAACTGGATGCAGTACTCAGATGAGGCCTAACCAGCGGTGCTGAGTAAAGGGGAATTATTACTTCACGCAGTTTGGAAGCTATACTTCTATTAATGCAGCCCAAAATAGCATTTGCCTTCTTTGCAGCCACATCGTATTGCTGGCTCATATTCAGTCAGTTTGTGATCTACAACAATTCCAAGATCCTTCCCACTTGTAGTATTGTTGAGCCAAGTGTCCCCCATTCTGTAACTCTGCCTTTGGTTTCCTCTCCCTAGGTGCAGCACTTGGCATTTATCCCTATTAAATTTCATTCTGTTGCATTCTCTCAGCTCAATTGATAGCATGTTTATTATCCATACTATTTTTTTATCCATATTAAATCTCATAGATGTACCTTACAATACATTTCTCCATATGGAAAAGAATCCATATCACAGTTGTCTCTTATCAAATATAACTGTGATGTGGATTTTTATCCACATGAAGAAGCATATTGAAAAGTACATCTGTGAGATTTAATATGGATAAGAAATTATATAAGAGGCATCAATATTGTAAAAAGGATAACTGTATTGTCAATACTCGGTTGGAACTGTGGAATGAACACACATTAGTACCAAGTATATTACTATCACCCCTATTATTTAATGAGGAATTATTTAATTTCACCTTGACATCTAAGCACTTTGAGATATGGAAATGCATGATATTGACTGATAGATTGATATAAAACTGAGGTTTGTATCATATGAAGAAATAGACATTAAAGTGGGATTTAGAGCATTTTGTTCCAATATGTACAAATTAGATTTTTCTTCCATAACACACAAGGATTTAAAATATCATAAACTGAGACCTTTTAGACGTATCGAAGAGATAGTTACAGTGGATAAAAGCATAGTATGGATAAGGCATGGCTCCAAAAACTGGCCCCATGTCTTCGTCACACAGCGAACATTGTCAAAAATGCATTGTCAAACATTTAGGAGACTTAACTTCACCTTTATTCTGACTGGCAAGACCATCCATTGACAAATGTACCGGTTTCAGACACAACACCAGGTTATTCAGAAGTCCAAAATCAAGGGAGAATTTCAGAAGCATTACCGTCTTCAGTCAGGAATGGAAAAATCAGCAACAGGTTTGTGACCACTGGGACACTTTCTAAGTGATGCAGTTTTAACAGTTGCAGCAGAAAAACAAAGTTGTTATAGGAGCACACTTTTCAACCTTCAGTGTACTGTAGATATCGTCCTTGGAGGGCAGTTGTTGTGCTTTCTCCTACAACATTTCTTTCAAACCTCTTGTTGCAGCTCTGTTCATCATTTCCCCCCTCCCAGGCAAATAAAAGAGACTCTCCAAAAATGTGTTGCAGAGGGAAAACCTCGTATTGTTAGAGGCCAGGAAGAGTAAAGCGATGAGAACTGCCAAGCCCTGCCAAGCTATATTGGCATTTCCATGCAAACATCTCTCTGCAAACTAGAGCCGACATCTGCCTGTCGTTAAAAATCCATGGCTGGAGAATACAAAATCTCGCAGACAGGACTGCTGTAAGCAGTGGGCAATGGAGAAGAAAGGGAAGGAGCTGGACTGGGCGTGTATAATTTACGGAAGGACAAAAAATGGATGCCCCAGGCAGGCCAGCACAGTTTGACGGTGATTTATTAACATCGGTAAAACTCCACACACAAAAAAAGAACGTCAAAATAACCATATGTGCAACACATTGTTTGTTTTTGTGCCATGTTTTAGCATTCTACAGCGTGAGCACGTATATTGGTAAAACTCTGCACGAAAAGGATCTCAGTGCTAGCGATGGAAGGATAAGCTGTGTTTGAGCTCATAGAGGTTCTCCGCTTTCCATCTCAACACTCTTCTCACATCATTGTCACTCCAGGACAAGAGCATCTTCCCCCACCGAAACAGGAACAGTGTGAATGTTTCAAGACAACATTTCCAAGCACCCGCCCCAAATGTACACGTTCACTTCCCCCCTAAAGTGTGAAAATGGAGGGGGTTTTTTTTGGGGGGGGATGCACATTTTTGGAAGTGCACACTTGCTGAAGCATGAACTTTCAAATGCACATACAAGCTTGGGAAATTGTGAAAACATCCCACAAATTATGCTCCTGCTCGCATTCGTATTCAGGGTTGCGAACAGGACATGTTTGCATGATTTACGAAGAGGAATGCTATTCTTGTGCATCCCTACAGTCAGTGCAGTTTTTTGTGTTGCTTTTTTTGCAGTGTTTTAGCAGTGTCCAGGAGTGTGCTGGTTACATAGATGAGAGAAGGACATGAAGGAACTGAAAGCTGAGGATGGACAGTGGTCTGAAAAGAATTGAGAAATGGAACATTGGAGAATTACTAATGCATTCATTTCGTGATAGGGGGAAAAACACACCGGGTCTATCCAGAAAGAAATCCAGACAAGGAAGATTTTGAAAGAATCACTAATAGGAGAATCACTCAGCAAGACTCAAGCTTCTTGAGATTTTCAGAGCTCTGCTTCAAAGCTCGCTCTACCTCGTTCCTGTCCCCGATTGTGAGCTCTTCCCCCCTCGCATTTGAATGGGCAAAGTACTCATTTGGGTGTGCATTTTTTAAAAGTGCATGCTGAAATGCATACTTTCCACTAATTGACCTAAGTGTGAAAATGCTAATTTCCCCCAAAAGTGCACTTAAAAAAAAAGCACTTTGCAAATGAGTACTGCAAGCTTGGGGATGTGAAAACTTTGCCCACAAAATGTGTTCATATTCTCTCATCATTAGTTATAGATTAAAAATGGAGGATCTGCAGAAAGAAAGCTAATGCAATCTTGGGCATCACTGACCGAAGCAGAGTGTCCAGATCATTGGGAAGAAATCGTTCTGCTCTATTCTGTGCTAGTCAGGCCGCATTTGGAGTACATACTGTGTCCAGCTCTGGGCACCCCATTTTAAGAAGGACATTGACAAGTTGGAGCATGTCCAGAGAAGAGCAGTCAGGATGGGGAAGGGTGTGGAATCCAAGTCCTACGAGGAACTGTTGAAAAAGTTGGTTATGTTTAGCCTGGAGAAGATGCGGGGGAGACAAGATAATGGTCTTCAAATATCTGAAAGGCTGCCATGCAGATGATGGAGCAAACATGTTCTCTGTTGCTCCTCAGGGCAGGAGTAGAACCAGCAGGTGGAAACTGCAGGGAAGCAGATTTCAGCAAAACATTAGGAAAAAACTTCCTGACACTTAGGGCTGTTCAGCGGTGGAACAGATTCTGCCTTAGGAGGTGTCAGGTTCTCCTTCACGGGAGGTATTTAAGCAGAGGCCAGGTGGTCATCTGTGAGGGATCATAGAATCATAGAAAAGTAGAGTCGGAAGGGGCCCACAAGGCCATCGAGTCCAACCCCCTGCTCAATGCAGGAATCCAGGTCAAAGCATCCCTGGCAGGTGGCTGTCCAGCTGCACCTTGAATGCCACCAGACTGGGAAAGTCCACCACATCTCTAGGTAGTTGATTCCATTGTCTTATTGCTCTGACAGTCAGGAAATTTTTCTGTATGCTGTAGCTGCAGCCTGCAGTGTAGATCCTGCATTGAGCAGGGGGTTGGACAAAATGATCTTTGAAGTCCCTTCCAGCTCTATCATTGTATGAAAAAGAAAGAATTGTTTTTACTAACAGTTTTGCTGAGTAGCTTAAACCACATCCCAGTGAAGTGTGTGGAAATCCCCTCCGGCTCCTGTGTATTTCTGTGCAAGTGTTCCAATTTGCTCTTGGTTCCAGCCTAACTAAGCTCAAAGGAGCATATTCATCCCTCACCAGCATCAACCAATGTCTCCAGTGGGCTACAGGACCCTCTTTGTTTTATTCCAAGTGCATTAATCCTCCTGGCTCACCACCACCACACTGTTATTCAGTGTTTTTATTCCTGTGCAGGTTAAATGGGGTTAGTTGTTTTTTTGCAAAACAAAAAGAAAAACAACAAAAACAACAACAAAAACACTTTATAGTTAAAAGTTGTTTTTTGCAAAACAAAAAGAAAAACAACAACAACAAAACACTTTACAATTCAGGCTGGTTCTGTTTCAGTGTCTTTCTTTCAGTTGTCCTTTCGCAACGGTTATTTACTCCTACTCTTTCGGAAAGACTTAGCACAAGGGGTGGGGAAAGGAACTAGGCCTGTGAAATGTTTAGTGTGTGGGGTTTTGTATCTTTTTGGCAATAATGGTACTCTGCCTGGGAAAGTGTTTTTAATCATTAAGGAACTGAAAACCAACAACACACGCAATTTAATAGGCCTCTTAAAACAAAGTGTTGAAACGGGGTAATTTGTGCATAGCTATACAGTTTTTCATGAACATTTGCAGTGTCAGGGATGCCTCTCTTTTCAACAATCCTAAGTAATCCTTGTGGGGAAAAAAAAATAAAGTTTACTACGCCCTCACATACTTTTGCTTTCAGTTGACTTTGCTTGCCCACAGTGGTTTCATCAAATGGCCAAATCTAATTGACTAGGTAGTGGCATGACATCACAGAATTCATCAGTAGCCCTCATCAACAGAAAAAGTAGTCTTGGTTGGATATGTTTGTAAGTATAATTGATGACACAGGGTTGCCTTTCATTGCGGTGTTTTTATCAATGCAGGAGGAAGACACAAAGCAAATGAAGGAAGTTGAAAGCTATGACAAATTGTGCAACGCACTGTGCTTTGTACAAAATCCAGAAATAAAATATGGAAAATGAGAATATTCCCAGTGTATTGACTATTATTTATTTACAGTATTTGTATGCTGCTCCATATCTAAGCAGATTCCGGAGCGGTGAACAATCAAAAGATAAAAACAGATAAAAGAATAAAAACAATGCATTGAAAACAAGGTATCATTAAAACCGTGACTGGTCAGCAAGGAAGACTTCCTGGAACAAGGATGTCTTCAGCAGGCACTGAAAACTACACTGTGTTGGAGCCTGCTTGACCTCCAGAGGCAGGAAGTTCCGGAGAAATAGAGCTGCCACACTGCCACACTGAAGGGTATAAATATAATTAATAATGATGATAATAATAATAATAATAATAATAACAACAACAACAACAACAATAACAACAACAACAAGTTCCTCTCCATGTTGGGAATAGTGGTGCCTATTGAATTTGGCTGGGGCAGATGGGTGGGAATTTTGTTTCAGTTCATTTTTGATAACAATTTTCCATAATTTGCAAAATTCTTCAAATTCAGGAAAGAAAGAACTTGACTTTTGTTTTGTTTTGTTTTTTTAATGAATGTGGAAGTAAGTGAAACAGGTAGATCTGACCATCCCTTGAATTCATAGAATCATAGAATCATAGAATACTGTAGAGTTGGAAGGGGCCTACAAGGCCATCAAGTCCAACCACCTGCTCAATGCAGGAATCCAAGACAAAGCAAGTAAAAGAATTGACTAGTTCCATCTCAGAAACAAGGGAATGTTATTCATAACTCCAGAATTTAAGGAGAAATTTGGATTAGCAGGACTTCAGAAGAAGTATCCCTACCAATACTCGTAAGACTACCATTAGCTAAGTGGAGCTTTCACACCACATTTCTGGATGGCTTTCTCTGTCCTTTCTGTGCCATTTCTTCATTATTAATATCAATATTTTTGTACACCATGCACTGCAACTAGCCTAGGGATATGTGACTTTGGAAAAGTAGTTTTTGTTTGAGCTTGATGGATTTTCGATAAATTTCTGACCCTGACGGCCAAAAGTGGGCTGCAATGGGGGTGAGGTTTCGCTTCCATGAAATTGCTCGAAATATTTGCTCAAATTTGGAGCCAAGAACTTCGTATCTCTAGCACAATTTGGTCATATTGCATAAATTTGCACAAATCAGGGCCAACTCGTTAGATTCGAGTCAGTGTTGTTGTTCTTGTTGCTGTTCTTGCTGGAGCATTTAAGTACATGAGAAGAATGGAAGCCTCCTCCTCTCACTGCATAGTGCACACACACTCCACCTTGGCCATCTTGAATTTTCTGACACTCAATTTCAGATTTGTGCAAAATTCGGGCCTCTGCTTCACAATTTGAGCAAATTTACACTATTTGCATACAGCAAATATGCACAAATTGAGGAGTGGAAGACTGAATTTTGCACAAATCTCCCCAGCTTAAAAAAATAAAATATTATTATGCAAATTGCAGCCCATTTTAAAAACGGGAGTCCGCACGCTGGCTCAACTCACGTCAGATCGAATTGGCGCCAGCGCTGGGTTGGTAGAATGGAATCCATGCGGCTGGATCGAGAAAATCCATAGGATTTTCACACCCACCCCCCTTATCGGCTTCCTCACACATCCCTAACTGCAACTGGACTTCATCACATGTGGCTTTCTAAAAGTAAGGCTGTCAAAATGTGACTTTTTCTTTCCTTCTTTCAAGAGACGCACATCATTTTTCAATCCCTCATTTGGAGAACCCTTCCAACATCGGGTAATTTTTTCCCCCTTTTTTAACTCTGGGGCTGAATAATTTAGGGGCTAGTGGTGATCTGCTTTGATGGAATATTTTCTGTCTACGGTATATTTAGGACTCCATCTCCGAGTGATGGAAATCAGAGCCATTAAAATGTTCTATTAGTAATGATATTGGGGGTTGGGGGAGGGGGTGAAAGAGAGAGAGAGAGAGAGAGAGAGAGAGACTGATCAGAACTCTCAGCACACATAGAACATTAAGTATATCATTAATTTTAACGACAAAGTCCAAAATTACGAGGCTATTAAAGTTATATTTCAAGATTCTTTCTTTCTTTCTTTCTTTCTTTCTTCTCTTTCTCCCTCTTTCTCCATTCCTTCTTTCCTACCATCCTTCCATCTCAAAAGTGCTATAAATAATTGCTAATGAATGCTGGAGGAGACACATGCTTAAACCATGCATAACTGACCTTATAATTTCCTCTAAGAATGCCATCAAAAAACAATTATTTTCACTTTATTTTGTGCTTTTGTGCCCTGACAAACATCTCCACTGCAGATCAGCTACTGGAAGCATTTTCACGGAATGCGCCATTCAAGCTGTTGCTGCCTCCACCACCTGGTGATGTAGGGAGATCCCCCTACCAACATTATCCAATGCCGGTGTCTCATACACAGCGGTGTAGTGGTACATTTTGAAGTGCAGGCAGTCATCATGACGGTCCCCATAGCGAAGTCCCCAAGAGACGGAAAGAACTGGGCATGTTTAGCCTTCAGAAGAGGAGACTGAGGGGAGATATGATCGCACTCTCCCAGTACTTGAAGGGATGTCACACAGAGGAGGGCCAGGATCTCTTCTCGATCATCCCAGTGTGCAGGACACGGAATAATAGGCTCAAGCTACAGGAACCCAGATTCCACCTAAACATCAGGAAAAAATTCCTGACTGTCAGAGCAATAAGACAATGGAACCAACTACCTAGGGAGGTGGTGGGCTCTCCCACTCTGGAGGCATTCAAGGTGCAGCTGGACGGACATCTGTCAGGGTCAAGGATGCTTTGACATGGATTCCTGCATTGAGCAGGGGGTTGGAGTCAATGGCCTTAGAGGCCCGTTCCAACTCTACTTTGGATTCTATGATTCTATGAATTTCTCCAGCGGGAGGAGAATTACTCACAGGCAGGGCTCACCATTGGCAGGGGTTGTAGCTAGGGGTGTTGGAGGAATCTGCAAGAGGCTCAAATGAGTCTGGATTTCTCAGAGTCCACCCCATGGAATCCACAGCGGACTGGCTTTTCCAGATTGTACGGATTCCGTGGAGCTTCCGGAAAATTAAAAATATGCAAAACAAGAAAAAATAAATCAAGTCCACAAGTCCTGCAGACTCTGCATGACCTGGGAGAGCTGGTCCATTGTGGAATCCCATGAGGCAGACTCCGAGAAACCCAGACTCATTCGAGGCCATTGCAGATTTCTGCAACATCCCTACTTGCAACCCGTACTGTTGAACAAAACTGTCCTCAACTGATGAAATCAACTGGTAAATATTAAAAGGGGCAGCATTTGCAGATCAACACTTTGGTTCCTGGGCAATTGGCTTGCGAATGTCAGAAACAGTTTCACTCTCTCCCACAGCCAGATTTTTAACATCTCAAATTCTTTCCATCCTGACAGGAAGTCATGGGTGAATTTTGGTAAATTCTTAACAAAAATGAACTGAAATGAAATTCTCACTCATCTGCAAAGGATAAATTCAAGGGGTACAGCTATTCCCAGCATGGAGAGAACCGTGATGTGCCTACCTTCCACTTGGTGGTTAGAGGTGAGGAGCCTGTCAGAAGAAAATAGGTTGCAACCCTCATCCAGCATTTCCACGGTTGAATATGCAGGCAGGGATTGAAGCCCATACTTTTAAGAGCTCAGCTCTCAAAGCTCTGGGTCTAGATGTACAGTTTCACGTTCTCCCACATTCACCTTTTTAAAATGCCACGTTCTTTCCATCCTGAATATGAAGGAATTTGCGAATTTTGGTAAATTCTTACCAAAAAATGAACTGAAACAAACTTCTCACCCATCACCAATCACAGACATTGTTAGATCTGGAGGGCAGTGTGCCCTCTTTCACTCTGGCTCGGACCCGCCCCCCTGCCACACACACAGAAAAACATGAAGAGGTTTCCCTGGAGGTTATTATGGGCAACATTTGTATGTGCTTGATGGTTTGGGCTTTGTGTGGAATGGGTAGACCGTGGTTGGGGAAGTAAAAGTCTCCTGGACCACTTGAAGGTTCAAGATCTGATCTAAGAAAAAAAGAGCGCCCCTCCGGAACATTTTCTACATGAGATGTGCTGGACTGCAGCTCACATAATTCCCAGCTCACACGCATCTATATGTGTAAATTAGAATTTTGATCATGTTTTGCACATGTATGTTCTTGAAACACTACTTAAAACAGCCTTCCCAAGTGCATTATATCCAAGACATCTGGAGGGCACCAGGGGCAGAATACAATGGGGCACTTATGCCCCCGTTGATTCTTTTCCACCCCATTGATTCTCTTCCACAAGCAGCGGGTCACACCACTTATGCAAGGGAGATTTAGCGCTTCCAAGGGGAAGCCCTGAAACAAGTGGAAACATTCATTTCTGCTGCCTTATGCAAACTCTGCCAACCTGCCTCCTTCCAGAAATAAGTGTTTCCTCTTATTTCAGGTTGCCCTGGAAATGCTCAGTTGCCATTGCACAACTGGAGGGACCCTTTGTGCAACACAATCAGCAGGGCGGAACAGAATCAGCAGGACTCTGTTGGATTCTGCCCCGGATTGGGAAAGGCTGTTCTTGTTATGAGGAGATATAGACTACTAGTTACAATCATCCGGCTCACAAGGAAGGCCACAGCAGGCCCCAACAGGAGCTTGGGTACGCTTGGGTTCATGGGAGATGAATAGCCTCAGCAACCAGACTGTGCAAATGAAGGCTTGAATGGAGAGTGATTGAGGTCTAGGAAGCATGAATGGGCAGTAGATGGAGGCTTGCAATGATCAGATTAGCACACATGGCCTGAAGGGATGAGAGAACAACTCCTAAAAGGGAATTGAGACAGTCCTGGAAACAGGACAGCCCCAATCCTGGACAGGACTCCACCAAGATGCTGAACTAATCGGGGGAGGGGGGGTAACTACAAAGGCTTCCCCCTATGACACCCATCAAAAGCCATAGCTTCATACAAAGGCCACCATAGGCACACAAAGGACAGATCTTGCCCCTCCCAAGTAGCAAGAGATTCAGAGGAAAAGGTATGAGAACTCAACCTTAGCCCATAGAAGTCAGCAAGTAGGAATGCACACACCTCTTGATCCCCTCTGCCACGCAGGGCTCCCTTCAACATGGGACCAACAACCAGACAGGTAGCTATGGATTCTTTCCTTAATCTTTCCTTTCCTTGCAAGCATGGGGGGGGGGCTTCCCCCCTCCTTGTGGTCTATAGGCTACCTGGTCAAAAGGCACAGGGATCTTTTCTATGCAGATGATAGAGTATGACTGGAGATGCAGCAGGTACCGTATATTTTGCTGCCTGAATTATTGTGCAAAACATTGTTAGATCAGGAACTAAGAAACTGTACCTGCTCTATATTTCTTTTTGAATAAACAGCTCTTTTCCCTTCTAAACATGTTGAGTCTCAGTTCAGTGTTGATATGTTGTGTCTCAGTTTAGTGCCAGCATGTCAAGCCTATGTTTAGTGTTAAAGGGTGAAGCGTGCACTTCACCCAACGGTGTGCGTCTTTACCCCAGCCAAAGATTCCAAACCTTTTGCAATAGGGTGGGGTTAACCTCTCTTCTTGAAGGGAATCTAACACCTGGGTTATCTGTTATAAGATTCTAAGCAGCGTTTCAGGAATATACATGTGTAAAACATGATCAAAATGCTTTGGGAAAAGCAAACATTTCCAGTGATGCTCACAGTTAGAGACCCAAGTGCAAATCAAACGGAGAGAACTGGTAACTGAAACCTAAAATATCTCTGTCTGGGCTCACCCTTCAATGAAAGTGAGACCAGTTCTCTGCTGCTTTGCTGAAAAGCACTCGTTTTAGTTTCTAAAGTTGTCTGCTTGGGAAACCATTGCATGAAGCCAAATGTTTGAGAGGATACTAGGGCAAAACTAGAGAAGAAATCTAGTAATCTACACTTGAAATCTTGTATATGCAGTGTGCGCGTGTGTGTATAAACATCATCTCATCTGGGCCTTGTGGGGCTGATGAAAACTGCTGATTTGTGCTTCACAACAGTTCTTGCTACATACGTTTTGGGTGGCTGGGGAAATAAACTTTTTTTTTGTATAAACAACAGACAAATTCCACAGAGATTTTCCTTCGCTTGATTCAAACAGGATCAAATATTCAAACAGGATCAAGATGATGTGGCAGTGGCAGCAGGGTGTGGGGAGAAACCCAGGAGGAAACAGTTCTATGAAAATGGCATACAAAGACATCTTGCTTTTCCTGCATGATGTGGAACAAAGAAATATTGCCTGTCTGTATTTTGATGACTGTGTGTGTGTGTGTGTGTGTGTGTGAGAGAGAGAGAGAGAGAGAGAGAGACAGAGACACAGAGAGAAATGCTTTAGCTACTGTACTGAATTATATCCTAACTAGCAAATGTTCCCTGCCTAGCACAGGCCCATAGCTTGATACAGCAATGGCCGGGGATGTGCACTGGAGCTCGACTGGGGGGGTAGAAGTCCAGTGAACTCGTCGGGCTCGACCCCCCCAAGCTCCGCTTGGCAATGCAATGGAAAATCATCATCATCATCATCATCATCATCTATAAATATATATATAATATCATCATCATCATCATGTGATCACTCGTGACTGAGTAAGATTGTCTTCCAGGATAATAATTTACAAAAAGGAGATTTTAAAAGAAGGAAATTCTAAAGAAGATTGTGTAGACTCTAGCGATGGGTCCGTAAGTGACTGTGGAGGCCAATTCTAGATCCACACAGCTTCCCACAGTGAGGACACAGGTTACCAGATGGAAGATGGTCCTGTAAAGGATTCATTTGACGTGCTTTTTTCGCTTAGCATGTTTCTCCCTTTCACCTTGCACTCGGGCTTCTTCAAAGTCCATAGAACCTTTGTGAAAGGCCAACCTCCATTTAGATCGTTTATGGGCCAGAGCTTCCCAGTTCTCGATGTTTATACTGCATTTTTTTAGATTAGCCTTATGAACATCTTTAAACCTCTTATACTGACCACCGATATTCCGCTTTCCATCCTTGAGTTGGAAATAAAGCAACCCGGGGCAGTCTCCCATATGTATGATCCCCTCAAAGAGTGGGCACCAGGAAAAGTGTCATGCAACAGGATCCTGAACCTTCACAGGAGGCTTGGGAGTTTGCAGTTAAGGAAGAAAATTTGGTCACGGAAAGGCATCACAAGGTTTCCAACTACTCACAACCTAGTTCCCCAGAAAGATCCTGGGAGTCAGCACTCTTGCATCCAGAGTAGGTTGCCGTTCCATCTTCAGACTCTCAGGGCTCGGGCTATCACTAGCCACTCTCCCATGTCATTGCAGCTTGAGGCTGCTAAAACCAGCCAGGCCCCTTTAAGAGACAAAGCCTCTGTCAGTGTGGAGCAGGGATGTAGGAGAAATGTCAGTTCATTTTTGATCAGGATTTACCCAGTCTGCATCTTCCAGACCGAACACGGACTAGAACAACATCTGCGATCAAACTCGGTACATTTCTGAGCTTGTAATGTGATACATGGACCCCATGCGTATATTTGAAAAAATGTACGTTAAAAAAGTGTTAACTGCATTTAAAACTTTTGAAAAAAATGTACACAAATATGCTTTTATCAGTGGGAAAAGAATGCATACATTTCAAAGATGTGCACAATTGATGCATACATTTGGAAAAATAGACATGGAAATACACATGGATTTTCATGCGAAAAGAATAAAACAAAGCTCACAATGTGATACAGGCTCGAGTCCGAACGACCTTCAAGATGGAATCTGGAGAATTTGGTGAGCTCAGGCTTTGCTGATTCTCACATCGCTAGCCGGTGGAGACATCGCCAACCAGCCTAAACACAGTCACATTGCCACTTAAAGCTCAGTCTTGATCTGCTCCTAGTTGGAACAACATACAGACAGCCCTGTCTGGTCTCCAGCCACATGCAGAACTTTCCACAATGATGCTCTCTTCCTGTCTTGCTTCCCAAAGAAACCTGACTTAACCTGGCCCCTACTAAAGATCTGACCTATGGCAGAATCCTGTAACCCATGCTGCAGTGTCGACCATTGACAGAACCCATGGTCTGAAACGGTACAATAGGTTGAGAATACTCATGGTCATATATTGATAAGACTTCCAAAATTTCACTGCTCCTCATGTTCGCCCGCTCCCCTGAACATGCTTTATTGTGTTAAGCTGTAGGCACAGAGCCAATCTCAAGCTGAAACAACAGTATCATTCTGCCTGGCCTGCTGCCCTCACCAAGTCTCAGAGCAGGCTGGCATCTGGACTCTCTATGCTGAAAAGGAAACACTGCATCAGCCAACATTATTTACTGTCAATGGCTTACACAGTTTTCCCTGCTCATTTTGTGCCCTTTTTCAGATTTTGCCTAAGTAGCTGTCCCATTGTCCTTTCCTATTTACACCATTGCCTTCATCTCATCTATTTCCACATTCTGTCTTCTTTCTTTCTTTCTTTCTTTCTTTCTTTCTTTCTTTTCTTTACTGTACAAGTTGTGGGTCTGAACATAACTTCCCTGGAGGGAGAGCAAAAGGGACGGTGATGAAGTGGAAGAGAGGAACTGCGGAAAATGGAAGGAACAGGCTCAGAGGAACTCAGAAACAGAAACAGAAGAAACAAATGGGTAGTGGAAGAAAAATTGGTCTCATAAAAAGCTCTGCATCCACCCAATGACAACAGTACAGAACGCTGACAACTATTGTTTAAAAGAGAGAAAAAGCAAAAAAAAATATATATCACAATATAAATAGCAACACCAATCCGAGAAATATTGCAAGAGGAGATAATGGTTCAGAGGGTGCCAAGTGTAATTACTTTTCTTTGCTTTATTAGCTCCGTGGTCTCTCCTTGCATAATGACTGATCATGTTTAGAGTCTTGTTTCCCCAACAAACTCCATTTTTTTAATTTCTCCTTCTTCTTCCTGCCATTCTCCTTCTGCCTCCATTTCTTTTCTTTATTAGCTGTCTCTTCCTTTGATTTTCTGCAGCTCTGGCGTGGAACAGACAGGTGCATCTATATTCTCTGCCTTTTCTAGTTTTTACCACCCTCCCCTGGTTCCTCCTTCTATCTCTCTCTCTATCGATGCCACTTATATACATCTTTTTTTTTGTATTGGTGCTTTGCAGTATCCCAGAGACAGGTGTAATAGGGAAGCAATGGCAATGAAGTGCTCATGAGGGTTAGCAAGAGCCCTATCTCTCACGCTTTCTGAATGAAAGAGTAACTCTGCCAGAGAGGTTGATTGAATTGCCCACAATGTTCATATCTTCACAAGTGCCTTTTACCAGCTTCGATTGGTTCTCCAGCTACGGCTTCTCCTGGACAGGGATAGCTTGGCCACAGTGGTGCAGGCGCTAGTAACCTCAAGGCTGGATTACTGCAATGCACTCTATGTGGGGCTGCCCTTAAGTCTCCTCCAGAAGCTGGAGCTAGTGTAGAATGCAGCAGCTCGGCAGTTGTCGTGAGCTGCCCCTTTTCAGCATGCAATCCATTGCTGAGGGAACTGCTCTGGCTGCCTATTCGCTACTGGGCCAGGTTTAAGGTTCTGCTACTAGTGTATAAAGCCCTAAACAACTTAGGATCAGGATACCTGAGAGAGCGCCTTCTCCCTTATCAACCTGCCCGGTCAATGAGGTCATCAGATGGCATGCTCCTGGTTGTCCCACATGGACCTATGGCCAGACTGGAGTTCTCCAGGAGAAGGGCCTTCATGGTAGTGGCTCTATTTCTCTGGAACTCCCTGCCTCTGGAAGGCAGGCAGGCGCCAGCATTGTATTGTTTTTGGCACCTCCTGAAAATGCTTTTATTTCCAGAAGCCTTCCTGATCTCACCAGCCACCGTTATATTGATACGGTTTTATTGATCTTGTTTTTAACACATTATTTCATTCTTATATTTGTTTTATTGTTCACTGCACTGAAATCTCCATACATGGAGTGGTATATAAATCTTGTAAATAAATGAAAATAAATAAAATAATAAATAAATGGTCTTTTTTTTAACCCTACCATTTGTTCAAAGCCAGTGTGGCGTAGTGGTGAGAGTGCTGGACTGGGACTCGGGAGATCCGGGTTCTAGTCCCCGCTCGGCCATGAAACTCGCTGGGTGACTTTGGCCCAGTCACTGACTCTCAGCCTTACCTACCTCACAGGGTTGTTTTGAGGATAAAATGGAGAAGAGGAGGATTATGTAAGCCGCCTTGGGTTCCTTGCAGGGAAAAAGGCAGGGTATAAATATAATAAAATAAATAAATAAATAAATAAATATGCTTGTCTTCCTGATCATGGATACTCAAAAGTTCTTTCAGTTGCTGCTACTATGAAGAAACAGCCCTTGTTCCTACAAGCAGGGAATCCCAGAATGGTATAGTCACTAGCGAAGGACAAATCTGACAACTTTGGGTTCTCTGAGTTTCTCATTTTTCCCATCTTAAGTATGGTTCATCTGAACAGTTGAGGTGGGGAAAGAATGAGGATTCATAGGCATTTTTATATGCACTTTGTCTAATATACATATTTTTTGCAAGCAATTTTCCTGAAATAATGCATTTGAATTAATACATTTTTGAATAGTATGTTAGTGGTGGGCGATCCACCCACCACCACCCAACTTGCCAGACATGCTCAGCGTATGCTGCTGCTGCTGCACCTGCCGAGCCGAGCCCAAAAGTGGACATGCGCTGAGTGACTCGGAGGGCTTCCTGGTTCCCAGAGGGCCACTTTTTACGTTAAAAGTGGCCTGCCAGGAACCCAGAAGTCGCTTCCCTGGCTCGGCTCAGGAGAACGCAAGTCAAGCCGGGGAAACAGGTAGGAGGGACAGAGTTGGGGGGGGGGGTTGACTTCCAGCTCCCAAACAAAACTCTCACACATCCCTAATGGGGTGAACATTTGATGTTCACACTTGTTGAGGTTCTCCAAATTTTTCATCAAAGCTTGGTTCAGCTTCTTCACAAGTGTCTTTTTTTTCTCAATTGGGAAAAATGTGCATCCCCCCCCCCATAGGCTAAAGTGTGAAAATGCAGATTTGGGGGGTCAAATCAACAGTTGCATAAGTGCACATTTGCAGAAGTGTGCTCCTGTGCAAATGCACACTTTGGAATGTGAATGCAAGTTCAGAAAATTGTGAAGATGTCCCGAGAATTGCTTTCCTGCTCATGTTCTCATTCAGGGTGAATGGATCATGTTTGCATGATTTGTGAACAGGAATAATAATAATAATAATAATAATAATAATAATAATAATAATAATAATAATAATAATAATAAGCACTTTATTACAAAGTGCTGTACATGAATAAAACAACAATTTATAAAATACATAGTTATAATACTTTTCCTAAAACATAACTCAATAACACAATTATAACAATAATCTTAAATAACCCATATAACATAAAAACATCAGCATACTTTACCACCAACCAAAGCCTCCCCTACTCAAAAAGGAAGGTCTTCAGACCTTTCTTAAACACCTTAAATGCTCAGTTAGCCATAGTCAGGGATGTTGAAGAGTCCTTGGTCCCTAGTCCCGAGTCTTTGGACCCGAGTCTCGAGTCGAGTCTCGAGTCCGAGGTCCAAAATGGTGACTCGAGTCCCGAGTCCTGAGTCCCAAGTCACTCCCAAAGCGACGGCCCATGGAGGGAGTGGGAGGGTCTCCGCGAGAGGAAGAAGAGCTGCCCTTCCTCCCGCGGAGACCCTCCTGCTCCCTCCATGGGCCGCTGCCGCCTGCGCCGCCACTCACCGTCCTTCCCTTGTCCCTGCTCCTGCCGCCGCCGGGCAGGGATGTATTATGAGCCCTCCCTGGGCTCGTAGTTCTCCGTGGCGGAGCGGCCCAAACTTGCTCTTCTGAGCGGCGCAGAGCATTCTCCGCGCCGCTCGAGTCGCTGCCGCCTCGACGCCTCACCTCGCCACCGCCTGCACGGCGCCGCTGCCGCCCTCACCTCACCGCTGCCGCCCTCACCTCCACCTCCGCCGCCCTCACCTCACCTCACCTCCGCCGCCGCCGCCCTCACCTCCACCTCCGCTGCCCTCACCTCACCTCCGCCGCCGCCGCCACCCTCACCTCCGCCGCCACTGCCCTCACCTCCACCTCCACCACCCTCACCTCCGCCGCCGCCGCCGCCCTCACCTCCGCCGCCGCCGACCTCACCTCCGCTGCCGCCACCGCCACCACCGCCACCACCGCCACCATCGCCGCCTCCACCGTCGACCTCGCCGCCGCCACCATCGCCTCCGCCTCACGCCGCCATCTCATGCCGCTGTCGCACACAGCACGCTGCCAGCGCAGTCGCTCTGTTTTTGGCGGGAGGAACCACAGCAACCCCGCCAAAAACAGAGCGACGGCGCTGGCGGCGTGCTGTGTGCGGCAGCGGCATGCGATGGCGGTGTGAGGTGGCGGCGAGGCCGACGGCAGAGGCGGCGAGGGTGGCGGCGGAGGTGAGGGCGGCAGCGGCGGCGGAGTCCTTGGTCTCGAGTCCCGAGTCGAGTCTCGAGTCCCACATAAATTATTGGAACTCGAGTAGGACTCGAGTCAGAGGGGGGACTCAGTCCGACTCACTGAGTCGAGTCCCCGAGTCCGAGTCCCCATCCCTGGCCATAGTAGTAGAGGAAGAAGGTTCCCAAGTTGTGGAGCAAGGTCTTGGAATGCACGGTAATGGGTACATCACGATCTGTGAGAAGAGCCTGACCCATAAATGAAATTCTCGTACATCCCTACAGTATAGTTGCAAAAACATGCTAGATCCTAATGTACACAGTTCAAACCATGCACATTAGGCAGGAGAAAAAGTTTGGCAGTGGTCTAACATTGTTTATTATATTATAAAGAAGTTTATTATAAAGAAGTCAGTCTGCAAGTACCTTGAAAACAATGCAGTGATTACTAGAAGCCAGCATGGATTTGTCAAGAACAAATCCAGCCAGACTAATCTGATCTCATTTTTTGATCAGGTAACCTCCCTTGTGACTGTGGGAATGCTGTGGACATCATATATCTGGACTTCAGCAAAGCTTTCAACAAAGTGCCTCATGATATCCTGATTAGCAAGCTAGCTAAAAGTGGGCTAGATGGAACAACTATCAGGTGGATCCACAATTGGCTACAGAATCGGACTCAAAGAGTGCATATCAATGGTTCCTTCTCAAACTGGTAACGAGCGGGGCCCAGTGCTCTTCAACATTTTTATTAATGACTTGGATCAGGAGGTACAGGGAATGCTTATTAAATTTGCAGATGACACAAAATTGGGTGGAACAGCTAATACACTGGAAGACAGAAACAAAATTAAAAGTGACCTCGATAGGCTGGAGCGCTGGGCCGAAAACAACAGGATGAAATTTAATAGGGATAAATGCCAAGTGCTGCACCTAGGGAGAGGAAACCAAATGCAGAGTTACAGAATGGGGGACACTTGGCTCAACAATACTACAAGTGAGAAGGATCTTGGAATTGTGGTAGATCACAAACTGAATATGAGCCAGCAATGTGATGTGGCTGCAAAGAAGGCAAATGCTATTTTGGGCTGCATTAATAGAAGTATAGCTTCCAAATCGCGTGAAGTGATAATTCCCCTTTACTCAGCACTGGTTAGGCCTCATCTTGAGTACTGTGTCCAGTTCTGGGCACCACACTTTCAGAAGGATGTAGACAAACTGGGGAGGGTTCAGAGGAGGGCGACAAGGATGATAAAGGGACTGGAAACAAGGCCCTATGAGGAGAGACTGAAAGAACTGGGCATGTTTAGCCTTCAGAAGAGAAGACTGAGGGGAGATATGATCGCACTCTGCCAGTACTTGAAGGGTTGTCACACAGAGGAGGGCCAGGATCTCTTCTCGATCATCCCAGTTTGCAGGACACGGAATAATGGGCTCAAGTTACAGGAGCCTAGATTCCACCTAAGCATCAGGAAAAATTTCCTGACTGTCAGAGCAATAAGACAATGGAACCCACTACCTAGGGAGGTGGTGGGCTCTCCCACTCTGGAGGCATTCAAGGTGCGGCTGGACAGCCATCTGTCGGGGATGCTTTGACCTGGATTCCTGCATTGAGCAGGGGGTTGGACTCGATGGCCTTGTAGGCCCCTTCCAACTCTACTTTTCTATGGTTCTATGATTCTATGATGACAAAAGAGATGATAGATAACATATGGGGCATGTGTTATTTTTTAACCCTGTATACTGAGGACAGCTGTTTGGCAGGGAGAAGAAGATACACCAATCGAACATGATCATGAGCAGCTTCATGTAAACCTGGGGCATTTTCAGTACATAGGCAGAGAGAAATAAGCCCATTAGCACTTCCTAAACACCCTGGTAGATAGAAGTAAGAGGTGTGGACTGAGAGAGATTTCATCTTTACTCCTGGTAGGCTGGAACTATGAAGAAATTATTGGCTTCTTTATGCTTGGCTCATGATAGATGAGTTACTCTGGAATGGTGCAGATAGACTCTTCGAAATAAGGGGCACTGGATCCTCAAAGAAGCAGACAATTTCCTCCACAATATGCACATGAACCTGTGGGTGACACATACACACACACTTAAGGCACAATCCTATTTCAATAATAGGCAATCAGCAAAACCTGAGCTTTGCTGTGAATCAGCAAAACCTGAGCTTGTCAAAGTTCTCCAAATTCTATCTTGAAGCTCGATCCGACTCAAGTCTGTACCAGATTGCAAGCTTTGTTTTATTCCTTTTCACATGAAAATCTATGCATATTTTCATGCATATTGTTTTCCAAATGTGCAGTACACATCTGTTGTGCACATCTCTGAAATGTATACATTCTTCTCCCTTTGATTAAAGGATATCTGTGCACTTTTTTCAAATGTACGCATACTGTCAAGCACATTTTTGGAGAGGTCTGCAAATTCCATTGTGAGATCAGAAATGGATGGACTTCGACCGCAGATTGCGTCCAACTCCATGTTTGGTCCAGAAGCTGCAAAGTCAGTCCTGAACAAAAATGAACTGAAATGGATTTCTCATACATTCCTGCATGTGTGTGATGACTTGGGGTGTACTGAAACAGGGAAATCCAGCTTGCTTGAGCTCAGTGGATTTCCCGCCCACTTCCGATCTGATGATCGGAAGCAGGCTGAGTTGAGTGTTTTTTTAAAATTATTATTGCAGACTTGCGTCTGTAAGACAGATCGCAATTTGCATATTTTTTAAACCGCTAATGGAATTTGCGCAAACCAGTCTCTGGAGAGCACATGGATTTGCACAAATTGCATTAAAACCATGTGCTTTCCAGGTGCTGGTTTGAGCAATTCACATTAGCAGTTAACCCCACGTGGATTCATTGAATCATAGAAAAGTAGAGTTGGAAGGGGCCTACCAGGCCATCGAGTCCAACCCCCTGCTAAATGCAAGAATCCAGGTCAAAGCATCCCTGACAGATGGCTGCCCAGCTTCACCTTGAATGCCTCCAGAGTGGGGGAGCCCACCACCTCCCTAGGTAGTTGATTCCATTGTCTTATTGCTCCGACAGTCAGGAAATTTTTCCTGATGTTTATGTGGAATCTGGGTTCCTGTAACTGGAGCCCATTATTCAGTGTCCTGCAAACTGGGATGATCGAGAAGAGATCCTGGCCCTCCTCTGTGTGACAACCCTTCAAGTACTGGCAGAGTGCGATCATATCTCCCCTCAGTCTTCTCTTCTGAAGGCTAAACATGCCCAGTTCTTTCAGTCTCTCCTCATAGGGCCTTGTTTCCAGTCCCTTTATCATCCTTGTTGCCCTCCTCTGAACCCTCTCCAGTTTGTCTATGTCCTTCTTAAAGTGTGGTGCCCAGAACTGGACGCAGTACTCAAGATGAGGCCTAACCAGTGCTGAGTAAAGGGGAATTATCACTTCCCGCGATTTGGAAGCTATACTTCTATTAATGCAGCCCAAAATAGCATTTGAGCCAAGATTCCTCACACATCCTTAGTGATGACCAGTAAAGACAGGCATAAAGCCATTACTCTGATATCTACTAAAGGAACCCTTGTGAAAAACCCACATCTTGGACTAAGGTGTGTGTGTGTGTGTGTGTGTGTGTGTTTTAGAGCAAGCTTCACAACTCCTATTTTGGTTCCTAGATAACTGTCAGGTTTGAAGATAATGTTCTTGCAACAAATGACAGATGGGAGTAGAGAGAAACAGGCATTGAAAAGGATTCTGTGGTCATTATAACTTACGAATCCTGGCAGTGATAGACTATTACAGGACAGCAGGGAAAGGAAGATTGATTTTTAATAGAGATCAAGCCGCCCTGGTTCACATGCATGCACACGCCTACTACTCTGCAAGCCACATAAAAGATCCTTTTCTTGAAGTAGCTGTATGCCATCAGTGAGGAGCCGGAGAGGAGCGCTTCACTTTTTAATTGTGTCTGGTGATGGAAATCCAGATTCAAACGCAGCAGAGTAGCTTACCAGCATCTACAAGAAGTTCCTCCTAATTATTCAGCAGGTGGAAATGTTGTTTACTATGTATGCTCACTTACCTAGAATCCCTACGCAATGTGCAGAACCTGCACAAACATTTGTTTTGTCACTGAGTAAGAATAAAAACGTCCCCCAACCCAGTTCTCTGTGTATGTTTTAATCATTGTGGATTGTATGGAAACTGGCTAGTATTTTCCAAACCAATTACTTTCCTCTCAACCTCCCCTACTTTCTTCACTTGCTTTTAAACTTTCTTTCTCTCCTGTGGGATGTAGCTTCTAGACATGAGCATACCTGAAACAAAAATCAAAATGAAGCAACCTTCCTGATTAAGTTGCCAACTCTTTTACCAGCCTCTGCTCCTCTGTCTTTCTCAGTCACTTGATCTTCAGATGTTAGCAGCGGACAATGATTTTTTTTATCCATGCGGTGGAAACCCTGATGTCATCAGGCTTACTATGTACCCTGATTGGCTGGGGATTACCCATGCGACTGGTCCCCAGTATATGAAGTCCCCTGTTATAGAGAACTTCAGACCTGCTCACTCTCTGACACATGTATCATGCACTGACGTTACTCTGACACCTTGGCTCAAGAATCCATTTTGGTTCCAGAAGGCACAGCTTAAAAAGCTACCAGGAAGGCCATTAATGTTCTGAACCACCAAAGAGACATGTGAGCCTAGAATATTCAATGATTTTAAAAAACCTGCCAGTTTAAGCTCAGAGTTAAGGCTATCTCATGTTGGCTCAAGCGTCACAAAGCCAAGAAATTGGAAGTTAAGGCAGATGTCTTAACTGACATGCCCCATGATCAGTGATGATGTTGTGCAGTGTCACCGTGGCAATTAGGGGTGGGTGACTTGCCCGCCACCTAATTCGCTGGGCGCTCAGTGAGCGCTTTCCGCCGGCTTTTTGCTGAGCCAGGTCAAAAGTGAGTGCCGGCCAAGGCGCTCACCGGACTTCTGGGTTCATGGCGCTACGTTTTTTACATAGAAAATGCCATAAGATACGTTAAAAGCAGCCGTGATTTGAGTAACTTGTGCAAATCGTGGCCGTTTTTAATGTAATGCCGTTTCCTGCTTTAAAAACATACAAATCACGGCCACTTTTAACGTAACTTACGCCATTTTCTACATTTAAAAAGTAGCACCGAGAACGCAGAAGTCGCTTCCCCAGCTCGGATCACGAGAACGCGAGTCGAGCTGTGGAAGCAGGTAGGCTGAGTGGAGCTCTGGGGGTCAAGCCCAGCAAGTTTGCCAGACTTCCACCCCGCCCCCCCCAGTCAAACTCCGCACATATCCCTAATTGTGCTTGCTTTCAAGAAACAAACAGGCATGGGGTAACTCACAGGAAAATTCCTCGAGCAATACAGTAAGGCTCAGATGGTTCATAAGGCAATACAGGACCACCGGGCCATCTTTGCTGGCCACAGACACTCCCTCCTCCCCATCTGGAATTGGGCCTTGAAAGACCAAGGGAACGTGTGGGTGTAATAGGGATAAACGGTAACCAAGCACAATCTTAATGTCTGTAGTAATGTGCAGCCTAACCTTGTGAGATCACATCCCACAACTAAAGCACATAGAGTACAGCCAATTTCCTCTGCAGCATTTGAAAACATGGCAGTACTGGCCACATTGTAACTTCAGAATGACACTGGACATATCATAGATCATAGAGTTGGGAGGGGCCTACAAGGCCATCGAGTCCAACCCCCTGCTCAATGCAGGGAACTAGAGGAGGGGTCTCCCACCCAAGTAATAACCAGGCTTGACCCTGCTTAGCTTTCCATGCTCAGGCACAACATAACATTGCCTGCAGTTGCTGCCAGAGACTTTAAGACGGCAGGAACACCTTAATCACTTTTGACCTGCTTCTCAGAAGAACTTCACCACACCAATGAAAGGAACACCTCCTGGATGAGCCTGAATAAAGTACATCAATACTTTTTTATGAAAATGTGAAAGAAATATATGGTATGCCGTGCCACAGATTGGAGTAAAAAGGGTACACGTGTCAATTTTCAGCATTTTCTAATGTGCTGTACTATGGGGATTTTTAAGAGTTCGGTCTAAAATTTTGGACAATTGTAGACCTCATCAGGTAGATCATGGATGCCATGTTTCACATTATTATTATTACATTACAACCACATGATTACAGTACATTAGCTCCACAGGTGTTATTTTGATAAGCAATCAAATTTCGAGGCTCATAATGGAAGAACCTTTGTGTGTGTGACTCACGTTAACTAAAGGGGAATTGGAGCCTGCTTCCTCTTAGATTAGATTAAAGAGTATTCTTCTGATTCAGTGTCTGAGTACGAGGGTACTGTTAGCAGGTGGGTGGTTCATCTGCTCGGCTGAGTGGCGTTCAGCCTGTTCTGAAGGGTGTTGCCCTCCCCTTAAAATGTCAGGTTCCTAGTTTGGGAGCTGCTCTTGGATCCAGCGTTGCCTTTTCTCAGCTTCCGCTCATATGCTATCCTATGTGGACAGAGACAGCCTCGTTGCAGTTATGCAGACTCTAGGAGCCTCTCATTAGTATCACTGCAATGTGGTACACTTGGGAATGACCAAGTGTAGGTTTTAACCTATAAAGCCTTACATGGCACCTTGGTCTCCTCTCGCCTAGACTACTGTAATGCGCTCTACGTGGGGTTACCCTTGAAGACGGTTCGGAAGCTACAGCTGGTACAGAACGCGGCGGCTCGCCTGGTTAAAGGCAGTCGCCGGCAGGATCACATCACGCCAGTGCTGAAGGATTTGCACTGGTTACCAGTTGCTTGCCGAGCTGAATTCAAGGTGTTGGTTTTGACCTTTAAAACCCTGTAACGGCTCCGGTCCAGTCTATCTCAAGGAGCGTCTCCAGCAACACCAATTGGGCCGCTCAACAAGATCTGCCATGGATGGCCTTCTCCTTGTCCCTTCAGCCAGAGCAGCTAGACTGGTGGGGACGAGGAAGAGGGCCTTTTCTGTGGCGGCCCCCGTATTGTGGAACTCTCTCCCGAGTAACCTCCGCCATGCCCCCTCTCTGTTGAGCTTCCGTCGCTCATTAAAAACCTGGTTATTCAGACGGGAATATGGGGTGGGTTAAGATTTTAAAATTTTTATATTGTTTTAAAAGTATTTTATTGTTTTTATTCTATGTACATCGCCCAGGGTGGCCGGTTGCCGGCCAGATGGGCAATAAATAAATAAATAAATAAATAAATAAATAATAATAATAATAATAGCTTGGGACCACAATACCTGACAGAGTGCCTCTCTCAATTTGAGTCTACCTGGACACTGCAGTCAACATCTGAGGCCTTCCTCCAAGTGCCACCTCCAAGGGAGGATCAGAGGGTGGCAACATGAGAGAGGGCCTTCTCAGTGGTGCCCCCCCCCATTTGTGGAATGATCTCCACACTGAAGCCCGCCTGGCACCAACTCTATCGTCTTTTCAGCACCAGGTTAAGACTGCCCTCTTCTCCTAGGCATTTAATGGCACTTAAAGGTGTTTGATGGCAAGATGGGACATTTGTGTCAGCTGCTTTTGATAGGTCTGGTTGCACTGGAATTGTTTTGGCTGCTGAATTGTTTTTTTAAATTTTGTATATTGGGGGAAAGTATATTGTTTTTATACTTTTTGGGGGGCTGTTTTTATTATGCTATTTTTTATTATATTTGTGCACTGTGTTTTATGAATTGTGTGAACTACTCAGCGAACTTTGGCCATTGGGCAGTATAGAAATGAAATAAATAATAATAATTCTGCTGATCCAAAATAGGCCATCTCAAGGTTGTTAACATAGGCTGGCTATTGTGACCATATTACACCAGTGCTTTGTGATCTGGCCTGCCTTCCAGTCCATTTCCAGGCCCAATTGAAAGTGCTGGTATTAACCTTTAAAACCCTAAACAGCTTGGTTACCTGAAGGATCATCTGCTCCCATGTATATCTGCAGAGAGAGACCCTAAAATCATCTTCAGAGGCCCTCCTCCAGGTGCCCCCACCCAGTGAAGTGGCTACTAAGAAGAGGGCCTTTTTGGTTGTGGCACCCCAGTTGTGGAATGCCCTCCGCAGAGGCTCACCTGGCACCTACATTGTGAGTTGTGTTTGTGGGGGTGTGTGTTTGGCATTAGGTGAATACCTGTTTATTCTCCCAGGCCTTCTAGCTTTCCAGTTTTTTGGGTGTGTGTGTGTGTTTTGCATTTGATTGTCAGTGTGCTTTTGACTCTTTGCACTGCTATTGGCCTGTACTTTGATTTTATTTTGTTGTTTACTGTTTAGGTTTTTACATTATGTTTTATTATACATTTTGTGACCAAGCTTCAGCTACTGGGTGGTATAGTAAAGCAATAAATAAATAAATAAATAAACTATGTAGCCAGTTAGATTTAGCTACAACATTTTGTCATTAAGCAGAGAGTAAAGGCCAGAAAGCATTGCCCTCACTCTGAACTCAACTACAAGTCAGCTTCTTCCTCCACCCCCACCATCTCACACACACACACACACACACACACTTTGCTTAATACATACAGGACTCAAAACTCAAAGCTTATTCAATACTTGATGGAGTGCCTCTCCCTACTGCATTCTACCCAGACACTATGCTCAGCATCTGAGGTCTTCCTCTGAGTGCCACCTCCAAGGGAGGCTCAGATGGTGGCAATAAGGAAGAGGGCCTTCTCAGTGGTGTCCCCCCCAATTATGGAATTATCTCCCCACTGAGGCCCACCTGGCACCAACTCTGTTATCCTTTCAATGCCAGGTTAAGGCTGCCCTCTATGCCGAGGCATTTAAAGACAACCAAGGATATCTAATGGCTTGATAGGGGCACCCATGCCACATGTTTTTAACAGGTCTACGCTGTATCAAATATTGTTTTAGTTGTTAAATTGTTTTTAAATTTTGTAGTTTGGAAAAAAAAGAGGAAGGTGTTTTATTGTATTATAATCCTGTTTTAGGAACTATTGTAAACTGCCCAGAGCACTTCGGCTATTGGGTGGTAAAAAATGAAAAGAACAACAACAACATTGTGTGACACCTTGGTTTGTCCAGGTGTTTTCATATGTTCCCCTTATAGATGAAGATGGCTTCCTTTGCTTTTTCTGTGTCCTACAGGACTTCAAAATATACCTCACAGTGTGAAATGGGCATGTCTTCGTATTCATGCACATGCATTGTTGACATGGATGTGCACTAGCATTCTGAAATACACTTCCATTCCCCACTCAGATATTTAACCCAAGAATCTGTGGGAGGGAGATGAACCATGAAGAAAGGCAATGCTAGCAACTTGCATGAACAAATATTTTACAAAGCATCTCCAAAAGGCAAAAAATAGGAACGAACAGGAACAACCGTTTACAAAGGGCAACTATCAGAAAGCAGAGACCATCCCTGTTAAACTGGAACAGTTGGAACAAGTGCATATGAATGAATACTTAATTTAGGGATGTCTTCAAAAGAGATAATGGGGGTTTGTGCCTTTCAGCCTTTCTTTTAACAGGCAATCTTTTTGGTCCTCCAGTACGGTGGGACGGTTCCAAGCCAGGTGCAAAATAGTGGCTTATGTGGAGCAGACATATTTTATTTATTTATTTATTCAATTTATATCCTGCCTATATACAAATATGATGGAACAGGGTGCCTCTGAGCATAAGCCAGCCCATGAATTTTAGAACAGTACCAGAAGCAAGCTCACAAGTCCTTTTTTGCACAGAAATCCGCTCCTGGTTTTTCTTCGAGCATCCTTTTTCAGCAACCTAATTGATCTACTTCAACCCCCCCAAAGGTCTACCAACCAGATGATCCCCAAATAGCTTCTCCCCACCCATGTCTTAATGCTAAGTGGATTTGGGTGAGGTTCTGCTTGCTGTCACGTGGCAAAATATAAATATATTCTAGAGGAAGGGATGGCTTGCCAACAGGACACACTACTAAGTCAACCAACTACATGTTGGGTTACATCAGAATTTGGAAATTGTTGTTTCGTTGCTTGCTCTTTAAAATCTCTGCTTGTTTTGAAGAGGGAAATTGATCCGTCTAATCTGTAGCTATGAAATTGTATTTCCCACTTAATAGGCTACAACTGTTATAGATGAATAGTTCCAATTGCATGGAGTGCTGGAGGAAGGAGAGGAATACTAAAGGCAGAATTTGCTTTGGAAATTCTCCTCATCCAAATTTCAGAGCTCCAAATTACCTGGTCCTTTTTCTGAAGTGGAACTGATGATGCATTAGGAAAGAATCCTCCATTTTTAAATTTTATTTCCGCGCATGCACAGTTTTCTGCAAGTTTCAGTTCCTGCAACTCATTTATATGAATGATGCACAGATGAGCAATGATAACACACACACACACACATGAATGGTTATGACAGCTGTATGAAGATCCTTTTTGTGTGGTGTTTTCATAGAATCATAGAAAAGTAGAATTGGAAGGGGCCTACCAGGCCATCGAGTCCAACAACCCCCTGCTCAGTGCAGGAATCCAGGTCAAAGCATCCCCGACAGATGGCCGTCCAGCTTCACCCTTGAATGCCTCCAGAGTGGGATGTGTAGGGATGCTTCTGCATCTCGGCAGAATACTGCACAAAAACAAAATTGATGTGATTGTACATACAAGATTGTTTATTTTGGTAGTCTTTGAAGAACAGGGCTGCACTCTCTTCCTGCAGCACGTGGGTGTAAATTTTTCAATGCTTTACTGGGATAAGCGCATGGGAGTGAGAGCCCAACACTCTTCGTGTCTGCAGTGGTGAGGTCACCAGGGGGTTTGGAGTGAAGCATGATGATGGGACTCAGCTCTGTCTTTGCATGTCATCTGAGTCAGGTGAGGCTGTGCCGGTACTGGATTAGTGCCTCGCGCATGAAGGCCAATAAACTTGAGCTGAATCCTGACAAGATGGAGGCACTGTGGGTCGGTGGTTCTCATGTCCAGGAATTAGGTGCATACTTGTTCTAGATTGTGTGTATGTGTTTGTGGAGGTGCTCCTGGATCTGGCACTGTCACTTGAGGCTCAGGTGGCCCCAGAGGCATGTTCCTGTGGGCAGGGATAATTCAGCTATGGTGAACCATGCTCCGGTAATGTCCCTGATTGTGTTGTACATGCTGCAGAAAGAGGGCCTTCTCGGTGGTGCCCCCCCGATTATGGAATGGTCTCCTCACTGAGGCCTGCCTGGAGCCAACACTGTCATGTTTACAGTGCCAGGTTAAGGCCATCCTCTACTCCCAGGCATTTAATGGTATATGATGGGGTATTTATGTCAGGTGGCTGAAACCATTCTAGTATGTTATTGAAATTGGTTTTAGCTATTTAAAATGTTTTAAATTTTGTATGTTTAAATTTCATGCTGTATTTTTATGCCAATCAATTTGTGCAAATTTCCCATTCGTGCAGAGTGAGCAGCCATCGCAAACCTGAACAGGAATCAGGTGCAAGACAAGCAGCGAGATGATGTTCAGAGAATCCTGGCAACCTCAGACATCTCTCATTCACTCATCCCCAACCAAGAATGGACAAATCTGTCAATTTTGGTTGCTGTCAATTTCTCATTTTTTTTCCAGTTTTAAATTTGATTCACAAGTTTGCATGAACAAATTGTGGACATTTCTTCTAATACATGCAGTTCGCCCAATATACACATTTTTGCAAGCACTTTTCCAAATACAATGCATTTTTGAGCATTATTTTCTATAATATATGCATTTTTATGCATCTTTTGGTTGGAGAACTCCACTACAAAACTCAGAAATGTGCAACTTTTGAATAACGGAGTTTCATGGAGGATAAAAAGAGAAGAAGTGAAAACAGGTAAATTTGCATTAAAATGCAAACGGAACAGACTTCCACTGGCCCCTCACTTGGGGACAGGGAGAAGATTTGCGAGTGGGGGAGGAGAGAGGAGTCAGGTAACAGGTCAGGTTGGTCACAGGTAAAAAGGCGCAGCGGGAAGTGCGGGATTAGGCAGTATGGCTTAGGGTTATGGTGATCATCCAGTGGCACCTTTCAAGGTGACTGACGTTTACCCAAGGCTGACCTCGCTAATGCCGTGAGGCTTAGCAGGAGGGAGATTGGGACGTCTTTGGGGTTTTGCCTTTCTCGCCTACATTGGGTGCCTGGAGGCGTCAAAGTAAGGCGACGATGGTAAGGCCCTCCAGCTCCACATGGAGGGCAACTGGCCGGGGGCAGACCAACCCGCCTCCGGTGTGGTTAGGATGTATTCGCCAAAAATATTTAAAATATTGGTTTTTTTCCCGTCCAATGGCCGGGCTAGGTTAGTACCACACTTCGCCCTTCACAGATCTTCAATTCAATAAATGTGGCCCTGATTTGAAACCATATACTCTGTGTCTGGCTCTTCTTTATCTCACCCATACACTCGCAATGAATTTCTCCCCCATCCTTAAATCTCCACTGTACACTTGCAACAGGAGTGATTGAATGATTGGATCACCTCTAATGGAAAGGTAGGTGTGGAAGAATTACCCAACCCTGGTAGAGGCTAATTAGGAGGAAGCGAGGCCATAACAAAGAATCATGCAGAGACACAGTGGGCAAATTCCCATGCTGTGAGGTGTAGGGCTTCTTTTCTGTCTAAACATTCTTAGAATAGGGTTGTGCCCTGAACCTCTTCCTTATGGCTTACTATTAATGTGGAATGCTGGTATACGAATTGGGAATTATTGATGTAGACTCACCAGATCTACCCACAGCATCCAGAAATGTGTCTATATTAAGTTGCTTTCATTTCATGAAGATGGGCCTTACATTGAGTGGAGGCAAGGCAACAGAATCAAAGCTGTCGCCCAAATGAGAGTTGACTGTTCCCTTTCTAGTCAATTTCCCTTGTAAGCTTTCCATGTGCCAACTGAATCCTTCAGGGTTTGGGTGGCAGAAATCTAAGCTGACAACATCCCTTTCATAGCAGGAATCTTAACAGAGGCTCTGGGGCCTACTGTTGGCTTTGGCTTCAGACTTGGCACAGACACTTAGAGGAACTTGAAGCCCATTCCCGCCTCTATTTCAGAAATTGATGAGGACATTTCACCTCCCTGTTCCGTTCCCATACTCCATCATCACTTCAGCAGTAGGGCCCATGCATAGCATGCAAAGGTTCGTTCCCAAGTAGGGATATCGGAGAAATCTGCAACAGACTCAAATGAGTTCAGATTTCTAAGAATCTGACCCACGGATTCTGCAGCGGACTGGATTTTCCCGGCTGTAGTCTACACAGAGACTTGCACTGTGGTAAAAGCTGGAGTGATGAGACAGACCTTATACCGAGTCAGAGACTGAGTTCAGACAACATGATAACCTACACACAAGGTTGACTTAGCACAGCTGGGTTCAGACAACAGAATAACCCACATTTCAACAACCACCCATGGATCAACAACAACCCACACTCTTTAGTGTAGGTTATCGTATTGTCTGAACTCAGTCTCTGACTCGGTATAAGGAACCTTCCTGTGTCCATAGCTTGGGGAAATCACATGCTTTGCATGCCAAAGGTCCCAGGTTCAAATTCAATCCCTGTCTATCTAGACAGCAAATGTTAAGAACATAAGAAGAGCCCTGCTGGATCAGACCAAGGGTCCATCTATTCCAGCATTCTGTTCACACAGTGGCCAACCAGCTGCTCATGGGATCCCACAAGCAGGACATGAGGGCAACAGCACCCTCCCGCCCATGTTCCCCAGCAACTGGAGTACTTAGGCATACTGCCTCTGATACTGGAGTAAGCATATATCCAATCAGGCCTAGTAGCCATTGATAGCCTTCTCCTCCATGAATTTGTCCAATCTCCTTTTTCAAGCCTCCATATTGGTGGGGATCACTACAACTTGTGGAAGTGAGTTCCATAGTTTAACTCTGTGCTGTGTGAAGAAATCCTTCCTTTGATCTGTCCTGAATCTCCCACCAATCAACTTCTTGGGAAGAGCCTGGCTTCTACTATTTTGAGAGAGGGAGAAAAATGCCTCCCTGTCCACTTTCTCCACACCAGGCATAATTTTGCACACCTCTATCATGTCTCCCCTACTTGCCTTTTTTCTAAGCTAAACAATCCCAGCTGCTGTAACCTTTCCTCATAGGGGAGTTTCTCCAGCCCCTTGTTCATTTTAGTTGCCCTTTTCTGCACTTTTTCCAACTCTACAATGTCCTTTTTTTAGGTGCAGTGAGCAGAACTGTACACAGATTTGCATAAGGACAGTATGATGCATATGTTGCTCGATGCATTTGAGTCACAGCTATTCAGCAATAAATGCAACTGTACCAGTGTGGAAGGAACACATGGGTGGAACATGCTTCATATGCAAAAGGTTCCAGGTTCAACCGCCAGTGTCTCCATGTAGGGCTCAGGAAGACTCCTGTTTGAAACCCTGGAGAGATAACGCCAGTCAGTCAAAAAGCAAAGATAGCCATGTTGGTTGGCCATAAGAAAGATCTCAAAATCCATATTAGAGCACTACCTTTATTAGGCTAGATGGACCTATGGCCTGTCTTGCTCTAAGGCAGCTTCCTAACTTCCAGGTTTGAGCCATCACTTTTTGGCAGGTGAGAAGGGTGGATGGAAATAGAGTGAGAAAACGTATGGTTTGGTTCTTGAGTGCAGGGATGGAATCAATACCCAGGATCTTTGGAAAGCTTCTAGGGCACCCTGGCAGGGCCCACCTCTTAGAGTGGGGCTACTTTTAAAAATCCACACCATGCTCCAGAGTGCTTAATTGCTCTAGGGGATTGTAGGGAATTGTAAGTGGTGGTCCCCAGTGGTGGGCTGCCCGGTGCCAACTTGAAGGGGTCCACCAGAGGACACTATGCAAAAGGGGGTCATCAAAGATGGAACCAGCCATGTGTGTGTGTGTATGTGTGTGTTCAGCCCCCCAATGCTAGAGGTGTCGTTTGCACATTTTTTGTCCAGTTTCTCTGTATGCATTATAACCTTTCATCAATAATTCTGAAAAAAGATGGTGCAACTGCCGTCTTCCACTACAAAACCAGAATTCTGTTAGCAGCAGCAATGTTTTGCAACGAAAAGCTTGATTTTTGGGTATAGAAACATCAGTTTATTTATTGTTGTCTCATTGTTATCACTGTTTATATTTGAGAGAGAAAACATCCATTCGGCGGTTTCTTTTGAGCAGTGTCGTCATTGGAGGCTGGTGGCTCCAATGTCAGTGGGGTGGTGTATCCACTCCAGGTTTTAGTATGAACTTTTAAGGAGCTATTCATGGTGCTGAACACTAACACACACACACCCGAAAATAGGTTCAGCACCATGGATACCTCCTTTAAAGTTCAGATTGAAACCTGGAGCGGAGACACTGGCCCACCAGCCACTCCTGCCTCTCAGAGTCAGAGCCTAGCGCAGGGCTCTCCACCCTTGGGTCCCCAGATGTTGCTGGCCTGCAGCTCCCAGCATACCCAGCCAGCATGGCTAATGGCAAGGGATTCTGGAAACTGTAGTCCAGCAACATCTGGGGACCCAAGGTTGGAGAGCCCTGGCCTAGTGACTTATCCATGGAGCTATCCATAGTGTTGAGCCCTTGCCCCAGAATAGGTTCAGCACCATAGATCCTTTAATGGTCAGACTGAAATTCAGAGTGGATACACTGCCCTACTGACATTGCAGCCACCAGCCACTGCTGAATGCCATAACTTCCTCATATTTAATTGTGCTTTTATACTGATGTCTTGTTTTTATTGTATGCCATCCTGATATGGTTTACTGAAGGACAGCCTAAAACTTGGTATTGTACACATTTTGTGTGTCTATTGTCTGTTGACTTACTGTTATGCTGGTCTTGGACCGTAATAACGATTTGATTGATTGATTGATTGATTGATTGAATGCCATAACATATTTGTGTGCATGTCACCTCCACCACGCCCACAGGGTCCAGCTTCTTCATGCAAGTTCAAAACGGTAATTTGTGAGAATGTATAGAAAGATTAATCAGTAGTTATTTCTATAAACTTCCCGAATCGTGTGTGCTTCCAAAAATCAAGGGCGTGTAAAGAATTGCTGGGGACTTTAAGTATCCTGCAACTGAAATTCCAAATTCTTGCTACTCAAAGAGACTGCTCTTGCAATGTCCAGTGGCAGCTGGCCAGAGTCACATGTCTCTAGTTTTGTTTTCCTCCATGATGGCGTGAATTCCATCGGGACCACATTAGGGGATTTCCTCTGGGAACACTGGCCTGGAATAAAGAGTAGTTTAGGTGGTATTAGCATACTAGAAACAGTGTAAACTCATATAACCAAGAGTGTTATAGGAAACATATAATAATACAGGTAAAAGGTTAAGTTGAGATGAAGTTGTTTTGAAGCAAAAAGGGCAAGGCCCTGGTCACTCAAGCTGTCAGGGACAGATAAACACTCCATATGTTAGGTTGGATATCCACCCATCACCCAACACAGGCAGGGAACATATCATCCTATCATCACCCCACCAGCCAAGGTCTTCCTGGGACACTTGGCCATTGGTCTGAACCAACGCAATCAGCATGGTCTGGATCCACCCTACACCCCAAGTAGTAAACATCATGGGACTTGTTGGAAGGAGGTCACTGTGAGGACATACAGGCATAGCTGTTCCAACATTGTTATACTAGTTATTAGGAGAAGACCACATGCATGGTCAAGCCTCATCTCCACCTCCATCCAGGCATGATACATCCAAAATCTCCTAGGCCCAATCAGCCAAGTAGTAGTGATTAATTGGGGCCTTTGGGGAGATAGTATCACTTTGTTTATCTATTAATGCTAGCTTTCCTAGTGGTGAAGGAAAATATTTTCTCTTCTGAGTATATGTGTATGAATGAAGTTTTAAATTGCATTCCAAGTCCTTTGAGTCAACCTGGTCTATCCTGATCCTTGGGATGTTAAAAATAACTTATAAGCTCTTTCAAAGGAAACCCTGCTGGTGAGGGGTGATTCCCCAAGGCAAACACCTGCTTGTAGCAGACAAGTAACTGTCAAGAGTAATAGAACAACAACAAAAAAAACCTGTGTGGGCTTGTGTTCCCTTCCAAGAGTCAGAGTAGGAATGGGGGAGAAATTTGTTCAGTTCAGATTTTAATGCAACATACCGATTTTCTCACTTTCGAACCGCTATGAAACTCAGTTATCCTATGAAATACACGCTTCTCCAAATTTTGCAATGGAGTTTTCCAATTTTTTTTTAAAAGTATGCATTAGTGAAAATAACAAAAACATGCATTATATTTGGAAAATGTGCTTGCAGAAAATGTATATAGTAGGGCAAAATTACATAGAAAAGGGCATGTCTTAGGATAAATGTGCACAACAATGCATACCATCTTTTATCTGAACTTTTAATGTAAAAGATGTTCAAAGTTTGGGAATGGGATGAATCAAAATTAAGACTGGGAAAAATGAGAAAAAGAGAGAGCACTTTCCCTGCGCCTGGCTTCCCTCAGTGCGGGGAGGAGATTGTGAGGGGTGTGGGGGGAAGAGAACTGAGGTATCCTGCATGCTGCATCATGCAATTGGCATTGGCTCGGGGTGTGGCTTATGGGGCGCTATTAGCCCCTGGAGCCTCGCCCTTGACCTCGTTGTTCTTCCAGCTCCATCCCTGTAATCAGTGTAGTAGGCTTGGCTGGTTGCTTTTTGGGACCAGGAAGTAGGAATTTCTGGCCTGGTGCCTGATTGGCTGTTAGGCAATATGTCTGTTCGCCTACTCCACACCGTACACAAGCAGGAATTAGGGTGCAATCCTATGCATGTTTAGGCAGAAAAAGTCCTACAACTCCCAGCATTCCCCAGCCTGGGGAATGCTGGGAGTTGTAGGACTTGTTTTCCTGTCTAATTATGCATAGGGTTGCATCCTTGGTAGTTTAAAGTTCATAGGTCAATTCCATTACATTTGCTGTTCTGTAGGTTAATTCAGTCACATGCAATTTGGCAGGTACGTGCGGGAACCTTTAGTTGGGATTAAGGAACGGTGAGCATCCAGTGGCACCTTTATGTTGAGCGGCGATGGCTTCCCACTCGGGGCCATGAGACCCAGTGGAGAGATATAAATCAGTGTTGATGCTAACTGACCTCACCTGCTTGGAGCTTTGTGGCCCTGGGAGGGGGTGACACAGAATGGCTTCCCAACTCATGCGCGGGTGTGGTCCTGAGGGTGGGGCGATTGTATAGATAGATACTTCTCAACAGGGCTAGCGTGGCTCACCCCCGTATACTTACATGTTAGTCGCCTGCATAGATGAGAAGCCCACACTTGTTCCCCTCTGCAGATCAGCTTAATACGTGTGGCCCAAGTCTGCACCATATATCTGTATCTCTGTATTTTGCAAACCAAAGTTGACAGGAGGATCATCCACCCCTACCGGAGGAAAGGCCTCTTCTGCCTGTGTTCTTCCCTGGCCCACAGTTCTGGAGCTGCCTCCCTTCCCCACTGTTACTAAGCAATATCACACCACCGTCGCCACAAGCTCCCCGCTTTCATGCAATAGAAGTGGGCCTTTTAGCTTGAAGATGAAACAGAGTTTCTGCTAGCCATCACTCGCTGTCATGTTCGTCAGCAAAGCCTGTTTATTCTACAGTAACAGGGAATGGTGTCATTTCTTCTGCATACTGAACAATCCATAAACTGGCAGTAATGCTCTATCTTCTGAAGAAGATGCAACAAAAAGAAGGAATGAGTGATTAGAATACAGAAAATGGAACAAGTCATTTGGGATTGTTTCTTTTCCCAGCCATCATAAACAAATGGGATTGTCTTTGTCCCCAAATATATGTGTGAAAGATATATATTTTTTTATGCCATGATCTATTTTGGTGTCTTACAGGTGGCTGCAGGAAATCTAGTCTAATTTAATTGTTCCAATAAGTCTAGGGAACATAAAGTAAGGTTTTCCACACAGTTTTCTGGGAAGTATTAGCATTAAACCAGGGCTCTCCAACCTTGGGTCCCCAGACGTTGCTGGACTACAGCTCCCAGAATCCCTTGCCATTAGCCATGCTGGCTGGGTATGCTGGGAGCTGTAGGCCAGCAACATCTGGGGACCCAAGGTTGGAGAGCCCTGCATTAAACCATATTGTACTGGATGCTGTCATACGGAGATTGTAGCCATTGGCTTGATTCTGACATAATGCCAAATTGTGGTTTGGTGTGGTTTGAAATGAAACTGGTGCTTGTATGCCCTCTTCTTCCCCACGAGCTCCACTTGACTTGGTTACTCCCACTTTAACACAAACCATAGTTGCAGTTACCCCTGAACTGGCAAGCTATGGTTTGCATTTGACCTCTGAAGTGAGGAAGAGCAGAACATCTCCTTTCCTGCTGATGTTTGACTTGCCCAGGGCTCCTGACCACCAGGGCTGAGAACTTCAACATCAGGTTAGGCTACCTTCACCCCTGCAAAGGCCAGACTCCCAAGTGGCTTCCACAGAGCTGAGCTTGATGGGAAAAGCTGCAGTTTCTGACAGCAACCAGTGCAATGGAGGTAGTGTTGTATACAGATTTAATTCCCACTTTATTTAAGATCAGAAGTTCACCCCATTTGCACCCCTGAATGCAAATGTGAGCTCATTCTGTGGGCAAAGCACACATTCCTGAGCTTGAGATGCTTGTTTGCAAAATGTGTACTTCAGAAACATGCACACTTTAAAAATGTGCTTTTTTTGTGTGTGTGGGGGGGAAATGTACATGTTCATGCTTTAGTCCATGGGGGGGGGGAAGGTATGGATTTCAGTGTGCAAAAAAAGTTCACCCAAATGCATACTTTCTTCATTTGAACAGGGTGAGGGAAAGGTTCGCAACTGGGAATAGGAACAAGGTGGACTGAACTTCAAGGTAGAACTTGGAGAACCTCAAGGAGCTTGAGACACACTGTTTCTCCTATCCCTCAATAGAGGAAAGGGGCATGGAGCAGCAGAATGGGACTTCCAGGTCCATCAAGATAAATGGGCCCTTTGTCAGCACCAACAGGTCGGAGATGGAGGAGGAAGAGATCCAGAGAGTGCACTAACAAGGAAGCAAGAAGCCAGACATCAGACACTGTAGAGCGGAGGGAGCAACAAGTGGCTGACAGACAAAGGGCTACATCTCCAGGACTTCCTCTCTGGTGGAGTCCTTTCCCTGCTGAATGCTTCCTTCAAGTCATGACTGAAACTTCAAGGAACATTGGGGGGGTCCATCTCACCTACTAAGGCATACATTGAAAATGCTTACTTTATTTGTGAGTTATTGTGCTCCTTTGAAGGCAGTGGCTCCCTGGGGTACATGCTGCTAATGTTTGCTTCAGTACTCTTGTGTTTTCTTATCGCTTATGCGTAAATAAACTGAAAGCAGAGGACTGACTTTGCTCAGGGCAGGTGGTGGTTTCCATCAGGTATGCTGGTGGAAGAGCGAGCCCACACCTACAGAAATCCCATCATCGGGCTGCAACTTCAGAAGTCATCAGTTGTTTCTCTTGAACATGGCCCTCCAAACTCACCTTGAATTTACATGTGAATCTGAAGTTCAATAGGTATAAGGTCAATTCCACCTCTCTGTCCTCTTAACTGATTTGCTTCTGGGCCAGAACTGTGGGTGCCATACACCCCCCCTAAGCCAACCTTCTGCCTCTGGTGCAGTGGAGGATGCTGTCCCATTGTCAGTGTTGAAGTAGGGCTCCTCTGCCCATCCGGTTGGCTTTTGCACATGCAATGGGAGGATGCCAACTTGTTCTTCACCTCAGGCAGCAAAAGATCTTGGGCCAGCTCTTGTTTGCCTTGATAGCCATGATGCTATGTGTTTTCTGGAATCCTTCTGAGCATTGAAAGTGCTTAGGGCCAACTTTGGCTTTTGGGGGACTCTCAAGCAATTTGGACAAGGTACGAGTCAAAGCTAATCAACCTGGTGAAGACACAACTACTGAGAGTCAAAAGCAGGGTACACACACAAAGAATGTTCCAGAGTCTCCTGTGCAGCCACAGACTACTCTGTAGTTCAAATATTCTTGGGGGAGGGCCTGGCCAGGTCTTAAGCCTTGGGAGCCAAAATGGCGGCATTGCCTCTTGATTAGTGGGCCCCTTCATAGAACTGGGCTCCAGCCCCAGCTGGAGTATTGGCTACGAACTGTAGCACTCGTGCGTATGAGTTAATCCTGATGTTGTCATTGTTTAGGGTGACGGTGTTGTAGCAGTGACGTGATTGCTCCCTGTTCTAGCATTTATGGAAATTTATGATTGAGATTTACTCACAGGCTTTTAGCCTGCTCACTTCCTTCATTGCAATTTGTAGAACGTCTCTTGCTGTTCATCTGTTGTCAGCATCTCCAGATTTGCTGCCTGCCTGGTGGTTTAAGATGTGGATAAAGCTGCAGTAAATATAATGAAAGGGAAGCTGGCGAGTGCATACCCACCTCAGTGGCTATTTTGAAAAACTGAGAACTCAGGAAAAACCGAGAACCTTTTTTCTTCTTTTGCTTGTTTCTTTTATTTTGATTTAGAGCCTGTTCCACCCCAAGAGCTTAGGATAGGTAAGAACCATTTTTATATAAAATTTGACCCAACACTCTGAAAGTCCTCAATAAAACAATATTAGGTAATGTAAAATGAATACAACTGAGGCAAAATTACTCATGTTTTTCACCAAATGCTTTCAGCTGTGCAAAAAATAAAATAAAAAATCCTTTCCCTTTTTGTCGATGTGTCAGCAGTCCTTGCAAAAAACTGTCTGCTTATTCAATTTCCTTCCTCACTTGCCTTCACTTAAAATTGCCCTCACTTGCCCTCAGTGTAAAGCATGCAGGTTTCTGGTCATGAGGAAAGCCAGATAAACAATTGGCCCTGACCCGACCTCTGTTTTATTGCTGCTGTCAGCTGTGGTAAAGCAGCAAGACAGGCAGCTTTGTGCTTGCTTAGGCAGGGAGTGTTCTGCAGCCTTCTCCCCACTCCATCTTCCACCTTCAGCTCTCCAAGCAACATCTCCAACCAACACAACAGCCAGGATGACAACCGGGGACCTCCCCCCACTGCCCCACTGGGCGTTTTCTTGAAGCTGACCATGTCACATCCTTGGGAAATTCCTTGTAAAGCAGTAGTCTAGACACAATGGAATTTTATTCCAGAATCTCTTCTCCATATCACGTTGAAGATGATGATTATGATTAATTTTATTTCTATATCACCCAATAGCCGAAGCACTTTGGGCGGATTACAATGATTGGTAAAAAAAACAGCAACAGTAAAATACAACATAAAATATACACAATAAAAGCATTATAAAAATTAAATCTATTTTTTTTAAAAAATGACTCAAATAAATAAAACAGGTTAATACAACATGACCTGTAAAAGAGTTAAAAATAACCACCCCACCATGCACAATTTAGAGTTCTTAAAAGCCTCAGCGTAGAGGGCAGTCTTAACCTGGCACCGAAAAGATAGTAGAGCAGGTGCCAGGCAGGCCTCAAGGGGGAAGCTTGTTCCACAGTTGGGGGGCTACCACAGAAAAGGCCCTTCCCCTTGTTGCCACCTTCTGAGCCTCCCTCGGGGGTGGCAGTCAGAGGAAGGCCCCAGATGTTGAGTGTGGTGTCTGGGTAGACTGTGGCTGGGAGAGGTGTTCCATCAAGTATTGTGGTCCCAAGCCATGTAGGGCTTTATAGGTTAAGATTAGCTAGACCGTGGTGTGTGTGTGTGTGTGTGTGTGTGTGTTTAAATCATTCTCATAGAATCATAGAAAAGTAGAGTTGGAAGGGGCCTACGAGGCCATCAAGTCCAACCCCCTGCTCAATGCAGGAATCCAGGTCAAAGCATCTCTGACAGATGTTCGTCCAGCTGCACCTTGAATGCCTCCAGAGTGGGAGAGCCCACCACCTCCCTAGGTAGTTGGCTCCATTGTCTTATTGCTCGGACAGTCAGGACATTTTTTCTGATGTTTAGGTGGAATCTGGGTTCCTGTAACTTGAGCCCATTATCCCGTGTCCTGCAAGCTGAGATGATCAAGAAGAGATCCTGGCCCTCCTCTGTGTGACATCCCTTCAAGTACTGGAAGAGTGCTCTCATATCTCCCCTCATCCTCCTCTTCTGAAGGCTAAACATGCCCAGTTCTTTCAGTCTCTCCTCACAGGGCCTTGTTTCCAGTCCCTTTGTCATCCTTGTTGCCCACCTCTGAACCCTCTCCAGTTTGTCAATGTCCTTCTTAAAGTGTGGTGCCCAGAACTGGACGCAGTACTCAAGATGGGGCCTAACCAGTGCTTGGTGGTTCTCTTTGATGTCTATCTTTCAACAAGGGTGACAGGAATCAAAGCATGTTTCGCAGGCTATGTTGACCTTGCGCATCACCTAGACACTGTTTTAACTATAATTTTACCATGTTTCCTACTTCTGTTATATACTAGGCTGCTGCAAACCATATTTGTGCACACACGCACACACACACAACAGTGAATAGAGAGAAACTACTTCTCCAATAGTTTCTCAGGGCAAGACCACAACTAACATTCTTCCACTTTCATTTTTCTACTGCACTGGCACCCTTGCCGCCATTTTGTGCCCCAGGGGCATCGTGTGTGTGTAGGTGCAGCAGGGGGGGGGGGGTGGCACCCCAAAATGGAGAAGGATATTCAGACAAAATTCTGTGAAATTTTCTGAGTCTCTTTTTCCTGTGGCCGCATTTTTGGGAAAGCTGGGGAGACAGAAAAAAATGTCTTCTGAGAAATTTCAGTGGTTATTCCCAATTTGTGTTCTTGGGCACATTAGTTTGAGATGTCTGTAGTGTAATTTGAAAAATAGGTAAGGCATTAGGTAAGTCTCACTTCAGTTCCTGGTAGGGATGGATGCATCCATTTCAGTTCCCCTCGGTTTCTCATTTTTCCAGTCTTGAGTTTGGTATATCTTGAACTTGGAGAATTCCTCCATTCTTAAGTTTGGTCCACCCCCAAACTTGGTGAATTTATTTTTAAATGGTTGCTTGAAAGTTCATAAGCATTTTTGTGTACATTTCACCTAATGCATGCATTTATGCCTAATATACACATCATTGCAAGCAATTTTCTTAATGTAACACATTTTTAAAGATTATTTTCCCCAATATATGCATTTTAATGCACTTTTTTTAAATTGGTGAACCCCACTGCAAATTTCAGAGAAGTGCACATTTTGAAAGATAACTGAGGTTTGGTTTGCATAGTGGTCTAAAATTTAGAAATTAGGGGCTCAGTCCTATGCATGTTTAGACAGGAAAAAAAAAGTCCTATTACTCTCAGCATCATCAGCCAGCATGATGGCTGGGGCATGCTGGAAGTTTTTGGACCATTTTTGTCCCTGTCTAAACATGCATATTTATTTATTTATTTATTATATTTATGAATCGCCCATCTGGCCAGACATCCAGCCACTCTGAGCGATGTATGTACAGTCCAATAAAATACAACGGGGGGGGGGGGGAACACACACACACACACACACACACAGTATAAAACACAATTAAAAACAGTACAAAACTTAAAAATCCTAACCCACCCCATATTCCCGCCTGAAAAGCCACGTTTTAATGCCCGGCGGAAGCTAATCAAGGAAGGGGCATGGCGGAGGTCGCTGGGGAGAGAGTTCCATAAATTGGGGGCTGCCAGCAAAACAAACATTGCACACACATTGCAGGTCACCACCACTGCAGATTCCTTTCCGTCCATAGTTCTCAGTTCCCTTTATGTTTCTGCCTTTCTTTTCGTACTGGAATAGCCGGTGCCTTGTACTGCCTTCCCTGAATGTCAACAACAGAGTCCCCCTGGCCTATAAGTGTGTGGTATTAGAACAAAACAAACAAACAGTCTAGAAAATTTCTTAGGGACCTGCCAAACTCCTGTTTGCTCTCCCTGTTCACTCGCTCTGTTCGCTCGCTCTCTGGGAGCCTGCTCGCTTATCACAGCCCCGAAAAGCTAATATGATGTTAATGGTGTGAATGCAATTAACAAGCACATTTTTTTTTTTGGTTACCAATAGCAGCTGGAGGGAAGCTGAAATGGCTTTGAGATTGTGGAAGTGTGTGGGAAGGCAAAGTTTAATTCTTATCACCTTGCCACGGTACCAACAAAAATGATATCTGAAGCTGCTATTTGTTTTCCCATAGGTACCAATGGGAACTTCCCTTGAATTGCAAGGATACTCAGGTTTACCCACGGCATTCATGCATTAACATCACATCTAGTTTAGCTCTTAAAGAATGGTCAACTGGGTTTCTTACATGTTTTTGGTGTCCATCTTGAGTTATCTCCAGGAGATAGCACCTGATTACTCTGAACGAGTTTAAATCTCCAGGGCCTGATGAGCTGCATCCTAGAGTAATAAAGGAACTGGCAGAAGAACTCTCAGAACCACTGTCTATTATCTTTGAGAAATCATGGAGGACAGGTGAAGTGCCAGACGACTGTGAGGAGGGCAAATGTTGTTCCCATCTTCAAAAGGGCAAGAAGGAGGAACCTGGGAACTATAGGCCAGTCAGTCTGACATCAATCCCGGGAAGATTTTTGAGCAGATTATAAAGAAGTCAGTCTGCAAGCACCTTGAAAACAATGCAGTGATGACTAGAAGCCAGCATGGATTTGTCAAGAACAAATCCTGTCAGACTAATCTGATCTCATTTTTTGATCGGGTAACCTCCCTTGTGGACTGTGGGAATGCTGTGGACATTATATATCTGGACTTCAGCAAAGCTTTCGACAAAGTGCCTCATGGATATCCTGATTAGTAAGCTAGCTAAGAGTGGGCTAGATGGAACAACTATCAGGTGGATCCACAATTGGCTACAGAATCGGACTCAAAGAGTGCTTATCAATGGTTCCTTCTCAAACTGGGGAGAGGTAACGAGCGGGGTACCACAGGGCTCGGTCCTGGGCCCGGTGCTCTTCAACATTTTTATTAATGACTTGGATCAGGAGGTACAGGGAATGCTTATCAAATTTGCAGATGACACAAAGTTGGGTGGAACAGCTAATACTCTGGAAGACAGAAACAAATTCAAAGTGACCTCGATAGGCTGGAGCGCTGGGCCGAAAACAACAGAATGAAATTTAATAGGGATAAATGCCAAGTGCTGCACCTAGGGAGAGGAAACCAAATGCAGAGTTACAGAATGGGGGACACTTGGCTCAACAATACTACAAGTGAGAAGGATCTTGGAATTGTGGTAGATCACAAACTGAATATGAGCCAGCAATGCGATGTGGCTGCAAAGAAGGCAAATGCAATTTTGGGCTGTATTAATAGAAGTATAGCTTCCAAATCGCGGGAAGTGATAATTCCCCTTTACTCGGCACTGGTTAGGCCTCATCTTGAGTACTGCGTCCAGTTCTGGGCACCTCACTTTAAGAAGGACATAGACAAACTGGAGAGGGTTCAGAGGAGGGCAACAAGGATGATAAAGGGACTGGAAACAAGGCCCTATGAGGAGAGACTGAAGGAACTGGGCATGTTTAGCCTTCAGAAGAGGAGACTGAGAGGAGATATGATCGCACTCTTCCAGTATTTGAAGGGATGTCACACAGAGGAGGGCAAAGATCTCTTCTCGTTCATCCTAGTTTGCAGGACACGGAATAATGGGCTCAAGTTACAGGAACCTAGATTCCACCTAAACATCAGGAAAAATTTCCTGACTGTCAGAGCAATAAGACAATGGAATCAACTACCTAGGGAGGTCGTGGGCTCTCCCACTCTGGAGGCATTCAAGGTGCAGCTGGACAGACATCTGTCAGAGATGCTTTGACCTAGATTCCTGCATTGAGCAGGGGGTTGGACTCGATGGCCTTGTAGGCCCCTTCCAACTCTACTTTTCTATGATTCTATGATTCTATGATTCTATGACTCCAGAAGTGAGGGATCCCTGCTTGTGGGATCCTGCTTGTGGGATCCCGTGGGCAGCTGGTTGGCCACTGTGTGAACAGAAGGCTGGACTTGATGGACGCTCGGTCTGATCCAGCATCAGGGCTCTTCTGATGTCCTTATGAGGGGATGGAGGACACTCTGGGCCCTGTCACTGGCCAAAGGAACAAGGGCTGCTGAGTTGTTTTCTGGATTGTTGCCATCTGTTATAAGCCACTAGGGGACCATATGACAAGAAGGATTGCATCCTAGGTCAGGCAATGGGGTGTTGGAGGAATGTGTTCCCCCAGTCAATGTTTTGAAGCATCTCTTATTTCCCCCCTTTTCCTCTCGTCATATAGCAACACAACTGTTCCTTCTTTGGATATGGATGGAAGCTCCTGCCTTGTAATTTCAAGTCATAGTTCACATTTACTGAATCGTAAATAAAGACATAGGCTTAAACAGGTTGCACATAGATGGGAGAGGCTTGGAGAGTCTCTGGGAAAGGCTCTAATCCAATCATATGCTCCGTAGAGTGCAGTGGAAACCGTGTTCTGCTCTGTCCCCAAGGGATGGTAGTTGAGCTCTCCTGTGCTAAATTTCTCAGGCAGAGTTTTAATTTTCCAGTTTTTCCATCAGGGCAGGAGGTTATGGGAAGCACACAGCTTGCAGGGAAGATGTGGCCTGCCCACCAATATTGGCTAGGGCTGAGTGGGAATTTCTCAGAACCCATTTTCTTTCTGGGAAAACTTCTGAGATCTTTCTTTTTATAAACCCCCCCCCCCAATAAAACAAGATGCCCACTGTTCAGAATGTTCTTCAAATATACTCCACCATTTTCTTTTACGCAGTGGAGGTTGGTGGCTCCAACTGTCAGCAGGGCTGTGTAACTGCTCCAGATTTCACTCTGAATGTTTAAGGAGCTATCCATGGTGCTGAACCCTGTCCCCAAAATAGGTCTGGCATCATGGTGGATAGCTCTTTAAGGGTTCGGAGTAAAATCTGAAGTGGATACACAGCCCCGCTGACATTGGAGCCTCCACTGCTTTTATGGTGGCCACCCTATTCCCCCCTGCCCCCACCACAATGTCCCGAAATGATGCTAGAGTTGGAGGATACATTGTGGAGGATACAAAATGGTGGCCAGGCTACTAACATCGTTTGTGCCACTGCTAAGGCTGAGCCAGAGAAACTGTTGGAGAAGTTCTCCTCCCCCTGGAGAAACTCAGTGAAATGGTCCCCACTAATTTCGCTGTCCACAGATAAGATGCAGCATTTTGAGAGACCATTTGTGGACCATTCTGCTATTGATGGGGTGGGGGCATTATACTGCTTTTAACATCCCTGGAGGGCTCTCACATAGAATAAGAGGACACAGACGCATTATCTGCTGTCCTCAAAGGGAAGAAATAGATCTAATGAGCTCCTGTTTCAGGAGAGTATAATTTAGTTGAACATTAGGAGAGACTCCTTAATGGTAAAAGTATTAAGCTTTCCTTTGCTGGAGGTCTTCAAGCAGCGGCTGGACAGCCCTCTGATGGGAATGGTCTTACTCTGGATTTCCTGCATCAAGCAGAAGTGGACTGATGTCCTAGCAGCCCTCCTCCAACTCTTGGATGCTATGATTCTGTTTATATGCCTGAGGAGGGCCATGGGTTCAGGAGCTGACCAAGGGAAATGGGCAAGCAGCAGTGTTCTTGGTAGAAATTGTCCCCTACCTAAAAAACAAATTTATTCTGCCATAGATTATGGAGCATTTCAATTTTTTACATAGAACATATGGGGGAAGTGAACTATAATCCATGAAAGCTTATGCCAGAATAAACTTCTTAGCCTTTAAGGAGCCACAGGACTCTTTGTTATTTTTGGTGCTGTTGCCTGAACACACTGCAAGCTTGGAAATGGGCAGATCTCCAACCACAAATTGTGGATGATGATGATGATGATGATGATGATGATGATGATGATGATGATGATGATATCATTCATTCATTCATTCACACACACAAAAAGCATTGTGTTCTTCAGTGCCTCCCATCCCCGAATCAATATCATTATTATTTATTTTATTTCTATACCACCCAACTAGCTGAAGCTCTTTGGGCAGTTTACAATGCCAAATTCAATTTGAATGATAAACACTTCAGCACAAGGATCTTCCCATTTATTTGATGTTCCTTGGGAAGGGGTACAAGACCATACCTTTGTTCTCTGTCTGCTTTAAGCAAAAGACAAACAAATTTGGCCTGCAAGACTGGTCAGAAATTACATCCTGCTGGGAAGCTGCCTTACATCAGCTCTGACTATCTTTCCTCCAACCCAGGACTGCCTGCTTTGACTGGTGGCAACATCTTCCTAGGGCCTCTGCAGCAGGGCTCTTCCCCATTTCTTCTTGTTTGATCCTTTTCTAACAATGTGCATCTTCCATACATATTTAGGCCTATGTCCGACTGAGGTCACCAACCTCAGTCTGGGGTGAACATAAGAAGCCTTATATCAGGTCAGACTAGTTGTCCATCCAGCCCTGTTTCTCCATCTCCTCCTCCTGGGCGGTGTTGCCTGGGCTGGGCAACAAACCCAGATGTGAGTTCAGTCCTCATATGAACTCATACAACCCAGTAACTGAACCTAGAAACATCAGACATGCCATCAAGGGCTCATTCACCTACTTGTCCTCCAGTATGCCATCACTTGCCATCAATGCCGCTTCTGCTGTCTACATAGAAGACACAAAAAAGAGTAAAAGGATGCCAATCTGGAGTAAAAGCAAGAGAGAAGAAGATGAGGAGCTAGAACTCATGATTTGGATGCAGAAGGTTCCAGGTTCAAGCTCACATGGGCAAATCTGTCATTTTCAGCATTGGCTCTGACACAAGAAGACTTCCTGAAACAGAGCCCAAATACACCTCCTGCCATTAGGGCTGGGGTGGGGAAGTTCAGGCCCAGGGGCCAACTTTGCCTCACCTGGGGTCCCAATGGCCTTGCCCCTTCCCCCCGACCACCAAGTTTTGAGTGGTTTCCTGGCCTTTGTGCAGTTCCCCCCGCCCCCATTTGGAAAAGGTTTAAATGTTTCTCCTAAGGATGCAGTGAGAGCCTTATGCTATAATATGCTGGTATTTATTTATTTATTGATTTATTGGCCCCGCCCCCTCTGGCTTTTGCCCCACCCACTTTGCCTGCAGACACACCCACCACTGGAATGCGGCCCTTGGGGACTTCTCCAAATCTGAATTCGGCCCTTGGAAGGAAAGAACCCTCACCCCACCCCACCCCTGCACTAGGACCGTCTCTGTCAGAAGTCTTGCTGAGCCCTTCAGAGGCCAGTTCCCTGCCTTCCTCTGTCTCATTCCTCCACCTCTGGGTGCTACCTGATGCTGTGGCCGCGTCACCCTGCTGTCTGATGAGCTTTGCAAGTGTGTTGGCCAGCAACATTCACAAGATGCACATTTTGGGGTGGGGGATTAGCACCACGTGCTCACCTCTAGCAGATACAGTTGTGAATGTCCCCTATGTGAAATACACACACCAGCCAAAGCAGTTATTCCAGTCCAGATAAATAATTTTGCTAATTTTTGAATTGAAGGTGTGCCTGCAGCCACCATAAGGGCCATCCATCTTGTCCCACCACACCGATATACCAGAACCATCCTGTTTAAGATGACCAGAGCTGTACCTACTCTTCCATTTAAATAAACATGAGCTTTTGAGTTCAGAGGAGCAGCCGTTCCATGGACAGAGTTATAATTCTCCTGCCAAGATGCTGCTTTGTCCAACGCAGCGCAGGGAGGGACACCACAACGTCTGCGTGCTCAATGGAGAGAAATTGCTGACTCTATTACGGCGGTCAGAGCAAACTGTCGGTCTTCATTGCCTTCCTTATTAATCAAGGAGGCATTGGGAAGTCTTCTGCGCATCTCACACTTGCTGCCCAAGCTGATAAACTGATTAAAATGAGACTCTTCAGGGACCGGGACTGGCGTGCCCTTCACTTTCTCATCTCTTTCAGAAAGTAGATTGGTGCAGGGGGGGGGGGATAAACGGTGGACCCATTTAAACTAGGCATTGTTAGCTTCTGCGTCCATCGGCTGTGGATAGTGGACTGGGTAGATCTGTCCTTCACTCGAGTCGCAGGCATCGTGGCGTTCAAAGTCAGAAGTGGCAACCCTTGGGCTGTCTAATTTTAGCAAGTGTTAACATTTTGATCACAGCAGAGGGAAAGTGAGCACTTACTTAATTACTGCAGGTTAATGAAGTCTCCTTGCTCTTTCGCATCGGGAGACGCAGCGCACAACCGAATCTATTCTGTCCTCTCCCCTTTTCAACTTGAACCGATGCATATTTACTCCTGCTCTGTCCAGGGCCGCATCCCCCTCAGGAGTAAGCTGTTGCGGGGGCAGCGGGGGGAGACATGCTGGTGGTGAGTGGGGTCAAAGCCGACAGTGGGCTAGAGCCAAGAGTGGATAGAGTTGCCTTCTGATGCCCTGTTTTCTCTCTTGTTCTCTGTTTCTGATGCCCTATCCAGTCTCCGTCCTTGTCCCTCTCTCTCTCTCCCCCCACTTCCTTCCAGTCCAGAGGGCTGCCAGGGGGTGGACAGTTTAGGCCAGTGTTCTCCAACCTTGGGTCCCCATATGTTTTTGGCCTACAACTCCCAGCATGCCCCAGCCAGCGTAGCTGGCTGGGGCATGCTGGGAGTTGTAGGCCAAAAACATCTGGGGACCCAAGGTTGGAGAACACTGGTTTAGGGATTTATGAGAACATGTCCCCTTCACAATGAACATGAGCAGGAGCACTTGTCCGGGGAAAAAGTCTGCATTTCCCCCAGATGTTCCAAAAAGGTGCGCACCTTCAGAAAAATGCACATTTCCCCCAAAATGCGCATTTCACACTTCATTTGATGGGGGTAAATTGCGCATTTTGGCAATGCTCTTTTTAAAAATGCGCTCCCCCCCCCCGCATTCAAAATGCACAAATTTAGGGATACGTGAGGAATCTGATAGGGGCTGAAAATGCGACAGATTTTCACAATGCGGCCTCACCCACATTCCGGTTTGCCAGCCCTGCGCTGCTGCTGACGGGCTGCGGTGGGAGTCGAGCCAGCTCGTAGAGTTCCATTTGCGCAAATTTTCTTAGAGGTTTTTTTTTTAATGCACAAACGTGGCCCGTCTAAGAGACGGAAGTCCGTTGAGAAACCCCTGACTCAGCCTGCTTCCGATCATCAGCTTGGAAGTGTGCAGGGAGGGAGTCCATCAACTCAAACGAGCTGGACTTCTCAGTGTCAGCACATCCCAATGCACACTTTCCCCATTGGAACAAAATGAAGACGGAGCAGAACCTAGCACTGGAAATGAGGTGAGTCATGAGTGGAGCTTCAAGATGGTATTCAGTGACTCTTGGTGATTTATTTATTATATTTATACCCCGCCTTTTTCCCTCTTGCAAGGAACCCAAGGCCACTTACATAATCCTCCTCCTCCTCCTCCTCCTCCTCTCCATTTTATCCTCACAACAACCCTGTGAGGTAGGTTTGGCTGAGAGTCAGTGACTGGGCCAAAGTCACCCAGTGAGTTTCATGGCTGAGCGGGGACTAGAACCCGGATCTCCCGAGTCCCCGCCCAACACTCTCACCACTGCGCCACACTGGCTCACCACACTACGCCACACTGATTGTGAAAAGCACTTGTTCACCCAGCCCTATGAGGTCTGAACTGATCTCTTGCAGAGGGCTTTTGAAATTCGCCCAAGGGCCACAGGTTGCTCACCCCTGCTCTAGGTTAAATGGGACTTGCTCCGAAGCAGGGCTACTTCCAAAATTCTCCATCTCTGAATTCCAGCCCACAATTCTAAATCGTCTTATCTTGTTTCTGATGTGGAACCAATACATTCAAATAGTCCATTGTTTTGCTTTCTTTGTTTTGTTTTGTTTTAGTTTATGAATTTTGTACACAGTGCTGTTGTAGTGAGGCCAAGGTAAATCCCAACCCACCTGACCAATTCTCAAGAGAAAATTTCATTCCTGGGGTTTTGAGGGATCTGGGGAGAATATTCCAAGCCCAGGAGACTAGTGGCTGATGGAGCACTGAGAGACAGCACAGTGAAGCAAATTGAAATTTCACTGCAGCTGCCACTGGTAGCTAACTCAGGAGTCATCTGGGAGGGTGGGGCAGGCCAGGTGAGTCCCCTCAGCAGCTCAGTGAAAGGTCTCTGCTGATGCAGGATGGACAGTGAACACCCAGGGAGATGCCCATCACAAGCAGAGACGCTTGACCTGAAAGGCTGGGACAAAAGCTACCTTCCCACCAAGGTCCAGTTGCAGCAAGGATGCATCCATGGTGGTCCCTCTTCCCATCTTCAGAACCTGGTGGAGAATCGAACAGCAACGAGGAGGGTCAGGAAACTCCACCCTAGTCAATGCCTGAGTAGCAAGAGCTGCAGTTAGGTGGATTGAGCTTCAGTTCACCTCTGCAGCAGTAAAGAATATAAGAAGAACCATGCTGGATCAGACCATGGGTCCATTATAGGAAGAGCTGTGCCAGATCAGAGCAAGGGTCCATCTATTCCAGTATTCAGTTCACACAGTGACCAAACAGCTGCCCATGGGCAGCTGTGGGATCCAGAAGCAGGACATGAGTGCAACAGCACCCCCCTGCCCATGTTCCCCAGCAACTGATGTAAATAGTTATACTGCCTCTGATACTGGAAGAAGAATATAGCCATCAGGACTAGGAGCCATTGATAGCCTTCTCCTCCATGAATTTGTCCAATCCCCTTTTAATGTAAAAGTGGTGGTCATCACAACATCATAGAATCATAGAATCATAGAAAAGTGGTACTGAATTATCTAGTTCAGTGTTCTCCAACCTTGGGTCCCCAGATGTTTTTGGCCTACAACTCCCAGCATGCCCCAGCCAGCATAGCTGGCTGGGGCATGCTGGGAGTTGTAGGCCAAAAACATCTGGGGACCCAAGGTTGGAGAACACTGATCTAGTTTAACTATGCACTGTCTGAATTTTCCAACATTTGGCTTCTTTGGATGACCCCAGGTTCCAGTATTATGAGAGAGGGAGGTCATTTTCTCCTTATGCATATTCACCACACCATGCATAATATTATACACCTCTATAATGCCCATCCTTGCTTACATCTTTTCTAACCTAAAAAGCCAGGTCAAATCCCTGGGTGTTAACAGTACTGGGCAGGGCTAAATGGACCAGTGGTCTGACTCGGTATAAGGAAACTTCCTATGTTCCTGTACTCCACCAGAACTGGAGCAGTTTCTCAGAGGACTGATTTTCTTCTACATGACACCCAAATATTTTGGCAGATTAAATAGGAGAGAAATCAATGAAATAAATTAAAACAAATAGGCCAGCTATGGATGCACCAGTTGATAGGGCTGGCAAGCATTGAACATGATCAGAAGAGTGCAGTTGGCTTAGACCGAAGATCCATCCAGCTCAGCCTTCTGTTTTGAACCAGAGCCAGCCTCACTTGTAGGACATCAAGGTGATGGCCTTCTTCTCTTGGTCTGCAAAGGCATGGTGCCCCCCACCCCCCTATATCACACCCTCCAACATTTCACAGATGAAAATAGGGACACACATGTGAATTTATAAGAGGTATGGTTAAGCAACATAAAGGTGCAATCAAGAGGGTGTGGCCAGGCAACATGAGGGTGTGGCCAAGGATATGACCAGGCAACCAGAGGGGATGGTCAGGTGCAAAAGTTATTACAGGGAACACACAAAACTGCAGTATTTTAAGCACAGAAATCTTTGAATTTATGTATTGTATTTAGGGTTAAGCCTGAGGGGGAAAGAAAACCCCAAATCAATAAATACAACTGTGTGTGTGTGTGTGTGTGTATGTATACACACACACACACACACCATTAACAATAAATACAACATTATTATAAAAATAAACATGATTATAAAATAAATAAATAAATAAATAAATACAACATGGGTGAAAAGTCTTTATTACAAACAGTCATGTAACCATGACTCTCCTCCCTCTCAGGGTCTGGATCTCAAAATTGAAAATTGAAAACCTTGACTGGTGGTGCTGAACCCTCAGTATTTTTCTTTGCTCTCCTGTATCCTGTACTCAGGCCTTCAAACGTCACTCTGCTGTTTGAAGTACTACCTTTCTGATGCTAGATCTATATGTTCCTTTTCTGATCCTCCTTATGTACTGCCTCTCCCTAAATTTCCCTGCAATAATAGGTAAAAGGCTATAGTTATGAAGTGTTTATCCTTTTCTCTTATTGTATTATTATCATCATCATCATCATCATCATCATCATCATCTATTTATCGTCCATCTGGCCGGCAAACCAGCCATCCTGGGCGATGTACACAAGATAAAATACAGGATAAAATACATTTAAAACAGTATAAAATTTTAAAATCTTAGCCCATCCCATATTCCCGCCTGAACAGCCATGTTTTTAGTGAGCGGCAGAAGCTCAGCAGAGAGGGGGCATGGCCGAGGTCACTCGGGAGAGAGTTCCACAGTACGGGGGCCGCCACAGAAAAGGCCCTCTTCCTAGTCCCCACCAGTCTAGCTGCTCTGGCTGAAGGGACAAGGAGAAGGCCGTCTGTGGAAGATCTTGTTGAGCGGCCTACTTGGTGTTGCTGGGGACGCTCCTTGAGATAGACTGGACCGGAGCCCAAATACATGACAAATATTGTCAGTATTTGCCATGTTACAATATTTGGCCCAACTACAAATTTTCTCTTTGTGCAGAAATGCATCCTTTAATCCAATGTGTTGGTAACTAAGGCTGAACATCTAGGCATGCCTATTTATTTATTTTATGTATATTTGTATCAACTTGGCTTGTCAATCACCAACCTGAAACAGCTAATAACCCATAACACAGATCACAGAGACACAAACGTGGAGACCAGAAGTCTCTTGAATGCCATGGTTCTGATCTGGATTGGCTGAATTTTAGCTGGAAGACAAAAGAAGACAGAAAAACGCCCTAGCTACCCACCCCAGGATGCTCTAACCATTTAAGGGCTCTGACCACTCTGAAGTCACTTTGATCTCCAGACCCATGATGATGATGGTGATTGATGTTATTGTCATTATTATTATAATGACAACAAAGGGATGGCCATGGGCAACATTGCAGCTAAGCTAAAAGAATTCGGGACTCTGACAGGGATGTTGAAGAGTCCTTGGTCTCGAGTCACGAGTCGAGTCACGAGTCTTTGGACCCGAGTCTCGAGTCCGAGTCCGAGTCCTTGGTCCAAAATGGTGACTCATGAGTCACGAGTCCTGAGTCACTCCCAAAACTGACTCCACGAGTCCCTATTAAAATCAATGGGGTTCCCCCCCAACAAAATAAGGCTACTTCAGATGTGTGGCTTAAATAAATTCTAGGCACAAGTGTGCCTTTTTATTTCAAAACTCTGCAACTGATTTTGGCAAGAACAGACCAGGCAGACAAACCCAAAATAACCAGGCAGGCAGAGGAGGCAGTGAACCCCAAAGCAGGCAGGCAGAGGCCTTTGTCTTGGACAATTCAACTGTTGAACAGGTCAAGAAGAGACCAGGCAGGCAGAGGAGGCTGGGAACCCCAGATAGGCAGGCAGAGGCAGCCAAACCCAAAATGTCTGACCCTAACCCAAACCCCCCACAACAACACATCAATCAAAATAAATCTCAACACATCGTTGGGGCTGCGCTCCTGGTAGCTGTCCATAGTGGCCGAGCAGTGGCGTGCCTCACTTCCATGCGCTCTTCACCGGTGATCGCGCTCCTTCTGGCACAGCCAGAAGACTCCTCAACAGCCCAGGGATGTTGACGAGTCCTTGGTCTCGAGTCCCGAGTCGAGTCTCGAGTCCCATTAAAAATATTGGGACTCGAGTCCGAGTCGAGTCAGAGGGGGGACTCAGTCCGACTCACGAGTCGAGTCCTCGAGTCCGAGTCCCCATCCCTGGACTCTGAATAGCAAAGTGAGAAGCCAAGATGGCTTAAGGGTTATTGTGAAGGTCCTTGGATTTTCAGGACAGTTGGAGGGTATGCTATATGTCCATGTAACTATGGATGTCTACACCAGGGGTAGGCAACCCAGGCGAACAAATGTCAGTGTACTGGAAGAAGCAAAGACTACTAGCATTGAAAAAATGATCCTTCAACGCCAACTTCAGTGGACCGGTCATGTTGTTCGAATGCCTGACTGCCGTCTCCCAAAGCAGTTACTTTATTCCCAACTCAAGGATGGAAAGCGGAATATCGGTGGTCAATATAAGAGGTTTAAAGATGTTCTTAAGGCTAATCTAAAAAAATGCAATCAAAATGCATCCCAGCATCAAAAACTGGGAAGCTCTGGCCCATGAACGATCTAACTGGAGGTTGGCCTTTCACAAAGGTTCTATGGACTTTGAAGAAGCTCGAGTGCAAGGTGAAAGGGAGAAACGTGCTAAGCGAAAAGCACGTCAAACGAATCCTTTACAGGACCATCTTCCATCTGGTAACCTGTGTCCTCACTGTGGGAAGCTGTGTGGATCTAGAATTGGCCTCCACAGTCACTTACGGACCCATCGCTAGAGTCTACACAATCCTCTTTAGAATTTTCCTCCTTTTAAAATCTCCTTTTTGTAAATTTTCTTTTTTATCCTGGAAGACAATCTTACTCGGTCACGAGTGATCGCCTGACTGACCTTGAACTATGTCCCCTGGTGTTTGCTTTTGGTTCTAAATCTATGCTGCCAGAGATAGAGAGGGGTGGAGGGAGGGAGAGGGAGAGCTTTCTTTTGCAGGTGGCATGAGAGTTTTATTTCTTTATTGCATTTCATAGATTTCATAGATCATAGAGTTGGGAGGGGCCTACAAGGCCATCGAGTCCAACCCCCTGCTCAATGCAGGGAACTAGAGGAGGGCTCTCCCATCCAAGTAATAGCCAGGCCTGACCCTGCTTAGCTTTCCACAAAGCTCTCTGGATGGCTTGCAAAATGAGACTTTAAACCATAACGTACAATAACAGAAGTAGTTTTTTTTAAAAAAAGTGTAAAATGGAATAAAACTAGAATAAAATCTCAAGTAGACGCCAGAAACAGTGCAATGATCTTAAAACACATTACAAACAAAGAAACGGACAAACACAGGACTCTGAAGGACTAGACTGCCTGGGAGAATGAACAAGTCTTCATCTGGCTCAGAAATGAGCCTGGATCTGAATCAAACCCAGGAGCTCAGAGGACCTGAGTCCATACCTGATCTCTGTGTGAGCCCTCCAACCCCTGAACATCCTCTTCCAAGTGCTCAAAACCTCAGAAGAGGAAGCTCCAGGGCCTCCTCCCTGCTCAGCCGTTCCCAGGCAGCCCCCAATGGCAACTTCCCCTCACACCCTTCCCTCCCTCCCTCTCTTCCTTGCTTCTTAAAAACAGCGAGCAAGAAGGAGCAAGGAGCAAAAGCGAGGAATTTGCGCGCATAGAGGAGAAATAACGACTCGGACACAGTGGTAGGGTACAAATTGTGGTAGAAGTAATGGGCCACATTTATTGAATCATCAATAGAGCATGAATATAGAAAAATAGAGGGAAGGGGCTACAGGCGCGATCACCCCTGCTAATGCAGATCAGTCAAAGCCTGGAAGATTTGTGCGCACTTGAATGCTCCAGATGGGAGAGCCCACCACCTAGGTGGTGATTCATTGCTTTTGGAGTAGAAATTCCTGATGTTTAGGGAATTAGGCTGTAATGAGCATTATTCCTGTCCTGCAAACTGGGTGACGAGAATAGATCTCCCTCCTCTGGGACCATCCTCAAATCTGGAAGAGCTCATATTCCCTCAGTGCTTTCGAGGCTAACATGCCGTTTCAGTCTTCTCATAGGGCCTTGTTTCCAGTCCCTTTATCATCCTTGTTGCCCTCCTCTGAACCCTCTCCAGTTTGTCTATGTCCTTCTTAAAGTGAGGTGCCCAGAACTGGACGCAGTACTCAAGATGAGGCCTAACCAGTGCCGAGTAAAGGGGAATTATCACTTCCCGCGATTTGGAAGCTATACTTCTATTAATACAGCCCAAAATTGCATTTGCCTTCTTTGCAGCCACGTCGCATTGCTGGCTCATATTCAGTTTGTGATCTACCACAATTCCAAGATCCTTCTCACTTGTAGTATTGTTGAGCCAAGTGTCCCCCATTCTGTAACTCTGCATTTGGTTTCCTCTCCCTAGGTGCAGCACTTGGCATTTATCCCTGTTAAATTTCATTCTGTTGTTTTCGGCCCAGCGCTCCAGCCTATCAAGGTCACTTTGAATTTTGTTTCTGTCTTCCAGAGTATTAGCTGTTCCACCCAACTTTGTGTCATCTGCAAATTTGATAAGCATTCCCTGTACCTCCTGATCCAAGTCATTAATAAAAATGTTGAAGAGCACCGGGCCCAGGACCGAGCCCTGTGGTACCCCGCTCGTTACCTCTCCCCAGTTTGAGAAGGAACCATTGATAAGCACTCTTTGAGTCCGATTCTTTAGCCAATTGTGGATCCACCTGATAGTTGTTCCATCTAGCCCACTCTTAGCTAGCTTACTAATCAGGATATCATGAGGCACTTTGTCGAAAGCTTTGCTGAAGTCCAGGTATATAATGTCCACAGCATTCCCACAGTCCACAAGGGAGGTTACCCGATCAAAAAATGAGATCAGATTAGTCTGACAGGATTTGTTCTTGACAAATCCATGCTGGCTTCTAGTAATCACTGCATTGTTTTCAAGGTGCTTGCAGACTGACTTCTTTATAATCTGCTCAAAAATCTTCCCGGGGATTGATGTCAGACTGACTGGCCTATAGTTCCCAGGTTCCTCCTTCTTGCCCTTTTTGAAGATGGGAACAACATTTGCCCTCCTCCAGTCGTCTGGCACTTCACCTGTCCTCCATGATTTCTCAAAGATAATAGACAGTGGTTCTGAGAGTTCTTCTGCCAGTTCCTTTATTACTCTAGGATGCAGCTCATCAGGCCCTGGAGATTTAAACTCGTTCAGAGTAATCAGGTGCTCCTTGACCATTTGCCTATCAATCTCAAGCTGCAATTCTGCCCCTTCAGTCTGCACTTCAGGTTTGCCAGGGGGGTCTCCTCTTTTGGGAGAAGACCGAGCCAAAGTAGGAATTGAACACTTCTGCCTTTTCTTTGTCTTCTGTTATCAATTTGCCATCCTCATTGCGTAGTTGAACCACCAGTTCTTTCTTCTGTCTTTTACTGTGCATGTATCTGAAGAAAGCTTTTTTGTTGCTTTTAGCATTCCTCGGTAACCTTAGCTCATTCTCAGCTTTAGCCTTCCTGACACTATTCCTGCAGTTCTGTGCTACCTGCCTGTACTCTTCCCCTGTAGCCTGTCCTTCCTTCCACTTCCTATACGTGTCCTTTTTTGTTTTCAGGTCATCTTTGAGTTTATTGTGAAGCCACATTGGCTTCTTCTGTTGACCTCTGCCTTTTTTCCTTGTGGGAATTGTTTGCAATTGTGCCTTTAAAATTTCCTTTTTTAAAAACTCCCACCCCTCCTGGGCTCCCTTTCTCGTGAGAGTCACTTGCCATGGGATCTTACTAATCATTGTTCTGAGTTTGTTAAAATAGGAGATCTACGAAGGGGAAAAAGTGCGGGTACTAATTACACCGGCTATCACCATTGCTAGAGGGCAGTGTTCTCCAACCTTGGGTCCCCAGCTGTTTTTGGGCTAGAACTCCCAGCATGCCCCAGCCAGCGTAGCTGGGTGGGGCATGCTGGGAGTTCTAGCCCAAAAACAGCTGGGGACCCAAGGTTGGAGAACACTGCTATAGGGCGAAACATCCAGCAAGAAGGGTGACGGCATCCAAATCATCCCCTCGTTGCTTAACAACACACGGTGCTGGAAGGTCTTTCCCGCAGTCAGCCTCGCACGGGCCGTGAGGCGCCGATACAGGTGAGGTAGGAAGACCTCAGAGACGCCCCTTATCTCGGCACAACCGAGCCGTGAGGCAGTCGGCGGCAGGAGCCTCGGGCACGCCTCTCACCTGAGAGGTGCCATAGGATGATCACCGAGCCCCTAAAACTGCCTAATCCCGCACTTCACCTCCAATGTGACCGAATTGAAAATGCCACTAAGTACCCAAAAATACAGTGTGGAGTAGGCGAAACACGAACATTGCCCCAGGCCAATTAGGACAATGAACCAAAATTCCTACTCGGCCCCTGGAAACAGGCAACCAGTAAAACCTACACTGCAAACAGGGATGAGAGGGAGGGAGCCACTTCAGAAAGGAGGCAGGAGGATTGATTGGCAGAGTGGGAGGGGCATTCCGTCATTCCCCCCACGTACAAATTGTTCCCCCCCCCCACAGCTACGCGTAGCAGGGAGGGGCATTTTCCCTGGTTCTACTTCACTCTCTTCCCCCTCCCTCCTTCATCAACTGGAAAAGATGGGCCTGGTGGACTCCGGAAGGGCAGTTTCTTTGTCTAGGGGACATAGAAGCCTGAAGCAAACTACAACACCCAGAATCCACTGCACTGCCTCATGTTCTCATCCAGGGAATAGGCAGGGCATGGGATGAAATAAGCACACTGTTTGGCTCAGGGAATTTTTCTGAGTTTCTCCAAGATCTTATTTTTGGGGTGGGGAGGCGTCTCAGCGAGTTTGCCCATCCCAGCTTCCCTCCGTTCAGCCAAGAGCACCTTTTTTTGAAACTAAAAGATGCTGATCTGCAGCAAATGCTCTCTTCGTGTGTGTGTGTGTGTGTGTGTGTGTGTGTGTGTGTGTGCTTCTTTTTTATTTCTCCTATGTGTCTTTATCATAAGGTACCCCTTCTTAATGTTGCAAATGGCTTCCTCCGCAGGATTTCCAGAATTCTCCTTAGCTGAGCCATCTTTGGTACCCTGCCCCAGAAAAAAAAGAAAGAAAAGAAACCAAAAACAAACCAACCCCAAACCATTTGTTAATGCGGGAGATGCTGTGCTTTGGCTGCTCTTAACCTAGGTGTTCTGCTGCATTGAAACATTTTAATGGAGTTTTGGGAACTCAGCCATAAGGTACAGAAGACTGAGATAATGGCTCTTTACCTCAGAGAGAGGTCTCAATTTTTAGAGTGCTTTTCCCCAAATGGCTTTTGCTTCATTAACAAGCTATAGGTACCTCAAGGATACCACTCAAAGAAAGTGTGTGGGGGGGGGGAGAGAGAGAGAGACTTGTTCCTTCATATTGCCATATCCCCCCTACAAACATACACAACGCTGTTAGGGGTTGGGCCCATTCCTATGTCCTCCGATGTGGTTCCTATTTCTCAGGGACAGTCCCGATCTCTTGGTACCTGTCTAGGTAAAACGCTGTCCTTACATTGTCCCAGTATATCAGGGATGCATTTTTAAAATGTGAGTGTGCACACTCCAACCTGGTACCCTCCAGATGTATCGGGTTACGAGTCTCATCATCCCCAGCCATGGTTGAGAGGATAACGGGAGTTCAGTGGTGGTCCAAGACATTTGGAGGGTAAAGATGGTGCACCCAACTGCTCACAACGCATCTGGGTACTTTGTGCCCATTGGCCATGCTGATTGGGGCTGATCACTCCAACGCAGGGGTAAGCAACCCAGTGCCCTCAAGATGTTCTTGACTACAGCTCCCATAATCCTTGACCATTGGCCATGCTGATCGGGGCTGATTGGAGTTGCAGTCAAAAAGCACCATGTTCCCTACCCCTGCTCTGGAAGTTAAATCTCCGAGTTAGCGAGAGGGAGAAATAGGCCCATTTTGACTCTAGTAGGTCAGCCTAGATATTACATCCACAGCAGGTGGTCTTCATGATGGGAACTACCTTTCACCAACATACAGTAAGTATTAAGCATCATCACCGTCATCATCTTAGCTCTCTTGTGTTTTCTGGCCCTTCGCTGCAGAGGCATTGTTCAGCCTCCGCATAGGCACTGGCCACTTTCAAAATGCTGCTTGATTTATCTCACACTTCATGGGGATATGCTTTTAATAAGGATGCATGGCTCCGGAACACGATTTGAGAGCCAAAATAGCAAATTGAATGGAGCTCGTACGTACCATCTCTCCTGCTCAGCTTGGTGCAATGACATAATTTATTTTCATTTGTATTCATTTTTTTAAAACCAAAAAAATAATAATAAATCAATTTGTATTAACCAATGCTTTCTCCAAGGAACCCATGTGGCAGATATCACTGACCCAGCATAAACTCCTTATCCTTACTTTCCAAGCCCTTTGGGGTCTTCCCGCCTTTTCTCTCCAGCCTCCTATTCTGATGCCTGCCTGCCTGAGACATTCACTCATCCTGTTCCACCACAGTCAGACATCTGAAGGTGTCCTGCTCTCTTAAATGACTCCACCCGCTCCCCCTTGCTCCTCCTTATGCTTTGAGTTGTCTTCCAGTCATAGGGATGGACAAATCTTGGGGATGTATGAGAAATTTGTTTCAGTTTGTTTTTGATCAGGATTTACTCAGTTCACAGATGCTGGACTGAACATGGACTGGATTTACACAGTTCACAGACAAACATGGACATTTTCAATGTGGGTAAAATCCATACATTTTCGAGCTTGCAATGTGATTTGCAGACCAAAACAATTGCATTTGACAGCATTTGAAAGATGTACAGAAATACGCTTTAATCAATGGGAGAAAAATGCTTACATTTCAAAGATGTGCATGATCGATGTGTACATTTGGAAACAAAAAAGATTGTGAGTTGTTGTTTTTTCTTTTCACATGAAAAATCCATGCATATTTTTCCAAACGTATGCATCATAGATTCATAGATTCATAGATCATAGAGTTGGAAGGAGCCTAGAAGGCTATCGAGTCCAACCCCCTGCTCAATGCAGGAAACTAGAGAAGGGGTCTCCCATCCAAGTAATAACCAGGCCTGACCCTGCTTAGCTTTCCACGCTCAAACAAGCTGAGCCATTGATTAAAGTGTATTTGGGTGTACTTTTTAAAAGTGCGCATCTTTCATGTGCTTTTTTCAAATATACGCATGCTATCAAATGCATTTTTGGGGCTCCGCAAATTACAGTGTATGATTGGAAATGTACGGATTTCGACCACAGATTGTGTCTGAGTCTGTGTTCGGTCCAGAAGCTGTGAGCTGAGTAAATCCTGATCAACAACAAACTGAAATGAAATTCTCATACATCTCAAACAAAGCCCTATGAGGAGAGAGTGAAAGAACTGGGCATGGTTAGCCTTCAGAAGAGCAGATTGAGGGGAGATATGATAGTGCTCTTCCAGTACTTGAAAGGTTGTCACACAGAGGAGGGCCAGGGTCTCTTCTCGACCATCCCAGAGTGCAGGGCACAGAATAATGGGCTCAAGTTACAGGAACCCAGATTCCGCCTAAACATCAGGAAAAATTTCCTGACTGTCAGAGCAATAAGACAATGGAACCAACTACCTAGGGAGGTGGTGGGCTCTCCCACTCTGGAGGCATTCAAGGTGTGGCTGGACAGCCATCTGGATTCCTGCATTGACCTGGATTCCTGCATTGAGCAGGGGGTTGGACTCGATGACCTTATAGGCCCCTTCCAACTCTACTTTTCTATGATTCTATGATTCCCCTCAAAGACAGCCCTTTTTAGCTTCTCACATTCTGCCGGGAGTCCTCATAGTTCCTGCCAATTGCAAGCACCAGTGGTGTGTACCCCTATTCCCTTCTGCTCCTGAAGAGTGTTCCCCTCCAGGTGCATGGAAATTCACCACGCTAGTTTCCTCATTCAAGCTCATAGGTCCTCTGACACTAGGGACTAGAGCTTTGAGGGACTATGTGCTGTGGGTAAATTTGCATTTCATTGCCTAGACTCTCTTCTGAAATGCCTTCTCTCGGGTTCCCCCAAGAAACAGATTTTGTGAAAGCTTGGAAGAAGTCCTACTAGAAATTCAACACACATACAAAGTGCATGCTTTCGTTTTCTCTCGGCATTTCCAAAATGAATGCACAACAGAGACTGCTCGACTCCTGTACCTTGAAAGGAGTGCCCAATGGCGCAGGACGAAAAAGAGCAGGTGATGGGGGGGGGGATCTTGAAGATGGAAGAAGGAGTCATCAGTGTCTATTGAACAAAGAGGTGAAAGGTGATTCTCCAAAAAGCCATTAAGTGATGGGAAGGAAAGGAATGGATATTCTCTCTCTCTCTCTCTCTCTCTCTCTCTCTCTCTCTCTCTCACTCTCACACACACACACACACACGACGTATGAGAAATTCTTTTCACTTCAATTTTGATCAGGATTTACCCAGTTTGCACATTCTAAACTGAAGATAGACTCGGGCACAATCTGGGTCAAAATTCATACATTTTTCAGAGCTTGCAATTTGATACACACACACACACACACACACACACACACACACACAGACTACATTCAACAGCATGCATTCATTGAAAAATGCACATGAAATTTGTCCTTTTGAACACTGCACACAAATATGCCTTAACGAATGGAAGAAAAATGCACACATTTCAAAGATGCGCACAATTGATGTGTACATTTGGGAAAAAATATGCATGAAAACACATGGATTTCCATGCAAAAAGCCCTGCTAGTCTGCCTGATTTCCACCCCCCCAAACAAAATCCTCACACACATCCCTAGCTTGAACCCCATTTGCCAGAAAAGTGATGTCAACGTTTTTGGCTTTTATTGTGGATGTTTTAAAGAAGTTGATTTCACTGCATCTGCAAGCAGCAGATGTGTCCACAGAGGTTGGGACTGGGAGGCACTTTCAGCTCTGTTGTCATGCGAAATGACATTTGTCGGCTGCTAAATGACATCTTTGCTTTCAAGTTTTTGTGTGCGCATGTATGTGCGTTAGAGATGAGTTACATCTCAGCATCCCACCGCATCCCACTCAGAGATCAAACTTCTGGCGGCCTTGGGAAGGGAATGGGTCTCTGAAGAATCACTCCGGCAATTCTCGTGGATGCGTCGATGGCAAGGTATTCCCCCAAAGGCAAAACCAGGTACATGATGATAGTTCCAGAGAATAGGAACTGTTCCTGGACACAAGAACAGTGGTCAAGGATGCCTTTCTATGCTTTCAGTGTCATACAGCCACAAACACAAGCACACAATGTGTTATTGCCCCAACATTATTTGCTATTTTCATCACCATGATTTTACATCTTGTCGAGGGGAAACTTCCCACTGGTGTGGGAATCATATATCGAACAGATGGAAAGCTTTTTAATCTCAGCAGGCTGAAAGCAAAAAGTAAGGAAATTACAACCTCCATTGTGGAACTTCAGTATGCTGATGATAATGTGGTCTCCGCACATTCAGAGGATGATCTCCAAACTATCCTAAATGCTTTTGCAGAAGCATACGAAAAACTTGGTCTCTCACTTAACATCAAAAAAACCAAAGTGCTTCATCAGCAAGTGCAAGCTAACCCTTTGATGATGCCATCTATCCAGCTTGGCGGGACAATACTGGAAAATGTTGATCATTTTATCTATCTTGGCAGCTATCTTTCTGTTACAGCTAACATCGACAGTGAAATCCAGCATCGTTTGAGCTCCGCAAGTGCCGTGTTTTCTCAAATGAAACAGAGTGTTCGAGGATCGAGATATTTGTAAGAAGACAAAAACACTGGTTTATGAAGCCATGGTATTACCAACTTTATTGTATGCCTGCGAAACATGGACTATCTATAAACGTCACTTCCACCTCCTTGAAAGATTTCATCAACATTGCCTCCGGAAAATCCTGCAAATTACTTGGGAAGATAGGCGAACAAATGTCAGTGTACTGGAAGAAGCAAAGACTACTAGCGTTGAAAAAACGATCCTCCAACGCCAACTTCAATGGACCGGTCATGTTGTTCGAATGCCTGACTGCTGTCTCCCAAAGCAGTTACTTTATTTCAACTCAAGGATGGAAAGCGGAATATCGGTGGTTTAAAGATGTTCATAAGGCTAATCTAAAAAAATGCAATATAAACATCAAAAACTGGGAAGCTCTGGCCCATGAACTATCTACTGGAGGTTGACCTTTCACAAAGGTTCTATGGACTTTGAAGAAGCCCGAGTGCAAGGCGAAAGGGAGAAACGTGCTAAGCGAAAAGCACGTCAAACGAATCCTTTACAGGACCATCTTCTATCTGGTAACCTGTGTCCTCACTGTGGGAAGCTGTGTGGATCTAGAATTGGCCTCCACAGTCACTTACGGACCCATCTACACAATTTTCTTTAGAATTTCTTCCTTTTAAAATCTCCTTTTTGTAAATTATTATCCTGGAAGACAATCTTACGTGGTCACGAGTGATCGCCTGATGATGATGACAGCCACAAACACAAGCACACAGTTCCATCTGTGTTTTGTGGATTGTCAGGCTCTTTTGTTCCATTGTACGCTCATAGGGGTTTTTCCCCCCCGGGTTTTTTTTTTTTTTTAGGTCTGTTCAGAAATTTAGTTCCACTTGCACAAATGCACATTTGCACTAGTGCACATTGGCGCAAGCATGAATTTGCACAACTCCCCCCCCCCTCAAAAAAGTTTAAAAAACACACCACCCAGTCTGGAAATCTGCGGAGTCCATGCAACTTAGAAAAAGCCGGTCCACTGATGCACCTTCTACAACTCCCAGCATAGCTGGCTGGGGCATGCTGGGAGTTGTAGGCCCAAAACATCTGGGGACCCAAGGTTGGAGAACACTGTTCTAGAACAAGAGACAACTCATTACTCAATTTCATCTTCTATACTAGGAAGAGATCTGTGTCCCTAGGGAGTAAAGCAAAGGAAAAAAAGATTTTACACATGATGATGATGATGATGATGATGATGATGATGATGATGATGATGATATTCCTAGACTTCTTCAGGGCATTCGCAACAAGGAATAAAACAATTACCATCCAGACATGGGCATAATTCTAAATTCCCCTTGAGCAGGGGTGGGCAACTTGTGGCCCTCCCGATGTTTTGGCCTACAACTCCTATCAGCCCCTAGCCAGTGGTGAGGGATCATGGGATTTGTAGACCAAAACACCTGGAGAGACCCAAGTTGCCCACCCCAGCTCTAGAGGATGTCCCAGGGGACGAAGGATCTTGCAGCTCTCAACTTCTGCCCTCGGAGAAAGGGGGTTGCCCTCAGATGCCTCAGCAATCATAGAAGGGTCTGCTATCATCATCAGAGCACTGCCACCAGTGCTCCAATGTTTGGGGCGGCAGGAGGATTGCGGGAGGCTTTGCATCCACTAGATAAGTGCTTCCATTTTCCTGATGTCTCCCACACACCCCAGAAAAGAAGAAAGTGTGCAGCCCTGGGCCTGTTGTGCTCCTTTTCTTTCCCAGTAGGACCCATGGGAGGAAAGATGTAAGAAACAAACAAAAGAGGGAGAATGAGAGAGGAAAATCCAGGCTGTCCCCTCTCCTTCTGCCCTGATGTTGTGAACCCACAGATTCTTGCTCCCTTTAACCCATTGGATAGCTCTGTACAACACACACTCCACTAGTTGCTGCCCAGCTGAAAGCAGAAAGCCAAGTCGCATGCCTCCAATCCCGTACCTTTCACCCCAAGAGTGCCAAGAACTTTATGAATAGGGTTGTTGTTGTTGTTTTTCTTTCTTTCTTTCCCTCTCCTTCTCCCCCCACCCCTCCCCAGTCCTCCTACACGTCCTTGCTATTTCAGAGCCTCTAGAACAGAGTATCGCTCGGAGGAAATACGGTGAACCTTGAGTAAAGATTAAAAGCTAACCCAAGGGCACTCTTCCTCTTACACAACTGATGGAACCTTGGTTTCTCTCCTGATTTAGCATGTTGGAAACGCGATCACCTGCAAAAGCAAAGCCACAATGACAGCTGAAAGATTCTCTCTCTTTTTGTGGCCAATTAACTAACTGTGATGGATTTAGGAAAATATGTGTCAGAGCAAAAGATTAATTTCAATAGCGGAGCTATGGTTGTTGAGCTTGCTATCCCCCTGGGGGGGTGTGTGCTCTAAGACCTGCAGGTGGGGTTGATTTTGAAAGGGGAGTGGGTAGGAAGGGACGGGATCCTGTGTTGTTCCTCCCAGTTGAGAGTTATTGAGTGCACAGGGCTGCTTTGCATTAAAAGAAGAAAGCAAAACAAAACATCAAAGGAACAAATCACAGAACTGGATCACATAGTTTGAGCCTCATGCTATGACAATAAGCCACTGGAAGCAGCAGTCACACAATCCACATGCAACAATCAGATCCAAGATTAAATTAGATTTTGGCAAACATTTTTGGTGGTATTTTCACTGATGGGAAATATTTTAGCTCTCTGGGGGGGGGTTGTTTGTGTGTGTGTAGGGCACTGTTTCTCAACCTTGGTTCCCCAGATGTTTTTGGCCTACAACTCCCAGCATGCCCCAGCCAGCTATGCTGGCTGGGGCATGCTGGGAGTTGTAGGCCAAAAACATCTGGGGAACCAAGGTTGAGAAACACTGGTGTAGGGACACACTATGTATGTCTCTCAACTGAAACCCAAAAGTGAATGTTTTGGGGGGATGTGTGTCTATCAGTCTGTCTGTCTATCCGTCCATTCATCCATCCATCCATGCTATATTACCAAGAGTATGAAGCCTGCAGAATGTCCCAGGTTCAATCACAAGCATCTCTAGGTAGGGCAGGAAAATTTCCTGCCTGAAACCCTGGAGAGCCATTGCTGCCGGTCGGTGCTGACAGGACTGGGCTAGATTGAACAAAATGGTATGACTCAATATAAGGCAGCTTCCAATGTTCCCTAGACCAGGCTCACAGGACAAGAAAACTTGGGGAGGTTGGGGAAGAGATGGAACCCTTAGAGGATACTCTGACTCTTCCACTCAGGGCTAAAGGGCTTGGAGTGGTGCTGGTGATAGTGATGAGAGCAGTGTTCCCTCAAGACACACTAGGACAGTGGTCAACCTGATCGTAGAATCATAGAGGACTAGAGTTGGAAGGGGCCTACAAGGCCATTGAGTCCAACCCCCTGCTCAATGCAGGAATCCAAGTTAAAGCATCCTGGCAGCTGGCTGTCCAGCTGCATCTTGAATGCCTCCAGTGTGGGATAGCCACGACCTCCCTCGGTAATTGGTTCTATTGTCATATTGCTCTAACAGCCAGGACCTTTTCCCTGATGTCCAGGCAGAATCTGGGTTCCCGTAACTTGAGCCCATTATTCTGTGTCCTGCACTCTGGGATGGTGGAGAAGAGATCCTGGCCCTCCTCTGTGTGACAACCCTTCAAGTACTGGCAGAGTGCGATCATATCTCCCCTCAGTCTCCTCTTCTGAAGGCTAAACATGCCCAGTTCCTTCAATCTCTCCTCATAGGGCTTTGTTTCCAGTCCCCTGATCATCTTTGTTGCCCTCCTCTGAACCCTCTCCAGTTTGTCTACATCCTTCTTAAAGTGTGGTGCCCAGAACTGGACGCAGTACTCAATATGAGGCCTAACCAGTGCCGAGTAAAGGGGAATTATCACTTCCCACAATTTGGAAGCTATACTTCTATTAATGCAGCCCAAAATAGCATTTGCCTTCTTTGCAGCCACATCGCATTGCTGGCTCATATTAAGTTTGTGATCTAGCACAATTACAAGATCCTTCTCGCTTGTAGTATTGTTGAGCCAAGTTTCCCCCATTGTGTAACTCTGCATTTGGTTTCCTCTCCCTAGGTGCAGCACTTGGCATTTATCCCTATTAAATTTCATTCTGTTGTTTTCGGCCCAGCGCTCCAGCCTATATCGAGGTCACTTTGAATTTTGTTTCTGTCTTCCAGAGTATTAGCTGTTCCACCCAACTTTGTGTCTTCTGCAAATTTGATGAGCATTCCCTGTACCTCCTCTTCCAAATCATTAATAAAAATGTTGAAGAGCACTGGGCCCAGGACCGAGCCCTGTGGTACCCCGCTCATTACCTCTCCCCAGTTTGAGAAGGTACCATTGATAAGCACCCTTTGAGTCCGATTCTGTAGCCAATTGTGGATCCACTCTGTGCCCCTGTCAGGTGACACCGGGGCAGGTGCCTTAAACACCCCATCTAAGTTATGTCAATCTTTTTTAAAACAATCGCCAGTCCCAACAAATTATTGCCTTTATTCAAAAGCTCCCAGTTTTCTCTGGTATAATAATAAAAAAGATATGTATGCACAAAAGGATACGTATGCAATAATAGCTCTTGTCTGGAAGGGAATGCATGAACTAAAGGACAATACAATAAGGTGGCTCTCTTGCCTCTACTTTTCAACAGGCTGGTGGTGAATCATCCATGTATTTTTAGAGATTCAAATAAGTTTAAGGTTGTTGGTTTGTGTGTGTTTAACTTTAGAAATACTGAATGCCTCTGATGAGTCAAACAGTATTCGTATTAAAATTGTACTGCTCGTTTGCTAAAAACCTTTGTCCGCCCACACTAGAATGAAGATGCAAGACAATAATTGGGGTTTATTTTTTATTTTTATTTGATTCATTCCCCAGCTTTCTGCTCAGGAAATGGTGCTCAAGGTGGCTAACAATGATACAAACCAACATTAAGAAAAACTTAGTTAAAACAATTATAAAACAAATAAATTCAGATACAATTAAGAACACAATACAAGAATAAAAACAGTGCCCAACCCAACAGAGCAGCTTCCACGCCAAAGGTCTGCCTGGATAAAAATGTCTTTGCATGCTGGTGAAAGCGCAACAAGGAGGGGGCCAAGCTAGCCTCCCTTGGCAGGGATTTCTACACCCTGGGAGCCACCACCGAGAAGGCCCTCTCTCATGTTGCCACCAAACGTGCCTCTGAAGGCAGCAGTCTCCCGAAGATCTTAAGACCTGGGCAGGCCCATATGGGAGAAGACAGTCTTTCAGGTAGCCTTGTCCCAAGAGGGACAAAAACCAGTGCGGGAGAGAAAGAGGAGTCTCAAGTACCTCTAGAAAACATTGATTATTGCCCAACGCATTTTGGAAATGTTTTTTTCCTCATCGGGAGCCACTAGTTTTTTCTTGGATATATTCAGGAGGAAATCCTTCGCCTATCTCCTTTGCATGAAAGTTTTTGTTACACACCAGTGCCTTCCCCTCTTATTTTCCCCCCCTTCATAGGCCCTTTGAATTGCGCCCAGGAACAGACCAGTAGCCAGTGAAACTTGTAACAAGGGAGTCGCCTGCTCCCTGTAGCCTGCCCTGGTCAACAGTCTGGCACAGCACTCTGGACCAACTGAACTTTCTGAACAGTGTTCAAAGGCAGCCCCATGGAGAGTGCATTACAGCAGTCCAAAGGGGCCACAACTTTGTCACGTGACAAGGGCCTGAAGCAAGGCAAGCATCAAAATACCGAACATTCTCAAGCACCCTATTACTAGAGGAGGGTGCTGAGACTGGGAGAACCTCCTGCTGTTTCCAATTCAGGCAACACTCTCCTGCTCCATCTAGAGTTCCATTGTCTGCTCTGGGTGATGACTCGGACAAGAAGGCATGAGGTGAGACAGGCAACTATATCAGGAGTAGTTTTAGTACTATCAACATCATCATCATCATCATCATCATCATCATCATCATCATCATGCGATCACTCGTGACCGAGTAAGATTGTCTTCCAGGATAAAAACTTACAAAAAGAAAATTTTAAAAGGAGGAAATTCTAAAGAAAAAATTGTGTAGACTCTAGCGATGGGTCCGTAAGTGACTGCGGAGGCCAATTCTAGATCCACACCAGGGATGGGGACTAGGACTCGAGGACTCAGCTTGTGAGTCGGACTGAGTCCCCCCTCTGACTCGAGTCAGACTAGAATCCCAATATTTTTAATGGGACTCGAGACTCGACTCGGGACTCGAGACCAAGGACTCGTGTTCCTCAAATGCAACATGGATAGGTTTTAGGAAGTACAGCAACTTTATTTTTAAAAATCAAATCATTTTCCTAAAATGCAAGCTTTCAGACATTTTGGGTTTGGCTGCCTCTGCCTGCCTGTTTGGGGTTCCCAGCCTCCTCTGCCTGCCTGGTCTCTTCTTAACCAGTTCCACAGTTTGAATTGCCCAAGACAAAGGCCTTGCCTGCCTGCTTTGGGGTTTCCTGTCTCCTCTGCCTGTCTGGTTATTTTGGGTTTGCCTGCCTGGTCTGTTCTTGCCAAAATCAGTTGCAGAGTTTTGAAATAAAAAGGCACACTTGTGCCTAGAATTTATTTAAGCCACACATCTGAAATAGCCTTATTTTGTTGGGGAAAACCCCCATTGATTTTAATATGGACTCGTGGAGTCAGCTTTGGGAGTGACTCGGGACTCGGGAGTCACCATTTTGGACCAAGGACTCAGACTCGGACTCGAGACTCGGGTCCAAAGAGTCATGACTCGACTCGTGACTCAAGACCAAGGACTCTTCAACATCCCTGATCCACACAGCTTCCCATAGTGAGGACACAGGTTACCAGATGGAAGATGGTCCTGTAAAGGATTCGTTTGACGTGCTTTTCGCTTAGCACGTTTCTCCCTTTCACCTTGCACTCGAGCTTCTTCAAAGTCCATGAACCTTTGTGAAAGGCCAACCTCCAGTTAGATCGTTCATGGGCCAGAGCTTCCCAGTTTTCGATGTTTATATTGCATTTTTTTAAGATTAGCCTTAAGAACATCTTTAAACCTCTTATACTGACCACCGATATTCCGCTTTGCATCCTTGAGTTGGGAATAAAGTAACTGCTTTGGGAGATGGCTACCAGCACCACAGTACCAGCCCAGGACGTGGAGTTGATTTCAGGACCACAGAGAGCAGTCGCAGAGTTAGGGCACCAACATGTTCCCCCAGCACTGACTGGGAGCAACTGGCAGGGTTTTATAATCCAGCCAGGAGAGTCGTTCTGGAATCTCCACCACCTTCGGTGCTGCATCTTTGTTAAGGGCTAGCGGCAGCCTTTTTCTATAGGTGTTGACTTCTCAGGGGGATTGAAGGTTGGAGGAGGGAGGTGTCAGTTGGGGACTGCTCCTCAGGTTCTCCCTGTTCCATAGAGGAGTCTTAGACTGAGGTGCAATCGGCTGAGTCAGCGGTAGTTACACCTGCTAGGCATCATATGGGGAAGATATGAGATATGAGGCAGTGGGCCTCAGTTCAGAAGGACCAGGGACAGGTTCTGGTGCCCCCTTGGAGTCACTGTTGCTGGAGGCTTCAGCCTCCAAGGGCTCCAAGTCCTGGGCCATGACAGAAACCACCCCGGCCCAACATACTGGGTAGACCAATTTGCTCATCTGTGCCTTTCATCACATGCTCACCTTAACAAGTTGAGCCGAGAAGGGTGTCTTGACCCATTCCACCCCTCCTGGGCAGTGCTTGATGGGCAACAAGCCCAGATGTCCATTCTGTCCTCATATGCACTCATGAAACCCTGTCACTGGACCTAAAAACATTAGACGTGCCATCAAGGGCCTGTTCACCAACTCGCCCTCCAATCTGATATATGCCATCACTTGCCATCAATGCCCCTTCTGTTGTCTACATAGGAGACACAAAAAAGAGTAAAATGATACCAATCTGGAGTAAAATAAATAAATAAATGAGGAGCTATAAATCTGTGGCAGATCAGATGTATGCAAAAGGTTCCAGGTTCAAGCTCACATGGGCAAATCTGTCAATTTCCATGTCTCTGGGTTTCTCTTTTTTCCAATCTTATTTTGCAGTATACTTTGCCCAATGTACACATTTTTTGGCAAGCAATTTTCCCAGTAGAATGCATTTTTGAACATTATTTCCCCCAATATGCACATTCTTGTGTGCGCTTTCCCCTAATATACACATATGTGCATGCACTTTTGCTTAACTGAAGAGCTTCACTGCAGAATTCAGAGATTCTGTAGGATAACTGAGTTGGCACACTGACCCAACTTAGTATAATTCGTACGATTCCCACCCCCCACCCCAGTGGAAAGGACATAGCTCATGGTAGAACACATATTTTTCATCCCAAAGATTTTAGGTTTGGTGCCTGGCTTCTCCAGCTAAAAAGAATTGCAGAGATAGTTTAGAAGTTAGAGACATCCCCTTATTTGAGGGCACTAGTTGAACCTTCCTTGGAAACTGGTAATTTGTGGGGATGCCCTGTCAGAGGAAAACCTGAGTTTGCTGTACAAACTGTTGACTGACTCACCAGATTAAAAGATTCATGGTCCCCAAATCAGTTCAGATAGCAGGGATGCAGAGGAGTTTCTGCCAGTCAAAGTAGAGAGCACTGGGATGGGTTGGATGGGCCAAAGATTGGCCCCACCTTAAGGCAACTCCTAGGAGGCCTGAGGAGCAAAACATACTTGTGTATTGAAGATTCTGTTTCAGGTTGAATTGACAAACCCTGTTGCTGTTCTCAGCTCAACAATCCGAGAAATTGGAGAAATATAAAACAGGCAATTGGCTGTGGGTTACTTAGTCATACTTTTAGCTTCGGAATGCTTTATTCAGGATAGCAGTAGCAGAATAAATCAGTTACACCATTAACAGTTATTCCTTGTGCCAGTTAAGAAATATGCCATGCAGGAGGGTGAGGAGGTGAAGGACATTGGGTTGGAATGGTTTTGTAGATAAATGGAGACCTAATGGGGTAAATAATGGATCCTGTAGGATCACCAGCCAGTATTTGACTGGTCCAACCAGTGAAGACAAAATGTGTAACAGTCCAAAACATCTGGAGGAAACAATTTGGGGAAGGTTGTTCTAGTTCAAACAGTGGTCTCCCAGTTCTGCCATAGCTCCTGGTTCTGCCTGGGTGACAGGGAGTTTTATTTCTTAAATCCCTAGATTAGAACACTATCTAAGTGTAGCTCTAACCATTTTCCCATTCAGAATGTAATAAATGTAATAAATAAACTTACATTTTCCAGAAGCTTATCCCACTGCACATCTTCATTCCTGATCTCCACAGAACCAACTTATATATAACTGCATTTGCTCTCATATATCTCTTGTTAGCCTCCAGCCTCTTTTATCTGTTCACTTGCCTCCGTTTTCTCTCTACTCTCAAATTTTAGGCTTGTAAGCTTTCTGTGGACAAGAGAGCCTCTTTTCTGTCCCTCCCAACCATGCTGTAAAAGGTCAGAGGTTCATCCTCCACAAGGTCTTGAACTCCTAACTTGAAGGATGCTAGTCAGAGATGCAGCTGCTGCACATTTAAACAATGCTAGTCAAAGTTGGGAACTTCAGCATCACCAGGCATGTAAATCTGCTTGCTCTAACAGGACAGATTGGGTCAGGTGTTATCCTGTGACTGCCTTATAACTGTTTCTGGCTCGGATTTCCTCGCTAATCTAAGTGAAAAGGAGACCTAATCTTGGTGGGTAAAGTGAATGCATGAAACTATTCCGCCATTTCCTGTATTTTCTTAGTCATACATACAATGGTTATTTTCCACTGCCTTTCCCAAACTTGGGTGACCAGATGTGGCTGGTCCACAACTGTCCATCATTCCTGACCATTGGCCAGACCGACTGGGGATCATTGGGTTTCTAATCCAACCACATGTGGGGATCCAAGCTGGGAAAGCTGAGTTGACATTGAGTTATTTGAAGTTTACAGGCTGTTCTTGGCAGGGGGATCAAAATATCGTAGAATGGGCAACGGGTCACTTGACTTTAAAACATGAACTGTCAATACCCTCAAAGTTTACATGGAGAACACCAGTGTGCTTAACTATACTTTGAGTTTATCACATCTCTAGTTTTCATTGGGTCAAGTTAGGGGTTCATCTTTTGACAACTGAAAGAAAATAATTGGAACGATACAGTAGTTTGGCCAGATTTTTCTTTTTCTATTTTTTTTTAATTTTTTTTAAAGAAGACTTAGAGGCTGGCAATGAGTTTTGTGGTCGGGTGAAGATTTGAGCCCTGTCCAGGTCTAGTACCAGCAGTGGTGTAAAAACTAGCGTTGCACGCGTACCTTAAGGAGTGCTCGCCTTGTGCTTGGCGAGCATCCCTGCCGCTCAACTCCTCCTGCAGCGACAATTCAGGCTCCAGCCGGATTTTCCCAGGACCTGGAAGTGACACGACGGGTCCCTGGCACTGCTTTTTCCATGTAAATATCATAGAAAACCACCTTAAAAGGGCCGCACAGCCATTTTAAGGCAGTTTCCTATGATATTTACATGGAAAAAGCAGCGCCAGGTACCCGTTGTGTCACTTCCGGGTCCCCGGCGCTGCGGTTTTAGTGTAAATACCATAGAGAACCACCTTAAAACGGCCATTTTAAGGTGGCTCTCTATGGTATTTATGCTAAAACCGCAGCGCTGGGGACCCAGAAGTTCCTCTCGCCGGCTCCTCTCCGGGTAGATGTGCCAAGCCAGGGAGAAGGTAAGTGCCATGGGGCTCAGGGGGGTCAAGCGAGAGCCAGTGTGGTGTAGTGGTTACAGTGTTGGACTGGGACTCGGGAGATCCGGGTTCTAGTCCCCGCTTGGCCATGAAACTCACTGGGTGACTTTGGGCCAGTCACTGACTCTCAGCCTAACCTACCTCACAGGGTTGTTGTGAGGATAAAATGGAGAGGAGGAGGATTATGTAGGCCGCCTTGGGTTCCTTGTAGGAAAAAAGGTGGGGTATAAATATAATAAATAAATAAATAAAAATAAGCGGGGGCGAGTTCAAGCTTTTGGCACATCCCTAGAAAACCATTGACTCTTCAGTGGCTTAGCAGCCAGCAGTGTAACTGGGAGCATTATCCTAAGCAAACTGAGGTTATCTTGTTAATTATATTTTCTGGGCCATTAGGTAATTGTGTTAACAGGGAAGAGGTCTCTTTCTAGATTTGCCACAGTCATTATAACCCTGATCCCAATACTATTAAATGAAAGTCAGTCCTGCTGGGAGTTTTTATTTATTTATTACTATTATCTTTTACACACCCATGTTTTAAATGCAGCAAACTCAGCTTTGGAGGCTAAGTTACCAACATAATCTTTAACCTCCAAGAAATCACTGGTTGTGCAGATCTGGAGACCAAAGCCCAACTTCAAAGGATATCTATTAATTACAGCTTCCACCTGGGAAGAAGATCAGAGTATTTGTTTTGTAGCAGCAATGGGGTGGAACTGATGCCTGCTACACGGAGAGGCATTTCTCCAAGGTAATGAAGTGAAATAATGAAGGAGAAGGAGCAAAATGGTTTTTTTATGTAGATCAGGAGTGTCTAATTCTTAGAACACTTCAGAAATGAACGGAGAAATGGGCAAGGCTGGCTGTCTCCCCTTCCCTGAAGGCTTTCAGAAAAAGGTTGAGGACCCGTCTGTCAGAGATATTTTAAGCATCCCTTTTGTATAAAGTAATCATGATAATTATATAAAATTAGTCTGATAATAGGCAATGCTGTTAACAACAACAACAAAAACAACAATGCCTTTGACCTGGCTAAGTTGCTGCTGTTGCTGAAGATGATGATGATGTTATTTTATAGGGATGTGTTAGGAATCTGACAGGTGGCTGAAAATCTGACAGGTTTTCTCGATTCGGCCTCATGGATTCTGTTCCATCAACCCCGCGCAGACGCCGACTTGATCTGCTGTTAGTCAAGCCAGCACATGAACGTCCATTTTTAAAAATGTGCTGTGATTTGCGTAATTTTTTTAAAATTTAAAGTTGGGGAACTTTGTGCAATATTTGGGCCTCTGCTCTGCAAATTTGCATAAATTGCAGAGTGGAGGCCCGAATCTTGCACGAATCTGAAATTAACTGTCAGGAAATTCAAGGTGGCCACGGTGGAGTGTGTGGTGAGAGGAGGAGGCTTCAGTACCTCTCATGTTAAATGCTGCAACAAGAACAACAACAAGAACAACAATGACTCGAATTTAACGACTCATCCTGATTTGCGCAAATCATGATTTTCTCAAATTGCGCTAGAGATATGCAGTTCGTCTCTCCAAATCTGCGGCAATATTTCAAGCAATTTTGCAGAAGCTGAACCCTGCCCCCCCCACCCCCGACTCGGCTCACTTTTGGCCGTCAGGCTGGAAATGTGTCGAAAGTCCGTCAAGCTCAAACAGAATGAGTTTTCCTGCATCACACATTCCTAAATGATGATAATATTATCCTAGGCAGAGGTGGTGCTACTAACACTGCATTCAGGGCAGTGCCCCACTACCTCTGCCATTCCACTGCACCCCCATACAGCTACCCTCAGACCATTACTCCCATTGTCTCAGTCTAGTGTGGTGGCATTGTTGCCACATTGTTTGCTTCTTAAATGTTACATAGCGAGAGAAAGGTGGGATATAAATGTCATCATCATCATCATCATCAGAAGAAGAAGCAGTAGCAGTAGCAGCTAAATCTGGACATGTGGGATCCAGATCTGCAGTGCAGGGTTAACTCATGGATTTAACATATCACAGTGTTTAGACCAGGGCTCTCCAACCTTGGTTCCCCAGATGTTGCTGGACTACAGCTCCCAGAATCCCTTGCCATTAGCCATGCTGACTGGGTATGCTGGGCCAGCAACATCTGGGGACCCAAGGTTGGAGAGCCCTGGTTTAGACAGAGCAGTCAGCTGAGCGTAAGAGCATCTTTGATTCACTACAGCAGCCTTCCTCAGACTGGGACTTTGAAGGTTTGCAGAGAAGCTGGAGGGCAGAAGATGTTTGCTGGGCACTTCCCGCCTCTAGGATATCTATTGGACTAATTCCCAAAGGGAGCCTATTAGCAGAGAAATTTTTTCTTAAAGCAGCCTTCCCCTACGTGGTGCCCTCCAGATGTTTTGGATTTCAAATCCCATCAGCTCCAGGCAGTGTAGCCAATGGCCAGGAATCCGAGGAGTTATAGTCCAAAACTATAGTCCAAAACTATTTATTTATTTATTTATTTATTTATTTATTATATTTATTAATCGCCCATCTGGCCGGTCACCCGGCCACCCTGGGCGATGTACAATTAAAATAATACAATAAAACAATACAATAAAATATAATAATTAAAACAAAATAAAAAATTCTTTTAAAATCCTAACCCACCCCATATTCCCGCCTGAACAGCCATGTTTTTAATGCACGGCGGAAGCTCATCACGGAGGGGACATGTCGAAGGTCACTAGGGAGGGAGTTCCATAATGTGGGGGCCGCCACAGAGAAGGCCCGCTTTCTAGTCCCCACCAGCCTGGCTGCTCTGGCTGATGGGATAGGAGAAGGCCGTCCGTGGCAGACCTTGTTGAGTGGCCTACTTGATGTTGCTGGAGGTGCTCCTTGAGATAAACTGGGCCGGAGCCGTGTAGGGTTTTAAAGGTCAAAACCAACACCTTGAATTCGGCTCGGCAAGCAACTGGTAGCCAGTGCAACTCTAAGCACTGGTGTGATGTGATCATGCCGGCGGCTGCCCTTAATCAGGCGAGCCGCTGCATTCTGTACCAGCTGAAGCTTCCGAACCGTCTTCAAGGGTAACCCCACGTAGAGCGCATTACAGTAGTCTAGGCGAGAGGAGACCAAGGCATGAACCACTGATGGGAGCAGGTGATTAGGAAGGTAGGGGCGCAGCTGCCATATCAGATGGAGTTGATACAGCGCCGCCCGGCTCACAGCTGCCACCTGAGCCTCCATGGACAGCTGGGAGTCTAGAATGACCCCCAAGCTGCGGACCTGGTCCTTCAGGGGTAGATGAACCCCATTCAGCACCAGGTCAACATCCCCTAACCTCCCCTTGTCCCCCACCAGAAATACCTCGGTCTTGTCGGGGTTCAGCTTCAGCATGTTCCTTCCCATCCAGCCAGCCACTGACTCCAGGCACTTGGACAGGATCTCAACGGCCAACCTCGGTGAGGACTTGAAACAGAGGTAGAGCTGCGTGTCATCCGCATACTGATGACACTGCACCCCAAACCTCCTGAATTAGAATCTCTTTGTTCTGTTATTTTTCATGAATCATTCAGCTTGAAATGCTGTTGCACAAATGTCAACATTGGGATTTTTGCATCTTCCTTCTCTCCCCCCCCCCCCGGACCCTGCCACCCTGTCGTTCCACCAGCACCATTAAACGCATTGACAGGAAAGTAAATATATGTTTACTGTTATCCAGTTTAATTTGTGTTGGATGCATGTTAATTTGGGGGAGAACAACACTGCAAGAGAATTCCCACTCTATTTATAGAGCCATGCATAATTTGCAGGCCTGACTAGACTTGAGATTTTGCAGCTGATATCCAAAGTTTTCGAAGTCTGACCGCCTATTAGAACAGCTGGCTGAGTGAGGGGGTGTCTCATGAAGGGTTTTGTAGGGATGAGTGAAGCTGCACTCTGAACATTTTGGTAGAGGCCAGAATTAGGGATAGGGAGAAATTTGTTCAGTTCACAGGCCTGTGGCTCACGCTGGCTCAGCTTGTCTGAGTGTGGAAAGCTAAGCAGCGTCAGGCCTGGTTATTACTTGGATGGGAGACTGAGACTCCTCCTCTAGTTTCCTGCATTGAGCAGGGGGTTGGACTCGATGGCCTTGTAGGCCCCTTTCAACTCTGTGATCTATGAATCACAATTTAATGTGATTCATAGTGCTCCATTTTGCACTTTCGAACCATGATGCAAACTATATGAGAATTTCATTTTTGCTCACAGAAGATGCAAACATACCCTGTTCAAAGCCCAGAACATGATCACAAGCACATGTCTGTCAAAAATGTCCACAAATTGCCCGGCATGTGTCAATTTGCACAACTTCCCAGTTTGATTTTGCACCATTTTCCTAATTTGCACACATTTTCCCTGGAGACTGGCTCAGCCCCACTTTAGTCTATGGAGGGAACTTGCAGAAATTAAGGGAATTTTGGCCACAGCTTGATTTGTGCAATTTTCTTGCCCGTGCAGAGCGAGCAGTGACCACAAACAGGAAACGGGCACATAGTGAGTGGCGAGCTGATGTTCAGAGAACCCTGGTGATCTCGACTGTCACTCATGCACACTTCTTTGGGCTTTGCAATGGATTTCTCCAATCAAAAAGTGTGTACACGAATGCATATATTAGGGGAAATGATGTCCTAAAATGCATGGTAGCCAACCTACATGCTCCCCTTTGTAGAATGGTGGATGACAAAGAGGGATCAGGAGGGCGCCATTGATGCATGAGAGTTTCATTTCAGTTCTCAAATCACTTGAAAATGCGCTGTTTTCAACCCCAGACATGAATGGGAGCACACGCTCTCCAAAAATGTTTGAAAACTCCCGAACTTGCATTCACAAAATGTGTACTTGAAGAATGCACAGCTTTCTCAGAATGCACAACTTTCCCCATATGAATGAACCAAATAACAGGTTGCAAACAAGAATGGGAGGGAGCTGAACTGAGCTTTGAAGTTCAGAGAACTTCAGCGTGTTTGAGCACTCTTGGTTCTCCCATCCTTGGCTGCACATCCACCCCCTTTCTGATGCAGTTTTTAGAAGAAACCTACTTCCCCACCTGAGACTGTACCCTTCCTGTCAAGGTTGGGCAGTTCCTGCATTTAGGAGAGCTGCGAGAAGTTGGTTTGCGTAGCCGTGGAATAAGTACCAAAACCCAGGCATGTCTTGGTCAAACCAAGGATATTGATGTTTCTGTGAATCTCTTGAGAACACAACACCTCAGTACAGTAAGCTTCCCACTCATTTTCTGCTCCACGGTGGGGAAAAAGGTCTACTACATTGATGTCTGTTGTAGACATGCCCCAGCTCTCTCATGCTCCAGTTGCCTTGTTTGGTTCCACCACATGCTGTGCAAGGAACTCCAGGACGGTTGTTGCATAAGCTCTGTAGAATCAATCACTTATGCTGACTTATGCTTGAATCACTTATGCCGACTTACGCTTCCCATGACAAGCTTGACTTCGAGTCCAGCTTGTCATGGGAAAACTCCAGGGAGAAATCTGCACTGATGTATTAAAAGATCTCCATGGCAACTGGAACTTCTGGGAATTCCCATAAGCCTGTTCTTGGAAGCGGAATGAGGACTTCTGCCGAAGCCTTTTGCATATCAAGAGAAGAATGTGGAGGGGACACACACACACACACACACACACATCTTCATTAGCTGCAAAATGCCTTCCAGCCATAACATATAATAATGTTTGATTAATATCAAGCAATCTGTCACTGATGAGACGCATTTCTGTAGCTGTCAGCTCCCAGTTAGTAATTAGGTAGTTCATCCACTTCATAGGTTTTCTAACAAATACTGACAAATGTGGGAGCTTCAGGGAAGGCACAAACAAGGAAACACATAAGATTCAGTGACAGCCAGACAGAAACTATGTGGCTAGCATTATGCCTGAGTGAAGCACCAGCATTATGACAGGTGGGATGTATTTATATTGTTGGGATTCTCTAGTGATTTGCAGTACATTTCTACAACCCACTAGGGATCCCAGCAATATCTACACACACAGGGTGTCTCTATTGGTGGGGGGGGGCAGGTTTTCAAGTAGCGGACAGGTTTTCATCCTAAGTATTAATAGCTGAAAGGAATGCATATTCTTCCTCTGTCTACTCTGCTTTCATCTCTTCCCCACCTTTGCACTCACCCCATCCAGTGCCTAGAATATCCAGCAAAAACTGTTTCAATATCAAAACAAAATACCTCAGGTGTTTTTTTTTCCCCTTTCCCTTTCTTCCCTAAGTAGTAACCTCCAAATTGCACTGTAGGCAAGAAAATGTGGTGGCAGCTCTAAAATTCTGGAAGGAAGGAAGGAAAGGAAGGGTCAGGTCAGGGAAGGAGTTGGAAGAAGCTTTAGATCTAAGGACCATGAGTGTAAAGCAGGGATGAGCAATCTGTACTTAGGGTTGTGTACGTGACCCTTGGACTACAGTAATACCTTGGATTGCAAGCACAATTCGTTCCGGAAACGTGCTTGTAATCCAAAACACTCTTATATCAAAGCGAGTCTCTGGTGGGCGTGAGCGGGGCCGATTTTGGCCCGCTATGCCCGCTCGAGGCGAGCAGTTACATCCCTACGGTAACTTGTATTGCAAGATGTCGCTTGTTTATCAAGTCAAAATTTATTTTTAAAAAATTGCTTGTCTTGCAAAACGCTCTCAGACCAAGTTAGTCGCAATCCAAGGTATTACTGTAATTTCATTCTACCCTCAGCTAGGGATCTATGAAGAATCCATTTCAGTTCCTTTTTGATCAGGGCTTATCCAGTCCGCACCTTCCAGACTGAACATGGACTTAGATGCCATCTGCAGTTGAAGTCTGTGGTGTGGTGTGGTGTGATGCATGGTGTGGAGAAAGTAGATAGGGATAGGGGAAGTGGAGAAGGAGGGATGTTTCTCCCTCTCATACAGTGCTAGAACACCAAAGGGCGGGTCATCCCATGAAGCCGATTGGTGGGAGATTCAGGACAGATAAAAGGAAGGACTTCTTCACACAGCACATAATTAAACTGTGCAGTTCACGTCTACAAGATGTAGTGATGACCACCAATTTGGAGGACTTTAAAAGGGATTGGACAAATTCATGGAGGAGAAGGCTATCAATGGCTACTAGTCCTGATGGCTCTGTGCTACCTCCAGCATCAGAGGCAGTGTGCCTACTATGTACTCCAGTTGCTGGGGAACATGGGCAACTGGAGGGTGTTGCTGCACTCATGTCCTGCTTGTGGGATTCCCGTGGGCAGCTGGTTGGCCACTGTGTGAACAGGATGCTGGACTAGATGGACCCTTGGTCTGATCCAGCAGGGCTCTTCTTATTTTCTCATGTCTGTACATTTCCAAGTTTGCAATGTAACTCATGGACAAAAAAAATGTGGTCCACAGCATGTGTACATATGAAAAAATGTATACTTTTCGGGGGGGGGGGGAAATGTGCACAAATACTACATTTAATCAATGGGAGAAGAATGTGTACATTTCAAAGATGAGCACAATTGAGCCATACATTTGGAAAAATACACACAAAATAAGCACAGATTTTCACGCAGCAACAGCAACAACAACAACAAAGCTTGCAGTCAGGTACTGACACGAGTCAGAACAAGCTTCAAAATGGAATGCATTTTGGTGAGCTTGAGTTCTGCTCATTCACACATCCCCCCACCTTCAGCCTCATTTCGAAATCGTTTTGTAAGTGATCAGCTCAGACGTTTGTCAAAAGCTTTCTGTCCCTCTCCTAGCAGCTTGCTGGGTGGGGAGGAAACAGGAGGAAGAAGAGAGAAAGGGATGCTAGGGAGAAGGGGTTGGTGGGGGGAAGAGAGGAAAGGGACACAGCTTCACCCACTTTTGGCTCCCCTGCTAGTTTAAAGACTAAGAAGCAAGAAGGAATCAGGTGCAGAGGGTCTGAAGGGCCACACGGTCACGGAGGGGCCTTGGCTCCAGAACAGCCTTCTCCAACCTGGTGCCCTCTAGATGCTTTGGATTTCAACTCCCAGCAGCCCCAACAAGCATGAAAAAATGGTCAGAAATCCTGGGAGTTGTAGTCTAAAACATCTGGCGGGCCCCAGGTTGGGGAAGACAGCGGTAGAGTATATGTTTTGCACATACAAGGACTCAGGTGCTTCTCCAACTACAATGGAGTGACTGTGCTACAAGTTAGGAAGGATGAATCTGTCTGTTTTTGCTTTCTCCTGAATTTGACTTTTTCAACACTCAAGTTCTTTTCATACTGTATACAAGGAAATTTGCAGATTTTGGCAAATTCTTCTTGAAAACAAAGCAAAACAAAACTCTCATCCATCTGTGTTTTCAATTACTGAATGGTATAAAGAGGTATGGGATATCGCGTTAAATGATAAATTAACTTGTAATATTAAGTGTCAAAAAGGACAATTGGAGAAAGACACCTTTGTGAACATTTGGGGTAAATTTTTGGATTATGTGTTGGTAAAGGGGAGGGGGAACAAACCTTGTCAAGATTTGTTATATTTTTGGAATATAGAATAATATCTTGTATATATACATTAAAAAAAAAAAATTGGAGGGAGAAATATAACTTGGTCCCAAGAGATGGGGGGGGGGTGCACAATGTTTATGTTGTATCTTTTGTTGTTGTATTCATTTAAAATGAAATAAAAAAAATTATATATATATATAAAAAAAGAATAAACAATGTCTTAAGATAATAAACACTATTTTGATATGCGGGGAAAAAAAAAACCTCTCATCCATCTACGTTCAGTATGAATTGATACAGCTATTCCAAGCCTGGCAAGGACCACATTGTACCTGCCTACCTTGTAAGTTGTTAAAGATGAGGATAGTCCATGTTTCTCAGGCATACAATAAAGTTGGTAATACAATGGCTTCATAAACCAGTGTTTTGGTCTTCTTACAAATATCCCGATCCTCGAACACTCTATAAACGTCACTTCCACCTCCTTGAAAGATTTCATCAACGTTGCCTCCGGAAAATCCTGCGAATTACTTGGGAAGACAGGTGAACAAATGTCAGTGTACTGGAAGAAGCAAAGACTACTAGGGTTGAAAAAATGATCCTTCAACGCCAACTTCAGTGGACCGGTCATGTTGTTCGAATGTCTGACTGCCGTCTCCCAAAGCAGTTACTTTATTCCCAACTCAAGGATGGAAAGCGGAATATCGGTGGTCAGTATAAGTGGTTTAAAGATGTTCATGAGGCTAATCTAAAAAAATGCAATATAAACATCGAAAACTGGGAAGCTCTGGCCCATGAACGATCTAACTGGAGGTTGGCCTCTCACAAAGGTTCCATGGACTTTGAAGAAGCCTGAGTGCAAGGCGAAAGGGAGAAATGTGCTAAGCGAAAAGCACGTCAAACTAATCCTTTACAGGACCATCTTCCATCTGGTAACCTGTGTCCTCACTGTGGGAAGCTGTGTGGATCTAGAATTGGCCTCCACAGTCACTTACGGACCCATCACTAGAGTCTACACAATTTTCTTTAGAATTTCCTCCTTTTAAAATTTTTCTTTTTGTAAATTTTTTATCCTGGAAGATAATCTTACTCGGTCACAAGTGATCGCATGATGATGATGATGATGATGATGATGATGATGATGATGATGAAAGATGAGGAGCCTATTAGGCAGAGGCAGTGCAGCCGGTGGGGCTCTGTGGTGGAGCTTACAATCTAAAATGACATGGCATGCAAGGAAAAAGGAATAGGGAGGGATGAGGAAAACATTAAGGGTGCAATCCTAGGTTTTGCAAGGGAGAAGCCTGTATCGCAAGCTAGGTATGGTTGGCTCTGGTCCTGTGACCCCCTTGGCTCTGGTCCTGTAGGGATGTGCATGGAGCTCAATTGTGGGGGTGGAAGTCCGGCAAACTCACCAGGCTCGACCCCCCAAGCTCTGCTTGACCTGCCTTTTCCCTGGCTCGACTCACGTTCTCACTAGACAAGCCGGGGGAAGTGACTTCCAGTTTCTGGCACTACATTGTTTACATAGAAAATGGCGTAAGATACGTTAAAAACGGTGATGATTTGTGTAATTTGTGGCCTAATTTGCATGAATTGCGGCCGTTTTAAATGTATTTTATGCTACTTTTAACGTAAACAACATAGAGCCGGGGACCCAGAAGTCCAACCAGTGCCTCGGCTGGCACTTGTGTTTGACTTGGCTCACGCAGCGGGAGCGCCTGGCTCATGTGCTGCGAGTCGAGTGCCGGGCGGGTCGCCCACCCCAGGAACCCCCTTGGATCTGCCCCCATGAGCCCCCTTGGCCCCACCTGTGCTTACCTACTGTCTGTCCCACTAGTAAGATTGTCCATGAGCCTCCACTGCTGTCAGGAAAAAGAGAGAGAGAGGTGACACAAGTCACAACCCAAAATTATTAGCACCACAAACATGGTTGGATACACAGGGATTCAATGTGAGACTTTTAAGACCTAAGCCCTCAAAGCCCTGGATGGATGAATTTGTCCATTTTGGTTTCTCCCATATTAGATTTCTTTTAAAACAACAACAACAACAACAACAAACCCTCAAGTTCTTTCCATCTGAATATGGAGAAATTAGCAAATTTTAGGAAGTTCTTATCCAAAAAATGAACTAAAGAAAATTTCCATCCATCACTAGCTAGGAGAGGCCACTGCCTGTCGCCTTACGCTGGCTGGGGCATGCTGGGAGTTGTAGGCCAAAAACATCTGGGGACCCAAGGTTGGAGAACACTGCCTTAGAGAACCACCACCAGTTGGAGTGGTCAGAACCGGGCCAGATGGACCAGTGGTCTGATTCAGCCTCTTAAGACAGTGGGAATATTATTTATTAAACCCTTTGTATCCCAACTTCCCATTTACACACTCCACAGTAGAGAAGTATGGATTGTGTTAAATCCATCTGCCTGTGTTTCAGGGATTGCCAGGTGTCTTTTGTTCCATCATCTGCTCATTGATGGAATTGGATGCTTTTTTTTTTTTTTTTTTTTTACTAGAATGTGATCTGACTTGTGCTAATTCACATTAGAACTAATGCACACTTGTGCAGTTGTGCTAATTCACATTGACTAATGTGCATTAGTTAATGCAAATGCAGTTTGTTGTAACTGCAAATTAGTGAAACTCCCATGCAAAAGAGCAAAACCTCTCTGCAAGTCTGCATGACTCAGAAAAAGCCAGTCCTCTGGAGTCATAGCCAGAAATGTTAGCCATCCTGTGGACTCCACAGGCTAGGCAACAATCATGTAAACTCTATGCAGAGTCCTAAAAACCACACCATAATCAATACCACGAGATAAGATTCAGCATCGGTTCATCGACGCTGGGAAATATTCCTGGCAGTAATGCCACAGTGCTCCATCACACAATCCCAAAAGCCCAATGGAACTCCTCTTCCTTAGCCAGCCACCTAAAAGGCAACAGGGAATGTGCAAGACACACATCTCTCAGGTGGGTTTTTCCATAATGTTGGCATCAATGCTGAGAAAAACTCTGTTCCAGGCAAACATCCATTGTACTTTGAGGAAGATCTTAATGTTCAGGTATGGCGGGCGGTAAAGTTGTTTACGAGGAAGTTGAGCTGTGTCAGACGGCTCACTTTAGCTGAGATGTATCACATAGGTTTTACTCGCCTATGCAATAACCTCGGCCATTTGTCTTCATCAAGGCAACAGCAAAAGTTGGTCTGTCATAATGTAGGAGCATCAAATACCTCTTTGTTTCTCTCTCTGGAGCACAGCTAACAATCTCCTAGGTGAGAACTTAATGCATTCTTTTCACTCTCTCAGCTACGCAGTTCCCTTTCTTTATAGTTTGCTGAGTGGGTGTTTGATTTTGCAGAGAAGGGCAAATTTGCTGCTTGATGATACCTAATTGAAGGTTTGAGGTCTTATCCCCCCCCCCCACCTTCTTTAAAGCTCAGACAGGCACCAATTCAGCAGCATTTTTATCCAGAAAAGTAGCATTGAGATTAGAGATTGCTTAGCCAGCTTGGCTAAAGAAATGGATAGTCTTGATTTTTCAAAGATGAGGGGGAGAAAGGGAACTGAGCCTATGAACATTTCTGAAATGGCCAAAAGCCTGTTTAGGAGTGAATGGTACCTTTTGAAGAGAGAGAGAGAGAGAGAAGATTTGGATCCAGCCTTGTAGTGTAGCCCTATGCATGTCTGCTCAAAAGAGTTCTATTTATTTATTTCATTTTTATACCACCCAATAGCCAAAGCTCTCTGGGTGGTTTACAGCAATTAACAAGACAATCCCTGCCCGCAGGCTTACAATCTAAAAAGACATGATACACAAGGAAAAAGGAATGGGGAGGGAAGAAGGGGGGGAAATTAATTAATTCTTCTGGCAGGGCTGGAGGAGTTCAATGGGACTCCCAGTCCCAGGCAAGTGTGACTAGGACTGCTGTGTATAGGGCTGAAATCAATGTGACAACTTATTCATGACTTACCTGAGAACTAATTGGGACTTGCTTCTGGCTAGTCACATAAAGGATTCCACGGTGAGTCTAGATCCAAGCCGCACAAGGTAAGCATGACCAGAGACATGACTACAGTGTGTTGACTGAGGGGAGATATGATCGCACTCCTCCAGTACTTGAAGGGATGTCACACAGAGGAGGGCCAGGATCTCTTCTCGATCATCCCAGTTTGCAGGACATGGAATAAGGGGCTCTGAAGTTACAGGAACCCAGATTTCACCTGAACATCAGGAAAAATTTCCTGACTGTTAGAGCAATAAGCAAGTGAGAAGGATCTTGGAATTGTTGTAGATCACAAACTGAATATGAGCCAGCAATGCGATGTGGCTGCAAAGAAGGCAAATGCTATTTTGGGCTGCATTAATAGAAGTATAGCATCCGAAATTGCAGGAAGTGATAGTTTCCCTCTACTCAGCACTGGTTAGGCCTCATCTTGAGTACTGCGTCCAGTTCTGGGCACCACACTTTTAGAAGGATGTAGACAAACTGGAGAGGGTTCAGAGGAGGGCAACAAGGATGATAAAGGGACTGGAAACAAGGCCCTATGAGGAGAGACTGAAAGAAATGGGCATGTTTAGCCTTCAGAAGAGGAGACTGAAGGGAGATATGATCGCATTCTTCCAGTACTTGAAGGGTTGTCACACAGAGGAGGGCCAGGATCTCTCCTCCACCATCCCAGAGTGCAGGACACGGAATAATGGGCTCAAGTTACAGGAACCCAGATTCCACCTGAACATCAGGAAAAATTTCCTGACTGTTAGAGCAATGCACCAATGGAACCAACTACCTAGGGAGGTGGTGGGCTCTCCCACTCTGGAGGCATTCAAGGTGCAGCTGGACAGCCATCTGTGGGGATGCTTTGACCTGGATTCCTGCATTGAGCGGGGGGTTGGACTCGATGGCCTGGTAGGCCCCTTCGAACTCTACTTTTCTATGATTCTATGATTCTATGACAGGGCAAGGGAGCAAAAGGGGCATTGGATACTATGGAATGCATGAACTGTTGTTAAAATATATGGAATAATTTGGGCAGGCATTCAGGACTGAATATTGTGGGCATGTTTTCAAGATGGCAGATGCAAAACCAGTTTTCTGAGGGTAGCCAGTTGGGCAGTGTGGCATCAGTGGACATTCTCAACGGTCTTTTGCAGCCTTCCACGGTGGTACCCATCCCTGCTGGTGGGAGGAGGGGGGGGGAACCCTCTAAAGGCACACACAACAATGATTAACACAAATTGGATTTTTCAAATCTTGTCCCACAGGAATAAATCAACAGGTAAATAAGCCCAGAGGGAAATCCTGTTATATGTTTTTATCTTCCTTACTATAATATTCAATATTTATTCAAAGCATTTGTCTCGCACTCTTCAGTCAAAAGACTCCCAGATGGCTTACTGAGAATCAACTAGCAGACAGTCCCTGCCCTCAGGCTCACAATCCAAGAAGACAGGAGATACAAGGAAAAGGATTGGGAAGAAGGAGGAAAAAAATAATTGATTCCGTTGCCCAGATAGATGGGGATATACCAGTTGAACACAGAGTTGTACTGCATCTATTGTCCTTGTGGGCTGGCCTGCTCTTCGCCTGCCTGTTCCTCTTCTCTTCCTTCTCTTCTGCAGTTTCTCTTCTTTTGTGTTCATGCTTAATCTGTTTCTTCTCTCATCCCTGCTGAGGGCAACATGTTCCTTGGATGCCTTTCTTGTGGCTGTTAGGGGAGGGAAGGCCACCACCGGGAGCTCTTTCCATCACTGCCTGGAGAGATAGTGGACTTTCCTTCACTGGAGGTAATAGGTCTCAGTATTTGTTCAACACAGCTGAATTGCCCAACCACTCAGGCTGAGCTACAGTTCACGTTTTGGTTCAAAAGAGTGACGTTAGGTATTTAAGTTTGCATTAACATTTGAACGGAATGAATTTCACCCCCATCATCCTCAATGTAGCCACTCTGAATTGGCTGTTCGACAATGGCACTGAGGAAAAATGAACCCAACTGAGAAAAAACAAGAACAACAGAGCGCAACAAACAGGCAAACAACTGCAGGAGGACTGCCCAGCTCCCTGCAAAAAAAAGAAGAAGGGGTGTTGATCAACACTGCAAAAATGTTCCTGAGAAAAACACTCAGTACTTTTGGCTCTGCCCTGGATTTCAATACTGTAATGTCAGTGAATTTTCCATCCTACAACATTGTCTGAACAGCTTGGCACACAGCTGTTGTGAGAAGTTGTTTCCTGCCTTTGTTTAGAAGAAAACCTCTTTTTCTCTCCCCTCTCACACTTTTTTTTAAAGGCATTTTAAAACACTGAAGTTAATCTTCCTTTCCTCCTCAATCAGCTATGGAAACTGCAAGAGAGCCAGCCCCTTTGATGTCTGCCATGTCCAATCCATTATTAATCACAGTAAATCTGCTATAATCTCTACAAACATATTTTCATTCCTTACAAATCTACCGGTGCCAACTTTCTCTAATAAATCTTGTGTCAGGGCAGCTATTGTCTGCTTCTTCCTTCAGTGCTGCATTTCCCAGATGAAATATTTAAACAATATTTGGACAATAACTGGTGGCAGTTGTCTCCCATTTAGTTTGTTTTCAGAAAGCACAGCAGAAAAAAAAAATCCACCACAACTGGCAGATTTATAGCTTGCTGAAAAATTGGTGTGTGGTGTTATCTTTTTCCTTCTGAGTGATTTTGGTTGCTATTAAGTCCTGGAAGAATCTGAGCATCTGTATTCCCAGTGTTTGCAATTGAAAGAAATGGCTCCAGCATGCTGATTTTAATTTCCAAATGTTATGATGTGTGTGTGTGTGTGTGTGTGTGAAAGAGAGAGAGAGAGAGAGAGAGAGAGAGAGAATTATATTTCTATACTGAATATAATAGCTGAAGTTCTCTGGCAGTTCACAAAACTCCCCCCCCCCAGGTTTAAAACCATGATAGTTGTTTGACATATAATGTCTTTTTAAAAAATATCAGGTCAAAAATGAAAAGAGTTGAAAGAGAAAGTGAAACTGTGTGTGACTGATTTTTATGGGCCATGCATGTTGTGAAGGAACAGAACGGTCTTATAATTTTGTATATAGTTTGGTTTGGCTATTGTAGGGTTAATCCCTTGGCAGTGGTTGCTAAAACCCAAAGGTTAAAAGTTCACACAGTTGCCAATAGGTCCACAGAGCAAAGGAGGGTGCAGGCATGTCAGCTACAGGTCAGGAGCCTTTCTCAGCTCTTTTGATAGCTTTCTAGCAGATGGTGGTATCTAAATGTTAATAATAAATAAATATAATAAATATCTGCTCTGAAAGAAAAAAATAGTTTCAGTTTTGCAAGATACAGAGGATTTGCAAAAATGTGTGCAATGAGGTTTGAGGAAAGAGACAAGGACTCTGAAGAGAGGAATATAAGGCAAAGTTGAACCCTGATTGGTCAGAATTACAAGAGAACAGGCTTGCTTTAACATCCAGAACATTTTGGCACAGGAAAGCTGAAACAGACAGATAAGAAGGTAGAAAGGCTGGAAGGAAAGAAGAAAAAAGGTCACCAAAGAAAGCTGCTAGGGAAAGCAGAGAACCCTGACAGCAAGATATTATTGGGGAACACTTGGGACACAGTCTAGGTTCATAGAATCATAGAATCATAGAAAAGTAGAGTTGGAAGAGGCCTACAAGGCCATCGAGTCCAACCCCCTGCTCAATGCAGGAATCCAGGTCAAAGCATCCCTGACAGATGCCTGTCCAGCTGCACCTTGAATGCCTCCAGACTGGTAGAGCCCACCACCTCCCTAGGTAGTTGGTTCCATTGTCTTATTGCTCTAACAGTCAGGAAATGTTTCTTGATGTTTATGTGGAATCTGGCTTCCTGTAACTTGAGCCCATCATTCCGTGTCCTGCAAACTGGGATGATCGAGAAGAGATCCTGGCCCTCCTCTGTGTGACATCCCTTCAAGTACTGGAAGAGTGTGATCATATCTCCCCTCAGTCTCCTCTTCTGAAGGCTAAACATGCCCAGTTCTTTCAGTCTCTCCTCATAGGGCCTTGTTTCCAGTCCCTTTATCATCCTTGTTGCCCTCCTCTGAACCCTCTCCAGTTTGTCTACGTCCTTCTGAAAGTGTGGTGCCCAGAACTGGACGCAATACTCAAGATGAGGCCTAACCAGTGCTGAGTAAAGGGGAATGATCACTTCACGCGATTTGGAAGCTATACTTCTATTAATGCAGCCCCAAATAGCATTTGCCTTCTTTGCAGCCACATCACATTGCTGGCTCATATTCAGTTTGTGATCTACCACAATTCCAAGATCCTTCTCACTTGTAGTATTGTTGAGCCAAGTGTCCCCCATTGTGTAACTCTGCATTTGCTTTCCTCTCCCTAGGTGCAGCACTTGGCATTTATCCCTATTACATTTCATTAGCTGGATGTGTTGACCTTGGTTATTTTCTTACCCCTTTGCTCTCATGGATTTGCTTTCTCTCTGTGTTGTACCTATTCAGATGTTAAAGCCATTCCCCTAATAATAATAGCACATGTTTGATGGAGGCTGGGAGAGGGGAAGTGGGTGACATAACAGAATGTGGCAGGTAAGGTCACTTCAACAACTATCCTTGGGGTTTCTAGTTAGAGTTGAAACTAGAGGTGTTCACGTACCTTCAGGGGAGGGCTGTCTCGCCGCCGCCTCATCTCTCCATGGTGGCGCCCCCCGTCTCGATTTTCTGAGTGGCGCGGAGCATTTCTCCGCACCGTTCGAGCCCGCTGCGTCGGCTGTGCTGGTCCTGGAAGTGACACGACAAGACCAGCGTGGGCGGCGGCGTGGGCGGTGTGGGTGGCTCGTCGCAGAGAGGCATGCCGCACCAGGACCCGGTAAGGCCATGCGAGCCTCCAGCGGGTGTGAGTGGGACCGATTTCGGCACGCTACACCCACCTGGAGACCGAGCGGTACAACCCTAGTTGAAACAAATTTGCTCCCCCAAATTGTCCTCTGGAAATTTTGATTTCAAATATTTCCTGGGGTATCAACACACAGTGGGGTCATGAACTGGTAAACTGAAGGATGTCAGGTAGTAATGTAGCCTGTGCACCCCAAATAGCTCTGCCCAAATGTGGGAGGCGCATGGAGATGCATGGAGTAGCAAAGGTGCATTTTTACAACTATAGACCATAGCAGGTTAGGTGTTTCCTTGTGACCCATCTCAACGCTTCATGGCCAGGTTTAGTCTTTGTTCTGAGCAACTCGGAGACTTGTTCTTGTAATATACAAATGATTTTGCACACACTCTCAGGAACTGAATCTGACAACCAGTTTCTGACTATCTGTGCTATTTGACAACCAAAATTATTTGATATTTGACAGTAAGTGATAGTTGAAATGTAGCTGTCTTTAGTGGTCCGGGGTGCGCACAGACATTTTCGTGACTTCTCTGTGCTCTGTGCTCATTCACAAATTGTTTTGTTTGCCTTTACTGACATCATCATTTAGCCAATTCTCATTCCCTACACAGTGTTAGGGTGTTGTCATGCTGATAGCACTATCCGTGATTGGCTGAAATCACCCATGTGACTAATCCAGGAAAAGGAAAAGCAGTAACTAACTAGGAGTAAAGAAGCAGAAAAAGATGTGGATGGAGGAAGCCAATAGCACAGTGTTTTCCAACCTTGGGTCCCCAGATGTTTGTGGCCTACAAGCATAGCTGGTTGGGGCATGCTGGGAGTTGTAGGCCGAAAACATCTGGGGACCCAAGGTTGGAGAACACTGCAATAGCACATAACTGGACAGAAGAAAAGGTGAACATTTTAACTAGAAATGAATTTTTGGAATAATATCACTTTTCAGATAAAAATGAAACCACTTTTTTTTTCCAGTCCAAAAATTGAGATGGGGGGGGGGATGATTTGAATATTACAAATGATTGCAAAAAAACTCTATTGCAAATGGGTTGAGTTGAGTTCTTGGTATGTTAAGTTCTTGGCATCTCGTTTGCCTAGGCAAAGGAAGAAAAAGAAATGCTAGCAGAAGAAGGAAATACTGACTGTGGAGAAAGTGTATTTATAATCCTGAGCTAATGGCATGCTGGCTAATCCACTGAGCTATACATACAATTTGTATAAATTATTAGCTGCTTGTTCCTCAATCATAATGAATATCTGGGCATTCACTGGTTGCTAACAAATCACAGTGCTCTGGATTCAGCTGGCAGAGAGAGAGAGAGAGAGAGATGTTGAGTACTGCAGACCTCCCAGGAGGGTGCTGGAATTGTCACGCACTCCGATGGTTCACTTAAGTGTGAAACTTTTCTGCAAAGCTTGAAACTTAACTTTGATGTGGCACTCCAGATGTGCAAACATGTCTCACTTCATATGCCGGCGCAGAATGGGAGAGAGGACTCTCTCTGCCCCTTCCTGAAGTGCAAACATTGGCTCTGAAGAAAGAATTGTGGGACAAAAAATACTGACCAAACAAATGGTCTGAAACTGTCCCTGTAAGGGACATATCTTGAATACTCTCAAAAAATCTGCAGTGTATCTGTCAGCCCCACCTCTCTTCATAGAATCATAGAAAAGTAGAGTTGGAAGGGGCCTACAAGGCCATCGAGTCCAACCCCCTGCTCGATGCAGGAATCCAGGTCAAAGCATCCCTGACAGATGTCTGTCCAGCCACACCTTGAATGCCTCCAGAGTGGGAGAGCCCACCACCTCCCTGGGTAGTTGATTCTATTGTCTCATTGCTCTGACAGTCAGGAAATTTTTCCTGATGTTTAGGTGGAATCTGGGTTCCTGTAACTTGAGCCCATTATTCCGTGTCCTGCAAACTGGGACTGATCGAGAAGAGATCCTGGCCCTCCTCTGTGTGACAAGACAACCCTTCAAGTACTGGAAGAGTGCGATCATATCTCCCCTCAGTCTCCTCTTCTATCGTCTGTGTGTGTGTGTGATCACTAGAGAAGAATTCAGTAAGGGACTCTGTGTCTCGAAGCAGGAATTTAATTGGCATGGACATGGAGTCTCCAGATTGGCTCGGTCTCGTATTAAAATAGTAATAATAGTAATAACAACAACAACAACAACAACAACAATAATTTGATTTGAATCTGGCCTCCTCTCTTTGCCTGACAAACTCATTTTGAATCCCCCCCCCCCATTGGCTACCATCTCTCAGTGGCACAATGTTGCTCTCCTCTCCCACTAGTTCAGAGGCTGGGAAAAAGAATGCTCCTCTCATGTTGCTCAGGAAATTGGAATTACAACACTTACATAGATCACAACTGGCAGATTCAGTGTGTGGACTGGAAGGGGAAAGAAAGGCTTAGGAGAAAAATTGTGAGGCCCTGGCACACTGGAGCAGTGAAGGGAGTGTGTTCAAATCCACATTTTGTGTCTTACCTTGGAAAGGGAGCGAAAGCTGGGGCTCATGATTACCCCAGTGCTTATCAATTTGCGGTTGGTGAGACTTAAAGAGTCTCCTTGAAAATATATCAGTGTACGACTAATCTTGTCTTCAGAGCTTGGGCAGGGGCACCTGATCGAAATGAGCGGTGGTCCTCTAGTCTTCACTTTGATAAAAGTGCACTGAGTTAAGGTGCACTGATCAGACTTGTTCTTCAATAAAGTTGTGGAACAAATTTTAGGGATGTGTGAGAGAATTTCGGTTTTGATTGTGAAATATATAAATATGCCCGTTTCGAAGCTTCACATGCAAGAGTGAGCATCCGTCCACTGAAAAGATTCGTAAATTGTTGAACACGTGCTCGGGTTCATCTTGTTCCCAATTCCCAGTTTGATTTGTTCAAATGTCCTCTGTAGACTGAATCCACCCCCACATTAGTCTATGGAGGAAAGTTGCACAAATCAGGAAATTCACACAAATTTGGGGAAATTTGTGCAAATATCCCATTCGATCACGGCTCAATTTATACACAATTCCCATTTGTGCAGAGCAAGTAGCAATTGCAAATGTAAAAGGGAATCGGGCATGAGATGAGCGGCAAGATGATGTTCAGAGAATTATGGAGATCTCACACATCACTCATTCACCTCTCCCCATGTTATCCCATATTGCTTCACTTGTGTCTTCATTCCAGAAGTGTAGAGATATTTAGGGGATGGCACAGCTATAGATATCCTGTCTATTCTTGTTTTGTTGTTGTTATTAAAATTATTTATTTATTTATTTATTTATTTCATTTCTATGCCGCCCAATAGCTGAAGCGCTCTGGGCGGTTTACAACAATTATTAAAAAATTACAATAAAGTTGAATAAACACAATTATAAAATACAATTTTACAATAAAATACAATAAAAAATACAAACAATAAAACATCAAAAAATTTACACTAAACATTTAAAAAACAATTTTATAATTACTTAAATAGGTAGAACTAGATTATATATAAAAAAATAGACTGGATAAAAAGGTGACATCACCACCACCCTGTGTGCTATTTGGAGCTGTTAAATGCCTCAGCATAGAGGGCAGTCTTACCTGGCGCCGAAAAAGGAGTAACGTTGGTGCCAGGCAGGTATCAGTGGGGAGGTTGTTCCACAGTTGTGGGGCTACCACAGAAAAGGCCCTCCCCCTTGTTGCCACCCTCTGAGCCTCCCTCGGGGGCGGCAGATGGAGGAAGGCCCTAGATGCTGAGCGTAGTGTCCGGGTAGATTGTGGTTGGAGAGGCATTCCGTCAGGTGTTGCGGTATTGCTATGTAGGGTTTTATAGGTTAAAACCAGTGCCTTGAATTGGGCTCGGTAGCATATAGGCAGCCAATGCAAGAGGGCCAGAATAGGTGTTATATGTTCAGACCTCCTGGTCACAGTTATTAATCTGGCTGCCACATTTTGCACCAGCTGCAGCTTCCAAACAGTCTTCAAGGGCAGCCCCACCGAGAGTGCATTGCAGTAGTCAAGCTTAGAGATGACCAGAGCATAGATTACTGAAATCAGGCTAACCTTGTCCAGAGAGGGGCATAGCTGGGCCACCAGCTGGAGTTAGTAGAAGACACTCTTTGCCACTGAGGCCACCTGAGCTTCAAGTGACAATGATGGCTCAAAGAGGACCCCCAAGTTACAGACCTGCTCCTTCAAGGGGAGTGCAACTCCATCCAGAACAGGTTGAACTCCCTCCATCTGGTCAGAGGAACTAACAGCATCTCAGTCTTGTCTGGATTGAGCTTCAATTTGTTACCCCTCATCCAGTCCATTGTCGCAGCCAGGCACCGACCGGTTTAGCACATCCACAGCCTCACCTGCTGAGGATGAGAAGGAGAAATAGAGCTGCGTGTCATCAGCGTACTGATGGCAACGCACTTCAAAACTCTGGATGACCCCCTCAGTGCTTTCATGTAGATGTGAAATAGCAGGGGGGATAAGACTGGTCACTGAGGAACCCCATACTGGAGACTCCACAGGGCTGAGCAGTATTCCCCAAGCACCACCTTCTGGAGCCGGCCATCAAAGTAAGAGCGGAACCACTGCAATGCAGTGCCCCCCACCCCCAACTCAGACAGCCGCCCCAGAAGGAGACCATGGTCGATGGTATCGAAAGCTGCTGAGAGATCCAGGAGTATCAACAGGGTTGCACTCCCCCATCTCTCTCCCAACATAGGTCATCATACAGGGCAACCAAAGCTTGTCATGTATTACAGAGATTACAACGGGGAAACAACATTGAATGGATCTCTGACACAGTGAAAGTTATTAGTTTTTGCTAGTGGTGGGAAATCTGCCCACCACCCAACTCTCTGGAGACTCGGTGAGCACTGCTGCCATGCCTGCCGAGCCGGGCTGAAAGCGAGCGCCAGCCGAGGTGCTCGCCGGACTTCCAGGTTCCCGGCGCTACGTTCTTTAATGTAGAAAATGGCATAAGATACGTTAAAAGTGGCTGCGATTTGCGTAACTTGTGCAAATCATTCCCGTTTTTAACGTATCTTATGCCATCTTCTATGTAAAAAGCACACCGTCGGGAACCCAGAAGTCGCTTCCCCGGCTTGGCTCATGACTCGAACGCGAGTCGAGCCGGGGAAGCAGGTAGGGCAAACAGAACTTGGGGGGGGGGGGTCAAGCCCAGCGCGTTTGCTGGACTTCTACCCCCCAATTGATCTCTGCACACATCCCTACTTTTGACTGTTTTGGAATTACATACAGCCTATAGCTAATTACCATCAGCTATATGATTTCTGAATAGTGCAATCATTAAGTTTTTATTGTGGGATTTGGTACAATTTTTTTTTTTTAATGATTTGGGGTGCCCTGTGTCAGAACGCCAGAGTGTGTGCTTGAGGGATTGGGCCCATGGCATCAGAGGATGAGGCTCCTGAATTAATGGATCAGGGAGCGGGCTCAGTTTCAGAAGGGTGTCATAAGGTTTCCGTCTCCTACATAAGAACATAAGAAGCGTTGTGCTGGATCATCAGACCAAGGGTCCATCCTCCAGCATTCTGTACACAATGGCCAACCAGCTGCCACAGGAAACCCACAAGCAGGACATGAGTGCCACAGCAGCCTCCCAACCATGTTCCCCAGCCGCTGGTGTACATAGTCTTACTGCCTCTGATACTGGAGGTAGCTAGGACTAGGAGCCATTGATAGCCTTCTCCAAGAATTTGACTAATCCCTTTTGATTTGAAGCCATCCAAACTGAATGGCTTGTGGAAGTGAATTCCATAGTTTAACTATGCGCTGTGTGGAGAAGTACTTGCTTTTATCTGTCCTAAAGCTTCTACCAATCAGCTTCATGGGATGACCCTGTTGGGTTCTGGTATTATGTTGTTGGTATTATGAAGTTTGGCATTCTTCCTCCTCCCTCCCAATCCCTTTTCCTTTTGTGTCATGTCTTTTAGATTGTGAGCCTGAGGGCAGGGACTGTCTTATTATTAATCTGTGTAAACCGCTCTGAGAGCCTTTTCTGGCTGAAGAGCGGGGTATAAATGCAACAAATAAATAAATAAATAAATATGAGAGATGGGGAAAAATGTCTTCCTGTCCACTTTCTCCACACCAGGCATAATTTTGAACAGCACCATGGAGAGCTCCGCATGCATGATGCTGGGACTAGAAGTCAGACAATCTTGCCTGTATGTAATTTGCTCCAGCAAGCAGAAGATTGTGATTGAACCTTGTGTATGGTTTTCTCCTCTGTTAGGCTGGTTAGCCAAATTCCTTATTGGATGAGGCTTTCTCCCTTAAAGGACCATGGCTTGCTCAGCCTGTCTGAGCGTGGAAAGCTAAGCAGGGTCAAGCCTGGTTATTACTTGGATGGGAGAGCCCTCCTCCAGTTTCCTGCATTGAGCAGGGGGTTGGATTCGATGGCCTGTAGGCCCCTTCCAACTGTATGATCTCTGAATCTACATGCTGCTCACACTAAGACTCTGAGAAAGCTGATACATTTCATAGATTTCATAGATCCTAGAGTTGGAAGGGACCTACAAGGCCATCAACCCCCTGCTCAATGCAGGAAACTGCAAGAGAATTCCCACTTTATTTATAGAGCCATGCATAATTTGCAGACCTGACTAGACTTGAGATTTAGCAGCTGATATCCAAAGTGTACAAAGTCTGACAGCCTATTAGAACAGCTGGCTGAGTGAGGGGGTGTCTCCTGAAGGGTTTTGTAGGGATGAGTGAAGCTGCACTCTGAACATTTTGGTAGAGGCCAGAATTAGGGATAGGGAGAAATTTGTTCAGTTCACAGGCCTGTGGCTCACGCTGGCTCAGCTTGTCTGAGTGTGGAAAGCTAAGCAGCGTCAGGCCTGGTGATTACTTGGATGGGAGACCCCTCCCTCTAGTTTCTTGCATTGAGCAGGGGGTTGGACTCGATGGCCTTGTAGGCTCCTTCCAACTCTATGATCTATGAAATCTATGAAATCTATAAGCTCTTACTGTCAGTAGCTAAGCCTTAGGAGAGGTATTTCAAAGTACTGCAAAAAAAAATCCCGGGAACCACACAATGATGGTCGTTGGTGGAAAGGGGAGGCATGTCCTTCAGGGGAAACCCAGAGGGCCAGACTGGTACCCCCGGAGGGCCAGATTTGGCACCAGGCCCTGAGGTTTCCCACGCCTATATTCAAACCTTATGCCAGCCCCCAAGGCAACATTGCTTATTGCCTTGGCTCTTGTCCGCAAGCCTCCCTGAATGCAGTGCAAGATTAGATGGCCTGGAGTGGGCTGAGTAGGACTTTGGGATGTCCTGGGCTGTTCTTTCCCCCTACACTGCCTAGCTGAGGAAGAGATAATTAACTGTGAAGGTGATGCCTGTGTTATAGACCAAGTTAGTATTCCTGGTCACCGTTGGCAGGGCAGTACCAGTATCCGGGATGGGAGAAGCCACAATACAGATCTACCCCCCCACACACACACACTCAAAAAACATCTGCCTTTACAGAGGGAAAATGCGCAGGCTTAAAAGCACACATATTTACCTCTCTGCAGCTAATATCAGCTTTGGAGTGGGGATCTAGGGCAGGAGCAAAGGGTGTGCCCCCCGCTCTCCCACACCACAGACACATTTTGAAAGCCCCACCCCTGAAGCTGTATTCTGCAAAGTACAAACACTGCAGAGGTTCCAGTTGTGGAGCTCCAGCTAGGGAGGGGCGATCCGCCAGGACCTGACCCAGCTCCGGCACAGCGGATGCCGCTGCTGCACTCACTGACCTGGGCTGAAAGATGGCACACGCTGCGCCACTCACCGGACTTTCAAGTTCCCAGCGGGCTGCTGTTCACATAGAAAATGCCTTAAGATACATCAAAAGCAGGTGCAATTTGCACAAATTATGCAAACTGGGCTGCTTCATGCATATCTTAAGACATTTTCTATGTAAACAGCAGCCCGCCAGGAACCCAGAAGTCACTTCCCTGGCTTGACTCGGAAGAACACGAGTTGAGCCGGGGAAGAGGTAAGTGGGTCGGAGTTCATGGGGGGGGGGTCAATCCCAGCTAGTCCTCTAGATTCCCCCCCCAAAAAAGAAATCCTCACACATCCCAGGCCTAACACCTCTGCAGACGTGCCCCAAGAAGACAGGGGAACTGATCCTGAGTGGGAGTGGGGCGAGGTTGTGGAGGTACCAAGGGTGTGGGGCCAGGAGACCAGTGAGAAGAGCAGAGACACAGGGGAGGAAACCCAGCTGTGATTTAATCTTTCAGAGGAGTTCATGGGAAGGCAGGCTCCTAACGAAGAGGAAGAGGAGGAGGAGGTGGGTATATGAGACCCAAGAGTTAGGCATCAGATAAAAAGGGATGAGCAAGGCAGGGTCAGAAGGTGCTCCTCCAAGAGACTTGCAGCCAAGGAGGCGACCCCATGGAAAGACTCTCACAGAAAGGGCTCTATCCTAAACCACTCCCAGACCACAGAACAATATAGGTTTGAGGAAATCGTATAGATATATGCACATATCAAATACAGAATACATTTTATTATAATATTACAATTAAAATAATCAATGAACAGTCCTCTAATATCTCTTGCATGCACATGATCATAACTGGCTTCTGTACTGGACTATACAAATTCACAATACCCTATCCCAAATGCGTTTCTACCATAACGGTCTTCATCAGTGGGAAAACAATAAGCACAAATTACATCCCTAATAACTCAAGATAGAAAATGTCTTACATAAAACCAGTAGCGATTTAACTACTTAGGTTCATGGCTTCTCAATATGCAGTGTATTTTCTGAGTGCACTGAGCACGGGGGCACGGACATTTTCTCCCGTACCTGCGATGATAAATTCCTTTTGTCCACCTAGCCTGAGCAGGACCGTTGCAGACTCTTTTTCAGAAAGATAGAAATTTCCTAACACTGCACCCAACTCCCTCGTATGGCTTGGATGCTGTGCATACGACCCATTTATTTATTTATTTATTTATTTATTATATTTATACCCCACCTTTTTTCCTGCAAGGAACCCAAGGTGGCTTACATAGTCCTCCTCCTCCTCTCCATTTTATCCTCACAACAACCCTGTGAGGTAGGTTAGGCTGAGAGTCAGTGACTGGCCCAAAGTCACCCAGCCGAGCGGGGACTAGAACCCAGATCTCCCGAGTCCCAGTCCAACACTCTCACCACTACAAACAGATCCTATATGCCACTGTATCTCAGTTACATCCTGTACACAATTGCATGCCGACTATCAAAAATCAGTTGTAGACTATCAAATAGTGAAATCAAATTCTGAATGGTAAATCGAGATATTGAATACTAAATGTATGTGGAATATTCAGTCAGTATTCAGGGAATATCTGGACAATATTCTAAATCAAAATTCAAAGGAGAATTTTTGCGACTAAATTTATTTGGCTATAATCGTTACACAAGATTCTGAAGGAAGATCTGATGAGCATTCCATCGTGCAAACTGCTTGTGTCTTAAAAATATTTTAGAATCTTCAATCTCCTTCCTGTTCTTCTTGATATATAAGTAGTTTAGTGTGTATTATGCCTCACCCACATTGATAAATAGGCTATAAAAATTCACAGAGGACTCAAGTTAAATCAATTTATTTTAATACTTTTGACACAGTTGCCGTAGTGGCAGAGAGTCGGAGAACCCACGGCACAATTTCCCACCGAGCAAAGTGGTAAGATGCTGCGCATAAATTACCCTTAAATGCCACAGAGATAATGAGGCTACATCTAGCAAGATTTATTTCCCCCTCTTTTTCTCCTTCTGCTAACGCTCCAAAGTTGGTAACAGGATGAGGCACTGAATAGGACATAACCTTTACAATATGAAAAATGCTGGCCTGAAATTTACTGCTGTTGCTGTTTGAGTCTGGAGGGCTCATCGTTTCCGATGCCGCTCTGACAAGTCTCCAAGCTTTTGAGAAAAGATGAAATGTGGGGAGACATGGAGTCAGATCCCCGAAATCACTTGCTGAAGCTGGAGGCATGAGTTGGCCAGAAAAATGTCTTGAGATGTAAGAACTAGAATACCACTAGGAGAGGTTCTACTCTGTTGACCAGGCAAAGGCAGAAGTAGGAATGTCATAGAAATCCATAATGGATTCAAATGACTTCAGATTTCTATGAAGCTGACCCATAAATTCCACAGCAGACTGACAACTTCTGTGGACTTGTGGAGCTTTCTTTTTCTTTTTCTTTTCAGAATTGTGCACAATTTGTCATACAAATGTATGAAAGTTACTGGAAAATACACTAAAATATAAGCCATTAAACACACACACACACACATAAAAACAAACCCGCACACAATGTTTTATATGTCATTGATCCCTCTTCAGCCTCTGCTTTGTAGCACTCTTTTGTGTGTGTGCACTCTGCTCATTGACTGCATGCTGAGCTAAGAAATATACGCAACATGTTATGTCCCAGCGAAAGTTAAGTAAATTGTGGTGGTGGACTCTTCTGTGTACCTTTCCGAAGGGGGTGGAGGTGGGAATCCAATTCTGTCAATGAGCAGAACAAAAGACGCTCGACAATCAGAGAAACACAGACGGCATGGCTTAACACAAAATCCATACATCCTTAGGCAGAAGGAAATTTCACATGAATCCAGGCGTTCATGCTTTATGCCGATCACAGGTCCAGATGCTGTACATCTTTAGCCTTGTGTGGCTGATGGGGCTTCTGACTGGTCCTCAAAACACAGACCCAGGGGGGTTCACTAGTTTAGCTCTAGTCCCAATCAGGGAGGGCTGGTGACTCTTGTGTCAGTGGGGCTCCTTATCCATTGCATCTTTTCATTTGAGCTTTATAGAAGCTATCCATGGTGCTGAACCCCACCCCCAAAATAGGTTCACCACCATTGAGCTTCATGGATAGCTCTTATAAAGCTCAAACAAAAAGATGCAATGGACAAGGAGTCACCAGCCTGTTTCAAGACCCAGAAGTCAATGATCCATGCCTATGTTACAATAAACCGGAGTTCTTCAAACTGTGTTCTGAGATAAGTAATGGTGGAGGACAAGTTGCTTACCTACAAGACCACTCATCTTTCATGACCAGTCTTCCTCTACTGCAGGGCTCTCCATCCTTGGATCCCCAGAGGTTGCTGGACTACAGCTCCCAGAATCCCTTGCCATTAGCCATGCTGGCAGGGTATGCTGGAAGCTGTAGGCCAGCAACCTCTGGGGACCCAAGGCTGGAGAGCCCTGCTCTACTGTGTCAATGGGAGGCAGCACAGAGGCCTGTTTTATTCATTTCATTTGTTTTATTTCATGGTTGAGGATATTTCTATGCTGCAGCAGCCGCTGTTCCATCAGCTCAGACCCCCACGGTGGTGCAAATAATATATAATAGGTAATTTAAAACCTAATACGATCCAATAAAGCACTAACCACGATGATGACGGGCGGCAAATAGAATTATGAGGCAGCAGACTGAGGGACTCGTAGGGATGAAAGTGCCTGAGTAAATGAAAACATCATAACCTGGCTCTGAATGAAAAGATGGTGAAAAAGGTTCCAGATTAACTGTTCATTCTGGGTAATGCCTTTGCTTAGTGCTGTGTTGAAATCTATTCTCCTAATTCCAGAAAGTTTCCTTAGAGACTTCCATTCTCCTGCTTCACTCTCAGGACACTTTAGAATGTCTTTTGGAGGTGTTTTTGAGCTTACCTTATCAATGAAAGGGGGTTGAGGCTACATGGCTGCTGCTGTTGTTTCTATTATACATCTCTCAATCAGTGAGGTAACGGTAAATTCTGAAGGACAGGAACTAATTATGGCAGACGCCATAGCCACACCCAAAGGATATTGACTCAGCTAACCCACACCCAATAACCCACACTCAAGAGTTGAGTATGGGTTCAGTGGGTTGTCACTGAACTGTAGGTTGTGGTTGAAATGTGGGCTATCGTGTTGTCTCTGAACCCAGCTGCACTAACAAGTCATGGCTTGTTAACCACAAACAATCCATGAAGAGAACCCATGGTTTGTTACTGGGTTGTGTGAACTGTGGGTTGTTCACCATGGTTTGTTATCTCAGCTGGGTCCAGACAGCATGATAACCCACGTTTCAACAACAACCCATGTTTCAATGGCAACCCACACTCAACCCTTGAGTGTGGGTTATCATGTTGTCTGAACCCAGCCTGTGTGTGTGTGTGTGTGTGTGTGTGTGAGAGAGAGAGAGAGAGAGAGAGAGACAGACAGAGAGGGAGAGAGAGAGAGAGAGAGACAGAGAGACCTGGGTTCACATTCCTGATCATTTATTTATTTATTACATTTGTTAATCACCCCTCTGGCCAGTCACTGGGCGATGTACAATTAAAACAATGCAATAAAACATGACAATTAAAACAGTATAGAAAATTCTTTTAAAATCCTAACCCACCCCATATTCCCGCCTGAAATACCATGTTTTTAATGCACGGCGGAAGCTCATCACGGAGGGGGCATGGCGAAGGTCACTAGGGAGGGAGTTCCAGAACGTGGGGGCCGCCACAGAGAAGGCCCTCTTCCTAGTCCCCACCAGCCTGGCTGCTCTGGCTGATGGGATAAGGAGAAGGCCGTCCGTGGCAGATCTTGTCATACACTTCAGTGGGTGGCCATAGGCGAGTCACTATCTGAATCTCTCTAAAGAAGGGATCATGTGCCAGACCAGGCCTGTCCTCCAACCCCACAAGCTTACCAATTTGACAAATTTCACTCCAACAGATTATGCCATTACTCCTGCTGTTAAAATGTATCAGAGCTGCGCTCCCCCACGTTCCTGCTCTGCTATACGACTGCTCTCAATCGGTCTGCAGCCTCCCCAGCTGCCAGTGCTTCCCGATCTGAAAAAGCCCCTTGGGAGGAATTACCACATGACATTTCCCCCTGGGCTGTAATTGGAATGTGGGAAACAGGGGAGGCTGCAGACCAACAGAGAGATGTTTGTACGATGAAAGACAGGACATGCGCATGCACCCTTTGGCCATCTCACAACTAAGGTAAGTGCAAGGACCTTTCACCCCACTCATTAGAATTTCACCAAAAAGTTCTTTTTTTTATTCCTCCCCCCCCCCGAATGGTTGGGAAAAAATATGGAAACATTTTTTGGCCCAGCACTACCACGCATGAACTGAGTTTCCACCCTGAATGTGACTCTGAATGCTCCAGTGTGCTGGGATTCTGTGGCATATGTGCAGGGTTCCTTTAGCTCAGGGCTCTCCAACCTTGGGTCCCCAGAGGTTGCTGGCCTACAGCTCCCAGCATACCCAACCAGCAAGGGATTCTGGGAGCTGTAGTCCAGCAACATCTGGGAAGCCAAGGTTGGAGAGCCCTGCTTTAGCTTTTCCCCTCTGTTGAAGGACAAAGCTGTGCATGCCACTCAACTTGTCCTGGGCCCCTAAACCAACCTGTTCAGTCACATATGATGGAGAATGCTATCCCATCACCAGAGCTGAAGTAAGATTCAACCAACAGTCCAGTTGGCTTCTGTACGGGGAAGGGGCACCATGCTTTCCTTCCTCAGGCAGGAAAATGTCTTTGGCCAGCCATGGGAACCTGGGAGTATGCACAAGCCCCCTGCAGACATTCAGCCCCGGGCTGGCTCAAGCAGAGTGAAGCAGTTGCAGATGCTGAGAAGCAGCAGCACGATGTGGAGGAGAGACCTGCGGGTCATGCAGCCTGCTCTGTCCCACCTAAGATAGCCTGCTGCCTCCAGCGTAGGGATGGATGGATTCCACTTACCCCCGTCTCGACAGGTGCTCAGCAAACGCCTCCTCCACGTGATCTGTCTTGCGGCAGCAACGAGGCGCTCGGCAGACTTCCGGGTGCCCGGTGCTGCATTTTTTTACATAAATACCAGGGGAAACCACCTTAAAACGGCTGCCATTTGTTATTCGTGGCTGTTTTAAGGTAGTTTACCCTGGTATTTACATAAAAAATGCAGCGCCGGGGACCTGGAAGTTCCTTTCCCCAGTGCTTCATGTGAGGAGATGTGCTGAGCCAGGGAAAGGTAAGTCGCACGGAGCTTGGGGGGGGGTCGAGCAGGGCGAGTTTGCCCCGCTTCCACCCCCTGATCGAGATCCGCGCACATCCCTACTTCAGTGCTAGGGATGGATGAGCATGCAATTTTCAAGCTTGTTGAGGTTCTACAAATTCCTCCTTGAAGCTCAGTTCACCTTGTTCGCATTCTCGAACATAAGTGTTTCCCCCCCTTTTTCTTTTTTATTGATTGATTGATTGATTGAGAAAAAATGTGCATTCTTGATCAGGAAAAATGTGCATTTTTAAGGTGTGCATTTTTTTCCCAGCTGGAAAAAAAAGTGCATTTAAAAATGTGTGCATTTTCCAGATTGAAAATGCATGCTTTCCCCCATAGGCTGAGTGTAAAAATGCAGATTTTGGTGGGGGAATGCATATTTGCGCATGTACACGAGTGCACATTTTGGGAAGTGCATACTTGCGCAAGCGCACACTTTCAAACATGAACACAAGTTTGGGAAATGGTGAAAACTTCAAAGATCGCACTCTTCCAGTACTTGAAGGGATGTCATGTCACACAGAGGAGGGCCAGGATCTCCTCTCGATCATCCCAGTTTGCAGGACACAGAATAATGGGCTCAAATTACAGGAACCTAGATTCCGCCTAAACATCAGGAAAAAATTCCTGACTGTTAGAGCAATAAGACAATGGAACCAACTACCTAGGGAGGTGGTGGGCTCTCCCAGTCTGGAGGCATTCAAGGTGCAGCTGGACGGCCATCTGTCAGGGATGCTTTGACCTGGATTCCTGCACTGAGCAGGGCATTGGACTCGATGGCCTTGTAGGGCCCCTTCCAACTCTACTTTTCTATGATTCTATGATTCTAACTGCATTCCTGCTGCTCACATTCATGTTCGGTGCTGCAAACAGGACACGTTTGCATGAAGTGTGAAGAAGAACAAAAAAATTCTTGTACATTGCTCTCAGGAGGATGCTGTCCCATCATAAATGTTGAAGACAGATTCATTTGCCAGTCTAGTCAGCTTTTGTACACGCAATAGGAGGGGCACCATCTTGTTCTTTGCCTCAGGCAGCAAAATATCTTGGGCCATCCCTGCTCAGGTGGGTGCTAAAAGTGGGGTGGTGGCATGGCCGTTCATGCAAACCTCACCCTGATGTCCCTGTCTCCACTTGCTCATTCTGTGACCTTCCCATTTGGAGGTGGAACACCTGAAGGGGGCTTCTACTTGCATTCACTTGAACACCAGTAGAAGTTTCTGCATGATTGGGAACCCTGCTTTATCAGAGTTCATGATCTCATGAAAGCTTCCACTGGTATCCAAACCAAAGTCATACCAGAAGGCATAAAACAGGAACTTTCCCCCATTTCTTCTCTCTCAGTGCCCTCTTGAATTGATCGAGGGCTAGCATCATAAACAAGCTTCATATCAGCTCTAATTGCCATTGTATTTTTAATGGCAGCTTGGCAAAACTAAGCTACTACCTTGCTAACAGCTGAATGACCCTCATAATGTCAAGTAGCTCAAGTTTTAGTCTGTTTTCTCTCTCTCTCGGAACTGTTTACACAAAGCAGAAAACAAATGTAAGAAAGGGAGGTTGATATTCGCTGCTGGGCAACAGCAGAGATTTGGTATACATTTGGGGGCAGAAAGTAAATAGGGCAAAATGATTCATTACCGTAACATATTAAATGTATTAGCATTTGATAGGTGCCTTTTCACTAGGGCTTTGTGGACTATTTAATAATCTCGATATTTGCTTTGAAATTAGCATTTGATGCAAGTGAACCAATTACTGTGGGCAAGGGAGCTTGGAAAATAATCACAGCATTCTGTTCACTGTACTTTTGTCTTCTAGCTTCTTCTTCTTCTTCTTCTTCTTCTTCTGCTTCTGCTTCTGCTTCTGCTTCTTCTGCTTCACCATGCTAGGGATGGGTGAACATGCAATGTTCAAGCTGTTGAGGTTCTCCAAATTCTTCCTCGCAGCTTGTTTTGCCTCATTTGCATTTCCAAAAAGGAGCGTCTGTTTTTGTTTTCTTTTCTCAATCAAAAATCTGCATTCCCTACCATAGGCTAAAGCATGATAATGTGTATTTGGGGTGGAAAGGCACATGTGTGGAAGTGGACATTTTCAGAAGTGTGCACATGCACGGGTGGGCCCTTTCAAACATGGACACAAGTTCGGGATACTGTAGAAATTTCCTGAGAAATGTGTTCTTGCTCACATGCACTGGCTGGCACTGATGAAAGATGGCATCTTGACGACTGAAATTTCCCTCCATGTGCTAAAGTCCGCCAGGAGGTTGGGAGAGTGCGATTAAATACTTGGATGGGGAAATACTTGTTTGTTTGTTGAATTTATATACTGTCCAGCTGTCAAATGCCCCAGGGCAGTTTACTATCATAGAACGAAAACCAACCAACCCCCCCAATATATATACAGTAATACCTTGGATTACAAGTAACTTGGTTTGAGAGCGTTTTGCAAGACAAGCAAAATTTTTAATATTTATTTAATTTTTTTTTACTTGATATACAAGCGTCGTCTTGCAATACAAGTACTGTAGTACGGCTTAAATTAAAAATCTCTGTACAAATTTTTTTGGGGGGATTTCGTTTTGATATAATAGTGTTTTGGGTTACAAGCACGTTTCCGGAACGAATTATGCTCTCAATCCAAGGCATGACTATATATTAAAAATATACAGCTATAGAAATATCAGAATAATACAATATTAAACATTAAAAACCATTTAGAGAGTGATCCTATGGCCCCTAGACACCATCTGGGGGGGGGGGGGCATAGGATAATTCAGATTTCCAGATCCAAGGTTCTGTTCCCCCTCCCCACCCCACAGCCAGTGCAGAAAGAGCCATGCCAGCTGCCCTCCTGAGGTTGGGGACTTTACTTTAGAGAGGGGGTAAAGGGGGCATTCTGGGGGGCAGGGAAGGGAGAAGACTAGGGCCACCAGGATATAATAATAATAATAATAATAATAATAATAATAATAATAATAACGACGATGATGATGATAATAAATTTATTTCTCACCTGCCTCTCCGTCTAGATCACGGCGGGGAACAACAAAAATATAAAATACATAAACTAATCAAAACACAACACGTACTATTAAAACATCTAAAAACAACTTAAAAACATTATAAAACATCTTAAAACATCTTTAAAACGTCTTAAAAACATCTCAAAAGCATCCTAAAATTCCGCCGGATAGGCCTGCCGGAAGAGATCGGTTTTTATGGCTTTTTAAAATTCCAAGATACTGCTAAGTTGACGAATCTCCTCCGGCAGGCCATTCCATAATCTGGGAGCAGCAGAAGAAAAGGTCCTCTGGGTAATACCTGTCAGCCTAGTTTTGGCTGGCCGAAGTAAATTCTTCCCAGAGGACCTGAGTGTGCGGGGCGGATTGTACAGGAGAAGGCGATCCCGTAGGTAGCCTGGACCCATACCATGTAGGGCTTTATTTTATTTATTTATTTATTTATTTATTTATTATATTTATCAATCGCCCATCTGGCCGGTCACCCTTAAAGGTAATAACCAACACTTTATACTTCGCCCAGAAGTATAAATATGAGGTATCCTGGCGGCACTCCAGCCTCCTCCCCTTCCCCTCTGAAGTGCCTGTTAGATGGCCGAAATCTAGCTGAAATGCGGAGTGGGAGGTGCAGGGAGCGGAGATCACCTCCTCTGCTCCTCCCGCTTTGCACTGGATGCTCATAAGCCTCAAAGTTCGGGGGCTTACAAAGCATCAAGGGCGCAATTGGTAAGATTGCACCTTTAAAACATTAAGGCCATTAAAGAGTCAGGAGAAAAGTTAATAATCAGAGCAACAGATTACAGATTCAATGCCTGCTGGAGGGGGGAGTTCTTAACCTGATTTCTAAATGAATACAGTGAAGACACTAGCCGGATCCCTCTTGGAAGGGCATTCCACAGACAAGGGGCCACTGCAAAGAAGGCTCTTTCCCTTATAGCCCCCCGTCGCACCACTGTGGGTGGCGGTACTCGGAGAAGAGCCTCTGAAGATGATCTGAGCAATCAGGCAGGAAGATATGGGAGCAGGCGCCCCTCCAGGTAGACAGTTCCTAAGCCATTTAGGGCTTTAAACACCAGCACCGACACTTTGAATCAGGCCTGGAAACCAGTGCAGTGGACACGGCACTGAATTAATACATTTGGCATGGCCAGCCCCAGTAAGCGGACTCACTGCTCTGTTCTTCAGGAACTGATATTTCTGGATGGATTTTCTGGTTTACATCCATATATACTTATTATGGAGTATCTGAAGGTCACCCCAGTCACTTCTTCCTAAAGAGGACAGACGCAGCATAGGGAGGAAACAGTGGGAAAGGGCTGTTGGCCTCGTGTCCTGCTTGAGGGCTTCCCAGAAGCATCAGGTTGGCCACTATGGAAAACGTAAAGTGGAACTGGATTGGCCTTTGGAGGGCCTAACTGATGTTCTTATCTTAGAACAGTGTTCTCCAACCTTGGGTCCCCAGATGTTTTTGGCCTACAACTCCCAGCGTGCCCCAGCCAGCAATGCTGGGAGTTTTAGGCGAAAAAACATCTGGGGACCCAAGGTTGGAGAACACTGTCTTAGAACCATCCACTGCCTTGCCTGACCATTTTGAACAAGGAATTCTCATCTTGTCACTCATCCCACATGGTGTACACTTGCCAACAATGCCTGCTTCTCCATACCTCAGCATCCCATTAATTGGCACTCAAGGCTTCTAATTAACTATATATACGGTGCTGAATACACACTTCAGCCTGGGAGTGATGGATAGCCACAAACTGCTTAATTGCAGGAGAGTTGCTATAAAAATCTGACTCCTGCATCGTTCCAGCTTGCTAATAGCACGACGGGCATTTTAAAAAACTTGAGTGGAGAGGAATTAAGACGGTCTAATGGCAACTCGGCTCGCACCCCAGCCCCAAGGGGAGGGTGTCATTCGATCCAAAGAGCTGTCATCTAATGGGATTGGATTGCCGTTGACCAAAGCCAGTTTGACATTGTACATCCATTACGTTTTAGATACTCCAGCGGGCTGACCTAGCATGGTAAGTGGAGGAGCAGTGACATTTTCAACCTTCTCAGTGGCACGGGATCAAAGCGGTAGGCGTGTGCGCTCAGGTGCATAATACAGGAGGAGAACTGGCAGTGAAATGGAGCATTGTGTCTACCAATGCTGGTTGGGGGAGTCAGTAGGACTAAAACTTCATTTCTATCTCAGATCCGTACCTACCACTCCTACAAGTGTCCTGCTTTACGGGGGCTTGGGACTGAACAAAGGTCCCAAGTTGAAATTCCCAAAGTCTACACTGTCCAGTTCAGTCAAGCAGCATGTCATTCGCAAAGCCAAGTCAGTTCAAGGTCAAAGCCAGAAAGTTGACAGAATGCAGCATCAGATACGGATTTAGCAATACGATACGTGTTGCCGAAGGGAGTCCAGGCAGGGTTACTTCCAGAAATAAGCAGCATGAGATATCAGTCCAAGGAAAAGCAGGTCAAAGGAAGCTGGAAGCAAGGTTTCAAGATACTAGGAGCTTAGGTAAGGTGTTGTTCCAGCAGCTAGCAGGCCTGAACTGGAGGCCTACAACCTGGAGCCTCAAGAGCCCCTGTGGCGTAACCCCACAATTCAGTTCCCTGGTGTATGTCTGCACTAGTATGTTTAGTGTGTCTAGAATGTTGAACCGAGTGGGTGTGGTTTGTGATGTCTTGGAAAGGGTGGGGGGAGGAGTATATAAGGAGTGTTTGAGGGATGTCAGAGTTAGTTAAGAAGTAGAGTGTTGGTTGCCGTGTGTTGGGAGTTAGGTTAGTTGGGTCATTTGTGTCTTGTCAGGAGTTTCAAGAGGAATCAGTTATTGTATGAGGAGTGAGAGTATTTGGAGTTATAGGGACTTAGGTTAATTATAAAGTGTTTGGTGTAGGCAGGTTTATTTTCTGGAACTAAGATTTTGAGAATTAAAATAAACTTATTTTTATTTTGTTTGCTACCCAAATCCTATGTGTCAGCTTGGCGTTATTAACCTGCTTTACTTTTAAATCTACACACACACCTTTGTACCCACAGCATCATAAATTTAAAAATAGATCCTTAATAACCAGAATTAATCTTTTCCCTCATTAGTAGGGGAAAGGTTTCATTTGACCCTCCCCTCAGGTTTTCAAGTGTTGATGCTTGGCCTGAGAAGGGTTTATGCACCTGGTCCTAAAGTATAAGGGTCCGTGTCGTTGCAATCCCCACCCCAAGACCCAGTTACAGCAAATCAGAGACTTCTGGAAGAAGTCCTCTTCATGAGGAGGGTCCTGTTGGCGTTGAAGGAAAACAGTAGTTTTTGTGTGCTAGCCTGTTTTCAGTTGCAGCACATGGCATTTTATATACAGCAGCAGAGATTTTTCCCCAGACCACGCAGCAGTGTCCAGCTTTCTCAGTTGCAGATTAATTTAGGACTCAGGAACCACTTTGTAGACACAAGCAGATCTATTTTACCTGTTTATTTACTTATTTAAAGTAATTATTACAGAGTATGCATTTTATATACACAGTCCATGCGCAGAGTATAAAGTATAGCAAGCAAAGTCCAGTGCTATAATACATCCAGAAAGGATAAGTCCAGTAAAGAGAAGTATTCCCAACTGAAATAAACAGTACATTTAACGTGGCTGCTGTCTGATTAGTACAACACACGTTACTAGAAATACATTACATAATGAACTGGTTCACGCACAACTATTTTACACGCTTCTTGAGAACTATCAAGAATAGCTAATGTAAACACAGTGAACCCACACAGTAAACATTTTGCTTAGCAATGCCAGATAGCAGACCAAACTGTCCTGTAAATAAAAGATCATAGCATGTTGGTGGTACTACACACCAACAGGTCCTACTCACGAGAAGCCATTTCCTCACGAATAGCCCTCCCTTGCAACCAAGTGCTCCTTTTCTTAGGGGTCCTGCTATCCTGCCTTCTGTGATGCCACCACTCTCGGGGGGGAAGGGGTTACTCTGCCTCTGTCTCAGTTCCCTTCTTCTTGTGGGGATGGAGCCATGGCCATCTCCCCCAAGGGCCCAGCCTCCTCCTGGTCTTCTGACATGGGTTCCTCATGAATGCTGTGTGTCTCTGGGAGCGCCAGCTCCTCCTCTGGGGAAGATTCCTCCAGCAGGGGCATGGCACGAAGTGCCTCAGACTAGGATACCTGGGGAGGCTCCACAGCTCCTCGGGGGCAGGAGCTCAGAAGGAGGGCGTTTGCTCTGCATACAGAAGTTCCCAGGTCCAAGGAGCACAGGTGGGCAGACACGTAGCCTTCAGGATTTCCCTCGTGAAGGTGATGATGGTCCATTCAGTTTTCATTCCCCTGCCCCTGTAGCCTTTGTTCCCTGCCAGGTGCTGCCAGAAACCTCCAAGCAGGACAGGAGTGGGAAATATCTTTAAGCTGGAGATGTAAGGATCTGCCTAGCTGGTGCAGCGCCACAGCTCCACCTGGTGGCTCCTGTCCAGCTAGCAACTTGGTAGCACCCCTCTCTTTGCAGGATCTGGCCCCATACCGCCAGCTACTCTCAGGCCAGTTAATGCAGAGCAGCTGGGAGCTGCAGGAAGGCCTACTTAAGGGCTACCTCTTGCCTCCAGCCTCTGCCACAGCAACACCATTCCTTGTGCTGTATGCAGCTGGCCCCTACCTAACTTACTATGTGCTTTGACCTTGGCCTGGCAGCTGGCTTCTGGACTTCGCTCACCCCTGGCCTGCTCCCACCTCCATTGCACTCTGGCCCCGGCATTCCTGCTCAAGACCCTTGCCTCCCACAACCCGGAAGTAACATGACAGCTGAGTTCCATCATGGAGAAGTTTTTAGGGGCTGCATTCCAGTGGTGGGTGAGGCTGTATTAATAGAAGTATAGCTTCCAAATCGTGGGAAGTGATAATTCCCCTTTACTCGGCACTGGTTAGGCCTCATCTTGAGTACTGCGTCCAGTTCTGGGCACCACACTTTAAAAAGGATGTAGACAAACTGGAGAGGGTTCAGAGGAGGGCAACAAGGATGATAAAGGGACTGGAAACAAGGCCCTATGAGGAGAGACTGAAAGAACTGGGCATGTTTAGCCTTCAGAAGAGGAGACTGAGGGGAGATATGATCGCACTCTGCCAGTACTTGAAGGGTTGTCACACAGAGGAGGGCCAGGATCTCTTCTCCACCATCCCAGAGTGCAGGACACAGAATAATGGGCTCAAGTTACGGGAACCCAGATTCTGCCTGGACATCAGGGAAAAGGTCCTGGCTGTTAGAGCAATATGACAATAGAACCAATTACCGAGGGAGGTCGTGGCTCTCCCACACTGGAGGCATTCAAGATGCAGCTGGACAGCCAGCTGCCAGGATGCTTTAACTTGGATTCCTGCATTGAGCAGGGGGTTGGACTTGATGGCCTTGTAGGCCCCTTCCAACTCTACTTTTCTATGATTCTATGATTCTATGAAGGCAAAAGGGGTGGGGCAAAAATGCAAGCCCCTCCTCCTCTGGCATGTTGTAGCTCGAGTCAAGGCTCTTCCTGCCTGCCAGTCACTTGGCCTTAGGAGAGGAATTTCAGCCTTTTATAATGGAGGGAAAGCTGCACGAAGAGCTGGTTGGGGGGAAAGGGGGTGCGGTCCTCTGGGGAACACTAGAGTACCAGAATGGAACCCCAGGAGACCTGATTTGGTCCCTGTGCCTGAAGATTCCTCACCCCTGAAGTAAGGTGTGGAGGTGCTGGTGGCTGCCTACTGTTTTCTGGCTTCAGCAAAGTTTGTCACTTTGCTGAAGGAGGAATTTCCTTGTATACTAGAAAATGGTGATCATTCTAATGCAGTGTTCTCCAACCTTGGGTCCCCAGATGTTTTTGGCCTACAACTCCCAGCATGCCCCAGCCAGCTATGCTGGCTGGGGCATGCTGGGAGTTGTAGGCCAAAAACATCTGGGGACCCAAGGTTGGAGAACACTGTTCTAATGCCATCACAAGGTGAGGTTGGGCGGCTTGGACCTTCAATTGGACTCCATTTAAGGTTATCCTGAAGATGAGAGATCAGGTCAGATGTATCAGGTAAACCGATGATGAGTCTATATCATGGTTGAGAATCACACCACCATTTCTCCTTCCTACCTTTGCGCACCTTTGTGGTGACTGTGAAAATTTCTAGGGATGGACGAATCTCTCTGTTTTACTTTCTCCCACATTTGAATATGTTAAACCTCAAGTTCTTTCCATCCCCGATGTGAAGAAATCAGCTATTTCTCCTCCCCCCCCGTAAATTCTTATCAAAAAAGAACAAAATCGAAATTCTCGCCCATCTGCACCAGCCAAATGCAAGAGAGGTACAGCTATTCCCAGCATGGATAGGGCCGCGTAGCCTGTTACTCCCACACTGGGATTTTAAAAACTGAATTATTTCCATCCTGAATATGAAGAAATTAGCAAATTTTGGTAAGTTCTCATCGAAAATGGACCAAAACGAAATTCATCTGCCATAGGCAATGGCATGATCACAGATAATGAGTCTTCCAAATAATGTGGGTTTTGCAAGACCACGGATGATCGCTTTCCTGCACATGTTGCCAAATAAGGAATGCTCTGTGGGTTTTCTTTTCTCTCTCCCCACTCCCCACTTTTGAGGAACAGCTTGAGTGTACGGGGAGCCGGCAGAGGGAAACACGGCCAATGTTTTTGCCAATCTGTCGCTGTCTGTAGTGTATTCATGCTTCCTTTGCTAACACTTTTGCAGTGGAAATGTGCTGCTGCCAGGGATGTAATTGGAACATCTTTCTGTAAAAGCTGACAATGACCAGAGACTGTAGGGATGGATCTGTCAGTCTTCGCTTCACCAAGGTTGCTGGCTTTTTGAGCTCAAGGTTCTTCCATTCCATTTCTGCACAAACTTGTTTGCTTGTTTTTTTTAAAATCCATATAGAAATTTGTACACATTTTTGGTAATGTATGCATCAATGTACACCTTAATTTACGTGTGCATATGTCAAGGTTCCACTGCTGCAGGGACCCCTTGATCTGCCTTTGGGAGATATCTGCCTCTCCCCAAAGACCCAGTCCTTTGCCTGCTTCCTCCAGTAACGTGGGTGTAGGCTGTAGGCGTGTGAATAAGTCACTCCAAACTCCAGGGTACACAACAAACTTTACTTATAGTAGTAGGGAAATTACTTAATAGAGTGGTTTTAAATCAAAAGCAGGTATGATAAAATAAAACAAACAAACAGTCCAATGATCTCTAGTTTAACGTCAGTCTACCTAATTCCTATGCAGTCAGCTAGCCAAGTTCTCTTTCTCTCTCTCTCTGCTTCTCTCTCTGCTGTTTCTCTCTGCTGCTCAGCACACACTCTCCAACTGCTAGCTGACCACACCCCACATATATAGTCTTCCCAGGACTGGAAGGTTATGACCATGTGACCCTGCACTGGAGAACTGATTCTAAACTTCTATTGGGTAACTTAAAACTCTCAAACTCCCCCTCCCATCGTGGAGTGTTTGGGCCTTCAGGCTTCAACAAACTGAAGCCTGTGTAGGCCTCAACAAACCCAATCCTGTGTAGGCCTCAAACCCTCACAGCATGCGTGCGCATTTTTAAATGTACAGTATTCACTTTTGTTTGCACACATGCATCCATTGACTGAAGCATGTTTGTGTGTGTTGTGGAAATTGACACGTGTTTTGTTTCTTTTTACGTTTTTCAGATGTGTGCATGTTGCTGAATGCATTTTTTGCTCATTTTGCAGAACACACCGCAAGCTTGCAAATGTACACGTTTCAAACTGCACAATAGGTTTGTGCCCGTGAGGTGTGAATTGGGTAATTCCAATAAAAGCAAACAAACAAAACACCCTCAATTGAGCAAATTTCTCACACATCCCTTCCAGAGAGTGTTAAAGAACAGAGACTCTGTTGCATCTACCTTCCACTCTGGGCACTGAGTGTGCCAGCCATCCTTAACAGAGATCCTGCAGGAAGGGAAGGGAAGGGAGGCTGGTGGTGACCCTGTATGTTGGTGGAGCTCCTAATCCAGTGTTCTCCAACCTTGGGTCCCCAGATGTTTTTGGCCTACAACTCCCAGCATGCCCCAGCCAGCGTACGCTGGCTGGGGCATGCTGGGAGTTGTAGGCCAAAAACATCTGGGGACCCAAGGTTGGAGAACACTGTCCTAATCCATTGTAGGCTTTATTTGGAGCTTTATAGGAGCTGAACTGAACTCCATCCCCAAAATAGGTTCGCCACCACCATGGAGCACCATGGGCAGCTCTTATAAAGCTCCAAATAAAACCTGCAATAGATTAGGAGCCCCGCCAAACTAGCAGCCACCGTCCTCCATTGGGGAGGGTGCGTTGTGTTTTAGAGCAAGGGCCTTGTTGTAACCTGCTGGCAATTTGCAACAGCTCACTGTGGCGCGTGACTCCACAGTTCAGTTCCCTGGTGTATGTCTGTGTTAGTATGTTTAGTGAGAATAGAAGGTTGCACTGAGCGGGTGTGGTTTGTGATGTCTTGGAAAGGGCGGGGGGAGGAGTATAGAAGGAGTGTTTGAGGGAGGTCAGAGTTAGTTTGGGTGTGTTGGGAGTTGGGGAGTTAGGTTAGTCAGGTCGTTGTTGTCTGTCAGGAGTTTTGAGAGAAATCAGTGCTTGTATGAAGAGTGAAAGTGTTTAGCGTTAGAGGGCCGGTTCGCACGACCCAGGCTGTGGGCGGGGAGGCACCATGGGGTGATCTGCGGGGTCCGGCGGGGCGCCGCAGACGACCTGTGCCCCGCCCGTGTGGGTGGACCCCGGTGGAGCCGGCAGTCCCCGCAACGTAGTGCGGGCCTCCTGGCGCTAGGGGGCGGGGATCCGGGATGCCCAGAGGGGCTGTTTGCCCCTACAGGCTGGAGCGGCAGCAGCTCCGGCCGCTATGGGCTGCCGCCTCTGTGTGACCCCCGCGGGATGGCCGCCCGCTGTTCGCACGGCAGGGTGACCACGCGCGGTAGGGGCCTACCCCTCTTCCCACCATGGTCACTTTGCGTGCTTCGCGCACATGGCCGTCCCGCTCCACCGGGGTCCACCCACACGGGCGGGGCACAGGTCGTCTGCGGCGCCCCTCCGGACCCCGCAGATCGCCCCGTGGTGCCTCCCCCGCAGCCTGGGTCGTGCGAACCGGCCCTCTAACGCTAAACACTTTCACTCTTCATTCACATGACACGGGAACCACGGGGGACTTCTGACCCCCCGCTGTTCCCGACCGTGTCGTGCGAACACGCCCATAGGGACTTAGGTTAATTACAAAGTGTTTGGGGTAGGCAGGTTTAAAGTTATTTTCTGGAACTAAGATTTTGAGAAGTAAAATAAACTTATTTTTTATTTTGTTTGCTACCCAAATCCTATGTGTGAGCTTGGCGTTATTGACCTGCATTACTGTTAAATCTACACGCACACCTTTGTACCCACAGTATCATAAATGTAAAAATAGATCCTTAATAACCTGTATTAATCTTTTCCCTCATTGGTAGGGGAAAGGTTGTCATTTGACCCTCCCCTCAGTTTTTTTTAAGTGTTGGTGCTTAGCCTGAGATGGGTTTATGCGCCTGGTCCTAATGAGAAGGGACTGACTGTGTCGTCGCACTCACGAATAAACCACATTTCTCATATCTAACTGGGCCTGGAGTGCTGCATAGCAGCAAACCAGGTGTCGGAGAGAGAAGGGAGGGGAAGACACAATTTCCTTCCTTCTTTTCTCCTGCTTCCTGTCACCCAAGCAGCAAGGAAGTAAGTAGGTGGGGGTGAGGGAAGAGAGAGGGGTGGGAGTCTCATTGATGGCGTGGATGGGGAGGAGGGGTTCATGGAGTTAGGTAGAAGTCAGGCACTGATTGGATTCAGACAACATGATAACCCACACTCAAGGGTTGAGTACAGGTTGGGTGTAGGTTGTCATTGAACCCTGGGTTGTTGTTCAAATGTGGGTTATGTTGCCTGAACCCACAAAAAACCCATGAAGCGAACCCATGGTTTGTTCATAGAATCATAGAATCATAGAAAAGTAGAGTTGGAAGGGGCCTACAAGGCCATCGAGTCCAACCCCCCAGGAATCTAGGTCAAAGCATCTCTGACAGATGTCTGTCCAGCTGCACCTTGAATGCCTCCAGAGTGGGAGAGCCCACGACCTCCCTAGGTAGTTGATTCCATTGTCTTATTGCTCTGACAGTCAGGAAATTTTTCCTGATGTTTAGGTGGAATCTAGGTTCCTGTAACTTGAGCCCATTATTCCGTGTCCTGCAAACTGGGATGAACGAGAAGAGATCTTTGCCCTCCTCTGTGTGACATCCCTTCAAATACTGGAAGAGTGCGATCATATCTCCCCTCAGTCTCCTCTTCTGAAGGCTAAACATGCCCAGTTCTTTCAGTCTCTCCTCATAGGGCCTTGTTTCCAGTCCCTTTATCATCCTTGTTGCCCTCCTCTGAACCCTCTCCAGTTTGTCTATGTCCTTCTTAAAGTGAGGTGCCCAGAACTGGACGCAGTACTCAAGATGAGGCCTAACCAGTGCCAAGTAAAGGGGAATTATCACTTCCCGCGATTTGGAAGCTATACTTCTATTAATACAGCCCAAAATTGCATTTGCCTTCTTTGCAGCCACATCGCATTGCTGGCTCATATTCAGTTTGTGATCTACCACAATTCCAAGATCCTTCTCACTTGTAGTATTGTTGAGCCAAGTGTCCCCCATTCTGTAACTCTGCATTTGGTTTCCTCTCCCTAGGTGCAGCACTTGGCATTTATCCCTATTAAATTTCATTCTGTTGTTTACGGCCCAGCGCTCCAGCCTATCGAGGTCACTTTGAATTTTGTTTCTGTCTTCCAGAGTATTAGCTGTTCCACCCAACTTTGTGTCATCTGCAAATTTGATAAGCATTCCCTGTACCTCCTCATCCAAGTCATTAATAAAAATGTTGAAGAGCACCGGACCCAGGACCGAGCCCTGTGGTACCCCGCTCGTTACCTCTCCCCAGTTTGAGAAGGAACCATTGATAAGCACTCTTTGAGTCCGATTCTGTAGCCAATTGTGGATCCACCTGATAGTTGTTCCATCTAGCCCACTCTTAGCTAGCTTACTAATCAGGATATCATGAGGCACTTTGTCGAAAGCTTTGCTGAAGTCCAGATATATAATGTCCACAGCATTCCCACAGTCCACAAGGGAGGTTACCCGATCAAAAAATGAGATCAGATTAGTCTGACAGGATTTGTTCTTGACAAATCCATGCTGGCTTCTAGTAATCACTGCATTGTTTTCAAGCTGCTTGCAGACTGACTTCTTTATAATCTGCTCAAAAATCTTCCCGGGGATTGATGTCAGACTGACTGGCCTATAGTTCCCAGGTTCCTCCTTCTTGCCTTTTTTTTTTTATATCTTGGCTGGGTTCATACAGCATGTTAAACCACACATTTATGGTTCAACGGCAGCCCATACTCAGCCTCAGCCTTTGAGTGTGGGTTACCGTATTGTCTGAACCCCGTCACCTTTGCTTATTCAGGCTATGACTGGGGGGGAAGAAGAAACACTTCTGGGAGCAGCTAGGAGCATGCATCTAGGGATAGATGAGAAATTTGTTGAGTCTGCATTTTAATGCAAGATTACCCAATTTGCACTACCTGGTCCTGAATTAATGTAGACCCACAGACAATTTGCAATCGGACATCTGAACATTTCCAAGTCTGCGATTCATTTCGATAATTATAATAATAATAATAATAATAATAATAATAATAATAATAATATGCATTGAGCAACAGGCACACATTTGAAAAATGCACAAAGAAATATGTGTGCATTTCTAAAATGTGCAGGAACATTCTTTAGTTAATGGGTGAGGGGGTGCCACTCAGTGGTAGACCCTTGCTTTGCATGCAGAAGATTCCCAGGTTCGATCCCTGGCTTCTCCAGGTTGGGCTAGGAAAGAATCCTGCCTGAAGCCCTGGAAGAGCCACTTCCAGTCACTGCTGACAATACTGGGCTAGATAGACCAATGGTCTGACTCAGTGGAAAGTAGCTTCCTATGTTCCTTCCTGTGCATGCACACAAAAAATGTGCACATTTGGGGGAAAAAATAGACACAAAAATAGCACACATTTAAAAATGCACACATTTTAAAAAATGCACACAGAAATATGTACAAACTTGAACAGAACCAGGAAAGAGCAAGCATAGAAGTGAAAAACTGAGGCTCCGAATGAAATTGAGCTTGCTAGATTTGCCCGTCCCTCCATGAATCTATCTATGTATCTGTTACATGATATCTCACCTTTCTCCTATAATGGTGCTCAAGGCAATGCACATCATGTTTCCAGGCTGTCGTCATCCAGGCATTAACCAAACCTGGAGCTGCTTAGCCTCAGCAAAGTTGCTGCATCATGCTGCATCATGCTTCAGCATGTCAATTCCATTTGCCTGTGCATGTGCATTTTTAGGGTTGTATAAGAATTTCATTTCAGTTTGCAAATCACTGGAAAATGCCCTGTTCACCACTGTGATTGCAAACGGGAGTGCATATTCTCTAAAAATGTTCACAAATTCCTGAACTTGCATTCACGTTTGTAAAATGCACAACTTTAGAAGCCATAACTGAAGACTATTACAGGCCTGTGGCTCACGCTGGCTCAGCTTGTCTGAGCGTGGAAAGCTAAGCAGGGTCAAGCCTGGTTATTACTTGGATGGGAGACCCCTCCTCTAGTTTCCTGTATTGAGCAGGGGGTTGGACTCGATAGCCTTGTAGGCTCCTTCCAACTTTATGATCTATGAAGTCTATGTGCTTTAAAATCCACAACTATAAAGTGTGAATTTTGTAAACGTACAACTTGAAAAATGCTCAACTTAAGGTGAGCATTTAAAAACAATAATGCACAACTTCAGAAACACACAACTTTTGAAAAATACACAACTTTTGAAAGATGTGCACACTTCTCTTGTTTGAATGAAGTGAAAAAGACGTTGCAAAATAGAATGGGACAGAGCCGAACTGGGCTTTGAAGTAATGTCCGGAGAATTTCAACAAGCTCGAACATCCCTGGTTCTTCCGTCCCAAGTCACCATCTTAAAAGGTTTAATCATTTCTTCAAACTTTCAGAACTGGCATCTCAAAAGTTTCCTCATTCTCTGCCCCCCACAGCCCCTCCAACTGCCCATCTTTAGAGAAATAAATATCTGACAGCTTTAATGGAAGCTGGCCGAGATTGTGTTACAAGAAGCAGCAAGCCTGAAACCAGCCACTCTTTAATGTGGGCAAAGTAAAAATTATGAAGGCTGTTAGGTTGTTAGAGACACATAAATCCCATTAGTGTCAATACGAGTGGATAGGCAGCTCTTGTCCTAGTGGGCCTGGGCTCTAGACCAAGGCCATAAAAATGTGGTTATTATTTTAACATTGATTATTAACTGGAACCTGTTTGGTATGAATGCTGGGCCTGCAGTTTATTCCAAGGTGATCGCTCCACATCAGCTTAGGAGCAATCTTCAGGGGGTGCAGTTTAGAGAGGTTCGAGGGGTTCTCTGCCACCCCCATCTTTCAAATATGAGTGAGGGAAAAAACCCATGTTTTGGATAGGGGTGAAGTGTGCAGCAAACTTACCACTTTGGTGATGACACTTCCAAGCATCCTTGTAGCTAGGAAGCACTATTTTTTCCCAACAGTCCCAGGAGAATGAAGGCAGGAAGAATCAATTGCCCACACTTCAAATGACTTCTTGCTGTTTGATGAAACAGTTTCCCTTTCCCCTCCCAGACCCCTCCCATGTTCAGAAGTTCTTAGAAGACCTTTCAATTCTGTCCTAGTTTTTGATCATATGCCTTTATTCATCAGGAGTAACCTCTCTCTCTCTCTCTCTTCTGTGTGTGTGTGTGTGTGTGTGTGTGTGCGCGCGCGCGCGCATGTGTGCTAGGGATTGGGGAGGAATTCAGCTTGCATTTAAATGTGAACTTACCTAATTTTGCACTTTTGAACCACTATGCTTTGAAAGTGCAGTGACCCTTTGAAATCTGAACTCCTTTGAAATTTTGCAGTGGAGTTCTCTCATTAATAAATGCATACTCCAGAGTGCATATGAGAGACAATAATGTTCAAATATGAACTAACCTGGGAAAACTGCTTGCAAAAAGTGTATATATTAGGGGGAAATGCACACAAAATGAATGCATTAGGAGTCATGTGCACAAGAAAGCTTCTGAATTTTCATGCAAACTGTAAAAAGAAAATAATAATCTCAAAGTTTGGATTGAACTGAATTTAAGATTGGAAATAAAAAAAGAGAAAGTTAGAGAAATCGACAAATTCATCCATAGTGTGCATGTGCGTGCGTGCGTGTGTGTGTTTTCATGCCCCCCTCACACACTGTGCAAACAGAATGATGGACTAGATCAGTGTTCTCCAACTTTGGGCCCCCAGATGTTTTTGGCCTACAACTCCCAGCATGCCCCAGCCAGCGGGGACTAGATAGACCTTTGGTCTACTCCAGCTTCAATGCTCTTCTTACATGCATTCACTGCACACATACCATCTGGGGATTTGATGGGAAGGGGACATTGGTATACAGATAACACCCAACTCTCTTTCTCAAATACACCTGAGGTAGGAATGTTGGAGAAATCCACAATGGATTCGAATGAGTTCAGATTTCTATGAATCTGACCAGCAAATTCTGCAGCAGACCAGCTTTTCCCAAGTCACATGGGATTCCACGGACTTGCGGACCAGTTGTGGTTTTTTGTTTGTTTGTTTGTTTCTTTACTTTCTGGAATTTTATGCCAGTTTAGTAGTTGAGAAGGTGCACTCACTGAGGGAGGTGGCCCATTGAGGATGTCTTGCCCAAGGGCCCTTCAAAGCTAGAGCTGGCACCAAGAGTCCAAACTGGGGGGGGGGGGTCACCACCACCCATGTCTTCCCACCTGCTAGTGGAGTGAAAGGAAGGTAGGCATTTCTCCCTTTCACTCCGCATCTTCCTCCCACCATCTCAGCTGAAATGCTGCTATGACAGTATCACAGGCATCAAGGACATTGGTCAATTTAATTTTCCCATGCCCCCCAGACCCCTTGAGGAAACTACAGTTCCCAGCATGCCTGCTGTCTGCGACTCTGCTGTTGTGGCATTTCAAGTCCCAGCAAGGGAGAGTTTCATGATCGGGGGCGGAGGGCAGCTGGGAGAGTGAGAGGAAGAGGGTGGAGGAATTGAGAGACAGAGACCTCCCCCTGCCTCCCAGGCGCCAAAGCCGTGGTTGTGGAAGCCACTTATTCTGAAATAGCAGTTAAATAAGGAGTGGGGGGGGGGATGAGGCCTCACAGGATTGGGGGAGGGAGCTTGGGTGCTCATGGAGGGGATTTGGAAGGACAGATCCAGGTGCTATTTCTCCCAGCGACGTCATTGGGAACATAATGGCATGGTATGCTGAGCCTAACTGTGAATCAATCAAATGGAGGAATTCCATCACTATGCATAAGCTATATCTTCTCTGTACTGAGAAATTTAATGTCTACATTCTCAGAGCATGGGGCTGCAACTCCAGCCTCTGTCTGTCTGTCCTATTTTTCTACCTGGATTTTGCTTTGTTCCAAAGTTTACTGGCACCAGCAGAGCAGCTGACTCAGAACATCACACTTCCCCCCCCTCCCCAGGATGTTGAGCCTTTCCCAAAAAAGAAAATGATGAGCTGCAATCTTAGATAAACCAAGATCAACATAAATTAGGGCCCACAAGGCAAACAGATGTGTACTGACGAGTCAGGGATGTGACCAGCAAAATTGTACAGAGAAACAGAAACAGAGAACCGGAGCTCTTCAGTCTTAAACAATGCGGTGATCTGAGAGAGAGAAAATGATGTTGCCAAACCTTTTAATTAGCTGGTTCAAGACACAAATTTGCCTCACTCGTGATGCTCAGATGTATTATGAATTAAATGATAGGCCAGAGAAGTCTCCTACAGCTAAGAGTGTACATCTAGATCCTGTACATTAGGGAGGGGGCTGTAGCTCTGTGGTACCCCTCCCACTTAAACCAACAACACATTTTCTTACTAGCAGCTGGGAATTTAGAGATGTGCGACACTGGAAAGCTCATTCCGTTTGAGCTTGATGGACTTTTGGCACATTTCTGACCCAATGGCCAAAAGCGGGCAAAGTCGGGGGTGGGGTTCGGCTTCCACAAAATTGCTCGAAATACTTGTGTAAATTTGGAGCCACAAACTGTGTATCTTCTTCAGATTCTGTAAATTTGTGCAGTTTGTGGAGCAGAGGCCCAAATTTTGCACACATTTCCACAGCTTAAAATCACACAAATCACAAGCCCGTCTTAAAAATGGAAGTCAGATCTAGTCAGTGCCAGCACAGGGTTGATGCAACAGAATCTTTGGGGCCGAGTGGAGAAAATCCATTGGATTAACACCCTCACATATCCCTAGCTGGGACTGATATGAAACATGCATTCAGAGGAGTTGTTTGGTGACCTGGTTTGCCCATAACACTAACTCATTGTTTATTTAACCCATGGCTTCTTGAATTCTGGGTTGTTGTGCTGTGCAAACCCAGCCACGTTAACAAACCATTGTTTGTTAACCACAAACAACCTAGAAAGAGAAACCATGGCTAGTTGTTAGGTTGTGAACTCTGGGTTGATTAGACCATGGGCTACAGAGGCAGTGGGAAAGAGTAGATAAGAAATCTAGCTGCTCTACATGCTCGTACTACAGTGCCACAAAAGTATTTGGGATACAGGGAGGGAATGGGCAAAGGAGGAGGGAAACAAACAACACAGGGATTAAGGGGGGGGGAACATGATTTGTTTGATCATGTGCCAAAGAAGCCCTCAGTAAGGCAATAAACCATGAAATAACCATGGTTAAATAAAGCCTGGTGTGGACCAGGCCAGTGTGCTGGGTCTCAGTTCCCTTGAATTAAGTCTTTTGGACAGGTTATGATGCTTCCCATGGCAACCTTTTTGGACTGGTGCTCAGGATAGTTTTTCAAATTGACAAGTGTTGCCACAGCCCAAAAAGGTTAACTACCCTGCTGTACATGGACAAGATACCCTTTTCACAGAATCATAGAAAAGTAGAGTTGGAAGGGGCCTACAAGGCCATCGAGTCCAACCCCCTGCTCAATGCAGGAATCCAGGTCAAAGCATTCCCCGACAGATGGCTGTCCAGCTGCACCTTGAATGCCTCCAGAGTGGGAGAGCCCACCACCTCCCTAGGTAGTTGGTTCCATTGTCTTATTGCTCTGACAGTCAGGAAATTTTTCCTGATGTTTAGGTGGAATCTGGCTTCCCGTAACTTGAGCCCATTATTCTGTGTCCTGCAAACTGGGATGATCGAGAAGAGATCCTGGCCCTCCTCTGTGTGACATCCCTTCAAGTACTGGAAGAGTGCGATCATATCTCCCCTCAGTCTCCTCTTCTGAAGGCTAAACATGCCCAGTTCTTTCAGTCTCTCCTCATAGGGCCTTGTTTCCAGTCCCTTTATCATCTTTGTTGCCCTCCTCTGAACCCTCTCCAGTTTGTCTACATCTTTCTTAAAGTGTGGTGCCCAGAACTGGACGCAATACTCAGGATGAGGCCTAACCAGTGACGAGTAAAGGGGAATTATCACTTCCCGCAATTTGGAAGCTATACTTCTATTAATGCCGCCCAAAAGAGCATTTGCCTTCTTTGCAGCCACATCGCATTGCTGGCTCATATTCAGTTTGTGATCTACCACAATTCCAAGATCCTTCTCACTTGTGGTATTGTTGAGCCAAGTGTCCCCCATTCTGTAACTCTGCATTTTAGTTTAAGTCTGTTTTTGTCCCAGTCATGGATACTAATCACAGCTTGGAGAAAGCTAAGCAAACATCCGCAAAGGGTGATTTGTCAGGATCTTTTGGTGCTCAGGAGTCTCGGAAACTGTGGGACTTGCATACCGCCCTAACAAGGGATAGACAATTCTCTCAGTTTCACTTTTTAAGGGGAAAAAAATCACATTCTTTCTGTCCTGTTTATAAAGGCATTTGGGAATGTTGGTAAGTTCTTATCAAACAATGGACCAGAAACATGTCCATTCGTCATGCTCAGCCTTGTAGTGAGTTTGGATCACTGTCTTGGTTGGTATCACCCTTTCCTTTCAATGGGAAGAGAGACTGATGTCACCTTAGGGAAAGGTTGGCATTGGAACTCTTTCCACAAGTCAGTCAGGTTCAAGGAAATAGCCACATAGGCTGAATACACCTCCAGATATACTGATTCACTTATCTCTCCTCCATATACCATTTGATGATGGCAAGTAAACATTATGTAGAAAGGCCAGATGGAAACAACCCATCAGCGAGTATTGCATAACCTGTTGGCGCATGATGTCACAACGCATTGCATGATTCCAAACTATAGCCCCCAAGAAGCAGTTTCAGATTGCGCCTGCACAAAAAAACCTCTTATACACAGAACAAGAACTGGAATGAAAGGAGAACTTTCATCTGAGATTATGTGGATGAATTTGTCACTTTCTGAGGAAATAATGAATTCATTTGGGGTACGTTCGCCCCTTGCTTGAGAGGATCATGTTGTCCCTGCCTGCCATGCAGCTGTTAAATGAGGAGCCTGTCAGAAAAAAAAGAGGTGGCAACCCTAATTCAAACCACAAACATGACTGGATTCACAAGGATTCAAAGCCAGATGTTTAACAGGTAAGTGCTTAAACCCGGGTGCCTGAATGGATGAACACCAGTTTCAGTTTCTCTATTTTATTTATTTATTTATTTATTTATTCTTCATTCATTCATTCATTCTCTGGTTCTTTCCTTTCTTCTGTTCATGAAGAAATCTGCACATTTGGGCCAGTTCTTAATAAAACTAACAAACAAACAAAACCCTGACCTAATGAAATCCTCACCCATCCCGATGTCTGACCTGATTCATGAGCTGCATTTTAGGCAGGAATGCTTTACATATTCTCTGTCAGCCCTCCTCCGTATAGCGTGTGTTTTCTTGGCTGTACGGGGACAGCTGAAATGTTCCTCCCCAAAGCCGCAATATGAAAGGCAGATTAGATGGTCCTGCTGTTAGAGCCACATAATAATAAGCATCTAATTCACATTCAGCACCGAGACTTCGGGGAGTAAAAGTTCAGAAGTGGGGACTGCATTTAAAAGCTTGCATTCTAGGCCACCGTGTTTGCTTTTACTGCAGCTCAAAGTGTAAGTGCATCTAATTTGCTCTTGCCGCTGAGGTTTGGAAGTCTCCTGGGAATCGGGAGGGGGAGCTTGGCTTGACTCTATCCCTTGTCTCTGTGTCTGTCTGTCTGTCTGTCTCCCTGCCCTCCCCTTTTCTGGCCTTCTGAGAGATGCTACCTCACCCTGTGTCTTTTACTCTGCCTCCTGCCACAACCCTGCCGTATTTGGACTCTTCCTCAATACATGTGTCAGACTGTGGCCCTACGAGAGGCACAAATTATGTCAATGCCAGCCACCACCACCCCACTCCCAGACACACACGTTTGTTTCCCACAGGCAGCTGGTTGGCTAGTGTGTGAACAGAATGCTGGATGAGATGGACCAGTGGTCTGATGCAGCGGGGATCTTCTTCTGTCCTTTTGTTCTTACATGACGGAATGAAGATACCAGACCAAATATGGATAGGGCAAAGGGTGACAGCTAGGAGAAGCAGGGATGCTCGCTCGACCTCACTGGAATTCTCTGAACTTTATTTCAAAGCTTGGTTTGGCTCACCGGGGAAAGTGTGCATTTTCCAAAAGCACTTTAAGTGCATTCTTATACTTGTGCATTTTTAAAGTTGTACATTTTATAGACTTGTACATTTTTAAAGACATGTATTTTCAAAAGTGCACATTTTTAAAAGTCTGCGATTAGTGAATGCAAGTTCAAGAATTTGCAAACAGTTTTCAGGGAACGTCCGCTCCTGTTGGGCTCATGTTCAGGGTTGCAAATGGGGCATTTCTGAGTGATTTGTGGACTGAACTGAAATTCTTGTTTGTTGTCCCTTGTGGCGACCTTGTTGCTTACAAACCACAATCTGCAATGAGGTAAGCATCATAGTTGTGAAGTGCGGGCACTGTTTCTTCTTGGGAGACTTCGCAGACATCTTAAGTGTCCCTCTGAGTGAAACCAGCCTGGCTTGAAGAGTGGTTGTGTCACCCTGGTGACCTGCGCTTCTCATGGCCTGTCCACCATTAAGGCAAATTGAGGAGCCCATCATATTGTTCTCCCTTTGACACTGGTCAGTGCTCAATAAATGAGATCCTGTATGGGCCAAAGACCACCACCACACTCTTGCGCTAGCTGGTAATAAGAGGTTCCTCGCCCCCTGGTGCCTCTGGGTGTTCCACAGGGTAGCATCTCTTATACGGATGTGTGAGGAATCCGATACGGGGATGAAAATCTTGACTCTGCCTCACGGATTCCATTCTATCAACCCTGCAGTGGTGCCGACTCGATCTGACGCGAGGCAATCCAGCACGCAGACCTCCGTTTTTAAAATAGGTCTTGATTTTCATTTAAAAAAAAAAGAAGAAGAAGAAGAAAAGAAAGCCAGGGAAATGTCTGCAAAATTCAGGCCTCCACTCTGCACGTGTGTGCAAATTGTGTCAATTTGTGCAAATTGTGGGACAGAGGCCCGGATTTTGCACAAATCTGAAATTAACTGTCAGAAAATTCAAAGTGGCCCACGGTGGAGCGTGTGCATCTGCAGCGAGGGAAGGAGGCTTCCAGACTTCTCAGGTTAAACAACAACAGCAGCAACAACAATTTGAATCTGATGGGTCGGCCCCAATTTGCACAAATTGTGATTTGCGGAAATTGCGCTGGAGACACGCAGTTCTCGGCTCCAAATCTGTGCAAATATTTCAACCAATATAACAGAAGTCGAACCCCCCACCCCAACTCAGCTCACTTTTGGCTGCCATGTTGTACATGTGTCGAAAGTCCATCAAGCTCAAATGGAATGAATGTTCTAGTGTGGCGCATGCCTCATCTCTTACATCCCCTGGTGCCTGCGCTATTCGCCAGTTGTGACAAATCAATTTCAAAAGCTGCCAATTAGCCAAGTTTTAAATGATGCATCTCCTACAAGTAAAATTACCTTTTTGTTAGCTGGAGTTGATTACTATGTTTCTTTCCGCACTGCAAAATTTGTCTAATTGGCTTTGACCAAGAGAAACAAGCTTTTAAACTCATCTACAGGCCTGAAATTTAATTAAGTTTTAATAGGTATTTTGACAATGAATATTCTTTTAACGACAGTGTATTTATTTGCTATGCTATCAATTAGACTGCCTATAGGCACACACATACATATGTATTTTTTTTAAAAAAACTTTGTGTATCTATTGTTTTAATCATTTTAAATTTCGTGTACTGCTGGCCCCAGCGGGGCGTGCCACAGCCTGGTTGGCTAGAGCATATATAAATACAGTAATACCTTGGATTGCAAGTAACTTGGTTTGAGAGCGTTTTGCAAGACAAGCAAATTTTTAATATTTATTTATTTATTTTTTACTTGATATACAAGCGTCGTCTTGCAATACAAGTACTGTAGTACGGCTTAAATTAAAAATCTCTGTACAAATTTTTTTGGGGGGATTTCGTTTTGATATAAGAGTGTTTTGGATTACAAGCACGTTTCCGGAATGAATTATGCTCTCAATCCAAGGCATGACTGTAAACTAATTAGCCAAGTTGACACCATCCTCTTACTAAAAAAAGGCCTGTGGCTCATGCTGACTCAGCTTGTCTTAGTGTGGAAAGCTAAGCAGGGTCAGGCCTGGTTGTTACTTGGATGGGGGACCCCTCCTCTAGTTCCCTGCATTGAGCAGGGGGTTGGACTCGATAGCCTTGTAGGCTCCGTCCTTCCAATATGAAATCTATGAAAAAGAAAAAGAGGATGCACCCTATAAAGTCTCCCCATAAAGGGAAACTAGAGTGACTGACAGTGCTCGGAGGGAGGGAGGGTGGGCAGCCGTGCTGATGGAAAGAGGCAGAAGGCCAGGCGGCACTGCCCCAACTCAATGTCCTGGTGTTGCTGCATGGGTATGCAGTGTCACGTGTCTTCCTGCCTGCCTGAAGGGTGGGGTAGCGCAAATCCACTCCCAGCACAGGCTGCAGGAATTGCATTTCTGGGTAATGCCAACCACAGCTGATCCAGGCAAACTCCTCTGCAGCATGGGTCAGGCAAAGCACTGGCTCCTGGACAGAGAGAGTTAACAATACCCACCCCTACACATATGCTCATTACTAAGTCCGTATTACACAAAACCCACAACTTCTAGAAGTTTCTCTTAAATAAGATTCTTCAACACGCTCGCCCACACACACACACACACAAAAACATTCCCCCAGTTCTTTGGGAAAACTCACGGTATGCCAACCAATTTCAAACTTCACTATTGAATTCAAAATGGCCCAAACCAATCAGTTTAAAAGAAATCAGTCTTAAGTACATTTCCATGTGCTTTTATGTGACATGAGCGCTCTGGTGCTAGATTATAATAGCGAGTTTGATGGAAGAATGTCCTTCTGCATACAAAGGACCTCAGCTGGGTAATCTTTAGCCAGGGGTAATTAGAAAATGAGATTTCTGCAACCGACAGGCATTTTGATATAAATGTAAATTGTTCCTTCACATTAGAAAATCAAATTATATCCAGTTATTTGTGCTTAATGAGGATTTTCCAAAATGTCTACATGCAGTTAATGCTTCTGGGCGGCTACCAACATGAGAAGCAGGATGTCGAGGGGATGTTGACACTCTGAAAGTCATTGAGCTTGGGATTACCACCACCCAGTATTTCCTCTAAAAGCCTTCTTCCATGTAAGGATTGGAATTGAGCAATCCAGCTACCTTTTGACTATGTTTCCATGCAAAGAAGAAGGACAAGGGGACCATTTTATATATTAAACAGCAGTAGATCTGAAGATTAGAGCATTTCACCTGTGCTGTTCTAGTTCTCCTCATCAGGGATGGGGACTCGGACTCCAGGACTCGACTCGTGAGTCGGACTGAGTCCCCCCTCTGACTCGAGTCAGACTTGAGTTCCAATATTTTTAATGGGACTTGACTCGGGACTCGAGACCAAGGACTCGTGTTCCAAAATCGTGTTCCTCAAATGCAACATGGATAGGTTTTAGGAAGTACAGTGCAACCTTTCAGACATTTTGGGTTTGGCTGCCTCTGCCTGCCTGTTTGGGGTTCCCAGCCTCCTCTGCCTGCCTGGTCTCTTCTTAACTAGTTCCACAGTTTGAATTGTCCAAGACAAATGCCTCTGCCTGCCTGCTTTGGGGTTCCCCGCCTCCTCTGCCTGCCTGGTTATTTTGGGCTTGTCTGCCTGGTCTGTTCTTGTCAAAATCAGTGGCAGAGTTTTGAGATAAAAAGGCACACTTGTGCCTAGAATTTATTTAAGCCACACATCTGAAGTAGCCTTATTTTGTTGGGGAAACCCCCAATTGATTTTAATAGGGACTCGTGGAGTCAGCTTTGGGAGTGACTTGTGACTCGTGAGTCACCATTTTGGACCAAGGACTCGGACTCGAACTTGAGACTTGGGTCCAAAGACTCGTGACTCAACTCGTGACTCGAAACCAAGGACTCTTCAACATCCCTGCTCCTCATTGGCTTCACCCGGCATTCAGTTCAACTGAACTGACCTCTGCCCCCCACCCTGCAAACCTACAGCCTCCCTGGAAAGAACCTCCAGGCTCTGGTCTGGCCCCATCCACCCAGGTTGGCCATTGGTTCTTTCCCAGTAGGAAGGAGTATAAGGAGACTTCCTGTCTCACTGTTTTCTTGCTTGAGCAACAAGGTCTACTAGCTGAGCTCTCTTGAGCCTCTGCATGTCCACTTGCTCTTCACTCCTGCCCAATGCCTTGTTCTTCAGTCTTGCAGCCGGCCCTGTTTGCCATCTGATCCTGATTGCTCTTTGGTCCTGACTCTTGGTTTGTTCTCCAGTCTTGCCTCCTGATTCATCCTCACACCTCGACTACTCAGCAATCTGGACTCCTGGTTTCCAGCTCCTAGCTCACTCTTTTTTTTATTTTTATTTTTTTTTTAAATTGGAGTTTTTCCAAAACAAATTAATTACAATAATAACAAATAATAACAAAACAATAACAAAGGCAACATTAACACTGTGCACCCCCACCCTCTTGGGACCAAGCTATATTCCCCGAAAGATATCAAGTATTATTCTATATTCCAAAAAATGTAACAAATCTTGACACGGTTCATTCCCCTCCCCACTTACCGGCACATAGTCCAAAAATTTACCCCAAATGCTAACAAAAGTGTTTTTCTCCAATTGTCCTTTTTGACATTTAATATTACACGTTAATTTATCATTTAACGCGATATCCCATACCTCTTTGTACCACTCAGTAATAATTGAAAAGTCATGTTTAACTTTCCATTTCCTAGCTTTCATTAATTTAGCCGCTGTCAACAGATTCACAATCAGTTCCTTTTTAAAGCTCACTCTGGACTGGTGCCCACCTGCCCAGTTGGAATGGGTGAGAATTTTGTTTCGGTTCAGTTTTGATAAGTATTTAGCAATATTCACGAACTTCTATGTATTCTGGACAAAAAGAAGTTAAAATTCAAATGTGGGAGAAGCCAGAACTGATTAATTTGTCCATCCAGACCCAGGGCTTTGACTGTTTAGCTCTTAAAAAGTTTGGCTTTGAATCTCTGTGTATTTGGCCAGTATCAGAGGCAAAGTGCCTATGTATGCCAGTTGCTGGGGAGCATGGGTGGGAAGGTACTGTTGCACCCCTTTAATGGCTAGGCCTCATCTTGAGTACTGCATCCAGTTCTGGGCACCACACTTTAAGAAGGGTGTAGAAAACTGGAGAGGGTTCAGAGGAAGGCAACAAGGATGATAAAGGGACTGGAAACAAGGCCCTATGAGGAGAGACTGAAAGAACTGGTCATGTTTAGCCTTCAGAAGAGGAGATTGAGGGGAGATATGATCGCACTCTTCCAATACTTGAAGGGATGTCACACAGAGGAGGGCCAGGATCTCTTCTCGATCATCCCAGTTTGCAGGACACGGAATAATGGGCTCAGGTTACAGGAACCTAGATTCCACCTAAACATCAGGAAAAATTTCCTGACTGTCAGAGCAATAAGACAATGGAACCAACGGCCTAGGGAGGTGGTGGGCTCTCCCACTCTGGAGGCATTCAAGGTGCGGCTGGACAGCCATCTGTCAGGGATGCTTTGACTTGGATTCCTGCATTGAGCAGGGGGTTGGACTCGATGGCCTTGTAGGCCCCTTCCAACTCTACTTTTCTATGATTCTATGATTCAAGTCCTGCTTGTAGGGATGGACACATTTGCCTCACGAGGGTGTAGCGGGCCGAAAATGATATTTAGAAATGTGCATTTTGTGGCTCAGCTTGTCTGAGCGTGGAAAGCTTAGCAGGGTCAGGCCTGGTTATTACTTGGATGGGAGACCCCTCCTTCACTTTCTGGCATTGAGCAGGGGGTTGGATTCGATGACCTTGTAGGCCCCTTCCAACTCTATGATCTATGGAATCTATTAAATATTCCAGCATTCCCCCCTCCTCCTTAAAAGAACAAAAAGGGGAGAAGAGGCAGATTAATTTGTAAGCAGGACAGGTTTCCATGATTTGTGTGAATTTCCTTAGCATTTTTTTTAAAAATTGCAAACCACGGCCGGTCTTAGAGATGGAAATCCGCAGAAATCCCTCTCCCCCCCCCCCGATTTGGCCCCTTTCCGATCACTGGATCAGAAGTGGGCAGGAAGTCTGTCAAGCTCAAACAAGCTGGACTTCCCAGCATCAGCGCATCCCTTCGTCTACGTAGGGCTGGGAAGGACCCCCGTCTGAAACCCTGGAGACCTTGCCAGTCAGCGTTGACAGCAGTAGCCTGGATGGGTCCATGGTCTGACTCTGTTTAAGCCACTTTCCTATGTTCCTATGTGGAGGGGTTCTTAAGGACTGTGTGGGAAGTTTGTCTCCAAACTAGCTGGACCAATGGGTTGACTCAGTATAAGGTAGCTTCTTATGGTCCTACTCTTTCTCTGCCCCTCCCTCTTTTCCTGATCTGTCTGGACCAGCAACTCACCCTTCAGAATGTTACTTGTTTGGCTCCAGCAAATCTCAAAAGCTCCTTCAAGATCTGGACACCTCATAGATAGGGGGGGAATTTGCAAGCATGATCTACAATTTAGCCTCATTTCCCCCTCTTCATTGAAATGGGTTTTTTAGCAGTAAGTGAGGTGCTCCCATCACATGTCCATTCAACAGAAACCTTCAATCAATCCTGATCCTCTGAGCAGAGTAGCTGTATGATATATATGTTTGCAAGCATATTTGTTGCATTCACAGTTCACAGCTTTAGGTGTACACCTACACATGTAACATATGAAGAGGACTTCTGTTTTCCTGGGGAAAATAAAATCTAAGATTAAGGGTGAAACCCTGGGCAAGAGTTCTTGTAAGAAGAGGTGGAACATTGGTGTGAAGGAAAATGGGATTCCTATTATTTCCCCAAGGGCTATTCCATCCATTCAAACCCTGGTTTGCCAGTGAGTCTACACTTGACAGGGAGCCAGAGCCAGACTCCTTGTACTAGCTGGGATGCCACTGAGCATGTTCACAATAGCATCCCAAATGCAATGAGCCATGGGACATGTCATTTCCTAGGACCGTGAATCCCTACTGAGTACTAAGGAGCCCTGGGAAACTGCATATCCCAGGGCCCCTGGCTCCTGGAATGCTGCTTTTTCAGTGCCACAAAGGAGTGGAAATCTTGCAGAGAGATCCCCCAGCTAATATTTCTACGTAGGGATGTGTAAATCAGCAAAACCTGAGCTTGCCATAGTTCTCCAAATTCCAACTCAAAGCTTCAAACTCGAGTCCATGTCATTTTGAGAGCTTTGTTTTTCTCTTTTTGCATTAAACTCGAAATGCGTATTTTTGTATTTTGTATTGTTTATAATTTTTGCATGTGTATTTTTGTGCATATTTTCCAGTTGTACACATCTTTGAAATGTATGCCTTCTTCTCCCATTGATCAAAACATATTGTGCACAATTTTCAGCAATACGCATGCTGTTGAATGCATTTTTTTTTTGGTCTGCAAATCACTGTGAGCTCAGAAATGTACAGATTTCGACTGCAGGTTGCATCCAGATCTATGTTTGGTCCAGAAGATGTGAACGGGGTAAATCCTGTTCAAAAACAAAGTGCAACCAAGTTCTCATACAACCCTAGCAGTGAGCCGCAGGGCAGGGCTCAGGGACCAGTAGGCGGTCTGCTTTTCATGGAGACATTTGCAGCATCATAGTGGAGGCAGGGAATGTGTTTTGGTCTCATAGTGCTCCCCACAATATTACTGCAACAGAGATTACAGACTTTGCAAAATCCGTTCCATCTACGTTTTGCAGATTTTCAGGGGCCTTACGTTCCGTCGCCCGCTCATTGGTGAAATTGGATTTTGCGCAAATGCTTTTGTATGCATAGGCACCAATTTGCACTTGGGCAAGTTCACACTTCTGAAAATGCATGAATTCCCCCCCCCATGGGCATTAGTCTTTGGGGGGGGGTGCATTTTCGGTTGGTGTGGTTTTCTTTTTCTGTATTTTTCTACAAATTTGTGTAAAATTACAGGAAGTTTAAAAAAACGGTCTGGAAGCCCACGGAATCTGTGCGACTCAGGAAAAGCTGGCCCACTGAGGAATCCATGGTTGGATTCATTGAAATCCAAACCCTTCAAAAAACAAACTCAAATTGCTGAGTCCAATTCTGAATGGTGCTCATCATTACCTTTACTTCATGTATGCAAAGCAGATGGTCTGCCTGAACCACCCGTCCATGCTTTTAGCAACAACTGCACTTGTACAGAATTGTAGGGGGGGAAACCCCCCAAGACTACTAGCATGATGCTTAAAGGATTGATTCCAGTTCCACCCTTGAGAGGCCATGAAGCATCATGGCTACTTCGATGGCTCTTCAACACATTTCTTCATATTTTATGAACATATAAATTCTTCATATTTTATGAACACTTGAGCAGAGAGGTCAGTACGTCCTGTTCATTACTCCATGTTTCCCACGAACACAATTACATTCCTTTCCAGTGAAAATAATTGCTGATCCTTGTGGATGAAAATGTACCCTAAATCACATGGCCGGGAACAGTAAAGTGGCCATATAATTCCTCCCAAATAACCACAAATGAGCTGTATTCATAAGTACAATAACACAGAGCTATGGATTTTTTTCCCCAGCCCCCATTATATCAGGCAAATTCAGCTGATGGAAAGAAGCTTCACAGTCTTGAGTCAATTCAAATTCTATTCTATTTTTTGAAGCTCAGGGTACCTGCAGCTCTTGGATTGGATCCAGAGTTAGTCATATTTAACGCAGGCCCGTTACAATCAAATTAGTCATGGCGAACTTTAGACAGATTCATTTCAATGGTCTGCTCTATCTATGACTAAAATGGGACCCAACCCTTTGTGTGGTTTTGAGAAGACCGGCGCTTAGCCCAGGGTGTGTGGAAACTAGGGATGCATGGACTTTGTTAAATCCATTCCGACTGCAGTTTGTGGATTTTCTGGTACCTTTCATTCCATCATCTGCTCACTGACAGAATCGGATTTTGTGCAAATGCATTCATATGGACTTGTGCAAATCCGCACTTCGGAAAATGTGCAAATCCCCCCCAATACAGAAATCCCCCCCATGTGCATTTTCACACTTTAGTCTATGGGGGGGAGGTGCAGTTTGGGTCGGTGTTTTTTGTTTGTTTTAATTTTTCATATTTTTCTAAGTCTAAATCTGTGTAACATTACAGAAAGTAAAGAAACCGTGGAATCCATGTGACTTGGGGAAAGTCGGTCCGCTGCGGAATCCGTGGGTTAGATTCATAGAAATCCAAACTCATTTGAGTCCATTGCGGATTTCTGCAACGTCCCTAGTGGAAACCTATCCCTGCCTCCTCTCCCATGGTATTTCACTAGTCTTACTGAAATGTTTAAAAGAATCCCTCAAAATGCCTTAGAAGATTCTTTTAATCTTATTTATTGAGGAAGAGCCTCAAGCATTGCTTTGAAATCACTTCCAGCTAGAGCTGGATAAAGTTTATCACAAGACTTTGTTTCTGAGAAAATGCCGGAGATTTCTCTTTTTCTCACACACACACACCGTCAGAAAAAAGGCACTTCACAGGATTTTCTTCCAATATTCTCAACAATATTTTTGTGTGTGGTAGCTGCCATTCCCCCCCCCCCCGTCACAACGCCCCAGAGAAAACACCACATCCATGGCACCGTGGAAGACGCAAAACGGTGTCCAAACTGGTGGCCAGGCTGCCAACACAGTTGCCTCTTACGACTGCAAAAAAAATAAATTAAATTCATTAAAAGAAATGTTCATGGTGCTGAACTAGGGTTGCCATCTCTCTCTCTTTTTTTTTCTGACAGGCTCCTCATCTTCAGTAGAACATATCAGGCAGGTACAGCAAGGTCATCTCTATGTTGGGAATAGTGGTGCCTATTGAATTTGGCTGGGGCAGATGGGTGAGAATTTCGTTTCAGTTTGTTTTTGATAAGAGTTTACCACAATTTGCAATGTTCATCGTGTGCGGGCCAAAACACCCAAGCAAGGCTTTTGTCACTCCTGCTTTTGGTTGATGTAGTACTGTGTATATCAATCTCTGTTGGAAGGTAACACTCTGCTGATTTAGCACGAGTTTCTATGTCATTTCCCCAGAAGGCACTAAGTGATTATGTTCCCATGCAATTATTATCTGGTATGACAATCCCTGTTCAGTTATGATAGCACACAATATACTCCTGCGCTCTCTCTCTCTCTCTCTCTGTCTCTCTCTCTCTCAATCTCCCCACCACCACTTTTCTATTGATAAAGCATGTGGATGAAGAGCACAGTATTACAAGGGTTAGAGGACAGGATCACCTTTCCCAGACAGCATTTGGACAGGGGTGCAAAATGAAACAGAAATAAAATATCAAGAAATATATTGGCAGGTTGCTAAAATGTGCATTTTTGCCCTTTTGAGTATAGAGTGTTGTTGTGGCATTTGTCAAGATGTTAGGTGAAAAGCCCAGAGTGGCCGGGTACTGGCTAGATGGGCGATTTAAGAATACAATAAATAAATAAATCAATAGCCAGATCATGAGCTTCGTTGGAGGCTTAGCGAGGGCAGCAGGCCAGACAGAGTGGCGGACTAGCTGGGCTCGACCCCCCCCTTGAACTCCGTCCCACTTATACCTCTTCCCCGGCTCGACTTGCATTTTCCTGAGCTGAGCCTCACAGAAGCAACTTCCGGGGTTCCTGGTGGGCCGCTGTTTAAGTAGAAAATGCCTTAAGATATGCCTGAAGTGGCCGCAATTTATGTACGGTAATACTAATTTCTGCCAATTGTGGCCACTTCTGACATATCTTAAAATGCATTTTCTACATAAACAGCGGCCCTTGGGCAAGACACCCTCAGTGGTACCTTTCACTCAGCGATTCCACCTTCTCACCACCACCATGGTCACCGGCTACTTGCTCTTCACCCTCTTTCTCCTCATCGCTCCCACTTGCTTGCTCAGGCAGCCAGAGAGCCAGGGGGCAAGGAAGACGTGGCATCTCCTGCTGCTCCTCCTCCTCACCATCACCATTGTCCGGGCCAGAGTGAGAGACAGATGAGCAAACAGGTTGCAAGGCTGCAGAGGAGGAGCAAGTCCAGGGGGCTCTTTTCAGTGGGCCCCGGGTGGGGGTGTGGGCCCTTGGCACGTTCCCGACCATACCACTCCTGATGCCAGCCCGGGGTGATGGCTTCCTATCCCCCCCTCCTTGTTCATGGAGGGAGCACTATAAAGTTCTTATTTACTTATTTAGTACATTTATATCAGTGTTCTCCAACCTTGGGTCCCCCGATGTTTTTGGCCTACAACTCCCAGCATGCCCCAGCCAGCGTAGCTGGCTGGGGCATGCTGGGAGTTGTAGGCCAAAAACATCGGGGGACCCAAGGTTGGAGAACACTGCTGCAGAATAACAACACTGAGATGAAATCATGTCAACGGTAGGGATGCGTGAGGAATCCGATGGGGTGGGTGGGTGGGTGAAGATTGAATGGATTTTCACGATTCAGCCCCCTGAACAGATTGGAACAGGGCAATCCCATGCCCTTAGGTCAGTGTTCTCCAACCTTGGGTCCCCAGATGTTTTTGGCCTACAACTCCCAGCATGCTCCTACTTCTGGGCAGCAACTCTCCGAAGAGTTGCCTTCTCTATCCATGCAGGCTCCCCACATGATTGAGATGAAAGGGCAATGACTCAGCCCTGAAGGCTTTCAACCAATCCACCCTATAGGCCCCACGGTCACGTGGAAAAGCAGAGCGTGAGATGGAAGATTTAAGACCCTGTTCTCTGTGTGTAACTGGCCCATGAAGTACACACAGAGCTCCAGAGCTGTCTCTCCCCCCTCGCAGCATTCCAAGCGTCTCGGATTTCAGCCAGCTCGCAGTCTCCTGTTGCAGCTTCAGTAATAAGGAAATAACTCTGCTAGACTCCAGCAGGTTTCTTGCTACCTGTTTATTTCTACATCAGAGTAAATACAATCTCCTACATTACAGTCCATATTGCAGATTATAATGCATAGCACGCACTAGTCCAGTGGATCAAGTCCACCACAGCACAGACGTTACATGTTTGCAAGTCCAGCAAGCAATTAGTCAGAGCAACAGAGAGAAGAACCAAAGAAGCAATCCAACTCTCTACTAAAAAATGGCTACAGAACGAAAGCTAACAAATCAATTCTACACCATCAGAAAGTACAAACCATGTTATCAGCTCGTATTTCTTTCCCACCTACTTTTCCCATGAGAACAGGACAGTAGTGACAGACTCAACATGACTTGTTATTCTAGCCATTCTGTACCTTTCCAAATGAAAACAATTGTGCCACAGCTGTTGTTTTGTTACATGTCACAACATGAGAATGCTGGGAAATCAGGGTCCTCAAGCATGTGGAAAAAAGCCCCCATAGATAGAGAAGGCTCTCCTCTTCAGACATTCACACTCACACACCCCAGGTACAAGGCAATGAACATGGGCTGATTTGAAACCCCCTTTTAAATGCCTGAATAAGGCTACTGGGAGCAAGTGAAGTCAATTAAGAATGTGGACAATGCCTTGACCTCAGTTAGTCACAAGGGTGATCCAAGCCAATCAGGATTTATGCAGTAAATAGGATGATGTAACATTGCCCTTTAACCTATCAGATCTGGCTGTAGAACAGTGTTCTCCAACCTTGGGTCCCCAGATGTTTTTGGCCTACAACTCCCAGCATGCCCCAGCCAGCATAGCTGGCTGGGGCATGCTGGGAGTTGTAGGCCAAAAAACATCTGGGGACCCAAGGTTGGAGAACACTGCTGTAGAATAACAACGCTGAGATGAAATCATATCAACGGTAGGGATGCGTGAGGAATCCGATGGGGTGGGTGGGTGAAGATTGAATGGATTTTCACGATTCAGCCCCCTGAACAAATTGGAACAGGGCAGGAAGTCCATCAAGCTCAAACGTGTCAGTGTCAAACTTACCAGGGTCAGCACATCTCTAGAACAGTGAGAGAAAGAGAGACAGAAGGTGATTTTGAAAGGATTGCCACACAATTGTCATCCAGGGGCAGGGTTGGGGTTGGGTTTGACACTGCCAAAAACATTTCATAGAATCATAGAAAAGTAGAGTTGGAAGGGGCCTACAAGGCCATCGAGTCCAACCCCCTGCTCAATGCAGGAATCCAGGTCAAAGCATCTCTGACAGATGTCTGTCCAGCCGCACCTTGAATGCCTCCAGACTGGGAGAGCCCACCACCTCCCTAGGTAGTTGATTCCATTGTCTTATTGCTCTGACAGTCAGGAAATTTTTCCTGATGTTTAGGTGGAATCTAGGTTCCTGTAACTTGAGCCCATTATTCCGTGTCCTGCAAACTGGGATGAACGAGAAGAGATCTTTGCCCTCCTCTGTGTGACATCCCTTCAAATACTGGAAGAGTGCGATCATATCTCCCCTCAGTCTCTAGGTTCAATGGTGGGCGGACATGAGGATTATTCCACCTCACATAGTAGTTCATAATCTTCCAGTGATTCTTTCATTGCCTATAATTGTCTTTCCCAGGACTGGCATTACGGGTCAGCCTGGTTGGGAACCTGCCGAGGGCCCACATCCCAGCAGGGACCCTCTGGCAAGAGCTGCCTTGGAATTGCTCCTCCTCTTCACCATTGCAACATGCCTCTCACTCTGGAGCTGACAGTGGTGGTGGTGAAAAGGAGGACTGGTAGATGCCACTGCCTACTTGCTCGCAGGCTCTCTGCAAGCAAGCGGTGGCAATGATGAGAAAGACTGGATGAGGGCAAACGAATTGAAGCTTAATCCAAACAAGACGGAGGCGTTCCTGGTCAGCTGAAAGGTAGAACAAGGGATAGGGATTCAACTTGTGCTAGATGGGTTACATTTCCCTTGAAGATTCAGGATCACAGTCTGGCTGTACTTTTGTGCTCGTCCCTGAACTAGGATGCCCAGGTGGTCTCAGTGGTGGCCAAGAGTGCTTTTGCGTAGCTGAGACTAGTGAACACAGTCACACATGCTTTAGTTACATCCTGTTTGGACTACTGTAATGTGCTCTACATGGGGCTATCTTTGAAAACTGCTCAGAAGCTTAATCAGGTCCAGAATGCCATGGCCAGACTGCTGACTGGGGCTGGTTACAGGGAGCACATGACTCCCTTGTTACAGCAGCTTCACTGGATACCGGTCTGTTCCTGGACAAAATCCAAAGTGCTGGTTATGACCTATAAAGCCCTAAATGGCTTGGAATCAGGCTACCTGAAAAACAGCCTTCTCCCATATGAGCCTGTCCAGTCCTTAAGATCTTCTGGAGAGGCCTCCACCATCAGAGGCATGTTTGGTGGTGACATGAGAAAGGGCCTTTTTGGTGGCCACTCTCAAGCTGTGGAGCTCACTCCAAAGGGAGGCTAGGTTCACTCCCTCTCTGCTATCCTTCTGATGGCAGGCGGTGGCCATTTTGTTCAAGAAGGCCTTTGGCCTGTAAGTGGGTCTGTGGGTTGGGTGCTCTTTTTTTATATTCTGTAATCATTATGTTTTGATAGCATTTTAATGTGCTTTGTTTAAAATTGTTTTGTAAGCCACATTGAGTGCCATTGTTTGGTAGAAAGGTAGGGTATAAATCAAATGAATGAATACATAAAGTAAAGAGGACGAGGAGCAATAGCAGCTGTTGACAATGTAAGTGAGCGGGCAGGGAGAGGGCCTCATTGAGGTTGTCTTGCCCAAGGGCTCCCAAAAACCCGGAGCTGGCCCTGGTCTTTCTAATGCTTTGTAAACACACCCCACAGCAACATCTTCTTCCAAAGCAGCCCCACTGTATTTAATCCTCTTCAGTGATGCCCATTGCTGCTCCTTTGGCATCTTATTTATTTATTTATTTATTATTTATTTATTATTTATTTAATATACTTCTACACTACCCATCAACCAAAAGGCTCCCTGGGTGGTTTACAAGAAAAACAAGCAAACATAATAAAAACAATCATCTTAAAACAAAACAAAAAAAAGTATCATAAACACAATATAATATAATACAATAAGACAAAAGCAGCCAAATGAATCAGTCCAGAGGTACAGTAGTGATAATAAAAATAGGAAATAAAAATCTAACTGTTAAAATATTGGGAGAATAAACAAGTTTTCACCTGGCGCCTAGAAGAATAGAGGGTGGGTGCCAGGCACACCTCTTTGGGGAGATGATTCCACAAATGGGAAGCCACAACTGAGGAGGCAGGTAAGAAGTTTGCTTGGTCCTCATCATCAGTCCAGACACCAAGGTCACACATTGGCCATCACTAAGATTCAGCCAGATTTCCAGGAAGTTTGCACAGAGCTGAATCCTTCCACAGCTGTCATCCATCTTGGTCTGTCGTGGCTCTTCTAAGAGCTTGTGGAATGCTGTGGTTCCTTGGGCTGAGCAGGGATAGACTAACATGTGGTCAAGCTGGACCATTATACACCCCATTTCCTTTGACTTAGGGATGTAAGAGCAATTTGTTTCAGTTTATTTTTTTAGCAGGATTTGCCCAGTTTGCACCTTCCGGATCAAGCACAGACTCAGATGCAATCTGCGGTCTACGTTCGTACATTTCCGAGCTTCCAATGTGATTTGCAGACCAAAAAACTGTGTTCGACAGCATGTGTACAATACATTTGGAAAATGTGCATGAAAAAAAAAAGCGTACTTCTTGAAAAATGCATGTAAAGATGCTTTAATTAATGGGAGAAGAATGCATACATTTCAAAGATGGGCACAATTCTATGCATGCATTTGGAGAAATACACATGAAAGTATGAATGGATTTCCATGCAAATAACAACAAGCAAACAAAGCCCGTAATCTTATATGGACTCAAGTCGGAATGAGCTTCAAGAAGGAATTCAGAGAACTTTGGCGAGCTCGTGCTTTGCTCAACTACACATCCCTACGGTGGTGACACCACACACACCCCTGGAGTGCCCGGGGAAAAGAGGGGAAGTGTCTCTCCAAAGACCCTATACATGGGATGTCCCTGGAATTAACCCATTCCACTCTGCTAATTCCCTTACTCCGATGGCTCCACCAGTCCACCCTGAAGCAGCTATTATTTGTGGGAAGAGGGTGAAATACGATAAAGACCCACATTTCCCCACTTGTTCTTCCCTCTCCAGTTACTTATTAGCATCTTCTGTGGGGGAAATTTACCTGAGAGAAAGAGGGCAGCGGGTTGGCTGACCCCTCTCTTCTCCACGGCCATGGCCTCGGTTCAAAATGACTCAAAAGTAGGGACATGCAAATGGAAAGAAAGCCATTCTGCTGGCAATTAGCAGGTTCTCAGGTGGCTTTTGCTCCGCTGTCTGCCGATTTGCAGACTCAGAATTTGCACAAATGCGTTCTCACGTATTTGCGCAAATTGGCACTCCCCAAAATGTGCAAGTTGGCCAAAAATGCTCCAATCCCCCCATAATGTGTATTTTTATGCTTTACTCTGGGGGGGGGGGGATTGCACATTTTTGATTGGTGTTTTTTATTTTGCATATTTTTCTGCAGCTAAATTTATACAAAAATACACAAACACACATCCAAAAAAAGGGGGGTCCCCAAGCCCCATGGAATCCACGTGACCTGGGAAAACTGGTCCTCTATGGAGTCCATGGGGTGGATGCTGAGAAATCTCGACTCATTTGAGTCGGTTGCAGATTTTTCCAACTTCCCTACTCCTACCACAGTTTCTTTTAACCAAAGAGAACAAAAAATGAGAGATCCGACCGTGGGTCTCCCGTGCCATGCCTAGTTTGGCCGCCATCCGCTCAGGACCATCCACTGCTGCAATCATGCTGAAGTTGAACACTCATAGAATCATAGAAAAGTAGAGTTGGAAGGGGCCTACCAGGCCATCGAGTCCAACCCCCTGCTCAATGCAGGAATCCAGGTCAAAGCATCCCTGACAGATGGCTGACCAGCCACACCTTGAATGCCGCCAGAGTGGGAGAGCCCACCACCTCCCTAGGTCGTTGGTCCCATTGTCTTATTGCTCTGACAGTCAGGAAGTTTTTCCTGATGTCCAGGCAGAAACTGGCTTCCTGTAACTTGAGCCCATTATTCCGTGTCCTGCAAACTGGGATGATCCATGCTTCCCCCCCTCCTCTCCAGCTCTCTCTCTCTCACAGAGCTAAGTACTCCAATTATACAGGCTTTCAACTTGATGGTATTGAGCTAAGAGTGTTATTAGAAAAAGCTTCTGTATTCTCACCAGCTCTTCGAGGATCAGCAGTTCAAAGTTTTCTCATAGCCAGAGAAACAATTTCTTCTGTGGCTTTTATAAAACTTTGCCTTCTAAACTTCTAAATGCTGTCTGTACTATTACTGATCTCTCTCTCTCTCTCTCTCTCTCTCTCTCTCTCTCTCTCTCTCTCTCTCTCGGTAACTTAGTAGATTCTACTGTGAAAGTAGTGGAAGGCACTCTAGAGCTCAGACGAAATTTCTCAGAAAACATGCTTTTTTTCTGAGAAAATTTCTGACATCTTTCTTTTTCTCAGCTTCCTACAAAAAGACCACTTCATTCTCCGCCATTTCCCGCCCCCCGCCCCCGGCGTCCTCCATCCTTCCCTTCCTGCCTCTGCAATGCCCTGGAATGATGCTAAGTGAGTCCAGGTTGGCATTATGTAGTGCAAAATGATGGCCAGGCTGACAACACAATTGCCACTGCTGCCAGCACTTGCAGCAACGCCAAACAAAGAAACACAAACCCTTTGGGAGGGGAAAAGAAGTTGTGCACTACCATGCCTAATGGCGAGCCCCAGCCAGCCCCGAGAAGCTGTCAGAGAATTAACCCCCCACTCCTGGAGAAATGCAGTAAGATGGACTCCCTGATTTCTCTGCCTACAATTAGGGTGACAGTTTTCAAGAGGGCATTCGAAGAAAGATCTAGGGAGAATGGAAGCACTCACCCATCTTTCTCGAGTATGGTGATGCAGCCAATAGATGGAGGTGGTCTCAGTTTGGTGCCAAACTTCCCCTTCCTATTACACCTCAACTATTATGGGCTATGCCCAATTAGCCAGGACAGAATTGAGAAAGAAAGAGATAGAGACACAGAGACACATACAGAGAGAAAAATATAAATATGAAATAAGCACTTGTCATTTTAATCAAGGTTTGGATGATGGGGTGCGGGTGGGTGGGAGGGGAGAAATGTATCTGGCACACCACTTTACAGAGTTGATAAAATGTTTGACATTTCATTCTCTCTCTCTGTAATGAATCTTGTCTCACATGCTTCCCATTGGAAATGCCACTCCAAACGCTGGCAGCGGAGATTTGGAAAGCACTTCTAGTACCAAGTGTTAGCATGGGGGGTGGGGGGAAGGAAAGTTAAACTCCAAGCCTGCTCAGTCACACCCCGCGCCATGTAATTTTGCCGGAATACAAATCACCACGTCTGATGGAAGACAAGAGGGTCTTGCAGGCTGCTATTTGCAGCGCAGTTGTGGGAAAGGAGCACTTTGCCAAAATTCAAGGGCAATTTCCTCTACTCTGAGGGCAACATTGTAAATTATACAGAACTGCCAAGATGAGAAATACCTGCCAGGGGTAAGCTTTTACTTCTATCTCCAGTCCAGGCTCTCAGTAAAACCTGTAACATTGAAATGCCAGTTTCTGAATTAATCCAGAACAAATATATATATATATATAGTGCAAGTTATAGTTCGGGCTAAGGATAGTGGGTCTGCCCTGGAGAATTTGTTCAGTCCACATTTTAATCTGAATTCATCTAATTTTGCACCTCCAAGCCAGTATATAAACCGAAACTCAATTATCCTCTGAAATTTGCACTTCTTCCAATTTTGCCATTGGATTCTCCAATCAAAAGTACAGAAAAAGTGTACACAACCGTGCGTATTTGGGGAAATACCATTCAAAATTACATTAGGAAAAAATGGAATTGCAAAAATGTGTCTATATTAGGCACACATGCATGAAGTAGGAGAAGCATGCACAAAAACGCTTATGCATGCAGCTTCATGTGAGCCATTCTAAAAAAAATAAAGAAATCACAAATTTCAGGATGAATCAAACTTAAGATTTGAAAAATGAGAAACAGAGAGAAACTGAAATAGACCCATCAGTCCATCCCTAATTTTGGGGGCTAAACCAAACTAAATCCTTCCTTGTCCTTTGTTTGCAAAATTTGAGCATGTTTTAAAGAGTACTCAAAATACTCCTTGGAGAGTACCCACTTGAGATGTTTCCATCTTCAATCAAATTCAATCAAATTCAATCAAATCTACGATGGCAGTGGTGCCCCTGATGCAGCCTTTCAAGGGAGCATCTTGAATGCTGTCTGGGCATACTCACCCCATGCAGCCTTGGGGCCAGCTTGTTAAAAGGGGAGGGGGAAGCAGCTTACAACAGCAACAGAGGTGGAGAGTTCCGGAGTATGGAAACCTGGGCTGGGGGGAGGCACTCAAAATATTCCCCGAAGAGTCCATTTAGTAAGGGTACCCATTTTGGATGCCTGTGTATTTGATTGGGTCATAGAATCATGAAATCACAGTGCTGGAGGTTATCCCAAAGTTGAACCTCCTAATGATGCAGGAAATCCACAACAGCACGCCTGATAGGCAGCCATCCAGCCTCTGCTAATAACCCTCTAATGAAGGAAAGGGCACCACCTTTCAAGGCAGCCTGTTCAGCTCAAACAGCTCATACCCTCAGGATGTTTCCCCGGGATATTTAGTCAAAATGACTCAAAAGTAGGGACATGCAAATGGAAAGAAAGCCATTCTGCTGGCAATTAGCAGGTTCTCAGGTGGCTTTCGCTCCGCTGTCTGCCGATTTGCAGACTCAGAATTTGCACAAATGCGTTCTCACGTATTTGCGCAAATTGGCACTCCCCAAAATGTGCAAGTTGGCCAAAAATGCTCAAATCCCCCCATAATGTGTATTTTTATGCTTTACTCTAGCGGGGGGGGGGGGAGGATTGCACATTTTTGATTGGTGTTTTTTATTTTGCATATTTTTCTGCAGCTAAATTTATACAAAAATACACAAACACACATCCAAAAAAAAGGGGGTCCCCAAGCCCCATGGAATCCATGTGACCTGGGAAAACTGGTCCTCTATGGAGTCCATGGGGTGGATGCTGAGAAATCTCGACTCATTTGAGTCGGTTGCAGATTTTTCCAACTTCCCTACTCCTACCACAGTTTCTTTTAACCAAAGAGAACAAAAAATGAGAGATCCGACCGTGGGTCTCCCGTGCCATGCCTAGTTTGGCCGCCATCCGCTCAGGACCATCCACTGCTGCGATCATGCTTGTCATTTGAACCTGGCCCTAAATATGACTCCCCAGAACAGCTGCTTTTACTCAAAGAAAAGGTCAGGCAAGAAAACATATCCCCAATGCAATTGCCAGGGCTGGCACCAAGTGTAGGCATGGTCGGGCCTTTGCCAAGGGCCCACAGCCCAGCAGGGACCCACTGACCAGAGCCCCCTGGATTTCCGCCTCCTCTTCTCCATTGCAGCCTGTTTGTTCACCTGCCTCTCACTCTGGCCCAGACAACGCTGGTGGTGGTGAGAAGGAAGAGCAGCAGATGCCGCTACCTGCTTGCTCCCTGGTTCTCTGCCTGCCAAGCAAGCAAGTGCTAGCAATGATTAAAAAGAGGAGGAGGAAGAGGAGGAGGAATGTTCCCTCCTCCCAAACACAATTGTTAATTTGTTTGTTTGTTGTTGTTTGGAGGTGGGTGTCAAAGACATATTCCCACCTTCCTCTGCAACCATGGATGGATCTTCCTTCAGAAGAAAGGGTTTCTTTCACACAGGGGTTGCCACGTGGTGTGGAGAGCTGTGGCAGCAGGACTGCCGAAACAGCAGGGGGGCTGTCCAGTCAAGGAGTCAGAACTCAAGGAACAAGATGACGAGATGAGCGAAAGATGAAGGTGTTGCACCAGCACCATCGAGGGCCCAAGGAAGAGGTTGTATTGCTGCTTCTGCTGCCCGCCCCTTCATGGACAACACGGGTTCATGTCCCTCTCCATCAGTAGAGTCCAGAGATGGAAGACCTCATGCCTCTAGATATACACTGAACCTTTTGAGACTCATTGATACATGATATTGATTCCTGGGTAACTGTGTTGTTGAGGGCCTGGAATTGGTATATGTTTGACTTGTAAGGCTGGGTAAGATGCCCCAAGTCTGCATACTCCCTGGGTGGGGCATTTTCAAGGTTGACAGCATCAGGGTATTTGTTGGGGTCCATTTTTCCCTTAGCCCCACACATGCTTTGGCCAGTGCTGGGTGTCTGTCTTAAAAGTTGCCATGTCTGGAACATAGGATTCATAGACAGGGCCGGTGCTACCATTAGGCCAACTAGGCAACTGCCTAGGGTGCAGGGCTAAAAGGGGCGCCAGAAATGTCTTGAAAAAAAATACAGTGCTCTCAAGTGGGAAGGGGGGGCGCTAAATATCTGATCTTGCCTAGGGCACCAAACTGCCTAAGCCCCGGTCCTGTTCATAGAGTTGGAAGGGGCCTACAAGGCCATCGAGTCCAACCCCCTGCTCAATGCAGGAAACTAGAGGAGGGGTCTCCCATCCAAGTAACAACCAGGCCTGACCCTGCTTAGCTTTCCACACTCAGACAAGCTGAGCCAGCGTGAGCCACATAAGAAGAGCTATGCTGGACCAGACCAAAGGCCTATTTAGTCTTTTCCCACAGTGGCAAAACAGATGCCTATGGGAAGCCCACAAGCAGGACAGCACCCTGCCACTTGTGTTCCCCAGAAACTGTTGTTATGGATGTATACCATTTCCAATACTGGATGTAATCTATAGCCATCATGACTTGTAGCCATTGATAGCCATATCCTCTGTGAAACTTCATTAGGTGGCAGGCCATGGCAGTTTTCTGTACACCATGGCAGCATAAGAATGTGTGAGAAATTGGTTTCAGTTTGTATTTTTAATTAGGGTTTCCCAGTTTGCACCTTCTGGACCAAATACGGGCTCAAACACAATCTGTAGTTGACGTTCATACATTTCCGAGCTTCTCATGTGATCTGTGGCTAAATAAATACATTTTTAAAAAATGCATTTGACAGCACTCGTACATTTGAAAAATGTGCATGGAAAATGTGTCCTTTCGAAAACTGCACATAAACACACATGGGAGAACAATACATGCAGTTCAAAGTTGTGCACAGTTGATGCGTACATTTGGGGAAATACGAATGCAAATGTGCACGGGTTTTTATGCAGAAAAAAAACACATAGCTCTCAATCTGATAGCTGGCTGGGGCATGCTGGGAGTTGCGGGCCAAAAACATCTGGGGACCCCAGGTTGGAGAACACTGTTCTAGATGCTATTCGGGGTTCTTCAGTGAGCTCATGTTTTGCTGATTTGCACATCCTACAGCAGAATCTCAAGCCAAAGCGTTGTGTTTACATATTTTTTTCTTATAGATGTGAATTAGAAGCCTTTCACTTAGACCCAAGGCACACATGTATTTATTTCTTTATTTATTTACAGTATTTGTACACTGCTCCATATCTAGACAGATTCCAGAGTGGTGAACAATAAAAAAGATCAGAAAGGGAAAAAAAGAATAAAAACAATGCAATTAAAAACAGGATAATAAACCATGGCTGGTCAGCAAGGAAGGCTTCCCGAAAGGAAAACGTCTTCAGCAGGTGCCAAAAACAACACAGTGTCAGAGCCTGCCTCCTGACCCCCAGAGGCAGGGAGTTCCATAGAAGTGGAGCCACAACACTGAAGGCTCTTCTCCTGGTGGACTCCAATTGGGCCAAAGGTCCATGTGGAACCACCAGGAGAATGTTCTCCAATGATCTCAGTGACCGGGCAGGTTGGTAAGGAGAAGGTGCTCTCTCAGGTATCCTGGTCCCATGTTATTCAGGGATTTGTACACTAATACCAGAACCTTAAACCTGGTCCAGCAGTGAATAAGCAGACAGCGGGGATGCAGGGAACAACAACAGATTCCATCCTTCTTCTTTTTTAACTCTAGAGTAAATGCACAGTGCTGATAAGAATTGAGTAGAGATATATAGATGCTTGTTACATCTTTAAAGTAGCACATGCATTCACCCTCCTATGGGAGAAAGTCAAGCGATAACATGGGAGGGGGGCAGAAAATGTCCTTTGCTACAGTATCCAAAGTCCTCTGGGAGAAACAGATGGATAAGTCTGACACCAAGCACCATTACCTAGACCCAACTACTGTTTCACCTGGACCTTCAGCACACAGTTCTCCAACACCTCTCTGATTGCTCTTGCTACAAGAGCCTCTTTCTCTGGCAAAGCAGGGCAGGAGAAGCCTCTTTGCCTTAACGATGTTTCTAATTTGCATCTCCATGGAGAGATGCAGATCAGGCAGTCCAAGTTCTGTGTCAAACCTCATCAGAAGTGTTTATCCTCTCACCCTTAGTTAATGTGTATTTCGATATGGAACCAGAGCTATGTTTGAAGGCTCATCACCACCTTTAATCCCCAGCTAGAAATATTTGGGTGAATTTAGCTGGGCTGGCGCTCCAGAGGTCAAACCTGTCCTTTTTAAAAACCCTAACACACTGTGAGCAGTGCAACATCCCTTGCCGCTGAAACCCAGCCATTTCATTCTTCTGGTTGTGCTCTGGCTTGGGTTCTGCCGTGACTGAAATTCAGTGGGGCTGTGTATCCACTCCGGGCTTCAGTGTGAATGTTAAGGAGCTATCCAAAGCATTGAACCTATTTTGGAAATTGTTCCAGTTCAAGCCAATAGAATTCAGTGACTGAATCCTAAGTCATCCAGTACCAGTTAATATGGCTGACCAGTACTGCGTCCAGTTCTGGGCACCACACTTTAAGAAGGATGTAGACAAACTGGAGAGGGTTCAGAGGAGGGCAACAAGGATGATAAAGGGACTGGAAACAAGGCCCTATGAGGAGAGACTGAAAGAACTAGGCATGTTTAGCCTTCAGAAGAGGAGACTGAGGGGAGATATGATCGCACTCTTCCAGTACTTGAAGGGTTGTCACCAGTGCTTTTTTTCTGGAGAAAAAGGTACCGGAACTCTTGGATTACATTTCCTCGGGAGTAGATGGCGATTAAATTGTAATGCAATTAATAGAAGAAAAGGTGCTGGAACTCAGTTCCGGTGAGTTCCACCAGAAAAAAAGCCCTGGTTGTCACACAGAGGAGGGCCAGGATCTCTTCTTGATCATCCCAGTTTGCAGGACACGGAATAATGGGCTCAAGTTACAGGAACCCAGATTCCACCTAAACATCAGGAAAAATTTCCTGACTGTCAGAGCGATACGACAATGGAACCAACGACCTAGGGAGGTGGTGGGCTCTCCCACTCTGGAGGCATTCAAGGTGCGGCTGGACAGCCATCTGTCAGGGATGCTTTGACCTGGATTCCTGCATTGAGCAGGGGGTTGGACTCAATGGCCTTGTAGGCCCCTTCCAACTCTACTTTTCTATGATTCTATGATCAGAGAGCTCCTCCTCACTTTTTCAGCCACATTCCCAGGGTTGTGATATCTCATGCTCATACTGGATGGTGGATGCGATTGTGCATGAGATATTGTTCTGGACTCGAGGGTGAGGAGATTATGTCCAGTCCACCACCCCCAGAAAAGAAAGGAGAGAGGGAACTTGGTGACACCAGCAACACTTTATGGAACTTGTTAGTGAGAGAAGGGTGCCTTTGAGCATGCACAGACTTCGTCTGCCCCATCAGAGTCAGGGCAACCTTTTCTGCCACGGAGCCATCAACACAGGTCAAGCTGCATTCCTGTCGTGCATGGCACAAGACTCTGGGCTCAATAGGGCACTTTGCCAGGGGGCAAAGATTTCTCTCTGGGTATACAAGGCAAACAGATCTTTCTGGGCAAAGATGGCACCAAGCTGTTTCAATAGGAAACTGCCAGCACGATGGAGCAGAAGATTGTGCTAGGAAAGGGTCATGATGAGGAACAAGTTTGGAACTACAGAAACATGCAAATGCCGGTCAACCACCCAAGTTCAGATCACCCCTGGATGATACCTTAATGATACCTTTTGTTTTGAATAGAGATAGCTAATTATCTCCTACTGCACTGCTATGGCCACAGCCTCAGAGTCACCACGTTCTTTGTACCCTTCCCATTGAACCCTGTAACTGCCCTGAGTTTGGACAGCAGTTGTTCATTCATTCTGCTTGGGCCTCCCTCATCTCTGTGGGTCTCTGCTCTAGTAACCAAAACATTCCCCCACCCTCAGCTGCCTTAAGACAGCAAAACATATTGCAACAGATATATGCTTTAATTGGCCCTATTGATGAGGGAGGGGCCCCATTTTCTGCCCCTATGCTTGCCTTTTCTAGATGTCCAGTTAACATTTTGCTATAGTGCAATCCTATACAGGTCTACTCAGAAGTAATCTCCATGGAGCTCAATAGCACTTACCCCTCAGGTAAGTGAAGATTAGTGCAAAAAGCCTCAGGATGCAATCCAATGCATGTTTGTTTGTTTATTTATTATTATTTATTTAATATATTTATTTACCGCCCATCAGCCGAAAGGCTCCCTGGGCGGTTTACAAAACAAAGCAACACAAAAATAAGATGGGGTGCCACAACTGAGAAGGCCATTCCCCTAGTAGCCACCCTTCTAGCCTCTTTTGGAGGGGGCACTCTGAGGAGGGCCTCCGAAGAAGATCTCAAGGTTCGGGCAGCCATGCTGACTGGGGAATGCTGGGAGTTGTAGGACTTCTTTTTGTCTAAACATGCATTGGATTGTGCCCTAAATGTGCATTTTAAGCTGCAATCCGGTACTCATTTACCTGGCAGTAAGCTGAATTGATCATACTGTGGGGTTTACTTCCAACTTCCAAGTAACCATGTATAGGACTGTGGTGTTAGAGATGCCATTCTTCATCCAGCCCCTATCCCCTAGGTCTCTAGAAAGGGGCTGAACACATCTTGTCTCTCCTGAACATGCATATCAATGTACCATGCAGTGTATTTTGCACATATCGCAGTATATTTTCAGCTGCTGTTATCGACTCGTTTAGGATGTCATATTGTTTCCTTGACCCAAAAGAACAATCATCTTTTTGACATCTAAATCAGTCAAGGACAGGGCATCACAGGGTAGGTAGATTTGTGCAACTTTCCTGGTTTAATTTTGCACGTATTTCCTAATTTGTGCAAATTTGCAAGAATTCCCCCTGTAGACTGAATCAGCTCTGCTTTCGTCTATGGAGGAAAGTTGTGCAAAGTGTGTGTGTGTGTGTGTGTGTGTGGGAAATGCACAAATTTATTGCACACAACATTCGCTCAAAGTTGGAGCCGAGCGCTGTGTATCTGCAGCCAATTTGCGCAAATCACGATTAGTGCAAATTGGGGCTGACTCGTTAGATTTGGATGTTTGTACAATAATACCTTGGATTGCAAGCATAATTCGTTCTGGAACCATGCTTGTAATCCAAAACACTCTTATATAAAAGCGAGTCTCTGGCGGGTGTGAGCGGGGCTGATTTCGGCCCGCTACGCCCACTCGAGGCGAGCGGTTACATCCCTACTTGTCTTGCAAGACCTTGCTCATTTATCAAGTAAATAAAATAAAATAAAATTTTGCTTGTCTTGCAAAACGCTCTCAGACCAAGTTACTTGCAATCCAAGGTATTACTGTACTTATTCTTGTTGTAGGATTTAACATGGGAAGTATTGTAGCATCCTCCTCTCACTGCATATCCACACACTCTACCTTGGCTACCTTCCGGGCCTCCACTCTGCAATTCATGCAAATTCATGCAATTTGTGCAATTTGTGCAAATGTACTCAAATTGCCTGAATTTTGCACACATTTTCCAGGCTTAAAAAAAGAAAAGAAGATTGCAGCCCACTTTAAAAATGGAAGTCCATGTGCTGGCTCAACTTGCATCAGATCGAGTTGGTGCCATTGCAGGGTTGATCCACAGGGCCGAGTCAAGAAAACCGGTTGGATTTTCACCCACTGTAGGATTTCTCACACACCATCAGGATCCTCCATGCCATGAATGGTTTACAGATGGTCATTATAAGAAGTGCCATTTAACTGTAAGCATTCATGCCTGAGCTTGGTCCTTCACCCCCTCTTCCCTGCCCATCCTTTTTTCCTTTTGTGTCATGCCTTTGGGTGTGTAAGTCTTTGTGCAGGGACTATCTTGTTCTTATTGATCATAGGTAAGTTACTTTAGGAGCCTTTTTGGCTGAAGAGTGGGGTAAAAACACACACACACCCCTATTTAAATAAATTAATACTGTGGCTCAGAACATCCTGGAGTTATCTTCAGCTCAAAGTTGGTGACACATAACCTTGGATTTCCAAGCGAAGCCACACGCTATACTCAGGGAGACATCGCATCTTTACATTTTATCAGTCGACGGCAGTTGTCTTGTGTAAACACAGCTTATGTTCCCTTCCTGCTAAATTGCAGCTTACGTGAGAAGGATTTATGTGCCTCTTCAGGAAAGGATGTGGCAAAGAGGAACTGCCACCATAAAATGACAGACAAAGCTCTTTTCACTGGTAGCCGTACTCTTTCCGTGGCCTTGCCTCTGTCATTTGGAGAGTGTGAGGCTTACGCAATATATATATATATATATATATATATATGCATAAACAAACACATTAGTCTCTGAAAGTTACTTCATTTCTCAGGAGCATTGCATCGGAAATTGGGTCTGAAGAGCTTGGAAATGGAAGGTGTGGGGGTCAGCAGGAGGGAGGAAAATGACAGATCTATTAGAGGAAAATCAAATATTTTCTTTCATGTCAGACAGAAACCGTACACAGGATGTCAGAGGATGACAAAGTGTTTCAGGAAGCCTTCAAATGGCTGGAGCATCCTGAGGCAATCACCCCCCCCCCCCCGCCCTGGCCATCTTTTGGACCTTCCCTTTCTATGGGAGTTTGGAAATAGAAAGACTGAACAATTCAGAAAATAAGTGCCGTGTCTAGAAAATGGGGGCTCTTCTTTGAATTGGGAAACTGGTAGAGACCACTGGAGTCTACCAGACAGAGGAAATAAATACACGGTGCGATATCACACTGTGTCATTTCAAAACCCAGGTCAGCCTTCTTCTTTTTTTAAAATAAACGTTTACTCCAGTGTTGCTCAGTGTAACAGGTAACAACAAAGGTAGTTTGCTTCTGCTCGAAAGCTGCTGCCATCCAAGGTCACGGGCTTCCAGTTTTCCCCTCCCTTTGCCAGCAATATTCAGTGACTCTATTCGGCTGTGTGCACAGGGCCAATGGAAAGGCTCCAACAGTGCCACCCTCCTAGGCCTGCTGCCCACACTAAGACTCTGAGCAAACTGGTATCTTGCTTTTAGTCTATCTCCTTGGAAGTATGGTTAATACCTCGCCTGATTAAGGGCAGCCGCCGGCATGATCACATCACGCCAGTGCTTAAGGAGTTGCACTGGCTACCAGTTGCTTGCCGAATTCAAGGTGTTGGTTTTGACCTTTAAAACCCTACATGGCTCCAGCCCAGTTTAGCTCAAGGAGCACCTCCAGCAACATCAAGTAGGCCACTCAACAAGATCTGCCACGGATGGCCTTCTCCTTATCCCATCAGCCAGAGCAGCCAGGCTGGGGACTAGGAAGAGGGCCTTCTCTGTGGCAGCCCCCAAGTTATGGAACTCCCTCCCTAGTGACCTTCGCCATGCCCCCTCCGTGATGAGCTTCCGCCGCGCATTAAAAACATGGTATTTCAGGAGGGAATATGGGGTGGGTTAGGATTTTAAAAGAATTTTTTATACTGTTTTAATTATCATGTTTTATTGTATCGTTTTAATTGTACATCGCCCAGGGTGGCCAGGTGACTGGCCAGATGGGCGATTAACAAATATAATAAATAAATTAATAAATAAATGAGGTAAAGAAACCAACAAACAAAAATCAGATGGTAACATCAGATAGTTTTAAGATTTTTATTTTTTTAATCTTTCAATATAATATATGTTGCTTTTGTCTCTGTCCAGGTTGTAATGAGGACAGATACCCCCATAGCCTCATCTGAGGGCTGTTTTTTTAATCAACAAAAAAGAGAACCAGTGTGGTGTAGTGGTGAGAGTGTTGGACTGGGATTCGGATGATCCGGGTTCTAGTCCCCAGCTCGGCCATGAAACTCACTGGGTGACTTTGGGCCAGTCACTCACTCTCAGCCTAACCTACCTCACAGGGTTCAGGGTTGTGTTGTTGTGAGGATAAAATGAAGAGGAGGATTATGTAAGCTGCCTTGGGTTCCTTGCAGGAAAAAAGGCAGGGTATAAATATAATAAATAAAATAATAAAATAATAATAACAATAAATCCTTAAGCTGTTTTTAAAGAGTCATTCCTTTCCCCCAGTAAACTGAGTTTACTGAGGAGAACCGGGGATCTCTAAGATAATTCTCAGCGCTCAGCAAACTACAATTTCCAGGATTCATTGGGGACTGGGTGAAAATCCCACCAACAACAACTGCCATCCCATTCATAGGCAGTTGATTTTGGGGAGGGGAGTTTGCCATTTTGGGGGGAGGTGATGAATGGGGGAGAAATGGGGGCTTTCCAATGGCAGCTCTGGGGGCACACCCTTTTCTCAGAGCTCACAACATTAGTTTCGAGGCTCAGGATGAGGAGCAGGAGTAAATCAGACCCCATATATGCAACAGGGTCTGATTTTACTCAGAGTGTCTGGGGAGTAGGGATGTGTGAGGATTTCGTTCAGGAGGAGGTGGAAGTCCAGCGAACTCGCTGGGCTTGACCCCACAAACTCCGTCCCTACTACCTGTTTCCCCGGCTCGACTCACGTTCTCCGGAGCCGAGCCGAGGAAGCAACTTCCGGGTTCCCAGCGGAGCGCTTTTTACGTAGAAAATGGTGTAAGATACACCAAAAACGGCCACAATTTGCACAAATTGCAGCTGCTTTTACCGTATCTTATGCCATTTTCTATGTAAAAAGCGCCCCGCCGGGAACCCTGAAGTCCACTGAGCAGCTCGGGGGACACTCGCTTTTGGCTCGGCTCGACGGGCGCAGCGGGAGCGCTCGCCAATTGCCCAGTGAGTCAGGCGGTGGGCGGATCTACGATGAAGAAGCCAAGATGTTTCCTAATTTAGGAGGGTGTGTGTATGTAGTGGAATAATTCCATTTATTCTGAGCCAGTCAAGGACAAATGCAGGATAGTGTTTTGTCCTTCACTTTTAATAATAACTCTCTCTCTCTCTCTCTCTCTCTCTCTCTCTCTTCTCACTGTGCGTGCGTGCGTGTGTGTGTGTGTGTGTAATCTGTTGCCACTTAAAATGCAAAACAGGCAGTCTTCTATTTATGTAAGACTCTCTTTTTTGAGCTGTTTTGCTGATGTGGTCAAACTTGCATGAATCACACACATCTTTTTTTCTGTTCCAGAGAAGTGCTTCCTGTCTGCCCATCCCCTCCTTCCCACTTATTGCCCAAAACAGTCATGTGTGAAAATATCTCCCACTCAGAAGTTTCCAGCTGAACCCCATACACACACACACACACACACACACACACAGCCTACCTAAATTTCAGTAGACTTTCCCTGTGGTCGCTGTGTGAGTCCTTTTCAGCACATTCATTCTCATGCTTTTTCTGGCCGCTCCCGCCTGGGCTGGAATGGGTGGCATACGCTCACCTCCCAGCAGGCTAAAGGTCTGGGATAGTTTCCAGGGGCAGTTCCATCTGTGAGGATGCTGTGTGACACACAGGGGTTGATTCCTTGTAGGAGGCATTCCTCTCTCCACCACAAGTTTCTTCAGCTGTCTCTAGCATCCACGCATTGACTCCTAGGCGCCCTCTCATTCTTCTTCTGATATCCTCTCTCTCTTTCACTTGGCTCTTTTCCTTGTATTGTATCTGCGTCTCCTTCTGACTCTGTTTCCTTAAATTCTCTTAGGGTCACATCATGGGTAGACTACTGCAATGCATTGTATGTTGGGCTACCCTTGAAGAGAGTCTGCAAGCTTCAATTGGTGCAAAATGCGATACCTGTGCCAGTATTGGGACACATCACCCCAATACTGAAAGGTGTTGATTTTAACCTTTAAAGCCCTAAACAGCCTTGGGGCGAGGAGCCCGAGGCAGCGTAATTGACCCTCCTCCTCTCCATTTTATCCAGCGCCTGGCCCAAAGTCGCCCAGAGAGCTTCGTGGCAGAGTGGGGACTTGAACCTGGGTCTCCCCAGTCCTAGTTCAACTCTCTAAGCACCACACTACACTTTCCTCCTCCTCCACTCATATCTCCACTGCCTTCATTTTCTTTCCTCTTGGCCTGGGATCTGTTTCTTCTCACTCTCTGCTTCCTCGCTGTCTTTCCATCCCGTGTCCCGTGTCTCCTGTCCTGCTGGCATTCAGCCTTCTCTGTTTCTTCCCAGCTTCTCTCCTCCCTTCTAGACGCCTGGGGCCTTTTAAATAGCCCGCACCTTGCTTCTCCCTCACTTCACTCATGCCAAGCCTCTCAGCCATGGCTTATTTCCATTGCTGGGTGACCAGGGGAACACATGGCACCCACTGATGATGCTGATCCCAGGTGTTGCCGTTCCTGATCACTCTGATTGGATCCCTTCTTCAGGCATGGACAGGGGATTGGGTGGCAGCCCCTGGAAGCTCCTCACAGTGAGAAAACAGAGAGAGAGAAAAGGATCTTTCAGGAACATAAGAAGATCAGGCTTGTGGGATCCGTTGTGCTTGTGGGATTGACTGCTTGCACAATGGGGCTACCACGCTTCTAAAAACAACCCTGGAAGTGAGCAGGAATGCTTGTTTCCAGAGAGGGTGTTAATCGGAGCTAGGGATGTGTGAGGAGGATTTCATTCAGGGGGTGGAAAAAACTGGAAATCCGGCAGACTTACCGGGCTTGAACTCCCCCACACCTGAACTCCATCTCACTTACCTCTTCCCCAGCGCAACTCGTATTCTCCTGAGTCAAGCCAGGGAAGTGACTTCCAGGATCCTGGCGGGCCACTGTTTACA